>CM076458.1:6036648-7312898 GCA_038419695.1 Scomberomorus guttatus
AGGAGAAGTGACGAGTCCAGAGACGATGCTGTGGTTAAATCACGGTCTTCTCTGCTTGGGTCTCAACTTCCTCTCTTCTTTCCTTCCTTCCTTCCTTCCTTCCTTCCTTCCTTCCTTCCTTCCTTCCTTCCTTCCTTCCTTCCTTCCTTCCTTCTTTATACAGTGAATTGACACAAAACACTGAAACATTTTCACATTTAAATGTCTGTTACCCTCTAATGTGCTCTGCTTGCTCTTTATTGTCATTTTAATGTTGTATAACAGAGATCATCCAGTTCTTAAACCCTTTTACATTAATGGTTCTAAACATCTGGTGCCCACCCGGACCACAATGCAATTTAATCCAGACAAAAGTTCAATACAACCTGACCTGGACTATATTTCTAAGAAACACCATCATATCACCTCATCACCTGTCATCTTTCAGCTGCTAGTAGTTAGCAAGCTTGTTGTCAGAGGATCTCAAGTTGAAAAAGGCACGTTCAAAACCGGCTGATACAAAGGAACAAAAGGTTAACGTTGAAAACCGAGTGTTTAAGGATGAGTGGACGCAGAAATACACATTCATCCCACTCGAAGGAAGCACAAGACCACTACGACACCAAACATTCCCATCTTGAAGAAACTATCCCCATGCATCTCACATTTGAACATTTCACAGAATAAAAATACATCTCATTCATGTGTTAAATAAATACATCAATGAGAACACTCACAAGTTACGATTAATAGGGATTTATTGCACAACAAAGTCAATTTGGAAACACAACGATACAGTACACAAAATTATGAGTAGTTACTAAAGAACGAGTGAGGAACGAATCACTTATGACCTGATAATAAAGAATTCATTAAAAGTAGTTTTCACAATAACTGGAGGACTATATGTAGATAATAATGAGTTACTAGAGAACAGACTGGGAGATAACACAGTATATTAATGAATCATTAGGTGATGATTAGTTCATAATTATCTGTGGATCAACATACTGACCACTTTCTTTATGAGTCGTTCCTGATTAACTCATTATTAATTAAACTAAAACATTGGGTAATCTTTTTGTGCACCCTCAAGTAAAGTGATCAATGCTGAGTAGCTACTAAGTAGTTGTTTATTACTTCATGATTATCTTACCATCATTTAGCCCTTCTGTGCCACCCAAACGGGCTTCATCATGGGCCCACGACCTGTTTTTACAGTTTTTAGGCATTTTCTTCTTGAGTATTTTCGTGTTAATCTTAAGCTTTGAACAATGTCTAAATTTCGTGTCAGCTGTCAGTTTAGTTATGTTGCGTAAACTGTTTGAAATTCACTTACAGCAGAGCAGGCTGTTTGGAAAAGCAATGAATTGAATTATTCTGATTTAGTTAACCAGGAGGGTCATGTTTGCTGAACATAATTGAGTTGGTTTGTTGTTTTGCAGCTCTTCAGACGCTTGATTCTCAAAGGAACACGAGGTGGGTTGGCGAAGTCAACAGCTCACAAAGTGCTGGTTTAAATGATTTAAGTCTTGTTTCTCAATAAGATAACGACGTTAACAATACTATATAACCATATAACATAATTATACATGCAAATATACATGCGGAAGAACAGGAGGGCTCTGTCACAGCTCTTTAGCCTCTCTCTTAGACGCTCTGCAGAAACAGATTGAAGCCTGGAGAGATTCAGTCAACCCAAACTAATGCTCCATGTCCATAACAGAACGATCTTTAAACCCAAACAAAAAGTTTTATCATTTTTGGCTCAAAATCTGTGGAAAGTCTGTTAAACCCTGGGGAACTTGTTTTTACTTAGCAATAATACCAGAGAAGTTGATTTATACTGTGATTATGGGTCAACAGCATCACATAGTCACTTCTTACTGAGCTGCACAGTGTGTGCTACTTGATAGTGTGTGAGCGTTATACTACATAGTGAACAAAGGAGTCTAGTAAATATGTATACCATAAAAATACTTAAAAGACTTAGAACCACATGCTTTATCATACATCAGTGTGTTGATCGAGAAGCTTATTTGCCAGAAACATTACTATAGCCATACTATATTAACTCATAACATCTGCCTTGCTTTAGCCTGGGAACCCAGATGTTAAATAAGCGCCCTCTGTGACCCAGAGTCAACCACCATCTGGTTTAAGTTTCCTTCAGTTCAGTTTACACCAGTTAAGTAGGTGGCTGTTTATGTTATTTGTGTCACTTTGTAATTCTTCACGCGTGGGTAACTTTGACTACAAGGCACTTCAATTTGAGGTTTGCAGAACTGATGCTACACTGTTTTTACCTGTTTGCTAACTGCAGGCTTGTTGTCATCATGTTACTGTAGAGGAAGACAAGGAAGACGGCATAAAACTTTGTAGCTGCAATTCATCATTGAACATATTAATCTACAAACTGGCATCACATTTATGCAGCTGAAACATTTTGGAAACAGGATAATGAACCCCTAAATCTGACCTCTGACCTCTGGCCTGCAGTGGAGGAGAGAATTCCCCCTCCGGATATCAATATTCTCCTCATATCTACGGCTTGATTGAAGCATATTAAGCATTGATTTTAAAACTCTACTAATATAAGAATGCAAAATGTTTGTGACCATCATAGTGTTTCAACAGATCAACAATTCTGTGGCTTCAGGACCAACTCAAGACAATGATTTAATACAAGTGAACTGAACTGAAGCCATAAAAGTAATAATAAAACAGGACTGGAATGGAGTCTGTATCTTGGCTCATCTCTTAATGGCTGATGTCTTTGTCTTTATACTGGTAAAGACAGACAGTGATATGAGAAGTTTTACTGGCTGAGCTGCCTGGAATGACTTACATTTACAGCAGACCACAGCTGAGCTGCTGGTTTCCAGATGAGAGGGAGGAGAGGGGTGTAGAAATATCTTCTCTGTGAGCTGCTGAACCCCCAACCCCGGCGCTGGATCAGTCCGTGTTATTACACCTGCAAGCAATGAGCGGTCCAGCAAGATCCGCTGCACACTGGAGATCAACTAAGGAGAATATTAGACCTTCTTCTGCTGCACTTTCTCGCTTTATCTTTCTCTTTTTTTTTTATTCTTTTGCTGCTACTTTTCTCGCTGCTCATTTAATTTTCCTGCTTTTATTTTAAACCTTATCAAAGCAAGTTTGATGAGCGTCACTGTTTCTAGATTGAGTGTCTCTCTCGAGGGCAGTTTGACAGTGAAAGAGACTCCACACTCACTGCTCCTCAATCCAGGTCTCTGCCTTTATTCTTGTTCATCACAGCCTTAATAAAAAGCTTTTTTCTCAAATATGTACATATACTCAAGAGTCAATATTTTTTGCTTCCTCTTTCTTCTTTGCAGTCTCTCATCTTCTTTCTCTATTGTTGAATTCTTTGCTTCAAGTCTGTGCAGAAAGCCTGCCAAGAGTGCTAAATCTTCCACTCCTCGCTCCTGCCTTCAATATGTTTGGACAGCCAGGGAGGAAAAACTCCTGATAATAAACTCCAGAACAGATCAATTATCCCTGTGCCAATCTCAGTGTGTGTGAGAGGGGACAGCCCGAGCTTTTCGCAGAAGATCAGCAACTTTCCAGATTCTGCAGATCGTGCAGAACAGAGAAAGTGTTTCACGAGCTGCATTGGCAAGTCGGCCAGGTGTTATAAAACATCTTCTGAACGTTTCTTTATTATCAGCACTCATCAGCGTGACTGCTGAATCATCTAAACCTAATTTTCAAGCTTTGTTTTACAGATTGAAGGCAGAGTCCGTAATTATGTCTTTCGTGCAACAACGACAAGTTCATGTGTAATGAATAAAAACATCACACATGAACTAACAAAACATAACCAAACATGACAATAATGACAAATGAATAGCAAAAATTCACACTCAAAAACTAAAAAGATTACTAAGGGAACTCCTGGTTCCCATTAAAGTTGCCATAGCAACCAGTGTAGGACTAATCAGGACAGTTGGAACATGTTTACATGCACACTAGTATTCTGGTTATGACTGTTTTTTTTGTAGTATTCTGGTTATGTGTTATACATGTAAACATCATCTTGGTTTCAGAAACTTGGATAAGCTCTTAGTATATATAAAAAACCTGCATATGCTAGCTGGAGCACTCCAGTAGAAACCAGGATACTGTGGCATATGAACCCCTCATCCAGGTTTCTGAAGTCCATCTCCCATGTGTGCAGGTGGGCTGTCAACGCAAGTTACTTTGCAGTCAGTAAAACAAAAAACATTAAGGCAAATGATGTCACGATGATCAACGTGCTGAAATATAACTGTGGTCATGCAGAGAATAAACTGTATTGTTTTCCTCATTTTCCATTGCTGGTGACCAGATGGAGAAATTAAATCCAGCAGTGTGGTAAATGTAGCAGCCAGAAACCAAACTGGGTAACATAAATTGGTGGCTGAGATGTTGACAAGATGATTGGAAAGCTTTACTTTATGTATACAGAGAGCTGAAGAACCAGGTTTCCATGTAAAAACATATCCCAAAACCAGGATAAGACTCAAAACTGGGATACTAGTGTGCATGTAAACATACTCCATCACAGCTTGTCAGTGAAGTTTCTGTAAGGTCTATTTTCCAGCTTATAAGTGTATATTTTTTGTGGCACTCATGTCAAGTTGAAAGTGGAGTGTTGAGACACTTATTCACAAAGGATTCTCTTTAATCTACTGCAGCTTGGATTGTAGCTCATTTGTTCTGCGTCTGCCATAAGAATAAATATAAGTGCATACTGCTAGAAGAATTACTGCTCATCAACAACGTCATAAAATGTTCTTTGTATGTCACCACCTTAATGTACAGTATCAGTGAGAGGTGACAAAAGGAAAAATGTGAACACAATGTTTACAGTAATATCCGTACTGAGGAATATTAATTAAATGAAACTGACATAAGCCTTTTACACCATGAACTTGTGACCTAACGAAGACACTGCAGCGACTGTTCCTCGGAGCGCATGCTGACATATTTCACAATTGTTGTGAAATGAGGGAAGAGGGGGGATTTGCTCAGATCTGTTGGCTCATATCTTTGTGCTTTGATTTGACTTGTATGTGCAGCTCAAACACAATTTGCTTTCACCCACTCCCTCAGCTCGACCTTATAAATCACTGTCACTGCTTTCTGTCTCCTGGAATAATGCTTTACAGCTAATACTATCCAGACAGGAGCTGCTCTTATCTCTTTGCGGACAACTGGGAGAAAAATGTAAGTTTTCTTCCACTGTGCATTTGCTTTTACAGTCAGGGGGACAAACAAGGGTCTGATATTCGGCTTAATTCAACAAGAGAGAAGGGAATTCACAGCCACCTCCTCTGAGCCGAACATCCAAAAGATTCATAAACACAACCGACATCTGATTCTTGTGCTTCAAGCACCTCTGTTGCTATCTTTCAAACTCGAGAGACTCTCAAAACGTCTTTAACAAAAACGTAGTTTCACCTCCAGCAACTCTTGACTTCTGTGCTGCCAGAGAGGATAATTACATGAATTCTACTGACTTAAAGTGTTGAACCTTTAACGGTTTGTACACTGTTGTGTTGACGTTGGGGGAAAGCAGGTGAAGTGGCCTTGTGACTGGAAACAGGCGAGCTAAAATCAGCAGAAAAGAAGTGAGGCGGGTAACACTTCCTCTTTCCACTAGAAGCGAACATGAATAACACACTCTCCCCTCCCAAAACAGTGACTATCAAAGGCCTCCAGGTGTCTGCAGAAGATGTTCTCATTCATCTTTCTCAATCAGTGGTTAAAGAAAAAAAAGAAAGCCATTTATAAGCACTCAAAGCTGCTGTAGTGTCAACCCACATCTTCACATCTGGATGCATTTTCAGATTAGCCCCTAATAGCTGATGCTAATGCACGATATTTGTCAAAGTGTCAAGTCTTCCACCCAGAATGTAGTTTGTTTTCTCATTTAAGTGGAAAAGCAGAGACATGATTTCAATTAAGGAGGGAATGACGAGTGAACACAAAGACACACAAACATGATCACACACAGACTGTCCTTTCATTCAAAGTCATATGTCGTCTTGCATTAGCATGACTAACAATGACTCACATCTAACCAACTCTGTGAATATATTCTCATTCGAGTTAAGTTCTGAAATCCAACACACCTTTGGATTCTGAATATAGAGCATTTGCCATATTTTTTTGAAACACCTTACATTATTAAATATTCACAAAGTGCTTCTTTTGATCTCATCAGCGCTCTGACATGCAGCTAAAGAATTAGTGACAAATGAGCTGAATGAGCGGCGTATTGCAGCCCACACAAGGTTTATTCATCAGGGTGTCCATTTTCTTTTGCGCACCTTTGGTTTAAACACTTTTTACATGGCATCAACAGCCGTCCTTGAATTTATTTTGCCTAAATTTTTGCTTTTTAATCATTACTTTGGTGACATCCTAAGCACAAAGAATTCATTACTATGGTGTTTTTTTAAACTGAATTTTCCAAAGATTGCTTGTCAATAGTTGCTATGGAGCCTCTTTTCTTGTATTTACAGCTCTTCTTCTGTTTATTCTGGAAAAAAAACCTGCTATTACTGTTGCTAGAAAAATGTCACTTTCTGTGTGAGAGATTTTGGAGGCAACTAAACATGATTAATGTTTTAATGGTTATGTTGAAGCACTCGCAGCACTTGATTAATGTTAGGGGAAGATTGTGGTCTGGGTTAAATAAGTCAACAAGTCAAAACATGTTTACTTTATTTATTCATTTATTAACTGAAACTGCAAGAGCTGTCATTAATATCATAAATCTGAGTTGTAATGTGGACGGAATTGACAACTATTTATACAGTATTAAATTACATTAAACATCACATTTAACATCCTGTAAGTGTGCCTCAGGTACAAATACACCAAAGAGAGGAAAAGGCTATATTGATTTCAGCATATTAAACAGGCCCTGCAGTGTTGATTAATTACTTCCAGCAGTGAACCCCTTAATGATTTCATCCAGCCACCCTGCTGCTAATTAACAAGCTATTTAAAAAGGCAGACGGAAGTGTCTAATTTTGGCTGGTGGAGGTGGAGCTTCACAAAGAAGTCTTTCTGCTCTCCCCTCTCAAACTGCCCGAGTGGGTTCCAGAGAGCCCCAAGACAGCCATCCAGGGACTAATTTAGCCTTTGTTCAGGTTGTGTAGATGGAAGTGGAGAGCTCTCTCTTGGGGAGAGTAACTGGAGAGTGACTTGTCTGCTGGACTGTCACTGTTCATCCAGTGAGCTGATAGCGGCTGACGCTTGTTCGCTAATGATCTTGCGGCAGTGTGCTGATATAGTGATGACTCTCGAGGCTGTTCCCTTTCCGTCTCTTTCTTCTTTTTTTGAACCAGGGGAGGTTAACAACGGAACATGCATGTTCTTTTCTACCATATCACTGATATGCATTCACACATTTACATTCATATTTGAGGCATTTCTCTGACCCTTCTCCTTCACTTCCATGGTCCCCAGAGGAAAGTGTTCTTAAATGGTTGGTTTGTAATTTTTCAGTCTGAAAACTGTGAACACTTCAACCCAAATGCACAGCTTAAATTCAATGAAACATATTTTTTTTAACCCTGTTTGAGCCTTAAATTCAAAAATAGCATGACTGTCACATTATCTAAGCTTTTTTTTTTGCACCAGATGTGTTAATGAATTTTGTCAGTTCTAGTGTTGAACATAAATAAGCACGTTGAACTCCTCACTGCAGGTCAGTCAGATAATTCAGATCCAGTGTGCGCAGCAGATGATGGGATTTCAAACCATGACAGCTTGAGTAAACATTTATTTTGTAACCATTGTGAAGCAATACTGTCCACTGCATATGATTTGCCCTACTCTGCACCGCTCTCACCGTCAGCATAAAACGGGGAACGCGATGTATTGGCTTTCACTATCAGCAGCTAGCAGGCCGCATGTAATCAGCACCATGTTTCTCCAGAGGAAAAGTGATTCTTCAGACTAGGGTTCATTGTGCAGTCTGTGCACAGTCCAGGCTCCCCCTGGTTGAATGCGGGTTTAATTTCACACAGACATGGATCTGATAACCGCCCCGATGAGTGTAAATGGGTAATTTGCTTTCCCTGAAACTCCATTCCTCAGCAGAGACAAAACAGATTAATTTAATTCTAATTTCAGAGTGATCTAGAAGAGCAAGGTGCTTTGACTGCAGGGGTGTGACATTGCCACAAAGACTTTTGTCATAGAGAATAATGTGCCCATGAACTATAATAGAGGCATTGTCCAAACACTTTCAGAGACATTAAAAACATGAAAATGTTATGCCTTTAAAGGACAAATCCACCCTCTGCTCCACTTTTATACTGTCAGCTATCATTGTGAGAAAATAACATCTACAACATCTTGTTGTACTCAGTTTCCCTCCACCTGACTTGTCTAATTCTGCTTAAGTTGAGAAATTACCTGCGTTTCCCCAGAATGCATTTTGGCAACCCCCAGAGAGCAGGTGTGAGCTTGTTGCTTTCGGTAAAAAGTGGGCGTATTGGCATGTTCTCGTGAACACACCTGTATCCCTTATTCAAATGCAACATCTTGCGGCTGCATTGCATTCTGGTCTCTCCGTCATTTTGTGCATTGTAGCTGCACTGGGAAAAAAAATACTGTATCTCACGGTGGAGTCATGTTGTCTACATTTAGCCAGAAGTCTCCAGAAATGAGAATGTAATAGACACAGAAAACAAAATACATGGCCAATAGTTGTTTTTCATTTGGTTTAGTGTTATTTTTTTCTTTTTTTTAAACATGGCTTAGTGTTTTGCTTTGTGTTTTTTCACCTGTTTGCCAGGCTGGAGGAGGGAGGAAATAGCTGCCGTGATTAAATTTGCATACTCAAATCTGGAGCCAAATCACATATAAATGAAATCCATATTTAACCCAGTTGTGGCTGTGATAGCTGGCAATCCAAGAGGAAATTGCCACGCCCTTCATCCATCTGTAAATCCGAGGCTTCCTGTAACTGAGCAGCGAGTGGCAGATACCATCAGACGCTCTGCCATGACTCAGGATGGTACAGTTTTAAGCAGAAGATGCTTATCTGGCAGTGCAAGCATGGCAATCACATTTCCACAAGGAGACAAGCCAAATAGGAATCAGAGGAAGGAAAAAAAAATATGGTATGGTGGTAACCCAAGCTGCCTTGGTAAAGATAAAATCGTTGTTTGTTTTTTGGGTTTGCCTTGTTGATAGATGGGAGATTCTGTATAGCTTTTTGAGGAATTCCCAACTCATCACAATTTCAAACACCAGACCATTTCCAGCCTCGGAATACACTGAAACCTCATGTCCATACCGGAGAATGTTCAATTTATGAAAGTCAATCTGCAACTGCACATTTCTTAAACATTTAGGTGTACTTACCTAAGTTAAAATGTTCACACAAAAGGCTTGAGTTCTTGTTTTTCTGTTTGCTCCTTAACACTGTCAGCAGTGACACTTTTGGCTATCTGTGCTCCACTGAAGTGGTTCAGACTCACTTGGCTTGTATCTAAAGGACTCTGCTTTGTTAACGGGTCTTTTCAAGTGGCCTAACACCAAACACCAGGGTCTCTGCGCTTGAAGAGCTGGCTTAGATCCTGGAGGACGTGTTTTTGTTGGCTCTCCATACAGGGAAACGCAGTGAGTGAGCAAGAGAGTTAAGGTGTGAAACTTCCACTCTCCCTACGCAGTTGGTTGGAAATATATAACTGCTAGCACAATCGATATAAAACCTAAAATAAGAAACTACTCACTACTACTGAGAAATTCCATCTGTGCAGTAGACAGAGCCAAAACGGCAATGTGCTTCATAGTATTTGGGGAGTAAGCATTTTATTTTAAGTGTAGGAGCAGCAGTGGCTGTCATCGTTTGGATTATAACGAAATAATTTGTGGAACAAAACACACAAATCAAGAGTCAAAATTTTAAGAGACAGCTACACACATGAGCAGCAGAGATGAGCCGACTTTTACTCCAATAAATCGGGTAATCATTAATCATATTGGTCATCCCGGTGTTCTCTGGACACAGAGTTCACTCACTGCTGACAGCCTGTAAGTTTCGCTTTAACTTGGATTCAACATTTCCTCTGGCTGGAGAAGTGACAGTATCTGGAAACAGAATAGGTTTTGGCCAAATAGGGCAAATCTCAGTTGGGGGGATGGCGCTCTTCTCTATTGCAGCCTATTTGCACATGAAACGATTCCCTGGTGTCGCATTAAAGTTGTTATAGTGTTTAAGAGATGAAACTGCTTTTGCTGCAACATAATGAGTGTCTGCCTTTTCTGTTTTTCCCTAATAATTAATCCATTAAGGCAGTATAACAATGGAAAATAAAAATCATGATTTCACAACAGGGGGATGCAAATTAACATTTCTTTGCTTTTGGGATTCAGGCACAAAGAAAGGAAGGAGGTGTCTGGACTTGGGACGCATACAGGACTCCACTTGACTTTTCCCACTCTCTCTCTCACTGTCCCTCTATAATACACTCTTTCTTTCACACAGATACACACCGGCAGGCCGGCCCTCCTTTTGTGTTATGTATGAAATGAGGCCTTTGCTGACATGTGGGCAGACACACAAAGCGTCATTTAGCACCGGGTCATTTGTCACATCAAAGCATTCCTTGACGCATGGAGGGAGGCTCCCTGTAATCTGTCAGAGGAAAATGTAAACAGGCGACGCAGAGCAGCAGCATCAGCAGGCCCCCTGCTGTCAAATCGGCTCTGACCGTAAATCCTAAATTGTTCTCAGTTAACAAATACGGATCTGAATGAAAGCTGATATGAAGAAGTGCTTTGTGTTGTAACTGTAAGGGAGACAAAGACTTTTATCTCAAAAACACCAAAGATACTACTCTGGAACCTGAAGTGCATATATTTCTAGCTCAGATGTTGTATTTCAAACATACAACTCACAATATAATCATAAACATTGCTGTCTTGTTGACAAAGGTCAGTAGAAAATCCTTAGCTTTTAATCCTTATGTCGTCAAAGGTCTTATTTGACATTGAAACTAAAAGAAAACTACCTTTCGGATTAATTTTAGGCTGGCCACAATGCAGATCAAATACAAAGATCATCACAGATTTTTTTTCATTGTTCATGGGCTGAAAATTGTGTGTTGCATTTAAAGAGCAGATATGGCTCAATAGAAACAGTGACACCGTGTTATTTGTATGTTCTACTGAATCTCTCTGATGATTTAAATTTGATTGAGCTTTTAAGGCATCAATTGTGTATCCAGTCAGACCTCTACCATCCAGCCCATTGCAAAAAGAAAAACAAAGAGAAAAACAAATCCACCCTTTTTCTTGCAGCTTACAACCCTGAGCAACATATAAAAGGATAAAATATCAATTTCCTGTTATTAAATCCAGATCTTTTTTTTTTAGATTAAATTAATCTGCCTCATATTGTCGTTCCCCTGCAGTACTGGCCTCCTTCCTCCTGTCTGTCCTGCTCTGCATTTACAAGTCTGTGGTTACAATCGGGGGATGTGAGGGGTGTGTGTGTGTGTGTGTGTGTGTAGAGGAGGGGCTATTGATTTCTGATGGATGGTGGGTGTTTTATTTCATTCCAACATGTGAAAAAGACCCCCCGGCATGCAGGACTACAAGGTTAACACTCACTTATTAATGTGACAGGATCAGGAAATGCAAGTCTCATCCTCATTAGCACAAACCCGAAGGGATGAGCTTTGATGCTATAGTGTCCTGGGTGAACTAAATGTATTGTTTCCATCCCAAATATTTCAGTCATTTAGCCAATGCTATTTCTTTCAAGTAATTCTGCCCTCACCCAAACATTTTATATAAGGATATTAAAAACAGACATTATCATTGAGCTTAAAACTTTGTGCTTTGGGTACTTTATAGACCTATACAACAAATAGATCTCTGAATCTTTTGAATGTGGAGTCTTGTGTGAATGTGGACAGCAGCAACACTCCAAAAGGTAAAGAGGGCCAGAAAGCATTTGATCCACACTCCCAGTGCAGGATTAAATGCCTTTGACTGATGTTGGATTTGACCAGTGTGATTAACAACAACCCAGAAATGCCTCATGAATCAGTAAACAAGCTGTAAATGGCACAAGAATCCCACCAATGAGTGATGCCCGGGGGGCGTTTTTCCTCAGCCTTCAGTCATCCAGGCGGCAGCAGGCGAAATGATGGAGAGGCGAAGCTGCGTCAAGCTAGCCAAGAAAAACACGGAACAATACCGGAAGCTGGGCGATTGGCCTTCAAAATAAAGCAATTCGTTTTGTTAGCTAGAGTATAAAAAGCGTGACAGCGCCTCAAATCTGTCAATTTGTAAAGAAACTTGATTTATGATTAGTAAAATTAATATAGATGTATTATAAAATAGCCGATATTTGATTCTGGTTTCGATTCGCTAGATGTAGTTTAATGACCTGTTTTATTTTGAATACCCCGAAAGTAAATCTTTGTTAATATCGGGTACCTTTACATACGCGAGCGGTCGAACTATCAGCAACTATTGGACTACTTTGTCGTGGGAATACCTGCCGGGGGGCGGGTTGAACACTTTTGTTTAACTTGAAGTTTAGGGACAAGCTCAAATAAATGGTATTTATGTAAATGTCTTCAGTCTTGAAGGTCTCGCTTACCTGTGGAGCAAATGTGTCAACTGACTGGCGAGCAACGGTTTCCGCTCGTGCCGTGTTATGATGGCTAGCAGGCTAGCTAGCTGTACGGCTGGTGCTGCTGCAAAGAAGGCGATAATTAGCTAGCAAGCGGGCGACAGTTCGCCATCTCCTAGCCGATAAGGCCTCTTAACGGATAACGCGTTGGAGATCACAGTGAGGTGAGTGTCATATGGGGTACTGTTAACCTAGTTTCACATGTTAACTCGTTAGCATAGCGGCTGAATCATTCGGGTTAGCGGAGCACAACGGCTCGGGCTATTCCCTGGATTCAGAGACATTCCGCTAAATATATTCCATGTTTACAAAATGTTTATTTGAGTCTCAGTTTCGGGTGGCGCCTCTCGGTGCAGTTCTTTTAGACTAGAGGAGTAACACGATTTGTTTTAGTGTAGTGTCATCGCTTCCCTGCCACTGTTACAGAACATTAAATTCATATTTTATTGTCAAACATCCCAAGTTAGCTTGCCACACCAGTAAATAGCCCTCCCGGCACGCCGTGCTGGCACCAGAGGTGCTGGTGTCCTCCACATTCTTACACATTAGCAAAGTGTAGATAAACAGTGTTGTTCTCACAGCTGCAGTGCTACAGCCGACGATAACGGTAAAGCTATCACACGGACAAAGCATCCCTGTATCGGGACGTTTTGTGGAGTTACTTATTGTATAAACCAGCGAGGATACTCCGGAATACCGGGGCTTTACAGTCTGGCTGTTGCTGTACTGACGGTGTCTTTTTTTTCTTTCTTTTGCAGGAAGATCATCAGATGAAAACATGATATTTTTACCCAGTGGATTACTTATCATGCCCTTTGAAATTGTGGAGTGATTTTCTTGATAACATCATGCGCGCCGTCAAATCAGACCTCGACTGCTGCAGAGATTTTGTGTCCTCACATTTGGATTTATCAGGCAGTTTTTAAAGACCAGCAGCCACGACTGGATGTGCAGTCTTATCTTTTACTTCAGCGTGCTTCCAGTAAAACATTAGCTATGTGTCTACGCGGGTTGGATATGCTCAGATACATATAAACATTAGCGTGAATTCGTGCGAAGGAAGCCCAAAGAAGGAAGCCCAGGGCGGGATAGGCACACAGAAACTACCCGTTCCCAAAGAAACATGGCTTCGGTGTGGAAGAGACTGCAACGTGTGGGGAAGCATGCCTCCAAATTCCAGTTCGTGGCTTCCTATCAGGAACTGATGGTGGAATGCACTAAGAAATGGTGAGTTTTTTGGGGACTTACAGGCAACCACAGTGCTGTCATTTAAGCCCCATGAAAACTGTGTGTCTCTGTCTATGCAGGAATGCAGAGCTCGTTCCTGGTGGCCATAATTCACACACAGAGGCACACAGACTTACACACACACACACTCCCTCCTTGGTGTGCAGGCATGTCTGCATGCTGGGAGGGGCCCGGATGCCTTGTAAAATTGCTATGGTCTTTTTCTTGTGCACCAATGTTGAATATGTTTGGTTTGAGTCTTGAGTAAAGAGGTTGGCAGGCAGAGAGATTTCCCTTCGACCTGATGGGCTGGGTTCAAGCTGCTCTCCTCCTGAAATGTCCTTGTGCAAACCACTAAACATCTACCAGCTCCACGGATGGTGCTGGGAATCTGGTCTTGACCTCTGACCTCTTGGAAGGAGGGAAATTATGAGTTTATTATTATTATATCATGGGATAGAGTGGGAGAAATCTTGTCAGCTCTCTTGTAGCAATTATAGGATGTAGGAAATTTTCTTTGTCGTCATTTATCTCAAATTGTTTAAGTGTGTCAATACTATTCGCGAAACATCCACTTCAATAACAACAATTGACACTAATACAATGACCTATACTTACAAGTTAAATGTAAAAAGCCAATGCCATCCAATTCCCTCCGCGTTTTCTGGTAAGATGTGTTAGCTGTTAGAAATAATGACATCAAATGTCCACAAGCTGACATAATCTATAATGAGAAAATACCTTTTGATATTATATGGATTAGATTTTGTCTTAGTTTAGCAGCTTTTCCCACAGCTTTAGCCACTATGTATAAAAGTACAACCCAAAGAAATTTCTGCAGTAAAGAATGAATGAATCATATACATTACAAGGAGGTGGAGGAGCTATCAGGTGTGTTTTCACAGGTGAAGATGAAGTGAATAGATGGGTGGATATATGCGACACCTCAGCTTGCAGGTAATGAGTGAAAAGCGGGGACTTGTAAGGCAAAGATTGAGCCTGCAGACATGGATTCTCAAGGGGTTTGCTGTAGGCGTGACTAACGCAGCCCCACACAGCTTCGACCTGGGACAGATGTTAACGTGTTGGAGAATGGAATGAGAAAAATGTACATCTCTTCCCAGAGCAAAGGGTGGGTGAGCTCGGCTCATAGTCAGTGGTACGCTTTGTTTTGCAATCTGAGCTGGGATCTTTTATGTTATTCAATCCATTATATGTGTATATGAATACGTGTTTGTAGTTGCTTAATCCAGTTCTTATCTGTAGAATAACAGTTATTTATAAAGGAATAAAATCTAAATTTATCAATCCTTGGAGATACAAAGTGCTCAGATTTTCTTCAAATACTACTTGGCTGTAGATTACTACATGTATAAAGTCTGTTATTATGTCAGGTGTAGATTGTGCCCATTTCATGATGCCATTAGTGAGCCACCAGCCAGTGTGTGACGCTATCACTCAGTTTAAATGTCAGCTTTCCTGTATAAAATAGGATTTTAAAAAACGTCTGATGCGAGAAATGTCTGCCTTTACATCCAGTGTGTGGCTTTGAGTGTTTCCTCGGGGGCTCTGCTGGCTTTTGATTGAATGTTTTTATGTGTGTGTGTGTGTGTGTGTGTGTATGGTTGCATGCCTGGCTAGAAGTGTGTGAGAAAGCGTTGGCGCACGGTTTCTGCCTTCCTTGGACTTCATCAGTACGGTATGTTATTGTTGCAGTGGAAACTTTCCATCTACGCAGACTGGAAACAGTCCCCAGAGCTCAAATGGATCTCCTGAAACCTTCAAAAGTGAATTTTTGAAAACCCACGGCCGTTTCATGTCTGGAATCAATAACAGGAAGAAAGGCTGAACACTTATTTTGTGTGAGTGATCTCAAGTATGTGCGCCCATACATGCTTTTGAATGTACATTGTGTAAAATGTAAACACTCATTTTACACCCTTGTCTGGCACTGAGAGGCTCAGTAGAATAATCTTTAGCGTAGGTTATTTAGGAGAACACTTCAAGCAGCCAGTAGGTAAGAAGTTCAAGGGTTCACGTGTGATTCCCATGCCTTAAGTGTGATCAGTCGCTTGACTCCACTTATCATGTGGATGTGGGGTGAGCTTGCATGAGCATTTTCATCCAGCTGGAATAAATGTTTTGGTGTTTGAATCCTCTGTAATTAGTCAGGTAATGTCGCCTCTCCCTGGCTTCCCCTGTAGGGAACTTCACTCCACACGGGACCTTTTTCAATTACATTTTCACATTTTAGTTAAGATGAGTTATGTCTTCTAGATGGAAGTTCAAGGGCCCTGATGCACGAAGTCAGCAGTTGATTGGCCACTAGTGGCTGGTCGTTTGTTTAATGCCTGTTGCAGACAGTTGTCTTAGATTTTGTGACTGGTGGCATTGGCACTGATCGGCTTTCATCTGTGGATGTTCAGCTAAATGAACATGTTGAATTGGTGACAGGAGGTGTGTGAGAAGCAGCTCTTTACTTGTTCAACCTTGCAGATCAGTGATTCCACCAGTTTAGAGAGGTTTAATTTTACTTTTCCTCTCAACATTTTCTTCTCCTACAAGCCAAAGATCTTTCTACTTTGGGTAGTTTGCACAATGTTAATATTTTTATCCTTGAAATAGAAGAAAAGTGGTGACAGAGGGAGAGCCTTGGTTTAGAGTATCCTGCAATATTTTTTGTTTGTAAAATAATGTTTGGTCTTTATCTGTGGCCTAGTTGCTGTCGACTCCAGTGGGGAGCAGAGGGAGTTAGCATTCCACTCACATAGCCACATAGACGCCAGAATCAATTCAGACTAACCATTAAAACATTAATGAGTTCAGTGTTTGTGTTTGCCAGTGAAATGAAGCACCATTCACAGTGTTGCAGCACTGCCCCTTTGAAACTTGATACTGAACATCTCTGATTAAAAAAAAAAAAAAAAAAAAAATGAACAGTATTTTTTGTTACTTTTCATCTGTAGCAGGTTATTATGATAATTCAGGTCAGGATTGGAAATCATCTCATCTAATCTAATCTAATCTACTTGGCACATGATAAGTAGAAAAATTGAATTGAATAATTTGACCTCTATAAATTGATAAACTGACACAATTATTTATTAACTTTATGGTGTTTGCGCTTTCATTTAGATGCTTGCCTCACATGTTTCTTTGATAGTTGCTAATCTGTAATTCTGCTAATCTTATAACATCACTGTTTGGCTGCCTCACTGTTGGATAAGCTCAGTGACTTCTTCACCGGATGACTGCTCCGCTTATGTCAACTGGCTGCCTGTGTGGCTGACTGGTTGACTTAACTACTCCCTAATTACCATTAGTGGGGCAATCATTATCCAATAAAACTTTTCCATTTCAGAAACGCAATCGAGAGAGAGAGAGCTCGATGAGAGGAAAGTTCGGTATCAACACTAATGTAGCACTTAAGGTAATAAAGTACTCATTAGACTTTTATACCAATCGATGGAAGAACAAGTAACAGCAAAGTATTAAATAATTAAAAGACAAAATGGATATGTAAAATCATTTAGGTAGGTGCAATTAAATGAAATGTGTCATGATGAATCCCAATGTTGGGAGAACTAGCTCAACAATTATCCTGCTTGTGGATATATAAAGTAGATCTATATACTAAATCTGCTTTAGCATTAACATAGGTGTGTGGACTAGTTGGAAAATCCATGTATGTAGCCATATATGTAAGCTATATATTTTTTTCCCCTAACTGCTGTCCAGGCTCAGAGAAACACACATCATTTTTTATTAAGGCTTAAGTAAATATTAAACCTACATATTGGTGTGATGGAGCAGTGCAAGGTCCGCTTTCCTTAATTGTTGTCCTTAATATCTCCCTCCTTCCGGTGTTGTGAGCACTTCTCTGCAGAGCAGACAATTCAGTGTTTCCCTTGTTCATATCTGTGTTTTAGCATTACAGCCCCTTTTGTCGTATGTGATTTGAAGTCTGCCTGTGGAAAAGTCTGTGGTACATTCATGTGCTGGTAGAAAAGTCCAACTTTTCAGTCTGCTGCTAAACAGCAGCTTTTAAAATGCCAAGACAAATGTCTGAAACCGGTATATGAAACACACCTGTGCGTGCGCGTGTGTGTGTTAAGCACACACACTGTCTTGTGGTTTAGTTTTTATGTTAACATAGCAGTGCTTTAAGCATCCAATTCTGATTTATAGATCATATCTCCTGTTCAACAAGTCGTCAGGGAAGATTGTGTCCTGTGTGAAGCGTTATCTCTTGGTTTTCGTTTGTGTCAATTGGTGTGCCCTCAAATCATTTTCATGCTCCTCCATAAGCATGTATTAGGTCATTACTGTGCATTGCTTTGCTATATTATGTTTTACTGTGGTTAAAACATCTTCTCGAGTCTGATTTTTAAAGGCTTCTGATCAAACTCCTCACAAAGCTCTTGTGTCAGCTCAAGTAATAGAGTGAATTTTGTCACTACTGCCACATTTCCTACCTCTGTCACGTGGCAATTCTGAGCTATCTTTTATTAACTGAGCACAGAAAAGTCTTTGAATCTGGCAGATGCTGCTGAGGAGGGACAGTCATTTTTTTTTTACTGCTGAGTCAGCAGGCAATGTCCACATCCTTATGAAGGCGTTGGAACTAAACTGCTATGTCTGTTTGTGATTATAGACAGGCACATACATACATAAATTCATGCCTCTCTCTCACTATAATACTTTCCTTTTTGAAAAAAAAATGCAGTCATGGCTCTTTCTGTGGAGTGACTTTGTACTGGATTGTAAATAGCGGATCAGATATTGAAAATGAATTGGGCTTAAACATTTTATGAAAACGTAAGAAAAACTGCATCATAACTGATTGTGAAAAGAAATGTTTTGAAACTAAATGTTTTATTTCACTTTGCTCGTGCTGAGTTTTATGCTGATCATAACATTTCCAGAGTTCACCCTGTCAACATGAGGCTTCAGTGGTGTTGGTTCAGTTGGTCAATATTTCAGGGTATTTCTGTGACGATGATGATATTCTTGACGATATGACAAAATACTCCTGGCAGGATTTTTGGCTCTCCTTGTACTAAACTGGGTGCTTCTTCTTGAGGTGGTGAAATACGTTTGTTGTATTAAAGTCTTCTTGCACTTCGTACATATCACCGTGGTCTGTTGTACATCGGATCTTTTGTCTCCAAACCACTTCCACACTACTGAAGTCGCTCCCCTTTTTGGAACTAATTTCTCCACCGTGGAGCCAGTAGCAATGTTACTTTCGCTTTCAGCCATGCTTGTTGTTGCTGTGCATAATGGTATAACATTATTATGTCAACAAGTTGGAATATTGCCATTATCACGATATGAATTATTTTTATCATATTAAAAATTATACTGATATTATTGTGAACGATACAATACAGCACACCCCTAGTTCACTGTGATTTACTCCTGCATGTTTGTCATTGATCTTGCCTCATTGGCAGGTGGCTATATCTTGATCTTTGGAAAATCAAGATTTTTAACAGAGTTGTTGGTTCAACTCCTCTGATACCTGGAGGAGTGCAGTAAGCGAGACACACTTTTCTGTCCCTCAGCTACTAACAAGACGGGTGCAACCCGGACAACGAAAGACAACTCAGCGTGAACTTCAGGATGAATATAACCCTCTCTCACTCTGTTAGTATTCCCCTGAGGCTGGTGCTTTAGAGCAAGAATGTGTTTTTAGTCAACCTGTCTGGCAAAATATAGCTTGAAAACATCGTCAAAAGCCTGGAGTGTCATTTCCACTGATAGACGTGCTGACACGCGTGCCGAGGATATGAGAGTGATACACTGGAAACGACACAGAGGCGCTATTGATTACATGGTAATTCTATCTGGCTACATGCAAGCGTGGCTAATCAGGACTGCTTCCCACACAGCCACATGACAAGACAAGGAAGGCTGAGGAGTTCTAGGGAAGAAATTTTCATATCAGTCATGGACTGTGCAGAAACCTGGAAGGCGTGTGCATACACACACGCAGACACACAGCATCAGTTATTTCATAGTGATTTAGGAGAGAGGCTGTGGACACACACACACACACATTAGTAACTCACAGCCTCAAGCGGATTTACACTTCTTTGTCAAGGTGTCGGTGGTGCTGCAGTGAATCCCTGTGCTGTAAGAATTCATTTATAGTTTTACTATTTAATCTTTGGATCTTCATAGCACCGCTGCAACACTTGATAAATGTGTTGTAGATTATTAGCCGGAGTTGTGTATTCATTATATACCCAAAATAATCATGTTTTCATTCATTTTGTGATAGAGAGTGATGATTTGAGCTCTCCAGTCGCACAGGAAAAGGCTGTGGTTGCAAGATCCCCAAATACAAATTTGTGTAGCTACTGAAAGCTGTGTAATCATTGTACACTTAAAGTAACTTGAAGATTGTAGCTCTTGTGATAAAGAGCTACAGTCATGGCGAGGACTGCACTGGAACAAAACAACAAACTGCATTAGCTTGAAAGGTCAATCCATGAAGGGTTTGATTGCCACAACTGCCAATAGTTGTGCATTAACCAGCATGATCCCATGTTCAGCCTTAATGTGTCCTTGAGCTAAACACTGCTCACTCATTGTATTAACTCTCTAAATAGAAGCTTTGCTAAATGCCAAAAGTGTGTAAATGAATGTGAAATCTCCTTAAAATGATCCCTCAGTTTAAGCATTGGGCTTTCAGTTGACAAATGACTCACTATTTGAGTGAAAGTGACCAGCGTGTGTCAGGCTGTGACATGTTGTCTTCTGTTGAGCATGTGTGCATTATGGCAAGCATCCATCATGTCTCTGCCAGAGAAACATCTTCCTGCCAACTTATCTGACGTGGCCGTCCATTATATTCAAATTTGATGGCCATGACACATTCCTGAGTATAGGTTTGCCGCAAGGAGATGGCTCCACTGCCAGATGATAGCTTGCTGCATTTCTTTCTGTGGTAAATTGTGGAAGAAACCACCAAATCTGGGTTGTCATTTAAATACCATTTTGGTTCCTCTGGGTTTAAAAATTGCATTGATCTTATCTATGGTTTCATTTTTTAAAATTGTAGTCTGATTAACACTTCGGTCACTCATTTATGCATGTGTGCCTTAGGTTAAATGTTTTGGAAAATTTGAACTGAGCTGATGCCAGTAAGATGCCAAAACCAGGGCAAACACACAGTGTTTTCATAGTTGACTTGACTTCTAATTTGTGTGCCTGCTTATCACTTCCTTAATTATAACTTGTGCTGATGATTTAACTCATTTTGTCCTCTAGTCCAGCCTGCAGCTTTTCATCTCCTCTTCCCCGGATTCTGTAATTGTTTTCTTGCACCAAGCCCACTACTGGGGCGCCTCTGACACCATCATTAATGCTCCGCTATCTATTTTCTTCTGTTTCTTTCTCTCATCCCTCTTATCTCCTCTCCTT
Organism: Scomberomorus guttatus; assembly: GCA_038419695.1. NCBI lineage: Eukaryota > Metazoa > Chordata > Actinopteri > Scombriformes > Scombridae > Scomberomorus > Scomberomorus guttatus. The sequence goes on from CM076458.1 coordinate 6,057,965, forward strand.
CTCCCTCTCTCCCTTTGTTTATTCATCTCCTGATAATTTGATCTCTCCTCTCTTTTCCTCCCCTCCCATCGCTTTCTTCTCTTTCCTCTTTCCGGTAATGTCACTTTTACTGCTTTGCAGTGGAATCCAGCCAAGTGTAGTTGTTCTCCGCTGCAATTATGGACACAAACGGGCACCTCCACTCCCCCTCCCACACAAACACCAAGAGATATGAAACATTGCAGGGCTGTGAAGCAGTCAATGGAGTGTTAAATGTGATGAAAACTCTGCTGGTGTGTCTGTCTCTGCTGCTGTCAGCCAAGAAGCACACATGGCCCTGGAGACTGCTCATCATTTATCAGCCTGTAGAGCAGTGCTGCAGCACCTGCAGGCTGATAAATGTGTACTGTATGTGTGTCAGGGTGGCAAAGAAATACACCATAAGCCTCAAGTGTACTGGTGTCACATTTTGGAGACTCTCTACCTAAAAATGTAGTAGTTGTAAGTGGAATTCAGGATGTGCAACCTGCTACAGTTATTGGGTAAACATTTAGTTTCCTTCTCTGGCAGTAACAAAAGTTTTCTTCCCTCCTTGGTGGGATATCTTATTCTATGAAGCAAATATTTGCCCTCTGCATGCCAGCAAAGTTCCTGTCCTTCTTGTACCAGCCTTTTAGACTTTAGAGAAAGTTAGGAGCTCCTGGTCCATCACTTTGTGGTGTTGGTGTTAATTTGTAGCCACATCCTCCCCAGTTACTCTGTGGATGCCCCCAGTGCCCCCTTGAGTAGCAAACTTAAAGTTAGCTGATGCTGCTGAAGAACCTGAGACAGAAAAAGAAACAAACAGGATGAAGAAGGCAGTTTGATGTGCGTGCAACCATGACCAGCATTCAGAACTTCAAAGCTCCTCTTCTTTTATTTATTTTTTTTATGCCTTCTATCCAGTCTTGTCAGGTTAAATAACTTTGATTAGTAATTAACATCAATGCTGAAGCAACGTTTGCCTGGCTGTAAGAAACTGATGTTGTTGTCCTCACCAGGGCTTCTTGTTTCTCTGCTGCTGGTGCTTTTAGCACATGATGGTTGTGATACTTTGTCAGTCTCTCCCTATAGCTTTTAGCAAGTTGGTATGGTAATAGTAGCTGTTGAGGGAGGGGGGATTTTTATTACCACTTCACCTCCCCCTACAGAAAGTCGGCTCCCTATCATTCCCCTATTTATTTTGGAGATGCTCCCAAACACATGATCTCAGTGATTCCTGCTGTGTCTGATCTCTCCCCGGGGCTTTCACTGTGCTATCTGGTAGAGTGGCACTGAGCCGTATGTTTTACTACAGCTTGTACCCATTTTATTGTCCTTTTGTGTCGTGTTTCTAATCTCTCTTTTTCTCTGTTCTCTGTATTTGATATTTTTATGTTAATTCAGTCAGGGACAGTTTGTTGAGCAAGCATCTAGACTAATTCATCATCCATGTTTCATAGCGAGATCATGACCCTCCACTCTGTTGTATTTGACTGCCAAAGTTTGCATTAGAGTTTCACTTGTGATCATCTGCTTTGTTTCTTTCACATGAGGGTTAAACAGTGGAAAGACTTAATTAGTTTGCTTAGAAAATGCTTCGCTTTGAGCTTGCCTGCTCAGATCCTCAGAGGCTTTCTCAGACATACAGTTGATGTTAGGAGTGAACTCTCCCACCACTGCAGAAATCTAGTAGAAGTGATAAGAGAGGAATGAAAGAGCACTGGAGATGAGCCAGTAAATTAAATCAACAAGACTAGAAGATGCATACTATTCCCAGTATGTGTACACTTCTCTTGTAGCATCTAACACATGGGCTTGAGTTATTTGTCACAAACTGCAGACAATGCCCATCAGTTGCATTGGATATCATTCCAGAACTTGGTCCACTTCACAATCTTTGCACGACATTTTTTGCAATTTGCGACTCCTAAAATCTTGCAGAAAGTTTTCCCCTTCACCCACGGGCCAGTCCTAACAGTCCTATCAACAAAGAAACATTTCATTCTCTTCTCTTGGCTGTCAGTCATCACCACTTAGAGGCCTCTCTTTTTGACAGTTTCCTCTTCTCTGCTCCCTATACGGTTTCTCAGGAGATAAGATTGAAATAACTTTCACCTGAGATCCATCCCTCCAGGCAGGTGGAGTATCTGATCTTCGCTTTCATCCATCCAACCTACCTGCTTTATTGCTAGTAACTTGCTCTCACCTTGTCTCTCCCCTTAGCCACGGAGGAACCATAATTGGCCACACTTGACCTACAGTCTGTCTCCGCAGCTTCGAGTGTCTCCATGCTATTATCCTTTTTTCATTTCTCAAAAGTAACATGCAGCCAATTTGAAACAAACCAGGCTGCTTACTGAATGTAAAACGCAGCTGCTTCAAAAAGAGTCTTCACGCTTGATGTCTTCAGGCTCTCACTGGGAATGATGAAGTCTGCTAACGTCTGGAAAAAGATTGTTTGGTCCCATTTCACACACCCCCTTTTGTAGTTGTATATCACTTGTCACATCAGATACAGTATTGATGTTAACAATAGTCGTCATCAAAATAGTGATGTGACACAGCTGGATCCAGCTGGCCAACAGGACTGGTGAAATGTGTTAGGCAGCAGTCATAATCGTCAATCTGGCCATAAAGCATATAGAAGAAATATAAAGGTTAAATTGATTTGATCTCCCCAAATCACTAGCCAAAACATTAAAGTGCTCTTACATAGTGACAGAAGGTAAAGTTTTCTTCCTTAAAAAGGACACACTGGCTGTGGCAGTGATTAAATCCATGACCCCCTAGTTACAGTTGTCCTTTGTAACTTCATAAAATAGCTATTTATGTCATTTTGCTGGTGTAGTTGACCTTTATAACTGTTTGGTTCCAGGAAAATGAAATTGAATTTAGAGAAAATGAAAGGCTGAAAGGATGTTCACTCCAAGTATGAAAATAGAATATCATGTACACACACATACTCACACACTTTATGCTTTAATCCTAATCGTTTTAATCCAATTACAGACAGTAGCCCTGCCACACAAGTGGCCAAACATTTATATATACACACACATACTTAAACAGGCACAATCAAACAAGCTGATTAGCGAGGTGCTTTAGATTTCACTCCAGACACTCCAGTATGGCTTTAGTGCTCTCAGCGTTAACTCTGTGTCATTGACCCAGCTCTGGGTTGCCACACATACTGACTGACTGTTGTATAATTAGAGGTCAAGGGATGCAGTGTGGTACAGAAGAACTCAGTGACACACACTTCTAATTTTATTGTCACTCTTAACATCTGCAAATACACCCAGATCCCGATGTCTTAAAAACAAAATGCAAAATGTTGCAGCACCCAGTATGTATCTTATGAGTCTGTGGGCTCAAAATCTGGCTGTTTCTGTGTATGAGGTCAGATTGGGAGTTTTTGTCCTTCTCGAAGACCAGTGGGGTCATGTTGTTCTTATTTACAATGGGTTCAAATGGTGTTGCTGCAGTTTTCACAGCAGAAAAGAGTATTAAAATGCCCACAGAAACGTCTCAAACCACTCCAGCAGCATAATCCACTTCTTCTTTATGCTCAGTACACTCCTTGTTTCAACATAATAAGGCTGAAGACACAGCCTCCACCAGAGTCTTGAAGCTTCAGTGACTAGGAATATTAATATTCAGTCTTGAATAATATTGGAAGTGATAACACAGAGACAAAATAGATGAGATCTATGCGGGTGAGATGGATAGGAACACCAGAGCCTCATATAAAAGCTCATCTTAAACAGTTCAAAGTATGAAAATCTGAAGCTGACAATTATTAACACACACAAAGTTTTTCTTGGTAGAAAAATGATAAAATGAGAGGGAGCATGCAATAACAAAGGAAATTAAGCATTTATGTCAAAGAAGAAATCACACGGTCAGTTAATACATGCTTTTCACCTTCCTGATCACACTGCCTGAACTGCATTATACAGACGTCCTGTAAATTTAAAATGCTGCTTTGCCTTGACATGTATGCGTGTATGTGGCCAGTATGTGTGTTTAATCTATCAGGCAGTCTGGAGTGTGACAGTGACACAGACTGTGTTTGCGCTGCTACATCTGTCTTGATAGCAAAGGCCACAGTTTGACTGATAGCATAGCAAATTGAGAGCTATCCCTCCTCTCAGTTTCTCTTTCTCCCTCTTTATTCTTCCTTTACCTTTCTTTCATTCTTCTCTTCCCATTCTCATCCATCCCTATATTGCTGTCTGTACTGAATCAGAATTTGCCAAGTAGGTGAGGTATAAAACAGATTTTTTTTTTTAGCTAAGCTTTCCCTGATGGGGCTGTCATGTTTTGAGTAAACTATATTTTGAAAGCATTTTAACTGCCACTGTGTCATTTTTTTTTTTTCATTTTGACTGCATCTTGGGCAGCAAGTGGTTATGGCTGTGGTCGTCTTTCACAGAATTTCCCAGAGAGTATTTGTTGCTCTTTTTATGTATATTTTAGAGTCCTATCATCCTAAACATCTCTATATATAGCACTGTCTCTCTCTCTGTCTCTGTGTGTCTCTCTCTCTCTATATATACACATATATACAAGCGAGTCTTGCAAGGATTCTTTATAGGGAAAAAAACACAGCGGAACAATGACAGAACAATGTGGGACAACATTTTGCAAAGACATAACAACCATACCAAACCTAAACAAGGCAGTGAAGTTACCTGACACCACTTATCTTAGATCTTTCGCCCATACAAGGAAAAAGAAAATATCTCTACCAAATCTTAGTGGTGGAACCTCGGGCACGCCAAGTTGAGGAGGGATCCCCGGCAGGAGAGCTGAGTGTGCAGTATGTGCCAGTTTTCATAGCTTTCATATTCTGGATATAAGCTCAGGCATTCTTGTGTAAAGATAGGGATTATTACATCACTGCAGTATGAAGACCGTATTACACACGTTTATGGTATAGTCTTAAAGTAGCATTGGCTATTTGTATCACCTCATATAGTTCAGCAGCTTATATTCTACTGCAGTCTTCCGTCCCATATCATACTACAAGACAATAACCTTTCATGCATTGCAGTGACGCAGTCTGTGGTATTAGCCTGAGAGATTACAGCAGAGTGTCTGTTTTATTATGCATCACACACAACACTGTAGTCTGTGATGTTTCATCTTCCATAACTGCTGTATTACAGCACAACAAATCTGCATTTTCCTCTCTCCTAATGTCTGTGATTGACAGGCAGACATGAAGTCTGTCTGCAGATGTCAAAGCGCTTCCTCCTCTGAGTAATGTCAGCATTTAGTTGGGATGATACAGTATCCTCTTTCAGTCGCCTCCCTCCAACCACACAAATACTTCTCATGCCTCCTCCATCCCTTCTTTCGCTGACTGTCCTCCTAATTCATTCACCTCATTGTGATCAACGTTTACAACTCCTGTCTTTCTCTCTCTCTTAAGTTGTTTTCTCATATGAACTTTCGGACAATTTTCGGACCTGATTCTCCAGACATTGTAGACACAAAGTTACCCTTTCATACATGTAGCACACAACAAGAGATTGTCTGTGTCAGACATGTTCTCACCTACTGGAAATACTCACATGACGCAAAAAGTACGCTGCGGAAATCGCAGTGTTTTGTTTAGAGCACATCGAAGGTGGCAGACGAGGCTACCAACTCATCCCTAATGACAACTATTTTTGCATTGGTATCAATACTAAATGTATTTTTGACATGGGCTCAATCAGACATTACATAGACTTTGTACAAGGGTGCTGGCAGGGTGAAGTCTGTTTAATGAACGGTCCAACTGATTTGGACATTTGTGTTCTTACATACAGCTCCTCCAGGTAATGTCTGGATAAGCTCAGGGTTGCAGTGCATGTGTGAAACATGCTTTAGACAAACACACTCCACTGATTTAGCGTTGCTCTTCTAATAACACTGTCGGACTCACAATGGACTGTTTTTAAAAAGGGTCAAAAAACCTGGCGCCTGTATTGCTCACAATGCAACTTGACTCGATTCCCTCAACTGTACAGATTCAGGTGTGTTAATGCTAGTAGTAGCTAATGTAGCCTGGAGCTGCTAGCCTCAAGCAGAGATGAGGCTACAGAGGTCTGGTAATCTAACTCTCCCCAGAGCAAAATTTCCATAAAATAACCCAATAAACATGCATTATCAAAGCATTTAAGTACAGTCCAATATTTTATATTTATCAATGTAGTACACAGTGTTGTACGAAGAGATTTTGTTTTTGGTATTAGAAAAAAAAGAGCAACATCTGCTGATCCAGACTTTCATTTCACCATTCTGTACAGTTAAAAAAAAATCTCAATATGCAAGACAGTTTTGTATATCTTACAGGTCAATCAGGGAAGTTAGCCAACAAAAACAAACATCTGCAGGGATTAAAGTTCTCCGTTGCATGTCTACACTGTATAGGGACAAACAAGAGTAACTTCCTCTGAGCCATCATGCCAGATATTTTATTACATGACTATTTTGGTACAAACATTTACCCACCAGTGTGGCGGATAGTCTTCCAAGATTTACTCGCCAAACAGAAAATCTACCCGCATTTGGCGCTTGGCGGGTGTTAATTTCAGACGCTGCGTCCATATACATTGCAATTACTGGGAACTGTGCTGTTACACACATCGTACTGGAACCAGATTCCACCAGCTTAGCTGTGTGGTCATTAAAATGAATTGAATTGAATTGTATAAATATATAGTTTCACAGCTTTCCCTCTTGGAATTTGGAAATTGCCAAAGTCACTGTGTCTTTTTAAAAAAAGGATGCGTTGTCACTGTGCTTATCACTCACTATGTTTTTTGCTATCCCACTGACCTACACTGAGACCTACCCTGCTGTGTATTTGGGTTCATTATACGCTATGTATGTAGTTGGTGTGTGTACATGTAATGATGGTCTAGGGCCATCACATCAAATGTGAAGTGGTTCCTTCCTCCTGCATACAGGAAAGATAGGGCAGCTGCAACATCCTGACGCACCCTCCACTTCACAGCCTTGAGTGTTTCACCATAAGCACATTTAAGCTGCCAAACAGATTTTTTGATGAACAAGTCCTTGACTTTGTTTTTGTTTCAGATCATATCATAGCCTGCCAAATTATCAAGAAATGCACACTCCTTTGTTAGGTATCAAAACATGCAATAGCCAAAGGAGATGAGAGAGAAAACTGATAGATTGAAGTGGAAATCTTGAAATACATCCGACCAGCATGGAGGTGACTGTAGAATTTTAGATTGTCAAAACAATTATCTTTGGCTGAATCAGCCACAGCCCAGCCCTATAACTGCGGTTGTCTGTGAGTGAGTGAGTGAGTGATGAAGTTACACCATTGAGGCCAGCCCAGTGTCGGAGTTTCTCCATTGGCCATAGCTCTTTCAAAATGAATCAGCGCGAGATAATGGAAGCGGAGGACAGCAGCGCGGCACAGAGTGACTGTGTTTCCTGCTCCAAGCACTGACACTCTCAGCTCCGGTGTTAAATGCAGCGAAGTTGGCTAAACTCTCCGGCTGACAATACCGGGATGCACACTTTTTATTTCTAACGTTTTCACATCACAAATGATGAACAACAGCATTAAAACACCAGTCTTGCATGTAAAACATGCTACTCATGGAGCTGTACTATCAGTTTAGTGTGGGGCGACTGCTCTGTAGGTGCACTTGATTTGACTGTAACTGCAGTAACTGGACGGAGATGAGCCTCCTGAATTTGCACCCAAAATGCTGTCAAAACTCATTTACAATTTCCACTGCAGCCTCCATGATCATCAACCGGAAAAGAGGCAGAAAAAAAAGCATGAGTGCCCAGGTAAAGCACCCCAAATAACAATCACTCAGAGTGAAAAACGAGACATCCGCAGTGTGAAACAGATGAAAGAACAGGGGGAGTTAAAAGATAGGTAATTAGGAATAGTTATAATTAGAATTAAAATAAGTTCCCTTTCAAATCAAACATCCCAAGATATGAGTGGAAAGTATTGTTCATGCAACTACATTTATAACCTATTTTGACTAAAATGTAGCTTAACCATCTCATGTGATATGCTACTTCAGTACACTTTAACAACAAATATTACTGGGACCACTACAGAAAATTGCAGATGAACATTTAATATCCAGGACTTTGCATTATAGACACTACCACTGACTATCTCTGAAACAAATGGGCCACAATTTCACACATTGACCATACACGGTCCAGCCATATACTAGGTTTTGACCTAGCCTTGTTAGAAAGAGGAATTTCTCAAAACAGCATGCAGTATTAAAGATGAAAATGCCAATTAAAAAGATCTGCCTACCGGGTAAAAAGTCTGTAACTGGTAATGTAGCTATTAGTTGGTGTTTGTGAACATAAAACATGTAACTGCAGGCTGATAGGTTCTTGCAACAGATGATGTGCTGTATTTCGTGTCGTGATGCTAAAGTGTCCTTTAAGAAAACATTGAATTGTTCGCTAATCGTAGGTTTTGTCTGGATGAGAGCTGCAGCCTTTAACATAAATGTAGGAGGGTTTATCTGTGTTTTGTGTCAATCTCAGGGGGCTTTCGTCTCAGCCCCTGCTGAGCTCGCTGACCCACTTCCTCTCCTATCTGCCCCATCTTTCCAGCCCATACACACTCACAGAATCATTGTTCATCTCTTTTTCTTCGTCTTAGAATCCTGTGTTCTTTATTTTTTTATATTTGGATCTTACTTTATTTTTTCTTTTTATCAAATCTGAGCTGTAGACCAAAGACTGGCTGTTACTGGGGCCAGCAATTGTTTTTTTTTTATACAGACAGCATTAGGGCTGCAACCAGAAATTATTTTCATCATCGATTTATCTGTCGATTATTTTCTCGCTTAATCGATTAGTTGCATGGTCCATAAAATGGTGGAAAATGTCAATCACTGTTTCCTGTTGATGTTCTTTCAATGTCCACAACCCAAAGATATTCAGTTTACTATCATAGAAGACTAAATTAACTAGAAAATATTCACATTTGAGAAGCTGGAATCAGAGAATTTGGACATTTTTTTTCTTAAAAAATGACTGAAAATGATTAAAATCGATTATAAATTAGCAATTAATTTTATAGTTGGCAACTAATTGCATTATGCTGTCTAAAGCTACAATGATTAATCAGAGGTAATCAGGTTATACATGACGTTCACTAAATGTAAGAGGAGCTCACACTCACTAGTGGCAGGATAGAAAGTCTCTTAAGTCTTAACAAAAATTCCACTTTTTTCAGTTATCTTGGTCCAAGACTGCAGTGTTCATTTCAACAGACATTATTTTCCTTTTCCCAGAGAAAATCCAATAATTCAATCCTCTGGGCCCCTAAAAAATCTGCAAGAAAACTATGATGCTCCCCGCCCTCAACACACCCCCACACCTTACATATGGGAAAGTGGTCTGAGACTTTTGGACCCCACTGTAAATACAAAAATCACCTGTCAGCAATGTGGACAGTATGGAGTATGGAAAGACTGAGTTGTGGTTCAGAGTCAGTTCATTTTTTAAATTTTTTAAGGGGGCGTGTTCAAGCTTCAAGTATTTATTTGCTCTTGAAATCATACTCAAAAATACTGAAACGTAAAAATACTTTGGTTTTATAGGAAGTAGAATAAACAATCATTTTAAAATGTTGTGAAACAGTCTGAGCCTCGATAGCCTCTATTTTTTTATCAAGAAATCCACATTTATTGCCGTCATGCAGCTAATTCTTACCCAAACTAAACCTCAAATCTAGTGTAAAGCGAAAGCCTTAATGTTAAAATAGCTTTTAGTATTAGTGAGGGCTGCTGAATGCATGCTTGAAATGTCTTTCTTCAGGGCTTTCTGTTGCCATCTTCAACATGTTTGTTTCTTCTGTTGTTGCATTCCTCTCTGATGGCTCATTGATTCCTGTTACACACAGAAGGAACATGCAGCCCTTAGGATGAAGCTGAACATGAGGGAGGACGAGACCGAAAAATGCGCAGAAGTCAGTTTGCCTGGAGACAAATGGTTTCAATTTTTCTCATAGCACAGAGAGTACTGTACAAAGGGAAGAAAACAGAGGGTAATATTTTGTGCGTGTGCATGCTCTCTCTTTGGCCTGTGTTGTTGGACAATAGCTTCTCTATGTGGGGCCTCTCGTCGAGGCTGAAATTGCTGCTTGTCATTCTCCCTCTCGCCTCCTCTTTCCTTTTCACTCTCCCTCTTTTCTCCCCTGTCTTCCTGCTTTTCCTCTCTCTAGTGCCTTCTCTCTCTGTCTTAAAGTCAGTCATTCTTTTCCTAGAATGGCTGCTTGGCTGTTGTTCTTCAAGAGCCTTTGACATAAGGGCCCATGCACACATAAACCCAGTGTTAACCTTGCACTGCTTAATGCTAGAATATATGCACGCAAACCAGAAATAACTATATCCCCCAACTCATTGATGCAGGAATATTTCCACAGATATATGTAAAGAGGAGTTCAACATCACCTCCAGCTATTTGACATCCATCCAAATGCACAACTATATAATCAGGTGACTTCACCTTAGTTTTGTTTTTTTGGCAGCTTGTCATGATGCCTTGCCAACCTAAAGTGTGCAATAGTTTGGCAAAAACTGTATGGCCTGATTGATTTGGATTTATTTTTTGTGAATTATTTATTGAATTTTTCACACAACAGACACAACAGTAACAATATATGGAGACAATAAAAGGTGGAACAAAGGGACATTTTACAGTGGGAAAATAAGCTTGTCAGGGTTCTCTGGTGAACAAACTATGTAATGATGTATTAATTTTAAACTACCTCAGTTATATCATTGGCTTTTCTGTAAATGTCCGATGTATACACCTATTTGAATATATCTGATAAGCTAATATTTGCCTTGACAATTTATCAATCCGCCTCTAACAAAGCCTAACAGAATAGAATTAAAAGTCACTATTAAGTGATGCTTTTAATATAAAAATTGCAATGATAGATTGCAACGTATTGTCTTTGCGTCTTCAGAAGAACTATTCTGACCCTCCACCACAAACACACTAAAGCACCTGAAGTGACAGACAAGCATGTCCAAACTTGCCAGCTAACTGCTTTGGCTATGTTTTGGATAATTTCTCATTTTGACTATAAAGAGTGAAATATGGCCCCAATTTGTCATGTTGTTCTTCTCACATCAAGGCAGAGTAGCGAGTCAGATGTGATTTATTAAGCAGCACCTTGCAGGTTTGTCTCAATGATCGTTTAGAGGGTGCTTAATAGAGAGGTTTAAAGATTTTTGAAAGTGTGTGTGTTAAAGTTGGCTAAGGGCCAGGTTATTCTCCAAAAGAACTAGTTTGTATGATGTGTAGTCCGACCATGTTAGGAGGCAAAAGTAGCTGATCCGTGCAGCCACACTCAAATACAGAGTGAAAAGCTGGTCATCATATAGAGGGGCAAGATGTGATATTGTTTAAATGTGGGGATCATGGTGCACATTTTCAGACAGTCTATCCTGGAAGGCATTCATAGTGTAGTACTTGGTTGTAGATGTAAAGAGACAGAAATTGTTGTGTAACCTCACCTCTGTACTATAAAGCTGGTTAATTGGTACTCCTCCCCCAATTAAGACATCAGGAAGGTATGTGGGTAGGACTTCTAGAGTTGAGGCCTGTTTCACCAAATGTGCAACATGCAAGCTGCGATTTGCTACATCCTTTTTGACTATTAACAAACCAGAGAAACACCATACTTGCGACCCATGAACTTGCAGATTTATCTGCAATTTGCAATTAACAGTCATTTGTAAAATGGGGCACTGGCACCATTTGCAATCTGCATGTAAACAGTGGTCGCAAATCGCTTTTGTGAAACTGGCCCCAGTTTGACCATCCAACAAGCAGTTCTGATGGAGTATATTGGCACCTTAATGCTTTGTAAGAACAACATTGCCCCTCTGTGTGTCCTAATATTTACAGTTAAGTTACTTTGTTGCTTAATTACAATGGATACGCTGATATAGCAGCAGAGTGGACCATGTCTGCTGTACAGTAGTGCACTGTTGCGCTGAATTCACTTTTAGGCTATGTACTGTGCAAAACAATTCACTGTGGTTTAAACATTTAAGTAGCTTTTTTAAGAGACCCGTGTCCCTTTTGTATTCATTGACTCTGCTTGACACATGTACAACAGACATGCCCAGACTGATGAGTGTCTTACTGCTGCTAATCTGTCTCAGCAGCACAACTGTGTTCCTCTGTTTTTGTGTGTCACTTTACCCAGCACTCACCTCACTTTCATACAAAATCTCAACAATTTTTATTACATGTATGTGTTGTCTGTAACTCGTTTTCTGAAAGATGGAATTTTTGATTTGTATTCTGGAGTTCAGGTTACTCTGTGTCTCCTGCCAGTTGTTGGTTGGTGACTCTGACCTGGACTGGGTTGGGTTATTGTAACTCTCAGCCTCCTTGCGTTTTTCTTCTCTGTCACTTTAACGTCTTAAGTGTGTGTGTGTGTGTGTGTATGTTACTGCATAGTGTGTGTGTCCATGCTGCAGTCCACAGAGACGAAGCCAGGGCTTAGTTGTGTCTCATGATTTATTCATACAAGGAGTGACTGTGCAGGTGTGGACAGACAGTCTTAAAGGTGGCCTGTAGAGTTTTCTTGTCAACAAACTAAAATGATCAATTCATTGTTACTCACCAAAAATAATTGTGTGAATCCAGGGTCCAAAATTAACACCCACCAAGCACCAAATGAGGTAGATTTTCTGTTTGGCGAGTAAATCTCAGAAGGCTATCCACCACATTGGCGGGTAAATGTTTGTACCAAAATAGCCATATAATAAAATATCTGGCATGATGGCTGGGAGGAAATTACTCATGTTTGTCCCTATACAGTGTAGACATGCGCACCATATGTGTTTTTTATGCGCATCTAAACAGTGCCGTGAAACTGTAGGAGTACTCCAGATGGTCTGAGGCAAAGGAGTGCCAGCCACAGACTGTCTCGAGCGCACCTAGTTTTGCGGCACTGTTTACCATGCAGGGCATCAGCTACTCGACATCACAGCTCTCTGCTAAACTGTCACTTGCCGCCAGTCTGCTGCTAGCTACCGTTAATTGAATGTGGCGACATTTACAAGGAGTAAGTATATGTGACACAAAAAGGCAATTTATTATCTTGGCCAGTGGATTTGAGTCAAAAAGTTAATTTTGGACACCGTGTGTATCCCTGAGGTCAAACAAATGTGAATGTGCATGAGTCAAACAAAACGGGAAGCCCACTCATAAAAAAGTGCCCCATAGCACTACTAGAGGTTAAAAAAACTCCACAGGGTACCTTTTTAACATGTTGATATGTAGGTAGATGGAGACACAGAGATAGGTAGTTTGATGAATAAATGCCTTTTCCTTTATCGCTCATTTTTTCTGTCCTTCTTTTCAGGCAACCAGACAAACTGGTGGTGGTTTGGACGCGCAGGAGTCGGCGGAAATCCTCCAAGGTTTGTATTTGATGAATGGCATTCTGAAACAAAATATAGAAACAATAAAGCAAAAAGGTTTCTCACTTACAAATGTAAATTTACTTATCTGAACTGCACCAGTCAGCGAGCTGCCTTCTGATGTTTTAGACATGCCAAACATTTTGCAGGTGTTTTTGAAGGTGTTACAATTTGTTCTCGGCCACCGTCTGTTCCTAATCTTATCACTGTTGATACTATTCTGCTGTAAATACATGTTTTTTCCTTCTACTAATTTGTACTAATAATCCCTGTTGCATCTCCCACTACTAATGGCTCACATACCTTGTTTTTTCTCGTATTGCTCTGTCCTGCAGTCCCACAGCTGGCAGCCTGGCATCAAAAACCCCTACAGAGGAGTGGTGGTGTGGCCTGTACCAGAGAACATTGAGATCACTGTCACTCTTTTTAAGGTAGGCTTAATGTGGTTTAATTAGCACTGAGACAAGCATTGCTCTGTTTAAAGTTGTTTATGGTACATGAGGGTCCTCTGGCTATTGGACTGCAGTAACGGTAACCATCAAAAATAATTGTAGTGATGCCCACTCACTCCCCTTTGCAGAAGAAGGAGATTAAATACTAAATGTTGACTTTTATTTGTAACATTTTTTTCAATGGAAAAAACCCAAACTTTGCATGTGTCTATTATTACACAAAATGAAAGGCATTTATTTTTCTTTCTTTTTTTAAATGTTTTTGGGGCATTTTTTTGCCTTTTATCGGATGGCAGACAGTAGAGAAGCAGACAGGAAACTAGGGAAAGAGAGAGGGGAATGACAGGGCAACAAAGCCGGAGTCTAACCAGGGATGTTGCAGCTATGTGTCATGCGCTGGAGGGCGCAGAGAGGGACAGGACAGGCATTTATTTTTTTGACTGGAAAAAAATAGCACATAGCACAACATTTCTTTGTAACAATGGTTAATGGGAAATCTAGTATCTAATATCATTTTGCGAAATTCAAAATGCTGACTTTCATGTATACCAGAACTGTTGGTGGGAAACTATTTGGGAAAGTGAAGGCAGTTTTACCTGTTGAATTTTGAAATTTGAAAGTGTATTTGTAATGGGAAGGCCCTTATATGTATTGTGTTTCAGGTGTGTCTGTAAATGACACACTTGTACAGATCCTATCTGTCATCGTGCCGGGCTTATTTAAACATGCTAGGCCTCTGTGCTGACAGGCTAGCCCTGAACTCAGTGTCCTGTTACTTGTCTCACTGTCTCAACCAGACCTCCTGCCACAAATACCTCTGTATGTGCCTCTGCTTCATATAAGCGTTAGTAGCCTGTTACTTTACTGCCATGAGTGTATGACTTATTATCAACTACATTACAACAATGTAGTGAATCCCAATCAGGCACTTGATACAGAAGGTCCTTACAATGCTTCATGCACAATTGAAGACAGGAGTTATAGTTGCAAAATTTTGAGACATTATTTATCTCCAGACCTTTGTAAAGATACCCAAGGCACACTGTGATGAAAAAAGTTTCATGTGTACTGGCTCAGTTTTCTAGGTCTATGCCATTGTAGCACTGGTGTACATGTCAGTGTCCTCTTATTGTGGGCCACTTCCACTTCCTGTCCCAGAGGAAATAATAAAGCTGTTTTTGTATAGAGACTCAAAGCAAAGTGACCGAAGGCACAGCTCAACCACATCTGTTGCATAAAACCAAATCAAATAACATTGCCTCTGCAATCAGCTTATTGTCTTTGTTGCAACAGTTTTCCTCCACTGTATGCGAAAATGAGGCATTACTAGTCAGGTTAATGCTGCATTAAGCAATTCTTAACCACCAGGAGACAAACTCCAAAACACAGCCCTGATAAACCATCGGCTTATCAAGTTGTTATGGCTAAGGTGTTAGCAAAGAGTTTCCTACTTACACAAACGCAGCAACAATAGCATCCTATTGCAGTTGTATTTTTTTGTAATCCACAAACTCTTGAGAAAAATATGTGGGGGCTTGGCATCCTAGATGCTGGACTGTCTTCACTGCTCACTGGTCTTCTTTTCTCTTTGCTGTTTTATGCCTGTCAAGCAGCGTACAGTTAGCTTGCCTGAGCTTGTTTACTGTAATGGGCTGCCTACAGTTTTATAAGGGTGGTTGAGAGTAGTGAGACCATACAGACCATGTCCACACTTCATAATTCATAAATGCATCTTTTTCTCTCCATTTTGGTTCTCGCTCCAGACTAGAACAATGTTTTTCTCCCCCAAAAACAGAGCTTTGTAGAAACGGCGTCGACGAGTGTGTAAATCTAAAAACACCAGTGTGTACGGGAAAATGGAGCTTTGTAGAAATATCGGTGACAAAACAGATGGTGGCAGTAGCGCAGCATTTCATTGGAAGAGGAAGAAGAAACACAAGGATAATAACAACAGTGGCAAATGGCTTCATGCGAGTGTTGTCCTCTTGTCGACTTTGATAGCTTGTTTAGAGTTGAGCATAGCTATCTTCCACCTTTCTCTCGCTGAAATTGTTGTTTTCTGCTTGCAATAAACAAAATGCCAGGAAGATGCCGTGGAAACGGAAACGGTATATATCGTTTCTTCTTCGCTGGTTTTCTGTGGCTAACTTGCTCGTCTGTCCTCCATGCCCAATAGGAAGAGAATTAGCCATTTTGGTGTTTTAATGTGGACGGAGGTTTTTGTAGAAATGAGCTGAAACGCCTGTTGTGGACACATGTCGTTTTTGCTCGAAAATTTTAGAATTTAGCCAGCTTAATGTAGTCGTAGTCTGTGAGCAGGGTGGAAAGCCAAAACAATGAGCTAAAAGGTGGATAGAATTTGCCAAGTTGGGTGTTATTCCTCAGTGGGTTTGGTAGTAGAAGTCTGTTCACATTACATGTAGTCACTCGATTCATTAATATCAAAAACATCACTTAATGCAGGTCTAAATCTGTAAAACTCCTATATCTAAATATCTTTTAATTATATAAGCAGTATGTTGACTTAGTGTGAAGACTGTTATTAGCTGGAGGATCCACAGTACTGAAGTGTCTTTGCGCAAATTATGAAAAGTCAATTTATTATAGCTTTCTGTGGTTTACAGCTTACCTGTTTTGGCCATCTGGTTGTTCTTGAAGGTTAAAGAACACGCTAACAGTGATTTGAAGACACTCTCATAGCCCTGTCTGGCCTGAAGCACTGCAGTGAAAACAGCTGAGCCTAGCAGTATTTCAGCCTGTACCTCAGAGAGATGAACACCAGCAGGCAGTCTTAGCTGAACTTTGTAGACAACAAGGAAATGCTGAAGTCGAAAAGTAAGTAGGGTTTGGGCTGCTCATTCTATAGATAGAATTGATTCTCACAGAGGCAATGTGCAGAGAGCAGAGTGGGCCGTTAATACCAGCCAACCACCAGAGTGAAACATAAAGGTTGGCAATATGCCTCTGGACCCAGCCAGGTGTTATTTTTTACCTTAGCTAGTTTGTAATTCACAGACTTTGGCTTGTGAGTTTTTATAATGCATCTGTAGAAGAGCTAGATATTTACTTGCACAATGACAGATGTTTTAATAATTTTATCTATGAAAATGTTTATTTTTGAAAATCCCCTAATGACAATGACATTTTAGGAAAAAAAGCTGCATACTGTCAGGGAGCTGGAGCTTATTTATTAGCAGCAGTAAACTCTGCAGACAACGCCATAAACTGAGAACAAACGGAGAAGGCTGATAATGCCATGCTTTGTTGGCTTTTAGTAGCAGTTTATGTGGTTCTGAAATAATGGAGGATTTAAAATGGAAGGGTGATGCAACTGCACAGCTTGCTGTGTGTTTGTGCCCATGTGTGTGTTGTTTGTGGCAGACTGCAGGAATATTGATTTTTTTTTTTTTTTTTTTTTTAAGGGGTGTGTCAGAAAGAAAGGCCATCAGTACAAGTGTTTACTGCGCGCGCGTGAGTGTTACACACTAGGGCTGTAACAATCATACACAAAATTGATTTTATTGATTAACGGTTTAAGGCCTGAATATACTCCCTACACATATAGACAGATTTCGCTACTTGTGTGTGACATCTGTGTACACGTGCCTCTATGTGAACAGTGCACCTGAAGGGCAGTGAAGGTCATCTATGCATGCACAGTAAGGCAGGGCTGCCTGCTGTCTTGCCGCGTCCATTACTGTCTCCTCATCACCTCACAGCTAAACAGAGAGAGAAACATCTATAATTTAGTGTTGTTCTGCATTCTCGTGTCATGCTCATGGATGTTTTGGGTTGCAGTGTTGTTGTTTTTTTTTTTTTTGTTTTTTTTAAACTTTTGTTCATCTTAAAGCTTGATTGCTCATTAAATAGAAGTATACAATACAATTAAACAAAGCATACACGGGAATATATCAAAAGCAGTTGTTGAGTCAGGACAGGGAGTCAATAGCTCATTATTATGTGACTGAAATGTACCTGATTAATGCAAAACATCGATGCACACATGTATGACAAGGGAAATGGGACAGATGAATCAGGTCAGTGGGTGAATAGAGGGAGTGTATGCAAAGCAAATGAGCTGTCACTGAAACGGTCTGTTTTCTGTTCTATATTGTAAAGGGCAACACACATCGGGCTTCCCCAGTGTAGAGACACGTCAACTCTGTAGAAAGGCAGCATTTTCATCACATTAGCTTCCCAAATCGAAAAATATCACAGCTACTGTACTAGGGCTGCCCCCACCCCCACACTCACACCCAGACAGGTGCAGAAACGTCTTATTTTATTGGTAGGATGTTTGATCAGAGGGCACATGTTTAAAGATTTAGTCTGAGCACATAATGTTGGCTAACTACTGCCTGTTTTGAGCTGCAATTCATATTTAAAATGAATTCACTCATTACTGAACTCTGATCACAGTACTGCTATCATAGATCTGGACTGGATACTAAGCATGATGGGTCAGCTGATACAGCAGCAGAATCATGCTTTTGTTGCACTGAATGTGTTTTTAGACTGATGGTCTACGACAACATTTTGTGTGTGTGTGTGTGTGTGTGTGTGTGTGTGTGTGTGTGTGTGTGTGTGTGTGTGTGTGTGTGTGTGTGTGTGTGTGTGTGAGAGTGAGAGAGTGAGAGAGTGAGAGAGTGAGAGAGTGAGAGAGTGAGAGATATTAGTTCTTTGTCCTCTGCTCACCCCATACTGTAACTTGACTTTCTGGCTTCCTGATGGTTTCAAGTCTTCTGACACTGTTATGACCTAAATGATAATCTTCAGTGAATGAAATGAATTGTTTCAAGACTGCTGACCAAAATATTGAGTGTTGCTTAATTTGGGTTGTGTGATAATTCATAATTGCTTTTGGAGTGTAGTTGTGATGCTGAATCAAATGACTATACTGTGGTTGCAGTCTGCTCTAATATACTGTATATTGTGTATTTAAGCGTTTCTTTTTACACTGCCCTTGCAGGACCCCCATGCAGAGGAGTTTGAAGACAAAGAGTGGACGTTTGTCATTGAAAATGTGAGTACTTAATTATATCCTTAATTATCCTTGAATTATATACTTATTTGTGTCTTTGCCCTTTTGTCCCCTCAATCTTCTTATCTTTGTTATGGCATCAATACACTCTATTTCATTTAATGTGTATTAGCACATTTTTGTATTCATTTGAATCTTATGGGGTAAATTATGGTTTAGGTGCCTTGCTTAAAGACACACTGGACTGTTGATGAGAGGAAAACTCTTCTCATTCACAGTGACAGACAGGTGATTACTGCTTCAGTATAAAATAAGACAAAGACATAAATTCCTCATTCTCAGCAATTTTCTAGGTAAATCCTTTTTGCATTACATGTGCAGGTTCTGCCACCATGTGGTCAGGCTTTGTTATTACATGCCTAACTCAGTGTGGATTGGAGCCTTCAGATTGAACCACAGATGCTGATTTCCATCATGTTGGCATACATGCATGACCACAATGACTGTTTGGCCCATGCATGTGTGTGTGTGTTTGTTTACGGTGGTAACAGCCGGCGTTTCAACAGGTAATTGTGGAGTGTCATTTAAAGGCTACATCCTGAGGCAATAAACGTCAGGTATGCTTGCGAAATATCAAGTGGCAGCTTGCAAATGAGTAACTTGACTACTAGCATTGTATGTATCTATTTATTCATTTGTTCATTTATTCATTTGTCGTTACCACATATTTAGAACGTCTGCATTTTAATGCAACAATGCGAGTAATTTTCTAATCCTTTTCTTGGTTTTTGTCATGTCGGCCTACTATTCAAAGCAACAGAAGCAAAGGAAAACAGTTTGAAAGGCAAGGACAGCTGCATGCAAATGAAAACCAGGACTCATGATTAATAACAAAAAAAAACACAGGGTGGACATGAGAGAGCTGTGTGGGATAGTTGGAGCGATGGATTGAGGGAATATAGAAAAAGAGACGGAGAAGGGGCAGATTATTCCAACATGTAACATAGGTTTGCCAGGAAACTGGAAACTCGCTGTTCAAAGTATTCCCTACTTCTGCTGGAGCCAGTGATGTGCTCCTAAATAATACAGACACGTTGAAGCTTTTGTACTTCATTTCTTGTTTAAGTTTTTTGTAGGAAACTTAAAATTATGACTAATGTTCTCTGTGGTAGTCCTGTGATGTAGTGTCTCCTAAACTCTTAAAGAAATATTGTTTGTATTAGAATCAATTTGTACTTTGACATTGGAGGACAACATAATAGCACATCTCAGTATGTCGGTGTCTTTCTACTAATTGTTGTAGTGTAGTTGAAGTGATAAAATCATAGATCAATACAGAGGCAGTGCCTTTCGATCTATTAGGGATTCAGTGTCTTGCTCTGGCACTTCAACAGGGCAGGTCTGTGCTGTCACAGGTACTTGGTTGAAGGACGAGCCTCCCTGCGGGATACATGCTGACACATATTGACACCGACACACATCACAGGAACAGCCTGACCTCCCTTTCAGTGCAAACTCTCGAAGTGTCTCTCTCTCTCCCTCTTTCTCTCTGCGGCTCACATTTGTTTGAGTTGGTCAAGGTTTTGAAGACAGTTTGAAAGGTCATTAGTGCCCAGGATGTTTTATTCAAAGGAAATGTTGCATGCTATGCCAGCCTCGTCTTTCTGAGAAATGCAAGCCTTTACATGTGTTGCCAAAACAGCTATAATAGTAAGAATTTAAGAAACTGATACCTGCTGACTTTGTTTTTGCTGGCATAGAAGCTTTTCACTGAGTGTTTATGAAGTTATAGCTAGCTTACACTTTTTAGTAACAGATTTACTATATTTTAAGGTAGCTTTCTGTTATGTCAAAGGGATAGTTATTGGCTGAAACCAATTTCCTGATGTCTGATGTATAAACTTTTTGACTGCAGAGAGGGGGGGTCACTAGTCATCAACAAGGATAGGCCTCTGAGACTCCTCAACCCTTTTTTTTTTTTAAAGAATGTTGGTGGAAGAAATAGCTGGAGAGCTGGCTGAGTGCTTTGACACTTGTCACTTTCTGTACACATCAAACTCAAAGGAACGACAGCAGAAACTGCTCTACCTTTCTCTCTTTGATAGAAAGCCGAGATGACAAGCAGGTCAGCTGGTGTTCTCTGGTCAGAGCGTGGGAGAGAGCACAAAGAGACCAAGAGAAGGAGGAAAAAAAAGAGTTTGTGGGTTTGCCTGTGTCTCTGCATACCTGACTAATGACAGAAAGATCAAAGCTGAACCAGTCTCCTGACAGCAGGAATGAAGAGCACAGAGGAGGCAGGAAAAGAGGGAGGGAGGAGAGGAAGAAGGCAACCTTACACCTTCACACACTCAGATTTAGAGAGAGGGCCATGATGGAAAAATCTAAATGAAAGACCAAGGGAGTGATTTTATGGTGGCGGTTTGTTATGTAAGAAAATACTTTTTAGGGGGGTAAATGTAAGGTTTCCCTTTAAACCTGTTAGATAATTATAAGTAATAAACAGGAAGTGAAGGAAGTGTACATTGTGCTTTGGTTTTTAAATGAAGTTTAAAGTAATTAAAAATAATTTTGTTCCTTCAAACTCTATAGATCTGGATTAAGCTCCATCTAGCTCTTTTCTTTTACATAGCATTCTGGTGTATTGCCAGGACTGTGGCTCTGGGTCTTGACCTCTTGTCTGTAATTGATTTTTAATGTTATAATGTAGCAGTTTAGGCTCATTGTTTGTTTGATTACAGTCCTTGCAAGTTTCTCTTTGTATCCTAAATGCCTAAAAATGTTGAGCAATAAAAAAAACTTTTATAAGCAGCAGACAGATTTCTAGATGGTAGTTTTTAAAAACAAAAATTGATTAGACATACACTGGGGCAACATTTAGCTTCATCTTAAACAGTCTAATTCATCTGAAACATGTCCTAATATTGCTGTAATGTGTTGTTTTGACCTGGAATTTAATGTTGTTTGCACACTGCTGTGAGGAAAAAAATCACAGAAAGTATACATGCATTGGCAACTGTTATATTAAATCTACAAAACACCTTACACCTGTTGAATTGCTGAGTACTATCAGCGTTACTTGTAATGTGAGACACAGAGACGGAGACAGAGAAATACATATGAAGGTAGATTTGCATCTTGCTCAAATAATCCTTCTAACTTCACGTATAGTACATATTTCCAGTTGTGGTGTACTGTATACCAGTAAAGCTACAGTTCATATTATTTACTAAACTTGAATATGTTACACTTTACAGAAAGCTTCAACAAAGCTTCAATATAGCAACAACAAGTCCAGTGTGCCGTGTCATTAGAAAGACTTATGACATATTGTTTTTTTTTGTAATTAAAGTTTTTATAAACGTTTTGAATATATACAAACAATGACACACAGGACCTGTTGCTTCAGTAAACTGTGGAGACAAGTGAAAAATAAAAAATAAGGGGGCACCATGTATCAATATGTGGGCATATTTTCAATACTCTCCTTAAAAAAAAAAATTGTAGGGATATTTACTTCCTGTTAGGTCCCTTCCTTTATATACATCAGAAACTTAGACCGAACTTTCCTTGATAATTATTAGTCCTTGCGATTAGAGCTTCAAAACGGGTAATGTCTGTCATCAGTTGTAACTATTCAGCAAGATCTGGTTTTGTCTGGCTCTTCCAATGGTGGAGAACAATCCTTGAAGCGGCAATAAAGCCGGCCAGTGCAAGTCCAAAATTTAGTTTGGATATACCTGGTGGTATGAGAGACCGGTCTCTTAATAAGCACACCTGGGGAGATTCTGCCAATGACCTATGCAACCCCTCGCCGATACTTTTAATTACTTGTTTCCAAAAATGGGAAACAAAATGAAACATTGCCACATTAAATGAAGAAAAGTACCCGTTTTAATTTTTACACCTCCAACAATAACTGTCACCCATTGGTCCCATTTTTTTTAAGGTTTAACTGGTGTATAATAATACCTGTGGGTGATTTTGTAATGTGTAAATTTGCCCCCTGCGTCTCTAACTGACCACCCGACATCTTCCATCATATTTTTCCATTTATCAGCTTCTATGTTTGAGTTCAGATCTCTCTCCCGTATTTTCCTTAAATTTTCACAGTTACCATACAGAGTGTTTGCCATCATTTTATAAGACTGAAGCTGATAGTGCACTCCTAGGCAAATTAAAATAGGATAATAGTTTGCACTCCTTTTCACTTAATATAACCCCCAGCCTCTTTATGTAGCCGCTTATTTGTAGGTACCTCCAAAACTCCCTCTTGTCCGCTAAGCCAAAATCATCTTTAAGCTCTTGAAAGGATTGAAAAATGCTTGCTCTATACAAATCACTAACTTTTCAAATATTGTTATCCACCCATGACTCCCACAGAGTAGTTTTTTCCCTGTTCGGATTAATGGGTTGTTCCAAATTGATGAATATCATGTAACAACTTATGAGCTTTTATCCATGTCTCTCTGGAACGCTGCAGGATTGGGTTGTTATTAATGCTTGGTACATTTTTCTGTGACAACGCCTCTATCGGCCCCAAGGGGGCAGCAAGTTCATTTTCTATCTTCATTCATGCAAGTTGATTAGTATTTCCATTATTCCAATGTTTAACCAATTTTGTCATTTCAAATGATATTCCATACAACTCCACATTTGGTAATCCCAGCCCTCCTAAATTCCTTGTAGTGTACAATTTTGGAACGTTAATTTTGGGTTTCTTCCGATTTCACACAAGTCTCTTAATTAACTGATTAAAATGTTTAAAAATCCCTGGAGGAATGCTGACTGGCACCATCATGGAGATATAATTCAACTGAGGTGCAACTACCATTTTTGTTATGCTTATCTTTCCCCATAAACTCAGATTTATTAGTTTCCATCTATCTAATTTTGTTTTAATCTTTTGAAGTAGTGGAGACATATTAATTTGCATTATACTGGTAAGATCTGCACAAAGTTTTATCCCAAGGTATACCATTCCTGTATCTATCCATCTGAATTGCAGTGAACTAATTACGCCCTATGATAAATTCTCAATACTGGCATTACCTCAGAATGGTGCCAATTAATTTTGTAACCTGATATCTTTGAATATGTTTCAAATAAACCTAACAGTATAGGGGCTGAAGAGGCAGGGTCTGTGGATAGCCACAAAATGTCGTCCGCATAAAGAAACAGTTTGTGCTCTCTTCCTCCCGCTCTAACCCCACCAATCTTTGGTCTGCGACTGCAAGTGGTTCATGAAATAATGTAAACAGTAATGGAGAGAGCGGATCTCCCCCTGACAGCTTAAAGGAGGGTGATATCAACCCATTTGTAAGGACTGATGCCTGTGGGTCTGCATATATCACTCTAATCCAATTCAAGAACCCAACTCCAAATCCAAAAGTTTTCATAGTATGCAACAAAAAACCCCACTCCACCCGGTCAAAAGCCTTGTCCTAGGGAGAAGGCTTTCAACTCCATGCTTAGTTACATCAAGTGAATCTTGTGAGTTATCAGAGGATGACCTTCCACTTATAAATCCAACCTGATCTGGATGTATAATGTCCACCAGGATATGCTCTAGGCGCATAGCCAATACCTTAGTTAGTATTTTGTAAACTGCCAAGCCTGTAGCTGGTTGGATCAAGTGGGTCCTTTCCTTTTTTGAGGATCACTGAAATTCCTGCCTGATTGAATGTACTGGGTAACTCACCCGTTAATATAGCCTCAGAATATACCTTTGTCAAGATAGGTGTCAGAATATCAATGTAGTTCTCATAATATTCAACAGGGAGGCCATCTAACCCTGGAGCCTCTCCTGACTTCATTAATTTAATAGCTTTCCTAACTTCATCCTCTGTAATTGGAGCGTCCAAAGTTTCTACTTGAGTAGACGACAGCCTAGGGAGAAGTGTCTGAAGTATACAGATGTGAGTAGAACTTTTTAAAGAGGTGTAGTCACCACTTGATTCATCCTTAATACCTGATATAACATATGTGGTTTCCTTTTGCTTTAACTGTCTTGCCAGAAATTTCTCCACTTTCATAGAAATTAGTTTTCTAAATATGGTATATTCAGCTTTCTTATTATATATCTCATTTAACTTGTATTTAATGTCACATATCTGTTTCAATAAGGTCTCACTATACTTTTCAGATAAAGTTTTTTCCTTTTGCTTTAACTTAATTTCCAATTTACTCCCGACTTTGCCCCTAATAAATGCCTTTGAGGCCTCCCAGACAGCACCTGTCCTTTCAGTAGACCCCATGTTTATTTGGATAAATTGTTTTAGTTCTTCAGATAATAATCTATTCTGGAAGGCGTTATGGTTTTGTGAGTAGAAGGCATATTCTCTTTCTTTGAGATTTGTCACCCTCCAGACTTCTACCATACCAGGTCCTTTATAAGCTGTATTGCAATCTATCCTTTTGAACTTTACTAGAATACGTTGTCCTATCCAATATAGCATCCGGAATCTGATTAAAGTCCCCGTCCAATATTATATGCCCATTCTCAACAGCCCCAGCAATCTTATCAACTTTATGGAAAAAATCTGCTCACCCCATTAGTTATGTCCTTCAGACAGATAATTCTCCCTTCATCATCCTTGTGTTCTTTCAGCAATACAAAATTAAATTTCTTATGTACAAGTATTGCCACTCTTACTATTAAATTAACTACTAAATACTTGGCCAACCCAGTCTCTCCTAAATTTGGCAATTTCTAAATTTGTCAGATGTGTTTCTTGTATTTTAGCTTAATGGGATTCTGAGCCCTGTTAATATTCCATGAAATCACCCCTAAATCTCTACTCATATTTTTCTCCATCATGTGCTTCCCATCTTCATAATGACCATGTACTTTTGCCCCACTATTCCACAGATGTTTTATCTTGTGCTCAGACATATAAACATGAACTACTAACAACATATAAGAATACAAACCTTTCCCTGAACATGGGATGAAAGAACTATTTAAACCCACAAGTTGTCCCTGTTTCACCCCTCTCCCTGCCATTGTCAAGAAGGACCCCCCCCCCCCCTATCTGGTCCATGTGGCACTCCCTGCTGTTGCCCAAGACACCTCCCAAATCCCCAATCCTGGAATGTAACTAAACCTAATTTTGCGTCTTTTTGACAACCTCTCACACCTATTAATTTTAGGCAGAAGCAACATAAAGTAAATATCATGAGAAATCGACCCATACAAAAACCAAAAAATGATTAGTGTACACTGTGCAAAGATACCCCCACCTAAATAAAGATTGGAGGAGGTAGTGGTGGCAAGTTCAGTAGTCTATATTCCAAGTAGGACTATACACCCCTTCCTCCTACACACATCATCAGTGCTTTTTGTCTGTTCAGCCTTCTATTTAACAAGGCATATACATAAAAGAAACTTAGCAAACAGATGCTAGCTGCACATAGATGCTATATCCTCATCTTGACAAAACTTGAATGAATGAGTGATAATGAGCAATGTCTTAGGTGACCATCTTGGTAGGCGTAGACTCCCACTTATGACATATTGACACATAGTGCTGCTGGTTCCTGGTTTTTCACCACTAACTGAGCAAAAATTAGGGAGATATATAATTTTGCCACCAGAGGGCAGTCTACCCTAAGATCTGTGAAAACCTGTTTTCAAACATTCACCGTTTAATCTGTTGGATCACCACTTTATGTCACCCGTGTGTTTGTCAGAGTATATGTGTCAATAGGAAAAGTATCTGTGTGCCTGCAAGTGCCTGTATGTGTGTGATGATGTATGTGTGACAAAATGCATATCCAAACATCTAGAGTGTTTATATATGTCTAGTCATATTTTCTCCTGACTTTTGACTTTGCATGTGTGTACATGAGTGTATAAACAGCTCAGATCCCCCTGCTCACACACCACCCCCACCAATCAGGTATCTAAGCTAATATAAAGTCAGGAAGGATGAATGAATGCGGTAGTGAGTGCTGCTCGGAGGAGGAGGAGGAGGAGGAGGAGCAGAAGAAGAGGAGAGGTGAGTTCTCCTGACCCCTCATCAGACAGCGGAGGAGAAAGGGGAAGAATACGCCATTGTGCCCGAGTGCCGGAGATGATGAAATTCAAGATCCCCGTGCTCTGGCTTCGTCTTAATCTGGGGGCCCAACCTCGCGCTAGGCTAATCCCTCCCCGTCGAATTACTGGCCCTGGCTAGATTGTATTTTGTCATTGAAAATGGCAGTGTCAAACATTACCTTTTTCTCTCCTCTATTTGTTCGTCTGCCAAGGCAAATCGCATAATCAAAAGATGGAGAGAGAGCAAAGAAGAGAAAGCGATGGAGAGAGGGAGGGAGAGGTGGCAGGCTGAAAATGGCTACACAGTAGTATCTCTAAATTGCATGCTACCCTTGCCTTTCACCCTTTTTCAAATAGGCGCGTATTATCAAAAAGGTGGGCAAATAGAGAGTCAAAAGATTGGACGGCTATATTTGAAGGTATTGTGCTGACAGGCTCTTTTGTGTGTGTGTGTGCATGAGGGGGTTAATGTGTGTATGTATGTCTGTGTGTATTCTCTCTGCGTTTGCATATCAACCAAAGCTGGAGATGGTAGACCAACTTCCCTCATCTTCAAAGCTTTGTGGGAGGATTTATATAACACACACGCGCATACACACACACACACACACACACACAGGCCTGTTGTATTTAAAGTGAGAAGCTATCATATCTGAATACATTGAATATACAGGGATACACACTCCAAGGCCCACTCTCCTGCTCCTCCTCCATCTCTCTTCCTCCCAATTCATACTTCGCCTTCTTCACTCGCATTACATCAATGTCACTCAGAAAAGAAGGAATTTCCAAATCTATGGCTGCTCTGCCAAATCACCGCTCACACTGTTCGACAGCATGTCTGCTGCACGTTGCCAGATTTTAAATATCGATTTTTGAAATTACCACGTTAAGAAGTGACAGCTTTTAACTGCCTTTTTTAATGCTGAAAACCAACACAATCACTGCGTTAGGGGTGACTTTTTTTTCCTGCTGTATAAAGGGGAAAAGATTTATCACATACAAAAAGGTTAAAAAACCTGGTAATCTTCTCTAGAATGTTGTAATGTTTTGATATCCAAAGGAAAGGTGTGCAGACAATTTTGGAGACATTTCAAATGTAAATGCAGTGTGTATAGGCAACTGTTTGACTTTATTTACATATATTTATTGAAGGATTTTTACTGTGGCTTATGATAATGTTTCCAACACCCCTTCGGCCATGTTGTTACTGCTTTCTTTCCCCCACTCTGCATCTCTTTTTCTCTCCGTCTCTCTCTCTCTCTCGTTCAGTCCTCTCTCTGAGGTGATGTCCTGTCTATTGTGGACCACATCCAACTCCATTAAGGCCATTTCCACACCACATACCTCCCACTGACACACACTCACACAGTCACATACTGACACTCATCTCAGCGCACACTCAGTGAAAAACCATGACACCCATCCGCTTACACACACAGGCCACAAACTATCTCCATACCTTTTTTTTTACACGCGCACACACACACACACACCACACACACACCCTCTGTATTGTACATAGCCATGGTGTGTGTACTGCCCCCCCCCCCCTCCCCCCCCTCCCCTCTCTCTGCCTGGAACACATTACGTAGGCCAGTGGCTTGTGAGCACTGACTGGGCCTCTGGGAAGAAAAACACAATTATTTCAGCCCTCGGCTATTCACGCAAAGGTGACAAAAGCTGGTATGAAGTATGAAATCCCAAAAGTTTCTCCCGTGCCGAGGCCGACAAATTGGGATTAATTTGCACTCGTGTGCATGCGTGTCTCCAAAGTTTTCACCTTTGCTCGTTTCCCATTTCTTAAATAGTTTGGAGAACTCAAAAGGCCTAATTTATTGTGTCGGAAAGAAGAGCACGAGTTTGTTCGCTTGGGTTGTCCGTGTGTGCTCACACTGCTAAATTTAAATAATATATGCCTTATAGTAAAAAGCTGGAAGGATGTAAATTATTATGTGTGTGGGGGTGTTGGGCGGGGGGAGAGAGGGGGGCTTCTTAGTATGGGATCACACATTCACACACACTTTCCAAATTAATTTAATCTAATTAATCGCCCTGAGGAGAGGCAACAGATGCTGGTGATTACCCCCCATGCCTGGACCCCTCCCTCTGCAGGCACATACGCACAACCACAAACACACAGCAAGTACACACTAGAGGGCACACACATAACTATCACAACTCTAAATGCTGCCATTTTCTGCCAGTATGCAGCCAACATGTATTATTTTCTTTCATTGAAGCACATACAATATTTATGTGGGCTGGATAAGAAAATCAAGACACACATACAATAGCAATACAGAGCAAAGTACTCCACGCAATTAGGCTCGCAGCAAAAAAATATTGAAAAGGCGTATTTCTTTCGTGTGGAGTGTGTTTGTATGTGTGTTGGTGTCTTTGTGAGAAACTGCACCTGTGTCTGGAGAGCTATGTATTTGGGTGTCCAGTTATGTCTTAAGGTGCTCTGAGTGTGTGTGTTAGTGGGTTGTAGGTGGTTATGGAGGCCGGGTGGTCCCTCCTGTCGCCTTAATAGGCTTACTGGCCCCTAATCCACACCACACCACCTCGTCACATGGCTGGTCTGCTGACTAACCGCTACCACCGCCGTGAAGTGTGTGTGTGTGTCCAACTATGTCTCTGTGCAGGTGTCATGTTTTTGTGTGTGACTGTCTGAGCGTATGTGGATTGGTATCTATGTGAGATGTTGTATCTGTATACTTGATCTAGTGTGTGATTTGTATGTAAGCGTAAGCATTAACACACTAGAGTAGTCGGTTGACGAAATTTGTCGACATTAATTGTGGTAATTGATTTAACATTTAAGTGATTAATAAAGCAAAAAGTTCAAACATTTAATGATTCTAGCTTCTGAAATGTGAGAACAGGCTACTTTTCTCTGTTTTGTATCACTGTAGATTAAATATCTTAAGGTTTTGGACTGTTGGTGGGACAAAACAAGCAAATTGGAGACAATGTGCAAAATGTCAGACATAAAAATGTCTGACATTTTATAGACAAAACAGTTAAGTGGTTAATCCAAAAAATAATTGGCAGATTAATCAATAGTAAAAATAAGTTGCAGCCCTAGTTATTTCACACCTGTACTTAAATATATTGTCTCTTTTTAGCATACACATACACTGCTCTGTACACTTTTTGACACACACCATATCTTCTATCAGTGTATGTGTGCGTTTTTGCTTACATGCATACATGCATATGTTTGTTAATTAAACTGATTAAACTGTTGCCCCTGACGATGTGGGGCTTTGCTTGTGTTTGCGTCATCTTTTTCATGCTCTGTTTTCTCTCTCTCTCTCTTTCTGTTTGTGTGTGTATGTGTGTGTGTGTGCGCATATTTAGTCTCTCTTCGTATTGTTTTATCTGCTTTACTGTTTTATCTTTGCCCTGTTCATACTTAAGTCTCTCGTCCTTGTGTTCTTGTATGCCCCCCACATGCTGTGTGTGTGAGTGAGAAAGACATATGTTTGCAGTGTGTGTCTTTTTGTGTGTATGCCATGCACTTGTGCAGTCTGTGTATATTGCTTGTGTGTGTGCGTGGAGCTCTTTACGTTTGCATGTGTGACTTTTTATTTGTGTGTTGTGTGAGTGAGTGTGTCTTGTCCCACTGGTCCAGGTTGTGACCTCGGCTTTCATCTCCTTAGTCTGAGGCTCCTGCAGCCTGCTGCGCTCCGCTCCCAGCCAACAACGCAGCAGATGTCACCAGACGCTGCTGCAAATACACACACACACACAGTCACATGTACACATGTACGCCAGCTCATACACAGTGTCTCTCCATCATATATACACGCATACACACAGGCTCACAGCGTGTACACACATACGGTATATAATCTCACACACAGACACACTGGCATCCTGTCACACACATGACACCTATAGATACATTTCTAGCACATACACACAAATGGAGTTTAAACCAGCCCAAACAGGTTTTTGTTTTGCCTCATAGAGTGTGACGTTTGACCCCAAAGCAAACATCAAAACAGTGTCACCTGGGAAAACATCCTTTTTCTCAACTGTGTGGCCTTCACATGATAGATGTCCTAACTGAAGTTACTGTGTGTGTGTTTTGACTCAAGATGTTGATGTTACAAACTGTGGATCAGTCCCTCAAACCATAATACAGTGTTTGCAATATTTTGGCAAAACTTTAAAGGATGATGATGCATCTCACCTCTGTGACATATAGACACTTGACACACAAAAGGGGAGTGCTACTGTAACAGGCCTAAACAAGGTGAGCTATTTTGCGATCGGTTGGCCAAAAGTGGGGAATGCATCATATTTGGCTGGCAAGACAAAATTAAATATGGCACATTATCACACTGCTGTTAAATACTGCACTGCAAGCTAATACTAGTATACTTAAGATCCAGATCTGTTTCTGTAATGGCTTCCCTGCCAATGAAGGAACTTGCGAGTCACAGTCTAAGTAGGCACGAGTCATGACTTGCATGTTCCTCAAAACAAGAAGCAAAAAAAGTTATATAGAACTAATTACAACACTGTTTTATTGAAGTGTGCGTCGCTGTAGGTGTCTCCTTTCTCATTGGCTGTTTATTATCAGTACTTTTATGTACAAATCACCCTCCGCATGCCAGAGCATTTTTGACCTAGCTAACACTGGTTGGTTGAAACAGCAACAGTTGGAAATCCTGGTAATCCTACCAGCCTACAACACATACCACTCAGACTGCAACAATTATTTCCACTGTTGATTAATCTGATGATTATTTTCTCGATTAATTGTTTTGTCTATAAAATATCCAAAAATAGTGAAAAAGTGCCCATTATAATTTCTCAGAGCTCAAATGACGTCTTCAAATGTCTTGTTTTGTCTGATCAACAGTCCAAAATCCAAAGATATTCAGTTTACTATCATGCATGGCACATGGCAAAGGATGAAAAAAATGATTATTCAATTATCGAAATAGTTGCCGATTCATTTTCTGTCAATCAGCTAATCGATTAATCGACTAATCATTGCAGTTCTACATACCACATACTCTTAATGTTCTCAGTTGGCTAAAATGATTAAAAACCAGCAAATGTTGAATAACTATTATATCATAAAACATATTTATTTCAATGAAAATGTCAGAGACTACAATACCGGATCAAAAGAAGCTAATTTCTGTTACAGAATGATGATGGCTCTTGTCCCAGGCCACGCCTGTCCGGGCCCTGCAGGGGCTGCCAGCTCACTGTGTACAGGCTTGTGCCAATCTAGAAAACAAGCTGTACCTCCTCCTCCTGTTACTGCCTCCTGTCCCCAAGCTGACCCAGAAGACACACACTGACTCACACGCATCCAGGCACGCACAAACACACACGCATTCACTTACAAACACAAATGCTGGAAAGGTTCAGCAAAGGTGTCTACTGTATCAGGTTTTTTGGGGGGGTTGGTGTAAAACGAGCCTTGAACCAGCAACAGTGAAGGTAGGAGAGGCTTGGAGGAAAGAGAAAGAGCTGAGTGAGACAAAGAAGTGAGAAAGGAAGTAGACTTAGATGCTATTTGTTCTTAGTCTCACAGGTCAGTCTCTAAACGCTTCGCTCAACTAGAGACTGAGGACAATCTCCTAGCTTTCATTGTTAAAACTGGGTTGAAACAGAGAGTTAAAAAAAAAAACGCTGCATTGCAGAACCAATCCAAAGTCTCTAGGGCAGCCCTTCATATTGGGGCGGTGACATGCAGTTTGCTACAGAGGAGAATGGGAGGGAGAACATCATTTCCGGTAAGGCGTGTCCTTGACGAAAATGTAAGGGGCGTAGGTTTGTTAGCTGCTGTTCTGTGTGCAAAACCTGATGTGCAACTTCACATCCAGTGCTGACCTACAGACCCTCGAGTTGCACGATGCACATAATATTTTGTGGTATTTTGTTACACAGTCACAAATGTTGACATACAAGCTCCAGATGTCTTGAAGTATTGAAGAATTTTTTCGTTTCCGTTATGTTATGTCTCTCAACAGTCCTGATTGTACATTATTGGCTGCCACACCCTCTGTTATCAGTCATCTCTGAGGTTGTCCTCTATCACTTCATGGCCTCACATCCTGTCAACTGCCCTGCTCCTCCCTGGTTGACTCTAATCCGTGTCTTCATCCCCGCCTTCATCCTCATCTCACCTTGTTGTTGGTGTCATGTGTTACATGGTGATGATGGGTCGTCAGACAGTTCGAGTGCGGCGTGAGGTGCAATTGGACGACGACGGCGGAACAGTTATTATCTCCATCTCTCGGTTATTTATTTTTCCTCTCTGCGTCTTAAGATGGCTGCTCGTGATGGAGACAGGCCTGTGTGGCCCGCAAAACACTGGTCCCAGCAAATCCCCCTGTTTATCCACAAGCCTGACCCGCTGGGTCTGCGTGGGCGGGTTGTTCGTTCAGCAGATACGTGTGATATGTGTGTGTGTGAAAGAATAGGTGTGCATGCACAGAGGCGTTAGTGTTGAACTTAGGTTAAACTTGTGTGTAGGGTGACTTGTTTGGCATTATCTCCTCAAGATCCGCTCGTGGTGAGTACGTGCGAGTGTGTGTTTGTGTATCAGCATTTTAGGGAGTGAACACAGATAGACACAGTTACTGGCAAACTGAGGCGACTGTTCTGCTAAGTGGCAATGAATAGGATCTTATGATGTGCTCTGATGCCAGTGCTAAGCCAGCCACTGACAGTTAGACTGATCCCCAAACATGCTCTGTCTCTGTTTGGGATATAAATCTGTACTCAGAGTACCGCACCCAGAGGTGAAGGTGTCAGGAATTTGAGGTTACTTGCAGGAAAGGCATATACTCATGGGTGTTGAGGAGATGTGGTGAAGGAAAGCTGCCCATATTGGGTGCGTCACTTCTCAAAATTATCTTATAAATTCTGTTAAAGCAAAAAAAAAGTTGTGAATCTTGCATACAAATAAATAAATTTGAGTTTAAATGTCTTTCTAAGCACCTCTTGTATGAGCAGTTGACAGGAGTAGGATTCAGTCTGTGGAGGCAGTGTAGCGGCCCCTTCATGCTTATTGGTTATAAGTCATCTATGAATCTGTAAATTAAAAGTTGTTCTGCTATTTCACCATTGCTAAGTCACTCTGAAAAAGATCAAAGACTACATGGCCTCATCCACAGTGTACACATTTAGATATGAGAGGGAGCTGTTTATGTTTTTGTGTGAGTGTGTCATGCACATAAACAGAATAAACAAACCAAACTGGGGAACCCTATTGTTCTTTCTTGGAAAAAGAATTTCAAAGAACAAGCGCTCACCCATGCAAACACACACACATGCACACACACTAAGGCGCACCAGCTCCTTATCCAATCGCTCCACTAATTCCCCCTTGGTAGAAGGTGTTCATTGTTTCTCTTTCATTCTAATCTCTCCCTCTCCTTTTTTTAAAAATCCATATTAGATTCTCTTTGAGTTGGCCACAATCAGAGGCACTGAAGCAGAGCATCACCCTGCTAATGCTCTTTGTCTCCCCAGATTTGTCACTTAGCATGGAGAGTACACCTTTGTCATGGAGCAGGGTGGGAGAGAGGCAGACTCTCACTTGGGGCAATTGTTTCTTGTCACAGGCCATCTTAACCCCCCGCCCCCTTAAGCAAATCAGCTTTGCTCTGGATTAGGGCCCTATCATAGCCCTGTCAGATCTCAGCAGCCCGCCTAAAAATGCTAAAACAAACAGATCCTTAAAGTGAGAATTGAGTGGATATGGAGAATCTGATTCCAAAAAAAAATCCCGTTGTTGTCTTTACCTGGAAATCAGCATTTGATATCTCTGGAATATAGAGGTCCCAGCCTGTTGGAGTTTTATCAACCAAAACCCTTGAGCTTTACAGCATCTTCTTCTCTGTTGACTGGTAGTGAAAATAAAACAAGGTGGAAGGAGTATCACCGTATAGCCATCACAGTACTTTGTTGGGAATGTGTTATTATTTTTGTTGTATGGTATAGTAACTATCTACAATTTTTATTCTACCATAAAATTAAAACAGGTGCTTAAATGAGAATGTAGTGGGTAATGTGAGTGCAAATGGTCAGAAGAGAGGACTCCCAAGAAAATTAAGACTGGCAAGTTTTTTTTTTGTTTTTTCTTCTTATTGTCAACAAATCTCATGTGCAAAGCCAACCCAACAATGAATTGATCTACTTACAAGTATTGTGTGTGTGTATCCCTTATTCCTCCGTGTACTGAAGTTCTTTGAGAAATTTACAATGTAGTACAAAGTCAAGAGGCTGTGATATGTAGCACAACAAGGTAGCAAAGCACTGTTAACGGAAACATGTTCCCGCACATCCACAGTAGTGTCTGCCTTACACAGAACTACTTTCCGGAGACTGAATATGTGATCGCTGTTAGTAGTTTTTGGAGCCATTTCTAAACAAACTAACGTTCCCAAAGTCTTGGTGGCAATGGTGTGACTCCATGACATGTTTTTAATTGTTTTTGGACAACAATGGAGGTTTATGGCACAGAGAAATACAATATATCAGGCTTTGGATACACACACATTACTTGTAAGTAGATCAATTCATTGTTGGTTTGGCTTTGTACATGAGAGTTGCTGACAATGAGAACATTTTTTAAAAAACCGCCAGCCATATCCTTTAATGTCCTTTCCCTCTATTTAGCATGTAAAGCACTTTCTAACACTTTTTTTTAAAATAACTGTGACTGAAAGACAGTATTGTCATTAGTTTGTACCTGTCTTGCTTTCACGGTGACATTTGAGACAGATTTTGTCAGCATTATGTTAGTTGTGTGTCCTGGCTAAGTTTACTGCAATAGATGTGTGTCTGGGTGTCAGAGTGTGTACTATAAAATGAGGTGAAAGCTCACAAGAACTTGGGTGGTCGACCACCGTCGTCATTCACTCTGTTAAACATACACACACAACCACTCAAAAGTGGACGGACACGCCACCTACCTGACTCTCTTTCATGCACCCAAATTTGTCAAGGTTTATACATCATCACCAGGTTGGACACACACACACACACACACACACACACACACACACACACACACACACACACACCGATGTCCGCCACCGTGATGAATCTGCCATTCTGATATCTGAACTTCTGCTTCATGCAGGGGAAGTAATCAATCCCAGATACAGTAACTGGGGGTGCTGGCTCAGTAGCTGTGTGTGTGTGTGTATATGTGTGTGTGTGGTGATGTTATTGGCCATTTTAGGCCTTGATGATGGCCAGAGATGGTGAAATGGTGGGAAAAGTGATGAGCAGGCACTTCATAGACCAGGGATGAACTCTAGCTATAATCCTGTCGACCTGTCTCTCTCTCTCTCTCGCTCTCTCGCTCTCTCGCTCTCTCTCTCTCTCCCTCCCCCTCCCTCCCCCCTCCTGTCTTACTTTCTCCCTTACCCCATCTTCCTCATTTTCTCAATCTTTTTCCCTTCTCTCGACTTCTTTCTGTCTCCTTGCTATCCACCTCTCTGTCTTCTCTCGTCCTCTCTACCCTTCTCTCTTTCCATTTCCTGACCCCCCCCCCCCCCACCACTTTCTTTCTAAACCCCCCATGTCCCTTTCTCTCTCTCTCTCTCTCCAGCAGAAGTGCAGAGCCAGGGCTTTTGCCTGCTGGTAATTTATTTTCCCATTAGCCCCCTGTCTGAAGTGCATGCTCTGGGTCTGAGTGTGTGTGGGGGGCACTGAGGGCCACCCAAAAGAAAGACCCAGAGAGTAGAAGAGAGGAGGGCACCCTGGACACACTGATAAGACGAGAAAGAGAGGGAGGCAGGGTGGGAGGGAAAGAAATGAAGGGAGAAAGAGATCCTAGCTTGGTCTCTATCTAAGCATTTTTGCTGGTTATGAATTAAGATGCAGACTAATTAGAAAAGCTGAATGAAAATGGCAGATATTAGTGGAACGATTACTAATGCTGAAATGATTAGCCGATTAGTCAATCCACAGGATATCAATTGAAAACAATTGTGATTATTAATGACTTTTGTCATTTATCAAGCTAAAATGCTAAAACATTTTCTGGTTCTGGCTGCTCAAAAGTTGGGATTTGCTGCTTTACTCTGTTTTATATAATTGTAAATAAAATATTTTTGGATTTTGGACTGTTGGTCGGACAAAACACGCAATTTATATCATACAATAAATCACGTTGGACTCTTGACCAACATATGACAGTTAATTGAATATCTTTGCAGATTTGCAGATTAATTGATGATGAAAATAATTGTTAGTTGCAGCCCTAAAATAAACCAAAATAATCACTGATAAAATTGTTAGTAGCACCCCCAGTGTTTACACAGGTACTCATGTTAATATATTAATTTAAATCTGTGTCCTGTCTAGTGCCCCATGCTCCCCGTCTAGTTTTAGCTTTGCTTGTTTGCACATTGTTTAATGGCTTTCATGTACATGACCAGCGTAGCTGCATTGATGCACTCAGTATCGAGTGTATGTAAGATGCATCTCTACAACCTGTCAGAAATAATCATATTAAACAGAGCACCAAGTAATGACATAAACATACACTCAAGTCAAGTGTGACCTTGGTTCAAGGGACTATCCTTTAACCTGCTAACTTGGGCTCAGGCTGTTTGGTGTAGAGACGATAGCTTTTATATTTGGAGGTTTCATTAATGCTGTTCAACCTCTGGAATATTGCAGTTCTCAAGTGTATTTCTGTGTGCATTTGGCTCGGTGTTGCAAGCTAACAAGAGGTCAGTCTCCAGTAAAACACTCCCCTCTCCCAGTTAGGATTAGGCCTTTTAAGGGCTAGTTGGCTTATGACTCTTCTCCTTTCATCTGCTGCCATCAGAGGCAACCCTGCATTAAAGGCATTCCTCCCTCTCTCTGCCTTTCTCTTGCTCTCTCACTTTACCCCCCCCCCCCCTCTCTTTTACACACATACGCCACACACAAACACACTGTTGACTGATTATTAATATGTGTGATAACTGGAGTCTCCTGCCTGGCAAACACAGAATATTGGCTGCACATTTGCACTTCAGATGCAAGAGATATAATCTGTTTGGAAATCAAACGAAATGAATTAGCAAGTTTTACAATGTGATGGTATTGAGAATAGTAGCAGAAATTGCCTTTGCCCACTCGTCTCATTCAAA
Organism: Scomberomorus guttatus; assembly: GCA_038419695.1. Lineage (NCBI taxonomy): Eukaryota > Metazoa > Chordata > Actinopteri > Scombriformes > Scombridae > Scomberomorus > Scomberomorus guttatus. Next base: position 6,096,037 of record CM076458.1, read on the forward strand.
AATGTTTTCATATCCAGCAAAATGAAATGCCTGAGACATACAGGTTTCAACTGAAAAATGGGAAATGAATTGATAAATCTGCTTATGAATGAATGAATATATAGAACTCCTTTGATGTGGCCCTCTCCACAATTACAGAGGTCAGGCTCAGCTACAACATGGCTACTCTTGAGCTAGTACACAGGTAGTTGGTATTATGTGTCTTGCTCAAGGACACTTATGCAAGACAAATCCTGTCTTTAGATCTTCCTTCATTAAGCTTTTAACAGATAGCTTTTAACAGATTTGGAACTGGTTGGGAGTTTTAGGTGTTGGTGCACAGTTGCTGATGTTGTCTGTATATGTTTATCCCACCGTTGCCGATGAGTGTGCTCGTCTTTTCTCATGAGTATAGTCTTATACTGATCGCTCCTGTACCTGGCTGTAGGCACCACATTGAACGATCCCATATCCAGTTTCTTAGTGTTTTACAAAAAAGAACTCCATGTCTGGAGCTCAGTGTCATTCTAATCCATATTCATCCAAAACTACTGTACGTCACACACTGTGCTGTAATCTGCCGTCTGTTCCTTTTTAAAACAAGCCTAATCCTGCTCTTGTTGTGACTAATCGCTCTTCTCTCGCTCTCTTCACTCATGTCTTCTCTCACTTTCCCTCGACTGTTTGTCAACCTTGTTGTTTTTTGTTGTTCATGCCCCCGCGGACAAGGTGGCGGTCAGGGAAAGATTTTGGGAGGTTGGAGTTAAATCTGATCCACAAGATGGTTGTAGTGAAGAGCAATCCTGTGGTCCTATTTCATACTTGTGTGTCAGTGTGTGAGAGAGAGGCTGTGTGTGTGTGTGTGTCCTCGTGACAACACACATGAAAGCCATTTGCACAGTTCATTCCATTATTAAGACCATTGTTATTGTAATTCACATAACCACAGTGATAGTATTGCATGCCTTTTATGTTCATTGTTGCCTTTTAAAATGCACACATACACACTGCGCAGGGAAAAAAAATAAATCCTCACATATAATAGTAGCAGATGAATAATTTGGTCTTAATCTTTGTGTGTGTGTGTGTGTGTGTGTGTGTCTATAACGTCTATAGTGCGGTATTCATAGGTGGTATGTAAAAAGGCTTGCCTTATCAGTTATCAGGGGAGGCCAAATTGACACAGAGGAATCACTCCATTGTGTGCGGATTCAAAGAGAGATGTGAGCACATTGGATGTCTCCATTTCCAATAACTGTGACCTTGAGGCGAGAGGAATAGCGCGGTGCCCCCCCCACCACCCCTTCAATCTGCTGACTGCTGAATTCAACCAGAGCCAGCTGATTTTGGGTGTTGGGGTGGAGGGCTAATCGGTGCTACCTCAGGGTTATTCTATAGGGTAAATTGAGTTTGGCTTTTATTTTTTCTGAACTGTGTGAATACAAATTACAAAGGCCTGTGCACGATTTTGTGAGGGGTGAAATGTTTAAGCTCTATGTATTAGCCCCATTTAAGACTGAGGTTTTGTTTCACATAACTTTACAATCAACTAATTTCATAACAAGAGAGAGGGGTAAAGAATGTGTGCACAATAAGATATCAAATATTTGACTTTTCAGATGTACTGTAGTCTACAGTCTGAGTGAAACTGACCTCAGCTTGTCCCTTTTCACCCAGTTTAGGATTGTTTTGTTTTGTGGCACCAGGCTTAAGTCAGATAATCATCGGCTTGATGTGGAACCAGCGATTCATCACTTATCATCATTGTTGTGATACCAGAGCCGTGTTTTTGTCATTTCTCTATCTTCCTCAAAAACATTCTAACCTGATTCTTCTACTTATTGACAAATCTGTTTTACTGCCAACTATGGCAGTACCACCTAATGAGAAAGTTGTCACCAACAATCTGTGTAAAATTCATATTAGTACCTTTTTCAAGTCTCTTCAATAACACCAGAAATGCGGTAACAACAGCCAGTTTAAGAATAGATATTGTTAATGTGAAAGTGGTAATATATGGATCAATAGGGAACATCGACCATGTTTGTTAAAATTAAAAACCAATTGACTGGTGACCTGTGTTAAAAAGCCATTAGCTGATTGGTGTGTGTGTGTTTGGTGGCACTTATTCTTTTTGTTCATCATGTGCTAACACTGCCCTGTCAGTGTGTGTGTGTGTGTGTGTGTGTGTGTGTGTGTGTGTGTGTGTGTGTGTGTGTGTGTGTGTGTGTGTGTGTGTGTGTGTGTGTGTGTTAGACCAGGTCTATACAAAGAAGCCAGGTTCTTTTAGCACTCAGCCTAATTAATCCATCTCTCGGTGACAAAAGGATCTCTACCCCTCCTTCCTCCGGCCCGTCCCATTGGCATTTTGGGGCAGAGGGATTCAGCAGGACCCCCGGGCACCCCTCCTGCCCTGACCCCTGCCCCCCCACCAGGGGAGCATCTGTGGATCGATCCGGGGCCAGCTGGCATCAGGGGAGAGGGGCAGGCCTGGTACTCTAACACACAGTACAAATACACATAAACAGTCCCGTCGTGAATGAAACTCATTTAACGTCATTTATGGGGGAAAAAAATAGGCAGAGCAGAGTATCTGCGGGAAGGTTTCAGGTTTGATTGCTCATACTTGTAGTGCTTTTTTGTGTAAATGTTTGTGTCTTGGCACATGTTGCCTGGTTTGTGTGAGTGTTTTACGGTGCTATAAGTCAGAGATAACTGTTGGTCTTTAACCAATAGCTGCATTTGTACAGAGATGCAGCTAGGGGGCAGCATATAGCCATCACCCCTCCCTCACTCTTTCTATCCTCTCTCTCTTTCACTGTCGTTCTTTCTCTCTCTCTCTCACTGTGCCACTTTCTACACACACACACACACACACACACACACACACACACACAGGTACTTAGTCATTCTCTGGGCTCAGAAAGAGAGAGCATATTGATAGTCCTATCCTCTCTGTAATAAATTAAACTTCTGTATTGTCCTTCCCTTTCATTTTACACATTGTCACAACCTCCCAGTCACCCTAATCCCAGCTACCCCCCCACCCCCCTTCACCTTCTCTCAAACACACACACACACATGCACACACACATTGATTGACAAGCAGCATCTGGGGAAATAGAGCAGATTTCCATTGTTTGCTGCCCCTACTCAAATCTGTTGAAACGGTTATTCTATTCTTTTGCAGGGGTATTTGCATATCCTTAAGTATTTCCTATTTTTCAAGACCCCCCCTCCTATTCCTCCCCATCCTCCTTTTTACTAAATCCCTTCTTCTTAAGTGTTTGGTGCATTTGGCAAATTCATTCATAAAGTATCTACATGCGCTATTAGCTTAGTATAATAGCCAGGGTGTAATCTGCAGAGAGATAAGAGGTGGAGAGGGAGTTTTTTTTTTCTCTTCTTCTTCTCCTGATGGGCTTTTCTTTGGACAAGCTTGGTGGTGGGGCGATGATACGTCATTATGTTCCCCAGCCGTAGTGACAAGGCTCAAATGTCAGCACGAAATGTCAAGTGGTCTCTCTAGTCAGCCAGTCTGATTCTTCTGTAGTTTTTTTATATTATTATTGGTCTGTGCAAGGAGCAGGTGGGAAAGAGAAGGCAAAGATAGAGAGATGGAAGGATAGGAGGGTTAGAAGAAGATGTATGAATGGATGTTGGTGGGAGACAGGGGAATGGGGATTGGAGGAACAGCCATTTCTAATCTTGGATACTGATAATTTCTGTCAGAGAAACTTATGTTTTGTCCAAATGTACCTAGACAGTAGCTCAGCCTTTCACTGACAAGACTGCTTTTGGCCCTGTTGCTCCCACATGCCAACTGCTTGATCTCCTCAGCCTGTAATGTTCATAAAAAGGTAATAAAGCCTTAATACTTTGAATAAATTACAGTAACTCATTCAATCAGTCAATCCCCTGGTTGTTTTTAAGACCTCATATTAATGAAAGAACTCCTTACTTTATGTGACTATTATGGTGAAGAAGACAGGCCAACACACTGCGCACAATGAGAAAATGCAAGCAATTTAGGAAAAAATTTCACTAATTTGACGAAACATATGCCATATTTAGAAAAATACAGAAAACATTCGTAAATAAAGAAAAACAAGCAAATATAAAAAATACTGCTATATGCATGCTACACCACAAAACTCTACGATATCAAGTAAATATTTTTGGGAAACAGGAAAGGCTCAACAAAAGCAAAAACAAATGGGATCATTTCTCCACTGGGATGGTAAGGGAACCCAACTAAGGAGTTATAGTAGAGTAAGTTTTGGGTTATGTCATATTTTGGCTGGTTCTTTTGACAGTGAGACTTGTGTTGTAATAACACAACAATATATTGCTTAAAATGCATTTTTTTAAATGAATGTAATGTAATATATATGTATTAATAGTGAAAATTGGAAGTCCTTCACATTTACACGCCGTATTGGTACTCCTATAGCTGGCCCATTGATTTCTAGTCTCTATTTGGAGCTTACATAGCGTCTCACTATATTACCAATAGCTTTACCACTTTGTACAGATACTAACTCTGTGTGGGTATGTCTGTGTGTGTATATGAATGAATACCCTGCGGTCCTCAGCGATAAGGCTGAGATTGAGTTTTCCCCACAGAGTGTGAGCCTCTGAGGTTTGTGTGTGCGTGTGTGTATTTGTGTGTGAAGACATCAGGAAACAGGCAATGTAAAGAGCTCGTATCGCTTTATCTACCATACGCGCAAGAGCGTATGTGTATATGTATATGTGCTCTCAAACTGGTGTTGTGTGAAAGAGAACTAGCTGCTTTGCTTTGTTCGGCATTGTGCGCATGAGAGGATGAATCCTCGGGGCTCGATTCACAGCTGAGACAAGAAGGTATTTTTCTGTGGTATAATAACACAAGTGTGTGTGTGTAGGTGTGTGTACAGTTATATATGCTGTTTTTAAACATCCTTGCAAAGAGGGAGAAAAAGAGGAACGAAACAGATGTAAAGGGAGAAGATGTGTTACCACTGCCTGCTGCTTTCATTCCACATGGCTTATAAAGGGACACCAGTGTCTGACCCTCACGTTGCATTCGGTTCTAACATCAGTCCCTCGTCACATGCAAATGAACACATATCACTGAACCAGGAAAATGTGTCAGTTTCCCATCACAAAAACAGAATCTGTAAAAACAGAGGAGGCAAAACAGAAAAGAGGTACATGGTATGTCAGTGGTATCAACACAGCAAGGAGGTGAACCAGTCTGCTATTCACTGACAGCGTGGTGCTTCCATAGCCAGACTTGCAGCAGACAAAACCCATCAGTCTTCGTTGGAGGGAGAGGGGGGGCAGACAAAAGGCTGGAACGTCCCCAACTGTTTAGTTTCCATATCTAGCAGTCAGTGACAAGGCTTTCCGGCTGTTCTTATTTTTCACACACTGTCCTCTGGTGAACAGCACACACACACACCGAGGCCACTGTCACTGATTCTATAACTCTTATCACCTGGTCTGTGGCATATTCCCAAATTCCAATTTGACTGCTAGCCCCTGGCTCAGAGCACATCTCTGAAAAGAAGTACAGCAAAAAATGGCTTCAGCAAGGTCCTTTGATAGGAAATATCAGGAAGGATTTCACAACCGAATTCACAATGAGGAACACAGGAGGGCCCAGCTTTTAGTTTGTTCTGGATTTACCAACCAGCAGTGTCCAAACACACCAATTTTTGTCTAGATGTTGTAATCACAGTCATTAGTGATAATGAAAATAATTATTCTGCTTCACCTTCTGTACCCTGTATTAAAATTAACTGTTGTTCTGCACTTTACTGATCCTCAAGTACTTGCTCCCCAAAGGAGGATGTAAAGAAGTTGACAAAAATTTATACAAAACCAATTAGGTCTTCCAGAATGTCCTCACATTAAATTAACAAATGCCTCTCTCCTGCCTTTTTCTCTTGATTTTTTCAATTGATCCTGTATTGCAATATGGGCCTATATTCACCTGAATGTGCTTGATGTCTCTATTCCTCTACAGGAGTCTCCATCAGGGCGGAGGAAGGCCTTGGCCACCAGCAGTATTAACATGAAACAGTACGCCAGTCCCATGCCCACACAGACAGATGTCAAACTCAAGTTTAAGCCCCTGTCGAAGAAGGTGGTGTCGGCCACGCTGCAGTTCTCCCTTTCCTGCATCTTTCTCCGTGAGGGAAAGGCCACGTAAGTCCTCTCATGTAGTACCTTTCCTAAGTAGGGAGTGGTATCATGTACGTTTTTATTAAAGGCAGATTCAGATTCTGATCCTGTTTATCAATTCTGCTTCTTAAGGAATCCTTGTTCAGATTCTCGACAAAAAGAAAACAAAATATGTTGAAAGCCAGAATCATTTCCTGCAGATTTATACATAGTATAAGTACTGTCTTTTGTGAAGCTTGCTCCTGTCCACCATATTATTTTTTTTATAAGTGAGATTTCAAGTCAACAAAACACAACATGCAGTTCACACATCAGCCATATAACCTCACTCTCCCTGGTTTTATATAGTGACGTACAGTTAGCGTGATGTTGATAATGTTACACGGATAAACAACAGTATAAAAGCGGGAAGTTAGACTCTACATTTAAAAACTCTGCTCTTTCAGCTCTTTTTCATGCCACTTCCAACCAGAGGCATTTGAAATATGCCAGTATTGAAGTTTTGATTGCAAGTCTATGTCCTCAGCTCTGTAAGGAATCACATCAGGCTAATGTGTCTGGTTTGATACTAAAAGGAATTATTTTTGTTTTATTGATCTACTGTGCGTACCCTTAATGTAAAATGTATAATATACATACACACAACGTAAATACACATATTTGTTAGTTAGTTTAATGTACAGGCACACACATTGTCACTCACTCAGTGCAGCTCTTCATTTATTCTCACATATTCCTCTTTGATGCCACCAACTTTCATTTGAGGAGACACACTCCTACTCTCTCAATCACGGTGTTTGCCGTTTGTTATTCATTCTAATTTGATAGCAGCAACTTTCATTTAAAGACAGGCGCTCACACACATACACCGAGCGAGAGCAGAGCAGCGAGGCCTTTGTTGTGGCACGGACGGCGGGTCGATGGCGCGTAACCCTTGTTAACCCTTCGGGGAATGATGTCGACCACACACAAACAAACTCCATCACACCAGTTCAAATGAGCCTCTGGGCCTGGGGAAACACCAAACACAAAGAAAAGAGAGGAGAATACAGCGATTATGACGGAGCGGTGGATTCGAAGGACTGTGAGGGGGAGTACACAAGACTACATAAAATACAAGAAATAATGTGGAAATTGATGCATCTGTGAATAAAGTGGAGGGGGGGGATAAAGAGACAAAGGCTGGATGGGAAAGGTTGTGTAGGGATGAGAGACAAAAGCTTAAAATGTGAGAAGTGAAGTTTTTTCTTTTTATGACAGTAAGGTGTAGAGATGGAGGTCTGAAGTGAAGAAATGAACAAGTGATGAAAGAGGTAGAGACAGAAAGAGAAGGATAGGTAGCTATGATAATCCTGACGTGTGATCTGGCTATCAGCAGCTGTGTTGGTGAGAGCTTTGGGTTGAATTGTGTGTGTTCTCCGTCTCCTACAGTAGCAGACATTGAAAATACAATGTTGATGCAATTTAGTTTATTCATACGTCAATTTACGCATCGTTAGTTGTTCATCTATTTAGGTTGTGTCATAAAAATGTTTAGGCCTGTATGATTCAGTCTTTAAAGAGTGAGCTTGTTTTTCAGACCATTATACTTGTATTATATATACTGTACATATCTGTTTTAAGTGTTGTTGAACATGAGTTTCTGTTTGTGTGTGTGTGTTTTATGGTCAGTGATGAGGACATGCAGAGCCTGGCCAGCCTGATGAGCATGAAACAGGCAGACATTGGCAACCTGGACGACTTTGAGGAGGAGAATGAAGAGGACGAGGAGAACAGGGTTAACCAGGAGGAGAAGGCTGCCAAGATCACAGGTGAAAACAAACACGCATCACTTTTTTATTAGTTAGACAGGTGACAGATATATGGCATAATCATATGAGTCAAAGCTCAGTTAATGGTAAGGTTTTCTGTTGTTGTGCCAGCCATTTTTGCAGCAATCAGCGTACCATGAAACTAATTTTAACAGGCACAGTGCTCCAAATGTCCTGTTGAATTTTTCTATCTTCCCAAACTGACAACTTTACCTCTGGGGTAACATCTCTAACCCTCCTGAGTAATCAACCCAGACCAGAATATTCAAGACCCAGGCTTCATGTGGGGCATCAACTTAGCTTCTTTATTGATTTTGTTGTTTTTCTAAGTTTATGCTTCCTTAAGTGTACGTGCCAGTGTGTGTGCTTGCCTACATGCGAAGGAGTGAGAAGTTGTGAACTCATGAGCTTCATTTACAGATTTTGACAGCTTCAGGTTATCTTCTTATGCATAGGCTTTCCTTTCCCCCTCTCCCCTTAATTGCTTACGTTCTCCTCCTTCCTGTGTTGGTGAACTGGTAGTCTGACGGTGGCTTGCGTCCTTCCATACATACATGTTGAGGTCTAATGTATGGGCCCCGCTGCTTCCTGCTTTGCTTAATCCAACTTTTCAAAGCGCCTTCTTCTCTCCTCGTGTTAAGCTTCATGCTTTCTCTCCTTTCTTTTCCCTTCCCTGCTCTTTTTCTCATTTATATGTATATGCATTGAGCGCCTAGAGCGATGCTTCACTAGCGTGCATCTCTGAATCAAAGGCCTGACAAAGCTGCCAAAACTCCCCACTATCATATTCCCCCCTTGGATGCTACCTATCCAACAAGCCAGCAAGCTATCCCAGTGATACTAACACTAGGCTAACCAACAAAATCCCGCAAAATATATATTCTCTTTTTATCTTTTATATACAGTATATTTAAATGATGAAAAGGGGATATTTTACACCTAAAATGATGTATTTTACACCTCCATGAATATATATTTTGTCTGTGTATTGTTTGTGTATTTAAATATGTATGTTTGTCAGTTGTGTGTGAATGAGTGTTAGATATTCTTCTACCTACCATTGTAAGCGGCTAGCAACCTCAGCTATAAAAGCTTAACTAAAAAATGTGATATATTTGTGTGTACTTACAGCATTACAGCATATGTGTCTCTCTACACAAATATCAGTGTTGGTTTATAAATTTGTAGACTCTGTCAGTCAAGTATTACTTTCCCAGGTAGTTAGCTAGCTAGTTTAGCAATAATAATAATTCTACAAATATAAACCAAGGTATACACTCTGAAATAGATGCACTCATCTTAACTCCACATATGAATGTGTAAATATATGGAGTTTGTGTGTGTGTGGATATTCTCGATGGGGTGTGTTATTTTGCCTTGTTCACTGCTATTATTCCTTCCTCCCTTCCTGTATGGCCCTGTCGTTTACAGAGATAGTAAACCAGTTGAATGCCCTCAGCTGCTTACATGGGGATGATGATGATGATGATGGTGGTGTCCTTAAGCGAGCACGCAAAGCAACCGCTAAGCCTGCCGCTTCCTCCCAAGGTCTTTTTTTCACCTTTCTTTCACCTCTCTCATCCTGTGTTCCTGACTCCTCTTTCATGGTCTTGTGAACCTTGTGTAACCTCTACACCATCATTCATTACCACATTTTTCTTAATTCTTCCTTTCCAACTTTTCTCTTTGTTTCTCTCCGTCTTTGGCTCAAACCTCCCCCCCCCCATCCCCTGATCCTCCTTGACATTGGTATTGTGGTCGTGTTGTGGTCATGTGGTCTTAGTTTATTTTGGTCCATGTGGTGATGTGCTGTACAAGGTGTTGTGAACACATGTGTTGGTGTTCATCCTTTTGGTTCCTATTCTTTGTTTTTCAACTGCAATTGGTAGTGAACCAAACCAGGTAAATGGTATCCAAATGAACTCTTCTTACACAACAAACCGCTTTCCTGGAAGACAAAAGTTGCGTTGCTTTGTTTTCAAATTGGAATTAAGCATTGTTTGTTTTCAGTTGAACAGTAAGTTTTGGATCAGTGGTATTCTCATGGGGCCTCAAGCTGGTGAGCCGCTTCAGAGTGACACATTGCTAAGACCATGTCCACACTAAATTTTGTAAACGCATCTTTTTCTCTCCGCCCAGACTAAAATAAGTGTGTAAATCTGAAAACGCAAGCTTGGCATTGTAGTGTGTGCAGGGAAAAAGGAGCTTTGTCTAAACTCTCGCTTAATTTTTGTAATCTACTTGCAATAAACATTGCGTTCAAAATGTTAGGAAGCCGCTGCAGAAACAGAAAACAGTTTCCTGTTTCTTCTTCACTGGTTTTCAATGGCTTGCTCATCTGTCCTCTGTGCATGCCCAGTAGGAGGAGAATGACCAGTTATGGTGTTTTAATGTGGACAGAAGTATTTCCTGAAACAAGCTGAAACGCCTGGTATGGATACATGCATGTTTTAGAATTTAACCAGCTTAATGTAGACATAGTCTAAGTTTGATGCATTCGGGGGTTAGTGTAACCTCTTGCCTTAAGGCTCAGCATTAAATTAGGTGTCTCAAACTATGTGTGGTGAAGGGCCAAGTTTACAGGTTTTCATTATGGACTAAACTAGAGGCTTTTGCTGGCCAGTTCCTCATCAGTAGTTAAGGATGAACTATTGAGTGAAACAACTTTAATCATTGGCTATAATGAAAATCAGCTTATTGGCTCTCTGTAATACATGACAAATCCAAAACGTAACTTTAGGAGCTTCTACACAAAAAGATCTGTGACTAGAAAACACAATTGAGCTCATTTGGGTTTTTTGTATCCTTAAGTTACTCTACTTGAGCCTCCAGGTTCTTCTGCTTGGATAGTGAACAATCATAAACCATGCTCCACACTGTCACACACACAGACATGAATACACACCCATGTACATGTGCACTTGTCATGAGCTAAAATGGGTCATGAATGTTGTCAGTAAGAGGCAAGGAAAAGCACAGCACTTCTTATCAGCTACCACCACTTCACATAGCAACACTACATATAGACCAAGACACACACACACACACACACACACATACACATACACTCACAGCACTTTTTCTCTTGGCTCAGATTCTCACATTGTGCTCAGCAGCACTTCTTGGCATCTACCTCACACACATTTACACTCTTTTCAAATTGACCCACACACTGGCAGCATCCGTTTGAGCTACAGTGAGGATGATGAAGATAAAGTGGACAAGTCTCAGCCTCTCCAACTAGGATCTCCATAGCAACTCCATGCTGTCTCCCACAGTAACCCTCCATACCACCACACAACTTTTCCCAGAATACCACTGCTGCTGTACATGCATTGAAGTGGGCTTAGGTGGCGGAGGAGCACAGCGAAGTTTAGGCGGCACTCCCCAGCAAGAGGGATTACTTGTACAAAACTGAACGGTCTTTATGCTTGTGGTTCACTCCCAAGTGCAGACTTTGGTATATTTGGGTTTGTGAATGTTTGTATTAATTTCAGACTCTTGTTTTGGGAGTTTAATTGTTTCGTCGCTGTTATTTTTGACTCAGTTGTTGTCACTCTTCCTCATCATTTATGTGACTTATTTATATGATTTATGTTGGACTCTGTGGCGACAGAGCTGATCAACAAGCTGAACTTCCTGGAAGACGAGGATCAGGACGCGCTTCCTGCCATGGGCACCAATCCTTTTGATGAGCCTGATGATCCCCTTCATGACCCAAACAACCTCAACCCATTCGGTGATCCTGATGAGGAAGGTATGTTCAACACTGTCAGCACATGACATTTCAACATTTAAGGTTTTAGGCTTTGATCATGTTATCAAGTATTGTTAACAAAGTGAAAGTTTAGTAGTTTGTTTAAGGTAGTGTCAGTGGACTGACAGTCAATGCAAGTTTTAAAGGTTTGGATGCACACATACCGTGAATGTGTGTAGTCATGTGTAACGATAGCAGGTAGGCTTTAGTGCTTTCAGTCATACAGCTAAACCAATATTTTTGTCTGACCACCTGAGTAGCCAGGTGTATCAGTATGGATTATTTGTTTTTGAGTGGCATGCTCCCACACACAGAAAGTCTCCACTTTGTTGCTTGCTTGCTTGTTTAAGTTGACTTTTATCTGAATCTTATTGTTTGTATGACAATACTAAACCAGTATTGAAATATTACATATCTTTACTTTTATTTGTTTCTGGGGATGATAAGGTTGTTATTTATTATTCAGTGGCAGCTGTGTGTAGACATGCACATGTGTCTGATATTGTCAGGCCCTGTGGATATGTGTACACACAAAGCATGTTTGAATTGTTAAATTAAGCAAAATTGTACTCGGTGTTTGTGGCCCAGTGAGCAGCACGATAATATTCAAACTGCCTGAAAATGCAAGTTTTTGTTTTCTTCCAAGTTAACTAATGTAAACCAAATGTGGGAAATGGAACTGCGTAGGGGGGAAATACTGGCATTAGTGTTGTATTGTGGCTTAGCGGTTTCTTTGTAAGATTTGTTAAGAAAACACAACACGAGAAGGAAAATGAGCAGGTAAGTCCATAATGCTTAGCTAGTTTCCAGGACCACAGACACATTTATTTTGACTCCCCTCTGCTGCCCAGTTCTCTAACTCAGTGGGATGATCAAGTAAAGAAGTTACGATTGAGTCTGTGATACTTTCTTTTGCAAGCTCAGTATAGTATGTTTGTATCTCCAGTTGATATTCTCTCCTCTCTGTCAAACAGAACCCCCTGACCAGCCCGCCTTAAGGCAGCAGGTTGATGAGGATTCCTTCTATGACCACAACTCTTCAAATCCATTCAATGAACCAGATGAACACGAGACACACACCTCCCCAGGGAACCCCTTTGATGAGCCGGACCAGGACATGGACCCTCAGCCAGACCCAGAACCCCCAAAGCCCAGGCAGAGGGTAGGGGTGCGGCCTGTTGACATGAGCAAGTACTTGTACGCCGACACCACCCACAATGAGGAGGAGGAGCTCGATGAGTAAGACATTATTCCTCTATTATTTCATTATTTCCCAATTTTCCAACATTTTACAGTCAGCTGACACATGAAAAATGTCATGACTGATCAGTCACTGCTTAGTGAAAACTTCACATTTTGCAGGTAATATATTTTCAGATGGTAACAACAGACATATTTGTATTTTCCGTTGAGAGAGTAAGGAAAGAGTGTGCACTTGGCATATTTTTTTACTGTTTTTCCAACTTTCATTTACATTCGTAACAATATAAAAACACCAGAAGCTGCTTTCTTTGTGTATACAGTGCATTTAACTCTTTATGTATGTCAGTAGAGCAATCCATGTCATACTGTTTGTTAGTTAGATAAACACATTTGCCTAAACCGTTGAGCAAAATAGCCACCTGACAGGGTTTCTCTTACATCTCTGTAAGGAGCCCGTACTAAAAGCAGTCTTGGAGGATCCAGACTACCTAGTTTGGTTACTGTTGGCAGGCTAAGTCCTGTAGGACCCCTCCTTATAGAGGGGTACTTGTAGCCCCCTCACCAGGGCAGAGTGACGAGGCAGCTCTTTCAACGGGAACAAGGGCCCTGTTGTTTCACTGCATTCTTTAACCTGGTCTCCCTCCTTTCCCTCTGTCATTCCTTCCCTCCCTCCTATCAACTTGTTGCCCCATACTTTCCCTCCTTGCTGTCCTCCTTAACTTCCTCCCCAGGCTCTGCTCATTTTTACTTAACCTCCCTTCTCTTTCATCCTGCTTTTCTTGCTTCATTATTTTCTTCTTCCTCCCCTCTTTCCTCTTACCACTCTACACCACTATATCACTTTCAGTGTATCAAGGCTTCTAGTTTAGTTCAGTAAGGAATTCCCAGTTACAAGAAAAATGTATGTCATTAAATACAACAATGTGTTTCCTATCCAAAAACTGAACAGGTTTGTGGATTTTCTTAAAATACATATTGTGCTATTGGAAATAGTAAAATAGTAGAAAATAGCTGCGCAGTTTCAATCAGATCTTCAGGCATGAAAACATAAAAAAACATTATGGGAGTAAAGAACAGTGTGTGGATTCTACTTTTTGCAGTGATGTCTCCTGTTTGATCCAGCACCTGTTGAGTTTTATTGGATGTGCATACTTTTTTATAGTTAAAGAGACCATGAAGTCAAAGACTGGATATCTGTGACCACTGCAGCAAGTTTTAATGATACATTTTAATCTGTGATTAAGAGCTGGAACACAATTACATACTTTGGGGATCCTTCTGTATTACTCTGCACAGGAGAAGGTTTCACTGATTGTGAATGACCTCTGCAGAACAGTGGCCGTGCCTAAATTGTAAATGGAAACTTGTAGGTTTTGGCTGTTGAGCGAAGCTGTCAGAAGGATAGCCGTGTGTTTTAGTCCTCTCAGCTGTCTAAAGACAGACAGGTTATTGACTGGTGTGTTTCTTTTGCTCTGTCTCTTACATCAGGAGCAGTTCTGTGCAGAATAGAAAGTTCAAGAGGGCAGCGCAGTGTTTTGACTGGAGCCCTTTCACATGTCTTTTAGCCAGTGCTGGTCTGTTTAAGCTGCTCTATAGGCCTGCCTGCTTTTCTTTTCTTCACTTCCCCTCTCTGTCCCTCTGCAGTTAGACACTGACTAGGTCTAACCTCTCTTTCAGACAGATACCTAGTCAATCTTTATTTTTTCTTTCTCACTCTCGCTCTCTCCCCCACCCTCTCCGTCAAATTCTCTTGTTTATTTGGGATTTCTTGTTGCATGTTGAGTAAATGTCTCAAGGCCGTGCCCCTGCTTTCAGTGCCACAAGCATGCCTGTATATTGATAACACTGGTATGTGTGTAAGAGTGCCTATGTGTGTGTGTTTCAGTGCATGTCTGCGTGTGTGTATGCCTCCGTGCTCCTGCCTGTCTATCTGTCAGTAGTCCACCTTGGGCAGTAAGGATATGAGGTCACACAGACCTGACCTCAGTGCACCTGCATCTTCTATTACCTTACCACTTGTGTGTGTTGTTCATTGTATTGCACCAAACTCTCATTTCCATGCAATTTCCTTAATTAAACAATGGGCAATTGGAGCCAAATATGGGTTTAAATAGTTTTGATAATCTTGATAGTTCGTTGCTAGATGTTTTAATGGTGTAAACAAAATGTACAGATCTATACTTTTTCTTGTATTTTCCTGTATGCACATTTTTCTTACATGTGCTACCACTGAATTGCCTAGCTGTGTCCATGCTTATTTAAAATATATAATGCTTTCTCATGTATGGTATTTATTTCACTGTTTTCTTATGTATTATATTTTCTATAAATCTGCACTGTTGGCAATGTTTTTGTTATTTTTTGCAGAGTCAACAGTTTGGTAGATGGTTTGGTACTGGTACCAAACACTGCTGGTCTTTTTTTGAGGCCAAAGGGCAAACAAATCTTAATAATGTCACACCCCTGTATTTATGCAAATAACTATAACTTTAATTTAAAAGAAAAATTGCAGTCTTTGTTACATTCATGCACTTTCTAACACATCTTTTTGTCTTTTATTGCTGTCTTTTGTCGTCTCCCCCTTCTCTGCATTCTCAGATCCAACCCGTTCTATGAGCCAAGGACATCGAGCCCCACACGGACCCCCGCTGGCGCCCCCTCCTTGGATGTGGGCAGCAGCCAAAAGAGGAGGGCTCCCCCACCCCCAAGTTCCAGCCCTGGCCTCGGCCCCAGTCCGCCAGCTCCCAAACCCAGCTCTGGCCCAGACAGGGAGAGAACCCAGCCAGCCGGGCCCAGCCCAGTGGCAGCAGTGATTGGGAGAGAGCTGGCCTCATCTTCCCCCAAGGTAAACAGGTTTCACCTGAATGTAATAAACTTGATTTATCACCGCAACACGCACATAGACGTGTGTTACAACAAAACAACAAATGTGATGAATGTAATCACTTCCTGCTCCGGTAATCTCATCCTGAATCCTACAGGCTGCAACTTTCCAGAGTATCCTGGAGTTTAGATTTTTCTCCACAGTCTGTGAGCTTCATATATTCTAGTAGTCATGGAATATTGTAGAATTTTACAAAAAGAGGCCTTTGTCAAAAAATTAAATCCTAATTAATCCAGGTTTCAGGTACAATTCCTCGCCACAGAGCTCTCTAGCAATGCAGCCCAGTGCTTAATGCCTTGTGGGATGTTAGGGAAAAAAAGGTTAAAAAATTTAACTTTAGTTCCTCTAAAAAATAAAAAGTATTGAAAGTAAACTCCCATTGAAAGTCAAGGCAGACACTTGTAGCAATGAGTTGCTAATGAAACAGTTTTACAGTGTTTTAGGTATGCAGGTTCACAGCATATCAAAGAATTTGTAAGGAAAAGTATTGGCAAGCATACATGCTATGGACACATACATGTGGGTTGGTACCAAAAAAATATTGAGGTTTGATACAGCCCTAAATGTAATGTAATGATTTTTGCCAGTGATGGTTTCAGTGCCTTCACTGTAAAAGTTATGGAACGGACACAGCAGAAATAATATTGTATATCTAACATGTTGATTTCTTCAACTGTTCATGTCAGATCTTTAATCTTTGACCAGAATTTCAGTTAGTTTCGAGAGTACAATACATGTTATGAAATTTCATTAAGAGTTTAGTGCAAAGCTATGTGAAAAGTTTAAACACTAATACCGACGGTGATGCTTCAACATAAACTTGAACCTTAAAATCCCAGAATTCCACATCTAAAAGTCTACTTACTATTCTTCATTCTGGCTCATTCGTTGCAGCATATGTTATAATAAGTGAGTGACTTGAAGCATTTTGTGTGTGTGTGTGTGTGTGTGTGTGTTTCTGTTGTGTGTCCACATCCAGTGGTCCTTACATTAGCTTTCTTTCCACCTGCACAATCCCATCTTCTGCCCCATTCTTTATGCTCATGAAACTCCCTAGCTCCTCATTTGAATATAGGTATTTGTTTATTGGGGTGTTTTCATATGTTTATTTATTTATTTAAATTAGGTAAATCATGGCTGGGTCTAATTAAATGGCTGATGGTCACACACACTCACGGCAGGAGTCAGACCACTGGTGGGGAATGATTGGCTGGGGGTGTGGGGGTGGGTGGGGGTTAAAAATGTGTGTGTGTGTGTGTGTGTGTGTGTGTGTGTGTAGGGGCTCAATGGGCCTGTGTGGGGCTTAAACACAGGGGGCTTAACTACAGCAGAGCGATCACAAGGGGGTGTTGACCCCCTGTGCACACACACCCACACATGCAAACACACTCTGTACAGTTACTTATACCCACACAGACACACACAGGTCCCTCCTCCCCATGCAGCTGGCTAGCTGACTGTTTTAGTGTAGCTGGGCGGTGATGCTGGCCGTCCATGTAATTATGGCACAGTGCCTTTATCACCCAGCTGCAGTTGCCTGTGACCGTGGGTGAGGGGGCCTAAACCACTTTAATTACCCAAAGCCAGTGGCCTGTGGTGGGCCACACTTCGCCAAGAGATGCCCCTGCCTCTGGAGCTAAGGGTGGAGGGAGGTGGGGGGTTGCAAAGAATGAATTGTGGGTGAGGATTGAAGGGGGGGGGGGGGGGGGGGGGTTGCAGTGAAGGAGAATAGGTGGAAGATAGTGAAGGGTAGAGGAAAGGAGAATAGTGGGGGAAGAGAAGGAAGATGGCCAGGGAATAGTAGAGAGAGAGATAGGATGTTCACAGTAAACAAGGATAGGCCTACAGGGTTTGTTGACATATACAGCTAGTGTGAATAGGTTTCTTTTTCTTATTCACACCAAGCACTATGACACACACACATGCACGCCTCAGCCATGTGTAGGCTGTTAGATGACCTTTGAATGTATGAAGTCAGAGAGGATTAAGAGGAGACATTCCCACTATGAGAGGCCAAGACGAAACCAACACATCATCACACTATGAACGTGTATGGAGTGTAGATGTGTGCTTGTGCTTGCATGCATGTATGTATCTTCTCTTATAGTTTCTAGCATGCCCGAGGCTCAGTTCAGCGAATATGTACTGGGGCAGTTGTAACCTTCCCCCAAAACACAGCTAACCTCTACCTCTCTCATACAATAGGTTTCAAGGTGTGTATTCTTCATTTAAATTTATCTCTACCAACTGTTCTTGTGGGCATTCGGTGTGTAGGACCAAGATAAACACACACAGACAACTAGTCTAATCTCAGAATGTGAATAGAAATTCATATATTGAAACCCGCCATACTCGGTTATACATTTACAACCTGCCCTAAAGGGTATGAAACGTCTCATATGTGTTTTGTTGAATAAAATCATGTCTTTGCAAACCAAGAGATTAGCACGCTTTATATCACATTTGCATTTTACACATTAAGTCAGTGCAGTTGTAACATAAGTGCAGCGGTTCAACCACCAAAGTCACAACCAAAAAAAAAGTGACAAGAGTAAGGGTCAGAGTCTTGGTGTTCAGATAATATTCCTGTGTTTATGGACTGATATTTTAAAAAAATGAAATAAGAAAATACTAGCCAAAGCAATTAAGGTAAGAAGATCAGAGCAAGGTACAGCAAGGGAGAAGAAATTAAAATACCTATTCATTATATACCCCAAATGAATGTCATATTTTAATTATTTTGGTTTAGCTTAATGGAATGCATGAATTCAGAGGAGGGGAGGTAGAGCATTAAACTATGTCTTAGATGTAGCTGTATCCGCCATGTCATTGCATTAAACCCCCCCTCCCACTTCAATGCCAGCTTGTGAAAAATCAGGACATCTACAGGACATATGGTGTACGTCCACTTATTCTATACACAGGTATTACACATATGGATTGGATTTACATTAAGCTCTAACAGGAGCTCAAAGCTCTGGAGTTTTGCCAGTGGAGCACACGTTCGGCAATTTATGGACAGGATAACCACTCAAATGCATTTATTGAAACACCTGGCAGTGTTTTCCCTATATGCTTTCAGCCGCCCAATAAAAGTGTACATTTTCTGTGTTGAGGCATTCTTTAAAATTTGACATTTATACATTTATTACAACTATAGATATCTGGGCTTCCATTGCCATTCTGGTGTCAAAAGCTCCTGGTAAATTAACACACACATGACTCTATGAACATGAATACACCTATCGGGAGCGATTCTAAGGTAGTTTTAAGTTATTCCACTGCTGGTGTGCGGAAATATAGGTCCTGGCGTTGTGAGCTCTGCACACGCACAACAGCACTGCTGCTAAAAAAAAATCCTTGGGGAAACACTGTGTGGGTCACCCATTGTTGGGGTTTTTCATCTTGAGACCATGCAGGGCAACCTGTGTGACCAGAGCAAATGCAATCCAAATTTACATTTATCATGCAGGGTCAGTGGCTAGAGATGTAAGTGTAGATGTATAACCTGCAGCATCTTTAGAGGTTCCAACAGCTTCATCCATGATGCCTAGCACACTATGTATGTAATGCATGTCTTCACCTTGACTGCAACTTTTACATCAAAAGCGTGCTTCTTTAACTATTGCCATTGAGCCTTCACAAATGCCACTTTGATCTTTGAATATACATATAGTATGAAAGCTACTTTTTCTTATTTTTGTTTGCAAACTGGGATCCGTCTTCAAGTGGATGAAAGTGGCACTTTAGACCCTCATTAGATGCTTCATGGCTCCCATGCCGACGTGTCTGTCCGTTGTCCTGTCTGCGAGATATAGATCCTCAAAGGCGTCAAGTTTAGGTTTAGCTGTGAAAGAGCTAGAAGGATGGAAATGTCTGTGGGATTAATTTAAATGAACAGAGGGAGTTCCTGTTGGGCGGGTTGTGAGCTCTGTCTGGTCTGATTCAGTCCATCTCTTTTCCCTGGGGCTGATTTCACCCCTCCCAGTAATTCAGTGATCCCCTGCTCCTCCTTCTGTTTCATCTCCATCTCCATTCCATAGTCAAACCGCTCTACACTTAGATGCTCTGATCTTAAGATTTTCATCAAGTTTCCGCTTCATGAATTATTTGCCTTATTTTCATATAAAGAAAAGTTGGAAGGCGACATATATCTTTGGGCAAAAGTTTGAACAAAGAAGTTCTATATTAACTTAATATTTACACAAAGAATCTGGGAAAGAGTAAGGCCTCTTCAACTTTTAGTCACTGGCATTTACAGTAGTGGGCCTGACAATACATGTACATCCTAGAACTGGCGCTAGCTTTATGAAATAGAGGTTAATGGTAAATTGACAAAAAGTAGTTTGGGTTTGCAAGGGCTTTTGTAAGCTTTTCTTTGCCTATTACTTTACTGTACCCTTTGCTAGTATCACCTAAATCCATGTGCTTTTCTTAGTACAAACTGATAAAAAGGTAAGAAATTATAGTCTCAACCACAATGTAACATGGTGTCTTTACCACTTTTCCCTCTATCTCTTTCTTTTTCGCACACACACCCACTCTTTACAGAGGTGAGAAAGTGAACCAACACCAGAGGTATGTTTTCTTTCTCCCCTTCAGTTGAAGGGCTCGTGTGATTACTTATGTTAATCAAAAGGTTCAAATTAAATAGTTTTGGAGGTTGGGAGAGCTCCTGTGCCAGGGGGAGACAGAGGCCAGAGCTCTCCTTCCTCTCCCAGACTTTGTTTTCATAGCCCCTCCTTCAGTTCAGACTACCTCGAAATTGAAATTAGAATAAATTAACATTATTTAATTGAGTTCGCAGAAGGCTGCGATATTTCTTAATTAGCTTTCACCGGGGTTCGCGGCAAGAGAGGACCACATCCACACTGTGAAGTGTTACTTAGGTTGCCGTGACGACTGAGGGATGTTTTTGGAGGACAAAGGGGAGCCCAAGAGACAAGGACAGTCAACTCTTGTCTTCTGATCTCTGCCCGCTCCAAGGTCTCTCATCTTGTTATCATTATATCCAGTCCAGAGTTATTTCATCTTCTCTGACAAGCTTGGCATACCTTTTCACAGAGTCTCAGATGTAGGACATAAAGAAAGTAATGCTCATGGCCGAATGCTTTTAAACAGTAATTAAATAGATTTTATAGGAAACTTTCGTATACATAATATTCTTCATTATTTGAAATTTATATATTTATTTTAAATTATGTGTCCTGTGTTATGGCAAGACTTCTCGATTTTCACTAACACAAAGAAAGAAAGGAAGACAAGACATTGTCGAGACATTATGGCCCCTAGTGTGAGCCTTGGTATTTGTTGCCTGTGATAATATTATAAAGGAATGCAAGTCCTGATAAGGGTGACAAATATAATATAATGTAAGCATTCATTTAAAAAGGGCAATATTGAAAACACTGACCATCTTATTGCTTGATCAAGGTTAATTTTTCTGGGTAAAAAGTTCAAAGTAAAAAGTTTTGACATCTTCAATGCAGATATGTCTAAATACTTTTCCCCCCAGTAATTCCAGTGTGATTTGTATAGCTGCTGTATATTGTTGGGTTAACGTAATGGATCAGAAGAGTCTTTGTGTCTCATTTGAGGATTCAGAATTTCAGAACTTGTAATCAATATTAGCAGGGAAACGGTCATAGCGGTCCATTTCTGAGACCAAGGCATTGAAGCCTCACTGGTTCCCCTTGGCCACATTGGCCTTTCCATAAGCTGTGTAATATTAGGAGAATAATCCTTGAGAGAAGTAAGGCTAAGTCAGTACCTCTCAATGTTTGCCTTTTCCCAGTGCAGACCCCTCCCCAACTCTTATTTGCAGTCTCTGAGTGGTCTGTCATTGGATCTTGTGGGAGAGAGGAGACCCAGTTTCTTCTCATGTAGTTTAGTCCAATCATCGGGCTTCCTGTTGTCGTTTCATGCTGCAGGGCATCGCTGTCATCAAGTTGGGCAGAAGGGAATAAGACATGACTGACTAATTAACAATCTCATCTTTTAGTTTTCTCAATAAGTCTGAGCTGAAAAAGTTTATGGGAAGGTTTAGATAAGATAATATTTTGGGGTAAGTTGTGTAACTCTGAGGTCCAGGGAAGATAGAAGTTTGAGCCACATTTAAAAGACTTTGCAAAAAGTTGTTTACTCAAGGAAGAGCTGATCTACTCAGTATAGGAATTCTTTATAATGTTGACAGACAATAAAGACAATATATTAGCCATTTTAAGTGAATAAATAAAAATCAAATGTTAATATGTATTCCACGACCATTCCAAACTCGATTTTATACACAGTTTCCATGAAAGGAAGAGCATTTGTGTGTTGTGTGTGCTAATGTGCAATCTTGTGTGTGTTGTGAGGGATATATTTTGATCCAGTTACTGTAATGCGGCTATCATTTTTCCACCTCTTCCTCTGTTGGGTGCATGTCGAGTTCACAAGTTAAGCACTGCGAAGAGCTCACTCTCCTCAATACCCGCGCCGACTGGTGTAAAAGGGCCTTCCGCAAAGCGCCGCTTGTAATCTGCCTTTGGTAAGTCCTCCTTAGTTTTATCTGCCAAGGATTACCTCACAAGCTGCAAGCAGGAGAGAACGAGGGAGACGCAGAGCAAGAGGGAGAGAAATGAAAAGCAAGTCAAACAGAAAACGATGAAGATAGAACAAAATGAAAACAAATCGCTGTGTAATCTCTGAAAGAGAGAGACCTGCTTTAGAGTTGAAGGGAAGTTTCCCTTGCCACTCATTTAGAAAGGGAATTGACTAATCCCTCCATGATTGATGTCTGCTATGAGAGGCTCTATAGCAGACTAATAGGGCTTATGAGGATGACCAGAAAGTCCTTTGTGTGCGTGCCTGTGTGTGTGTGTGTGTGTGTGTGTGTGTGTGTGTGTGTGTGTGTGTGTGTGTGCATGTGTGTGTGTGTGTGTGTATATATGTGAATGAACCAAACCTTTTTGTCTTGTGTGTCCCTCGATCCAGTGGCCATAGAGGCCAGGGGTTTGAATGACATAGCGGCCGAAGAAGGGGTAACTTTATCTTAATCTGGTCTTAATCTGCCCCAGTCCTCCAGGTGTGTGTGGGCTTAAACCCAGAAGGATCCAAGGTTTTGGGGTGAGGTTTAAGGGGGCTTCGGGTGAGGAGATAGAAGGCCATGCACTTGAAAACTCCTTGGACCCCCAGAATGTCTAAGACCCCCCACACATTCTTGAGACCCGCACTCACTTAAACATGCCATACCTTACTCCTGTCATCCTTAAGTGGCCCCCGCTACATTTTAATTGAATTAAACCAACCGTTCTCCATCATTTAAAAGGGACCTTAGAAGTACCTTATGAATTAGTCTGAGAGATTTTTCTTTCAAATTGGGTGCGTATGTTTAAATGTGTGCAGACGTGCGCGCACAGATGTGCACTCTTGTGTCTGTGTTTGAGGAAAAGAGAGTGAGTGTAGAAATGATAAGGCTTTAATTGCCTCTTTATAAAGCCCTCCAGCACCCTCCTCTTTTGGACTGTTATGGTATGCAGGTGTGTGCTCTTATGTGCTATAGGAAATACTAAGTGGCATTTTCAGTGCTTAACTTGTCGATATCTTAGTGAGATCATTCCCTTGGCTTTTTTATTTGAGCACTCTTGTAGGAGATCAGTCGACATCAACCTCAAGATTTGATCATACAGTCCCGTCTTGGTCATAATTCAGTCAGAACATACATACATACATACATACAGTGGGTTTGCACACTCAATAATGTCTTCATATTGGCTGGATCTTTTGTTTGAATGCAGCAGTAGTGACCCCACTTAGTAGCTAATGTTGGAATTACTTGGAATTGAATGATTTTCTGCTGTAACATCCATTTCTATTCACCTTAACAGCAACAGAGAGGTTTAACAGGAGAGATTTTTTTTGATGTTTAAATCAATGTATCCATTGATTGGTCCTAGTGTTGGTCAGTCCAACACTAGTCCACAGAGAAAAATATTGATGAGAGACATTGAAGAGAATGAATCCTAATGTCTTTGATGATCCCCAAACTTTCATCTAGCGCTATCAGCAGGTCAAAATGTCCTCCTTGTCCATCAGGTTAATGCCTGACAAAATACCTAAAAATCTGAAGACTGAATTCCTGTCGGCCTTAGCCACATTAGCATGTTTACATACTAAACTCTGTATGCCAGAAAAGAAATTTATTGAGGCAAATTACGTAGCAATGGACTATTTTTAGATTATTTGCAAGTTAAGATTTGTTGGTGCATGAGACCAAAGTCAGGAACTCCAGCTCCGCCCACAATGTATCAAAATCAGATATGCTAATGACAATATGAGCACCTGTTCCCCTGTTTCTTAATGTTCGAACCCACTTAAAGCATCGGTAATGTTTTTCTTTGCCAAACTTTGTCTCTACTTTCTTCATTGATACCTCTTCCCACTCTTTCTGAACGCTCTTGTCGTACTCCTCCCTATTTTTCTCTGCCTATGTGTAGCATTTTTCCCCACCACACCTTGCCTTCTCCAGTATGTGTGTGTGTTGATGCATGTGTATTCTGATCAGGAGTCAAAGGGGTGACTTTGTAATTATGTTCATTTTAATTGGCTGTGCTATCACCCCTCTCATCACTTTGGAGCCCACGCTGCGCTGGACAATGGCAGTCTGTAGTCGGGGGGTGTGCAACTGCTGTGTCAAGACATCCCCTAACCACACATGCACACACACACACACACACACTGTCAGCCTCTTTACCTGCAGAACATAATTCCTAAAGTGGCCTCCTTAATGAGTTTTCCCTGCCCAGGCTTAGATTAATTGATAAATGGCTGCGTTATCGGCACAGCTGATCTCTGAATCCATTGCACCACTAATTTGTTTGTTGAAGATGGCAGTTAAAGGAGATTAATGCAGTATAGATTTATGAGAACCCTCCCCCTTGCTCTCCCTCCTTCTCTTCCTTCTTCCAAAGCTTATTTGTCTGAGAAGGATGAAGAGGTGGAGAAAGAGAGGAGGAAGAGCAAAGAGGCAGATGGCCTTTGGATTATTTTCTGGATTCTTTGAAATCCTGGTTTAAAAGATGAAAGATATAGAAGATGCATACTCATGATCTCAAGCGAAGTTCATTTGCGTGGTCAGTAGTGTGTAATATTCACTAGTAAACATTACTCTGGTCAGTCTAGTAATGACTGTGGAAAGGCTAGCACTGAGAATTTAGTTTGAGGGAACGTTTTACATATAATGCACAATGTGGCTCCTTTGAACATAGTCACTGACGGATATGCTGCGATGAAGTCACATCAGATTTACTGTGGATAGACGCTGCCAGAACAGCTGTCTGCCAGTGTTGGCAGTCTGAAGTATTAATAGTACCTCATGACAGCACTAAAGAGCATCACAACAATTGATTTGACAGTCGGTGTTTTAGATCCAACAAAGGTAACACAAGAATGCTTCAGAGTTCAGAGCAAAGACTCTAATGGTGTTGCTATAAAATAGACGGTTCAAGAGGAGGCAGGTGGATAAAACAGGCGTTGAACTCTCGCTCTGAACTGGTGAATTTTTTAAAAACAGGGCTGAGACCTCATGTTGTGAGGGTTGATGGGGAGCTGGATCTGTGTAACCCATAGGAGAGAAAAGATGGAGATGCACTCTGAGAGCAGAGTCTGGTACATTTTTACCAACAGTGATGTTGTCTTGTTTCATCCCTAACTGGATCCCATCTTCCATACCATTGACCCCCACCACCCCACCCCCTTACCGCACACACAGATATACACACTCAATCCCAAACCTACCCACCCTGCATGCCTTTTTTCTCTTCCCCAGCCAAAGCTAATTTGCAGAGGCGTGAGTGTGGGTAATGCTACTGCCGTTTCCATGACAAGCTAAAGCCAGCGCTTACACCGCATTATGCCCCTGTGTTACACGTTCGACGAGCAAGCGGGCGGGTGGGCACACTGCAAGCTGGCACAGTCACTCCTTTGTCTGCTGCCTCCTCCAAACTCTGTTATTTCATGATGGGGTTTTTTTCTATTTTTCAGTGAATGGTTTTTATTTCAATTTCAAGCTGCTTTTGCATGGTTATGCCTTTGGAGCAGAATAGGCCTTGGAAGCGAAATGGTCCTGGAAAAGGAAACCGCTTTTCCTGATTTTTGCATTTTACATCACGGTAGCCAACTGCCGAAAGGCCTTCTGTCTTGGCCTGCAGGTTCACTGCTAGATGGGAAGTATATCTGCTTCTGAGCGACTCACTAGCAACCCCCCATCACCATCATGATGAATGTATTTACATATGTATTTTCCTACTTTGTCATATTACACAAAGCCGCGGCATAAATACTTGTCGAAAATTGTGGAACAGAGTTCAATACTGTCTGGCTGGGTAGCAGAGCAGCCGAGTGCCTTGCTCAAGAGTAGCAGGTTCAGTCTGTCATAGATTCAACCTCCCTGTGAGCTCTCAGGTGGAAAGGGTTATCATTCTCTCTCTGCCTGCTCACACACATGAAGCCTGACTTAACTAAACATGCACACACACTTTCTCTCACAGCTCTCTTTGGAAGGAGCCCCCCCTCGGTGTGATTACAACAGTAATGCGATATTTCCTTTGTATGTTAATATGTATTATTTTTCACGCTACATTCTCTCTCCTCTCCTCCTCCAGCCTTTTGTCAACCACCCCTACCCCCCCCCTTCTTCCCTATTGTTCCATCCACTCCACATCTCCATTTACATAATTGAACTTTTGATTGGACTTTGCTCCCTCCCCTCTGCTCTCATGCAGGCAACGTTTGAAATCCGAAGCACAATTTCATGGGTAAGATGATGCGAGGTGATCATTCTTTTCTTTTTTTTTTTCCGCTTCATCTTTTTCTAATGTGAAGACGTCAGACATAGAAAGCCCAGATTAAACAAATTGCTTGTTTTGTTTGAAGGTGCAATTAAATAATTGAGCATGTCGATGGTTGGAGCCCAGCCAATCAGATGGGAGCTTTTCAGTAGCAGGATGGACAGGGCACTTAAGTGCACAAACCTTATCCTCTTAAATGTGAACAGGTATTAATGTTTTTCAAGTGGGTGTGTACATCTGGGATAAGAGTAGAGTGTTACTGTGTGTTTACCTACTTTTTCTAAACAGTATGTCTCTGTTTTTGCCTGTCCTGTATGTGTATGTACATTCAATTCAGTATGTCTGTCCTTGTGTATGTGCCTACTGTTCAGTATCAGTGCATTAGAGTTTGAGTGTGTACGTGTATACAGTGTGTGTGGTTTCATACTGTAGACACTGTTGTCATTTGGAGTGCGTCTGTGTGTTTATGTGCTTTGCTGTGTGTGTGTGTGTGTGTGTGTGTGTGTGTGTGTATGTGTGGACTTTTTTTTTTTCGTTGCCGTAGGCTCCTTGAGCGGATTACAAGTTTTAAAGAGTATGAGATTCAACACCTCCTCAAATCTGACACTCCCTGACACTGCTTTGAAGCCATGAAAGTGAGATTGGAAAGACACGGAAGCTCTTTTCTCTCCACAGAGTCGTGGGTTTATGTCATTGGGTTGAGGCCAGTTAAATTTCCATTGAAGCGTTATGCCCCGGAGTGAGAGACAAAGCTGCCACTTAAAGTGTTTGACTTGTATCTTTTTTATGACTCTGAAAGGCCAGTTTTAATGGCCTCCATACTCTTAAGTCGTTTAATTGTGTATAATGCTATGCAACTTTATTTACATTTGTCCATCGTCAATAAGGGCAACAGGATGACCCACCAGTAGTATTATTCAGCTTTTTGCCTCTAACTCTTCAATTGGCCACAGTCTTTCTGAGCAAAGTGCTGATTTTTTGAAAATCAGTAAAAGATTTACCTACAATAATCAATTATATCATTACACCTTATTTTTTATTAATTTTGTGGTTGAAAAAGAGCAAGCAAAGCTTTGTCTACAACTTTTGTCACAAAATCATTAAGATGATAAACATTAGTGTTGTAATCCAAACATTTTTTTGATTTGTGAAACTGTCTTGTTTTAAACTTAATCTAGATGTACTCTACATTTAGCCATTTATAATGTTGGTGAAGTAGGACTGTATAGTACTGTTAAACTAAGTCAGTGGATGTTTGCGGTTCCTCTAAAAGGTATTTTAAATTCTTCTGCTCATATACAGAACTTACGGTACAGTAGATATTGGAAAATTGCCCAAATCTAAAAGCAACAATTTCCAACCTTGTTGCAGAATTGTTCTTTTGCTTAAGACCAAAGATCGACCTGTGACAATTTTCTAATTTTCCATATCATGGTTCATCCGCTTACTTATGATTCCAGATCTCAGATCACATCCCACCTCCCAAAATAACATTGCTGACACCAAAAATCTTCCTCCCGACACTAGCACCAACAGGAAACTGGATGCTTCCAATCCCAGGTTTCCTCCTATCTTGTCATTCAGGCATTGTAGTGAGCTTAACCCCCCTTCTTTCTCTCTCTCACATCCTTTTCCCCTCCTTCCATTTTCTTCTTTCTTTGCCCCATCGGATGTATGTTGTTGACACTGAGGCACCAGGAATAATGGAATCTCTTGTCAGTGGCTTGTATTTTTCACCCAGGCTGTTAGGGCTGTGTATAATAGTAGCAGAGGAGGAGGAAGAGGGGAGGTTATGTGCCACTGATAGTAATGAAGGTTGCCTTTTCATTTTTTAATATGGAATGTTTGTGGGCCGAGGCAATGCTCTCCGCTAATCCTACCCTCGAGCCGAGCTAGCTACATGGCTGTGTCAGTGTTGCACACACACATCCAGTGACATTCACACAGACAGATAAAAGACAAACACACACACACACTACATACATGTGCACACCTTCCTTCAGGCAAGACAGCAAACTGTTTGATAAGTCAGGGTGCATTTCTGCTCCTCATGAAAATTTCACTCCTCCCGTGTTTGTGTCTTAAGGTTGTGCGGTCTGTTACTGTAAAAGAAGATATGGTATTTGTTCAATATTTGATGGATATGAAAGCTTGAGAGCATAGATGCATTTATAAACCTTTATCAGTAAGGAGCGTAATGAAACAGTCTTGGCTGGCGATTGAGAAAATTACATCAGTTCTGGTTGTTATGAACGTGGGGTCACTGCTTGGCATGCGCCACTTCTAAAATCTGGTTTGTCAGGAATGACGAAAAGGATGCTTAGTCTCATTGAGGCACGTACATTTTTGGAATTACATATTCGCTTGGTTTAACAGAGGTTTTTAAAACACCCAAACTGATCAATTTTTATCAAAACACTGCCCTAATCTTCTGTATGTAATTAATTAGTAGTGTGTTTTGAGCAAGTTTTTTACTTTTTTAAAGTGCAACTGTTTAACTGTCTATTTCTGTGTGTTTATTTTGTCTGTTGGCTCAGACACTTGTATATGGTTAGGTGGTTGGGTGTGTATAAGAGAGTGAGCCTGTCTCTCTGGCTAATGTACGTTTTTGTTTTCCCACTGGCTATGTTACTCAGGTGTGTGTGTGTGTGTGTGTGTGTGTGTGTGTGTGTGTGTTTTCTGCCGGCTAGGGTGCAGGGTCTGCGGCACTGGAGTGTGCTGTGTGTCTAATTGCTTTAATAGCACCTGGTGTCTAATCCCAGGTAATTAGAGCGCTCAAATTAGACAGCTACTTTCCACCGTCACTTGAAAAAGCAGAAAAGGAAGGCCTGGAGGAAGACCATTCCACACTGAAAGTCAACAAACACACACACACTTTTACTGCTGCACACACAAAAACGGTGGCAAAAGCAGAAGACAACAGGAGAAACAAGTTTAGTCCAGTAAGCCAACAATGAGTATATGCATGTATGGTATTTTAGTCTGAATAGCCACAGTATGTTAGATTTATCAGTGATATATTTATGTTAAATGACAAAATTATTTGTCCTTCTTGATAGGGTTAAAAAGACAATTCCTTGTTTACATTGAACTTTCCTTCTCCTTCCATGTACAGTAATTGCGACCATGTTGTAATCGGTATTGACTTTCTGACTTTTTATATCATTTTTTCCCCTTTTCTCTATTTTTTTTTTATCCATTTGTTTGGGTGGCACGCAGGCATTGTCGAGGCTGCCTAAAACGTGTCTAGAGAAGCTGTGGGGAAAGGTTAAGGCCCTCTTTTAAAGATGAGCCGGAAATGTCAAGTGTCCGCCCCTCAGGCTCCCACTACCGTCTCCCTGTACTGAGACTGCCGTAGGGGCCTGCATGACTCACACAAGCACACACACACCGGTACAAAGGTTAGGAGTTGCTATTAGAGATGGCCTCCAGTCTCTTTCATCTTGGTCCTTGTGGCACCTCAGCAGGCTCCAGGCTCACGGTCACAGGTTAAACTACAACAATTGAAGAGCAAGAGACATCCAGGTTCTCAAAGACTACAGCTAACTGGCTAGTGTTGTTACAGTCTTTTGTATATGCCTGTTGACATTACTAACAATTACAATTTTAGTGTCTTAAGATCTGCCAACAGCAAGGACAGCCTAATATCTAAAGGGCTAAAAAGCATACAAAGTAGATGTTAAGTTTTGGTTGATATAAAATTGGACCGGGGTTCAGATGTAGGGTGTATAGTTGTACACTTCTGGGTCTCAGCATTAAGCTTGAGCACATCTCTCCCTTTGGAGTGATGTCCTCAAACCATTCTCTTCCATATTTTTTACAATTTTAAAATGTAATCTTTAATCTATTCTATGCCCCAGCAAAAGCAAGTTGACATGGGTTCTGCAAAAGACTTAAACATGCCCAAGTCAGTCAGCACACCAACACTCAATTGTACTGTTTCCCCAAAATTTGTAAGGATAAATGTGTCCAAAGTCTCAGCTCCCATCTCTTCTCTCTCTCGTCCTTGCAGTAGCAGAAAGAGGCCAACAGAGGGAGTTGGTTGGCCACCACTGGCCTTGTTACAGGACAATGTGAGCTGTCTTTTCTCCAGGCCCTGACTATGTTTTAAAAACTGGGTTAACTCGTTATGGTTGTCATCATCAGCTTGTGTAAAACTAACATCTCTTTCATTCACTTTTCACTACTAAAGGTTAAGTAAAGGTTTGATTTTGAACTTTTCCTTAACCATCTTGTGTCAATGGGGTTGTCATGTGTCTGTGAGAGCAGCATCATGACTACATTTGCATATTGCAGTTGTCGTCTTAGTCAATATTGTCTAAAAAAGTACACAATCAAAACAGAGACTGTAGGACTTGTCTGTTCATTCATATTAACTGTACATAAAGCCTTTAAAAGATCTTTAATGTGGTTCAGTAAAGCAGATGCATTTTATAAAAACTTGTAATTCAACAAAACTACACTGTATCTTAAATTTTCAAATGTATTAGGATTGAAACATTTCATATTTTGTGTAGTGTTTTAAAGCCTTTAAAAAGTCAAATCAAGTTCAATGAAACTTGCTTATACATAATGACATATTGTTAGTAATATGTTAATACCATTGTCTAACAAACAATAGTAATATGCACTTTTGAACACATTTCATAGTCTTTTTGTTCACTGGCCTCTAATGCATAAAATCAAATCTCAATGACATTTTTGCCATTTCTAACCAAACACTCCAAAATGATCTGAGAGAATTAGCCCATATCTGTCCCTCCATAAACAGATTAGTGAATAGCCAGCGGAATAATCAGAATAGCATTGGTTCTGCTGGCTGTTAGAGGAAGACCAGTGTCTCCATGCCACCAAGGATTTGTGGGATTTTGAGTCAGGGAGAGGAAAGGCTCCTAATGGTGAAAGCGTTCGGCCCAGATAAGACTTCAAAGGCGGAGCTAATTAATAAGATGTTTACATTATCCACGGTCATACACTTTGTGAATGACCCTTCATTATGGCGTGTGTCTATGTGTGTGCACATACGTGCACGTTTGGGCTCATTGTATGTCAGTATGCTAACACATACTGAAAAGCTAATTGGATGGGAGAAGTCGCTAAGTAAAACATTTTTTTTTTCTTTTTGAGAAATAATGAAAGGATCTCTGAGGTGGAGGGAGGGGGATGGCAATGTGGACAATTACAAGAATATAATTTATGAAATCTTTAAAAACTAATCTTTTGTACAAAGTGTAAAGGGTTTTGAGAACAGGTGCAATATTCTGTGAGAACAGTTGAAAAACACGAGTCGTTTTTATTTTATGTTAACTTGCCTGAGAAAGTGATGTGCCTCTCGTCTCTCATTGATATTTTCACAATATGCAGTGAAATGCTATAATATACAGTATACAGTATAATAGATATCAAGTGTTGTATAAAAATAAATTCAAAAACTCTCTTTCTTCCTCCCCTCCCGCTACTTCCCGTTCTGTGTGTTCCTATCACCCCCTTTGAAACCCTCCTCCTCCTCCTCCTCCTCCTCCCCCTCCTCTCCCCCCTCCTCTCTCTGCCTGCAGCCCAGCCCCGTCCCAAGCCCGGTTCTGGGAGGGAAGCCCAATGCTAGCCAGTCTCTTCTGGCCTGGTGTCGTGAGGTCACCAAGAACTACCGCGGGGTGAAGATCACCAACTTCACGACCTCCTGGAGGAATGGGCTGGCCTTCTGCGCCCTGCTGCACCACTTCAGACCTGACATAATGTACGAGACACACACACACACACACTAAGAGAATGTGGAGGACAATATTAGGGCTAGAATTAAGACCAGCAAGCCAAATTATGGTTGAAACTAGACTGTTGACTCCTTGAGGAAAAAAACATAATAAGTAAAACTTTTAGGTCGTGAAAGGTCAGGAGAAAGTCTTTACACACTTTACACTAGATGAAGGCTCTTCTCATTTGCCTCACTTGGTACCTTGGCATCATATTTGCTCACACAGAGTTAACCTGTCATCATGCTGTGTCCTTGTATACATCATTTCTGTCTGTCTGTTTGAGATGAAAGATGTGTGCACACTTAGGTACGCAGACGCAATCTGTCACTCTCATATTTTAATACAGAGTTGCATGTTTGCTGCCAACACTAATCTCGTTGTTCTTGTGTGTCCTTTGTAATTGTGTGTGAACATTATAAGTGTCCTGTGTGTGTGTGTGTGTGTGTGTGTGTGAGATTTCTTAAATGTTCCTTAAATTCCATAAATGTTTAGTGTACAACATATGAAAAACCTGCAGACATGAAGATAATTTATCAAAACTGTGCTCTGTATACGTGTGTGTGTGTGTGTTTATGCTTGTGTGCCACGGCATTCCTGTGTGTGTTATTTTACATATTTTCCACTCTATTAGTTCTGTTGATTGCACTGCTATGAAATTGCATGTTACAGTTCTAATGCCATTACATGTGACGCATATTTAAACACACCTCTTTCTCTGCTATCTCTCTCTGTCTCCCATTTTCTCTCTCTCTCTCTTTTTTTTCTCTGCCTGCCTCCTCTCCGACCCTCCCCACTGTTCTTCCAGAGACTACAAGTCGCTCAATCCTCAGGATATTAAAGAAAACAACAAAAAGGTAAGAGGCAACCACCGCTGGGCCCTTCACACCACTTAGCTCCCTCCCATCCACATCTCCATTTGGCCTTATTTAGAGATCTGCCATTAATCCCTGGATATAGTGTGTGTGTGTGTTTATGTGGTTTAAGGGGTGGGGGGGGGGGGTGGGGGGGGCACATGAAGGCAGGCAAATGCGTGTACTCACAGTTACACATACGCACTACAGCCAGAATGTTATAATGACAGTTTTCATAAGACATCCCCCCCTGCTGTGATGTGTAGACGTGGCTGTGTGTGAAAAGCATAACTTAGTCACCTGGCAGAGGAGAGATGCTATCTTAACTCAGCAGCCTGCTGGGAGCTTACTGAACAGCCTGTGTGTGTGTATGCGTTGATGTCAGTGTGTGTATAATAAGAGCATATTTGTCCTGTATTGATTAGACTGTACACTGTTTTGTTTGTATGTGTGTGTGTAAAAGAGTGTGCAGGAGTGGGTATGGATGTGTTTATTGGTGTGTATCAACTATAATCCATGTTGGCTTGGGTATCACTGTCTCTTTGGTTTCTCCTCTCCTCTTCCAACTGAATAACCCATTCTCTTCATAAAGCAAATGCACCCACACCTATTTTCCTATTTCCTATGTATTTGCCCTATGTCATCATATCTGCACATTCACAGTTTGAGGTGCAGACTCGCTCACATCACCATTTTCCCCTCAGTCCCTCTGGCTCTTTGCGCACACATTCACTTTTTCCGTACACACCTGCAGAACACACAAATGCACACTGCAGTTTTTTTCTTGCTCTGTTACTACACACACCTATATGCACACACAGACACGCAGACGCCCTGTCCCCTCTTTGGCCCCCGAGGGCTACACAGAACGATATGCGTCGGGTTCCTGCAGCTTGATTTCCTCTTCTCATACACACTCTGGCTCAGCGATAACCTCTGGTGGCCCTGTTAGGCATGAATGCTACCCTGTTGACAATAACCACAGTGGAGGGAGAGGGAGAGACCCAATCCCATATCTGCTAACTGCCCCTCACCCCCCTCCAGGTGCTCAAGTAGCCCTGAAGAAATTGGTTAGATATAAGTAATATGGGAATATGCCGTAGAAGGTGATAGCTGGAGAATCGTTGCAGCACTGTACCCAGCGTGCTGCGGCCAGCTTTCTGTAAAGATCTACGCTAGCTGCTGTTGTACATGTGGCCAAACAAGCTGCAGTGCACAGAGGAGACACAGGTAGATATCGCCCCTCTGTCACCACCTGCCAAAGTGCTAATGTAGCCTTCAAGAATATGTAGGTATATACTTATATAAGCAACATGGGGAATATGCCTAACCAGGTAAAAGCTCATGAATAGTGTGTCTAGTTCTTGTCAAGTCTTGGCAGGTCTTAGGTTGAATTTCATTTAGGAAGTCACATTTCTTCTTTTCCAGGGGTACCGGTAAACTTAAACTTAAAGCCCCAAATCCAGCATCATTAGGAGAATGATATATTTTGTGAAATGTGAAATAAGAAGACCTTTAAAAAACTGCTCACCTAAATTATATCATTTTGCCTTCATGTGTCCTGTTTATTGGCCTCACACCTAAAATTGATATGCGCTGTACTAGCCCAGTCAGGGTCCTGTTTCACCTTAGACCTTAGATAAGTCAAGGATTCAAATATTTTCAGTTCACCAAGTTAGCAACCAGTGAAGCAGCTGATTCTCATTAATTTATCCAACAAAAACAAATATTACCAGTATTTTGTGCTTCATTTTTCCTTAGCTGTGATGAGTCAGACATTGGTGGTTTGTGTCAGTTTATTTAGATTCTTAGATGAATCTCATGTAGCATTAAAATCTTCACATAAACTGATTTGTGCTGCATGTCGGATGTGATGTCTGTGTGCTTGTTGTTAGCATGTATCCAGTAGTGCATCATAGTTGCACATGGATTACACTTGGTGTTGTAGGTGGCGGTAAGGAAAGAGGAGCAATGCGTCGTGTGGTGTCATGTAGCACCCTGAAGGTGTTGAAAAGAGGGGTGTCCATGATATTGCCTGCAAGAAAAGAGAAACCTCTCACACTGTAACAGGCACAGGTGAGGACAGCATAGTGTGGCAGCTTAAGGACCCCAAATATCAAACAAGGAAAAAAAGGAACTGAGAAAGGAAGAATGAAAGAGGAGTAAAGGAAGAAATTAAACATTTAAAAAGGATATTAAAATATGTGAAGAAGGAACAGAAGTGAAAAGAGACCTCTCTTCTATTCACAATATTTTATCAAGTTACATCATAAGGAGTTATTAGGATGTATAGGATTTATTGAATGGACAGCAGAAATGGAAATGTATAAACGACACCTATCGCTGCTTTTCATGGCTAGTTGATAGACATGCCCCCTCCTCCTTTCACTGTCTATCTGTGAAGAGTGATTGCAATGAGCTCGGACTGTGCTGAATTATGACAGATAAGAACAATCAATATTGGGGGTGGGTAGAAAAAAAAGAGTGAATATTTAGAAGATTTACAGACTTTTAAATGATTCATTATCAATGAGTATGTGTATGTATGCTAGTTAGTGATCCACATGTGAGGATTTTGCATGTTGAGAGTATTGTGTGTTGTGTGTTTGGACCTCTTGCTTCTCAGTCAGGTTTGTTTTGTTGGTGTGCTGGTGTGTGTGTGTCTGTGTGTGTGTGTGTGTGTGTGTGTGTGTGTGTGTAATGAGGCCAAGGAGAAGTCATTTGTCATGCCATCTGATAGTGTAGAACCAAGCAGCAGGCTGAAGCGCCCTGAGCACAACCGTGAGGGGTTGGGCTGAGGGGAGTGGAGTTGATTGACAACGATAGATAGCTGTCAGTCACTGAGAGGGAGATGAGGGGGAGCGGGGAGCAGCGGCCTGGGGCAGGCAACGGTGACATTTAGTCCAGACCCAAAGCTTTTGTCAGTTGGATGATGGAAAGTGAGGAAGAACAGATATTTTCCAAAATATTTGACATTCATGTTGGACCAAAATGGGGCTCTAATCAGTGAGTGTTGAGCTATTAAAAGGATGAAGACTATTGTCAGGCTCGTTTCAGTTGTTATTAACCATGCATTAGGGCTGAAATCATTATTTATAGTGAGATTTTTAACAATATACATCATTATATGGGAATGTTTGCAATAACATAAAATAACAAATTGATTGCAATAAAGTGTGTTTTACTGTAATGCATTACAACAAACAAAAGTCCTCACATGTAAAACCAAAATTTTTATAATCCATTTTGTGTTAAATTATTATTTTTATTTGCTTGGAATTAATAATATATGTTAGGGCTGCAACTAACAACTATCCTATTCGATTAATCTGTTGATTATTTTCTTGATTAATCGATTAGTTTAGTTTGGTCTATAAAATGTCGCTCACAGTTTCACAAAGCTCAAGATGCAACCTAAAATGTCTTGTTTTGTTCCAACCATCAGTCCAAAACCCAAAGATACTCAGTTTACTAACACAGAAGACTAATGAAACCAGAAAATATTCACATTTAAGAAGCTGGAACAAGAGAATTTTAGCATTTTTTCATTTTTATGAAGAAGTAACAAAAGTATGATATAATTTAAACCCCATAAAAGATAATATTGATATGAAGTAGTAGTAATAAGTACTACCTAGTTTATAAGTAGTTACATTTTGTGTGTTAGGAAAAACTGTCTAATTAGTGTTTTACTTTTAAGTGATACAACATTTTCGGTAATGCCAAGTTAACTTTTTTGGACTTGCACATGCTTCAGGCTCCCACCTCAGAAAACATTTCATCCAAATACAACAGGTCTTCCCTTAATAGTCATCAGTGTCTCAGTATGACATCATCAGCGCTCGTCAAGCTATAAGAGAAGATATAGAAAGAATGAAGCATGACACTGAGGTCAAAAAGACTGTAGCAGATGTCAAGACTAACATCGACCCCGAAACAAAACCCAGTTCGAGAGCCTCCCTCCCTCCTTCCTCCTCGTACAGCTCTCACTTTCTCCCAGTCTCGCTCTTTTCTCTCCTTCATTCTTTCATTCTGTCCCTATTGAGCAGCAAAGTTGTCGCTCTCTTTCACAGCCTACCCTGGGCGAGAGGGGAACAATGCAAGCACACTTTGCTTCCCTGAATACGTGTTAGAAACCCAATCAGGCCCTCTTATTCCCCATATTCTTTTTCTTTCTTTTCTCTCTTTCTTTTTTTCTTTCACACTCCCTCTCTGCCACGGGAAGGAGGGGGGAACTTAAACAGGCTCGCTGTAAAGGCAAACTCCTCTCTGTTCTCCTTTCTTTTTTCCCGCCGTCATCTCTTTCTTCTTGCCTTGTCTTTGCAGGCACAAACACATACATGCACTCACACACTTGCATACACCTCGTTTCCCTGTGCGAGTATAGATGTTCCACCCATTGTTACCCTTTACATCAATAGAAAGGGACAAAATAGGTGAGAGTGAAAAAAGACTCCTAACAAAAGACATCATAATTGATTGTAAATTGAGAAACATCTCAGTTAAATGCACCACCTTCTTAGTCTCCGTTTCTCTCCTTCTTTTCTCATGTCTCCAGTTCTCTCCATCTGTGATAGATATAAATATAGTTGGAAAAATAAAATGAACTACATTAAACAGGGTTTGTAACTGGAAGGCCACTGGTTCGATTACCTGAGCTGTATCTGAAATCACTTCCTTGTTGCCTACATAGTTAACACTCAGTAGTTTACTATGTAGTGAGTGGTCAATTGACTATGAAGACTTATGAATAGGGCTGCAACTAACAATTATTTTTATTATTGATTAATCTGCCAATTACTTTCGCGATTAGTTGATACATCATTTAATCAATGATGTGCTAAAAAGTAGTGAAAAAATGGCATTCACATTTTCAAAGAGCCTGCAATGATGTCTTCAATTTGCCTGTTTTGTCTGACTAACAGTCCAGAACATTAAGATATTCAATTGACGGTCATATATAAGAAAGAAAATCATTAGATTTGAGAAGCTGGAACTGTAAACATTTGGCATTTTTGCTTGAAAAATGACCAAAATGATTATTTTATTATCAGTAGTTGCAGGTTAATTTTATTTTGATCAACTAATCAATTAATCGACAAACTGTTGCAGCTCTACTTATGAATCATCATCGTGTAGTGTTGCATAGCATTAATTTTCACATCTACAGTATTACAGCTAAGCATTGTGTTGTGGAATAGTTAAAAAGTAGTATACATGCTGTTTAACTTTTGCATGCTCAAACAAAAAAACGGTGTCTTAAGAAATCCCTTTCTCTTAGTAACTCTTACAGTTGAGGGGCCTCTGAGCAAAGCATGCAACTCAACTCATTATTAAAGTAGCTCAGGGTCCTTAAGTTAGACAGTTGCTTACTACAAAGCTCCCAAATGACATGGTCCAAATGCAAAGCAGAATCATATGTGCTCAACTGATCTCTTCTCTGGATAAAATAAAAATGCCAAGACATGTAGAGTTGGAGGAAAGAGAAGGACTTATATTTAAGCAGAGCAGAGTTGAAAAGAGTAAGCAGGCTCTTCGAAACAATCCCTGGGGTAAATAAAACACAGAGGAGGGTCTGGAAGTCAGAGAGGGAGACGGAGAGAAAGAGAGAGAGATTGATAGACTGGGAAGATCTGCGGAGGCAGTGAAACAAACGAGAGCTGCAACAGGTTGGAATTAGATCAACACTATCAAGCAGGCCAGATACAAGCTGTGATACCTGGGAGAGATGGATGGGGAGGTTGTGTGTGTGTGTGCAGGAATGGAGGTAGTGTCTGTGTGTGTGTGTGTGCTGTTAATCTATTTATTTACCTGTCATTGGCTGCGATAATGGTTTTCATCCCTTCTCTCTCTCTGTCTCAGTCTATCTGGTGATGGGGGATTGGGTTTCGTGTGTCGCTTGATAATCAAACCTGTATTTTCTCATCAGACTCTAATCAGACCAATTACACGCGTGACGGAGAGCGCGGGCAGGTTGATGTAGGGGAGCGATAAGGACACGCGCGCACATTCTCACACACACACACACACAAACACAGACACACTGGGATTAAGCGCTCTGCCTTGGGGTATCTGCGTCTCTTATCGGGGACAACCATCCCTGACGTGACCTGTCAGCAGTCATGCCAAAGGTGTCTCTCACGCACAACCACACATGAGCACATACACACATGGATCATACATGCAATGCACCATGCACCAAATACAACTTATGTCAGAAAAAGAAACCAGACTTCTTCTATCTCACCAACTATTGTCACCCTTCTACCCCCCTCAATCCTAGATGTAATGTGGCATATTCTTCCCTTTATCCAAATCTTTTTCAACCAGGTAGACGTTATTTGTAACATGACAGTTTATCTGTGGTGTCTTTTTTTTTGGCAGGCATACGATGGGTTTGCGAGCCTGGGCATCTCCCGTCTCCTGGAACCATCCGACATGGTGCTGCTGGCCATTCCTGACAAGCTCACAGTAATGACCTACCTGTACCAGATCCGGGCCCACTTCTCCGGTGAGGAGCTCAACGTGGTGCAGATAGAGGCCAACAGCAGTCGCAGCACCTACAAGGTGGGCGACTTTGAAACCGATACAAACGCCTCCATAGGCCAGGACAAGTTCTACGCTGAACTCAATGACGTGCAGCCCCGCCAGGCTAACGCTTCCCCTGTTTCATCTGCTGCTGGTGTTAACACCGAATCTAATGGCACTAAAGGTGCTGAGGAAGAGATGATAGAGCCAAGTTGGAAGGCCGAAGTAGGAGCAGTTATGGCCAGCTTACCAACAGCAGGGCCTTTGCAAACCTCACCTCCTGTCCCATCACCACGCACAGCATTGGGCACCTCCTCAACAGACTCGACCCATGTGACACCGTCAGGCTCTGAGGACAGGGGGAATCTGCTCAAAGCCAAAACTTTAGACCTTAGCGAGTTACCACAGAGGGTAGATAGAGAGATGGAGAAGGAAAGACAGCAGAATGATGAGGTGGGAGAGCAAAGAAGAGAGGGAGGTATGGAGCCAGGCTCCCCCACCAGGAGAGGAGCCCCTTCCTCCTCTTCTCCACCGCACCAGAAACTGGGCTTCTCCTATAATAGAGACGCCGACCTCATCAAGAAGAAGAGGGCCAGCCTGCGTCACTCGGAGTCTGAGCCTGCCTCAGACACCAGCTCCCCTCCAGTCAACCACACAGATATGCCCCCTAAACAGGTAAACACCCAGACAAATAATGCCATTGTATACAAACAACTGTAAACACCACATGAAAAATAGTGCTAAAATACATTTTTATCTTTTTATAGATAATGCTATAAAATAGACAAGTAACTCTGTCAAAGTGCTATGAAAGAGGAACTCAGATTCTGTCTCTTTACACCACAACTGTTTTCACTTTGTACCACCATTTGAGAATAGTTATAAATAGGCAATAAACATGCTGAATAATAAATATTTTATACTTCTTTTTAAGTTTCTTAAATCACCTGATTTTAAGAAAAGAGAAGCAAAGCAGCACATGTATAGCAGGCCCACTTATAGCAGGGATGCAGGCACAGGAATGTGTTCAGTGTTTTGTAGTTAAATGTGTCCTTTAGGGGTCAGTAAGAGATACATTAAGCAATCTCACAGCTAATTATAAATCCCGTATATTAAACAACCTCTGGATCAGGTTGTATGATGTACACTAATTCTCATCCGGCTACTTAAGTCAGGTATTAAGATTCTGACAGTGTTTACCTGCAGGTACCTGCCTGGCCCCTAAATGGATTGTTCAGGTTTTTATCCTTGCACCCTCACTTTGATTGAAACTTTCACAGCTACATCAGTCATAAGACAGAGGATGCGGTGAACATTCATTCCCTCCTGGCACTCGCTAAGCTTCAAATCCCGACCTCGTTGATGTCATTGCAGAGATGACCGTACCGAAATTCACCCGTTCTGCATTAGATGTTGTCGTCGCCTGTCTCGTTGCCGAGACCCAGACACATCGAGACCGGGCCCTTAACATGTGGCGACTATAGAAGGCACCCAGGAAAACCCCCTGCTTTGACATTTCATTATATTTTTCATTATATTTCTCATCCCTTCAGTTGATGGCAGTTGGCGCCGTGACTGCTCAGGCGTGTCGACACTTTGCGCAGAGCACACCTCATCTTGTCTCACACACGCACCTGTATGCATGTGCGCATACACTCGCACACAAACACACACTGAATACATTGCTGCCTGTGTTGGTTAACCCCAGATTACCGCTTCCTGTTTACAAGTCGAAAGGTCACGGGGCAGGCGGGGGGTGGTGGGGGGGGTTATGACAGTTATGACACCCCATTTTGATCTGCTGTTATCTAGCTAGCGGGATGCATCCTCGCCTGCACCTAGGTCAGATTTGAGTTGTTGAAAGGATAAACATGTTTCATTGTTATAAACAGCTTGGTTGTAATATTCCTGTGTCTAAGCCAAATGTAAAAGCTCTGTTTGTCCTGTAGGCACACTGTTATAATATAGCCAGGATTACCTTGCAGATAAAATTCACGGCGAGGTGTGTGTTTTGCTTTCTTGTCAAAGCCGTCATGATCTCCACACTACTTGGACCCAGACAGTGTTGTGAGCCCAGCTTGTAGGCTGGCTCCGTAATGCCAGAGTGCAGGGGCCCGTATATCACGGGGGATATACCCTGCTCGTACATTAGGGGCAGCTTGTCTTAATCTATTTATACATCTGTCTGCTTACTGTACAAGAAAGAAATGTGAAAGCTGTTTGTGTGAAAGCTTGCTATGTAAAGATGTCAGTCAGTATTCATTTCCATATCATCACCTAAGTTCAGTTAATTAATTTGGTAAGAACCATGTATGAGGGAAACATTATCAGTACAAACTATTATTTGTTACAATTTAGAACCTGTAAGTCTAACATGTGTTAGTATGTTTATCTACTTTTTTTATTAAATAGGTCAGCTAATACCAAAGTTGTGCATAATAAACATTTATTTGTGCCCTTTGTTTTTTACATCAGGAGACACTTTTATCTACACACCTGTAGTTAATGTTTTCTCTTTTTAAAGGAGCCAACACCTGCCCCTGTATCAAGTCCCCCAGCTGAGAAGGTGAGTAAAATTTTGAGGAGAGACTCTGGACAAAATATTTTATATACAGATACTTCATATTTCTAGAGTCACAAACAGCTTTTCCCATCATATGCTTGCAAAGAAGCAAGAGTGTGTGAGAGTCTAAAAGGACTGATGTCTCGTATCCAATATGTGTACTTACAGAATATGTTTAAGTGAACAAAAGATACCTTATTTAGGACACAGTTTAATTGAAAGTGAACTGTACCCAGTCCTGGATATTGTCATTAGCATTATTTTATGTTATCACTCCCTGTCTCGTCTCCCAGAAGGTGCTGTCTCGTCAGGAGGAGCTGAAGGAGAGAGCCAGACTCCTCCTGGAGCAGGCCCGCAGAGATGCTGCAATGAAGGCCGGCAACAAGAACGTCCCCAACTCAGCTGTCACTGCACCAAACAGGGCCACAAATGTCTGCGATGTAAGTCAAAATGGTGTGTGTGTGTGTGTGTGTGTGTGTGTGTGTGTTTACATGCATGCGTGCTTGCATTTCTGGGACTGAAACGGTTTACCTTGCCTCCTCCGAAGAATGATACTGTCTGCCTGTAAAAAATAAAAACAGGTAGGTCAGTTCTGTTGTCATTTTAAGAATTGGACATGAGGAACTTTAAGATACATGGGAAGGAAATCTGACAGGAAGAAGTCTCTACTTGAGGCCCAGTTTGGGTCAGCCTGGGTTTTCTTAGGTTTCTGAGGAGGGATCAAGTCTGATCTCTTCTGTGTGTAGTAAGTAAAGGCCGTCCTGAGTTTGAGTTGTCTGTCTCTGTCGCTTTGCTCAGTGCACTGGAGTGTTGTATAGCATCACCTCAGTGTGCAGGAACAGCCACTAGAGTGACCACCAGCCTCTTTAACACCCCTCATGTCACTTCTACAGTTCAGTATTTGCTGCTTGCTACACTTGCAAAATGCTAGAAAAGCCTGTCCAAAATGTCTCATCCTGTGGCAGTCCACTTTGGTGAACACTTTATGAGAATGCTGTGAGAAGGAGAGAAGACTTTTCCTCATTAACTTCTGCTCAGACTCTCTTGAGGACTACTGAACGTCACAAGCTGAACATGTCAGTAAGAAAAAATGAAATGTGGATGGACTTCCTCACTCCCTTTTTCCTCTATAAACATCTCACTCTCTCTCTCTCTCTCTCCCTCCCCCTCTCCCTCTCTCCCTCCCTCCCTCCATCTCTTTGAGTCTCCCCCTTTGGTCATCTTGACTTTGCACAATTTTTATGACATCCCGACCAAATTTGCTGCCCCCGTCAATTTCCCCGAACACTGAGTAAATGTTGTACACAAACACCTGTCAGCAAAAGTACATTCTTGGTAAAAGGGGGGTGAGAGCCGCTGTACCGAAGCAAACTAGACTAGAGAAGACGCGAGTGAAATTGCCAGCTCTGAACCTAGTACGCTCCACTGAACATAATACACTGGGAGGGGAGGGGGGCACTGATGGACCAGGAGTTACCCTGGGAAAGCACTGTGGTCAAATCCTCAGTGACGTTTCCAAATGTTTCAGGGAAAGGAAAGGAAAGGGGGGTAAGAAAAAAATATGGTCTTGTGAGAATTGTGACGACAAGGGATTTGAGGGTAAAATGAAATAAATACCTTTTGGTAATGAAATATCTAAAAGGCAGCAGCCACATGCCCCTGCATTTGCTGCCTGAATCCTTAAAGAGAAATTTGCCCTTGAATTAGATGGTTTTTAAAGTGTGTGTGTGTACGTGTGTGTGTGTGTGTGTGTGTGTGTGTGTGTGTGTGTGTGCATGCTTATGTATGTCAGTGTGTTGTCAGTGTTTGTCTGTGTGTAGGCATGCCAGTGTGTGTTCATGTGTGTGTGCAGGCCACAGGAATAACCATTTCAGCATAATCTGAGGAAATAAATGAGGACCTTCCAAGGACTGGTGGCATTAAAAGTCTTCAGAGGAAGAAAGCAAATTAAAAGAGTTTTTCAAAGCTGTTGCTGCGCCGATATATTTCCTAAGCAACGAAAAAAAAGGTCCTCTACTGTCCCTTGTTGTGCGGCAAGATGGCTGACTTCACTTGGATTAGCTCCT
The DNA here is from genome assembly GCA_038419695.1 of Scomberomorus guttatus. NCBI lineage: Eukaryota > Metazoa > Chordata > Actinopteri > Scombriformes > Scombridae > Scomberomorus > Scomberomorus guttatus. The sequence continues at coordinate 6,140,429 of CM076458.1, forward strand.
TAAAGTAGCCAGACCCACCCCTCCGCTCTCTTTCTGTCTTTCTGTCTCCCTCTCCTCCTCATTTCCTTACTCATTTCCAAGGACAATTGGTTAATAACCCCCTCACACACACGCACACACTGCTTCCATGCATAAGGGAAGGAGGGAAAAGAGGAGGCGTGAGAGGGAGATATTGAATTGTTTACACTTTTTTTAATAGAAAACATTGATCAAAGGAATACGACTGGCCTTGAGGCCAATGTGCTGATAATTGTTAGTGATTCAGATTAGATTACTTGATGTCTTGTTTTGATTAGCATGAGTGTGTGTGTGTGTGTGTGTGTGTGTGTGTGTCCATGTTATCAGCTGGAGAGGCCCAAGCCTTTCCCATTTAACTCTCCATCCGTCTAAGTAGGTGCTTTGCTGTTTAGCATGCATAAGGTATAATTTAATTAAATTAAAGCGGGCTTCATTCTTCCAGGGAAGTGGCTAATGTGGGGGCAACAGAATGATTTGGGCAGAGGGAGAGGAGGGGGACACATTAGCTGTTTAAGGGGTGTAGCGTTCAAAGCACAAATCAGTCTGAGGTTTTTTTGTTTTTTTTTAATAAACTAAAATCATGTCTTGCTCAAGGCTGCGCAGGTCAGGGCTTTGTGCAACAGTATTCTATGTAGTGCTGAAACGATTGATTTGTTAAAAAAAATTGTGACCAGCTATATTTGGGATGTATTAATCATTTTAGGGGTCAGGTACGGCAGGTTGCTGGAAATGTTTTCTGCACACTGGAAGCAATGAATCCAAACTTCATATTAGATACTAAACTTTTATTCCAAAAATCTGCTGAGCAGCACTGGGTGAGACTTGCCAACAGAGGCTCAATCTTCTCCAAAAGATTTCCTTTTGTCCTTCAAAATTCATAAAGTCCCACTGCAACTCACATCACAGATTAAAGCTTTAATTAAATCAAAATCAGGCCAAGAAAGATTTTTTAAAACATAAAAAGTACTGTCATCAACTGAATAATAAACTCTCTAACGTCATACATACAGTATGTACTTACTCTTATTTATCTTATTTATCTCATCAGTAAAACCTTTCTCTCTAGTATATATCTCCCAATATGAAATCTCTTTTCATTCATTCATAATATGGAAATAGTGAAGTAAAGGAAACGGTGCACCTCACAATTGCATTTCAGTTTAAAAAAAAAAAAAAAAAGACCAAAGGGAGGTGCAACAGATTAAAGTGAAGTTTAAGCTAAAGTTGGGATTTTTTTATTGTAGTTTTCTCTTACATCAGACTTTGTGGTTTTAGTCTTTTAGTTCTTTGCTATCGGTTTGGTTTCATTGGTGAAGTTGGAACTGAGGGCTTTTTTTTTTTTTTTTTTGTTGCAATAATAAAATCACATTCTAAACAAGCGTCAGCTAAATGCGACACATATCAAAAAAAAAACCACAAATTAACACAAGGCTACATTAGTTGCACCACACTGTATTGACAGCAGTTCTACAGTAGGTTTTTGTGAGTATTTCTTAAGAATTGAAGAAGTGGAAATGCATAAATACTTACATATCCACAGCTACAGTGACTGTCGTTACTGAACAATGTGTTGGATACTTGTTTGGACGTGTGTGTGTGTGTGTGTGTGTGTGTGTGTGTGTGTGTGCGTGTGTGTGTGTAACCCTGTTCTCTTGACCTATGCTCTCCCTCCTGCCATCCCTAATTGTAGCCCACAGTGACTGGTTCTTTCATCTAAGGTCACAGGTTCAGTTTTGTCTCTTTCTCTCCCTCCCTGTCTTCTCAGTCACTTTCCCTCTGTCTCTCACAATCTGACCCTCTTTTTGTGTCCATTTATTTTTCTCCTGTTTAGCCGCGTTACTCTTTTTTTTTTACTTACTGTCTTTTTCTATCTTTCTTTCTGCTTGTCCTTTATATTTCTGTTTCTCTGACACATCTTGTCTTTCTCTTCCAGTTCTCTCCATCTTATCTTGCTGTCTGCCTTACTCTCTGTAGTCTTTGACGAATAATCGGTACTACTAATTGTCTTGAGCCCTCCACCTCCTCCTCCTCCTCCTCCTCCTGATAGGTGGCCTTCACAATTTATCATTAGTCGCAGTGTAGATGTCTTGTAATGTTGTATTGTCCCACACAACAGCCACATGGGTAATTAATGAGCTTTCATAACAAATATCTAGGGCAAGGATGTTATTATTATTGCAGCAATAAGAATTTTTGTTTTAGTCTTTCTCTTGGTCTTTTCTCACTGTTATTATTTTAATCGAGAAGTGTGTGTCTGTCTGTGTCTATTCGCTTCAGGTCTTCTCATCCATTAGCAGATGAGAATAGTAATTTCACACCGGCCTGGCCAGGCTAATTATCAGGATCCACACTAGGTTCGGGAGAAGTCTGTGTGTGTTTGTGTGCATCTGTGTGTGTATTTCTTTGCAAAACTGTAAAGCAAAAATATGTGTGTGCTGTGTGTTCAAGTATGCAACACCTGTGCACTTTAGCATTCTTTTGAACATTTGTGTATGGGTGTGTGCGTGTGTGCGCTTGTGGTATGCGTTAAAAAGTGCGCGCAAATGCCTTGGTGTTTTCCAGGTAAGAGAGTTCCCCTGCTCACTGACTCGTTGTGATTCCTATAATTGGGTCCTGTTTGATTTTTGCCGACCAGCACCCCGACCACCTCCTCCTCCCCTCTCTCTTCCATCGCTCCCTCTCCTCCTCTCAGGAGTGGAGGGGACTCCTGGGTCTCTGCTGTTGTGACCCGCGGGTGTTGTCATCTACTCCCATCTGCTGTCCTCTGATCCTGATTTGACTGCATTCATGTCCTCATTTTCTTCTCTGTGCTTTCTTTCTTTCTTCCTTCCATCCTTCCTTCCTTCTTTCCGTCCTTCCTTTGTGTCACTGATGGCCGAAACAAGGCCATCTGGCTGAGCCTTGGCACTCATAAACTTTCCAAAAATGAGAAACACATTGTGTCTAAATGATTCATTTCATCCAAGTGATAATAAAGAAAAAAGTTTATCAAAGGCACACGATAACTAGCTACTTGTTACCAGCTGTTGGCCCTAATTTCCAAACAGTGACAGCTGGCAAGATGAACTTTGCCTGGCACATTTAGGCAGCCAACTGCTCATAACAAAGAAAATATGTGAGTCTTAAGAGGTGGACATTCCTGCTAACAGTGGTATGTTCTCATTATCACGGCAAAATTTGAGTTTCATAATCCAAAATCTCACATTATTGGCTCAAATTGCAGCATTACTTATAATAAATGTATCTAATCTAACATAATCCTGAATACAAATATCCTAATTCCAGAGAAATTCAGGCCCCTGTGGTTTAAAAAAAATCTCTTCGACCATTGAAAAGGCTACCAGTGAACGGCTGTCTTTGCAGCAAATATAGAAAAAAAAAATCTATTTTGAAAATGCAAATATGGCCTTGTTCACTCTCCTTTTTTTGTCCACACTTTGTCCTTTACTCTCCCCTCCTCCTCCTCCTGTCCTCCCTCCTTTTCAACTTTCTCCCAGCAGTAATAGTTTTTCTCCAGGTCTCATTTTAATGTGGCTGGCGTCCCTTTCTTCTCCTAGCTCTCCCTTTTCTTTTCTCCCCTCTCTTCTTCCTCCTCTTCCTTCAGCCCCCCCTCTCTCCTTTCTCTTGCTCTCTCTCTTCTTTTTGAAGAATCTGCACCTAATGAAACTAAATAGTTTGGTGGGGAGTTTCTTTGTACTGTGTGTGTTGGAGTGTGTGGGTATGTGTCGTGGCTGAATTGGCTGGAGTGGAGATCAAAGGCAGTCTCCAAATTGAGGGCCTGTGTGTGCGTGTGTGTGTGTGTGTGTGTGTGTGTGTGTTAACGAGCAAGTGAAAGACCGCTCTCTCAATTGCATCACAAGAGTTGATCGAGCCATCAGAGAGGAAAGCTGTAATACACACACACTTACAAACCTCCACTGAACACATGTACCTCCCTTTCTTTCTCTCTTTGTCAAGTTATCACATGCCTCATGCTCATTTTTGACCAAATAACTTCCACTGTACAAGACTGGAAGTGTCAAATATTTTTTATGTCCACCTTGTAGAACCAGTTTCCCTCTCTCTTTGTCTTAAACCCACTCTGTATGAATAAAATATGAAGGATAAAGTCCTCAGACGAGAGAATATTTAATGTTCATTGCATATGAAATTACAGTAATCCCACCACTTTACTAAGTGCCTAAAGAATTTGTTTTAGCTTGAGTGGAAAGTTTAATTACTTTGGCCATGTGTGTGCCTTTGTATGATAGAGTTCAGCATTTGATTTGATTTTTAAATGTGTTCACAAGTATATGCACATGTGTGTACATACATTTAATATTCATGATATTTTGCTGTCTTCATGGGGTTAAAAAAATGTTTAACTTGTGACTTAACATATCTCTGATTTTACTGCTGACCAAACAGTCCCAGAGAATCCACTCAGGAAGTCAGCAACTAAATACTGCATTTGTATTTGTGCTTCCACTGTATCTGAAGAGCATTTAGGCAAATTAGGCAAATATCAGTTTAATGAGCATTTGTTCTTGTTTTTTGCTTTAATAAATAACCTATTGATAGAGTAAGCAGAGAGAGTTTCTCTTGCTCACCCTTTCTCCATTTCTATTTTAAACTACTCAAGAAATCAGCTTCAAAACTGTCATTTAGATAGAAAATGTATTTTCAGTCTCAAATCCTGTTGATACTTGCAACTACGAGGACTTCTGTGCAGTCTGAATGAATGCTATTCAGACATTGTGGCTGTGTTCAAGTTTGTGTTTGACCGTTAGTGTTGCAAACTCCACCCTGACAGTTCCCGGGCCATTAGAAAATACTTGCTTTAGGGCAGAAACTTTGGCCCAGCAACCAAAACTGGTGCTAGGTTCCTGCAGTTGAAATGCAACGACAGTTCCTGAATTCCTAAAAAGGAAGGTTCTGCAGTCGAAAAGGGCCATAAGTGAGGAAATGAGTTTTATTGTCATAAAAGGTTGAATTATACGGTGCAAATACTACAAATAATACAAATTCACAGTGACATACATTCCAAAGACGACAGCACAAAGCTCACATGCATTTTAGCAAAAATTTGTCTTCTTAAATTCAGCAGCCACTTTTTTCAAAACAGACAAATTTATGTGAGAAACATTCTCTGGGTGATTCTGATGTAATTGACAGTAGCCCACATCGCACTTATGATGTCAGAGCTTTTTCAAAGGGGGGGACCTTATATTGTAATGATGCCCTTCAAAACACACAGACTGCCCCTTTTTGCTTGTAAAGTATGTTGTGCAGTGACAGGTTACTTGTGTTTTTCTGCTGCCCACTGTCACAAAGTTCAGCTCATGTTTCTTCCCCCTCTCTCTCGCTCTTTCTCTCTCACCCTCTTCGTTTCTGTGTCCCTCTCTCTTACCAGTAATTATCCTGTCAATTTAAAGGGCAAAACCTTCCCATCTTACTCGTCTGTCAGAGTGACAGGCTCCTCTGACGTTTGTGTGTGTGTGTGTGTGTGTGTGTGTGTGTGTGTGTGTGTGTGTGTATGTTAAGTAGTCTCCGTGCTTCACTCTTCCTGTTCTACCTGTCCTACTGTAAAAGTGTTCTTTGTTAAGCATACACAAACACTCACACACACACAGTGGAGGAAAACTCAACATTCAAATCTGAAACCACAGTTAAACAGAAACACAAATTTATTTAGCCGGAACATGTTTCTCACACACACACACACACACACACATAAATAGTTGTTGTATTATTACAAATGCAAACAATTTTATAGGGACAAGTTCATAACAAACTACATTTATAGCCTTATAGCTAGTTTGAAACGCCTGTCCCTAGATGGGCCTTTATACAAAAACACACAGTTCAATAACACATACAAGACAAAAGACAAACCAATAAAAACACTGTAAACCAATTTAATGAAAATCACCTGATCATTTCTGACTATATGACATAAATATATCCCTTTTTTTTAATGTTTAAATTTCAGTTTAAATGGTATCAGTCAGTTAACACATACACACCACAAATATATACGGGCACACACACACACACAGTCATAAAAATGTACACATTTCGTGTATGAGCTAAAGCTTGGTTTTACAATCACAAACCACAGCAACATGACAGCTCTGCTCGAAACACACACACAAACACACACTAATATTTAAAACCTCACACTTACACACCACTCCTGGACCATTCAGTTTGTGCACACATACACACACTTACGTGTATACACAGGTACACAGCCTGCGCTTCCACACCACTTCCACGCTAACATCTCAGATTTATATTTATGAACATATAACACACACACACAGACAGACCCCTATCATGGGCACGCACCCGTCGAATCATAATTAGGCCGTGTCCTGGTTCTTTGATAGCCATGTACAGTGGCTCTTCTTTAATTCTTTATCAAATGCATTGATCGCTGTGGGCCTCGCACGCCCATTGATCCGCGCACTCCGTCTGGAGCCAGCCGATAAGCTCTCTCTCCCTCTCTCTCTCCCCCTTTCTCACTCTCTCTTTCTCTCTCTTTACCAAAATTTGAGCAATAGGGGGTTTTGAAAGTAATAGATTTCTACATTTGGTACATGTAATATTTTTTACATATTCTTATATTATTGTTAAATTAACTGTGATGAAATTACAGTATGCAGATAAGACCGTAATTTAGCCAATTGGAAGCCTCTGTTGTGTTTTTCAAAACGAAGACTACATTTCCCATAAACCCCACTGCTCCCTGCCACAAAGAAGATGTTTGTGCATCTCCACCTCCTACATCATTCCTCTCTCCAAACCTGACCTTGTAACTATAGTCTAGAGACCAGCAGAGGCAATTTATTTTTTATTTTTTACAGCAGCCTAATTATTACTGTAACAACATTCTTAATGTTCAGATTTTACATGTTTTGATTCAACTCAACTGTTGGCTTATTTGAAATATAAATAGGAATTATGAGGATCAAGTACTGAGAATTGCTAATTCACTGCTTTGACTCTCACTTGTGGTATCCGCCTTTACATCTGGACAATCTGATAATCAGCACAGTACAGTGTCATGGAAATGCGGTCAGCTGCAACAGCCAAGGTTGCCCCTTTTAATTGGTCAAAAAATGTCTTCTAAATATAGTGATAATTTTTAAAGCCTCTTTGCCAACTGTTGTAGAAACCAGGAAGCTAGTTTGGGATCTTTAGCATTTTGTTCTCTCTCATATATCAATGGACTTCCCCAGCAAAGATCCTCTAATGGTAGACATGATGGTATGCTTTTAGAAAAGCCATTTTATGTTTAAATATGTTATTGTATTAGATTATTTGGAATATTAAGAGTATAAATAACATAAAGTAGGTACTGTAGTTGTTTCCTGTGTATTGTTTTTTGCCGTAGGATAGCTTTGAATGAAGTACCAGCAGTTTAAACACTGACTGAAGTCTACCTGCATCTGCATCATGTGCCATCATGCATCTGGATCATCATTCTGGCATTTGAATCCGTGTTTTGCGAGTGTGTGATTACACAGCAATGTGACTGGTTTTGTGTGTGTGTGTGTGCTCTGTAGCTCTTTAGCATCTGTGTGTGTGTGCCTGGACAAGATAGAGACCTAAAGCACCTCTTGACTGTGAATTAGCCTGTCATGACAAATGTCTGGAACTGCATGACTGGCTGCCAGACTGGCTGGCTATCTGGGAGGTTGGCAAACCCTTTTAGATAGTGATTGTGTGTGCATCCCTGTGTGTGTGTGTATGTGTGTGGCATCACTCTGTGCCCACGCCAGGTCTCTGTACATGGCCAGTGGTGCGTGCCCTCCCTCCCTCTTTCTCCTTGCCCAGAAAAGAGCAACCAAGGCGACAACCTGCTCCCTCTGATCAAAAAGAGCTTCCAGAGCGGAGAGGGGTCCTCACCCCGACGCCAAGCCCACAGAGGAGCCCTCTGTCTCAGTCTCGCACTCAACCGTTTAGCCTCTCTTCCCCTGGAGGTTCCCAGCAGTCAAAGGAAGACACAGTACACGATTGTTCTTGCTGTCGCCATTTAAAAAAAGAAAAGTCCCTTCTCCTCCTGAGCTTCCATTCTTGAAGCAGTGCTACCCACTGACCACCAGCTGACACGCTCTCTCTCCTCCTTTTTTCCACTTCTTTTTTCATTCTGGCTTTGATCGTGTAACGACGAGGCTAGTTTGGTTTGTGTGTTCTGCTGTTTTTCAAAGTTGTGTCCCCATGGCTTTTACATCCACTGGTTGTTAGTCCTGTGTTGCCAAAAAAAAGGGTTGTGTGTTTTTAGTTTTTATGTTACATATGATCTCCATCACCACTTCCCAAGTTAGAAATAGCGAGCGTGATAACTTTGTCTTGGCATAATGTCCACTAGGTGGCATTGCATCACCACTTGGTTAACAAGTCTCTTCTAGGAATGAAAAAAGTTCTGGTATATCGTGTTTCAACAGAACAATGAGTAGTAATTGGGATGTCAGTGTTGGTAATAGTTGGGTGACAGTCATCCAATCTCAATAGGTTTGACAAAGAACTGGAAATTTTAAACCCAAAAAGATGTTTGGAAATAATTATCCCTCGCCGACATCCGCAATATTTAGAATTTTAAATGACCTTAACATAATATTAGTGGTTAATTTGCATAAGAGAGAAAAATGTGTAAGATAACTCTTCTTCTGTGGGCTCTGTCTCTGCATTGTCCCTGCTACATTATTTTTTTTCTTAGCTGACTGAGCTTCATGTGCTCTTGCAGTGTATAAGAAACTCTTCTTGTACACTGGCTCTCCTCTCTCCTGTCCTTCCAAACATATCCTCATATTTTCTAATCAGTAGCACTATAGCTGACTGAGCTAGGCGCTAGTCAGATGCATTTTTCTGTAGCGTTAATCCTAGCCTCTGGACAGGCAAAGTCAATTTCCCCATTTCCTGTCCCCAAAATGGCCGACAACAATAATGCAGTGGGATGTTTTGGAGTGTGTTGGGGGCCCAAGCTGTATGCATATATACACAGACACACACATACAGGCACACTTAAACTGGTAGTTGTATCCATATCTGTAAAGGCCAGATTGGATATCAGAACCAGTCCATAGCCAGAAGGCCATCTGTGACATTACTGTTTATCATATTACATTTATAAAAGCAGGGAGATGCCTGCATAGAAATCATAGTAAGAGAGAAGGAAGTGAAAATGGTAATAAAGAAATATTGAAAGAAAACAACAAAGTAAGTATAAAGAATAAAAAGTAGGATAGATGGATTTTTTTTATGTCGTGACATATTCCTGCAATACAACAATACTATTCCGGGCCTTTGTCTCAGATCAGTCCCTCGTTCTCGTCAGCCATTAAAATCTCAGCTAAAAATGCAAGAAATTAAATTGAATAGACAGTTTGACTTTAGCACCAGCATTTATTTTAAGTTGACCTCCATGCTAACCTGTTTCAGTTAGTATCTCAGTTGACTTTGCAATCAACTAATAAAATCCTCCAACTGCTCACTAGGGATCATTCCTACAAAGTTCTCAAAAAATGCATATTCAGGCTGTCTGTCCTAGTATACTTTCTCTTGTGACTCTTGTTTTAGTCTTTATTTTAACCTATTTCTACGCATCCATTTTATGAACAGTAAGAGTGTTTCTAGCTATGTATGTCTTGTGGCGTTCCACAGGGGTCAATCTGAGGTCCTCTTTACATCATGTTCTATGGTCACATAAAAAAACACAAATTGATTTTCTACTGTTACACTGAGCATGCTTATTAGATATAAAGTGTTGGATGTCACAGAACTTCCTAGAGCTAAGTTAATCTAAATCTGTGATCAAGTTACTTTAAAGTTCTGTCATCCACCTAAAATTAATACTTGAAGCTCTCTGTCAATGTTAGTTTTGATGCTTGACCTCCCCTTTGAATGTCAATGTTTGGGGAATTTAGTTTTTTTATCGACAAATCTAACCAAGATTGAGTTGTTTTAGGATATCTTCTCTTTTTTACTTGTGTATTTTGTTTAGTCTTGTAGAGCATTTTGTAACTTGGTTTTTGAAAGGCGCGTAACACTCGATACTTTTCTTTTCTAGTATCAACACTAATTTCTTTCCTGGTTTTCCTCCTCACTCTTTATCGCTCTCTCTCTCCTTCCCTCTGCCACTGTCTCTCTCTCTTTTTCAGTCTCTCTCTCTAAGGTGTGTTCCCATCTCCCTGTGGGCATCCCCTTGGGCTCCCTCACTCACACACGCACATATACACAGAGTGCATTAGGGTTGCTGTCATTTACAATACAGCCCCATTGTCCCATCCTAACAATGGCTACAAACAAACAATTGACATGGAAATGGAGAGATGTAGCTCATTAGCGGGCGCTGCTTGTTTTGTTAATGGATAAATGGGTGGCTTCAATAGGCCAGCCCTAAAACCCCTGCCTCAATATGGAGAAGCCTGATTAACAGAAAACCACAGGGAGGGAGAACAGTGACAGAGAAATGCTGCTTCGCTCTCCCTTGGGTCGTATATGTGGTTGTGTATGTTTGGAAGAGGGGCGTGCAAGGTGGAGTTTTCAGTGTGTAGGTGTTGTGTGTGTGTTTGTTCTTAAGTTGAGTCGTGTAAGACGAGTTTATGTGTGTTAGTGCGCAATAGTGTTTGTGTTAGTTTTGTTAGTTTGTGTGCCTCGTAACTTCTTAAATCATGCAGGCAGGATTGAAAACAGTGTTTTTTCACCTTAGTCTCATCCAGAAGTGAATTACTTTTCGGCTGCCACAACTCCATATTATTCTACTCCAACAATGTGAATACTTTTAATCGTTACGCTTCCTCGTAACTTTGCCCCATCTGCTTTTCAGAGTAGTTTTGAATTAATATGTTCCTTGCTGATCCTTTTTTATCTGTTTTGTGTCCCTTATTTTCTGAAAATCACTTTGTATCAGTCTTATCAAGAGTACATGTTAAATGACCTGTCTTGGACATTTTGTGTATCTCTGCCCGGTTACCATATGTTGCTCGCTGTGCATTGAATGTGTGCTCAGTGGGGTCGTCATCAGTTAAGTGTTTGTCAATTGACATCATCAAGGTTTTCCTGTTTGCTCTGTGAGTGTGTGTATGTGTGTGGTGGCCTGTGCTATCAGTAGGATCAGATTGGATCGGCCTGAAAATGGCATTTCTGCCATTACTCTGATGGTGATGGCTCAATACTGTATCTGTCTAGTACCAAGACGATGGTTTGTGTGTGTTTGTGTGTGTGTATACAATCCTAACTCTATAATACAGTAAGGTGTGTATATAGATTTTTATAACAAACTTTAATTTTAAATTTTGTTGTAGTTTGTTTGTCTGTGAAGGTTTTATGTTATAAATTAGTGATTATGGTGTCTTATCTATTTACAGTGTGCATTCTTAAAATAGTCATAATGTAACAATTTGAAATTGTATAATCATTAATTGGTATGTAATACAAACTTGTTTGTGGCCACTAATTATGTAACGCTTCATCTAAGATGAAGGATTTCATTCTTCACAATTTTTTTCCTCTGGATCTCAGTGAGTGTTATGATCCTGTATGCATTGGAAACATCCGTAACATTTACCTGCACCTGAGCAAGAATGACTTAACTTATTTTGTTAATGTTTTTGTGCATATTTATGTCTGTGTGCAGGAGCGGGATGCAGAGCGGCGGAGACAGCTGAGAGAGCGAGCCAGGCAGTTGATAGCTGAGGCTCGATCCGGAGTCAAGATGTCGGACATGAGCCTGCTGGACGCATCCAGCACTGAGAGAGTTAAGGGCAGCAAGGCTAGCCCTGCTGGAGGTCAGTACACACCTCAACACACACACACACACACACACACACACACACACACACAAGTTAGCAAACATAAACACATACCCTTAATGAGCACACAGCATTCTCATTTAGACTTTATTTATCCTCACGAACATACTTTCAGAGTTTGATTAAAATGCCATAAAATTAACACACACACTTTCTAACACTCACACAACTCACTAATACTCATTAACTATAATACAAAAGAGAAGTCACACTAGCATGCTTTTGACATACACTCACTTCCTTCATCCACACACGCTACGACTCACACATTTCCATTATGCTCTCTAAAGGGGTTCTGCCTAATCCTCAGAGAAAAACAAAATGTCATTTGACAACGGCCGCGGGTCTAAAAAGCACCACCCTCATATTCAGAGCAGCAATTTACCCTGTGACTCCTCCCTCGTCTCATTCGCCCAGTAATTGTTAATCAACACAACACATTGTGCGGCCAAATTATGCTCAAAATACCAAACACTTCTAATAACGGCTTGCAGGGGTAGAAAATTCTGCCATGCGCATTTCCCACTGCTTTCCATTTCCTTGAAATTGGGGTTATTATGATGATGACCATTATTAGGTCTCTCTAGTCATTTGTTTCCGATATACCTCAACATTACACCCCTCTTTTGGTTGTACTTTTCAGGTAGATTGAGTGCAGTGCATGGAAATGAAAGGTGTGAGTGTAGACAGAAGAGGACGAAGAGTGCGAGGAGGCAGGGAAATGAAAAGTGTAACTGTGATCAAGAAGAAGGAGAGAAGAAGCCTCTTGATATTCTAAAAGTAGGGATCAAGGAAGGATGACTTCCTTTGGGTTCCACAGATGAAGAAGAGAGGGAGAGATTACCAAACATTGAGACATGGCCTCTTATTGGTTGTGAATGGACAGAGAAGGGTTCAAGGCGTAAGGTATAAGTGACAAAATTACAAGTAGAAAGTCAGAAGGAACATGATAGCCTGAGAGTGGTGGTGGGTTCCTTTTAAGTTGAGAGAAGAGATAAACGAACGAAACGAAAACTAACAAACCCTAACCAACAAGGAGTGAGAACAGCAACTGAAGACAGTGAGGCAGAGGGAGGGTAGCACTTGATTTATTTGCTCTTTCAGCTTTTCTGAATTGGACTAATTGTTGATCTCATTAAAAATGGAGTTGGAGGAAAGAACGGAACAAGGGTGGCAGAGGAGGAGGAGGTGAGGAGAAGAGAGAAATGCTGTGGGCTGTGATACACAAGGCCTGCCGAGCAGAACGGCTAATCCTAGCCCCCACACTCTCTCTCTCTCTGTCTTTCTCCCTCTCTCCCCTCAACACCATTCACGGTCCTTTAATGCAGCTCGGGCTGCCCCCTCCAAGTGTCTGCCCGCAAAGAAACTTTCCAAACTCCATCACCATGGCCTCCTATTAATTAGGCCCCAGCCAGCCACGCAGGAACAGCGTTTGCTAGCACGCTCCGCATCGCAGCTAGCAAATTAGAAAAAGAAAAAAAAAGGAAATGTTGTTATTTTGATTCTCTCGCCTTCTCTCTTTGTTCTCAGTCTCTCTTCCCACCAAGTAGTAAATAGCAGAGGAGGGAGCTTGCGATGTCAGTCGCTGTTTACTGATTGTTTTGTTTTAATCCATGGTGAGTTATCCATGCAGCTAGAGCTGCTCAGGTCTCCATTTGAGTTTCTTCAACATTTCTTTTCTTTTGTTCCTAATGTGGAGACACTGTTGTTTCTATTGAGCCCCTCAGGAGACTTAATGGAATATGTGCTTTCATGTTTTTGTGGTTTTTGTTTGCCCTACCTCTTTTATCTGGAACAAGAAAGGCAGGCAACAGATCTTTGAATGGGGAAAATTAAACAGAGGTCTTAGTTTCACTTTGTGTGTTAGATATGTGTGCGGCCATGTGCATAAACAGATAGACACCAATCAATCAAAGTCCCTTATTGTCACTCAGTAGTCTGCTGCCTTTTCATAGCATGAATTCAGTTAGATACAAGATTGGTTAGTTGGATTGTTTCTGTTAATGAGATCTACGCAGTAATATGCAATAATCCTACACAAATTTACCCAGTTCTCAAAGTTCCTATTAGTGCACCAAATATTAGGGTGACTTTCTACTTGAAAACAGGCAGGGTGACAGTCAACATGCCATCAAGTAGGCGTAGTGCTGAAGGAGAGATATAGACTAAGAGATGACAACATGTTATCGTGAAGTCTACGTTTTGAGACGTTTAATAATCCAGGTCATTTAACATGTTCTCTTTGCACAGACTAATGTAACACAAACTAACTTTTTTTCTCTGCACTCCTCCCGTTGTCTTCATTTTGCCCTTATATTCCTTTAACACCCATACTTTTTCTTTTATCAACTTCATCCCTCTTCATCCTCACTTCCTCCCTTTACGCTATTGCTCTTCACTTTCCTTCTTTGCCTCCCTGACTCACTCCCTTCATTTATATTTCCTTTCCCCTGTCCCACTCAATACCTGCAGATGTTTTGGACGGAGTGAGAGGTCATCATGAGGGTGACGGTGTTGATGGTGAAAGGGGTGAGGATGAGGAAGAGGGGAGGGCTGAGGAGGAGCAGTTCCATTTTGATGGTGGTGGTGGTGGTGATGATGATGATGATGATGATGATACTGTTGCTGCTGCCACGTCTGCGTCTGCCCTGGTTACTAACCCACTGCCACTGGAGGCCCCTCTTCCAGCTACCTCCAGCACCCAGGGGCTCCTGGAGCTTACTAACCCTAGCTCTGAGCTATCATCTTTGGGTAAAATCACTGGCTGTGTTGTGCTGCATGATTCACTGTCTTATTTGTCTTTTTCTAACATTAACCTGCCTGGACTTTCTTTACCTTATTTCCTACATTCTCAGTGGTCAGTTTTCAATTGTACTTTCACATATTGTATACCCCAATCATTTGCAATTTCTCTAAGTCTCTCTCTCAATCTCTCACTCATTACTCATTCACTTGCTCATATTGCATACTTTAATGTGAATGTCATAAATCACTCACATACTCACTCATGGTCTCTCTTAATATATCAGATGGGTAGTTTTAAAGTGAATGCAGCAGACAGGATGAAGATCTCATGCAGTGATTTGCATATAACTAAATGGAATCCAGAAGATTTGTTGTAATAACAGGATATCATGTCCAAACAACACTAGAGTGATTATTTTTTCTCTTGTCTTTGTGATACCACCCCTTATCTCCTCCACCCAGTAAGCACACCTTTTAAAATGCAGGGCAGTGTAAGCCTTTAGCCAAGACCAGTCATTTAGTTTAAACTGCCCTCATCAAAATTTGAACAGGCAGTCTGATCTAAGCTTTACTCAATCACTTATTCACTTTCTTACTCACTTACACTCTGCCTTCTTTAGTCATTCAGTCGCTCACTTAAGTGCATGCTGTCAACCTTTCAGTGCATCATCATGAATTATCCTCTATTCACTTTCCCCTCTGACTTCTGCATCCTATTGGCTTCGCAAGCTTCATACTTATTGGTGCTTCACTCTGGAGGAACTAACTTACAATATACATTAGTTTAGTGCTGCCATATTGTTGGTGGTGTGTTTTTTTTTCCTCCTTTCATTAGAAACTTCTTTAAGTAGTAATTAATAAAGTCTGAAAAGTGCTCCCCAGACAAAAATAAAATCGTATCTTAAGGAAAGCATTTGCCAAAATCTTCAGAGGTAAACTAATTACTTTGTTTTGTTTTTAATTTATTTTATTTGCTCCCTCAATTTCCTGCCGATGTGAGATAGGTGAGAGTACAGTGAGGGACCAGAAGAAACAAACATGAAAACAGACAAATGCTTCCTCGAGCTTTGAAGTGCAGTATCTCTGCTCTATTTGTTTTTTTTCTCACTGTTGGTGTGTTTTCTTTTTTGTTCTTTAATGGAGGCAATTTTATGTAGTCCTGAAAGATGGTGATTGTAACACTAAAGTAGCTGATACAACACTTCATTCTGTAAATGTTTCCCCCCCTAACTTTTCAGTCTTTGTCATCTGTTTCCTGTTGCCCAGGTCATCCCCCCCCCATCTCCTCCACCGTGTATATGGTGCCTTTGTATTTTGTCTTATATTGGATATGTATACGAGTCTAAGTTTGTTTCTTTGTATGTCATTGAGTGTGTGTTTATGACAAAGTTCCAGAGAGTGTGTCCTATGTTCGGTGTCTGTATGCATGCATCATGGAGTCGTGTGTTTGTGTGTCTGTGTGTCTGTGTGTCTATAGCTGTGTCCCAATTCAGGTGCTGCATCCTTCAAAAGATGCAGTCTACAAGCCGAACTGAGCGTTGTTAAATGAGACGGTCTTGTCTACGGAGGTTTTCCTATTAGCGTCACCAGCTGTTCCGGCCCTTACCCTTGCGTCACCAAGTGCACTGCTCCTGTCGCCTAAAAACCTTGACAGCTGCAGTTGACAATTGGGACACAGCTAGTAGAAATGGAGCCAGAAATTTTTATTTAATTAATTAATTTATTTATTTATTTAGTTTTACCATTTATTAGAGGAAATAGAGATGCGCCGGTGAGTGATGATGTAGCTAGCTAGCAACGTCAGTTAGCATCACTAACGTCACGTAACTTAGCCTATTATTTTAACGAAAATTTGAGGTTTTAAGGCCCCTTAGTTTTTTAACATTTGTATCGTTAGCTATTCGAGTGAATTGAAACCCAATACTTACATTTAAAAGTGGAATTGTCAGCCGCTGTTAGAGTTGGAGATCATCACCGGTGCACAGTGTATCTTGGGATAGGTTGGGCCGCGAAGGATCCAGCCAATGGATTCTCCAAATTCGGGAAAAGAAGGCCGCATTTCTCGGCCGCATTTGTAGGAGCCTTCGGACAGCCTTGTCGTGCCGCTGTGACGCATTCGGTCTTCAAATGCAGCCTTTGAATGATGCAGCCCCTGAATTGGGACACAGCTTATGTGTGCATGTCATGCGGGGAGGTGACACATGAAACGGTTGCCCTCCTGTTCTTTCATCTTCTTCAGTGCAGTGGTCTGACCTGGCAGGGGAGCTGTGGTTACCAGTCCCTGGAAAATAAAGCTGTACACAACTACTGGAAGACACAGACAGGGAGAGAGACTGAGGGAGCAGTGAGGGAAGGAAGGCAGGAAGGAAGGAAAAAGGAGGAAGAAAGTATAGAACAAACAAATGATGAATAGAGGTAAAGGAAAGGAGGAAGTTAAGTTTGGCAGATTGGAATGAGAGGAGGGAGTTAGTGAGAAAATAGACAAGGTAATTTTGAAGAAAATGAAGAATGAGAAAGGCGTTAAAAGCAGGTTTTAATAAGGAGAAGAAGAAAATAGGAAAAACAGACCTTTTTTTTTTTTGCATGAATGTGAAGATATTTTGACTCCTAAAAGTCGGTTATCAGCTGTCATTTGAAGATACTTAAGTTTAAAACCTCAAAACAAAGTGCATCGTTAGTTATGGTTCTTCCCAAGGGAATAATGTAGTAATTGTTCATTATTTGAATACAGGAAATAACACTAAAACAAGTGAAAAAGTGACACTGCAATTTGTGTAAATTCAGTTGCCAGTTTATTCGGTACACATAGTTAAAGTAACAATCTCGAAGATCTGTTTCATTCTCTTTGGCTGCATCTATGATGATAAGCGGTAATTGCAGGTGTGGTTTCGGACCTCACTTCCCAGAGATCCAAACAGTGTCACCTGTGTAACGTCAGTTGGTAGTATGCTGCTTCACCATTGTGTAACCTCATTCGGCAATACATAGTGACGTAACAGACATTTATTTAAATGAAAATCTTCAAGATTATTACTTTAAAATGAATGTAGTCTAATACAACAGTCCAACAATAAATCATATATTCATGAAGGTTATAATGTTCACTTTTTAGAGAGGTGTTAATTAAACTTTATGGCCATTTTGGAGGCTGAAGTTTGTGGTGTGGTTGAATTGTGTAGTATTATACTGAGACTGTATATAAAGATTATAAATATTTATAACAACAAGGATAGACCAAATATTAGAAACACCTCTCAGTATAAACTCTTGAGAAGGGGGAGGTTGTGAGAGAACAAACACTTAAAAATGAGACATGTTCCCTCTGCCTATCTTTCATTTTCTTTTTCCCTCCATCTTGCCCTTTTGGTTACCATGGTGATAGTCCTGGACATGTACACCCAGTACCTGAGCAGCTCTCTGCAGTACAAACAGGACTTAAGGCTGCCTGGACTGTTCAGATCCTTATCTCTCTCACACACATCATATATATACAGTACACAATATATGCTGTATATCTTTTCCCACTCATGTGTTTGTGTGTGTATGTTTCTTATCAATGGCTGTGTCTGAGTGAGTGAGTGTGTGTACATGAATCCAAAGTAAGTTGTCTTGCCTTTTTAACTTTGTCAGAGTTTCTGTGTGTGTGTGTGTGTGTGTGTGTGTGTGTGTGAAGTTCAGTGCTTTTGTTCATTTTAAATGTCTGTATGTTTACTGTGTAGTAAAACAAAACTCTAAAGCAATTTTGTTCTGTTGTTGTTGTTTTGTTGTGTTTGTTTTGTGTACATATCGTACATGTCATTTTCTGTCTCTCTCTCCAGGAACAAACAGTAAGCATGTGGACCTGAAGCTGAAGAAGCTGGCAGAGGTCAGGCCAGGAGGAGTCACCTCCCCTTCATCCCCGTCCTCCACCTCCTCCTCATCCTCGCCTACTGCCTCTTCCACCTCCCCACTTAGCCCTGCAGAAGGACTGGAGGTACACACATATCCACCATAAATGTCCCACTGGGTATCTTTATTTTCTCTCTCTCTCTCTTTCTCTCTCTTTTTCTCTACGCCTCTTTTTCCTTTTATCTCTGTCGTTTTCTGTCTCTTCCTCGTTTCTCTGCACACCATCAAAGGGTCAGTCCAATCAATCAGGTTCGATTGTCCCCGGTTGTCGGCCTGCTTGACCCTGTGTACATATCAGTCAGTTAGACCACTTCATAGTTTATCCCTCTTGTGTCCATATGACTGTCTAAAGCCATGACACACACCCCCGCATCATAATGCTCTACATAACATGTAGCAGTCCCATTTTATTGACTATGACCTTTTCAGACAGTTGTCGTGTGTGTGAGCAGGTGGGGAAGGGGGGGGGGCTGTTGCTGCTGCATGAGTCTGTATCTTCTGATGTGAATATTGAGTCAACGCAGTCGGCCAGTCTTAACATCTGTTTAATTGATTTTAAATGTCAAGTGGAATAAGGTGAGTGTGTGTGTATGTGGCTGTCAGTACAAGCGAAACCCTCTGTGCTTATGGCGACACAGGGTGTCTTTGATCATCGATTCACATAAACACCCTCTTGTGTTCAAAGCCTAAAAGGCTTAGTCCTTTATGGCCAAAGGAGTGCGTATGTGTGCATTTGTTCTCACTTGACCCACACAGAGGTAGAATCACCGTTTGTCTGACACCTAACCCTATCGGAAACACCTTACCCAAAAATGTGAACACTCATTCCTCACGCTGCCAAATATTTCATTTTTGGTTCCCAATGTTGAACTTTTCCTGAGTCAGCAGGTCAGCAACTTACTCAGTGTATGAATACAGGTGGATGTGCCTGGATGAATGTCAGCCATTATACATGTATTACATTTAACAGCTTATCATATTTTTTAACATATTACTTCTCAACAGAATTTAATATAGTTTGTAAACAGTTCTTAACGTAGAACTAAAGATTTTGTTACTGTTGCATCGTTTGGGTTTGTGTTAAGAATAATATCAGCTTATACGTTAGCTGATGAACTACATTTTTTACTACAACTACAATTAATTATCAGCATCTTGTTATAACTACGTATGATTTGCCCAGAGGCTAACAATTATGATTCACAGTTGCATCTTAGGAGTGAGGGTGCAAGAAAGATGATTTCTACTACTATCTAGCATGAAATATATTTGCAAGTGTTTAAATGGGTTGTTAAACAATACCTACAACTGAAATTTCAAAAGTTTCCAGCCCAGCTGAGTCAGTTGTTAAACAATAATTGCTTAGCCTTAGACTACTTTATCACGATTTAATTGTAGGTATGACTGTATTTAAGTGAACAAGCCATTATTTGCACTGAAATGCTTGTCTAATATACTCCCATGTTCATTTTCAAGCTCAATTCATGTGGTATAAATGTGAAGCTGCACCAAATGAAAGTACTCACCACAACACTACTAAAACAAATCAGTTATGTCAAAAAAAATGTGTATGCAAAAAATACGTCTGTATATGTGCAGCCGTGTGAGTTTACTACTTCTGTCCTTTAAAAAAGGATAAACTGTTGTGTCCCAAGAGGATTGGGCATCCCAAAAGTCCTTCAGGAGGGTGGAACGACCTGCAGGAACATCACACACGCACACACACAGTCTCCCTCTCATTAGTGATTGTGTGTATGCGCAGCCTCGGTAGCGCACGATAAGGCCATGCGACGCTCAGCAGACTGCAACATTAGTCACGCAGCCCCCTGCACGCACATTCAGACTCACACACACACACAGCAAAAGCACTGAATCACCACTGCCACAGCTTACCACAGCGATGATAGCCGTGATAAGAGATAAAGAGCGAGAGTGAAAGAAAAAGAGTAAGACGGGAGGGAGGGGGGACACCCCAATATCTGCTTGTCCCAGAGCGTAAGAGAGACAGAGGGGTAGCCAAGTGGGCAGGTGTTCTGTGTGTGTGCGTGTGTGTGTGTCAGTGGCGTAGGCAGATATTGTATTAAGGTTTGGCCAATACAAAAGTGGGTGGGCCATCTTTTCCCAGAAAAAACAACTTAGAAGAAGAAGAAAAGTTAGAAGAAGGAAAAAAAGAACAAACAGAAAAAACAAGCGACCAGTTTACTTTACAACATTCTGCATCACAAAGGTAAAACACTGCCGATCCTACACGCTTAACCAACAGAGCATCAGTCTATAAAGGCTGTACACAACAGTATATACTATAGCCTGTCCAGTCTAAAAAAACAGTATATTTGTACCAACAAGACTGGCTGCTCATCGGCTCTACGGTACTGTTAATGAACTATTTTATTTCATAAAGTGGCGACCGAACATAAACCCAGACGGCAGAGAAGGTGTTAACTTATACAGACGCACATGTAACATATCCCTGGTGCATTCATTTTACCCTACAGCCATTGTTGCTTCAGTACCGGTCAGCTCACGAATAACCAAATTTGCACATTTTACAGAAAACTGTGTCCTTACACTCTGTTCTGTCAAGAAAACTATTCATACCACTTTGATTAGAAGCACCTTGATTTTCCCTTCTTGACTGTGCAGGGAAATGCATACAATATTTAGCTGTGAATGTGGTTCATAAATGGCACATAAGTCAGTGGGTGTAGCTGCAAGAACATGATGTCAGTTGGGGTGTAGGGGTGCTGACTATTAAACACCCCCTCCCAAAAAATGTTTGTGTTTATTAAATACTTGGAGCAATCCCACCGCAACAGAAACGATATGTGCATCTCCCTATTGATAGATACTATGGGCATTTACGCACAAGGCACAGCAATGTAACATTGATCATTTAAATCTCCCGACATGCTGACAGGATCGGTCAGGATCTAATGTTAATTATTGTTCTGTGTTCTTCTACACATCCCAAAAGTCACACACAGTCCAGGTTCATACAGTGGAATTGTATGGATTAAAGCAGCCTTCCTCCTGATAAATCCTGAGCTCCATCAGAGCTGTCTAAAAAATTATTTCAGAAGCTAAAAGTTTAATTCTGTTTCCTCTGGAGAGTTTCGTCTGTCCTGTCAAGTTGATAACTACAGTTTTTAGTAGTTGGGCTGCTGGAGAGAGTTCTAACCGGCATGTGTCAACCAGTCCGTGAGCCACGCGTCTCATGCCTGCTTCTTTTCCCCACTCCGCTATTTTTATGTGCAGGGTCTATTTTTGCCAGACCAGCTCGCAAAAAATAATTATTGCAACAACACAAAGGGCCTATAGTTTGGCAGCCACCTGGAGGCTGCAACTCCCCCAGCACCCCTACTTCCCGTGGCTATGGGTGATCCCACATAAGGCTGACTGAGAAAACACTATACTGCCAGGAAGTAAGCGGCCAGGCTGACCTCATTGTGGGCTGATGAGTCTGGTGGACTCAGTCGATGGAGGCGGTGGCGTGTCTTTCTTCCTCAGCTTTTTTTCAAATAACACATTAAAAACTTTGTTTAGCCATTGTTGTAGCGTTAACGTTACATCGCCAGAAAAGCAGCTAGCTGGCTGAAGGCAGCTCAGGAAGGTCTGCGTGTCAGAACCAGAGAAACCAATTACACACTTCCTACAACTTATTTCAACAGTTTTTATCAAATGACACACGTCAAGTCAACAATAAATCAAGTTTATCTTTATTTATTTCCTTTTTTTAATAATTATTGTGTGTGAGAGAGAGAGAGAAAGAGAGAGAGAGATTGAGAGAGAAAGAGCACCCCAATTCCTCTGGGAGCGATGATCCCCACACTGTATAGTTAGTTTTTTAAGAATGTGTTGAGGGCCAGTGGAAGTGTTGTCTTTGGTCATTATGATACTGGTGTGTTCATGTGTGGTGTTCATACAGATCTGGTTGTAATTGTGCCAGTGGTTTTACTTTTTGCAGTGTTTAATCTCTGCTTGTAGTCAAGTCAACACATCAGATTCACAACAGTTAAACAACAAGTAATCATCAGGCCGACAGCTTCAGTGTCCTAATCAGTCTCCCTAGGGATTTACTCTTTTACTAAATCAACAGTTCATTGTAGATATTGCAAGCGCTTGCAGTTTTTACCAGTCAACACATTAAAATCTGAAAACAAAAACAAAAAAAACAAATCCTTCTCATGAAAATATGACAAGGACGGACAGTAATCCAATAAATCCTTTGACATCCAATTATCATTGATTGTTACACTTCTCCCGAAAACAAAAATATTCCGATAATCTACCACTTGATTGACTCCTGTCCACAGAAATTTATGGTGCCACTTTCTCATAAAAGCTTTTTTGCTAAAACACGTCCGCCTAATAAATAAAATGGCGACCAGAGAGATTTTTGGTGCTATCCTCCTGCTATCCAGTAGTCTCAGGCAGCTGAAATCACATTGCATGATTTTTTTTTTTATTGTTTCCTATTATTTAGGAAGAAAGTAAAAAACATCAAGTGTTACCTACCAATCAACTAATAGAATTACCTGCCAGTGTTTTCTCTTCCTCACTTTTCCTGATTATCAGTAATTTACTCTCTGCTCTTCGTGATTGGCCTGGTGTTGCCCTTAATGTTGACATGCGCACACACAAACAGTAGCTCTTTCACACATACAGGCCCTGGCCTTATGTCTTCAAATGTTTAATTGGCAATTTTGTATATAGCACTTCATAAACAAATTTGCCTCGATTTGACTTGACATAAGGTTTTAAGTGGCTGGTGGAAACTGACAGACTAATAGACAAAACAAAGTGAGAACAGACTAATTGCTCACATTGTTTTTGAAAGTCAATAATCTGAAGCTAAACTAACAACTCCCTATCTGCAGCTTGTTCCCCACCCACACTGTCTCTATTAGCTGTCCTCGCTCTGCACACCCTGCTTGACTATCTCCCTCCGTCTCAAGCGGTGGAACATGTTTGCCCTAATTGTCGACTTTATTACACGTTTCGCCGTCTTATTAACGTTGCCACAACGTCAGTCTCAGCCCGAGTCGGTTTCTTTTCCACTCGGCTTGGCATATTTGGAGGCCCGCTAATAAAGCATTTCTGCATGCCGTTTTTGATATTGGGAGAAGCGAGCGTGTAGCTTTTTAACACATGTTCACTTTGAAAACAATAGCTTTTTTTTCCCATTTTGCATAATTTGAATATATTTTCTGGCTCGGGGTTTTGTTGAAAGTCAAGTTAATTGCCTCCTTTTTGTCTCTCTCATGAGTGAGGGAGAGTGTGTGTGTGTGTGTGTGTGTGTGTGTGTGTGTGTGTGTGTGTGTGTGTGTGTGTGTGTGTGTGTGTGTGTGTGTGTGTGTGTGTGTGTGTGTGTGTGTGTGTGTGTGTGTGTGTGTGTGTGTGTGTGTGTGTGTTTTTAGAGAGGTATTCACGCAAACAAGCAAACCACAATGTAGCTAACATATCAACTTCTACCAGATTTATCTCATGGCCTGTCAGTAAGTGTTTGTGCACACGTGTTTACATGTGCACTAATGTGTGTGTGTGTGTGTGTGTGTGTGTGTGTGTGTGTTTTTGGTCACAATAATCACAGAGCAGCTGTGAAATCCTGAAACAGCTGCCTAATAAAAGCCTGAGAGCAGATCTAAGTGGCTGGTAGAGGCTGTCAGAATAATAGAGGGGATGTGGAGAAGGGCAAAAGACTAATTGATGACATTATTTTTTAAAGTCAATAATTATAAGTACAACCAACTAAACCATCCATATGTGTGTGTGTGTCTTCTGTTTGTTTCAACACTTTTACTCTAGGCATTGTTTGTGCACTTCTTGATGTATTCATCAGTTGCTTTCACCCATCTTACCACATCAGTGTTGTAAATGTTGAGATCAGAACCAATCAGCTGTGGTAGAACAACCAAAATATCAAGGCTGTACATGTGTTACCCATCTTGATTGATGATTTCTGATTAGACTGAGAATATTCATCTTTTTGCTTATTTTGCTTTATGTATTGGAAATAATTTGTGCAACACCAGATATACTGTAGGTTCAATTTCTTATTCAATGTAATTACAAGTAACCATTTTTAATACACTGTATTATGTTTGTGTGACATCTGGTATCAACCGATTAATACTTGTCAAGGCTAAATGCATATTTTCTCTGTGTTTGACAGAATAATGCTGAGGAGTTACGAGCGGAGCGGCTGCGCAGAGCGACAGAGAGGTTGCGTAGCCCGGTAGTCTTCAACAAGGACTCAGCTGTCAGGAAAACACAGCTGAAGTCCTTCAGCCAGTATGTGGAGAGCAGACCAGGTGGGGGACAATGCGACACAAACACACACACACACACACACACACACAATGCATATTTACCCAGGGAGAATTTACTGAGCATGTATGCACATAGCAGCACGTGACTCGCACTTGAGAGCAGGCAACTTGCAGGGACGTGCACAGACATTTTGAGGAGTAGTTGCTCTAATCTAAAGTCATAATGATTCACTTGTTCGACAAATGCTCAACTTTTATTAAGAAACTCTTCCTTTACCTCTGTCACCAAACTGACCATAACTGCTGAATAAATCACCTATGAAATGATAATGAGAAATCATGGGAAAAGTGCAGTCAATCCAGTCACTGAAAAAAAGAAAACTGACACTGAAGATGATCATGCCATTACTCTGTAATCATTATTAATTAGTTTCAGTAGCGAGCCTCGCTGACTCCACCACCTGTCTTGCACTTTAAGCATGTTAAACAACATCTGTCCCTTCATTCCTCCAGAGGTAAAAAGACAGAAGTCTATTCCTGAGGATCTGAAGAAGGCGGAGGAGGACAGAGGTTCACCGACGGAGATCGATATCCGCAGGCCATTTGAAGAAGAGGTTTGTCATTTTCCTTCTCTTAAATCATACTTCTGTTTGTAGAGGGGTTTCAGAGCATATTTTAAACTTTTCCCACCTGCAATAACTAACAGGAGAAGCAGAAAAAAATCCATACCATAAAAATACTAATGGCTTAAAAGCAAGATATGAGTTAGTACTTTGATAGGCCCAGTGTACTTTGCCCTCAACTTTAACTTCATGATGCCTTCGTGATTGGCTTGTCAAGGTGAAATTGAGTAGTTACAGGTCAAGAGTGAGGTGGGAGGTTGTATCCAATAATTGCTTCTACTTGGCCTTTTTTTATTTCCTGTTAGTCAGCTTTCTTTCTGTCTCTCCTGACTTGTCTTAGATAAATCTATCAGTGAGCCCTTCTTCTCTCTGCTCCTTTTAAGCTTGAATTTCCCTCCTCCTCTTCACCTTGTCCACCCCACCACCACCACCACACTCTCACACACAGTTTTTTCTCTCTCCCTCTACTGTCCTCTCTTCTCCTCAGAGACATCTATGTATTGATCTAACAGACTGCCATTTTAATTATAACAATGGTAGATATCAGCTGCTCTGCCATTTAGAGGTGTGTGCGTGTGTGTCTGCAAAGAAGTTGTGTGCCTGTGTGTCCTTCAAGTGTATATACACACACTCAGTCTTTTCTCGGCCTGCGTTTGAACTTGTGCGTACAAAGAGTGTGTCTATAAGAATGCTATAATTTCAATGAGTGTGTGTGCCACTGGAGACCATGGGGTGAATCTCTCTTCCCGAGCAGCCCTCTCCTACCCTCGACCCTGCACCCTCCACCCCAGTCCCATGTGTGCACACACACACACACACACACAAACACACACCCTCCTCCTCCCAGTGCCTGGGCCCCAGGGTTAATGGGTGTTCAACCTTTCCATTATCCCGATCAGCCAAGAATTACCTGCTGAATGATGTTTGCATTAATATAATATATATGGTAATTTCCCTCCTCTTAATTACGGCTGGGCCGAGCGCGGCAAGGGGAGTGGGCTGATCATGTGTAAAATTGATTTGCCAAGGAAAAATATGGTGATAGAGCGAGAGCGCGCAAGGAGGAGGAGGGAGGGTGGAAGAGAGGCTGCTGGGAATAAGCGCACACATACACACACACACGCTTGCAAAAACACACATGCACAGAACCACACAGATGCACACGCTCACACGTCGGAAAGAGTACAGGGAAAAAGTGCTGGCCTGGGTGGAATGAAAAAAAAAAAAACTTTCTCTCTCCTGCTCACTAGTTCTCCTTCCCATTAAGAAAAATGAAGTGCATCAGCAATAAAATGGAGATATTTTTTCGGATGCATCCTCAGTAGTGAATTTGAATAAACATTTTCCTCACTCAGAGGAGTTTCTCTGGAGAATAGCAAGCAGCCAGGAGACAGAGGTGAAGAGGGGTCAGAAATGGAGTGTGTATTAAGTGCATATGGTTAAAGAGGGATGGGTGTGTGTATGTATGTGTGTGCATATGGAGTGGCTGGTGTTTGCGTGTATGAGAAGTTGGAAGAAAGACTTATCTGAAATGGCAGAGTGTGTATGCTTGTGGGTTAGGAGAGCTGAATGTAAGGTTTAGTTTAAGGGACTATGGAGACATTTAACCTGCAGGTGGGACAAGACAACACTACAAGAAATGTACATTTTAACAAATCTTTTAGCAATTAATCCACCTGTAAAAGTTTTTGAACAGAAATTATCTCCCAGTGAAAGAAAGCAGAAACCAAAATATCTTTAAATAAAAACACTTTATTTTCGTATGTTGTTCCATGGTTTGTATTTCACATTTTGCAGTTTACTGATTCATCTCCCACTGATGCTGATGTCTCTCTAAATCTCTGTATTCCTCCCCTCCTCTTCTTTTAATCTTCAGAACAGGAAAACAATTAAAAACCTGTCATGTAAGTCAGACACAGTAGGTTGTAAATATTTGTTTTGAATTTATTTAAAACACTTTTTGTGTTTTTAATGAAAGTGTACAGGGACACTAGGTAATTATCTATTAAGGATGTACACTACTGAAAAGTTGAATTGAACCTAAATAAATAAATTGAGCATTGGATTAATGTGACATATAACTAGACAATATACTCAAGCTCAGCTGCTGTTGGGGATGTGAATTGTTAAGTGACGACCGGTTAATCAATTGAGTTGTGATAACTGCATCATGTCTGATAGGAGTCTGATAGGAGTGGTAGGTAAAGTGGTTTTCTATGCAAAAGTAACAGGACAGTAAAGGTGTTGCTTACCTTCAGCTCTTCATCTAACCAGTTCATTGTGGCTGCTGCCTCTTTATTATCATTCCTTTCAAATCTGATTTAGCAAATTTCGGGGGTTTAAGTTAAAGCTAAACACACACAAGCACTCATATGCTTAAATGAAAACCAGTAAGATTTAAGTCTGTTGGTAGGAGATTTTATTTTTCTACTTCATACAGACATTTGCAGGCTACACAACAACACTTCTTATTCATACAAGAATGAGTCAACTTTCCCTACATGTTTATTCACATCTAATTTATGTCATCAAGCTAATTACGCAGAATTTTTATGTTTAGTCTTTTGGATTTTGTTGGGTCATTTGTTGAGCAGCGATTCTGAGTCAACATTTTGTTGACTTTGTGATTCAAATAATTAGCATGTGTTTTTATTTATGATCAGATATCTAATGTACTTGTGTTGAGCTATGAAAAGATTTGTTGAAAAACAAGCATTTTGAATTTTATTTTTGATGTTTTATCAATTATTGATCAGTAACATGGTCAATGATTATTTAAGGAAACTGCTCAAAATTTGCAAGTGTTGCCTTGATAGTTTGCTGTGAATGAAGATTTACTTGAATAGGATTTCATTCACAGTACTCTAATCAGGTTATTTAAAGCTTTGCTGCTCCTTTTGCTATAAAGTGGTTTTGAAGATGTGAGAGAGGAACTCAGTAATGCCAAACAAAGCTCCTACAAAACAAGAAGCAGCAACAGTTAGTCAATAGCTGCATGTATTATCTGTTGTGAGATTAAACCCTTTTTCTGGTGAAATTCTCTCTTTTGTTTTATGTAAGGAAGATTTGTGGACACTCTGCTCATCTGTGCATACATTTTAAAACCATTTCCACCATCCTCCTCCCTCTGATTTATTCCTTCTCCTTTCATTTCTTTTTCATTCTTGTCCTTTCTTTTTTGTATCCCTTCATCACCTTTTTGCTTCACTCAATCTCTTCATTTCTCTATTTTCCCCTCATTCTCTCATCCCTCTATCGTTTTTTCTCTGTCTCTGTTTAATGCTATATCGCACTACTCTTCCTTTTCTCTCATAACCATTCTCTCTCTCTCTCTTTCTCTCTCCCTCTCTCTCTCGGTTGACAGAAGGCGTTCAAAGACACCAGTCAGTATGTGGTTGGGGAGCTGTCTGCGCTGGAGAGCGAGCAGAGGCACATAGACGCCCGAGCAGCTCGCGTGGAGAAGAGGCTGCGCTATCTCATGGACACAGGTACCCCAAGCCCAATTACACTGGAAAAACTGTTTTGGCAAATTGAGCGTGCGTACGCACATACACACGCATGCACACTCAGGGAGTTTGTGTGTGTGTATTTATGTGTGCGTTTGTGTGAGAGAGAATCTTTGAAGCCCCCCCCCTCCCTCTCTCCCTCCCTCTCGGTTGAATGTTGCGCGACGGAGCGCTGGGTGGATATGAAAGGAGGGGATGGGGGGGGGGGGGGGGGGGGTGAGGGAGGAGGAGGAGGTGGAGAAGGGAGGGGATGGGTGGGTGGGGAGGGAGAAAGAGGGGGAGTGTGTCTCGGGGATGGTAGAAGAAGGGAGACCTCTCTGGGCTGGGGTGATAAGGGAGCCCTTCATGGGGGAAACGATAACTGGGTGCGATAGCGGAGCCCCAGCCGAAGTCTCCGCTGCAGCCGTTTGCCAGCCGCAGCCCCAGCCAGCCAGCCAGCCAGCCTCCACACTATTGAACAGTGCGCTCAGCCATGCACGGATACACACATACACCCTCCTTCCCCTAGTACATATCTGGCCTTCATTGATATGCTGTATAAGGAAAGACGGGGGTGAGTTAAAGGGAGGAGAGAGGGAGAGGAAAAGAAATGTAAAAAAAAAAAAAAAAAAACACGAGGCAACACAACATGAGCACTGACACAGTTCACAAATCCACAACAGACACACAAATGCTTACACACCCGTGCATACAAAGTGCAATCTGGTTTGGCGTACGGAGCCGGATTCGGAAGGTTTTTATTTAAGATTTGGCCGGGGGTAAAGCCTTGTTAAGACATGAGACAGTGTGCCGAGCCAAAAGAGGGGCCTTGGCTCCGTTAAGTCCCTAACTGAAATTGGAGAATAGCATCCCATTTGTGATACTAAACCATCCCATTTCTCACCCAAGAATGCTGCTTGGAAAAAAAAAAACACGTGGTTCCAGGAAGTGTAAAATTTTGATGTTTGTAAATGTTCAGAAACTGCAGGTACAGTATTTGCTGTAGTAATTTAGTAGCAGCTCTCATGCTCTTTCTGATATATCAGCGCGTAACTTGGTGGATTTAGCCCCCAAAATCTTTAAAAAGCAACACAGGGGAGGATAGAAGAGGAGGTCTTTAGAAAAGGAAACTGGGGCGGTGGGATTTGCGCTCACCTTCCCCATCCCATTTGGGTCCTGATATCGAGACTATCTCTCCTCTGTTTGTTGTGTTCGCTTTCCTCCTTTTCGCCTCCCTCCCTGCCTCTGTGCCCTCTTCCCCTGTCGGAGCGCATGCCATTGTGTCAATCTGAAGGGCTGTTTTTCCTTCTTCTTCTTCACCCACTGATAAAGCAGCCGCTAGCCAGCAAGACGCCAGGTTATTTACTTCCAAACACCTTCAGCCATAAAGATTTCTCTTTATATAGTTATATATATATATATATATATAAAATACACATACATATACCTGCGGTCCCCTCCTGAAGAATAAGATTCACTAGAAAAGGAAGAGGGAACAGGGAAGGCGAGGACAAAATAAAAGGATATCACGAGGAGAAATTCACCTTGGTTGCTTTAACCCCCTTCTAACATCAGTGGAGAATTAAATCGAGAAAATGTCACTTCCACAAGTCAACACACTGACTACTGGATGATGTAGATCAGTATGATGTATATGTAGGTGATATATATTTTTATACAATAAAAGCCTTATGATTGGTGCTGTTAATTATCATTAACATCAAAAAAACATGTAGAATTAACCTGTTTGGTCCTAACATGTATGCTGGGGAGGCCATTCTTACCTGTGAGGCATCTGTCATTATGTTAAAGCTCATTACAAAATACAAAAATGCAGCGTCCGATTGGTAGCTTTGTGAAAAAGCTACCAATTCCACACTCCCATAGTATTGCAGCAAGGGGAAAAAAACTTGATGTGGAGCACCTTGCTCACTCCCTGAAAGTGCATTTCTGTTTCCATATCTCATTTTGCAGCACTTATCCCAGAGACTCATCCAATAGGTTATGGATTGTGCCTTTAGGCCAAGATCTGGAGGCATCGGAGCGAGATGCGCCAGTGACAGGTGGTCACTAAAGTAACCTTTATCACCTCAGCAACTGAGGTCACCTTTCTATTGGCTGTCATAGATGATAGATATTTTTCTCCGCACCTGAAATGTCTGATTGAAACCGTGGCTGATTGGCTGTAAGCAAAACATCCGGTATTGATCCATCACATCTGACCGGTGCCTGTGCTTAACTAGGGAATATGGTGAGAATTTACCATTTACCACCAGCTACCAGTCAAATGTTGATATTTCTTTACTCTGCCAGCCGCCAATGTTAGCCGCCGGTAGCCAGCCAATGTTCAGAGGTCCTTTCCTTTCACCATATCTACAGTACCTGGATGTCCAGGTGCCTGGTTGAATTTGGGACTTCACAGACAATCACAGTATAATTAAGGACACTTCACAGAAAGTGAGTTTCTTCAAATCTTGAGCACTTTCCTTGGATGCTATTAAATCTTGGAAATTCTCCTCATCATGACGAATTGGCAAAAAATTTGACAGAATACAGTTAATTAATTGCAACTTGTTGGCCACAGAAGTGCTTTTACACATACAACAGGCTTTTGAATGTGTATTGGACAAACGATTTTCTCTCCTACCATCCAAAACACCTTATTATGCACTTCTGTGAACTGATATGTGGGTGTGAAATCCACCACCAATGTGTATCAACTGCCTCTGTCTGTTTCTGCTGAGTTGTAATGACATTTTGACATCCTCATGATCTCATTTTATGTATACATGGAAGCTTGTTTTGTCTGTGAAAGTTTATTGAGCATGTAGACTCCTTTTTAATGACACCCTGCTCCTCACACAAGCACACAATTCTGCATCCATTAACACATGGAAGCAGCCCCAGTTCAGCCTCTTTCACTGGTGTGTCTGTTATCGCCTTTAAAACTCTCTCTTTGTGAAGTTAAAAGTAGAAACACAAAGACCAACCTCTTACCCAGTCTACTGTCAACTTTATTTTAGTTGTCCTAATCCAATCTGAAATACGGAACATATGAGCTGGCCTCTCTAGAGAAACGTTTGGACAGAAATAAAATTTGTCACATCCTTGCAGTATTTTAATTGAGCTGGAGTTCAGATGTGACCTCAACAAAAAAAAAAGATAATAAAGAACTCAATTGAAAACCTAACTTGAGTCAGTACTAAGAAGTAGAGGTGCGGCGAAGGCTAGACGTCACAGAGAGGAAATGGTGAAGGGAGGAAATCTAGGCTACTATTCATGTATTGAGGGATTTACAGATCTCTGTAAATGCTTTAGAATCGGTCGCATTCTTAAGCATTGTATAAATGTACTTATTGACTGTTCCCATACTAGTAATTCTGCATTTAGCCATGTGTTTACATCTATATATGTGTTTTTTACTGCAGTCTATTCATAGACACAGAGCAGCCTTTATAAGCAGGGTGCATGTTCAGAGTAGTCCATAGCAGTGCATCTGATCATATGATTCAGACCTCTTGAGGTAAGTTTGGGTGAGCTCAGTGTGCAGTGGTACTGCGGTAGCGCACAGCGCTGCAGGACTGATGGGCAGATGTGAACAGACAGACCGACTGACCCTTGACTGATTGTTCATCTCCCTGCTTCACCAGCAGAAAGCCTGGGAAGATCCACTGCTGGTCCTCAATACGCCTTTTCTTTTATATCACATGCTTTTGCTTTGTCATTCCCTCATCCGTTTATTTTCTTCCTTCTCTATATATAGAGTTTACATGTATAATGTTTGCCACAAGAATTCAAGTCTTTAATCATCTTCATTTTTTTAATTCTTCTGTTCCTACGTAACTTATCCCATCACTCTTTATTTTTTGTGCTTTCCAAATCAGCATCCTCTTTCTGCTTTTTTCTGCCTTCTTTTATCTTTCTTTGTTTTTCTCTCTCTTTCTTTCTCAATCCTCTTTGCTTCTCTGCATCACTTTTTATTTGCTCTGTTCCTTTTATCCCTGTGGATCTCTATTTCTCCTTCCGTTCTCTCACCCTTGCTCCCCCCTGTCTCCCTCCTTTTCCACACATCTCTTCTCCTTCCCCCCCTCTCTCCCTTGGTTTGGGCACAATGCAGCTTTCTGCAGCATTTTCTATTACGCCGCGGCCCTCCCCAGATGAATCCAAAGTAATTGGGGTGGTTAATTTATTTACTCAGAGGCAGTTCACAGCACATTAAATAATAGAGATAATTGAACAAGAATTGTCAAGTGTCTTCTGATATCAGACACATTACAGGAGGGAGTGTGCATAAAACTCCATTTCTATGCCCCCATTGTTTATGGTAATTAAGTACACAGATTTATTCCTTGGTTGCCTTCCAAGCTTATGGCAAGCGCCATTGTTGTCTTCTATTAATATGTAATCAGTAAATAGTTTAATTTTCTAATCTGCGGTTGGAGAATTCACTTTCTAACAACTCTTAATTACTGCTGGGCTCTAATGAGTCTCGCCATGCCGACGCAGCCAGCCAATCAGAGGCCAGGCCCAGGTCGGGGGGGAATTTGAATTCCTGCGGCGCCCCCCCTCGACTAATGAACTTGTTATTCTTGCACCACTGGGAGCACTGTCCTTCACACATGCAACATTAGGAGAACGTTCACCTCCTGCAACAGATCAAATATTTATAGGAGTTTGATTAGACAAGAAGAATATTAGTGCGTTTTAACAGATGTGTATTCATTTTTAAATTCATTTTGAAAATGAATTCCTATAATAGTCTTATTTCTTAATTCTGTCAACTAAAAAGTTGAGTGACCATCATTTAGGAATATGTATAATTTTGACTAAAATGATATTGTTGCATGTCTTTGCAAAAGTTAAACTATGAAACTGATGTCATACAACCTTTTTGCACAGTGCTCCAAAGGGAAAAAACACCTTGCGTGGATCAAAAAGCTTGAACTTTCAAAAGTGTCATTTATATGTGCTTTATTTGCATGCTAATTTTCAGTAGACTTTAGATACCATTTATTGTTAGTGAGTTTCTACCAACGCATGTAATGCTTCTGACCTTGGCATTGTTATTTTTCTAAGGTATTGTTACACAGAAAATATATCAAACACTCCTTATTGAAATTTCAGCTCTAGCTATGAAGAAGCATTCAAATGCGTCATGTAGCCTTTGCAGAAAATCCCCTGGCCCCCGTTTGAATATATCTCAACCACCCCCTACCTGGCCCCTGCACCTATTTACACACACCTCCCATTTCAAATAGCTATATAACCTGCAACAATGGACGCAATTATCCAAATAATGGCACTTAGCCGCACCGCAAAGCTGCCCCTCACCTACTGCGCATTTGATAAGAGATAAACAAGCAGAGAGAGGAGAGAATGAGTTTTAGCTCTCCCAGATTAACATATGTTTAAAAATTGCACTTGAAGCCGATAAGATTGACATAGGGTTTTTATGGCGTGCGCTCCTTTAATCTGCCTTTGTGTCTGCGAGTCGACGAGAGGAGAATGGCACAAGGAGGGATCCAGCAAGAGCTTAATGTACTTTACACATGCAGCATATCCCCCTCAGTATCTGAGAAAGGGACAGAACGGACTGTCAATGCCTTCACATTCGAAAGGGCTGCTGGCGGCCTTAGTGTGTGTGTGGAGGATTGCAGAGTGGGAACAGCTTAAACGTCAACCTGTGGCTCTAAATCACAGTCATCCAAACTAAAGCCTGCAGGCAAATTTTGATTCAGCTAATTGTATTGTTGTCTTGCAGTTAGCTTTATAGAGAAACAAATTATTTTTGGTTTATTCACCATTACCAAGGATTAAATGATATAAGATGTTCTATCTTTACCGCTGCCTTCATAACAAATAGGTTTTGAAAATCTGGTTTTGGTGTATTTCTGAATCATCAATATTTAGTAGCATTTCATCTGTAATATTAAAATATATACGTGTATGCGCACATGCATGCTTTTGTAGGAATATCCTGCAAAATATTGAAATCTGTAATTGGAATTTCTTTACATTCCAGTCTGGTAATGCGCTCACATTTCCTTCCAGATCCTGTACTTGTAGTCCTAATACTAATGGTGATGGGGTGCAGGCATCATTGTCATTGAGTGTGTGTGTGTGTGTGTGTGTGTGTGTGTGTGTGTGTTACGTTTATATTTCCTTTGCATCAAGTGAGCCAGCCTCTCACTTTTTTCCCATGCCTGTCGTCCTAATCCAGCATTGTGGCAGCATCAGCTTATAGTTTGACTAAAGATTTAAGCTCAGCTACGTGCGTGGCATAGGGACTCTCGCACACACACTCATTCATACACGCATGCACATCAAGCCCTGCCTTGTCTCGTCGCGACAACACAAACAGCCTGTGCAGCTTTAAGTATATTATCAGGGCCAGTTCTTTCACAAACGTATTGCTGAAGAAGCTTAACATTAATTATTGTAACTTTGGGCAGATTACATCCGTGCCCGCCTTGTAAGCGCAGGCAGACTCATCTTGACCTCCTATACGAGAGCTTAAAGACACAAGAATGGCATTTTACCAACTTTAATGGGATAACCAGTCTAATCTTTCAGCACTGAGAGAAGAAAAAGTGTTTAGACTATAATACCCTCCCCAGTTCACAGACTGAAAGATGGAGGGAGAGAGGAGAGAGGTTTTGGTGTTGGCTTTAATTAGCGTTCACTTTGTTTTTCAGGTGCTACATTGTACAACTCCTCTTTTCCTCTGTTGTGTTTTGTTGGGCTGGTGGGGAAAAAAAAAATCACGTTTGACAATGAGTTGAGTAACATTAAGCCCCACACACAGCTCTCCCGAATCTTCCAATAAAGGTAGACTTGAAAATAAACACAGGCTATGCTGTAGGCTCGGCCATTGTGTGAATTGTGATTGAAATTGTTGAGGAGTGAGATTGCGACTATTGTTTATCCATAATCACAGACCCAATTCGTAAGCTAAGCTCATGGCGACTGAGATAGACACAGCCAAGAGAAGATGCGTTCCTTTTCGAGGCCTTTGGGTCATTTTCTTGTTGTTGTTGTTGTCAGGGTTACAAAAAGAGCACTCACTTTCAATCGAATGGTTTTGTATTAGACCACAGTGGAATGTGTTTGTGGTCATCTTGAATTCACTTCAGGAGCAAATGCGCCGTTCTTCCCTATGGGGAAGAAAAGAAATCTAGGGATCTCTCCTTTAAAACCTATTGCCTTTTTCTTGCCTTTGAGCGGAACAAAACAAAGGATTTGGGTTTTTTGTTTTGTGTGAAAATGTGTGTGTGTGTGTGACTCCGAGGTTCAACTGGGTCAGAACACAGATTAACCCCCCCTCCCCATTACACACACACAAACTCCCATTCCCGCTCATGCCCTTAATCTCCTCGGCCATTTGAATGTTTGAGCAGCAAAACAATTTAATTAGTCAACTTGCAAGGACTCTGCACAAGCGACCAATGCTGAGCCTCTGCCTCCCTGCCCCCCCCCCCTCCCCAGTCCAGCACAGTGACACCACCCTCACTCCCAGATGTGCACTGGTTCTTTTTTTTTCCCCTTCTTTTCTCCAGCTCGGTGTCAGCCTTTCATACATTCTTTAACAGTGGGGATGAAAGGGGATTTTTAGGAAGATTAGGGAACGGGATCCTCTAGGCATTGTCTGAGAATCTTCAGATAAAACGAGCTGGGTGGATGGAGTCAACGGGAGGGAGGGAGGGAGTTTGTTGGGATGGAGGGGAAGGGGGTGTAGCTACTCGTCACGGCCCAGGGACGTGTAAGTTAAATTTGTTTATGAATTATCGCGGGCTACTTCTCATTATACTTTATTTTTGTCATATATCTTTTTGTCGGTGTTTCACTTTCTTTTTATCTCTGATTATTTTGTCACTGCTTTTTCTCCTGTCCTTTTTAGTTTGCTCTCTTAATTTGTTTCCACGTTTCCTCTAAATCAGTTGAAGTTGTACTCACTGGTCCAGGCACTCCTCCTGTCCTCAGCCTGCCAGCGATAGGGCCGATTAACATTTTCAGCAGAGGGGTGAGTAAGTGGGAACGGGAAGAGGGGGGTTGTTGGAGAGAATTGGGAGGTGGACAATGGCCGCTTATGATAATCTGCTCTTTATTGGAGCATCCCGCCAATGCTTTCATCAGCCGCCTCTCTGCCTGAGACCCCATGCAGCACCCGGTCCAACAAACTATCCTGCAAGCTGCCAAACACATCGTCACAGACACACACATGCAAACACAGAATATACAAGTTCCACATTAACAAACACACTGAATATGTTCAAATACACACCCACAGATGGCACGCTTAGCCACACACCCACATAAACACGCACTGCACAAAGCAGACTTTGTAGCAGCACAGAGATGCGCGCAATCAAAGCGGAGCCAGTATTTTATTTTTGTTTGTCTTGTTTTTTTGTGCTGTAGCATTTAAATTTATATGAAGAGCTAATTTATTGGTTTGAAATTAAGCTGACACATTTTAATCCACCCGTTTTGTCCCTCCTCTTCTTTTATTTTCTTGTTTGTGTGTTAATGTAAACTTTATCTTGCGTCCATCTCAAAGCAAAATTGAAATTAAAGACAAAAATATTCTTCTTGGTTTCGCTCAGATTCACGAGAAATATTTAGGTTTTTTTGTTGTTTGTTTTGTATGTGGTTGATAATTATTTGGTTTACAAACTGCAGCCCAACAACATAATTGAATTTCAACCTTGCAGTCAATTAATCAAGGCTTTCTCATGGTAACGGATGTGGTGGCACTCGACAATGCAGGTTAATGACAGAGGTTTGGCCAGTAATTACACCATTCACTTGCTAACACAGCTGCTCGCCATGCTACCGTTGTCATCATCCCCCTCCCATACACACTCCTCCCCATTTCCCATTGTAATGAGCACTCCAGGCTACAAATACCAACAGCTGTCTTTCCCAATACATTTCCATTTAAATATCTATTTAAACACAGCAATTTTGCATTTGTGTATTGAATCAAAGCTTGAGCCAGGGCCAGTGGCAGTAACAGCCTGGTGTTTGTGTCAGTTGTAATGTAATGTCGTTCCAGATGGAAAAAGAGTGCGTGGGGATTTAGTTGACACATTTAAAAGGTATTAGGGACAATGTACACAAGGGAGTATATTAAACAAATCTAAAGACTGAATTCCCTGGTAGTTCTGATCTGAAAAACAGCAAAAGATTACCAAAAACACCAAAAGAAATGTATTTATTTCTATCTTAAATGGGGAAGGCT
Organism: Scomberomorus guttatus; assembly: GCA_038419695.1. Lineage (NCBI taxonomy): Eukaryota > Metazoa > Chordata > Actinopteri > Scombriformes > Scombridae > Scomberomorus > Scomberomorus guttatus. The sequence goes on from CM076458.1 coordinate 6,178,496, forward strand.
AGACTGTTGTTGCCCTTAAGCAAACCTCTGAGAGAGGGAGTAAAGATGAAGAAGGAATGGATGAAATGATTGTGTAACAGAGGAAGACGAGGGGATAAACTAGTGAATCGCAGCACAGAGATGTAAGAAGGATGACTAATGTTGTTAGCAGAGCTATTACTGGTCCACAGATTAATTCATTAAGCAAATTCATCGTTCACCTCCCCTCGGCCTCCTGTCACAAGGCGTGTAATATGACACCCCTCAAATTTGTTCTAACATCTACCCCAGGGGGGGTCGAGCTCCCCCCTCCTCGCACACACACACACACACACCCTCCTCCTTCTCTTTGCTAATGGAGCAGGCGGAGCCACTTATGCTAAAAAAGATTGCAGCTGTCTGTCAGCAGGTTGAGGGGGGGTTATCACTGCTCTCTCTGTGACATACTCACACTTTTTCATTCAGAAATTTCTCTACCCCCTTCTCTTTTACTCCCTTACAAATAAATATAACTGCCATATAAGTGGCTTGACCTGTGGGTGGGCCTGTATTTAAAGATAAATGGGAGCAATATTTTCAAATTGCTTCTTTACACCACTGAATACTAGGGCTCAATATTGTTCAAACATTTTTATACTGGTGCCAACACAGTACCTGAATTTCTGTACCAATACCTAAATAATACTTTTTTCAATACATTATTTTAAGAAAAAATAAGATATTTTTTCACAAAACTTTTTTTAAAAATTTAAACTGTATAAAATAGTTCTCAAATGTTAAATGTCTAAACACAAGAAGCTGAACAAGAGCTTTTCCTACATAAAATAGTTTAAAATTGGCAGAATTTTTATCTAAATCATGACATATCTTATTAAAAAATAATTAAACAAAATTATGAATCTGAGTAGGTTTGCTGCCTTTCAGTTGTTACCAAAAAAGTGTAGCGATTTGATAGCCAGCCCACTGTACCAATGTGTATTCCCCTAAAGCATGTTATATCTGACTTGGCCCGGATCAGAATCCCTACAGATTTATTCTGACGTTTGTGTTAAGCTGTCCCAATTAACACCATCAACAGGTACTAAGGTTTACACTAGCACTAAATCAACTCATGTTTCTCCACCCCTCTAAGCTCCCCAAATGGTTCACACCTCAGTGTGTGTGTAAACACATACTCAGGGAGCTAAACCACCTGGCTTAACCTTAGCTTAGTCCCACCAAGCCCCAGCTTATCTGTGAGTTTCAACAGTGATTCCATAACGCTGCTTTTAGCTCTGTAGCTGCATGTAGCAGAGAGGAAGGCCTTAGTGTTTAAGCATGATTTTATAGATATGAGTTGATAGTAGAAAAATGTCTGAAAATTACAGCAACATTTTAAGCAAAGTGTTTTACTGTCTTTGTAGCTGTCATCAGTTTTTATGGACAATGTTATATCACGATAACTTTCCACATTTATCTGTAATTAATACATCAGTATGTGACATTTCATTATATTTGTTGACTTACTTTTTATACGTTTGTCTGGATTAATTACAGCATGACCAGCTTTAGTTGAACAACTCGTCAGATGGCACTCTTTGTTGTAGCTATTCTCAGTTTAATTATATGTAATTCAGACTCTATTGAAAACTGTGACAAGATAAAAATGTAGGTCAGTAAGGGATTCACAATGTTGGTACTTCTGTAAATTTGGTTTATTGTCCAGTCATATTTCAGGTTTTGTTTATGTCAAATAGTTTTCTAAACACATGTTGTTTTTCCTGGTTCGTTGTATGTATGGCTCCATTCATTGTTGTGTCTGTTTTTTTAAGTTAAATTATTTAGGGCGAGTTAATTGGTTGTGTTTGAGCTTTTAACTTCTGTAAAGACTTGTCTGAGTTTTTTTGGCAGCAATTTACAAACGAGGCTACAAATTTCTACTTTGACTTTAACATTTTTAACATCCTTCGCAGTATCCAGCTAGATGGCATTGTAGACCCCCTCTTCTTATGTCTCCAGCTAGCTGTACTGATGATGTAAACCCCTCCACTCCCCCCAGCCTGGCCACACTCAAGCAGAGCAGTCAGAGGAGAAAACGAACCCAGGGCCTAACAAATACATGAAGGTTTGGTTTAACTAAATCCCACAGATAATGGCTACTGTGTCAAAGACTAAAGATAGCGGGAGGGGTGGTGGTGGTGGATGGAGGGGGGGATTACTCTGGCGTTTTGCATCAGTTGCTTTCTGCTGGGTGGCCCTGCTTGTCAAAAAAAAAAAAGAAGGGAGAGACGGAGGGAAAGAGAGAAGGAGAGAAAAGCATTTAACGCGGCACATTGAGAAGAAGAGGGCTCTTAATGCCATCAAAGCAAGGGGAGAAATCAGCCATTAATTTATTCTGGCCCTCACACACACACACACACACACACACACAGGCAGGCACATAAGTACACACATGTGAACACACACACACACACACACGCCCGTCCGTTGTTTTCCTCCAATTGTTGATAATTTCAGTAACATCTGGTCTACGCCACCTTGGAAGCCCACCAGGACCGAGATTGACAAAATGTTACCACTGATCCCCTTCTGTGTGCGTGTGTGTGTGTGTGTGTGTGTGTGTGTGTGTGTGTGTGTGTGTGTGTGTGTGTGTGTGTGTGTGTGTGTGTGTGTGCGTGTGCGTGTGTGCGTATGTTCACGCGCACCTTAAATGATTTGTGTGTGGATTGAATTATTACTGACGTGAGGAGAAATTTTTCTCCCTTAGATTTAGGAGGAGGGGCAGATGACTGGGCTATTCATTGGCTGATAAGAACTGATGGAGAGGTTAATAAGCTACACACCCAGGTCATCACAGGCTTTTTACTGGGCTACAGAGGAGAATGGAGGACGATGATGATGAGAAGAGGTGTGTGTGTGTGTGTGTGTGGGAAGCGATGGAGTCGGAAGGAGTGCATCTCTTGAGTATCTCGACTCTTTACTTTGACATACCTTTTAAAAATGTCCCTCAAAGTTTTCTTGTCACACTGAATTAGCTCAATTCTGACTTTTATCAGGTGAGTCCTTGTGTATTCTTTGCAGTAATAGGTTGTCACACAGCAAGAACAATGCTATTTTTTATCTATAAATGTCCTAAAAGAATGTTGAAACTCTGGAGCATGTGCCATTAATGTATAGTGTTAATTAAAGTGCAACAGTGGGTGTATTTGCAGGGTAGCAGAGCCGTCTGAGCGATGAGTTGTTGACATTTGTCTCATCATCGAGCAACGTGATCACACGATGAATCCATCCGCACATAGAAACATCAGTTGGATTTAGAAACTTGGAAAGAGAGGAAATGAAAGATTATCTTCATTGCTTTTAATGAGAGTTAATAAAGTTTACAGTATAGTTATGTACAGTTTATGAATCATAGTACTATGATGGTTTCTCTTGTACTCTTGTCTATGTACACATCAAAAACTGACATATAAACACGTCAGTACTCAGCTTTTCCCCGTACCTGTTGCTGTACTCTTAATCACTGTAATAAAGACCGGTTTAATATTATGTAGTAGTGTTTGAAACATACTGAAAAAAGGAAAAAGAAAGGTTTGCGTTTATATCTCTGCTGTATGTAAACAATATAAAGGTTGACAGCACGGCTTGTTGGATAATCCCAGACTAGTTCTCAGAATCTGTAGTTAGTTGCACCACTCTGAGGCCTTGTTGCTCCTCGTGCCATACGCCCTAATTTAATGTCCCTTCTTCTGGGATGTCCCAAACATTAGCAGACAGGTTTTCATTGTGCTCTGTTATGGCCAATGTGAACACAAGTGTCTCCCAAATCTGCCAGAGACGATGCCCTGCTATTATGTCCGCAGTGTGGTTGTACCGCTCCGCTAAGTTAGAAGCAACAGAGATTGTCATATTCAAGTCCAGCCACAAAGCGTCTGTTAACACATCTAAGTGAGCTTCAGATGTGTATTTATGCTTGTAAAACATTAAACATTTGTCAAAACATTATTATCAGTGAGGCTTCTGAAGAACAAAGGTCAAAATGTCCCAACAATTCTTCGGTGATTATAAAGCGATCAAATGAGATACTGTACACTAACAAAAGAAGCAAAAAATATGACAGAAATGTGAATGTTTTCCTCACAAAAGAAGAACTTTTAATCATTTATGAATGAAGCGAAATTCAGAGTGAGGAGGACCTGTTCAGCACTTTTTAACACCAACCCCTGGCATTGCTGTCATTCTCAAACACAGCTCAGTCTACTTCTTTTTCCCACAATTCCCCTGGGTAACCTGAGGCTAGAGGCAAGCACCCCCACTGTGCAGAAGACAAAACACTCAAACAGAAAAACAGACTAATCTCTCTTTCTCTCACCAGTCTCTCTCTCTCACACACACTGACTATTTTAGCAATGCTGCCAGTGGATACCCAGCTTAATACAAAAAATGTCCTTGACTCCTCCCTCTTTTCCAATTCCTGTTTTTTGTTTAGTTTTTTTTTACCTTAACGCCTGTTAAAGTCTTTGAAGATATTGCAAATACTAATACATGTAATCTGTCAAATTTAATTTAACGTCCTGATAGCAACATGTTGTAGCATTGCACAGATTCCACTGTTATAAACGAGCAGTAGAGAAAAGTGTTTTGTGAATCCATCAACAAAACAAACAAAATATTGCTGCAATTATTGGAATAAATACAGACACTCACACAAACCACAGTATATGATTTTTGGAGCATCAGTTTAAATGTACAGGACTTGTTAATTCGATACACAAGAAGACAACAATTATCAACTCTCAGTACACAATATGAATCTTACAAATACAAAATGAATGTGGAGCAGGTAGCGCTGCAGCTTTCACAGCATTTAATTAATGACCGATCCCTGACATGAGCTGAGGAATAAGGTGAATCGGCTTCAAATGAGTTCTAACAGGTGGAGCTGAGGATGTTTTCCCAGTGAGCATCACCACTGGTGTTGAGGTGTTTGATTGAAGAATGTCTCCCACTTTGTGTTGTATCACTGAAGCCTAATAGAAACCAGCCCCCAAAGGTCCAAGCAAAGGCTCTCATTCTGAGGAATAGAAAAAGACTCCAAGCAGGACCCTAGCATGGGGTCTCTCCTCTCTCCTCTCCCCCTCCATACCTGCTCTTGTCCCAGGGCTAATAGGGAGGCGCCAGGCGCCTTTCCTGCTCCCTATCACCCACTCACCTTAATAATAACAGAGAGCCCCCTGTGGAAAGGAGCTAGCATGAGCTGGTGAAGATCATGCTGTTAATAGGATGATGCCTTTTTGCCTTTTGTCATGAGATTATGAACAGGGATAGCCTCTCCTCGCCTCTCCTCTCTGCTCCTCCACTCTTCTTTACTCTTCCCACACACAGCTACAGGCGTCCTGAAGGGCCCCGTTGAGTTGGAGTGGAGACAGGCGTAACCGAGGCTTTGTTCCTCTGCTTGTATGGTAAAAGGCTTGCTAATGAAATACCTTTTAGGGGGTATCGGCAGGTGAGCTCCCCAATCAGGCATTTCAGCAAAAACACACACAGGCGTACATATACTCACATATTCTCCGTCTCCTCTCATCTGCCCCCTCTTGCTATATTAATTACCTGAAGTGCGCCGGCCTTGAAAAAGCTCTCGATTCTGCCGCTCTCCTCTTTCTCTTCATCCAACATGACAGCCACAATGGCCTAAGCTAGCCTAAAGTGGGGGGTGCAACAGAAAAGGGAGGATGATAATAGTAGTAATGAACACGGGGTGACAATAATGAGAAAGGTAATTGAGAAAATGGTGTATGGCAGGCCCCCTGATTTTCCTTTTCCAGCCCCAAGCTAAGTGGGGACAGGTTGAAAATCATCTTATTTAGAGCTCAGTTAAATGGTTCTTCGTTGGAGAGAGCGGGGATTTCTGACGCTAAAGCTAACGGGAGCTGACAAGCATAGAGTGGTGATACAGCGGCCTAATGGGTTAGGGAGTGTTTAAAGTCACTGTTGGCGTCATAGACTGTGATTTTTTTTTTTTCCCCTTTAATTTCTTACAAAACGTTGAGTGGCATGGACAAAACAGCCAGAGCTGTACTGTGCTGTTCTTTTCTTTTCCCAGTCCTCTGTTTGTTTTCTGCTGTCTGTGTTTCTGTATGCGTGGATGTGAGAAATCGCTCCCTGTAGAACTGTACATGCATCAAAGACTTTCTCTTTGATCAGTGGGCATGTCTCTGTGTGTACTTGTGGCTCTGTTTGTATGTATTCTGCTTCCATCTGTGCCCATAGATTCTTATGTTTACTATAAGTCCCTGTTACATGTATTTTTGTGTTTGTGTGTGTGTGTTGTCTACCTTCTACCTTTTTCGTGTGTGTGTGTATTTGTTTCCTCCTGGCCTTCTCACCCAGGCTGTGATAGGGACAGGGCGGTCTGGGCTTTAACAGACAGAGGCTGCCTCCACCAGCCCATAGTCTGCCACTCTCTGATAATGTTTATTGATTTGTAGCAAAAACACAATTTGATGGAGTGGGGGTGGGGGGGGGGGGGGGGGGGGAGGAAGGAGAAGAGATGTGGGGGTTGAGTTGAGGAGGAGGAGGAGTATATTTGTGTGATTGTCACGGCTTGGCTGGTTCTGCAAGACAAACAGAAAAATACTCCAGGAAAGGCATTTGTTTTGGTCTAATCTGGCCCCATTTTAGTCCCTTGTTATTCAGTAGTCAATTAAAGAATCAGACGCTTAAGTTCAGTTCATAAACACACATTTAATTTAGATACTCGAATTAAAATGAGAAGGTGGAGAAAGTTGAATGAAGAGAAGAGCTCAATTAAGAGGAGTGTGTGCAAGTAAGAGAGGGAAAGCTGCATAAATGACGCTACGCAAATACACTCTTCACCCCTCTGTACAGGCAGCTGTGTGTGTGTGTGTGTGTGTGTGTGTGTGTGTGTACAAAGTGAAGCCTGAAATATGAAGATTTCATCTCCAGAGTCAGTCTATTATGTGAACTCTGTTTGCCGGAGCTCCCCACCCCTCCTTAACCTCTGAGGTGGAGGAATGAGAGGTGTCTGGAGGTTGTTCCACTGTTAGCTCTGAGGTCAAATGTGTTTGCCCAGGGGGGTGTGTGTGAGAGAGTGAGAGATGAGAGGAAGAAACATATTAGGAGGACAAACCTATCGTCTGTGTTTAACATGGTCTCTGAACACAAATGTTAAAACGGTGACATGATAGGCACTGCTTATGTACACTCTCCTGCTCATTAAAAAAGGCTTTTGCAATCCCACTTTCTCCCATCCTGAGTTCATCTCTCCTTGAGGCAGCGCTCACAATCAGGGCTGCATGATAACAGCTAAAACTGTAATGGTATTTAGAATAGGGAAATATTACATGATCATGATTATTTGTTAGGGTTACCATTTGTAAGAGCCAAATCTGACTAAATATAAGAGTTGAGTTATTTATGTGCATTTATTTATTGTGCCTGAGAATTGAATTATTACTACTTTTTATTTTCAGGGGAATAATTTAGTTGATAGTGGGTCATTGTTTTTCAAATTATGTGTATATTAAGACTTAGTTACTGTGCATGTGCAGCTCGTGAGATAACCCACAATGCTAGCAGAACAAAAAAGGTTCTTGACCACATTAACAATGTATAAACCACATAGCATCACATTCTTTGGATGTGTGAGTTAATTGACTAAGTGTTACTGAATTTTGGAATACAAGTCAAAATTCCCCCCCCCTAACACCCTTATTTGATTAACCAGTAACACCTCAGCAGGTGTCGATTTCAACACTGATTAGTATCAGTGACTCTTTTTCTGTGGCACACGCATTTTATATCAGTATTCCACTTCAATATTTTAACACTCTACCCATGCTGATATCCTGTGTTAATTGATTATAAAAACCAAAATCATTATACAAGATCACACAAAGTTCTACAGCTCTGCACGTTGGGCAGTTTCTTTTACAAAATTGCCGTACTTCCAAAAAGGATGGAGCTCCACCGTTAATATACGTCATAATTAGAAACAAATAATTATGCAGCTTCACTTATGATTGTGAAAAAAAAGACCCAATTCATCTCTCTGCCCCCAAAACTCTCAGTCACACCCTGCTCCTGCTTCTTTTGGTCTCTCCTCTACCTCCACCTCTTTTGTAAGTTGTAAAGCAAGCAGTGGTTGACAAATGACACCGGTGGAAAAGGCAGTCATTGTGCCTCAGTGTGAGGGGAGGTTTTTTTTTTTTCTCTTTCTTTTTTCTTCTTATTTTACTTTCCTCCTATTTCTATGCGGGGGGAGGGAGGGAAAGAGGTGAGTGTGAATTGGTTAATGTGTTCCATTCACCAGACATTATACACAGGTTCAATAAAGCAGGAATCTGCTCTATACGCTGGGACCATTGTGCCATTGAGGGTGACTAAAAAGGCCTCGTACAAGCCTCCCTGGAAAAAAAATAGCCCTTAGCACCACTCCAGTAGAGAGCAGAGGAGAATAGGAGAGTGCAGGAGAAATCACATGTGCAATGTCGAGAAGATTGGGGGGGTTGATTCTGTAACGTTTCTAAGTTGGGAATTGCGGCATTTATTGCACTTTGCTTTGAATACAAGCAAGTAAGTAAGAGAGAGAAGGGAGTAAGCTGTCAAAGCCGAAGCCAAAGCTTACCTGAAATTTGAAGATCTCCTCCAGCATTAAAGAAACACCACTACTGCAGGCTTTACATGAAGTGTTAATGGCCAGAACTGAATTTGCCAGCACACTAGCCTTTCTTGCTTACAAGCTACACACTCTCTCTGTGTGTGTGTCTCCTTCCTAACAAGACACTCCTCTACTCACATTAATTAAATCAAGTCTTCAGTAGGCTACTTAACCACAATTCCCCCCCTCCGGTCCTCGCCACAGACCTCTCTGATTAGGCCGGCCCCTGTCATGCATATTCACATCACTGCAGTGACAGCCTTTTAACAAGCTCTTACCTAATCACAGGAAACAATGTTCATCCTGTTCTTTTTATTCCTTCTTTTCTCATTTCCTTTCATGCATCTTTGGCTTTCATCTTCCCTGATCCCCGCTGATATCAGAGGGGCTTGACGGTCGGATGGAGAAAGCGATGGGAGAGGCACAAGTGCGGCTCGTCCCTAAATAAACCGCAATTCAGAAAGTGACTTGGACACAGAAGAGAAGTTCAGCTCTATCTCCTCCCTTTCCCCTCCTCCTCCTCCTTGTCTTTCTCCTCCTCCTCCCCGCCTTTTTACATGTCCGATAGACAAATTGGATTAGCAGCTATTGGATTAAATGGCAAAATGGTGGGATAAGAAATGAGATGAACGTGCTGTGATCACAGCTTTTAATGTTTTTCTCTTTCTGTCTCATTCATTTCCCCCTTTCATCCCAGCTCCCTCCTTCCAGGCACAGAAAGAAGTTGGTTCTCTAGGGAAGGAAAGTGTAGGATTTCCATATCCATAAGTTATCATATTTCCTGTATGAATAAACAAATACCCGTGGTTCCTAGGTGGCAGCACAGTGTAATGGTCAAAAGGCCTGTCCGTAACTGGAAGGTCAAAGTTTTGACCCCTGCAACATAGTGCAGTGAATAGTCGATTCAAAGAAACAATTAGTTACATTAGTTGACAAGCAAAAATGTCAAACATTTGCTGGTTCCAGTGTCTCAAATGTGAACATTTGCTGCTTTTCTGTTGACACTGAGCCACGCACAATACTGGGGCCATGAAACCTGCACACATAAATGTAATACAGCCATGATTCATGTTATTAATTACACCTAACATGTCTATTGTGATGGCCATTTTTCACTACTTTCTGACATGTCATAGATTGAACTATTCATTGGGAAATAAAATTACCAATAAGTTGATAATGAAAATAATTGGTGGACGCTTTAGTCCCAAGCAACAATGAATGAGCATTTAAAACATGAAGGATTCAAACCCCTAAAACTTGGATTGTTGGCATCAAACTCTCTCATCAAACTGTCTGCTCCATGTATTCCCTAAACAACCAAACAAAGAAAAAAGTGTTTAGTTACAAGCTCCTTTGTGAAATATGACAAATAAAATGTACCATCTGAATGCTGGTTGCATGCCTACCAGCTTTGGGCATCTTAGCAAATGAACATTCTACTGAAAATATCAAATCAATCAATATTTACACACTAAAACTACTCCTTGCATGCGTTTAATGAGACCTAGCACAGTAACATTACACATTTAATTAAAAACCAGCACAGGCCACCAGCAGCAGCAGTTTGACCACCGCAGGGTGGGTTTCATTATTCCTATCTACACTGAATGGAACAGTGGCCAAGATAGCTATCTTAATCTTATTTGGCTATAGAGGCTAACTCTGTCTTTTCACCCTGCTTTCTCTCTCTTTCTTCCTATATTTCCTTCTCTTTCTGCCTCTCATATAGAAGCGTACAATCACACATTGACCCATGCTAACCAGCCTTTTTTTTTTTTTTTTTTTTTTTTTTTTTTTTCATGCCTTTGGGATAAATGTATCCCCCTTCACATTGTATCCAGGTTGTGTTTGTGAGACAGAGAGAGTGAAACAAGAGAAGAGGGAGACAGGCAATCAGATAGAGGGGTTGTCAGGATGTGTGTATCAGTTGTATCTTGGCTGTGTGTGTGTATATATATGTGTGCTTTAGTTGATTTTATCTTGTGTGTTTCTCACCATCGCAGCCACATTGACACCAAACACGATATTAATGACGATAAAGTTTCCTGTAGGAAGGGAAACCCAGTGTATCTCCATCGGACATATTTCACTAATCCTTTGATGTCCTGATCAAACATTGTACCGATGCCAAATTTATTGCTTCAGTCTCAGTAGATTTTTGGCCTGTTTCTGCTCTGCCCTGCTCTGTGTTGAGCGCTGAGAAATGGCGTGTAAGGCAAGCAGCAAGACCCAGAATGCAACCTGCCAAACCGCCAGATGCTTTGATCCAAGATGGCCCCCTGAGAGCCAGCATGGATCCACAGTGTCTCAGAGCCAAGGCTGGATTCACAGACACAGTGTCACTGGCGCCTGCCAGGGATATTTACACCATTTGTCTTCATACAACACAACATTCAGCAGTGTTTTCTCTGGTGTTGTCACTCTTAACATATGCCATTTGGTGGATGCGTTCATGACAGTACAGCGAGTGAGATACATTTTTAGTATGGGTGGTCCGAGTGGGAATCAAACCCCCAACCCTGCTCAATGCCTTAATTATTGTGTTGAGCAACAACAAACTACAGTTAAACTACTACATACAGTATATGAAACTGAAACAGACACTTTGATTCCTTCTGTGTGCACTGTGTCCTTGGACCTTTTCAGTACTTTCAGTGATATCATACAGTTAAGCTAATGAACTGATTAAGTGAACATAAACATTAGTGCCGAAACAATTAGTCTACAACTATTTAAAATTATTAGATTATTAATCAAGCAAAAATGTCAAACATTTGCTGGTTTCAGCTTCTCGAATACGAGGATTTGCTGCTTTTCTCTTTTGTTATATAATTGTAAATTAAATTATTTTGGGATTTGGACTTTTGGCCAGACAAAAGAAGCAATTTAAAGATGTAATGCTTTGTAATGACCATTTTTCACAATGTTGTGACTACATGAATAAGGGATTCATAACTGCAGTCTTACTAATCATAGCAGTCAGTTTCATTAATAAATACAACAGGAACTAACCATAATATTTGGTACACTCCCATAAAGCAAAGTAAGTCTACAGGTCCTCATCTTAACAATTTTCTACTGTAAAATTAGTCTTATATTTAATTTTGATGGATATTAAAGTCTTGTAGCACCCAAATAAAGTAAATAAATACATAAATGAAGGAAATGGTAGAGCCTATAAATGTGACTCGTCTCAGTTGGACAAACTGCAGACACACAGTGTCTCTTTAAGAGTCAGGTAGTATGTGGAGGTCAGAGTTCAACCCTGGAGAGGATGAGTGAAGGAAGGAGGAAGCTGAGCAGCTGTCTAGCATCCTTTCTCCATCCCTCCTTCCCCTCCTCTCTTTCTCTGCTTTGAAATCGCTCAACTGCTTGCCCTTATTCCATCCCTCCCTTTCTCCTTCCTACTACCCATCCTTCCCTCCTTTCCCCCCCTCCCTCCTCTCCTTTATCCTACCCCCTCTACCTTTCCTCTGACCTCCCTGCCTTTCTCTCTTCTCCCTTCTCCTCTCCTCCCTCCTTTCATAAAATGCGGCTGGTGGTTGGCTGGTAGCTGCTGGCTGGCTAGCGGTGGGGGATATAGCTTTATAATCCCCCCTCGTCTTCCAGCCCGCCTCGCCACAATGTCACAGGAGCTTAATATTTGCCATTATTATTTGCTTGTTTTATTTGACTTCGAGGCAGCACAATGACCTGTCAGCGCCGGCTTTATCCCCCCTCCGAGTGTCGTCCGTTTCAAAGTTGACTACAGTAATCCACGAGCCCCCGATTCCGCTAAATCCTGAAGCTTTCTTTCATTCGCTCGTTCTTTTTCTCTCTATCCCCCCCCCCCCCCCCCCCCTCCCCGCTCCACCCTCCTAAATGAAATTACATACATCTGCTGGCTCAGAGTATCACAAATGTCCACACACTCACCGGTGTCCGCGCACACATCCACGTGCTTGCCTTTTGTCGCCAGTGACGCAGCGGCCCAATACTCCCTCTCCTCTGCCATGAGTGGTGGTGTGTGTGTGTTTGACAGAAAAAGACACATTTCTCTTGGCTTTCTCCTGTCCTTAGCAGCTGAATCAATCATTTATTTACAGGTTGTGATCATATTCAGGCACACACAAAGCACCAAACATTACCTTAGTTTATACTCTATTCTGTTGACACTCTTATCCAGAATAAACAAATAAAGCAGCAGTTTGAGCTTAAAACATTAAGTCAATAATGTTTGAAGCCACCAAAAGAAGGAGCGGGTCAAAACCACATTTCCCAGACAATTAATAAAACTTCCTCTCTGGAATAATATGAAAAAATAAATAAACTTGCCATACTTGTTTACAGTGCCACAGTGCCTTACTTATTATTTAGAGGACCAATTAATAAATAAGTGGTATAAAATGTCTTCTTAGTGTTAATTCTGTTATGATGCCTGTCGTAGCTACTCAGCTATTAAACCTTCCTCTTGAGAAAGGAAGAAAAAAACAGCGAGAGATAATAACATAAGCCCTAAGACCATCTTTCATCTCACGTCTTCTGTTTTCATCCATTTCCTCTCTTCACAGACGTACTGAGTGTCAGATTAATGCTGCTGTCACTGCTTAACTGGCCTCCAGTGCCACAAAGCTTATATCCCAATTGTTGACATAAACGGCGCTTACTATACTGACCACAGCAGTTTTTATTTACGCAGCGACAAAATATACAAGTGATCTGTGTAGAAAAAGTTATAAAGAATAAATTACATTTGATTTCTTGTACATGTGAGGTCCATGTTTAAAGGGGTTATATCAAAACAAAACAAACTGAATTTGAATATTGTGTTTTTACAATCTACATGTCATCTTCAATGCAATAAACACTGATATGTGTCTACATCTCATAACAGGCACCAAACTTATTTTGCGGCTGTCCATCTTGTTAAATTCGGACGCAGTGTAATTTACTATAATTTTCTGTTAAATTTGGAAAGACTCCTCCGCCAATTATGTACAATCACATATGTCAGTTTCAGATTCTATAATAAGTTGTTGGATAATATTGGTCTTTTGGCAATAATGAAACATAATAATACATTTAAAGGCCCAATCCTGTTTTTTAACTACATAAATTTGATCTAAATTCACATATATAATTTAAGATTTTGTCTTAATGATTCAAAACCAGTTTTTTTGTGTTTGTCAACTGTTCATAATTGAAAATAAACATCTTTTTTTAGTGCTGTTTAGCCACCGTACTAATGTAAAGCATTTAGCAACACCAGGAGACTTTAATAACTTAGATTTATTTATTTTCTCTTGCTAGTCTCTGCCTCCTAATAACTGATCAAACTCCTGACCCAAATAGTTCCTATTTTATTCTATGTCAAACATGACGGATGGAAGCTGTTCCCGTTGCTGTTTTGTGGCTAACGTTTGAGGGTTTCCATTCGATGTGCTGTGTCCATATCAGTTGTGCGCATCCCATTGTATCTTGTAAGTAAGTTACAGCATAGAGCTTTAGCCCCAGGCGTGGGCGAAGCTTACATTAGCCATGCATCTGAGTCTTGCTAGCTCTCCGTGTGTTGAGCAGGTATTACACTAAGCATCGGAGAGTCCCAGAGACGTGTTTTTTTGAAGGCCCGCTGAGTGATTGGTGGGATATGTATTGCCCTACAGTGAGAGGCTCCACTCTGTAAAGACGCTCGACGGTAATCGCTGAGTTAATCCCGCCCCGGTTGAAGCTGTATTGACGTTGTGAAGACATGGTGTGAAGTATGTGAATGTTTACACAAGGAACATAAGTGAGAGTGTATTTACACACACACACACACACACACACATAAATATCTGATGGACGTACTGACTCTGCATCATCTCTTTCATGTGTGTTCGCCTGTGCTCTTATATACACTGTATGCTCTAATTTTGTTATTTACAGACACAGTTGATGGTAGAAAATGAAACACCTGAGGAATGAATATGAAAAGCTTGTAATATTATCGAAATGGTGCTTTATTGTGTGCGTAACTCTGCTTGTTTTTCTGTTTGTGTGTGTGTGTGTGTGTGTGTGCACTTTCCAGGCAACAACAAGGAGGAGGAGGAGGCCATGATGCAGGAGTGGTTCATGTTGGTCAACAAGAAGAATGCCCTCATCAGACGACAGAATCAGCTCTCTCTGCTGTATGTATCCTGTCGCTTAACCGTCTTTCTGTCTGTTGACATATCTGCCTCTGTTTAGCCACTAATCTCTCCATGCAGGTCATTATTTCATTTTATGGTCAAATTACCGCTACATCCACAATGACCTGTGACTTTTTTCAGTTTTATTGTAACCGCTAACTACTATAAACCATTTCCTACTGGTGGAATCAGCTGCGTAGCCTCCATTATCACCTGCTTTTTTTTTCCTTTTCGTGCACCGAGAAGCATTAAACACCTGGAAACATCACCCTTCTATTCAAGCATTAGATCACATTCGTTGAAGCTGCACGGGGAGGGGAGGTGGGGGCAGGGGAGGGTACTTAGCACTCCATTCACCCCCTCTGTCTATCCGCTCATTGATTTACATGTGGACAGGATATGAAATCAATAGAAATGTGGCGATCATCACTCTATCGCCAGTCTCTTTGTATGTGGTCAGCTGCGACAGGTGGAGACACACACACACACACGCAGAGACACACACACTCACAGACAGGCTGCCTTTTTCTTCATTTGCGGCTGTTGGGATTTCAAAGTGTGCGAGTGGAGGAGAGATTGAAGTATTCATAATCACATTATATCGTGGGAAAGGGGAGGCTTTTAAAGTGGCCAATTGACAGAAGGGCTGATTATTAGCCCTTTCTGTTCTCTCTTTGTGGAGGCGAAGAGAAAAGGCGCCTGTGAAGGACAAATTCTATTAGGGACCGAATTAGCTCATTTTTTAATATGGCTGAAAGAGGAAAGAATTTAATTTGCGCCGCATACGCACACACAAACCACATGTACCCATACATACACACACATGCAGACCACACACACTCATGGCATGTCCATAAATGCACATACACACACAAATACACATTTATTTAGTTGTCTTTTTCATTTTTTTAAATGCATTTTCACATCCTTTCTACTCTCTTTATATTCCTTTTTTCTTTCCTCACACACACACACACATTCTCCCAGGGCTGTGTGAGCGCAGTGTGTGTATCAGTTATGTGCAGTAGATTAATGCAAAGCCGGAGAAGGTTCAGGCGAGTAGCTGAATCGATGTTTATTGCAGGTTTCTTTAAGTGCTTAATGATTTAGTCATTAACATATTGATGAACTTTGTTGTGTGTGTGTGTGTGTTTTTTTTTCTCTCATTCTCTCTAACTTGCCACAGGGAGAAAGAGCATGATCTGGAGAGACGCTTCGAACTGCTGAACAGAGAGCTGAGAGCCATGCTGGCCATCGAGGGTAAGACACACACACACACACACACACACACACACACACACAAAGGTCAGGGGATTTAATATGGTGTCTGCAGGTATCAGGCAGCAGAGACGTGTCATTTCTTCTCTGTTTTACTTCACAACAGAAGCTTACTTGAAACTTTGGTTATCAAACCACATCTAACATCACAAAAACTTTCACTTAATCATCACAGAGTTAGAACAATCTACTGGATTGTGTTACTGATTGCTAATGTAAAGCAAACAACCAACAACCTGTAAAGAAATACATTTTCATAGTGCAGGTGGAGTTGCATTTTGGCCGATTCCTAAATCTGCAAACTGGAGTGACTAATTTACTACTCCGGTCTCATAGAACATCTGGATAATGTTTATTTAGCTGCCAAAATGGCTGCTAGGGGAGACAAACAGCAACAGTTGAAGTTTAATTTCTGCTTTCTGGTGATGCAGACAAGCTGAAGCTACAGTTTTGGTTGTTTGTAGAGTGATTCATCTCTCTTCATGTGAAGAGTCTTTCTTACATTTAGTCCAGCCATTGTGACCAGCCTTCATCGAAAGCCTGAAGCAGGTTGATTTGAATTCTGCGTCGGCTTCTTGATGAGGATTAAGATGCGAGCTTGCGAGGGATTTCACTCACTGATACTTGATCAATGCTATCTGTTTCCTAGCTAGACCCGACTAGCCGATGCCTGATTTGAAATCTAGCCATAGCCGCATTGAGAGGGGGCTGCGAGAGAAAAAAAAATGCAGTTATATTATTGAAAGCTTGTTAACTATACCGCAGCCAGAAAAGCAGCCATTGTGTCGTATCAAAGTTGTCAGGAGGCCAGGGAAGTTTAATCCCCTTCGACTGCGTCCTCTTTGGCAAAATGAACCTTTTGCCAATCAATGCTAATTGATTTTGCCATTCGACATTGACCACCACCACCCTCCTCCCCAATCCCCCCCTCTCCTCACAGCCCTCGGACACCCATTGTAATTTCAGCGGGCACCTGATAAGCTACCTGGTCCATAATAAATCAATTGTAATTAGCAAGAAAGGAGGTGGGCCAGGCAGGGGGGGGGCTGAGGGGAGAGCAGACATGCGTAGCCAAGCAGGAGCTGCAGACGGCGCCACGCTGCTTGCGTCCAGGTTGATTTCCTCCCGTCTTCGCCCGGCCATTTTATTTATTTATCTTTATCGAGCTGCCATGTGTCCACAGCTCGAGTCAAATGGGAGGATTTAACTTTTTCTGGTTCATATTTCTGAGTGTGTTTTTGTATCAGTGAGTCTGCTTTCACTGTGGGTGTGTGCTTGTGTTTGTGTATATTGTACTGTGCTGTGTGTGCAAGTCTGCTTTTGTCTTCGTGTGTGTGTGTGTGTGCCTGGTTTTCCTGATACTTCTATGAGTGCATATTTATATCAGATGTGTATCATGTGTCTACTTGTTAGACTGTGTGTGTGTGTGTGGAAGTGAAAGAGCAGAGATAGTGTGCAAGGTGAGGTGGAGAGGTGGTGTGTGTCGTGTCACCGCTCCTCTCTGCCTTCATGTGGACTTGTTGGATTTGCAGCTGACTAACTTATCAGCCGGCCTTATTTTCCTCCCTAAGGGAGGCACTTAACATTCACAGGCTCTACCTTTCTGTAGCAGCCACAGATAGTTCTGAGCTGCTGGGAAGAGAGCTGACAGTGTGTGTGTGTGTGTGTGTGTGTTAGAAAGTGTGTGTGTGGGAGAGAGAGAGAGGAATTGTTGGTCTCTGTTTGTCTGCATCTGTGTGTTTACTTCTCACAGGTGTGTTTGTGTGTCCACCTGTGTGTCTATCTTTCTGTGTGTGTGTGTGTGTGTGTGTGTGTGTGTGTCCAGTGCCCATCTTTCCAGCTCTTATTTGGTGCTTGGGCAGGTCCATTGAGCGATGGTCGGGCGTGCGAGTAATTGCTGATTTGGTTGGCCAGTCGATGACACAGAGAGAGAGAGAGATGCAGTGAGAGTCAGAGCAGAGAGAGAAACACACACACACACCCTGCTGAGAAAAATATATACCTGCACTGATACACACACACCAGACTATCTTTACTTCTCCGTCGGCCTACATAGTCACATATTGAACGACAGTCCTCACACAGTCTGTCCAGGTCAATATACACTACAGCTAACTGGCTAAGTTAGCTAACAGCTGTTTCTGTTTATAAAAAAGAATATTTGCTATTTTGCTGTCCATTTGTAGCAGAGGTGGACAATTTGGCATGGAAGTAAATATTTTTATTGTGTCTGTAATAATCTGAACATTTTAGATGGGAGATAAAAGCAGAAAAAAAAATTAAACTCTTGAGCTGCTTGGCTGTGTCTCTGGTCATGCTGCAGACCAGAAAAGAAAGAGAAACAAGTATGACTCATGACGTTTTATTCCACAGTCGTATTTCTGACGTGAACCAGATACCGCGGGACACATAAAATGCTTTGATGTGGAAAGAGGAGTCAGGAGGAGAGGATTCCTCTCAAGTCAACTTTCAAGCTGCTTTCCTGCTAAAGGACACATTTTCCTAAAAATATTTATTTTAGAAGTAGTTTGAAGTTAAAAGACAACTTCATTTAAACCTTGACAAACCTGACTGTCACTCTTGTGTAGTGATTTTTTAGTAGTGTTAAAAATTTTAAACACATAGTTTTGGTCTTAAAACAACACTTGACTATTTAGAGATATTATCAATTTTGCTGACAAGTAATTTATTAACCACTGAAGCTCGTGATATAATGATGCACAGTAACTTGTTTACTGAGCTGATTTATGACATTACAAACAGCATGATGTTAAAACAGTTTTGATTAACTGTGCAGCTGTTGCAGAATAAACCAGTTGGGGACAGGCTGAGGCTGTCAGGCCGGCGTTGATGTTGTTTATGAGCATGCCCAATGATAACCACCTCCGTGTACCTTCTTGGTGTGATGCCAGGCGGGAAAATGCCATCTGTATGCCACACTCTCATCTCCCTGCCACAAAATTGATCCACTATGCCCTCTTTATCTGCTTACTGATTCACACCTATGTATGCACACACACAAAACTGTGTCTTGGCTCACTTTGAGGACCTGCGTGTGTGTGTGTGTGTGTGTGTGTGTGTGTGTGTGTGTGTGTGTGTGTGTGTTTTAAGGTGGACGCCCTCTCACCATCTAAAAGGGATTTATGCATAGCCGGGTCCCAGAGTTTTTCCTGTTACGGTTTGATATGATAAGCTTTTTTATATGTTTAAAATCAATATGTAATCCTATGCAGGAGCTTATCCCTCTCCACACCCCCGACACACACACACACACACTCACTTCCCATTTGTAAATCTATTTGGGCTTTGTAACACATCGGGGCGGCGCGCACAGACCCTGATTGATTAGGTGCACTGTGGAATCCTATCACATGGGCGACTTTTGATGATGTCGCCAACTCTTTCAGGGTTGCTAGTTGACTGGAACCGCCGATAACAAGTACCTTCGTTCCACGAGTTGTCGGACTTGAGTTTTGGAGAATTCGGGAAGCGAGTGTGTTGTGTTGTTGTGTGTTTATTTACAGTAAGGTTGTTTGTGCTGGTTTTTAGGTTGTTCTTCATCCAGGTTAGATAGAAACCGAAGATAAAGTTTGTCCTCACTTATACTTTAAATGTACAAAATATTCTTCTCACATCCTCTTCAGAAGATGTAAATTCAGGTGTTTTCCAGGATCTTGGAACAAGTGCCTCCTGTAGTGTAGCTAACATGATATTATATGCTCGTTATTGTAACATATGGTGGAACAGATGTTGAAATTGTGCATTTTGTTTAGATTGATGCTTGAATTTGTGGATGATTTACTGCTGTCTGATCTGCCCTTGTTTTTAAAAAGTTAGAACTTAGTTTCCTGCCCGCTCAATGTCTCATACACCGACTTTTTTTACACTACACTGTCTCATAATGTTTTGATCTGAAGCAGTCTGTGAGTCAGGAGGCTGGATTACCAAGATTGTTACTTCAACAGTGTTTTTCTACACTTTTCCCCAAACATTAAAGGTGTTAAGTTGTGGACTGTAAACTTTAGTGTAAAGGGTTTTTCTTTTTCAACAAATCCCACGAAAAGGCCGAAAACAACAATGCGTTAGCCACTCTCTCAATGTATTCATGTTAAAAATCATGTCACAAACATATTTTTTCATTTTTTTAGAGGACAACATCATTCCCTAAAACAGCTGGGCGCTGTAGTTTTTACACAACAGGAGTAAATAGTGTATTTGTTTGTTTCAGAAGCAGATGTGATGCTCTAGTGAGTGTTTATAGCAGCAGGATGATGTATGTAGGATTAGACTCAAAATAAACTACATTGTGTGTCTTCATTGTAATTAAGGAAGTGTCAGTCAGTGCAGCAGTGTGGCTCATTGGTGTGTTTTTAATAGTTTTTGGACAAGTGTAGCTCTATAGCACAGAGAAATAAGATAAAGCAGGCTTTAGATACATAAACAATACTTTTGGTCTATTTTTTATTTGCTGACAATAATATAAATATAGAATATCACCGGACTGTTCAAACATAATAGTCTTAATTAGAGGAAAATAATCTTTGTTCATTGCTAATTAGATTTTTTTCTGCAGCACTGAGCTGTTCTTCCGGTTTTTAACACTTTTGCCTCTAACCATGAATGAAATGACCAAACTTTTGTGTTTCAGTTTTCAACATTTGCATGTGACTGAAGAATCCGGCTATGCGTTGCCGTCAAGACGTTTATCTGTCAACCGTTTTCACCGCCTGTCGACTTTCTTCTCCTCCAGTCAGTCTCTTGACTCCACTTGGACCTCGGCCAAAACCAGCTTTTGGGGGCCTTTTACACGAGAACAAGAGGTAGAGCGAGCAGAGCAGAGAGGACGACAGGAAAAAAAAACAAAGAAATGAAGGGGAATACGTTTATAGATCGGTGTTGGTAGTCATAAATTCTTGAGGACTTTGGAGAATGTTGTCCTTTAACTTATGAAGCTGTGGATCAAATCCTTTTGATGTCGCATTGCTGTGTTGTGTGTGAGACAGAAAATGAGAGACGGATAGAAAGATGCATGTAAGTCGGCCTCTTCTCGCTTTTCGAGAACGAAGCTTTGGACCAGTTTGCTCTCTTGAATAAATTTAGCATCGCAGAGAGCAGGCGGGAGGGGTTCATGGGGATTTGAACCAGCGCATTCTTGTGTGCCTTGTGCAGACTCACATGGTTACCGTTGGCGTGCACGGCGAGGGTTATCTGAATATGCACCCACCATGTGAGTTGTACACACTCCTCCAAGTCTTTCCCTCTCTTTAACCTCTCTCTCTCCCTCTCTTATGGGGGAGGCGGGGCTTGTTGGGGGGGGGGGGGGGGGGGGATTTGCTGAGTGGCTGCAGGGTGTTTTGTTTGTTCCTGGGTGTCTGGTTACCCAGCCTGCCCCGCTCTGGTGTTGCCTGGTCACGTCTCTCATCGGCTCTCTTTATTGTTTACCTTCCTAATGAGGGGGGCGGGACTCTGCGACGTGTGATTGACAGCAGTGTGCTTGCCCCCGTAACCCCCCCCCCACTCCCCCCAGCCCTCCCTGGGACGACCAGGACTTTGGCTTTTTGGCTGAGATGTGAGAAGAAGAAGGAGGGCAGGATTGAGAGGTTTTTTTTTCATACCTCTCTGTTTTTGTGGGAAGTTTTTTGGGTTTTTTTTTTTTTTTTTCCCCCTTGAACCCTCCTCTTGTGGGCCGGCCTTGTCGAGAGAGGATTGTGGGATAGTGGAGTTATGGCGGATACACACATTCCTGTCCTACAATTATGAGGAAGATGACTCACGTGATGAGTCATCTGCTTTTCTTTTTATACACTTGACACAGTTTTGTGTTGATCTCTCAGAACTCCTCTGTTTTCATCCTCTTGTTGAAAAAGAGGAAATAAAAAAAAAAAAAACACTCTTCACACACAGGGTTGGACATATTTGGCAGTTTTGAAGTATTTTGTCGACTCCGCCGCAGAGGAGAGTAAATTTGCTTCCTTGAGGAAAAAAGAATGAGGGAGAAAAAGAAAGAAAGAGAAGAACGTAGAGAGCCAAATATTGGGACTGTGTTCATTTCGCTCTGTGGTCGACTTCAAAGGGACGAGCGGGGCCAATGAAGAGAGCGCAGACCTTTCAGGACAAACACACTGGGCCCAGCGTGACACACACACACACACACACACAAAACACACACACACACACAAAACACACACACAGCCTCACTGCTGCAATTTGACTCAATGAGGAGGGGGGGAATATTTATTTTTAATAAAGCCACACTTATTTTGGGACTGACATTTTACAACATTCCTTTTATTCTCAAATCAATAGGCGGTTAAATATTGATAGAGGGGTGAAGTTGCCTACGCGCCACAGAAGTTGCACACGGCTCAGCTGTGTTTGAATTCTCTCTGGGATTTTGTTCTTTCTCTAATATGAAACGATGGAGGGGTTTTTTTGGGGGGGGGGGGGCACGTCCTCACAGCGAGCGGAGGAGTAGCTGGAGATTTCCTGCCTTCTTTTAGCTGTGGGACGGCGGAGAAAATCTTTCTAGTTCGTTTTAAGATGCTAAACTGCATTTTGTTTTACTGGTAATATGAGCAGTGACAATAACACGTTGAATCTAATTTAATCTTGTCTATAAACAGCTTGAGTTGTGCTGTTTTTGCATGATAAGTAGATGTAGGATTGCTGTTTCAGTACTTGTTGTAATGATATTGTTTAAGCACCGTTGAGTGTTCGGGGGTGAGTTTTGTGGGTGAGGGAGGGAGGGAGGGGGGGTGGGTTGTGTCCCGGTGTTGGGTGTATGTGGAGCCGAGGGCGCCAGGCGGATATTTGAGCCCCAGGGGGAGTGAGTGCTCTCCTGTGGGCAGCCCCCTCCTCCAGGGAGAGGCTGAGGGGATTTGGATCGGGGTTCCACCTGGACCCTGTGGGGCCCTGTGGGGCCCCTTCCTGCAAAGACCCTGGAGAACTGAGAGGAGAGTCAGGGGCTCACCTGTTTGTTTGTTTATTTAGCTGAAGAACAAACCGAGTGTTTGGCTGCGAGGTGACGTTTATTTTATATGTAAAATACTGAATCTGTTAAATGATTAAATTAAACATAAACATTAAGCCAAAATAATTGTACCTAACTCTTAAAAAATGGCCCCAAAACATGACCAAACAGGTGTCATAACAGTTTTATAGTTATTAAATAAAATACAAATTCATTAAAATGTTGAGTATAACAAGGCGATCACTTTGCTCTTTATAAGATATTATACCAACTTTCATGATAGAACTTTGAAAATATAAAGTAATCAATACAATATTCACTTCCAAATGTGACTGAAAACTGAAGTCTGTTAGAAAATGATTCAGTCATTTAAAGCT
Organism: Scomberomorus guttatus; assembly: GCA_038419695.1. Taxonomy (NCBI): domain Eukaryota; kingdom Metazoa; phylum Chordata; class Actinopteri; order Scombriformes; family Scombridae; genus Scomberomorus; species Scomberomorus guttatus. The sequence goes on from CM076458.1 coordinate 6,201,908, forward strand.
GCAACGATTATTTTCATTATCCATTAATCTGTCTTTTACTGTCTCGATTAATCGTTTGGTCTTTAAAATGTCAGAAAATGGTGAAAAATGATGATCAAAGTTTCTCAAAGCCGAAGATGCAACTAAAACGAAAATATTCACTTTTATAAAGCTGGAACAAGAGAATATTTGCATTTTTTTCTTAAAAATTTATTCAAAACGATAAATTATCAAAATAGTTGCCAACTAATCGATTAATCATCTAATCGTTGCAGCTCTGCAGTCATTACCTTTAAGTTATGAGTCATATTAAGGTCTTTTCATTCCCTGAAAGATAAACAGATAATTATCTGTTTCTGATTATAACTGAGGAATTTAATTTCCTGTATGTACGAACATCATGTGAGAAAGGAAACCTTCATGTATCTGTGTGTTCATCATGAAGCTGCACATTAACACGACTGTCCTTCAAGTGTTCAGTACATCATCACTGTGCACACACAACCTGATGGAGCGTGTCAACACATCACATCTACACCAGGTCCATATGTAGAACCGGCTTTGTCTCCATCTCTACAAGAGTCCAGCAGGTTCATAAAAAGATGAACTTTTATCAAACTGTCCGTTCGTCCACTGAATGATCTGAAGCTGTTTGAGCAGCTGCTGAAGCGAACGAGCAACATGTGTCTTAGTTTAGAGAACCTGTCCGTCATGTTGAAGCTGTGTAGTCCTCCAGGAAGATCCTGCTTGTCCTTTAATGTGACTCAGTTACCTGATGAAGAGCTGCATTAAACAAGTGAAGCCAGGTCCAGTGTGTGTGTGTTTGTGTGTAAGAAGAACATTTCTATTCCATCAGGATCAAACGTAATTCTGTAGAAATGTTGCACTTGTGAGGTAGAATAAACTGTTGGTCCGTTTGGGTCAAAGCGTCTGAAGGTTTTTAGAATAAAAAGATCTCCGTGTCTCCTGGTCTGAAGGAGTTTGTTCCTCTGGTGTCGTTGCAGACTGGCAGAAGACGGAGGCCCAGAAGAGACGAGAGCAGCTGCTGCTGGATGAGCTGGTCATACTGGTCAACAAACGAGACGCGCTGGTCAGGGACCTGGACGCCCAGGAGAAACAGTAAGTTACCCACAATCCTCCAACACCAGACACAGAACAAGTATGAAACATAGATGTAAAACACAAAAAAACCACAGAGTTCTGTTGGAGTTATTTTCTCTCAGAATATCCAACCCCCCTTTGGTAAGTTTGTGCGAGAGCAGTTTGCTGCCTATCTTTACATTTCCAGAGGTCCCTCAGAAACCGTAGACGTAGTGAAAACACATTTCAGGGCGTGTTGCGTTCCAGCCCGCCTGCAGTCATCCTGCACGCATGGCAGCAGCAGCGGCGGCAGCAGCAGCAGCAGCAGCAGCAGCAGCACACCTGCACAGGCGGGATCCCTTCCAGATTGGCGGAGGGTGCCAGGCAGGTGAAAGGTCAGAGCTCGGCCCCTGGCGCTAGGCCACTCCACAGGTGGCACGGCGACGGTTGCCGTGGCACTGACTGCGTTACCTGCGTGTGCACCCCTCCCCGCTCCCCCCCCCCCCCCCGCCCCACCTCTGACACACTTCTGACCTTTTGACCTTTGCCCTCCGCAGGGCCGAGGAGGAGGACGAGCACCTGGAGAGGACGCTGGAGCAGAACAAAGGCAAGATGGCCAAGAAAGAGGAGAAGTGTGTCCTTCAATGATTGTCATTTCAGAAAAACACAACCAACAAATGTAGCCGATAAAAGAAATGTATCATTATGATTATTGATATATTATTATTATTATTATTATTTGATAGTGGCTTTCCTAGACATTTCTATCAGTTGTTGGATTCCTGCTCTGGTTGTTGTTGTTTTTTTTTTTTGGTGAAACTAACAGCAGAGACTCGGCTGGATTAAGAGGCCCTGCGATGCTTTTGCACCAACTTTATACTGACTCAAACTGTCCCACTTATATACAATATTTTTTATGTTAATTTGCTTTAAGAACGGTACTTGTATGTGATATGAATATGTATAAGACAAAAGCAGTGCAAACCCTATCAGACAGATGGGATATTTGTATGTAATGATGCAGCAGCACAGCCTCCTCTGTCTGAATGTGGAGACCAGTCGGATTGAGGTACAGCACAACTGGGTATAATGGGGGATTTTTTTTTTTCTCTCCTTCTTTTCATAATGTTGAGAAGATGATGTTTCAGTTGGACTTTTAAAAAGAAAAAAAGTCGTTATAATATCAGTCTTTTCAAGCTACTTCATTACTTGACTGTGTATCTTTTAATTATTTCACTTTAAAGTTTTTACTTGTAAAATATCTTAAAGGGGGGACGCACACCGTTCATAAATCTTGCATAAATCTTAACTTTCCTATTGCTTTTTTTATTGTCTTGGCTTGAAAGCAGTTTACCAAAAGAAAGATCATGTTTTAAAAAATAATAATAATCTCATGTTGTATATTTTCATCACTGCTCTGACCAATAGCTTCCAAAATCCTCTTTTTTTTTCAGGATTCATGCAGTCGAAAGTAAAATATATATATATTATTTATTGCCGTTTGTCCTATAAGCTGCTTGTAAGTGAAACTACCATCACATTTTCATTTCATGTGCATTTTGCTCAACAACTTTTGATTTCTATTTATTGTATCCTGAAGAGGAGAAACATGCTTACACACGTGCATCTCTTAGAGCTCCACATCTGGTGCAGTTGTCCTTTTAAGTGTGAACATTTATCTGTTTATTTATTCCAGTGTCATAACCCAAGTCTTCAATAAAGTCCTTATGATTTCATACTCCACAAAGCAGCGTGTGGCGTTTTTTTTAACCCTCTGGAAACAAATAGAAATATATTAGAGGTTTTTAAAGCTGCAGGTATTTAATCTGCCAACATCTGGACACATTTTTATAATTTTCTTAATATTTTAAAGATGAATTTTAATAAAATGGTGGCTTAAAATTCTAATTTATTATGTTTCTTTTATATTTCACTATTTGTATAATTGCAGATAGATTTCTAATCAATACTTTCCTTCTTCTTTATCAATTTGTCAATTTTACCTGCACGTGATCCAGACCATAATCCTGTTTTTTTCTTCTTTTCACATAACAAAGTTATTGAAACGTAAGCACGCCTGCACATCAGTGGCCCCTATCACTGCATCCACCAGCGAGCGCTGCGTTTAGCAACGCTTTATTATTCTGCGCTCTGTTCAATTCCCCTGCGACTTGTGCGTGTTTATAAATTAAAATTGGCCGTTCGGGTTTTTGTTTGAGGTCGGTGCTGAGCAGGTTCCTCCGAGGAAGATTAGAGAAATCACTTTGTACCGAGCAGATGTGTTTTTTTTCCCTGGGCCGCTCCTGTGCGCGCTGCAGACGGGGGGCAGAGCTGGAGAGGCTCGGTCACCCGCAGCCATGGCGGGGATGGAGGGAGGAATAAAAGCTGGAAGGTCGGGAAAAACTGTCGATATTCTTTTTTTTTTTTTTTTAGATTAAAAGAAGAAAAAAATCACCTCCTTTTAATTGTACTTATTTATCTTGCACCGGCTTCCTGACGCGCACACTGAAATAAACAGTAAAACGTGTCCCTGTAATAAAAATGAGTGTCTGTGGTTTAACCCTCCGCTCCATCCCCGCAGGCAGCCTCCCATCCCCGATTAAAGCAGGAAAATAGGTTGTGACAGCAGACGTCCTCCCCAGCCTTTCTAATACTTTCAAATTAATTTGCTGATTCGTTTCTTCTCTGCTTGGGACCGACTGTACGTGCACATTACGCACTGTGCGTCCCCCGAGGCGCTTTTGTTTTAGTTTGTGTTATACCGCGTTTATCACGGGAGGCTGTAATGTGGAGAATAACGCAAAGAGCCAAAAACGGTGAAGGACGTTTTGCTCGGTGCCGTCAGATGCCTGCGTGTGTGTGTGTGTGTGCGTGTATGTGTGTGTGTGTGTGTGTGAGAAGAAAACTTAAAAAATTACTCACAGCGCCTGTCACTTCTAGATGGATTTAAACTTCCTGTATAGATTGTTTAAATGTTTTCTGTTGTGTTTTAAAAGCTGACAACTGTTCATGCGCAAAACTTCACTTTTATTCCTGAATTTGACTCCAGTTTGGATTTTTGCTTCTGTTAATATCAGTTTTAAATTCAATCAGTGCAGCTTTACTGAAAATTACTTTAATGAAGGAAATAATCAGGTGATAAATCCAACATTTTAACTATTTTTATGCATGTTTTTTTTTAGAATTAAGAGCAAATAAAATGACAGAAACAGCCCTGTCTTACCTCTGCAGCATCACTCGAGTCTTTAATGCTCCTGTGGAAGTAGAAGTGAGTGGAAAACATGTCTGTTAGTTTCCTATTTTTACAGAGAATAAGAGCGACGCGCTGCGTAAAAAGCGGCGGTGCCTCGGCGCAGCTGTGCAGCTGAGGATCCTTCAGCTGAATGGATTATCTCCTGAGCTTTGATGTCTCCTGGCCTCACCTCACAGGTGCTGAGCGCCGCTCGGCCTCTGCGTTACTTCCTTCCCCGCCGCCGTCCAAAAAACTGCACCTGAGGGAGCCCGGGTCTCCGCGTGCAGCTCCGGGGCTCCTGCAACACTGTGTTTTATGCATCATCGTTTTAATAAGCACCGACAACATCCCCGCAGATCCCCGCTTCCAATCCTGCCGGCTGAAGGGACAAAACTTTTCCCCCTCCTCTCCTCGCCGCCTAATCCCAGGCTTTACCAGCTCAGCATTAAGAAAATTCAACTGCAATTTGGGATTAGACAAAATACTCTTATTACAAAAGGTTGGTGCAACTTGATAACTTGATACTTGTTCAGGGGTTTATCTCGGGGTCTTACATCGAGAGAAGAGAAAAAAAAAACAAGAAATGTAGAGGAAATATCAGAATAACCCGTCTCTTTTGTGTTGTGAGGGCCATATTTGTTGAATGGCCTTTTTGCATAATTTAACGGGGCCTGTGTGTGTGTGTGTGTGTGTTGAGAGGAGGGGTGATGGTATTTCGGTCAGAGCCTCCACGGGCCCTCTGACTGCTCGGACTTCAGATGTGGTGGAAATAAAACGCTGCGTAAAAGTGTTTGACCTCCAGTCAGCAGCCATGCAGCACAAACCCGCATGAATTAAACCCCAAAAACTGTCAGAAAAACACAAACTTTACGACGCCTCTTCTCTGTTCACCTCCCATTCATACATTTGACTTCACTTAGTCTGACTTTTGCGTTTGATTTTGGCATCTCTGCGCGTAAAAACGCGGATTTACTCATTTCTATGACTATCAAGGTGCGTTTACGTGCGTTTTGGTGCGTTCAGGTGCCCTTAACCTCCGAGCAGCATCACTACAGGCCTCCAGTCCGCTGACTATTGATGTTTAAGTTTCTCTGTCAAAGTGCTCTCGTCGATGACTTTTAAGTCCCATCGGCCTCCACTTTGATACCTCCTCCTCCTCCACACACACATAAAAATGTAATTTCCATCCCTCCTCTCTCTCTCTCTCTCTCTCTCTCTCTCTCTCTGTGTGTCTCTCTCTCTCTCTCTCTTTCTCTCTGAACATTAGCTCGCTTTCAGCTCAGGCCTCATTTACAGAAGTTGATGGTTTTTTGGATCCACAAAGAGAATCCGAGCCGAGCTGCATCTGCACGACCCTCTCTGACACACAAGCCAGAAATGAAGAAAAAAAAACAGTTTGTTTTGTGTGTGATGAGTTAAAAACACATTAAAAACATCCGCATAAAGTGCAGGATTTGATTCAGTGACCGCAGCTTTTTGCTGCTGATTTTTTCTTCTTCTGTGGATTCTTTTTCTTCCGCAGTGAGTTGGAGGTCTATCCCTATTAAACTTTACGTCAACCATCCTCAAATGTAATTCTAAATGGGGATTAGACCTCATTAATATTCATGAGACTGGTGTGTGTGTGTGTGTGTAGAGAGAGAGAGAGAGAGAGAAGGAGAGGAGGGGGGCGTATCACAATAAAAATCAAAATGGATAAATTTAACTTCTTTTTATTTTCACTTCTTCTGCGACATCACAGAGGAATGAACAGCAGTAATAACTGTCCGAATAAAAAGCAGCTGAAGCTTCCGGTCAGGAAATGTGTTTTTGTTTTGTTGCTAAACTAACATGCAGCTTTCTGTCAAACTAAACACAGTTTTTAAAAGATCTTTTTTTTTTATTTCTACATATTATTTCTCCTGAAACATTCTGAATAATGATTTTTATTTCATTTAACAAATAACTTAATGCTTCAGAGAAAATAAGAATCGTGCAATTCAAGAAAGCAGGAAAACTGGAACATTTTAGCAGAAAATGAGTTTTTTCTGCTGCAGTTGAGAGAAAAATCCGTAGATTTAGTTTTAGTTTCTCTTGTTGGTCGCTCCAGAAAATGCTACCAATGCTTCTTTTTCTTGTGAGCTGCATGCAAATAACAAAATAATCAGTCGTTCCTATGAAATGTGAATATATATCCTCTAAAGTCAGTTTCTGCCTTTGCGCACTTTGGCGCACAGCAGAGCGCACGCAGGCCTGCGCTCTCTGAAGCACTCTCTCCAGCAGGCCTGTGAAACATTTCCATCTTTTTTAAAACCTCTCTGTGGTTCGTCTAGGTCTCGGGACCGGGACCTGAGAGGAGGGGGGGTGAGTGGGAGTGGGCTCTCTCGAGCTGCCGCTGAGCGTCTATAGGCCCCCGTCGCCGTCCGTCAGCCGGGAGACGCGCGCCGATTGGCTGCAGGAGGCGGATCCGCAGGTGTCCTCCGCTCATAGAGGCGCGGGGCGGAGAGAAGGTGATCAATCTCCATCCGTCTCCATTAGAAATCACCTTAAACACTCTGACAGACAACGACAAGCCCCCTGAAAGCAAATGAGTTTGATTTATTTGGCTGTAAAAACACCCGGAACCGCACCGAGGACGCGGTGACGCTTGTGTGCGGTTAACCTGGCTGCGTGTTTGTTCGTGATGCTGCTCGGTTTGCGCACTGTTGTTTGTTGTTGAGCAAGTCTGCTGCTGCTGCTGCTGCTTGAGTTTTGTGCCCTGCAGACTTCCTACTGCTGGATAATTTTACTGCTGCTTTCCTCTTGTGGCCCGAGAGCTCAGGAGAAGGGAAGGAGAAAAACAAGGTAAGGCTTCTTTCTTTCTTTTCTCTCACTAATTTAATGTTTTGTGCGCTTTTTCTTTCTTTTTTTTACTTCGAGCCGTAGTTTGAACGCGAGCAGCAAACTGTGCATCATTAACACGAGCAGCTAAAGTGTAAAAGCGACAGAAAAAAAGTCACATTTTCAAACGTTGCATTCATTTTAAAAAAAATGGTGATACGTGGTGTGAATTATATCAATTTTCACCCCTTCACGTTTGCGTGAATTGTTTTGCGGAGATTTCAATTAATCTGCAGCGTGAAGGACTTCAGCTTGAACTGGATAAATGAAGTCAACTTCCTCCAGAGTAGATAATTTTCATATTTCTATTCCGATTCATCCATGTGGTTTTTTTTTTTTTTTTTTGAGTGCAATTGGCCATTAAAACGTTTGAACCACTTAGTAGATAATTGGAGAGGCGTGTTTTGGTTTTTGTTAATTTATTTTGCTGATAAGAGCCCTTCTGAAACGCTCTCTCCCCGGAGGTCTAATCTAAATTCTAATTGAGTTCATTTGCACCGAGATCTCGCCTTTTCACTCCGGCCTGGCAGGGATGGAAACGCGGCGTAAAAGCCGCTGGAATACACGTTTGGCTGGTTCAGGTTTGGTTTGGTCAGTTAGGAGCTCATTGTTAAAATAATCTCTCCTTCAGATTGACTAATTGAATTCACGCGCTTTAAACTGCAGGACTGTGACTCTCCACTGAGGAGTCAGAATTATAATATAATATAATATAATATAATATAATATAATGTCCAACTTTTAAACCTTCACCAGGATTGAAAAAAAAGTCAAACATCTTTTCTGCAGGTAAGATTAATGTTTCAGGAGTTGTTGAATGTTGAGTTAAGATACTTGTTTTAAATTCCAGACGCTTTGTGTTCATTTTCTCCCCAATTTTAACCTTTTTAATTGAGTTACTGAGAGAAACAAACACACATAAAGGGATACTGCCAATAATTACATAGGCTGCTTAAAACCACAGAGAGGAATTAAAAATCATAGTTGTACTTGTTAATTTGTTTGTTATAATCTGGAGAAAATGAAGTAAAATTTGACTTTTTTTCAGTGGAGTTTGGTTATTTTCCTCTGAGCGTTAAAATAAAGAAGAGAACAAACACTAAGAGAGAAATAAAACAGTTAATTTCTTAGAAACTGTTAAAACTGACTCCTCATATCTTTGACTTTTTAAAAGAGCAGAATGATGTTACATGACTGCCGCTGGATTTTATAATAATAATAATTATATTTATTATTATTTGAATGTGGATTCAGTTCATTTCAGCCGGGAGCTGAGGAGCCGCAGGAGTCTTGTTGTGGTCAGAAATACACACAAAGTTTGACGACCCGAAACAAACAGAATGACCGAGAACAGAAAAGACTTCACACACACGCAGCTGTGATATTTTATACATTATCAAATCACATCCATAATCCAGCTTTTTACGCGCAGTGTGTGTGTGTGTGTGTGTGTGCAGGCCTTCACACACTCATATTGTAGTCAGTGGGCTTTTATTCAAAGGTTTCAACTTGAAAAAGATTCAACACAGAACAATAATCCTGCACTTTTTACTGCAAAATGTAAAATTATTTTCCTTTTTTTTACTTTAAAAGTGGAGAAAGTTGGACAAATATGCATCATTTTACATCTTTTTATCTTTTTTTGCCGTGATTATTGATCTTATTGACATTCAGAGCTTTTAAACGGCACATTACATAATAGATGTCATTTATTTTGATTGAATTATTAATCACTGTTTGAGGATCAAAGTGTTTCTGCTGTAAAGCTCAGCCTGACATTTGCATGTATTTACAACAAACTGTAGCTATGCTGCTGCAGTCTGCAGCAGGAAAAAAAAGAATGATAAATAAAGATAAAATACAAAGTGTTCAGGTAAATAAAACATAAATATATCTTCAAGAAAATCAACACAAACAGTCTTTTCAGGAAAGCAGTGATTTATTGACTTTCATCCACAGTGTTCTCCCTTATCGGTGGTTTAGTTTATATTATGGAGGTTTGTCAGTTTAAACAGGTGAATAAAACCTTGTTTTATAAATGAAAAACTATGTAGCTTCAGTTTGCGGTTTGTTTTCTCCGCTGGTTTGAGTTGGAGCTGATCTGGCAGCCGTTTGACCCCAGTTATCCCCCCAAAAATCCAATATTTCTGAAGCGGTTTAATGTGCGTCTCTCTCATGGTTTATATCCAAGTGGCAGTAAATTATGAGCAGGATTTGTCAGGTACTTTAGTGTAATGACGGCTGTTTATTCATAGTGTTTCCTGCCTGTTTCCACTTTAAATAAATCTGGAATTTGGCTGGAAAGTGAGATTTCCACCGTTTAATATATACAAATGAAACAAAACATAACAAATCATCGGTTTAGGTTTGACTTTCTTTCTCAAATGTTGGATGATAAAAATAATCTTTCCCTGCTTCAGGCCTATTTCAGGATGCACCTTTTTTTTCTCTCTTCCAAAACAAACTTTTGCAGTGACACCTGGCTTTGATTCATCGTGTTTATAATATATTTGTGTGTGTGCAGTGACTTGGATCGGCCCCCTGTCCCGTCAAGCTGCAGCATCGGGGGAAACCGAACCACTGGCCTGAGCTGGGTGGAGCAGTGACCGCCTGTAGCATGATGTCCTACCTCAAACAGCCCCCCTACGGCGTCAACGGCCTGGGGCTGAGCGGCGCTGCCATGGACCTGCTGCACCCCTCAGTGGGCTACCCAGGTAGGAGCGTGCACACACACACACACACACATATACACACACACACACACATACACCTTTTAAAACATAAATGCCGTTGGACAAAACAGTAAATTGTTCTTCATGAAGAAAATGAGGCTACTAAAAGTTAATTAATGTGTAATAATAATAATAACGTTTATAATAGCAGGATAATAATACTGATGTACGTGTGTGTTTTGGGTTTATATGTCAGTTTATTATAGTTACCTAAAACTAGATGTGAAAAAACATTTTTATTTAACTGAAATTTTTAAAAAAAACGAGACTTTAGAAAAAAGAAGTAACTGAAACGAATTATTGTGTACTTACAAAACTAATTATAATAAAATAAAAAATATACAGAAAATATCTTTAGTTTTAGTCAGTTTGGTTAAATGTGTCAACAAGCATGAGGAGGCACTGGTCCATGTTTATTGAGACTGGGATGTTTATATTATAAATATACAGACATATATTTATATATTATATAAATGACTGTGTCAAATGTTGTTTGTATTGTAATAACTATTCTGAACGTATTAAATCTTGTCTCTGACAAATACCCTCCATATTATAATTAAAAAAAAACTAAATCTGAAACTAATAAAAACTAAACTGTAAAGAGCAAAACACTCTGCAAACTAACTGAAACTACAACAAAAATTAAAAACGAAATATAAAAACTAATGAAAAATGCAAAACTGTAATAAGTGTTTATATGCACAAAAACAACGATGCAAAACGTTCAGAACAAGACAAAAATGACACGTTGGGAAATCAAGTGTCAAGTTAAAGTATGATGTATCTGCACCATGAATTATCATTATAACAGAAATTGTACACATGATGACAGCCTATGAAGTTATCTGAAATGGGTTTTACCTCCACTTTGCCTCTCAGAAACCTTTTATTTTTGTTCTTTTTTTTGTCTTTTTTTTTTTTTTTTCTAAAGGGAACATTGGTGCTCTTTATCGGTATAAACTAAAATAAAAATGTAGGTTAAAAGTCAGTTTCTCTAGTCTATTTCTCCACGTCTGCAGGATAAGTGAAGTCGGTGCTAATGATCATAAACAATAATAATAAATAATGAGAAATATAATAATTATAATTTCACCTAACTTTCAACAGTGAGCCTGCAGAATAAAGAAACCCAGAGCAGCAACCTTTGGATGTATTATGAGCAACATTATAAGCTGTTTTATTAACGTCTCTCTTGTGTGTTTCTTGCGTGTCGTTTTGCTCTGCAGCGACTCCCAGGAAGCAGCGGAGGGAGCGGACTACCTTCACCCGCTCCCAGCTCGACGTCCTGGAGTCTCTGTTCGCCAAAACCCGGTACCCGGACATCTTCATGCGGGAGGAGGTCGCATTGAAAATCAACCTGCCCGAGTCCAGAGTTCAGGCAAGACATGAAACATTTCCTCTGCACCTCCGTGTGTTCGGTTAAAGTGTGGAAACGTCCCCAAAAACCACAAACCTACCGGGCCCAACGGTCAACACTAACCGTTAACATTAACTGTTAATGCTAACCGTTAACTCTGGATAGACGTTGGAAACTTTAGATAATGAATCATGCTATTAGCCAACATCTAACAGGCCTTTTTTGACACACAGATACGTTTTAAAGGTATATTTTTCCTGCTAAATTTGGCTTTCCATTAACGTTATAATGCTAAAATAATAATAAAATGGCAACTTAAAGGCCTAATTATAAATATTTAAACCAGCATTTCAACTGCAACTCCTAGCAAACCCCACATTAGCATCGATTGTGAGGAGTCTTATAAGAAATTAATTAACCTAGCGTATGTATTTATTTTAAAAGTATAGTAGTTAGTCATTCCTTTGCTTACCACTATCTGGAAGCAGAAATGTGTTTTTAAAAATGATTTAAACGTTCGTCTGTCTTTGAAATCGACCGTTGATGTCCTAATTTGTGTACCTTTACAGCCGTTATAATTAGCTTAGTTGGGTTAGCCTATAGTTAGCTAAACTGACCGTTAGTCAGGCTAAATGGCTTGGCTGTCATATCATCGCTAAACCTGAAACAAGTTTGTAATTTTAACACCAGTAATTACTCAAAACACCACTTTCTCATTTAATTTAAGAGGATAATGACTTAATTAAGCTATGGGGATAATTTCAGGCCTGGTAGCTCTTGATAACAGTCATTTAAGCCCCTTTTAATGTGGATAATAACGGACGTATTGATTTTTTTTGATCAATAACGGTGAAGCTATGACAGGTGTGATTAAAATTGTACACTGGTTTGTTAATTACGTTACTGGTAAAGTAGCTGTAACGTGTAGGGGGCAGCTGGATGTTGATGGTTGTGTTCAAGTGTTTATTTATATAATCTCGTATTTCCCACCTGTGTTTCTGGTTTAGCTCACAGGTTTATTTTGTCCAATACTTTATTTCATTTTGGTAGTGAGCAAGCATCTAACAGACCAAACTGCATGTGAATTTTGATGTAAACAGAAATAAGTGACACAATTATAGAGATACACGTTAGTCTATTGAAAACAGTTGATTCTTTCATTATTATTTGATGCAATATAACTGAAGGCTGCGTAATTTGATCTGAAATATGGTGGTGAGGTAGTGAAGAGGCCAGGACTACTCCAGCAAATACTCCACAAACTCACTGGCGTACTACTATGTTGAACAAATACTACTCTTCAAAGGTATTAGGGGGAAAACCAAGGCAAGCCTCTCTCTCTCTCTGACAATTTGAGTTATTCTCTGAATGTGTGTGTGAAACAAAATGCTCTACATGATCCTACCCTCTCGGTGCTCTAGAGTTACCCTACTGTGTGGCGAAACCCAATAGCCTGTTATCTTAGAGCCGTCTACCAGGTATGAAATTGGACCCCTGGCTGGTCCGAGCCAAGGGGCCGGGGTGGAAATGAACCTTGATGGCTAATAACCCACAATTTTCCTCCATAATGTACTCTCAGCATGGCCCAAGAGTGTCTCCTCTTCTTTTTTTTCCTTTTTTTTTGATGAAATGCTGAGGTTATTTGTGTGTACGGTTGCTAACTCCTGGCTGGTGTTCTCGGTTGTAGGTGTGGTTCAAGAACCGGAGGGCCAAGTGTCGCCAGCAGCAGCAGAGCGGCAGCAGTGCCAAAGCCAGGCCGCCTAAGAAGAAGTCTTCTCCGGCCCGGGAGAGCACCGGATCAGAGAGCAGCGGCCAGTTCACGCCTCCTGCCGTCTCCAGCACGGGCTCGTCCTCGTCCTCGTCCTCCTCCACCAATCACACGGGCCCGGCGGCGCTCAGCAGCACCTCTACCTCCATCAGCACCGTCTCCTCCATCTGGAGCCCCGCTATCTCCCCCGGAAACGCTCCCGCTCCTGCCGTGGCCCCGCTCCCCGAGCCCGGACCCCCTTCTAACGCCTCCTGTATGCAGCGCTCAATGTCAGGCTCCGCCGCCGCCGCCACCTCCTACCCCATGTCCTACAACCAGACGCCGGGCTACGGCCAGGGCTACCCCACCCCCTCCAGCTCCTACTTCAGCGGCGTGGACTGTGGCTCCTACCTGGCCCCCATGCACTCCCACCACCACCCCCACCAGCTCAGCCCCATGACGGCCTCCTCCATGTCAGGCCACCCGCACCACCACATCAGCCAGTCATCAGGCCACCACCACCATCACCACCACCACCAGGCCTACGGCAGCTCCGGCCTGGCCTTCAACTCCTCCGACTGCCTGGATTACAAAGAGCAGACTGCGGCCTCCTCGTGGAAGCTCAACTTTAACACCACAGACTGCTTGGACTACAAAGACCAGGCCTCCTGGAGGTTCCAAGTCTTGTGATCAGGCTTTTTTTTTTTCCCCATCCTCCTTCCTGCTCGTCTGCTCCCTCTTCTTTTGTTTTCCAGATTAGGTATTGCTTGTTTTTTTCTTTTTTTCTTTTTTTAAAGACAAAAAGAGTTTATGAACCATAAGATAACAACATAGCAGCAGGAATGCTCAGCAGCCTGACATTGTTTTTCCTCCCTCTCGTCCTCCACGTCTTTTTAAAAATTAAAAATTAAAAAAAAGAAGAGAAACAGTCCCTCAAAGTCCTGTGAAGAGAACATGAAAAGTTGATCAGGAGCAGCAGAAGAATGGGTTTTTAAGACGCCCCTTCTTGGATGACCTTAAGAAAACCAAACTGTTTTTTTCCAAACAAAATTCATTTCAACCAAACTCCTTTGACCACCAGCTCTCTGGCTCTCTGGATGGGAGGAATATTTTCCCCTCTGGTGCACCGACAGGAACTGCCTGCCGTGGCCCTCTTACCTCCAACCCAATCAAAAACCCTGTATAGTTTTTATTTCTCAAATTTGTTATTTTAGGATGACAGAGATTTTTAGTCAGCTACATCGAGGAGCTGAAATATGTAAATATGTATTTGGGTCAGTTACAGTGACCATGTTTAGTTGGTGTTTTTTCCGAATTTGAAATTGTTTATTACCACTTTGGGAGAAAAAAAAAGGAAAAAAAACTGTATGTAAATCTTTCCAAATATTCCAAAGATAACAAATTGGCCATAAAAGTTCAGCTTTTATATACATTGTTTTACTCAGCAATTTGAAATGTCTTGGAAAACTCTAAATCTAAAATAGATGCAGAAATATTCTGGCTATACATTTTGTTTTCCGGATGATATATAAGCCTCTACATTTTCAAAGCAGACCTCTTCCTCCTCCTCCTACTCCTCCTCCTCCTACTCCTCCTACTCTTGGGCATTGTCGTGATTATTGGACATGTTTGAACCGCAGCACTTGGCTTGATATTGGAGTCAAAACATTTTTTTTTTTTTTTTCTGGAGAGGAAATGTGGATTTATAGCTCCAAAATGACAGTGAGATGTTGAATGTATCTTTAAGGCGACCACCCTTACATACATGTTCATCCAATAAAGATCCGTTAAGTCATATTTATCTTCCACAGTGGATTTTGTCTGTTTGAGTCCCAACAGGGAGTCAAATTGTTATGTTTTGTTTTGTTTTTTTAGATACATGTACACCAGCAAAATTCCTGTTTTCTCTCATTTGAACTAGTCACACTTTTATTTAAAAGCTTGTTTTTTTCTCCCCCTCCTAATTATAACGGGGTAAATGCAAATTAGTCCATAATTAATACAACCCGTGAACAGCGTGTAGGCCGCATTTCCATTTTAGAGAGCAACCAGTTTAATCCTCTGTCTCTGTCTTTAAATTGAAACACTAACATCTCTCCTCGCTTTAGGGGAGACCAAGTGTCTTTTTAAACTGCGGCGTTAAAAAGCCTTAAATATTGAGCCGGGAGACATTTGATCGAGGCGTAATTGAATGCAGCGCTGTAATGGCGTGATAATTACTCCTGCGCCCTGAGTTGGTTTCTCCAAAATAACCTGCAGGAATTTCTCTGCCTCTGATGCGGTAATTACGTAGGTGGGGCCAGGTTAGGGGGTCAGATGTAAGTGTGTGTGTGTGTGTGTGTGTGTGTGTGTGTGTAATCCTCGCAGGCATAAAAGAGGCGGAAGTAAAAAAAAAAAAATCGCGTCAGTTTTCTGGCAAGGTTGTTTTGGACTGACAGTGAAGGCCGCGCAGAGGAGCTAATAAAAAAACAGGTTTCAATAAAACTGTCCTTGTGCAAAGAAATTACGCACGAAAAGTGCAGATTGTGCGCACGTTTTTAAATTAAGTGCAAGTGCAGTTTTTTTTCAATCAATTTCACATAAAAAAAGAAATTAAGAAGTTAAATAAATCTGAATGAGAGTTTTTCTTGTTGTGCCCTATTCTAATATACACTCTAATTAGGACTCAATTATTTTCATTATTGATTAATCTGCTGTTCAGTATACTTCACATAAGACAAATAAAACAAAGTAGTAGTAGCAGAAAACCATCGATTATTTTGTCATTTTTGCTTGAAAGTGATCAATTATCAAAATAGTAGCCGACTGATTTTCTGTACATCAGCTAATCGAGAAATTGACTGTTTCAACTCTGAAACTATTGGTGTAATTTTCAATGAAATTATAATTAAACCAACTGTGAGGTCGAGATGCCCTAAACAAGAAGGAAAGAAAGAAATGAACATTTCTGCTACATAAGTTATTTTATCTTTTAGTTCTTTAGGTTTTTATATTCAGATTAAATAATCTGAGAAGGTAAAAAATGTGTCAATTTAGACAAAAGGTCGCGGATTACTTTGTTTTGGGGTCAGAAGCCAAAAAGTTTGTGAATCACTGCCTAAACTGTCACAAGATGATCGATAATGTCTGAAAGAGACAAAAAATTGAGCTACACTATATTAAGTGTTTTGTTTTCTGATTTGTGTTCAATCTTTGCTCTTTTTCTTGTGTAATATCACACTTTAACCTCTAAAAATCATCCGAGTTAGACAATCTAAGTCTTTCTGCAGCCTGTGAGGAGAGGACACATGTATGGAAACCACTGCCATAGATCCCCCCCCCCAATCAACTTGATCAGATTATCACTGATCGATACGTATTGGAGTTCCTCCCTGCCTGTGGTGATGGTGTTTCAGCTGCAGCCCGCCGTGTGTTGTCTCTCTCTTTCTCTCTCCCTCTTTATGTAAATGAAGCTCGCAGCAGCTGAATAAATATCTGCAGACATTAAACATGTTTGCGCCAAGACGCGCAAACAGCGCAGCGAGTGTCCACGAGCAGCGGCGGATTTGTTCGGATTTGCATCAAACAAACATTTGCGACCAATCTTGTGTGGATTGTTTAAGGAGTTTGGGGGAGCCACAGGTCTCACATGAGACAGCTGCTCACCTTCAAACACCGACTGAAAAAAAAAAGAAGCGGTGTAAGCGTTTCTGACAAAAAAAAGGAGATTATTAAATGTTTCCTCTGAGGATGTGAAGCTGCAGCCAACATGTCAGACATGAAGGAAATGTTTCTCTGCAGCCTGCAGGTTAGTTAACTAATTAAACACCTGCACAACAGCCCAAACAAATAAATAAATACAAGAAAACTTAGATTTTCACTAACTAATGTCTTGCATTTGAAGATATTTAGAATAAGATAAAGAGTAAAAACAAATGAAAATCTGGAGAGGAGAGAAGTGAAGGCCTCCGCGTGACCGAGCTACATTTAAAACACATTTCTCATGAGCTAAAAATGCTCATGAGAAAAAGAAAACAACAAAGCTCTGATGTGAGATATGTGGCTGATAAACACAGAGAAAGATGCAGAAAGAAAAACACATTGAATGATCAGCAGCCTCTTAAAAACGCCCAAGTTGACCAAATACAGCTGCAAAATCGAGTCATTTACGGTAAATGTTGTGTCTGAGGAGAAGCTGCTGCTCAGAAATGACAGCAGTGCGTGAATAACCTACTTTCAACATGCAATCTATTTCATTCTCATCGCAACTCCTGCAGCTATTTATTGAGAAAACACATTTTCTTGCTAGTTTAAGTCAGTATTCAAATCTTTTGCAGCTTATTTGTCATCAAACAACAAAAATCCTAATCCAGCGTTAAACCAGAATATCAGAAAAGTGTCGCTCTGATTTACACTTTCGCTGCTTTTGCTGCTGTTTAGTTTTAGGAGTTACATTTAGGAAGTTACAGTGTTTCCAGATCCCAATGAAAGGCCTAATAAACATGCAATTAGTTTGATAATTGAGATGAATCATTTATACAGATGTTACTAATTAAGAGCTGAAATCCACTTTAGTTACATCCAAAAAAAAACACAGTTCAACTATTAAACTGAGTGTTTTTCAAACACATTACTTCATGTATGCTGCTTTTAACTGCTACTTTATCATACAGGTAAAAACAGATTAATGTAGATACATACATTTTTATTTTTGATAGATTAATGCTGAATTTTAACATTGCAGCCAAACAAATCAGCTTCATTTACTTCTAACAGCGTATTTTAACATCAGAAGAAGCACTAAAATGACCCTAAATGTATAAAAACACAACTTTAACCTACAGGTATCTGTCTGCCTAATCCGACCCAATCTTCAAATGATCTCAGACATAAATGCCGACAGATAAACCATCTTGAACATACTGTATAGAAGGAATTATCAACCTTCTGTCAAGATGGAAATGATTATAAAAACAAGGACAGAGGTTACAAAAGCACAAATCCAAATTCGTCTTTCTATCAGACTCCACTTTGTCTCAGACCAAACAAGCGCAAACTAGTCAAGATTATAATTTCTTTTAAATGTGACTGAATGTTCAGGTTTGTTTCTCTTATCAGATCTGCAACAGGCTGAAAACAAAAGCAGAAAAGTTAAAACCGTTGTTTTCATCATCATGGCCTCGTCTGAACTCAACTGGAAGTTTGGTTTCACCCCTGAGGGAAGAGCAAGAACCAAACCCCCCCCTCCCCCCAAAAAAACACTTAATGGTTCAAGAGTTATTTAAATTGATGATTATAATCCAGTCAGTTAGTTTATCTCTTTGTTTAACACACCTTCCCACCAACACCCAAATTCTTGGAGCACTTAGAGAAGATTTTAGTTTAACACAACCAGGATGTCTTTTTAAGGGCACTTTTTAAAAAAATTTTTTTTATAGTAAACTGACTAGTAATCAATATTTTGTTATATTGAACATCTTAAAATGACCAAAATCTGCATATAATCAGTGTTCTCATCTAAATTTCATTATTGCAAGTGTGAAAAAAGCCACAGAGACACTTATGGATACTTTAAGCTTTAAAATTAGGAGCTAAAATCAAACAATTATACTAAATCTGCTAATAAAATACATTTCATCACAGGACTTTCAGCCTGTTTGCCTGTAGATGCATTCAAGTACAGTCCGTCACGTCTGCTGATATTTGATCTATTGGACCAGTTCATCACTCTAACCTTGTGTGCACGAGTGTGTGATCAGTGTTGTTTCAACCTGAGCTCAGCGTCCGACGCCTTCATAGCCTGTTCAATAGGTCGATTAATTGCACCACTGTTGCCGACTGTTGACCTTTTGGCCTCTCGCCTGCTCCAGTGAAAGGTGTCTGAATGTGGGTGGACTGGAAACTGTTGACATTTTGTTCACACTTGTCCAGGAAATGAACTGGAACCGTGCTGGACCGTTTTTGCATGAGTGGTTGTGATTTCTATCTAGGAGAGACAGAGACAGACAGACCGATAAAGAAGACAGAAACCGGACTGATCCTCCAGTATTTGATTTGTGTTGTGAGACCTCGATACCTCAAAGTATGTGTGTATGTGTGAGAGAGAAAGAGATTCGAAGGACCAGCAGATGCACTGATAGCCTGCATGCTGGGACTGCTTTCTTGTCTTCTGTTTCCATGCAGGACAAGAAAAAAAAAACAACACCACACACTCACACTTGTCTTTCATTGGCTGTCGACTGTCGCCAGACCTTGGCATCCTGGTGTGTTCATAGGCCGGTATGAGGAGTGAGAGGTGATACAGAGGAGGATTATATTTACCTGGGAGGTTAATCTGGGGTCAACTGTACAGCGACATGGGTGTAGTCCGCGCCACCGTCTCCAGTTTCTCTGCTTTTGTCTGTTTGCTTTTCTCTTTTTCTTCTTGCATCTTGTTTTGTTTACCGTCAAGTCTGGGCACATATAACTGGTGGGTTTATACAGGTTCACACAATCTTTAAAAAAAAAAAAAAAAAAAAACCCAACAAAGCCACCACCAAACCTCTTGAATCTGTCATCCAAACTCAAAGAAGGTGAAGGTACCTTTGGTTCCTATGAGGGGATTTCACAGTTGAGTCCAGGCCGCCAATACAGCCGAGCTGGTGGAGTGAAAGCAGCTTAGTCACCCCTGTGACACAAGGCGCTGAGAGCATTCATGAAATTCCTCGTGGGTTTGCATACTGTAGGTTTAGTTGAGCACATGGAGTCTCTCTGTAACGTCGAGCTTCATCTGTCCTTCTTTGATTAGCACTGACAGTTTGGATTGATTGACAATTAATTGGTTACGCAGACTTTTAGGGTATCTGGCACATTGGTCACCTTACTAAGTGTGATGGGGGGTCAAGTAGACAGATCTGTTTGCTGTGTATGCTAACACGTGCATACAGCATTCTCCTAAAAGTGAGACAATAAGACACTTTGCAGCTCTGCATTAGGACATCTTCAAGTGTTGTGTATAAACCTGACAGGCTGGGAATAATTGACATGAAATTAAACAAAAACGAAGAACTTTCAGTAGCTTCACAAATAATCCTGAAGATTGAAGTTCGCTTTTTTATAAATAACAAATCTATAGAACAAACAAGAGTCTATAGTCAAAGCACAGTGGTGTCTTGAATGCTAAAGCTTGCATGGCAACATGGCCATGTTGAGCAGGTCTAATGTTTACCATGTTCAACATCTTTGTTTAGCATGTTAGCATGCTAACATTTGTTAATTAGCACTGAAACACAAATGGGAATGTCAGTATTGGACGAATTAAAACTTTGACCTAATAATGGGAATCTTCAAAATGATTACAAATCACCCTGAGGGGAACATGACTGTCAATGTTCAGTTTCATGGCAATCCATCCCGTAATCGTTGAGATATTTAAGTCTGGACCAAAGTGGTCGACTGACACTGTCCTCCCTAGAGTCCTGGGAGTGTGGCTAAAAACAATACAAACAGTGGAGCTAAAAGCTAATAATTTAGGTGTTGCTCTTCACTCACTTGACATGCTAACGTATAAGCATGCACCCTAAACAGAGCTCCCTACGTGAGACACAGAGATGGTTTTAGTGCCGATCGTCTCTTAAACCACTCAATAAACTGATCCCCCAAACTCCCGAAATCCAATCAAGCTCTTTTAACAGTGTATCAGTAAATTAAAGGATCTGAGACTTTTCTCTATCAAAGAAAACTTTTCTGAGGTCACTGCAGCAGTCAAACACTTCCTTCCTTCATTCTTTCCTTCTTTGAAGTAGCTGATGGGAAATCAGACCAGACTGGACTGGTAAAAACAGCTAAGGGTTGACTTTGCCTCACCCTGTTTTTCTGGACTGAACAACTCCCTTCATATCTGTCACCTTAGATGACCGTTGATATTTCTTCTGTCCTCCTGATGACATCCTCACTTCCCTGCTCCACTCCTTGTAAATCAGTTGCGTCGGGATAAGGAGGGATGCAGTGGAAAGGTATTTGAAGAGGGCTTGTATTATCTCATCTGGAAACGATGCAGAGGACCCTCGTCCCAAGTCACAACTTGTCTTTTCCTGCAGCCCTCCAGCGCGGGGAAAGCTTGATGGAGACTTGTTGGCCTTCAGGCTTTAGTGTTTCCCATCGAAGATGTCGTCTCCGTGTGTCAACAGATTACCGTCTGACGTGTTGGCCACGTTTCCTCGTTCATTTAGTTTGCTCTTCAATGACAAACTTTTCTCTCCAGAGGGAAGCAACTGAGAAAAACGATGCCAGTAAGCTGACTGTGTATGATGCTTTTTCTGGTTATTTAGACAAAATCTAGACCCTACTTGTGACCTTTGACCTTTAAAACATGCAGAAATAATCGCAGCTGTCGTCCTCTGTGGGGAAAAGAAACTACCACTTAAAAATCTGAAGTTAATTTTCAAATAATATTATCTAGTTTGATTAACTAGCTGTACTGAAAATGAACCATTATGTTGTGTTGAGTTTATGGCCCATTGTTTGTGGGTAAAAATAACAAAAATTGCAAAATTAACAATTTCCCTTCTTTAAATAAAAATGTAAATACTTTTATGTGATAATGTTTTAGACTTGCACATCTGATAAAGGTGACAAAACACTGAAATGACCATAAAGCATCATTATTACCACCAAATAAGGAAATATTAGTTTATATATTAGTAGTGTTTGTCAAAAAGTCATTTCACAGACAGAGAAATGTGCAGTATGTCATCTTACATAATGATGTTACCTATTTTGGGGTCACTTATATAACTCCAATAACAGAAATCCTAATACGACTTATTTGGATTTTGGAGGGGAAGTATAAAAGTACCATCAACAACAATCACAGATATAAAACATATACAAATATACTGTTATATTGTTTTCCAGTCGGGGTTTCTGAGACCCCAAACCGAAGTAATGCATCATTGTCTGTGGCAGACGTCTGAAACGTGGTGCCAATTCAAAATCATGTTTATAAGAAATTCTCCTAAAATTACTAAAAGTCATGAAGTATCAAGGTGATAAAACAATAAGTATGATTATGAGTATTTTAGCTGTTAGAGAGGCTGATCAGAACAGAACATTTGGCTTAAGGACATTTGACTTAAAGTCAACCACAAATATAACATTTATCTTAACTTTTAGTCTCAGCAGAGTCCTTACGTTTCTCTCTGACTTCAATCTGAGGCAAAAAACAGGTTGTTTTAATCAGAGAGTATCAAAATATAATGTGTTTTATCTTACAGGCAGATATTCAGTACAGCTATGTTGCACCGTAATTAAGTACTTCTTGATGAAACAATTGTACTGTGATCTTTATGCAAAGTATTCACCGACACTGGAACCAATAACAATGAGAAATTTAACACAATTCTGTAATTTTTTCCTGGGAATAAGATCCTTCCAATTACCCTCAGCTGTGAGTAAATTTGTCTCTTTGATGTTTTTTAATGGTACTGACATATTGGTCTATAATGTTTTACGGTTGTGGCTCGTGGAGAGCGGTGAAACAAACCTATAAAACATACAACCTCGCCCTGAGGGGGAAGCAGTATCAGTCCAATCAGTGCCGTCATTAGATGTGATAAGGCCTTCGCAGAAACACTGCACAGCTGTTGCACAGAGGAGAGAGAGAGAAAAAAAAACAGATAACCTGGATAATAGCAAGTGCTGGAGGCTTGATTCATTTCCAAATGTTAACAAGGCCGTTTCACAGCTCCAGCACGCCGCGCAGTATGTTAATACCACTAATAAGCCTATCTCTGCGAGTCATCTCGGATGGAAAAGATTTGAGCGTGAGGCGGTGTTTTACAATAAAGCTGCTGGCCACATTTTAAATGAAGCATAACTATTTATGATTTTACAAAGCTGACATAATTGCTTAAAGGGTAACTGAGGAGAGCATTTGGTCTCGTACTTTGTTTTCTGTTTTATGAAAGGAGAGATTTCACTGTTTGCATGTCAAAAAGGCTACTGTGTAGGCCATCGGAGAGATGGGAGGAACTCGTGCTCGGCTGTTAAGCAATTTTGCAGCTTTTATTCGAGCTGTCAAGTCAAACAATCAGGAGATAATGCAGCCTTGGTTTGTAAATTATGAACGTGTCAAGAGATGCACTAAAGGCAACGACAGATGCCACTTATCTCCAGCAGCCTCTGCAGTGTGACTGTATCATCAGAAGGGAAATATAACATTTTGATGTTTACATAAGAGAAGTATTAGTATCAGTCAGAAATGTAATTCCTTTCACCCATCCCTCTCGCAGGGGATTGACTCCCAAAAAACACACAATGATTTTTTTTTTTAAAAAGCTAACAAAACAAAAAAAAAAAAAAAAAAAAAAAAAAAAAGAGCAGAAAAGCATCCTCGCTGATCTTCTGTCCATTTCCAACATCGCTTCTTGTATATTTTTTGGTGGAAATCCTCTTAGAATGCAAAGTAAATAGATTACGATACAGTGAGGGATTAGGGCTCGCGCGGCGCTGTCAGATTAGTCGGTGAGCGCAGCGCGTCGACAGCTCTGACATGGCTATGGCTGCTGTTCAGGAAAAGGGCTCCGCGCAATGCTTTAAAGTCGCTGGTTGGCTCCTATTCATGAATAAAACTGTGGCCCGTAATCTCGGCCAACACACGCACACGCACTCTCACATCCGCACGCACACACACACACACACACACGCTCTCTCACACACACAGAGGAAGCCTGGAACATTCAATATCAGTGGTGATGGAAGTATAATACAAGTCTTTATTTTTTCAGGCTGATTAATGGCAAGGTTTAAAACATTTTCTGTCATGTTTTTTTTAAGGCGAGTAACTGTTTTCTTTTAAGGTTCGTTTGGTTTAGACTTAACTAAGACAGCAAATAACCTGTATTCACATCCATGGAGCCATTCAGTGTTTTTGACTTGGCTAAAATTTCATACATATGCTGTGACAGGTCTAAAAAATAAAGGCTTCTGGCTTCTGTTTTTCAATACAAAACTATGATTCTACTTTTATCAGACATCCATACAGTCATCTGCTGTTCTGTACACTGATAAGAGTTTTTTACTTTGTGTATAAAAATATAGACATAGTGAGCCTGTTATTGGTGAGGATTTAGTCTTTTCAAACCATTCCTAAATGGACCACACGGAGCATCCCGGGGTCTTCATCATCCTGAGAGAGAATAAACAGAAACATCACGTTTTATAAACCTGAACAGTGTATAAATATAAAGACAACAGCACACAGAGTCCAGTGTGTCCTGGATTTGATTCATAGATCATTTTACTTTTAAATGTGCCCTCAGCTGCTTCATATCACCCAGTTGATAAAGATTTGAATCTTAATTTTAAACCACACTACACTGCACTATACGTTTTATCTGATACTTCTTAAACACTACATTTAACTACTTTTATGCGTTGATTTACAGCTGAATACAGCTGCTTCTTTTCTGTTTTATATAGTCAGACAACAGGGAAAAGGCGTTTTTTTCTTCCTGAAAGACAAGATGTTAACTTTAGGGTTGTACTGATTTAATATTTGAAAATATGCAGATCAATTTATTCTAAAGTCTTTAACCCTTCAGCATCAGTAGATTTGTAGGTAACATGAGATTGAAGACAGGAAACCACACACTACTGTACATTATAATATCCTATAAACAGTTTATCTCTCTTAAGTATAGTGTAGTGTAGCAGTGGTTCCCAACCTTTTTTCAATGCGTACTTATGACTCCTCGTCACAGTTTGCATGTGTACGAGTTGTAAGCAGCTCATTTCAGTTACTGAAAAATATATCTATGCAAGAATAAAAGCTAAGATTGGATAAAAATAAAAATATGAACAATTTTCTCTAGCAGAAGTTTGATTTTTCTTGTATCTACAGGTTGGGAAGCACTGTAGTAGCAGTATAGTATACTGCTATAACTGCACTAATGTCTACGACCTTATATCATGCTTCTAGACACCTTCCCAGCTGATCTACATACTGTGATACAGGCTTGTGAATCCTGTCAACAGAAATTAAAATAAAAATCAAATTTCAGTCGATCAACTTACGTTCCTGTCGTCTCTGTCACCTTCGCTGCTTCCTGCAGGACAAAATGAAAAGACAGATGATGTTGGAAGATGTTGGACGCTCCTGTAAAGCAGCCGTGACAGTTTAAACAAGTACAACAACCGAACATTATCCATGCATAATCACACACGACAGCCCTACAGCACATAAACACACACACGCACGCCGCAGAATGCCTGAACAGGTTACATGCTCACTCAGTAGGTCGGACACGTCGCCTTTTCTGGGTTTTAACGAATGTAAACTGTTGTCACTCATGGCGATCTCTCTCGCTCTGAGCCCTCCGTTAATAAGGTTATGATTGACATTAAAACCCCTGTGTGCCTTATACAGATATTTAAAACGGTGATGCAAATTCCCTCCAATAGCCTACAGTCCGGATTATCAAATGACAGAGCGATTTGGTAGCGAGACAATTGCTAATCACCCGAAAAAAATGGAATTATTAAAATGGAGAGAGCAGGAAGGAGGAGAGGAGGAAGAAGCGAATAAGGAGTGCTGATGTGTACTTAATTGGTGTTTTTCCTAAATGACCAGTTAGTCATCTCAGACATCTGAGACCTGGAGAGAGGAGCACTCAGGCTACATTTAGAGAGTAAAACAGGCTGAATGTTGCTGGAGAATTGTTGCAGGGCTTAAAAACGAGGCCCTGAAAACCGACATGCTGAACGTGACGAGCTGTGATTTAATATAAACGGGCTGACTCTCTCCATCAGCTGTTACTGATGACGGGTTTAACCGAGATGTTGGAGGTAGTTTGGGAGAATTAAAAGCAAC
Organism: Scomberomorus guttatus; assembly: GCA_038419695.1. Taxonomy (NCBI): domain Eukaryota; kingdom Metazoa; phylum Chordata; class Actinopteri; order Scombriformes; family Scombridae; genus Scomberomorus; species Scomberomorus guttatus. The sequence continues at coordinate 6,227,726 of CM076458.1, forward strand.
ATTGAGGGTGTTTTTTTTTTAAAGTCGAAGCAAAGACACGGACGTAATTTAAAGTTGGGGCAGGACATGAGACAAAACGGGATTGTTTTAAAAATGTATAACAAATTATCATAAATTCTAGTTAAGTATAAGGATGAATCAATTGTTTTACTAAAAATAAAACTTCACAGGTATAAGCGGCTTCTGGTTTATTATAATGGTTGTCAAAAAATTTGCGATGGTATAATTGGTCTGAATTGTTATGCTCCTCTACTGGTACACTATGAGGTAACCATCAAAGAGATTTACCAGTTCAAAGATTTTGAAATGATAAAATATGGAATAACAAAGACTTCTACACTCTTTAACACTTGTTGTTGAATAAGCAATGACAACAAATATTATATAACCATGTGGAAAAGACATTTTTGATGTCAGAGTAACTTCTTTAAAAAAGAAAAAAGGATACTGTACATAAATTGTCAATCTTCTGCAACTAAAAAAAACAGCACGATAGCTGAGAAAGGACCAAATGTTTCGGCTCGTTGAGGATGAAGTGTCATGAGCACACCTCTACATTTCTATTGTTTCTCTGTTTGCTGTAAAGATCAGGAGAACCGCTCAGTAATCTTCACGTTAACTGTTGCTTATTTATATTCTTGCGATTCTTTAACCTACAAAAGGTTAAACTCCAGTCTTTGATCACTCTTCTGTCACAGAGACAACAGAGATACACATGTTTTAAGCATGACAGACAGACACACCTGTTTGCCTCAGTGACCTGAAGACATCTGGGTTCACCGTCACACGTATGTTCTCTGCCTGTGGCCTCCTCTGATTGGCTCTTCCATCGGCACTAAAAAACAACAAGAGAACTCAGTAACATCTTTTTTTACAGATCACATGTGAAGCTACATTCATGAAACACAGAACCAGATTCACTTTGCAGTAAAGCAAATGCACATTTACAATTCAGCTTTTCTTTAACAAAGAATACAAAAGCTTTACAGTTTTATGTATCATCAGTTTGCTGTTTTTAGCTTTCCAGGAGTGATTTTCTCTCTTTTTGATGCACTTATTCTCTCTCGTCTACTCTCTACTTTCCTGTGTTTTCCAGAAAATGTTTTGAGTGAATTTGTTGAATTTAGCTGCAATATACACCGCGTGTTGCAGCAGACAGAAATGGGAACATCAACTGACTTTCCATTTGAGTAAAAGAAAGAGTTGAACCTGTCAATCAAACCTCAAAATGCAGTGTTTTGTGGTGTACTAGGACTACTTCCAGTCCATAATTTGGTATGTCTGCCTCTTCTCTCACCGATTTACATGCATACGTATGTATATGTATGTATGTACAATGAATAATCACATGAATGATGAATAATCCACTGATTATTGTGCATCCAATAATACAATTTTTTTCTTTTTTTTAAATTTTTAATCCATAGTCACGTCAGCAGACACTGAAACACAGGGGCACATTCTGTACAGGAGTAACATCAAAGCAATGAAACACACTTGTCATTTAAACCTCCATACTACCATTTCTTGTCATTTAAACCTCCATACTACCATTTTCTGATGAACAAAAGCCATAAAGTTTTCAAATGGACACACGTAGGAGCTGTTTGAACGTTGCACACGTGTCTCAATCAAAGATGACTGTCAGCGCTGTCAGTTTTGTAGTTTTGTAATCCCTCAAGCAGTCACAAAGTACTTATAATCATTATGACTAATGGTAAATTTAAGTTAGCAATAATTCATTTCATTCATCCGCTGTGATCTGAAGGACAGTAATTCTTAAATTCTTAAACCTCTTCCAACTTGTCATCCTCAATAATCGCTCCTGCCAGAATCAATACTTAGCTAACGTCCTAAAACTTTAAAAATAATACTATAAAACACAATATTCATACTAATGAGGTTATTCTAGGTGGTGTGAGGCAGTTTTCTTTACAGGTTTTACAAACTGACACTGTAGAGTGAAATCATGTTCCCGCCTCCATCATCAGATTTTTATTGATCAGGGCTCATTACTTTGATACTGTATATTGGTAAACTGTTACAAAAGTGTAACCTCAGTGCTTCTGTTTTTGACTCTGAGATCAGGTTTGATAATCTGTCCTCTCACTAGCAAACACAGTGTGATACTGAAGCCATTTCTTGCTTACACATTAATGGACATTAATATCAAATAAATATGTAAAAACTGAAAATTTAATTGACAAACAAAGGGTTGGCTCCCTGCCACTATTGACTTGTCTAACCTTTACCTCGGCCTCACTAAGCAAAAATAAAAATAGCCTCCATTCTCCTTACGCCACTGACAGAGGAGTACGTGATATGCGAGAGAGGCCAGCAGCCATCAAAGGAAAGTTGGGATGCGTCCCAGATTCCCGTCTCGTTCTCTCTCACTTCTCCACACACAGAGTCGGATTTGGGGAATGCGGGAATCGGCGAGGAGCCCCCAAACTGCCATTGTGCTCGCCTCTCTCTCTGTTTCTGCTCTTTTCTCAGCGAGCCAAACGGGAGAACGCCCGCGCTATAATGCCTCCCCTACTCCATCTCAGCTAAGCTGTCATTGGCTTCACATGAGAAACAATGAAACTTCATCGGAGACCAGATTACAAAAGGGGGGGTTTCAATATATAAAATTGTTGTAAAGGAGGGGGGAAATTGTGCAATAAAAAAAACAGAGGCTTTTGTCTCTTTCTCTCTGTGGCCATTATCTTTGGGGAGGTTTGGGGATCTGCTTTCTTAGCCTCTGTCAGCGGTGCAGGGGAAGACCTGGGGTAGTACAACCGGGCTTTTGGCTGCCAAATCGCCCTAACCCTCTTTACCACTCTTTTTTCTTCCTCTCGCTCCTTTTACTGTTTTTAAAAAGAGCTTAGGACAGAGTATTTCTCTCTGTCTCTTCCCCCCTCTCTCTCTCTGGACCCAGCTTGTTTAAATTGGCCGATAGGAAGGGATTTGGGATGGATGGAGGGGGCTTAGAGAAACGCAGAGTGGAGGGGTGGAGGTGGGGGGGAGGGGGGGTGCAGAGAGTCATCAGTGTTACAGTCAAACAGCCATGAAAAGCCTATGAGGATGAAAAGAACAAGAGCGCCTTTTTATCTAATGCACACAAATCCCATATAAATACTCCAATATGTTAGTTGGGGTATGACAAGGAATGCCCCTCCATCACCCCCCGCCCCCCACACACCCTCCATCCCACAATAATAGAGACGTGGATGGCTATATTTGTAAGTATCTGTTTGTGTGTGTGTGAGAGAGAGAGTGAGAGAGAGAGAGAGAGAGAGAGGCAGGGACAAAGAGAGGGATGCTTTCAGTGTGTCTTTAGTCACACTGCTTCAACATGTCATTCACGTAGACAAGTGTATTAAACAATCACTCTGAAACAGTGAGTTTGTCAGCACTCTGGAGACTGAAGCGTGGTGAAAATGGACTCCGGTGGCGTTTTTAAATGTGGCTAAACAGCTCCGGTTTCAGTGCTGGGATGGCTAGAAGCGTAAGACCCGGAACTGATGTGGCTTTGACATTTGAAATGTCACTGGGAGTGAAGGCTTTTAGGCTGCAGCTGGGTCATTTGGCCACTGACACTCTCATGCAATTTATACACAGACAATGGTGAATTTCTGCGGGAGACGACATGTAAAAGTAAAACAGTGAATCCTCCGTGCACAAAATGAGTCTGGGGGCTTCATTTATAACAAGTTGAACTAAATATTTTGTTAAGTAATAACGTTTACTGTGAAATGAGATACATTTGTATTGTTTGCAATACAAATACGAAAACAGACTCGCTCTTCTGTAAAAATCTTCAACATAACTTGAAGAGAGACAGATGGTGTAATATGAGAGCACAGAGAGTACACACACACACACACACACACACACTAAATAATATGCAGTCACATACACATGCATGTAGACACACATACATAAATACATATACAGGTCATGTAACTCACTGTGTTGTGGGACTGCTTGGGTACGAAGGTCCTGTTGCACTCTGGTTCTTCTCTGTCTGTCTGTCCCCGAGGATGGAACCACACACACCATTTCTGCCTCTCAGGGGGTCTATACACACACACACACACACACACACACACACGAAGGGATAAGAGTAAAAAAGTCACTTACACGTCAAGTGAGAAAAACAGTTTTTATTCAGCTAAGAATGGAATAAAAGAACATTATTATGACTACTCTTTCATTATTTTCTTGTTTTTACATGTTACCAATGAAGCTAATTTTAACTCAAAATTGAAACTGCAGGTGAGAGGAACAAGCTGTATGTTGTGGCCGCATATATTTAAAACAACCCGAGGGACAAAAACACACAAGAGTAAACAAACACCAAGTCAAGTGCACTGATGACATTAGATTCTCATAATTATGTTATTGTATATTATGTTTAAACCATTTGTGGGCGACAAACATATTGTCAGTATACCATTGTACCTTTTTCTACTTAATTTCTATTATATTTGCTTCCTTGCTGGATCATTAATGTGACTGATGTAGTAGATTCAATGTAATTGGTCATATGATATTTTGTTTTCCTACTGTTTCTATTCTAAAGTGTGCAAAAAGTGAAGGGGTCTGAATACTTTCTGAGGCCACTGTAAGTAATCCTTGTGTTTGTGTATAGACCGTATATACAGATGGGTGACAGATTAAAGGAAAAACCCACATAAAAGTATGTTTGTTAGGGGTCGCTCCACCACGAGCTGCCAAAACAGCTTTTAGTGCTTTTTAGCAAAGATTCTTCAAGTCTCTGAACTCAACTGGAGGGATGAGCAGCATTTTTCCAAAAGATATTCCCTCATTTGATGCTTTGTTGATGGTGGTGGAGAACACTGTCTAAAGCTACATTCAGAACGAAAACAGCGCTGCGTTAAAACAATGCAAGGGGCTGCGTTGGTGTGGGCGCGGTGTTATAGATGCAGATTAATGCATTTAAAGGTTTATCAGACGCTAAAACACCACAGAGCAGTTTGTACTACTCACAGACAGGATTTTACAAACTCTAGATAGTTATCACGGCGGCAACTGTTTTATCTTTTGTCAAACGCACTTACCCCATTCAAATGAATGAAAGGGCTGCGTCACACATGCAAGCGCATGTTCCTGGTGAATGCTGTATTTCTACTGTTTGCCTCGTTACGCAACATAAAACAGTTGCCGCTGTGATAACTTTCCAGAGTTGTAAAATCCTGTCTGCGAGTATCAAAAACTGTGTTTTGGCGTCTGATATGCCTTTCAAACGCATTAATCCGTTACTCCAACTGGATTTCCTGTACCGTGATTCATTGTCTCCCCACCAACGCAGCCCTCTGCATTGTTTAACACGGGGTGGTTTTCAGTCGCTCCAAAATCTCACATAAGTGTTCAAATGGAGTTCTGGTGACAATGAAAGCATATATATTTGTTCAGGTTTTTAATTTGTCATCAGTCTGTATATTGCATGTTCTACTTTGTTTACCCAACAAAGCCAGACATTGATCTCTGTGAGATTGAAACATTGCTACATTTATTGGCAGTGATTAATACAGGGTGCAGAGATTTTGTCTGATTTCTGCATGTTTCTAAGCCTTATAATTTCATCTTTATACGGTTTGTATAAACTGCTTTACATATGTGAGTGTAGGTTTTTGCTGATTCGGATTTCACGCCTTGACAATATTGTTTCATGCCACTGACGTTTCTGAAATGAGACGAGAAGTCGAACAGTAACGGAGGTTGTGTGAACAGAGGAACCAACACAGCTGAGAGGGGAGCAGAGACAAATGCAGCTTTTCCTTCAACACACACCGGAGCTAACAGGCTTTTACTATAACGACCAAGAAAAGAGAGACGGAGAGAGTGAGAGGAGGTGGAGAAGTGGATCGTCAGATAAAGCTCTTGTCTCTTTGCCCATTGAAAGGCCCAGCAGTCACATCAGCCTTTGTGAGTGGGAGACAGAACGATCAGGCAACACAACTTGGCTTCTCCTCTTGGCAAAATGCTACTCAAAAGAAAAGATATAGAGAGGAAGAGAAAGAAGCCTTCCCTCGCACTTGTTCGCTACTCTGCCTCTCACAATGCCGTATCTATCCAAATCAAAACACTTGTCAGCCAGACAGCTATAAGCGATTTCCAATGCTGTTATAAAAGGGACCATTTCTAAGCTGAGATGTGTGTCCCCTATTGTGTGCTTTTGTGTATGTGTGTGTACAAGCGAAGGCAGAATCTCTGTTCATCTGAGTTCACAAAAGATGCGCATGAATATGAGAAGATGTGCATAGAAATCCGGTGTCTCTGCCCAATCTGATTCCAAGTCCAGGACCGACGTTGGTGCGCCGCATACGACATCCACCTTAAAAAGGAACCACTCAATCTGGTATTGAGTCATTTTTCAGAGAACAAGTGAGAAATCGTCCAGACAATAGCATGAGATATGTTCATTCTAATGCAAATCAACTTGTTTTGACGTTTTCTTGAAATGAAATAACCCAGGGTGCCGATGGCCTAGATCAGCTGTTTTCACTCCTGCTCCTCAAGAAAAGCACAGCAGGTTGCTTTTCTGTCCTACCGGGCGGTTAATTGCAGTTAATTCCAGGTGTAAAGCAGCTGCAGATTAAATGCTCTGAGTCCTGAGGACATGACCTAAAACCCACTGACCTCAAGTTTAGAGACATAGACTTTGCTGTCTGACTGCTAAACTGGCAAATGATGTTCTTCAATTACTGCTGTCAAATTGCCTTTGAGCAAGTAAGGCATTTAATCCCCATGTGTGAATGTGTAAAACTGTGAACGTGAAGCAGACATCCATCCATCTTTTCCTTCATCCATCCATCTCCTGCTTCCCACATCTGGGTCGTGATGGCAGCAGGATTAGCAAAGTAGCCCAAACATCCACAGTCACGTCCTCCTGCTCTTCCTGGTGGATATCAGGCCAGGTGGGATATATAATCCCTCCAGTGTGCTCTGGTTCTGACCCTGGGTCTCCTCCCAGTTGGACGTGCCTGGAATACCTCCAAAGGGAGGCAACCAGGAGGTATCCTGACCAGACGCCCAAATCAACAGGCTACTTTCAACGCAAAGAAGCAGAAGCTTCCTGATGAAGCACGGGATCACTGGAGATGAAATAATTTCCTTGGAGGGCTTAAAAAGAAAAATAAATCTCTATTTTTTATTACTATGCTTGTGTCTTAGACAAGTTAAGCTTAATTTAAATCAAGTAGGATCACATCAGTCTACATCAGTCACTTTTACAAAAATATTTAAACGATTTCAAGACTGAATTTAAAACTAACCACTTGCAAACAACTATTTCTCCTGTTTTTATTGCATACAATGTTTGAGGAAAGTTTTTTAGTAATTACATAAATGTTTATAACCTGGAGGACATTCCTTTCTGTGATTATGGGTAATTCACTTTGTCCAACAGCACAAGTGTGATGTTGCATCACTTTTGCACGCACAAAAAAATAAAACAAATCTAAAAAAATAAAGTAAAATCTTTGTGGTAAAATATACTGAAAGCTGCTCACAATTTAAGGATTATTATGTACTAATGGACTTTCTGTGTGTATAACTGCAGGTTTAAAGGAATTATGTTAAGTGCAAATGTCTTAGTGTGGTATCAGTAAGGAATCACAGCTATTAGGTGGCAGTGTGATCGAGAGATGAGCGAGACTGTCAACTAATCGGGGCAGTAAGATCAATCAAGTATCAATATTATCGTAAATTTTAGGTAATTACACTGCACTTTAAATTAGCTCTGCTACTGTTGAGCTCTTTAAATGCGGAGCAGCAGGCAAACCTGCCTTAAAGGACAGGTTCACAATTTTTCAAGTCTTTCGTATAACAACAATCAGGTGCTCAAATGAACATTTACATGTTTTTCTTGCTGTAATCATTCTTCCTGTTCATATTGGCCATCAAGAGATTCCTTCAACATGCACTTTCAATGCAAGTGATGGGTAACAAAATCCACAGCCATCCTTCAGTGCAAAAATGTATTTAAAAGTTTACTTGAAGCTAATATGAAAATTCAGTCATCTAAATTAGTCAAATGTTATATCTTTCAAAGTGACTGTCTTTTTAGTGCCAAATTCCCTCTTTTTATTATGATCCTTTCACTGCAGCTGAACAGGAAAACACTGTCCGTTGAGACACAAAGAGGGAAAATTTTACTAAAAAGACTAACTGTGGATTTTGTCCCCCATCATTTACACTGTAAGGAGGGGATCTTCTAATGGTCAGTATGAACAGGAGGAATGATTAGAGCAAGAAACCCTTGTTTCAATGTTCATTTGGGCACCTGACTGTTGTTTTAAATATGCTGAAATATATCTTTACATCTAATTTCAGAGTTTAAAAAAATACTGTATGTTTGCGTGTGTTCATGTGCAGTGAACGTGTGTGTATTTGCCTTCATAACAAGAAGTTGACCTGATGCAGGTCATTCAGGACGTGTCGGGCCTCTGAGTTCTCTATAGGGAACACCTGCTTTGCATGAACAAAACAGGCTATTTAACAATGTATGTGTGCAACACACATGCAGCGTATATACAGTATTTGCACAAACACAAGTGACTCCGAGGGCCACTCTGAACTGGATCTGTGGTGTGTGACTATGACTGAGGACAAACAAATTTCAGTCGCTTGTGCATGTTCAAACAGATAGTTTGTCAGTGTGGGCCAAAGGTCACTCTAGCTGCACCGTGGGAACATGTGTTTGAAAAGCATGTGACTGATGACACAAGTGTGTGTTCACAGTCCGCGTGGAAGGACACAGGCTTCAAACATTAAAAAACATTCAAACACACGGAAATTTCCATCTACTCTGATGATATGTCAACCATACATACCTGTAGATGTGATTTGTATTTCGACGGCAGATATCATTTCAACTAATTTGCAAAGCTTGCAATAACAACTGCAGGTTACTGTCCTGAACAACCCTGATACCGACTTATTTGTTGGACACACATGCACCATGTCAGAGATCAAATATTTATCTGAGAGCAAATGTTTGTTTTTGGTTTGCTAGTCTTGCTTTGAGGAAGAATGTTTTATAATGAGATTTCATTATTTTTCAGTTTTTACAGAATATTCCTTTCATTATAAGGAAAAATACGGCCGTTTATTTGCTTTATCCTTGCAGAACAAAACAAAACTAACCTCAACTGAACGCAAAAAAAACTAAACTTAAAGCAGGCAGTCTGTTAGTTCTCCAATGTGTCTCTGTTTCATGAACATACGTTTGCTGCTAATGACAAATGAACGCTAACTAGAAAAGACAACCAGGATCATACGTTCTTCAAAACATCTGCAGGAATGTGTAATTATTTTCACACATTATGCTTTGTTACATTTTGTATGTAAGTTTGCATAAGTTGACATGTTTGTACACACGTGTGTGCTCTTGGGAGCCACAGCTGATCTTGATGGTGTGTGACGACCATGCCAGGGACTGTGCGTGTGCGTGCGTGTGTGTGTGTAAAGCGAGACACCTGTTCACTGGAGCCCTCTGCTTGCAGTGAGCCGCTCATTATTTATGACCTGTCTTTTCAGCTCCATTAATATGCTCTGTCTGGTTGTCTGAACGTTGACACACAACTGTAAAGCACACACACGCACACACAAATAGATGTACACACACTCGAACACAAACACACACAAGCAGAGAGGCATCATTACAACTGGCTGTGACACGGTGTCAATATCCTCATCATGTGTGAGTGTTTCAAAACACACCAGTCAAACCATCTACCATGTAACATGCTGATGTATGTGTGTGTGTGTGTAAGAAATGAAGCTATCTATATACTTTTATCCCTGCTTTTTATTAATTTGTTTTTCTTACTTTATCTTCTTTTCTTACTTTCTATATATTCATGCATCCTTTTATTTTTCATTCCTTTTCTCGTCTGTTTTTCTTTCCTTCACCTTCATCCTTGCCCAATTTTAATTTATTTACTGTTTTTATCCATTCTTTCCTCCCTCATTCCTCTCTCCTTTATTTTCTTTTTGTGCTTCCTCCTCTTAATTTCCGTCCTTACCCTTTCCTCCCTCTTTTCCTCATCCTTTCTTTTCCTCTCTCTTCTGTCTCATCTTCCCTCTTTCTCTGCACTGCTGTTGTCCAAGGATAGGACATGCTGCAGGTGATGGAGGTAAATCATCGAGGACATAATTAAGAGGCTTATGAGGAGGAGTGTGCGTGTTACGCATCACATTAGGAAAAAAAAAGAAAAAGAAACTGCATGCAAACAGGCCTCACAGTTACACAAACGCTCATTTTCATTCACCGACAAACACGCAGACACTCAGCCTTAGGGGTTTGACCTTATACAGTGGAGTTAAATACCTCTCTCGCCTCATTTGGTTGTCTGCGAGTACACAAACGCGCACACACACACGCTCACGCACACACATAGCCTTCTGGTATATTTTAAGCATCAATGAAGGACTCATCAGACATGTTCATCTAGTTCCCTCACAAATTTGAATGTTTTCTGCTCCCCCGTTGGCCTTAGAAGCCTCTGTTAGGAATTGCATGTGTGTGTGTGTAATCTGGAACTCGGCTTGATCCCCTCTGGTATGTGCTCTCGGGAGTGTTTGTCAAAGGGCAGCAGCACAGCCTGAAGTAACGACAAAAAAATGGGCCTTCGCTGGTTTTCCTCCCCTTGCAGGTTCCTCAAAAACACTTTGGTGCCTTCAATGTGTTTCATTAGTCTGAAATTAAACACTTTTGTTTTTCAAATCCAATTTGGGGGGAAAAAAAACTACCACTATTCTTGTTGGTGGTTACGTAAAGGTTGATGTCACTTAACAAAAGTGTATTAATCAGATTTCTTTTGCACACCTTCCATTTAATTCTCTAAACATGCAATGAAAGCTTGTTTCAGTATCTCACTTTCAATCGTTACTATAGATGATATTGTCTTTTAAAAAGGCCACAGGTTATGTGAGTTTTCCATTTTTACACTGTTAATCTGTCAAACATGATCTGATGTAATTCTCCTTGGTTCTATTAAATTAGGGTGAGAGCCTGAGAAAATACCTGGTGTTAGATGTCAGAATAGTGTGTCGGAGTGGGTGAGTTACTGAGGTTATCAAGCATCCACCTTCCGTTTCAGATGTGAGGAGAAATAACGAGTCACATTTGGTGTCTTTTTGGTTAGACATTATGATTATTTTCTTACCGTTGCCTGCGATGGCCTGGGCCTCGATTTCATTCGCTTTCGTCTTGGCCACATCCGCTAACACCACCTCGCCCTTATCGCTGGCAACATAATGGAGGTCCTTTGAAGGTAATGCAAAACAGAAAGAAACGCAAACGTTAATCTAAAATGAATCTAGGCTCCGATGACAATAGGGTTTTTTCTTTCTTTTTTTTGGAGGGGTGGGGGCGGCGTTTTGGCGGGAGAAGGAAGAAACAGATGAAATGACAGAAAAAAAAATGAGCCGTTTGAAGCCCAACATCAGAAAGAGCACCGGTTGGATGAAATGCCGGTTCCTCAAAAAACTTTGAAATCAGCCTGCTTGCGTCCCCCCTCCCCCTCTCCATCCACACCCTCGTCTCTCCGGTTTTGAACTAGGAGGATGTTATCTGTCACATTTCAAAAGTGGGAGAGGAGGCGAGGGACTGTTCACCTTTCAGAAACGCCGGTATTCTCTCTTTACGGAGAAACATATCCAGCCGAGCATATTACTATATCAGCCTGTGACAATATTGGAAACAGCATGTATCCTCTGTATCTCTCTGTTTGAGTCTCGCATGGCCATAAAGAGAGATAATATTGCTAAATGATGTCTGAGGGTGGCTGATTTAAAGCTCAAGGCTGCCATACGATTCATTAATAACTACACTGTTCCTGTTTTAAGGCCCTTCAGGCTACAACAAGCAAGGCTGAGGTCAATTCATCTTCTATTTAAATAGTTGGAAAAATACAAATTAATTCTCAAACTGTAGTCTTAATAAATCAGATTCAATTCAAATCTTGAGAGACATGCACTGTGTCCAGCATCCATTCTAAGCAGCTTTTGAGTACAGTAGTGTGTTCATAATGGAAAAGAGACAAAATGTGCATTGAAAAAAAGTCCTGTTGAGGAAAAATTCATACTATTTTATGATGTTAAATTGGTTTAATTTTAAAATTAAAAAGTGCATCCTGATGGGCAAATTTGAACTGTATGATAAGAGCTCAATCACACAGTAGGATATACAAAAAAAATCACAGTACAAAACTTGTACTGACAATGGATGACAAAGTACCTATCTACTAAGAGACCAATGGTTCACTTAAGAATCAATGACCGTTCCCTTTAAATGCTCTCAGTGTAAAAATCAAACAGGGGAGCTTCCTGATGGTATAAAAGTTTCATGCAGAAAGGTCACATTTTGAACCTTCCAGAGCAGCTGTGAAGTAAATAACTACAGACACAACTAAATAAACAATAATAAATAAAAAAATACACAGTTTAACCAGAAAATCATCATGTTGCCACAGTTGTTCCAGTAGAGCCCATCAGTGACCAGCAGTAAATGCTGAGAAAGTACTGGGCAGCTCCCAGTGTGAATGTGTCGCCCTGACTGGAACAAAATATCCATACTGTGGATATTGGATAAGTGAAAATGAGAAAAATAAAAACTATGTGTTGCGGAATTTTTAAACAGAAGGGAGACAGATTTTCTGCAACATTCAACCTAAATTGATTGAACTGAGAGTGAATCAAACCCTCATCCTGGCACCCAACGAGGGGCTGCTCAGGGTCGCAGGGTTTCCTCGGGCCGAGTGCAGGGCCTGAGGGCCCATCAAAGGGTACAGCGTGTTAAGGAAAGTCTTCCGCCTCAGCGACATCACAGGACATCAGTGCCGTGACTCAGGGCTCGCCATGGATAACCCTCAGCTGGCTAAAGCCAGCCCCCAGCTGAGCTTGCACCCGGCCCTAATACCCCCATATTGTAACCCAGCTTTTGTACCCCCAGAGGAAAAAAAAAAAAAAAGAGGGGGGTGCTGGTTTCCAAAAGAGATGGGGAGCAGAGAGGAATTGAGGCAGGGAGAGAGGGGGGAGTAAAAGAGAATGAGAGAGAGAGAGGTGCTGAAATTGAAGAGTATGAATGGGAACAGATTGGGTAATTATAGTGTGGTGCCTGCCCTCTGTGGCGAAGAGTTAGGAGGAAATGTGAAAATGGCTGACAACAAAATGGCCTCAAAAGGACCTAAATCGGCTCCCAGGACTGAGGTGGCTAATTCAGCCGCTGTGAACGAGGACATGGCCCCTCAATTAGATATGAGTGAGGCTTCCTAATTGATAACAAACAGAGCAGCAGAAGATTAAACAGGAGAGGAGGCATTATAGTGAAATGATAGTGAGGTGTGTGAGCGAGAGAGAAGAAAGAGCAGAGAGAGAGAGAGAGAGAGAGAGAGAGAGAGAGAGAGAGAGAGAGAGAGAGAGAGAGAGAGAGAGAGAGAGAGAGAGAGAGAGAGAGAGTGAACAAGACATAAAAGCCAGGAAAAAGTCAAAATTCACAACAAGGGTTTTCATGTGTGTGTGAGAGCGAGAGAAGCAGCGGGGAGAGAGAGCAAGAGAGAGAGATTGTATGACAGACAGAACAGAACAATATGAACATTTGATGCCGGGGCGCTTTATTCCAGCTTAGCTCCTCATAATACTGTCTGAATCTGGAGAGAGAGACCCAGAGAAAGAATAAACGAATGAACAAACGTGAAATGAGAGCGAGAGAGACAAACGGAGAACTAGCAGGAGAGAGAGAGAGAGAGAGAGAGGAGTATCAGCCCGACTAAGAAGGGATAACAATAATACTGCATATAAAACCATCAGATATTACACCTCTTATTCCCCAACGCTCAAACGCGACACTAATCTTATTTATATAAGGGCTTTAGGGGTTGCAGCGCGCCAGCTAACCGCACTGATAAAGAGGGGCGTTTTAGAGGGCCATTTTTGGGGAGGGGTAGGGGGGGGGTGAGGTGGACGCTAAGAGCCCGATATTGACTGATATTTGGGTTACTTCCAAATAAATGAAGGATTAGATTAATTGGCACACGGCAGCGCTTATAGCACATTAATAGAAGGGCTCACATCTGTATGTTTGCACTCGGACATGTTGGCTGTGTGTTACTGTCAAACAGGATCGATGGGAAATACATGAACATACAAAGTGGATTTGCTTTTTTTTTTTTAGTTTTTTTTTTTTAGGTGTACAGAGTAACTTTTTGACCTTTTTGGTTTCTGACATGTGTCCAATAGTGGCACAATCGTGAAATTTTGAAGAATTCTCCCTTCACTTCACCTGCACTCGGTAATACTTTTAAAACGGGATCTATTTTGTGGTTATTATTTGATTATTGCACCTGCTCTGACAACTTTGACTTCAGCTTGTGATTTCAGACAACGCCATTCAAAATTTCACAGATAATGGTTTAACAACTTGTTGCTACTGGAAGAGAGGTGGAGGTGGAGAGAGTAACAGAAACAGCAAAAGAGTGAGATGGACATGTGTCAGAAATCACTCTCGATATCACTCCTAATTTGCTATATTTGAGTGTCAGAATTATATGTGTAAAATTGACGCGCTATATAGTTCCCTAAACAAATAAATAAGTAAATTATGTCCACGGCATAGATTACTTTTTGCTTAAAAATTCCACAACTTCATGTGCTATTGTTGTTAGATGTGTACAGTTAACCACAGTTACTGTCAGTAATGACTCAAAATTATGATAATTTGTAAGGGTCCGAAATCTCAATGTAGTGCTATTGAGGGAATAGTGAATAAGTGAACGAGGGAGTGATTTCAGGCACAGCCTTAGTCTCCGTGTTTCCTCCGAGATGTGTTTCTACCTGTAAAACATGTAAAACATCAAACCAAAAGGCAGCTCGAGAGAGAAGCCTTTGCTCTTTGATTCTGAGGGACTGACATCAAATCCTGATGATTATTTCTGAAGTCCTCTGTTATCAAACTCCACTGCATTTAGCCAGTTATCCACAGGAATAAGAAAAAATACACTAAATGCCGATTAGTCCCAGAAATTCCAGTTCATGGGCTAAAATGTTTTAGGTTGGAATTCTCCTTTAACCTTTGTTAACAAACATACAGTCAAATCAAATATTGACAAGGAGACTGGACACAAATCCACATAGGCACAAGTATGCAAACATGAAAATACATATTCACTAATTAACATAGGCATAATCCCTGGACATGAGCACATTTGCTGAACACACACACACACACACACACACACACACACACACACACACACACACACACACACACACACACACACACACACTTGTTTTCTGACACACCTGTTATCCAGGAGCCTTGTGTTTGACTAACACTTTTATCAGATAGGTGTTAAGGACTTAACGTTTTAATAAGGCAAATTACTCATCTGAGCGACAACAATGAGCTTATTGCCAAAGACGTGTGATACCTCCTCCTCCTCCTCCTCCTCCTCCTCCTCCAGCCGCCGAGCCTGGCGTCAGATAGCGGAGGAAGATACGGGGTGAACCTAACAGACGCAGCTTGCCTTAGCTTAGTTAGCGTATCTAACAAGAAACAGTACAAGCTCTCATTGGGGAACAAAAGAGCCGTCATCAGATTCGGCTATCACACAATTTGATTTAATTAACAAGCTACATCAAGAGCCAAAGACCCAAGAAGAAGAAGAAGAGAAAAGGGGAGGGAGGTGGAGAAAAAAAAAAAACTTGTCCTCGGCTTGACTTGGCTGACGAATGACCTAATTGGTTACATTATCAACTCATTATCAAAGGCTAATTAGAGAGCTACAGAACAGCGCCAATTATGAAAAAAAAATGCAAACGACTCAGTAACCCCCTACTACTACTTCTACATACACCCCCCAACCTGCACCTCCGCCAAAACACCCCCCTACCACCAATTCCTCCTCCCCCTCAATTTAGCCCGACACTAAAGTGTTTCATTTTAACAAAAGGTTTCTTTTCTTGGAGAAAGACTTGGAGGGCCTCCATTGTTAGCTGGGAAACAATGGGGCTTGAGGGGATGGGGGTCGGGTGATGGGGGGGGGGGGGTATATCATGCTGGGCGTTTCCAGAAGAGGTAAGAGCACGTTATCTGTGTGTGTGTGTGTGTGTGTGTGTGTGTGTGTCTGTGTGTGGATTTTATCAAGTCAACAGTGCGTTATTGAGTTCTGTGGGCAAGTTGGAAGTTAGAGAAAGAGTTTGGTGAGGATGGGGGTTGCCCTCATTAACCCCCTCCCCCTCAACTCAATCAGCCGACCAGCAGGTTAAAGCAACAACACAACCTAATTAGAGCGAGGGACAGAGCGAGGGGTGAAATGTCAACGTCCTCTCTTTTTCTTTCTCTTTCTCTCTGTCGCTCTTTTCGGATGATGTGATGCTGCTCTCTTGGTCGCTGAGGCAAAAAAGTGCTTGAAAACGCTTGTTGTAACTCAACATTAACTTTGTTACAGATCTGGGGTGAAATGATTTACAAATATCTGTTGTATCTGTTCTCTCTTAAATTTGTTTGTATAAAATTAACAAGAAAAATTCTAAAAATATACATCTGATTCATGAAGTGAGCGTATACTGCTGATTTAATTTCGTTCCAGAAAATGTATCTTCAGCAAAGTATTTTTTAAGTGTGAGAAGAGAAACTGAGAGCCTGGAGGGATGTCGTCTGTGTGCTATCAAAACTACACTTGTTTGACTTTTAACAAGAAAGAAAAAAAAAAAAAAAAAAAAAAACGTGCTGGCTTCAGGTGTAGCATTAGGGCCACAGAAGGGGGACAGACAATTAAACAAATTAAAACAAACGAGTGAAGAATAAGTACCATTAATTGGAGAGGTTTTGCAGAATTAAGAGCCACATACAAGCTCTGGATAACATCACACCAACGTCACACTTTCAGCTTCAACGACACGTACTGCATGTTGCAGAGAAGTAGCCTATTTGACTGAATATCAAAGCAAATCACCAATTTGGTTATTTGTAGGCCAATTTTCCCCATTGTGAGACACACAAAAGCATCTTAAAACATAAAAAAAGTAGTTACTCTATTGTAATATTTATCATTAGTCATTCTCATTTTGAATTTACAAAGGTTACTTGCACTTTATTTTCTATTTCATGGTCAATAACTAAAAAAAAAAAATTCATATGTATATTACTGAAAAAAAAGTGAACAAAAGTCTTTAGTTTTTGCATACCTACAAGTTAAGATCACATCTATATGAACAAACGTGTCATGACTGAGACCCAGTAAGTTTTAGGAAGTGTTGATTGTTTACATAAAGACGAGGATTTGACACATACAGTGCTTATATATGATTGTACATGTAGCTCTATGAGAATAGTCACTGTAGCTGGAACATTTTTGGCCTGCTTCACCCAGGCTGAATAACCCTGATGTGGCTGACTCCACCCATCAAAGTCAGTTCAACCTCAACACTGAGAATTAATTGCAAATATGTCTCCATCTCCAAAATCATCTCCTGTTTCTTCCTTTCCCTCCTTACTCATCTCTTTACACCTCCAAAGTGACAGAGCAAGACCCTGTTTCCTTTCTCTCTCACCTTTTCTCCCTTTTTTTTTTGCATTTGTCATATAGCTTTCCATCTACACCACCAGCCCCTCCCCTCCTCTCTGCCCCCCTTTCCCTGCGCTCTTTCAAGGTCCACAGGCTCGACTCCACCTTTTCAATTCGGCTTCCCAGCAGCACTACTTAGTGGGGAGGGAATTGGAACCAGTGCTATCAGTGTGATTGAGGGAGCAAGAAGAGTGTGTGCGTGTGTGTGTGTGTGTGTGTGCGCGTGGGTCTGTATTAATGTCGAGGGTGTTGGTGAAGCATGGAGCAAAGGGGGCCCCATGAAAAAGGGGGTCAAACACATAGAAGAGCATTTCAGCGTGGAGTGGAAGAAAGAGCGAGTTAGAGGGAAGATGAGAGGAGAGGAAAAGGCCGAGCTGAGGCCATGGAGGTTGTGAAAAGATAGGGGCCCATACTGAGATCACACCTGCTCTCTGACATGCAACACACACACACACAGACACACACACACTTGTATGGGTTACAAGTCATGTGCAAATGAGAGCAACAAGGGTACAACAGTGAAAGATCGATTAAAATAGGTTGTATAGTACTAGTTAAACTGCAATATGCACACTGTAATATTTCAGGTGTTTGTATAAAGTAGATATCTTCCACAGTCTTTTTTAGTAAAAAGCTGCAGTATAGGATAGTAACAAAAAGAAGGAATTTGGCACTTAAAAAGACTTAGAAAGATATTGAATTGATTTTACTAATTTGCACAACTGAAGCTTCATGTTGGCCTCAAACTGAGTATATTTGGAAATTGTAAGTAAGTGGGAGATGCTGCGATTGGCTTCAAGTATATTCTTCAAAATCTGTAAAACTAGTATACAGCTGTAACAAAATTGTAAGCCTCAATGAATAATATCTGTTTTGGTTAAATTTGTGTTCCGGCCTACTAGAGGAGTTTTTATATTTTCTACCTTTCTGAAGACTGTGTTTATATTGTTGAAGTATCTGATCTTTTTTAACCTTTTTGGTCTGAAGAGAGTGTTGAGCTTTTCCTACTTTACTGACTTAAAAAGATCCAATAGTGGGTTTTACTATAATGTATGAAATGTCAGAAAATGGTGAAAAATGTCAATCACTGTTTCCCAAAGCCCAAGGCGATGTCCTCAAATGTCTTATTTCGTCCCGACAACAGTCCACAACCCAAAGATATTCAGTTTTCTATCATAGAGGACTAAAGAAACCAGAAAATATTCACATTTGAGAAGCTGGAATCAGAGAATTTGGACATTTTCATCTTAAAAAATGATTCAAAACGATTAATTGATTATCAAAATCACTGGTGATTAATAGTTGGCAGCTAATCAATTAATCGACTAATCGCTGCAGCTCCACTATGATGTCTGCCACCTTTTTGTCATGGTTAAGTGTCATATTTTTTCAAGGGAGCAATTTAAATGAAATGTACTTCTCACTCACCATAAATAAGTCTCTGGCTTCTAAATCTACAGCGAGGAGGAAGGCTTTCTCAAAGCGTTGGTGTCTGCAGAGAAACAGGAGACAATTTTAAGAGGAAACACGACAACATCCTGACAGACCGACAAAAGCGGAGAACAACCATCAATCTAAAAATACACGCTTTGGATGAAAATTTGCACATGGATAGGTCACTTGTGCGTACTTCTTCTTTATGTCTGCACACACACAGACAGACACACACCTCCTAACTTTCCTATCCACACACACACACATCTGCATAGAAAACTGTCAATAATTGAACTGAGAGTAGCGAGCCCTCTTCCTATTATCCAGAATTAAAGCTGGGAGAGAGAGAGAGAAAGAGCTGCATCTCCCAGTACAAAACACCTCAACTTTTTTCCTGTCTGGAGCCAACATGAAACAAACAAACACAAACAGAGAGAGGAGGTATGTGCGTGTGGGGGGGAATGGGGGGACTTCCTTCATTTGATGTTGATGGAGAGAGAAAGAATGCAGGTAGGTGATAAGAGAGGAGAGGAGGAGGGATGCCAAACAACGCTCCAGCTCTGCTACAGAGGAAGAGAGAGAGGGAATGGGAGGTAATTGCAGGATGGAGAGCAATAAGCAGCAGTGTGTGGGAACAACAGGGTCTATTTCAGTCAAACAGCCATTTCAAAAGGCTCTCATGGCAGAAGGGAATATGAAACAACAGTCTAAACAGGTGCATGTGTGGTGCTTTGCCTTATGAATGACTCAAAGCTGCATCCATGCGTGCGTGTGATGACATTCAAAAGCTATTTCCTTTTTAGAATTTTTAAAATAGCTATAGTGAGCAGCAAATAAGCGGTGTTAAATTGTCTCTTCAATGGATGTCATTTTCTGAAAGCCATTTTTGGACTGTTTTTCTTATTCTGATTCTGCACCCTACATAGTGTTTTAATAATAACTGAATAAAATCTTCTGTTAATGCCTTAAAAAGAGTCAAATCTTACATCAGCAGCTTTAAATCAGTGATCAGGCATCTTATCATCAACATGTGACTTTAATTGATTGATTTGCATTTTAATTACTTATTATTATTGGGAACATAGTGTTAATGCATGTATTTAGATGAATTAAGCTACAGGACAGTGTGTGTTACCTGAGGAGGTGGTGAAAAAAGCGGCGGGCGTACTTGCAGATTGCCTCCTTGTACTCCAGTATCACCGTATCAGACAGAGGGGCAGGTGGGGCATAAAACACACCCAGTGCTGCTTCTAGTTGGGCTACAGACAGAATAGAAACACTCACAATGAAACAGTGAATAAAGAAAAATAATATTAATAGGGTCATGTGAGATGTATGTCAGCAAACAATTTTACCAAGCAGTGAAAGACAGAAATCGGTTTTCTGTTATAGAACATAATATTGTGCCAACAGTGCAGCTTTAAAGTCCCCGTCCACTCAAAAATGTGTTTTTCTTCTTGTTCCTACAGTTGAATGTTTGAGCTTCACTGTACATAATGATGTATGTGCAGAGTTTGACACTAGAAGGCTGTTTTCACATTCATCTGCTGAAAGTGGAAAGTTTCTCTGAGCTCACTGAAAATCCAATTTTAAGGGGCGGGACTACGAGCATGATTTGTGACATCACAACTAGTTTGGAGCCAATCCTGATCCAACATTCGATTTACACAAGTATGATGTGGAAACTTGAAGCCTCCAGTGCACAAACACTGAGAACTGACTTTTCAGTAAACTAAGACACATCTTGTGCCCAGCAGTTAAAACTTTTGAAATTAAATATATTTGCATATTTACAGATTCTGGAAATTTTAATGAGGGAAAAAAGAGTATCTTAAGGATTTTAACAAGAGCTTTTTTGTGGAAAAACCATATCAGACAAATTATTACTCAAGGTAGAGTATTTTATATACATCTTAAAACATGCCTGGAGGGGATCTTTAAATTTACATAAATATCTGTAAAACTAAACCCCCTATCTATTGTCTTTAACATAGCCTAAAGTGTTTGACCCACCCTCTCTCTCTGTGTTCAGCTCCAGTCTCAGCAGGTGGTTGGTGATTGAGCTCAGGCCTCGGAAGCACTCATCTCCCATGATGCTCCAGTCCATGGCCTCCAGGACGCCCAGCGCCTCTCTGACCTGACCACAACGCAGCCACTGCTGCAGAAGCTCCCCTGGACCCATCTGACCCCCGGTCATAGCCCCTGTCAAATTGAGCCCAAATTTAATTTTAGTTTACAAATGAATGAACTGCATTTAATAATGATGAAGTTATGTGCGCCAGGATCTCATTAATCTCCATGGCAGCTATAATGTTTAGTTTTATTAAATTAACATTTATGAAGGCCTCCTGTCAGGATGTATTACAAGGTTTAGATGATAAAATATGAAAGATAAAATATGCAAAAATGCAGCTGGTTAAACAACATTTCATATTTTCCTTCACCTCTGTGGAAAATCTGTCTTAAGGGGTGATGTACGTGCGAGGTTTTGGCACTTGCAGTGTGTTACTTAAGCTAAGTAAGTGTCCAGTGGATCGGTCTAAACTCTGAGGCGCAGCACTAGATTGTTTAGACTGGCATTGACTTGTCAATCAATTAGCTGGGAAGTCTGTTTAATCCCTGGTGTGTATTTGTGAGTGTGTTTGTGTGCGTGTGTGTGTAAATGCAAATTAAAAACAAGATTCACCATCAGCGAACCACCATCTGTTTATATACATCTGATAAATACTGATAAAAATATTGAGCTTACAGTATGTTCTCTTAAGTTCAAACGATTTGCCTAAATTTTATTCAAATCAGACTGTCTGGTGACTTAAGTTTGTTTTTTTTGTGATGAGTGATGATGAGAGGGACGCTGCAATTGATTATGTCTTTTGACCAGAGGTGATATTGATTATGCTTTTGTGTGTGTGTGTGTGAGAAGATTAAGACTCTGCTGAATAATGTAAGGGGCAAAGGTGTGCCTGTGTGTGTGGCTTTATACAAAGACTGCACATACGGGAAGTGAAGGTGTTGAATGCCAAGGGTGATTATGGTCCATTGTGACTTGATCACGATGGCACACAGTACAACAGTAGGAGGAATTGTTGCGGACTTGTTTCTGGAAAAGCCGACATGCATGCGACGAGTGCTGTAGCAACACAGGAGCACCATACTTAAATGTGTGCTGCAATAAATGGAGTGTGTGCTGACTGAAACTGAAACTTCATTTACTGTAACTTCATCAAATCAGAATTCTGAAAGTGTCATGTGAAGCGCTGACATTTTTCACATTCGGGCTACATGTAGGATTATGTTACAATGTCGTTAGGCTTATATAGTCATTAAACCAAATTTGGACATACTAAGTTCTAATAACTCCTGTCCTTAAATCTTTACACTGGCTTCCAGTTACTTGCAGAATAGATTTTAATGTACTGCTGCTAGTTTATAAATCATTGTACAAACTCGGGCCAAAATACATTTCTGAGCTCCTTCAAGCGTATAAACCCAGCAGGGCTCTTAGATCCTTAGGAAGTAGTCAACTGGTAGTACCTCGACTCAGAACTAAAACAGGGTGAAGCGGCTTTTAGCTACGATGCTGCACACAAATGGAATCAACTTCCTGATGATCCTGAATGTGCGCCAACTCTAGCCACTTTTAAATCTAACCTAAAAACTGAACTGTTCTCCTCAGCCTTTGATTGATTGGTTTCTCTACTGCACTTTTATTTTCCTTTGTTGCATCGGGGGCAACTTACAACTTATTACTGCACTGTAACTGTAACTAGTCCTACTTATCCTGTATTTATATGTCTGTTCTTAACTTTTTAATTTGCATATTAATGTGTTTATGCATGTTGTTTTTCTTTTTTACTGTTTTAGCACTTTGAATCGCTCTTGTGTATGAAATGTGCCACAGTTCTGGACAGTGTTGGTGATCACCAACAGCGGTACTGTCAATGGACCAGGCTGCAGGAAGTCAAAGTCACCACTGACTCATTGCCTAATTAATTGAAGAAGTTGTGTGTGTATGTCTGTGTGTGTGTGTGTGTGTGTGGGTGTACAAGCAATTAAAATGACAAGCTGGCAATTAGCAAGCCCCCAAATCCCCTAAAGAGTGGGCTAATGTGGCTAATACATCAGCTGAGCGTTGAGCGGTTTGTGTGTGTCTATATTTATGTGTGAGTGTGTGTGTGTAAGTTGGGCGTGAACGTCTGCTCCAAGCTAACTAAGCAGAAACAATGGATCCTTGTCAATTCTCTCCCACACGTGTCTACACTAACCTATCTGACCAGTTCAGTCCAGCGTCACTGTGTCACACGGTACACAAACCAACACTGAGCAGGATAAGTTCAGCAGCAGCATAAACAAACAGCCACAAAGAAAGAGTACTCACACTGTGCACTATCAACATGACAAGTAGACTTCACAGAGACAAAACTTCCCTGTGCTACAACTGACATTGAGTTCAATTGCAGGGATATTACTGATTATCTGAAGCTGAGCATGTAAGTCTTCTAAAATATGAAAATATCAGCAATTAAAAGTGTTATTATATTGTCAAGAATCTTATTTAGAAATTAAAATGTCTTAAAGTTACAAATGGAAGGAGTCCTTTGTAGTCTAGTCAAAACGCTGGTGTTGTATTAGTACATTTTAAGAATACTAATGGGTTTAAACTTAAATCGTTGCCCTGTGTAGGCTTGGGCTTGATAAAAGTGCTTTATAAATGAGCTCTGTCTTCAAATTAGCAAGAACTACCTTGTGCACTGGAGGAGAGAGCCCACCTTTATGTTACCTTGATGCCTGCTGAGTAATTTTCTGCTTTAAGTAGTAACCAAAATAAATGTCAAATAAACATGCATCAGCTTGGTCTTGCTCTTTTAACATTAGTTGTATACTCAGTTATGTAATTGGATTTTAAACATCAAAAATATTTCATAAAATTCTCATCCTCATGAAAAATTACTATTTTCTTGAGTCGTGCAGCACATTCCCTGGTCTGCCCTTCCACAGCCTGTACCGGTGCAGGCCCAGCCGCGGCTAACGTGTGCCCAGATGAGATAACTCGGTACAGGCAGGGGGGTGGGGGTGAGGGGGCACCAGGGAGGGCTGCCTCCTATGGAAAAAAGAGAACTTGGAGCTTGGCCAAGTCTTTCTTCCTCGCCGCCTCCCGACTCACTCCTTCTGTCATGTAGCGGGCCTTATGAAACAAGTCAATACAGAGAAGGAGCGCAAGCAAATAAACAAATGAGTTGGAGTGTGTGTGTGTGTGTGTGTGTGTGTGTGTGTGTGTGTGTGTGTGTGTGTGTGTGCAAAGAAGCACAGAAATAGAAGAATACACACACGTGTGTGGTGGGGGGGAGAATTATCATGGAGAAAAGACGTGCAGTGACTTTCTTCATCAAAACCTTGGCAGACGATCAGAGGAGGGGAAGCTATTGTTGGAAGACACCCTCCCCTTTCCCTGTGCACACAGGCAAATGCAGTTGAATACACACAGCCAAACACACACCCTCAAACACACACAATCTTCTACCTACCTCCCTCCACCCCCACACTCCTGCTTTCAAACTTCAGCAGAGAGCTGCGTGCCACTGTCACATCTTCTTTCCAAAGTCACAATTAAAGACGCTGGATGTGTGTATGTGTGAGTGTGTATAACGCTGTATGAGTGCGTATGTTAGTGTATGCGTGTGTGTTAGCGGGTGAGGTGGCTGCTTCGGAAAAATTTTGATTGGCAAACTTTATCTGGGGGCCCCGAGGGACTGCGCAGCCACTGTAAACGATTTATCGGAAAAATGCATCCCAGAATGCACCTGGGGGGCTCTTGCCCCAGGGCGATTATTGAATGACCTCTGAGAGCGTGACTCCTGCTAACCTTCCCGCCCGTCAACAAATTAACTTCCCTCAGCAGTGAAGAGGTACTAGGACGACCCGTTCAGCAGCCATATTTACACAGCGGAGTTCAGATACAGTGTCAGATCCAAAACAGAGGAAGAGTTTCTGAAGGGAGGAGGGCACCTTTATTAGGAAGAGGTGATTGTGATGGTGTGGAGGGTTTATACATTATTTTCTATTAAAAGTAAGTGCATGGAATATGGAAATGAATTTTAAGGGTGGTTACCTGTAGCAGTGTAGTTTGAAACAGTTCTTACTGTTGCTGCTTTGAGACCTTTGAAATGATGTTAAAGCAAATGTGGAGTAGTGCTGAAATTATTAGGCGTTTCATTAGGTGATCGGAACAAAATAAATCAACAACATTTTATATAATTGATACGATTTGCTGCTTTTCTCTGTACTATAATTGCATATTGTTGAGTTTTGGTTCATTGGTTATACAAAACAAGCAATTTTTAAGACATCATCTTGGTCTCCAGGCTTTTTATTGACTTAATTTACCAATCAAAGAAATATCATCTGATTGTCCAATAATGAGCATAAATGTTAGTTGCAGTTGAGTTTTGGCCTCCATTCTGTACATTTTCCAACTACATTTTTTGCTACTCGCCGTTTTATAAGAACACAGTAATTTGTTCTTCAAATTGCATTTTGGAATCGTATTTTACCTACCTAGTCGGAATCTCAAGGCTGCTAGTGGTCCCCCATGAAAGGCCAGCATCAGTGTATCTGTTCCCTCTGGGCCCCCTTCCAGGCCTGTCCCCCACTGTAGTCCCTCTAGGCCTCCAGAGCAGCGCAGGTGCTGAGCTAGTCTTAGCGTGGCAGCCGAAGCTACCTCTTCCGCTACCAGTGCCATGCTTACAGGTGCCAAGCCCACATCAAAGCACATCAGCTCCCCGTGCCCTCCCCCTACCATGACCATGGCCCCGGCAGGATGCCAAGCAAGGAGGGTGGGTGACACAGGGCAGGAGGCCAGTAGAGAGACCCCCCGTCGCTGGTCGTACAGGACCAGGGAGGAGTCACTTAAGCCCAGGAGGAGTGTGGTCTCACAGGGGTGACGTGAGCAGGAAACAGGATGGGAAGGCAGAGGGATTCGGGTGACAGACAGGCGTTGCATGCGCCCTCGTGCACATTCGTACACACAGGTGTCAGCCCAGGGCCCCTCTCTGGATCCTTGGGGTCCAGCAGGTAGCTCCACGGTTAGCAGCTGGTAGGGCTGGAGCCGGCTGAAGCAGCAGTCCAGGGGATTGCTTTCTGTCCGGATGGAACTAAGGACCTGGCAGAGGGAGTAAAGGTAAAGAGGGAGAGACTATTAATTAAACAAAACTAAATAGTTCAGCTGATGCACACTTGATCATCTTCCCATCTGATCCAACAATTCACAACGTATCCTGTCTAAATTAAAATTGCTTACATTTATTTATTCAAAGCAATGCATTCTAACTCTGAAGCATTCACTCTTTTAGTAGTTTAGTTTTGAAAACATCCACTTACTTATTGAGCTTTAAAGGACAATTCCACCATCTTCACTATGTGTTACCAGAGAAAATTATCTTGCAGACAAGTCAATCATGCTTAGATGAGTGTTGTATATGTTCCATTCTGTCTGTATCTGTCTTTGGTCCAAATATCTCCATTAGCACTGGAGTGGTTAGAAGAATGGTGCACTTGGTAAAACGGAATATAACACCACTAAGAAATTAAGATTGAGCCAGACTGAGAAGACTGAGCCAATATCCGCTAAATTGTTAAGTGTTTGTCTGTTTTGGAATTGGACTTGTGGCTGTACTGTTAATGAACAAACCCGTTTTAAAATAATATAAGGATAAGGAAAGAGAAAGAGAAAGAACACATGAGAGAAAAACAGGGACAGAAAAATGAGTCATACCATGGCAGCAGCCCCAAACCCCCTGGAGATGGAAGAAATAGGGCCTTCCACTTTGCTCATAAACACCCGACTGTCAATCAAGACAGCTAATGATAAGCACTCCATTTTAACTCAAGGTCAACAACATCTTCTCCCTTAGCATGCCACGGCTTGGCACTCAGCACCTAGTGATAAACAACCTCCTGTTTACCTGTGTGAGGAGCCAAAAGCTCAACACTAGACATGGTCTGAATGACAAGAAACAAGCCTTTTTCCATATAAAGAGGATGATACAGGAAGAAAAGCTTGGAATTATTTGACCAATGGTCACATCCAGAATTTATATTATTCACACCTGGATCACAACCAGTTGGTGGGAGTGGGCACAATGGCCCTGCTAAGCAAGCGAGCATTGACACTGAGGGAGATAGGCCGTGTCACCGGTGGTACTGTCGATAAAACACCCACAAGGAACCAGGAACAGTAGGTGGATGACAGGAGACAACAGCTTGTACTAAACAGCAGCCCAACAGTTCCATAGTCACTAACAGAGCTTTTCAGGAGGGATTTCACCTTACCAAAGCCTCTATCAGAGCCCTGCATTGACCGTGGCAGCTTTGGCTAAATGAGCCCATTTCTTTTCGCCGTGTAGACAGAAAGAGGGATCGGCTGCCTGCCTTCCTTTCCTTTCGCAAAGCTGCCCGGCCCAGTTTTTTGGCAGGCATTGCCAAAAAGGGACTTAGAGGGAGGAAGGGAGTTTATTTTGCCTGCCCATGGTCTACAGCAGGAGAGAAGCAGATGACTGTCCTCCTGAAAGCTTTTTTTTTGCTCTCCATAATCCCCCAGAGCTAGCTCCTGCTGCTCCCCAGGGGGTGGGTGCTGTGTGTGTGTGTGTGTTTATTTGAGGCAGCAGGCAATGCATGTAAAGGGTGGGGTATCCTTGGAAGGGTGCGGTTCTCTGGATAGCTACATTTCTGCTTGGACAAAGTGACAAATGCATTTAATAAACTTGCACATAGCAGGTGAAGGACCATATTCCATCCACAGATTGCTGTCACAGGAATCACAAGACCTACTTCAATTCCACAAACCCTGACCCCCCAACCACATCTCATCCTCTCAGCTTTTCATCCTCTGCCCAACTTGCTAGTGTCCGCTGTGCCAGCATGCCACCATGGCACCATCGGGGATGAGGTGCAGCTGATTCAGCTCTGCCTCCCCTAACAGGTGAACCCCTAAGGAAAGGGGGAGCGGGCAGTGTCAGCTAAAGCTCAGAGGCAAAGAGCAAATTCTGCATGGCCTGGTTCAAACACCTACGACAGCCAGTGCTTCCTCTAGTTTGGGCTTAAAACCCATTTTGTCTTATGTCAATTTTTACATGGACTACATAACACAAAAAACATGTATGACATGGGATAGTGTTATCTCCTTATTGAAAAATATAAAACTTGAATCAATTTAATGACATTTGGGTTATTTTCATCCAGCATTACAGTCAATAAAAGGGATTTCCCTGCTAGACAGCCCCACACAGTGAGTAATGAGCCTCAAACGTCAATGTATTGATTTGTCATTTCCTCAATGTTACTTGGATGTTTGAAGATACAGTATATTATACCGTGGATATAGCTAGACTGACAATCCCTTCATCTACAAGAAAATCCTCAATCACATAATCATTATTTCAGAAGTCATATCTCTGACCCACACAAAATGTAGAGAGTATATTACTCCAGTCGTGGCCTCATTATGTTGGCTTCCAGGACATTTTAGGGTTCAGTTTAAGATACTTTTAATCATATTTAAAGGCCTTCAGATCTTTAATATATATTTAAACCTAATATTAGTAACCTACACTCCAGCTACATGGTTTGTCTCCTAACTTTGCAACGTGCCCTGAGCTCAACTGACTTGTACTTGACTAAGATGAACTTACTGACCCACTTTCCATTAACAGCCATTTGCAGTCAATAAAGCTAAATAATTCTACTATAGAACATTCAACATAGAAAGCACTCTCTCTCGATCACATGTTTACGGTAACAATATTTATTAAAGCCAGCACAGCAACAATTGGACTCTGGCTCATCTTCAAGGCCACGCTGTGCCTCAGTTTCTCTTCTATGTGGACTGAGCAAAGGCAAGTTAAAGGCCTCAGAAAGCAACACAGCTGATTAGAAGTCTTTCAGGGTTTTGAGGTTTGAATCTTACCGGAGCCAAAAACTCTTTTAAACTGCAAACATTCATGCTACCATAAGACGAAGATGAGATACTTTACCTGCAGCTGATCAATGCATGAACTCTCATACTCACTTGTTTAACCAACTAAACAAAGCCGCATGCTCAGCTGGTTGTGTTATTTTTAGGGTGAACTAACCACTGTGACAATGGACGCTAAGTATAAATGTTATGTATAAATATTCACAAAAAAAGCAGGTGGCCTGTCAGGTGACTTCAGGAGGAGTATGAGAAGAGAGTTTTCTGGGTATGGATCTCACAACGCCGACTGAGGCTGTTCGGCATATCTCTGCTACATGAAAGTCTAATAAAATTACATTTTGATAGCCAAAATAACAGTCAGTACTTATCAGTACTTATAAGAAGAGAAGAGAAAGGACTTCTGAAATACAGTATGCATGTGTCATTTCAATATATTCATAAAAGCAAAGCTTTGTTTGCCTGTGAGCTCTCCGGTGTATATAGTGACAGCTGAACGTACTGTATTCCCTGGTTCTGAGAGCATAAAATGGAAAATGATGAATAAGGTCATGAGAGGAAGTGAGCAGGTGAGTGAAAGGAAGTGAGAGACAGAAAGAGAGATTCAGACAGGCAAAATGTATGCACAAAAGATGATGGGAAAGAGTAGGAATGGAAGTGAGTAAAGAGAGAAAAAGAGAGAGAAAGGGGGTGGAGACATGGAGAGAAAGATGCAAAGAAAGCAGAGACAGACAGAGAGAGACAGACAGACAGAGAGAGAGAGAGGCCTCTGGTAAGTAGCTTTCTCCTGGTTATTGGTTTCAGTGACTGGTCAAAACTATTCTTCTCCATTCTTCTCCTCTCTCTCTCTCTCGCCGGCACCTTTTTTCCCCCTCCGTGGCGTGAAAGATAAAGCGGACGGGCCCAACTGTGTGGCTGGCCCTTGTTCACAGCAGTGGCCTTTTGAAGCCAATTTTCCAGCTCACGGAGCAGAGAAAGACAGGGAGAGACGGGTAGAGAGACGGAGGGACTCGGAGGAGAGTCGAGGGATGAAGGGAAGAGGGGGTTCTGGAGGGGCGGGAGATGGGACTGGGAAGTTTTAGGTATGTGAATTAGGGTTAGAGTTGAGGTACTGATGTGAGAAAATGCACAGGCACAGCAGGATTACGAGCCAAAATATTCCTCACACCATAACTGTCATAATTGGTACCACTGAACATAATTGTAGTACGGAGGGAATATTATTCACTGGACCTGAAACTGCAGAACCAGTGTATCTCGTGTGATTTTTACAAAGCAGTGGAGCTTGAGAGAAATTCTGCACTTTGCATTCAACACCCAACCCTTTTTAATGGTCCGAATATGATTCCAGTACATTGCAGAAAATGTACTCTCTACTGTACATGCTTTCATTCTCCATATGAAGACTGCAGCTTATGTTTTAGAGGCAAATGTTGCCATTTTACATGATTAATTTAGCCCCTCATGTAGTGATAACTATAGTGTTCTTGCACTTGTGAATGAGATAAAGTACAGATTAAAAATACTTAATTTTCCTGCAACTATATATTCTTTCTATACAAATGATTTAATTTAAGTTTGTCTTTCATGGACAATCTGTTTTTCTTGTTTTACTAGAGACAAATGCCACATAGCACAGTGCCAAAGTCAATAAGACAGAAATCACACAAATGCCGATCAAGCAGCTGCAGAAAAACTGTTTGGTGACAGATAACAGGATAGTCATACGCTTTAAAAAACAAAAACAAAAATAAGGATGTTCGCAAACATGCACACAAACACACACAGACAAAATGCAAGAAAACATTCATCTGGTGTTTTCATTTCATTAAGATTATTAAATTCCAGCAAATTGTGCGTGTGTGTTTGTTGGGGGTTGAGGGAGAGAAGCATGAAGGAAGGATCATTAAAAATGTTAACTGGCTGCATAAAAACGAACTGTATGTGTTTTTCTCTCCTTCCCACCCTACACCCCCCTGCGTGCCGTGGCTCCACTTATCAGCACGAGGGGGGGGGGGGGGGGGGCATACGAATTAAGACCACATAGGGAAAGAAATCAGACTTTTTTAAATGCCGAGAGACTGGCTAGAAAATTGGCTTAGTGCGGCAGATAGCAAACTGAACAAAAGGAACATATATATGAGCTTGAAGTGATTGAAGTAGCTGGCGTCTCCCGATGTGTGCCCGGCGTTTGATTCCCGCCACGGCTCTTACATAAACTGCTCGCTTAATTTCACACCGCGCATCTGAAAAATGACAACAAACGCTTTCATTAGAGCACGATGCCGCAGCCCCACGAAGAGACTTTAATGTTCTTGAAGCGTGGAGGAAGGAAGGAGGAGAGGAGGACGGGAGGGGGGTTGAAGGAGACAGAGAGAATAAACTAGGTGAAGGAGTGTGATAAATGTGGAGAGCGTTCCAAAAACAAGAAGCGGAAAAAGCAGCGAACAGCATCTGCTTTGATTATTTCAATATTCATGTGCCCCCCCCACCTCCCCACCCCACCTCCCAACCCTCCCTCATTCTCTCCTGCGTGAATTTGTTTTCCTTGCATGCAATTGGTAACGCTCATCTTTCCTCCCTCTTGCAAACTCTCTCCCTCTCTGCGCTTTGGTGTAGTGAATATTTTGCATATGCTTACCGAGGTACACGGTATGAGGAGTAGAGTTAAGCCCGGTTCGGTAATTTGGGATCTTTCATCTGTTTTCGGCGTGAGGCCAACCCTACGTTAACATAGAATCGGGTCACGGGTAGGGTTTTGCCAAAGGCCATGAGGATGTGTGTCACAGCATGTGTGTGTGTGCGTGAGTGTGTGTGCATGCTTGTCTGTGTGGATGTGTAGGCGTTCTCCTTCACGCTGTACCAGGGCTTAGCTCTCCTGCGTATTGCACATGGCGATGCATGGAGGTGCAACAGAGAGGTGCCACCCTTGAGGTCACTAACACACCATCCCCAATCCCATCCACGACAACACAGGTCTCCACTCAAAACAGCAGCTTTGTTGCCTTTTTCACGGAGTGTGTGTGTGTGTGTATGTGTGTAGGGTGAACTAAACAAACAGCTAGAGTTATGATTTGTGTTACTGAGTTTAAGGTTTCAAACGGCATTACAAAACCTTTTAAGTTTAGGATTTTTGTGATGGGTATTCATATAATTTTATGCCATATTCTGTGTCCTTGCTTTATTTGTTTTGTGTACTCTACTGAATCATTGTAATTATTGATGGTTGATTAGTTGTAAAGTCCTGTGAGACATGTTTATAATAAGCGCTGATGGAAAAAGGCTCGATTTATCTTGAAAGAGCACGTAAGCAGGATTATAAATGCCTCATTCCAAAAGACAAACAACTCCCTCCATCGCCCTCACATGATCAACTGCTAAAGATGGCAGAAAGCACAACAAGCAAACCAACAGTATCGTTACAATATGCATCACCTCAATTGCCTTTTTTTGCTGAATATGTGCAACAATCTAATTTGTGAGCATTGTTTTTATATTTCTGTCTATTTCATGATACTGTTAACTGTTCCAGTGATTTGTGTTTTTAAATTTCTAATTGAGCCAAAATTTATAAAAACTTTGGAAGAAAAAGCTCTGCTTCCTGTTTGAAATCAAGGATTTTCCTGAAGTGAACAAGACACTTTTGAGTGAAAGTGATACACTTTGTCACAACAAAGGCATTGAGTCAAGTTAACTCACAAACACATTTCAATGATTTCTAGTTAATTATACATTCATTCATCCAGATACATAATACGTGGTTTCTGTCACTTGTTTAGGTCTGTGTTGCTGTGGCAGCAAGTGATCCTGGGAGATCCCAATGTGTTCCCAGACCAGGTGACCCTTACAAGTGTAATCTGGGTCTGTGGTCTCCTTCCAGGTAGACATCCCTGAAATACCTCCACTGGGAGGTGTCTTTGAAGCATCCCGATCAGCTGACTTTCAGTGTGAAGGAGCGATGGTTCTAACTCCCTCTGGATATCCAAGCTCCTACCGCTTGAAACATACTGTGCTGTAGATCAACTCGGAAACTGCTAACGCTGCACCAATCCACCTGTTGATCTCACAATCCATCTTAAAATCACTTGTGGACAATACTTGAATTTCTTTACTACTTCAGGCAGCAACATGCCCCCAGATGAAGAAAAGGGAGCAATTCACCATTTTCTATAAATTGGT
Source organism: Scomberomorus guttatus (assembly GCA_038419695.1). NCBI lineage: Eukaryota > Metazoa > Chordata > Actinopteri > Scombriformes > Scombridae > Scomberomorus > Scomberomorus guttatus. The sequence continues at coordinate 6,260,888 of CM076458.1, forward strand.
AGATTGCGGGTAGAATCCTGAGGTCTCTCAACAGGATACTCGCCACTCGTAGGCTGAGGCTGGAGAATCACAAACAGAAGCCAACGTGCCTGCCGCTATTTGCACAGTAAACCCACAAGACTTCACCCATAAAGCACACAAAACACACGTAGCCTGGATGTCGTTAACCATCTGATTTGTTGTGTTTTGCTGCACTTTCATGTGCAGGTGTTGTAATGGCTTTTAAGTGTATAACTGACCTGTCAGAAAACAAACTTAAAAGTTGGAGTTGAGAATACGTTTGTGTGTGTCTACCTTGAGGCCTTCAGCAGGCGAGCAGCTGAGCAGGACCAGGTTGCTCCTGTGTGTGTTTGTAGGAGTCCAGGGCCACAGCTCCTCTCCGGGCTCGTCCAGGTTCCACCAGCACAGCGCCACATCCTGGAGACGGTTCAGACCCACACGTCTGAGGAGCCTACGTCCCCGCCCAGTCACCTCCACACAGGCCACCTGAACATGGAAACACACAAATGCAGAGTATGCACTGAGAAGAGAGTCAACATAGGAAATACAATATAAAGATCAATACTGGCATACACAGAAACACCCACAAAGTTCAAATATATCTTATGAGGAAGGGGAAGTTATCAGAATATCAGCTCCTTAGCCTCAGTGATTCACCCATGTGGATTCACCCACCTGAGGGCTCTGAAACTTCCACATCTGTAGCCGCAAATATCACTCGCCTGTCCTTCCCCCGTCCTGTTTGTGTTGATGTCTAAGGTTTTTTTTTTTATCTTCCATTATTAATGTCTGCGTGTGTGTGTTTTGTTCTGTCGGGCTTGTTGTTTTAGTGATGTGCATATTTTTGGGAAGGTCCGCCACGCTCTACGGGCCACAACACAGAGGCGCACAGTAATGAGCTCTCGTGGTGCTTTGGGGGCACACACACACACACACACACATATACATGAATGCATGCATGTATGCACGCAAACACACATGTACATATATGTAGAGACACTGATATGTACGTGTACACACGTTTACAGACACACACAAACACACCATTAAACAAACAGTGCTCTATCCAGAAGCACTTTTAAAGCAGGTGAAATTGCAGGTCTTACACTGTGACCCTGCCTTTCATGTACACCACAACTCATTCCCTCTTAACACACACACACACACACACATACACCCCAATATTCATACAGGCCTTTCATACACTCCTTATCTCCAGTCACACTCACTAACACAATGAGCCAGTCGATGGCTAACGCACACACGCACAGGCACACACACGCACAACCATACACACACATGTCCATGACCTCTGTCACAGTGCAGAAGAGTAGCTAGGACCTGACAGATAGAGGCAGGACAGAGGTGAAGGAGGGAAAAGAGAGAGGTATAAAGGGTGGTAATGAAGAAAAAGCAGATTGTTTGGGTTTGGACAGAGGGGTAAGGGAGAGGAAAGATGGGTGACGGCTGCCTTTATGCACTACAGCTTTAGGGAAATGGGAATAGAGGAAAAAGGCATGCTTGAATGAATGAATGAAGGACAAAACAAAAATCATACATAAGGAGAGGAGAAAAGAAGGTAGAATAATTGGAATTTTTGTAATAAATCAATGAGAGGTTTGTGTCAAAATAAATATCTGAAACCCAGGAAAAGAGCAGTCAGTTGTAAAATCAGAATCCCTCTAAATAGGCATGTTGTCATAAGCAGGAATACAGGAATGTTAATTAGAAATTAATAATAAAAACATGCTCCTACAGTACAAAAAACATGGTTTAAAAGACCAGGAACACGCAAAAATTAGTAAATCGACAAGCTGCGCTGTATGAGTAGAGCAGATTTGTGGTTCAGTGGTCCATGCCCCTGCACCTGCCACTTTAACCCCCCCTCCACCCAGCGTAACAGTGTCATCATAACAGTGTCTGTGTTTTAGGTTACTGTTAAATTTTTATTTATTTGTTAGATTTTTTATTGAACCCACCCAGCGTAACAGTGTCCATGTTATATGTCAGATTTTTTTACTGAATAAAAAATGTCTTTGCGTGTTTTGAAAGCTGAACCAAGACAAATTCCTTGTATTTCTATACTTGGCAAATAAATGATCCTTGAATCCTTGAATCCCTGCCCTTCTTGCCCCTTGGGGGGGAAATTTGCTTTGGACACAAAATACAGAGGCGAATGAAAATGATGGAAGTACATCTGATGATAAAGAGAACAAAGAGTTGCCCCAAACAGCTGAACGGGAGATCACTGACAGATTAGAAATGGAAAAGAAAAAAAAAAAAATCTGAAAATCACTGGGTTAATAACACACTCTATCTCTACCCCCCCATGCCCCCTCCATCCCTCCATCCCTACCCATCTCTTTCCTCTTCTAGATTTTTTTTTCTGCTGGCGTTTGCTGGTCAGCAATAATCAAAAACCACTTTCTGTGGGCCGGATTAGTTTAGCCCCCCCTCAACGCCCCCCACTCTCCCTTCTCCAGCTTAGCCCACTGGACCAGGGCGATGTGTGTGTGTGTGCGTGTGTGTGTGTGTTTGTGGGGGATGGGTAGTAGGGCATACGTGTGCACATGTGTGTATGTTGCAGGTTGCATGAGTGTGTGTGTGCGCATGCATTGACAGAGGAGTGGTGTGTACAATATGGCGCGGCGGCTGAATGAGTGTGTATGTGTTGGGGAGGGTGTCTTATCAGGACTCTGCTTGTGGAGACAGATGCACGGCAGGAACGATTGCCTTTACACACAGCAACATGCACGCGCACACACACACCTTAACAAAAGGGCCTGGCAGTAATGTGATAATGCCAGGGTTAGCGGTTAGCCAGCTAGTGAAGGAGGACACAGTTTTGTTTTGTTTTTGGGGAGGGAAGAAGGGCACGGCACATAATCAGACCTGTTACGAACACCTACAACCCCCCCAGATCAGACTGCCTCTTAATATGCACCTTTATGAGAGATTATAAACAAACACAGGGAGGACGTAGAAGGCGTTAAAGGCGACTTGGGCACATTTAATTGCAAGGTCTTCTTCCCGTGAACTTACTCAGACTGGATGGAAAACTCTTTAACGACTATATTCTGTGTTGCACCTGTTATGCACAAAGATACAGACAGGAATTGGACAAACATCCATAATTTACAAATTGTGTTAGGCCTTTTATTCAAGTCTGTCCTAAAACAACAGTCAGGTGCCCAAATGAACACTGACACTGTTCTTCTTGCTGTAATCATTCCTCCTGTTTATACTGACCATTAAGAGATCCCTTCATAATGCACTTTCAATGTAAGCAATGGGGGACAAAATCTACAGCCCTCCCACCATGATAAAATACATTTAAAAGTTTACTGTAAGACTAACTGTGGAAGATATCCTCTATTTTAGACTAGTTCTGATGGCTGAAGCCTCATATTATCTTCAGATAAACTTTTAAATATATTTTTGCTGAACATGAGGACTGTGGATTTTGTCCCCCATCACTTACATCGTAATCACATTAAGAAGGGATCTAATGGTCAGTATGAACAGGAGGAATGATTACAGCCAGCAGAAGACGAAAAGACAAAACATTTTTGACCATCCTTGTCACAATCGTGCAGTATAGATGCCTTTTAAATAGAAAACATACAAGTGATCCACTTTAAGGTAATTGGCATAGCACCTGGCAAAGCAATCAGATACATATAACAATCGATGAGCATCCAGCATTGGAACAAGAAAGAAGGTGGAAATTAGTTCACCACAAAAAATCATCTCAAAAGTGTTTGTCAGAATATAAAAGGAGGGGAGGACTTGTGCAATATCTACACCCTTGTAAAAGAGATTCTTTAGGATTTAGGTATATACTGTGTACATCGAGGAGCCGTCCATTAAACAGTGAATACCTAAGTGAACAGGCAAAAATCCACAGAAAGACTACTGGATTGTATTCTTCATTCAGACCTTTTGGCTGATTGTATTAGACCAAATGAATAGGATAAATGGATATCAAAAATCCACACAAACTGCTGAACTGGTTAGTAACAACTTGCTAAACTCAAGCAGTTGCTGAAGTTATTCTAAAGATTACTGGAAAATTAGATAACTGTTACATGTATCTGAGGTCCTTATTTGCTTATTTTGTAGATGTATGTAGTTTACAGTACATACCAGCTATTTTACTGAGTAGATTTCATAATAGGTTGTTAAACTGGCTGTCATGGGGACCCAGCTGGTGTCTCAGTCTACTAAACCTTGAATCAAACAAACAAACAAACTACCTTTCATTCCGTTTCTTTTTATAATGGCCTTATACTGAAACAACATGTGACTGAACTGAATATATTTTTGTTTCCGGGCTTCACTCAAATCCACATTTGAGAGTGGACAAAATGTTGGCCATCAGGTGGAATAAAAACAGAGTTGGACAGCAATAGTGGACCTGTTAACACCTTTTTTACTTTTTTGTGGTCTCTTCTACACCTGACTGTCCTGTCTTACATACACCTACACATATACACATGCACACTCCATTAATGCGTTCTACTGTACCTTGATTTCAGAGGGTGAGAGTTTGTCTGTTCGCCTGCCAGTCTCTGGGGAGTCCTGGTTCTTTTTGTTGAGGTAGACTGCAGCCACTTGGCTCTGCTCCAGGAAGGCCAGCAGAATCAGCCGATCGCTCAGCACCGCTGGGAATGACATCACCACATTTGTCATTGAATGTCATGATTCAAAACAAAAGACAACCTCTATATTGTTGAGATGACACTTTATAAAATTATCATATCACAAACATTTCCAGGTCTGTATTTCTATTCTGGGGCTCTGCTGGAATATCTTTGCATGATTTACAGTTCCTGTCTCTTTATGAGACGGTGAGCCCACTCTGTTCTGATTGGTTAGCTTCATGGATGCTACATGAACAAACAACAGTAGTCAGATTTTTCTTCTTTTTCTTGTTCTTCACTCAAAATATAAACTTCTCAAATACAACTGTACATGTTTGAGCCCGGATCTGATCTGAAATATGGGAGTGGACAACACAGACAACCCATGAAACAACATTTGCAAGAAAGGCTTCTACTGGACAGCTGTTTGTGGGCATGTATGAACAATCTGACATCAGATGGACAGGCAAGTAGAGGTAACTTTGCAAACGGAGCATTCAGAGCAGGATGAAGCCCTGGCTTTTGACTTGAAGGTGGCATTTTTATGTACATTCACCTCAAGTTTTGGAACATTGATCATGTTTAACATAGACACCTGACATTATAACAGTATATAAAATGACATAAAATTACGAAAAGCATGACATGTCCGCTTTAAAGAGTCCACTGTCTCTTTACACAGCCATAACTCATGACAAAAATATCAACACATATAAGTTACTACACAGCTGGGTCACCATCTATCTTCCAAATAGTTTTTATGTAAAACATGATGCCTTTAATTAGGATACTTGCATAAAGAAATACAGCTTAAATTATAAAGAAAAATAATGATTCATTCAATGCTAATAATTTCTTGAGATTCATTTTTTTTCTAATGACATGTTTTCTGATGCACTTGATGGTTTGATAAGAACATAGCTGAAGATATGTGTTGCCAAGTCCTGTAGTCTCTGTATTTTGGGTGAGCATGTACAGTATACAGTACATTGTTTTTCTAATTATACAACAAATTATTTTTCTCAGACATTTCTGCACTTCCCAATTATATTTTCATCCCGATGATGTTTTCTGAATGTTCTCTATGCTTTCACTTCATTACACTGCAGTGTCACTGTCCCTGTTAGACTGTATCATTTTGTTTTGATTAGTTTGGAGTAGGATGACGGAAGTTGTCTTTCTCCGACTTTTTCTTTCCTCTCTACCTTCCCTCATCCTCTCTTTTCCTGCCTCCTGTGTTCTTTGTATCTCTTTCCTCTCCTGTTCTCTTCTCTCTTCCCCTCCTGTCAGTGCACTGCAGGCTCTGAGGCCTTTTTGTGGCAGAAAAACACACTTGATCCTGTTCAACTCTTCAGGAGCTGCATGGAAACGCTGATTAGCAATTAAGCCCCCCTCTCCTTCAAATTAATCTGTTTATGAAACCAATTAAATGGAAAGGAGGGGGGTTGTTACACATGTCTCTCAGATATCCTGCTTTGAGTTGAACGAGTAAGGCTGCACCCCGAGATTTAGAAATCTAACCGGCAATTAAGCATGGCATGTGTGTATTTATAAACGTGTGGGTATTGGTATGATTACACTTCAAATCGTTCTGTTGTGTGAAAATTTCAAATTAATATGCAAATATTCATGAGGGAAGTGAAACATTGCTTGAAAATACAGAAAAAACTAGCATCTTAAACCAGGTCAGTTGATTCAGTGGAATCCCTCTGTCCCTATGTTGAAGTTGGATTATAAAGCATTTGTAATGAAAACTGGTTCAAGGCTTAAACCATTACAAAATACAGCCATTAACGAGGCCTTGGCTTTCCGAAACAACGTTTAATGCAATAGTAAGCGTCTTTGTAATAGATTACAGACAAATCAAGTTAAATGCAGTTTAGTATTGATCTCTATGGGTGTCTATAAACGGGATTAGGATTAATCCCATTCAGTCCCAAATGAAGGAGGGGATATGAAACCAGGCTGTGGCCCAATCTGGGACCAGGTGGCTGATTTGGTATTAAGGGCCAGACCTTTATGACCCACCCCAATACACCCCCAGACACACACACACACACACACACACACACACACACACACACACACACACACACACACACACACACTCATACTTAAACACCCCAGACACATAAACACATGTACAGATCGTTACATATACATTCATACGTGCAAGCCTGTAACCACGTTTTATGCACGCACTGTTCCACACACCAACACATGTACACATAGAGTACATGCACTCACACCCACAGTCATAAAACAAACCAACCACATGTTAAAGCACACACACTCACCGCATACACACAGTCGCCTAAATCCATTTAATGCCATCTCCTCAGCAGCATGTTGACATAAGAGGCCAATGGGCTTAACCAAAGCACATTTAAACATGGGTAAATGAAACCAGCTATGAAAAATCACTTAAGGATGCTTAATCGTGGAGCATATGCACAGCTTGGCCCAGACATCGGCCAAAGGAAGCTGGTAATACTTTGATGGTGTAAAATATATGTAATCTGCTGATCCGTATGATGCAATCAGAGCTCATGGTAGAAACACGGAGGTAACCAGGACTGAAGATGCAAAGTTTAAGAGAAGTTTAGGCCTGCTTTGTTACATCGTGAAACAAAAGCAGACCTGGCTGCCGTTGCCGTTGTCTCAGAGCGGCAAATACGTAAAACAGGCCTCACATTTCATTCAATCCATGCAAATCAAAAAGAGGATTTTCTTCAGCATTCAAATGCTAAGAACCTTTTTGCTTAAGAAAGTTGTCAAATCCTGCTCATTATAACGTGACTTATGGTTTCATTTATTTTTAAACTGATCTGACATTGCAGTGATTGAACATACAAATACATAATAAGACACGAATAAGACACCTCTACATAGCATATGTCACACACACAGGCACACATGCACGCACACAGGCACACACATATGCACGCACACACACACACACACCAGTCACAACTTGATTGTAATTGTAAACTGTTTCAGTAATTGTAAATTGTAAATGTGTTCGACAGTGTGATCTGGTCTGGCTTTCTACTCTAATTGTCTAAGGCTAATTTAACAAGTGACAGATGTGAGAACAGCCTCTAACCTGCTGCCCCCCATCCCCCCCCCCATACACACACACACACACACACACACACACACACATACACACATACACAAAATCCCCGGAACCCACCCTCTCACAACCATTACTCTAATAATTAGTGCCTCTGAGGCTTTGAATGGAGCGCAGCGGGAGATGAGTGGGTGTATGTGTACCTGGGTGTGTGTGGGTGTGTATGTGTGTACCTCAGTATGCGCCATTGTGTGTGTGTGTGTGTGTGTGTGTGTGTGTTCCAGTCTCTGTGCGTGTATGCCTGTAAAAGTAATAAGTAAATGCTTGGTCTACATTAAAAAAAAAAAAAAACAGTCTGTGCGTCTGTAATTACATATGTACTTGTGTAAAAACGAGTGTGTGTGTTTGTATCTGTGTATGTGAGAGAGAGAGTGTGTGTGTGTGTGCACTATGGGGGCTTTATCAGGTGTCTGGAGACCTCGGGCGGAAGCGAGGAGGGCGGTGTTATGAACAAATAATTGATACAGAAAGAAAGAAATAATTAGCAGATTTGGGCCGGTGTCCACGGCCCCTTATTCTCTCCTGCCAGGTCTGCAGAGCGAGGGAGCGCAGTGCGAGTGGGGGGTGGTACTCCCTGGAGGAATGCGCAATGGAGGAAAAACACTGATGGATGCTCTTAAGGGAAGGCCCCTGGACACACGCAGCACAAAAGGATTTGCCCGCAATTAGCTACCAGAGTCGCCTCGCTCACCTGTGGCACCTGTCATCTGTGTGAGTCGGTGCGTGTGTGAGAGAGTGTTTGCGTGACAAAGTGGTGAGAGTGGGGAGTGTGTGTGTGTGTGTGTGCGCGTGTGTGTGTGTGTGTGTGTGGTAGATGTCAGGCGGCATGTGTGGTGAGCAGGTGTAAGCACATAGTCGGTGCTGAGAGTGTGGGAGAAAGTGCATTGTAGATGGTTTTGTGGTTTTGAAACACTTAACATTTTAATGCAAATGTCTCTGTGTTTGTGTGTGTGTGTGTATAGCTGTGGGCAGAAATAGGTAGCCCATCAATGTGGTGGAAACAATGATGATTGTGTCCTTAATCTGCTTAAACCTTGGTGAACCGCTAGAATATTCAAGCCACATATTAAACCATCATTTCATTCAGTGAATGCAAGAATTGCAACATTACAGAAGAAGGTATTCTGTCCTGCAATAGTAGGTGTAATGGTAATGCAACAGCACTAATTAGCATCAGCAGCATCAAACTAACCAAAATTACAGTCAAAAATAAATATTTTAAATAAATAAACACATATAAAATATATTCCAAAGGATAAAATAAGCTCCTTAGCTCCCTGAAATGTATTCATAAATACACACAGAACAGGTCTCGACTGATTTATAGTGCAACTACTGTTATTTAGAATATACTGGATGTTTGTTTGTGTAACTAACCATCAGTCACGGTGTTGGCTGGTAGTCGGCCCACTAATGTTCGGTCAACACACACTTGTTCGAGTTGAGATCTGTTTAGAGTCAGTGTCACCAGTACTCCGCTGCTCAGCATCAGCTGAAGGGTACCGCACAAACAGAAAAAATTACATATGAGATTACAGAGGACAGAGATCCAGTTTCAAATCTTTTAAACTTAAACCAGAACCTTAGTATGCTTTTTGTTTCTGTCCAAACATCGACAGAATGTATACTAAGCTATGAAGACTGTAAATAAAAAAGGGACTAAACAGAAGGGAAAACAGAAAGGGACTAATTGAATGAAATTGTATGAGAGATGATCAAGATAGCATCTCTAATTGAACTTGAATTGTACCCATAACTCCTCGATGAGGGTTGAGTCAATTCTGATAAATGTAAAAGGTCTATTGCTACTGAGAGAAGCTGCAAAAATTAATTTAAGCTAATTGTTCCCAGTCTTTTAACTGCAATCAGAAACACAACCTGTGGGTGGATAGGAAGGAGTCAACAGTATCACCTCTAATACAAAGTTTAATATCTTAAAAATACAAACATTTAGTTAACAGTAGTTAATGTGGTTGAGGTGAAAAGGAATCAGTATATTTATGCTTAATATTGGCGAAAGGCAAGCCAGACTTTCCAGAATCCTGCCACCTGCCACATCCTGGCATTTCAGCAGCACTGTGCCGCTCCACAACTGACCACGAGTGTGAGTACCATACAGTCCGACCCCCCCCTCTACACTCTGGAGGCTCAATATTTCATTAATAGTTCAATAATAAATCATAGATGTAATTGGTTAAGATTTGAGTTGGCTTATGTCTTTTAAAATTGAAAAGTGTTTATGGCTCACTACAAGCACAAGTAACACTGTTGGCTTGAATGTTTATTATAAAGTGGATCTATAATTAACATCTGATATTAAGTGAAATTAAATGTGTGAGAGGAATCATAATACAATATGGCTTCAGTTCACCACCTCACCATCTGTGTCACCAATTTCCCCTGTTGTTCATACGCATGGGTCAGAGTTTACGTACAGGTGCACACATTCTCCCGTCAAGTTTGTTTTTATAAATTCCAACTTTTTCGTGGGAAGTGACTTGCGTATCTTTCAAGCCCCGTTTTGTGATTATAAATGAGGCCCCTGGTCTGGGAGGACTGGGGGAGGTACGTTCAGCTTCTGCCACTATCTGAAGTGTGTGTGTTTGTGTGTGCGCATACAGTAGGTGGTGGGCTGAGGAGGGTGTGTACCTGGCAGCAATGCTTGTTCCTCCATCTGGTGTGGACGCAGGTGTTGGTCTGCAACAGTTCCTGAATGAGCATGACAGATAAACAAAGAGAAAGAAAAAGGGAGACGGTGAGAGAAACAGAGCAAAAAGAGGTGTCCAAGCAGCCAACACAACTCATATCCACAGGAACGCAGAGCTGATGCAACACAGATGCTGAGAGCAACACAACATTGGGTTTGAACAGGTAGTTTAAAAGTTTTAAATACAGAAAACTTATATTTCGCATAAGTAATAAACCAGAGGATGTGGTGTCTCTTTGCCTCTACAGAAGTCAAACTATGAACTTTTGTGTTTTTGTAATGCCAGTTCTGCTCATACTCATTCATTGTCTTGGTGGTACACAGTACCGGACACTTACCACCACAGGTGGCCACTGCAGCAGCTCATGCTTGCAAAAGGGTGGGAGGGAGTTGAAAAAGGATGCAGGTAAGGACTGTGTGTGTGTGTGTGTCATTCCTGCCACATTCCAAACCCAGCTGGGGTGATTGGGTGGGTGGAGAGAGGGACAGAGGAGGAGGAGGAGGGTGGGGTGTGGAGGTGAGCTGGGGTGTTTCTAGTTTCAGACAATGGTTACGGGTGAGAGGAGGGAGGTGGATGGGTGGGGAGTGTGTGTATGTGTGTGTGCGTGTGTGTAACAGCCACAGACAGGTTCCAGCAAACAAAGCTAGGTCTGTACTGCCACAAGTACAGAGGCGAGGAGGGGGAGGAAAAGGCGGAGGAAGAGGGGGATGAATGAGGGGAGAGGAAGGGAAGGAGGAGGAAGAGAAGGAGGGAGGAAGGGAAGGGATGAGGGGGCAGCCTGCAGCCCCCTGATCCCCTCAAATATCCCCCTCGATGACAGAGCTCAGCCGAAAGAGAGGTGATGAGAGAGGAGAGGGAGAGAAGAGAACAAACGAGAACGACAGGGAGAGTGAAGGGAGAGGGAGAAAAGAGAGAGAATGCCCCTATTTGTTAATCAATCGGCCGTTTCGGAAAGGGAAAACTCAGAAAATCCCCAGAGGGAGGAAGAAGACAGTGGGGGGGTGAGGGGGGGTGATGGGGGATTGAACAGAGGAGGCGGGTACCTCCAACTCCTTCAGCGAATCGCGTAGCTTCTCCGGTCGGCGGTTCCTGGGGGTCCACGAATAGCCTCGAGCTACAGAGGAAAAACACAAGAAGAATCAGGAGATCATGTGACTTTAACTTTTAAAAACAGAAATTGGAGAAATCATTTTAAAAAGGCATTCATGGGAATTCAGAAGAATGTGGCAATGAAAACCGGAAAGGGTGAAAGGGTTGAACTTTATATCTGGGTTGAGATCTAAGTATGAAAATGGGTGACATGGGGAATAAAGGGTGGTGACAAGGGTGGAATAAAGAGGCGCAGGTACATCAGGCAGGTATTCTAAAATGCAATGCTGACAATGTTTTCGAATGTTTACAGAGTAATGCTGCACTTTACCTAGAACCTTTTTAAGCACTCATGAACTTTTGCTTGACCACAAGAGCAAATGTTGTCTCCCAATTAGAGCTGAAACTTTTAGTTGAATGACAGAAAATTATTCAACAACTATGTTGATAATCGATTAATCATTTATTTAGTCATTTATCAAGCAGAAATTCCAAATATTTTCTTTGGTTCCAGCTTCTCAAATTCTTAATCAATTATTAAACATTTACTAGTTGCAACACTAGTATCAATTCTATACTAAATACCTGCAGTCTTAACTGTTAGAAAATGAGAAGCTACAACAGGTTAACAACTTTCATTATCAACAGTGTGGGGAGGTATGCTATGAATGTGGGAATTCAGGATTCATATCGCCCTATGAGTTAATTTAAGTGCTACTGGTACCATTAGCTTTATTACTCATATACATTTATGCTTAAAACCCAACGTAAAATTATAACTGCTATATAAAACCCACACTATTGTAGTTTTATATTTCTGACTACCATCTCCCCAAAGCAGCAAAAATCTGAAGTCTGCTGCTTTCAGATTGAAGTAGCCAGTAAAGGAGTCAAAATATTCTACTGAAAGCAAAATGTCCCTTCAAAAAACACACAAACTGGTCCTTGAGGAGAAGGAAATACTTAATCGTGACTTTTGGCACTCTTTAGTTATCTCCCAAATGCAACCTCACAGTTAGCAGCACATATCTCAACACGTGCCACACCAAGGCCCCTTCATTTTAATTTCCCCCTCCATCTCTAGTGGTTAAACAGAGGGAGGGAAGGATATAAAAAAAAAAAAAAAAAACAGCTAATTGAATTTGTGCATCTGCTCCTGCCCACGCATATACATGAACTTCAGTGGAAGGAAAGATGGGAAGGAAGGACTGCTGTTTTCAATATGGTGCAATCACTCCCCTATCTGTTTATTTTACAGTCTCCCTTTTCATCTTTACTGAAAGGAACCATTAAGGAGTGGGGTTCTCTATTAAGAATGAGTGGGAAGAGGAGGTAAACAGATGCATGCAAATGAGGGTGGGGAGGGTGAGGGGGGGCGTCAGGGGAGAGAGGAGGGAGGGGAGGGCAGGAGGATGAGTGTTCGTCTCCTGATAAGGGTGTTTGTATTCCACTACTGAGTGAAAAGCAGAGAGAGGGAGGGAGAGAGAGAATAGAGGAAAGTGGGACAGTTGATTGACGAGGACAGCGATTTCTGGAAGATGGTCATCCACTGGTAAGATGATTAGGGCCTAAACACACAGACACACGTATGGATATGGGGAATAAAATCATCTCTCTCACTGAGTTTTTCTGTTGGAAACTTACCCTCACAGAATTGGAGTTTCTCATTGTAGTAGTGATGCTCCAGGGGATTGGCTGAGAAAAAGAAAAGAGGCCAAATGAAGGATTTGATTTGAAATTCATATATGAAAATAGCAAGGTGTACAGGACATGTTTACATGATGTATACATAGACCAGAGTAACAGAGAATAAAGCTGGAGCTCAAACATCGCTATAACTCCAAGGGGCCGTTTTGGCAAAGTAAAACTTACAACCGTGCCTCATGGCCCGGTCACTGTGAGCAAGAAAGTGGCCAGTCTGGTGGCCGGCCCCTCTGGCAGGCAGGAACACCTCCAGGATTAGTAGTATTAATCAGATAAGGGGGTGAGGGGCCAGACAGGCCCAGACATGGGCACCTGCTCCGGGGCTGGGTGGGGGAGGGCTGGGGGGGTTTTTGGCTGCTGGGGACCCCCGGAGCCGCTCCAATGAGCCTGGGTCTCCCTCTAGTGGTGAGATGTGAAACTAACATTTTGCCTTTCAGAGAAGCAAATACATACAACAAACAGATGTTCAAAGGAATAAAAGTAACTTGATACCAATTGACCAATTTCATTTGAACTCAACCAGTCACAGTGATATACACAGGATGTTGTCTATATTTTGATATGTTGCTCATATGAATGTTTCCTAAATATTAAAGTTAGAGCACCATTACACACATGTGTATGTACAAAGTAGAAAACACGGGCTTTAGTTTAAATACAATGTTGACTATATGGATCTTTGCTTAAAAAGGTAAGATATATAAAAAATGTAATTTTTCACAGTGTAGCTGAACACACTACACACATTTTCTTCATTTGTTTAAGCTGAATGCAACAGTGCCCAAACAAAATATCAAACACAGCTTAATCTAACATAATCTACTGTATATGCAATGGAATCATGACCTGAGCTATCATTACAATCCTGTGTGAAAATGTTGTGATACTTTTGGATGGTGATTCTGCTCCCCCTGCTCCGTCTCTCCCCTCCTCCTCCTCTCCTCCCTCCACTCTGATATCAAGCCACACTTTAGTAATCCTCCAAATGAAAGGATTTGGAGCGAGAGCATCGTCTCTCCACTGAAGATTGGAATGAAAGAGAAGGCAGCTTCTCAGATGAGAGAGAAGGGAGAGAACCCCATGATGAGAGAGAGAGACAGAGAGAGAGAGAGAGGGAGAGAGAGAGAGAGAGAGGGAGACATACTGTACACAAAATGAGAAAGAACAAAACATACGTGGTGAGAGAAAAGAAAGAGACAAAGAAGGAAATCAATGAAAGAGAGGCATAAGCATAGAAGACAGGCACAGTAACAAAGACAGAAAAACATGCAGATAAGAGAAAGAGACACTGAAAAATACATAGAATTGACGGAGGGAAACAGGGAAATGGAGAGAGAGATGTGTTTAAGAAGAGAAAGAAAGTAAAGACATGGCAAATGACAACTCAAAGCTGCTCTAATCAATATTTTATATTAACGATAGATCAAATGACTGTGTGTAATGTAAAAGGTGTCGCTCATAGTGACAAACCCACAGAGAATTCTCTCCAAACTCTGCTGCTCCCCTCAGTTATACAGAGTGTTTCAGTGCCTTTCAGCTCATTGTTTTGGTTTTTTGGCCGTCACCTTTATTGTTTTGGTTAAACCTGCTGTACATTTTCTGCCCAGCACCAAACGGCAGACAGTTAGCGACCAGCGAGTGAACATAGTTGAACGTTTTAGCTGCTATAGGGCCAGTTATTTCCCTCAGGATTCAGTGGAGACCAAAATAGAACTAAAAAGAAGCGTGAATATTATATTTATGTTTGCCAGGTGGCCAGAAACACAACTCCAAATAAATGCCAGTGGTGCTCCTTGTCAGCTGGATGTGTAAATAAGCAACTGTTTGTCATATTACCTTTATTAGGCAATAATATGTGAACATTGTGTTTACGGCTTGTTGCATTGCCCCCAAGTGGCCCCAAAAAATATCAATTAATGCAGCTTTAAATAAAATTTAAATGGGAAAATGACTTTACAGACATCTTAACATTTTAATTACTTTAATTACTATTACCTTTTAAACCTATAAACTGCAATTCTATTTTAAAAAGACAGACAACAGCACATGTGTCCCTGTGATGGATGCAGTCAAGACATTTTTTTTTAAAAGGAACAAGTAGCAGCAGCCCACTTTTAATAATTTAACCTCTAATGTACATATATATATGTATTTTATAAATGTTAAGATACAATATCCTGTTAGCGTAGCGGAAGGGCTAAATAGAGAGATAAATTTCTTACTCTGGTATTATAAAAAGTTGCTTCCCCTTGGATGTTAAAGTCCAGTCATACTGTCCGTGGTACGTACTGCACTCTACATACTGACAGTACACACTAGTAGTATATAATATTTATTACATACTTTTTACTTGCAAAATGTGCTAAAATTGGAACCTTGGAAAAGTTGAGAGTAATTTTTTAAATGCTTAAACGATTTGAGATGCATTATTATTATTATTATTATTTTTTTTTTAAGGGTGCGACACAAATTATGTAGCAACCTTTCTTTGACCAATCACAGTAAAACAAATCTAAAAATGCTTGCAAGATGCATCTTTTTCATACAGATCAGGCCAGTGATGTGAGTGATGTGAGTGATGTTGTAATGGCGACAGTGTAGCCATATTAATACACACTAAAAAGAAAAAAAGCAGAGGATGAGAGAGCCCCGTCCCTACACTGCTAGGACCGTGGGGGAGCGATTTGAGCACTTCCTGATGGTAAGGGAAGCCTCCTGGCCTGAGGCAATATGAGGCTGGACTACATGGGGCCTCTTGCTATGTGATCTAGGAGAAAGTCAACAGTTTAGTTTTCCTATCGCTGTGTGGCAGGACCCCAGGTCAACAGCAACACAGGGAGTGTAAGAGATAGAACCGCGGAGGCCTAATAACCTGTGTGCATGTGTATGTGTGTGTGTGGTATGTGCATGTGTATATAAGGTTTTAGGGTGTAAATCCTACATACTAATAGCCTCTGTGTGGACAAGTATGTGTGGTTAAAGGGTGTAAGACACCGAAATACCAATAATACGAAGGACTAATAATCTTTATGTGTGTGTGTGGAGTTACAGCTTATGTGAGCACAGGAGGCAGCAGAAAGCCCTTCTTCATATATAAGGAAATCACATACATTCCAAAAACAAGACAAATGCAACTTATCTTAAACACAAACAGACATCCAATATAAACACTATTTACCTGGCTCTCCTTTATCGTAGTACTGATAGGTGCCAATATCTGTATCTGTGGGGCGAGAGAGAGAGAGAGAGAGAGAGAGAGATGAACATCTAGCTGTCAGGGAAAAGCAGAAGACAGATCAGCAATTTCGCACCGTGGGATAAACAATCGCTATCAGCCAGTGGCCTGTCCTGTCTGCCAGCACCACGGTTTAGATAAGACCCTGGGAGGGAGGAGGGGGTGTGAGGGTAGGCTGGGGGGGGGTCCAAGCCAGAATGAAGGGGGGTATTAATAAAGACAGGAATGTGCCTTGACCCATCCCACCTGAGGGACAGACTGTGACTTACACACATGCAACATATAAGGACAGCTAAAAAAAAAAAGACATATATGTTCAACATACACATAGCATGCAACACGCAGAAACGCACATACAGATTGATATACACACATACACGCACAAATTGCTGAGCTGAGCTTTTTTTTTTTTCAGTGTTATTCCTGCAGGCCCAAAACCATAAGCAGACTCAGATTCGCACAACACATCGTTTCTTTATCAGTCCACTACTGTTGCTGCTGCTGCTGCTGCTGCTGTTCCTGAGGCCAGGTCACACTAATACAACAGGAGAGCTGATGGCAGACAGACACACACACACACACACACACACACACAAACTCACACACACACCACGTATAGTGTACCTCAATACAGATACACTAATAACTCTAATTACTTGTTTCCAAATTGGGATTTTCATAGTAAACAAGTAAATCAAGTAACATGCAGACTCATTCTATATCCGCACCAACACAAAACACACACACACACAAACACACACACAAAATGGTTCAATGTTACAATTGATAATGGCTCATACTCTTAACATTGGGTATCTGTCAATACTAATATCAATCAATCAGATTTTTTTCTATAGACAATGTTTAAAGTGTTTCTAATACGTTTGTATAAAAGCATTAAGCAATACTTCTGGTATTAACATTGGCAAATGACACCCAACTGTATTTAGACTCTTTTGGCATTTTTTTTCGTTTCGCTTATATTGATCCCCCCATATCCATTGGCAACTGTTCTCAACAAACAAGCTCAGAGACAGTATATGCTATACATGCACAGCATGACACAGCAGAGGTAGGGTAACCAGGCTGGTGAAGACAGTCGAGCATCTAACAAGCTAAAGACCCATGTTTTTTTCTCAGCAGTTTGTGAACTGTACCAGAGAATATTGGAATTTTATTCTTCTGCTAGCCAAAACCACAACTATAATGGGATGCTCATATTCCTCTTTGTCTGTTGGATGTGTAAGTAGGCAAATATTTGCCAATGTCATAGCACATAATGAATTTTCTCTTTGCTCACAGCTTGGCTACAAGTATTTACAGTAGACAATGCTTCAGTTTGTCTGGTATCAGACCAGTCTTCAGTTGTTTGGTTAGTTGACCAAAGTTCAATAACTTTGTGGCTTTATTTGTGGGACCTTTCCATGGACTAAAAATCATTTATTTAACAATGGAGCATCACAGTTAGGCAGCAGCAGCAAGTAGAAAGGTAAGACAAAAAGGTCACCAGGTCAAATCTGAATCTTCATTTAACATCTGTGTGGGTGTAATGTATGAATAGCTCTTTTCCTTCCTGCAATGATTTCTGTTGAGGAAATGCAACAAAGTAAAGCACTTAAACTCCATCTGCTCAGTGGCCAACAGTAGAAGGCTTGTGGGAGCTATATAAACACGGCAATCACATGTAGGATCTACACACAAACAGCATAGAAAACATTTGATTCACTGCATTATAGATGCTGGTGTTATGAATCTATACTCGAGTTTTTAAGGTGGATGTATATGATGAAAGGAAGGTGGTGATAGGGTGTGTCACACCTCAGTGACCAGGCTTCTTCGCTAAGATGTATCCATCCACATTTTTCCAAGATAGCAGAAGACACACACAGCAGGAAGAAACAAACAAATAAGGATGTGTCACCCAGGATACACATCCCGTCTTACCTTTGTGTATACACATAAACTCACACATATACAGTATATACACACAAATACACACACAGTCAGCCTCCGAGAGACACTATCTTTGTCTAAAGCTCAGCAGAGTGTGAAAGACAAAACAGAATGGAAGGGAGGAGAAAACACGAAAAATGGAGAAACAGAGCATTTCCATCTGAGAGAAGAGATGGACTGATATGTGATGAGCAGGCCCACGCCGCACAAAAACTGCTAGAAAAGTCACACTTAGACCACACCCACTCGGCCAGACAAAGAACGATTGGTTGCCAGTTAACGTTCATCTATTTTATTATTAGATGTGCTTCGATTAACCAGTCGATTATTTTTCCGATTAATAGATAGTTGTTTGGTCTATAAAAGTTTCATTTTTCCTTGTCAACAAATGTGGAATAGTGGCATCCCTTTGTTTACATTAGCTCCAGTGTGGGTGGTCTTAGAAAACATTTCTCACTGTTTTTTTTTTTAGTTGCTTGTGGTCATGCTAAACAATTATAATTTAAACAATGTACAAATACAGTTTAATGTTGTGAAAAAAATATAAAGAATGCTGTGTAATGCAATAAACCAAACTGATTGCATGAGAATTTGAAGAGAGCAAAGAGAAAGTGAAAACAGACGGAGAATTGGTGCTGACTGGGAGTCAGATTGTTAAAGTAGATATAGGTAAGGTGGAGAGAGGGTGTGAAAACAAAGTGAGCGATGACAGAAAGAGACAGAGCAAGACGGAGTGAGAGGAACAGGAGAATTATTGAGAGGGAGATTGAACTTGTTGATAAGTTCTACCTTTGACTTGGAGTGAGCTCTTGGTGGACCACAAGTGCAGCTCAGCCAGGCAGAACGCCATCTGATGGAGGAGTGTAACCCGAGTCTGTAGAGAGGACAAGTGAGAGAAATGAATGAAAGAAGGAGAAAGAGACAGGGCAGACCAAACACAACCACAGATGCGTATCTTGACGAGACAACATAATAGATTGACATAAATAGGCCTAAGGGTCAAACAAAGCAAGCATGTAGGCACACGTGCTCACACACACACAAACGTGTATGACGAACAGGCGTAACTGCTCGACTGTTACTACCTGACCATGTACCTAGACTGGCAAAATCCAAAATTTTCCTGTATGCTCAAACTATAGTGCAGATGACAAAGCAAAATAGGACGGTGTACCTTTATGACCTCAGAGATGATGGAGGACAGTGAAAATATAATCAAATGATCCATATCTTTTGTAATTTCTTTTTTTTTTAACTTGTCTTTTTTAACTAAATAATTAATTGTTTTGTAACTCTGTGTTAAATGAATCTCATTTAAAAACATTGCTCTCAAAGAAAAAGACATGAGGGGGCTGGGGTGTGTGTAACCAAAGTGAAGGTCTGAAGCAATGCAATTACACACAAAGAAGGCATAGCCGAAACATTAAACAAAATAAAAAGATAATATCTAATTAATTTGGGTGTGCAAACCCATTTTTGTGCTTTGGATTTTATCATTTTTACAAAAGAAAGTCATGAACTCTTTAAGATGTATTACTTTCTTAATCATGCATTCATTTTTCTATATAACTGTGTACCATGTTTGCATTAGACAACACTTATTCGCAGTCTTGCAAAAATAAAAATGTTGCCATAGAGATAACAGTATTAGTAGTCATTGTTGCATTTGTAGTTGTTTTAGTAGTAAATGTAGCAGTAGTAGTAATCATATTTTGTAGTAGCAGCGGTAATGTTAGAGGTTGAGGGCTTACAAAAACTGTGACAATGGCGATGCAACATAATACTCTTTTGTAGCACCAATGTATGACTTCCTGTACCTGTAATACCTGTATTACTAGTAAGATGGAATAATAGTAGTGGCAGCGCTACAGGTATGCATTCACATTTTGATCAAAAAACTAATTAAAAGACAAAGTGACAGACAAACTGACACGCACATGAACTCAGGCTGACGCGCAGTGATGGACGCACACTTTGGAGCTGACAGCTCAGACAAAGCAGGTAGCATTCCACACATCAGCTAATGAAAATAGGACAGGTCTACATCAGGCGCTAGTTATCTTTCCTTCTTTATTACAGGCTTTATTCTCCAGTCTGTTAACTTGTGTTCCTGGAGGGTTAAGCGGTTGCTTTCTTCTAGTCCTCACTGCGGGGTTTCCCCTGTAGTATTGATGTTGTGTTATTGTATTGATGGTTTGTTATTGTATGTTGCTGATGTATTTGATTCTGCTGTATGAACTTGTGGTTTCAGTTAGTCACTGTGGAATCAATAAAATATTACAAACTACAGCTACTGTTACTTTTACTACTACTACTAACACTTCTACTTACTATTATACTACCAGTATTACCATAACTAGAACATCAACTAGTACTACTGCAACTACTTCTAGTGCAAATGTTGTGTTACCTCTACTGGCAGTACATATTTCAACACATCTGTGTGTCTTCTTTGAGATAACACACATCAACACAATATAGTATGTTACTGACAACAAAAATGTTGTTTTTAACAGATATTTGCATTGAAAAATAGCGTGTTGTCCCAAAAAAGATAAAAACATATGCAAATATGACCTTTTAGTACACTACTGTGGAACTGCAGCTGCAACTACCATGACTGGTGATACTACTACTAGTGACCTTATTAATATTCATGGTACTATTATTGCCACTATACTGTTTGTCTTATTGTAGGCCAACCTTGCAAAAAAACAAGCTGGTCAAGGTCAGTTCTGTTAAGTTCAGTGTTTTTAAGAGACAGTTTGGTTTTGGGGGATTTGTGTTATCATCTGCTAGACAAAGAAGGCATTTTCTGTGACCTGGTCCCTACATGCAATCACAGTTATGTTGACAATGGAGATTAGCCTACAGTCTGTCTTACATCCCATATATTTCATCAAAATGTTGCCTTCAATATATCTTTAAACTGTATGTGACATAAAGAAGGCATCTGTGAGTTTGTCTCATTCTGTGAGAGCAGAAAAGATGTACATTTCCCAAAATAACAAAAGTCTTTAACCAATTTCCTCATTGTCTGAAGCATGAAGTCTGCCACGTTGAACACTGAATGCAATCTGCTTTCGATAATGTTATGGAGTGATAGACCCTTCAACATTACAGTGTACAAGACTCTGTTTGAATTACATCCTACACAGGATGGACTCAGATCAGCATAGCATAATGTGTGGGAGGGGAGGATGCTCAACACAGGCCAGTGCAGAAACTCAAAGGTGTAGCAGTATTGCTGTGTCGGCCATTCATTTCTCTATCTGTGCAGCTAATGCTCTCCATCTCTCCAGCCTCTCTCTCTCTTATTTTCTCTCGTTAACGCTGAGAGGGGACTCTCTCTTATCTTTCCCCTCTTGCTCCTCCTGGTGTGGGGGGGAAAAAAAAAAATCTCATTTTGCCACTCAACCCCCAAAACTACAAGTCCCAACAAAAATACACACAGATAACACCGGGTGCCATGGAAACGCTGGGGCTAGCATGGCATGGCAGCAACGGCGTAACGAGTTTACTGACATAAGAGGATTCTTTCATCCTCTCCTAACCAGCTTTTTTAGAGGAAGTCAGCCCTTTTGGAGGGAAAACCTCATTTCAGCCAGCTTTCATTTAGTTATTGCCAGTCTGGCTCGCCTAAAAGTTCTTGAGACCTTGTTCTGCGAAGCTGTCGGGGTCTCAGGGAGTTTATGGCAGAATAGAAGAAACAAGGGGGCTGACAGAGATATAGAAAATGAGAGAGCAAATGGGTGAGTATGTGTTGGATAAGAATGATATGTGTGTCCATGAGCCCTGTGGCCACATATGTATCCAGAAAGGCAAGACAGTGAGAGAGAGAGAGATATTCACAAAAGACGGAGAGAGTTTGGTCAGGGCGAGGTGTTCTTGGTGTGTACTAAGGTAAACAGCAACTGAAGATGAGTCCATTTACACTGAGTGCCATTCTTCTATACTGTCACATCATAAACATCAGCATGTTTGTCTAACAACTCCTCACTCTTCTCTCTTTACATGACACCTATGCATACACACAAAGCCAAACATATCACTCAAATGTTTAAATCAAGTGTGTCAGAGTGCATCAACTTCAAAATTCTACTTGTAGTCTTCAAAGCACTTAACAGTTTGACTCAGCAGTACATCACTGACCTGCTTACTGACAATCCATCAGGTGATTTATTTTTTTTTTTAACGGTACCTAGAACAAGTTTCAGATCTGGTGAATGTGCTTTTACTGTAGTTACTTTGGTCGCGTTCTCTGGAACAAACTGCCTGATGGCCTGAGATTTGTCACAACTGTGTCAAGCCCAAGTATTCAAAAGAAAACTGAAAAGTTTATTTTAACTGTATGTGTGTGTATATCAGTGTTTGTTGTTTGTGTCTGTGTGGATGTAAAGTTAATCAATGGGTGCGAGGTTTCCTCTTTTCTTTTTTGCCATTATTTATACAGGGTATGATATGCAACAAAGTCTGCAGCCAGAATCAAACCCCAGTATATGTTATGCATTTTAACAAGCAGGCCTTCCTCTTCTTTCTAATGATATTATAAGTACATTGAGTTTACTTATGATGAAATTATGAATACAAATTTCTGTGCCTTGCCTTGCCTTAAACTGACACACACACACACACACACTTAAACAGACACCTCAGTCAAATTCTCTCCCATCTCTCAAACTTGCAATAGCAGTCACACCCACACAAGCATGATTATTACCTCAACCATTTGTATGTATTGTATACTATAAACATTTGTATGTTTATATACTTGTTAAAGAATGCAAACAAACCAATTTCTGTACATATGCAGGCACATGCATGCATGGACACACGGACACTTTACTATCCACATAGATAATTGCGAGCCGAGTCTCAAAGATCATATGAAGATCTTTGTTCCACAGTGGCATCATTTCAGAACAATACAGCAGGAGAAGGCAGTAATCCAAAAAAAATGTTCTTGTGAATAAGATCACCCAAGATTTTGAAATATCGATAAATAAAATGTGCGAAACAAATGTTTTTTTAAAAAAAAATGAGTTTCACTTTTAAAATGTTTTTGTAAAAAGCTGCAAGACTGGCACAGTGATTGCACTCACACACTTTCATGTACAGACACTGGCATACATGGACATACAGTACACACACACACACACACACACACACACACACACAGGTCCTGGACAGCTGCCACACTCATTCTGATTTCTGGCTGGGGTTGCTGTGGGTTACCTGTGCCCCTGCAGAGCTTTGTGGGGTACAGCCAGTGTACAGAGAACTTCGGTGAGGGGTGAGGGGTGGGGGGGTCTAGGTTATTGTACCCTGTCTTTACACAAGTAAAGAGGCTGCTTTAACATCAAAGGAGGGGAGGGAAAACATACGACTCCTCTTTCAAAGACAGTCCACAGGAACTACGACCTTGTCTGCTCTCTGCGTCTCTTTCTCCGCTCCTTTCCCTGTCCCCTCTGGGTGGTTACTGTGTGTGAGTGTGTTAGGGTGTGTGCAAAGAGGAACAAGAGCAACAGAAAAGTGTCTTTGTATGAGTGCACCTAGATATGTGTGTGTGTGTGCGCGCACCAGAGAGGAAGAGCACTCAGAGTCAGAACTTAAAGTAAATATTTATTTGAGACTGGTTCGCGCAGAGTCAAAGAGACAGAGAGAAACAATGGAAGCCTTTCTAAAGATATCTGGATTGCAGTCCTGTCACATCTCTCACTCTTTCTTGCTCTCAACAGCCAGAAATCAAATAGACATTTACGTTTTTAAGCTAACAGAATCTAACACTGAGCTTTTGTTCTACATGTGCTCTGAGTGTATACATTGACAGAACGTGTCCGGCTACAGTGGGTAGCCGCTTGTTTGATGCCGCTCGTTTGAATCTGACTGACAGCCTTTCTAACAAGCTATTCCTCCACATCCTGTCTCTGGTGGAGGAATCACATACCATGTTCTCTCTACCACTAACTAGAAAGCACCCAGAGAGTGCACACCTCTGCCTTGGCTGCACTTTCTCTAAATTTGTTCATTTAATTTAAATATTTACTGTGTATCTGAATCCACATCAACATCAAAATATTTGTATTTACTTTTATAATAAAGTTATGTACTGACCTGTCACATCAATTTATTTGGTTGCACAGTGAGGGTCTTTGATGGAGGAACCAAACAGATTGTCTGAGAGATTTGACGAGATGATGATGGTGAGAATGAATAAAAAATAGAGATATTAATAGAGATATTAATAGAGTTGGTAAATGAGAGACATGTAGACATTTTCTAGAAAATGTATGATGTGGCAAAAGGGACAAATCAGTGGCCAAACAAAGACATTTTTTTACTCTTAATAGCTTCCCGGAACCACACAGACATGGTTTACACAAAATGCAAATGGTAAGTTGACTTATTGTGGAGTCTTGATGTGCATTAATAGAAAAGGGGGCTTTCAAAAGAGTCAAAATGTAGATTAAGATGACAAAAAAAAAGAAGAGCCTGCAGAGCAACATCTGGCATGCTCAAATGCAGCTAGCACAATCTTAAACTGCCAACACATTCTCTTTCTTATTTTCTTTAAACACATCACTTCTTGCATGCCAGGAGGGTACTGAAGGTTCAAGCACCACCGATCAGTGGCAATTAAGACAGCAGATTTCTAAGATAAGTTTGGGGTACTTACAGCAGTGATATTTATGCTGCAACAGATGAGAGGCCATAAACAAATTAGTTCACATTTGGTGATTACCTCAGGGTCTATTAAGGTCTTGGTCCAGATCTGGAGCTTCACTGCAACAAGAGAGAGACAGGCCTGAAATGAAGGCAGGCTCACAGACATTTTTTTGACATCTCAAGAATTCGTTCTCACAGGTGTGAACTCTCTCTCTCTCTCTCTCTCTCTCTCTCTCTCTCTCTCACACACACACACACACACACACACACACACACGCCAGAGGCAGTGCTGTCAGCTGGCGCAGTGGTCCCATCACTGTGAGAAGAGTGATGTGGTAAATTACAGGGTTAAAGAGCTGCCATAGGGTGACTGACACAAGGCCATCACAGCCTTGCCTTGTTCCCCCGCCCCAAATACACACACACAAACCATCATCGAACATCTCACACACACACACACACACCACAATTCTCTCCTCACCTACTTGGCTTTGTGTAAGTTGGTCTGTCAGTTTTTCCTTCCCTTTTCCTTTTTCTCTCTTTTATTTCCCTCATGTACCTTCACTTATCATCCCTGTGCCTACTTGTCCCTTGCCTTTTATTTTTTCCCCCCTCTTTTTTGTCTCTCATGTTTTTCTCAGGTACCCAATATTAGAAATGCATTAAGTTTTCTGACCCTGTCTGCAAGCTTTCACTCTCTCTTTCTGGCAATTTTTAACTCTTTTCATTCTTTGTCGCGTCTCTCTCAAAAAGGACAGTATGTCTGATTTTCTCTTTCTCTCTTGCAGTTTTTACTCTACTCTTTATTGTCTCATCTCCCTCAAAGAACAGTGTTTCAAATTTTCTGACTTTTTTCCCCCCCACAGACTTTATCTCTCGCAGACACTCTCTCAGCTACTGCTTGGTCTTGTTTTGGCTCTTGGAAGAGAAACTTGGTGAACATGAAGAACATACAAAGAGCGACCAGGAGGTACATCTACACAGAGATAGGTAGGGTAACAGTGTGTAATTGTGAGTGTATGAGTGCATATTTTCCAATCTGAGGTGTCTCGGAGTTCCTGCCAAGTCTCAATCACAGACTACACGAACAGATTCAGTAAACGTGCTCAGGCACTCAAGTCAGTTCTACATCCCACACACTGTCCAATCTCTCAAACTCCTGATATGTGAACTCATACAGTGCACAAGCACGTATGTATGCATGGAAACGCATATACAGTGTGGTGCAGACTCGCCTATCTTTTAACCTTGTGATACCCGAGGAAATGTACACATGCACACATTTACATACATATGAAACCATGCACACACAGACTCACACAAGCTCTTATCTATATCCTTGAGGGAGAAGTCCTCCAGCTTCTAGTGTCCTATCAGAGCATTGAAAGGTGGACAAAATCTGGAAACAAAAGACATGCCTCTGAAGAAAGAGTGAGAAAATGACAAGTGAAAAACCAGATAAAACAAAGAATTAAAGCTCTGAAATGAGTCTATTGTAACAGAGGAAAACATCCTTGGGGGGCTGTGACCACTGACAGAACAGATAAGGTGGGTGTGTGGTGGAGAGGAGACTTTGTCGTGCAAACTGACATAAACACACGGTAATATTCTGATTCACCGATACACTGAAAACCTAATATGTTTGCTTCATCCATGCAAGGCAGTAAATGCAGGAGAGGACAGATTGAGGGATGCAGGCTCAAGAATATTTCATACAATGATTGGTGTCAGCTAAGGAATCTGAAAGGATTCTTATTTAAAATTCCCATAAAACAGTGAGCTGCTTATGATCTCAACACTGTTCTTCATTTAATGAGACTTAAATGAGACAAGCATAAAGAAAGAAATCAGTACGACTAGTGTGCAAATTTTCAGAAAACATATTTGATTTTTGATATTGGAAGTTATTTAAGGTCACCTATTGTCTTTTACACACAATTTTTTTTTACTATACTACCGGCTGCAGCTAAATTTACCTGGTCCAGAGACATCTCAGCAACTACTTGTCACATTGTCCTAAAAATCAATGTCAATATTCCCATGATCAAGAGAAAAAGTATGTTAAAGACTAATGGCCAGCAAAAAGTCGCTTTGACATTCATGGCCTTCAGAAAATGAATCCTCAAGTTTTGACCCCCTTACACATGAAATATCAAAATATAATGGGCAGCTTGCAATAACTTACTGAACACGTTTATTCTCCACTTGGATACTGTACTTGACTGAATTACAATTTTGTCTCACTCATTCAGCCTGGCATTGTGTTTTCCACATTGATGAAAAAAAAAAAACGTCGATGATCGCAGAGTTGTTATTTCTCTACGTGGAGTTACTGTGACGATCTCATCCACGCTTGTCAACATTTTTCTGTCGTTATTTTTCATGAATGTAGCTAGGCAGCCTGTTAGCTATGTATGAAGATGACATCTAAATTCTTAATCTTGCCTACTCAGCCCTAATTGGTCAACTGTTTCTCCAACCACGGGAAAGGGCCATCAATGGGCACAACACCACACCTATCTGAATTGGGACAACAAATAAGAGATATGAAAGGCGATTCAGAGGTCTGGAACCAGGCCACTACTCTGGTGACCTTTGTGCACAGGTATTTCATAATCAAATATGGCACATTGCTACTAAATCTTTATTGACCATATGCCTTTCTATTAGCACCTCCCTCAGGAAAAACGCAATATATCTGTAGCCCTTGTAATGGTGAGGCTCTAAGAATAGCAAAACTGTCACTAAATTGTTCTGTGGTGTACTGTGGGGAGTAATGAACACTGCAGCCTCTAGGGGTCGCTAGTGGGGCCTTAGAGTTCTTGTCATGTTCTCGTCAAATTCTGTTTTCTCCCTCGCTGTCTGTCTGTCTGTCTCTTAGTCACTCTACTTCTGTGGTTTTGTTGGGGACCTAAGGCGTCACAGAACTCGACCCGCTCAGAAGAGAAAAAGAGGGGACGAAGTGAAGACTAGGTTTTTCAGAGTGGAAGTGCTGTGAGGCCTGGCGGCAGTGTATACACTTACATAAGCACACATACACACACACACAAAACCACAGGCAAGTACAGTGTATCATCTCAACTGAACTGTCCTATTACAAGAGGGTTTGGTGGAGAAGAGTGGAGGGTGGGCAAAGTGGCGCCAGGCAGCAGGCCGAAAACCTTTCATTCACACACTCTCACACACACACATATACGCACACACACACACACACACTTAACAGAGTCCCACAGGAGCCCATTTAGCTGTTGGCGGAGGAAGAATAGAGGTGATGGACAGGCAGAACAAAATGAGGTAAAGGTAATACTATTGAAGAGAGGTGACAGGTACAGTCACTCTGTATGCATGTGCATATGTGTGTGTGTCTGTGTGTTTTACAGGACGTGTCAATCAGCAGGAAAATGAACCCGGAGTGACATGACCGCTGGGCAAGTCTCATTGTGGAGTGATGTGAGTGTGTGTGTGTTTGTGTGTGTCTCAGAGTGCGTGCATGTGTGTGCACTGTTGCATACAAATGTATATGTGTGCAAAAGAAACCAGTAGATCAGTTGAAGTACCATTCCAGGTTTGGAGGGCATGTGGAGGTAAAGAGTTGAAAAGTTCAGGTGTCCAGAGAGAGAGAGACTCTTTTCCACCCTCATAGTGAAACTCACAAGGCAAAATAAAAACACTCCAACACTTGCTTAAAAAATCTTAATGTCTGCAATATACATACATGCGATCAGACAAGGAAACATGCAGTGAGGATCATGACTATTGCTTTATATCTACTTTTCCAGGATAAACCAATCTGTGGGGCTGCAACTAATGATTATTTTCATCATCGACTGATCTGCAGATTTTTTTATGAATGAATCTATTAATTGTTTTGTTATAAAATGTCAGAAAATTGTGAAGAAAGCACATTATAACTTCTTAGACCCTAAGGTGGCATCTTCAAATTATTTGTTTTATTTAACCATCAGCCTCCTTTTGTGGGTGTGTGGACATCTTTGTTCTTTTTCTCAATCTCCTAATTAAAAAAGGTACACTATGCAGGATTTGAAGAGAGAGAGCAGTGGTCGACAAAGCTAGAGAGTGAATGAAGAGAGAGAGAGAGCAGCGTTGGTGAGAACAAAGCCGTGAGTCAGATAAATAAAACGTTATTTTCTGATTGTTTCACGGTGGTTCTTTCTAAAGCACAAATAAACACACCCACACCTCTGCACAACCCTGCGGGAAGGTGCAACATTGCCAGATTTTGAGTGAATGCAGGGCTTCATCCGGTCCGCTGTGGCCTCTCTGTTCTGCGTGTGTGTAGCTCAACCCCGCCCTCAGTCAAGCAGACACACAGACCTGCAGCTCTTTATACCTCCATGACACAGAGACAGAGAGCAGAGCGGAGCAGAGGAGAAGCGCCCAGAAGCGTCCTAAACACAGCAAAATAATAAGAAAATAAGAAAATACAAGCAGAGGGCAGAGTCTCTGCAGATAAATACACCACCACACACTTCCAGTGGGTCATAAGTGATGATTGAGAGGGATTACTTTTGTACTTTTTTGAGTCTATACATTGTTTTTAAGGAAAATCCTGCATGGTATACCTTTAAGTGTTGTTTTTTTGATCTATTAGTGAAGGAATTTGTACATTATGTACTGCATAATTGTACTAATTCATTGAAATTAGGATAAAAGTCAGTAGCCAAGTAATCGAGAATTTCAAATATTATCTTGCAGTCTCAGTGTTCGTGTGCTTGTGTGTGCAAGAAAATGAGGGAGAGAAAGACAGACGCAGGGAGACGGAGAGATGAGTGGAGGCTCTTCTAAGTAGATGTGTAAACGTCATTAGAGGAGGTAATGGAGGGAGGAAGGTGGGAAATGGGGGGGAAACCTACTTCAGCAGAGGTATTTACCCAACGCCTGGAGCAGAAACACAAACACAGCACCAGTAATGACTGAGACAGAGAGACAGAGGAAGACGGAGAAAAAGAGATATTTGGTGGAGAATATGCAATCGGGTCTTGATTAGGCAAAAAAAAAAAAAAAAAAAAAATGGGAATAGACAGCAAGAGAAAGGCAGACCTCTGGCTTGATGCCTTCACAATCTGAATGAATCAATTAAATGAAGACTACATTTCTGCATTCAGACAGGATTCCACTAAACCAGCGATGGTTGTCTTTCCCTCCCTGTTCAGCTAATAGGCCTAATCCTGGCAAGTGTTTCACTAAAAGCCGAGTGCATCTGCCCTACAGCAACGCCCAAGGGCAGGAAAGGCAATACTTCCAAACCAGCAGCACAATTGTTGGCTGACTTCAAAGAGATTCTCAGGGACTATGTGCCTCTCCGGTGTCTGTCCCCTGTCACAGCGAAGGTGACGCGTGTCACACTGTCCGTGGTTTTGTTTATGTTGTTGGATTTTCTTCTTTTAAAGCCGTTTGGTGCCCTGTTGTTCGCCCCTCACCTCCTGACCACAAACACTAGTATAAACACCAAACACACACACAGACTCACACACACATATGATGAAATATTTGTGCACAGACACATGCATGAAACACATGGCTAAACAGACAAATACCAACACACATACACAAATACATGTTCATAAACAAATGTTTACATATGCCGATTTATATACAGTACATCCATACATGCAGATATGATGATTTAAAGCCTAAAAGGTATCCATCTATCTTCTTTAGTCTTGTCCTTTTCTTCATATCTTTTATCGGTTTTTCTCTAAGGACATAAAGTCCAAAAACAAATACACTTAGTAAAAAGGAGTGCATAATTGTACCTATGAGAGTTATAACAGAACCCTATACAAGAAGATTGTGGTACCATTTCTTGCTAGTCAATTTTGTAAACCTAACCTAACCTAACAAAAGTACAATTTTATACCCCAAATTGACCAAAACCAACATTTAAACCAACATTTAAACCAACGTTTAAACCAACGTTTAAACCAACGGTTTAACCAGTAGGCAATACCGAGACACTGAGGCATGATCCCTCACTGGGTTCCCAGCAGTGAACACTGATTGTGTTCAGTGGAGCGTCAGCCGAACTGGAGGCACTATGGATGGAGACTGAGCCTGGGTCTTTGCAATAGTGGTGACCGCCATAAATCGGTGAAAATCCTGACCTTTAGTTCAGGATAAATTGATACAAATTTGGAGTTTAACTATCAAGAATTACTTCTGATCATGCGTAAATCTGGAGTGCGTCTTTGCTGAGTGAACGAAACAAAACACCTTCACTCAGAGGACAAAGGTGCTCTTTGGAGTCAAGCGCCACAATGACTGCAAACAAGAAGAAAAAAAAAAAGAAATCCAAGGCACTCAGGCTTCATCAACACCCTTCCTTCCTTCAAACACGCTGCTGTCAGCCATGTAATATTAAAGGCTTTTTATTATATTACCCCATGACTCAGACCTTGTTATCAGAAATTACGGTTTACTTTTATGGTGGATTATGTGTCTGCATTTCTAGAGAATTTACATTTTAGGACAGAAATGTCATGTACACACACACAGAAACATACAGCTCAGTTTAAGCTTTTCACTTCTGGTGTACGCCACCAAATATGCACACACACACAAACACACACACCTGTCAAGGACTCAGGAAGACGAGGTCTTTTAAAGTTGTTGTCAGATGCACAGAGCGAGATGGACCCTGACAAAACGAAAGGTCACGATGAAGGTCCCCTAGACTTTTCAGCAGTCTTATTTCCCCGTCACACACTCACACACACGCTGTCTGTCACCTCCCAGACGAGGCCATGACACCTCGGACACCTCTCAGCGGGCAGCGCCTCCCTCTGTCTCTCTCTCTCTCTGACAGGTTGACATGGCACAGAGTGTTTGGACGTCGATGGCACTCGGACCAAGAGGTTTGTTCTCTTTGCTGTGACCTCAGAGATGGATGCTGGTGTCATATCTCCCCTCTCCCCCTGGTGCAGTGCGCTCCCGTCTAGAAGTAGAAATAAAAATCCTTTCCATCGTCTACTATCAGCTCTTATTTCATTTACCTGGCAGTTGTCTATCATACTTCGTCACTGTAGGGTCAAAGACATTTTTTGGTCTTTAGTCAAGGCAGTGAGGTTTATATTGCTTTCTACTAAATAATCTAGATGATGAACATGTAAACTAATTCTATGACAGCAGCTAACAACTACCTTTAACTACGGTCTTAAAATCATTTTCTTTGTCTTACCAACAGTCAAACATCATAAGGTACTTTGACAATGGAAGAAGACAAACACGCAAACCCATAAATCTGAGAAGGAAATATTTATTATACTTGATAAATGACAACTAATCGCTTCTCACAATTGACATTTATTTTCTGTTGATTGACTTAGTGACTAATCATCATGGTGCCATCTAATTCTCCTGTTACACTCATTCTGTCTGGATAAAGAATTAACTTTAAGGTGCGCCATCTTGCATTGGAAGCCCAAAAGGCAGTGACAGGTTACTAGTAGTTGGATTTTGAAGACCTGAATACCTATAAATCAATTCCCAAGACGTGTATACTGAGCATAGAGCGTTCATATTTACTAGTTTGGGCAGTGTATGATCACTTCATACAAAACAGGACAACAAAAACAAAGTTTTAAGTTGTTTTTGTTTTTAAACAAAATTGTTGTTTTAAACAAAACTGTTCTTGCTGCTGTTTAGGGACAAGTTTTGGATTTTACTTGTTAACTAGAAAGCAAGTTAACTGGTTAGACCCAATTAAAGCTGTTTACTGTTGTCCATTTTTGTGGTAGTTATGAAACCTGTTCACAGTGGGGTCTGTGGATTATCCAGAGTAACTGGAAAGACATGCTCCTGTAAAACATTTTTAATGTAAATTTCAAAGCTTTGAACACCACAGATGAAATTCTGTTTACCTACAGTGTAATGTCTTGGTCGTCTAAAAACCTCTAGTAAGTTTCGATTTTTATATTTTCATTTGGCTTGACTGCCAATTATAGTAGTATCAGTAGCATAAGCTCTTAACATTGTGCATAAGATCTGGCCTTGATCTGATGTGTTTTGTCAGATTTCATAATTTTGATTCGTCAGGATTTTGGTGACATACTTTTCCATAGTTTTTCCACAATAAGACAGCAATCATAGTTTGATGTCTTCCTTGGGGTCACTGCCAAGATAAAGAACTCTGATAGACATGTGGGTTGTTGTAACGACTCAGCCAGAATAATTTCCATTCAATCTTCTCTCTTTGTTCACATCTCTCTCCTTGAACCAAATGCCAAATGCCATTACAGGTATCTTCAAAATACTACGCACACTGTAAAAAGAAAACAGGAACGATTGCCAACTTCTAAGGAGTTGACATAATAAGCAATGAAACAAGTAAAGTTTGGCCTTTGTAGCTCTACAGTGTCAGAGGGGAAAAGTTCTTTCTATCGCGATGGAGTCTGGTTATTTGTCGCCTGCAGTAAAGGGGTCAGTCAAGCTGGTGCTGAGGTTTGAAATCGGCAGAATAGAAGCACAAAATAAAACAATCATGCACAGAAACAAACACACACATCTGGCTATTCTCCATCTGTCAGAAAGCCCAAACACCCAGCCGTGCGTGAAAACAGCCCAACTCTGCCCAACACTCTTCCTTAGAGAGTACAGTCATATAGTCTGCACCCCATGACACACACACTCGCACACACAAATGTCTACTGACGTACTCACACTGACACACCGCTTATGTCAGTGTTGTGCTCCATTTGCCCCCAAGACGTTCCATGTTCACTTCACTTTGAGACACACACACATAAAAAAAGACTCTCTTACACACACACACACACAAACATACACACACATTCACACACAG
The DNA here is from genome assembly GCA_038419695.1 of Scomberomorus guttatus. Classification (NCBI taxonomy): domain Eukaryota; kingdom Metazoa; phylum Chordata; class Actinopteri; order Scombriformes; family Scombridae; genus Scomberomorus; species Scomberomorus guttatus. Next base: position 6,294,843 of record CM076458.1, read on the forward strand.
AGAAGGGGAAATTCTAAAAAACTGATTTCTGCTGTTTATTCAGGACAATAGCGGGCCTCTGCCTGTACCGCTGGGTCAAGTCATGTCTTGTCAGAGCCTGTATCCTCTTTCCATTGAGCTTGACGGTTACGAGTACCACAGGGGCCTCCACTGGGCCCCATGTTAAACACATTCACCCTGCAGTTAGACCTGTCTGACTTAAAGAGAACAAGCTCATCTTTCACATCAAATGGCCACAAAACCTTACCCCACGCCTACAATTCAAACTAAGTTCACAGCGTTTAGGTAAATGGTTACTGTTACTGAGTGTAGGAAATAAGAAAAACTGCAAAACAGTGGCTATAAATTACAATTTCAAATAGAGCTATTCAAGATTTTGTCCAACCCATTTCTCATCCTTTCGTGTTTTTAGACGTTCTCACCCATCATTGCATATCTGTAGTAATAGTGTCAATCATACATAATTAGTCTCAAGTCTGAAAATAATATTTTGTTACATCCACTGATGTAGTCACTATACATCACATCATCATCAAGTCTGTTTGACTGTATAAAATTTAAAAAGTAAAAGTCACTACTTAAAATACAGCAGAATTGTCCACACAGGCAATTTCACATTTCACAGTTTTGTTTTTTCACCCATAACTCCATCATTTAGTCATCTTCATTAGAGGCACTGTGTAACAAGCATTTGAGGGCTTAGCAGTTAAAACAACAAATCACACTAAAACATCATCTGAGAGGGTTAAAAGCTATTGCTCACATAGGGGAAGTTATTTTGACAGATGATGTGCAACTATGAGGAACTGTTGGTTTAAAGCCTATATGTGCTTTTGTAAATGTCACGCATCACAGACTGCAATGAAGCTGATCCGACCACACGCAGAAATGTTTTTACAGTGCGCATGTACCCAACACAGTTTACTTGTCTGAATCTGTCAATGAATGAGACTGATCAGAAATTAATAAACCAATATTGTCCCCCCAGCCAGCGGATACTGGCGGGTTTGGGCCAAAATCACTCTCACATACATCCTACCCTGATGTCAGCCCATCTCAATGTAAGCCATGTGAGCCTCTTCAGCTTTCTATGTGTGTGTGATGACGATTTGAGACAGCGTAGATGAATTAGTGTGTGACCGCTGTGACAAATTTCCCAAAGCCATTCTCTTTAATGTGAGACAGACCCCTCACTCACCCCCACCTCCCCCGCCCTCCTGTCCCATACATGTACATAGGCTTAACGTCGTCTGGGCGGGCCGATCCCGCCGGCTCACTGTCGGCACGGCAACGAGTGCTATCCTGGCTAACATCTGCTGCACGACCCGGGGCCACTCAGAATGGGCCTTAATCCCCACACAGCCATGTTGTGGGGGAAAACATTCTTTCCTTTTAGTGAGTGCAGACAAACAGGGACAAGCGGTGTTGCTGGTAACCTGCAGGCAACCGGCCTCTTGGAAGGACCCGGAATGTTGTCGGTTACGTGGCCCCCAATTGTGCCACGGCCCATTATGGCTGTGCAGAGGGGTGTGACCGCCAGCATCGGCAGCGAGTTGCCGTCACGGGTCCAGTTGGATGGATTTGGGTTTTGAGGTTAATGAAAGGTGGTGCTAGTGGACTAGTTGGGGTGGGTCAGGGGTAGTTTGTCAGCCAGCCTTATTATGCTAAAACAGCAGTTGCATTGATAAAAACGTGAACCACCTTCCACTCTCGGCACATCAACTGGCTGTGGATCCAGGACACTGTTGCTGCAGCATTTCTGGTCATCCTTCAGTGAGTTTTGAAAAAGTGTGTTTGTGGCTGTCCACAGCAGAGAGAATGGAGAGTGAGCTTTCAGTTAGGACAGATGCAGAATGGCAACATGTAGCAGTTTGGTGCCCCCTTGTGGGCACTGTCAAGGGAGCAGGTGCGGCAGGAGCACACAAAACACATTTCTCACGCAGAAAAACACATACAAGTGAACACATCAACTCCTCACCCCTCTCTGAAACAAGCCAAGCCATGATCCTTCATATTAGTGTTTCTGATAAAGATCTTCGGCGGTGACACAGAGGAAATGAAGACGCAGCCCCATCAATCAGTCCATCAACTGCTGTGAAATATGTATTTGTCTTAATATGGAGTTTGATTCCATCAAACCCATTTCACGGACCATTTCCCTATGCAAACACCTCGAGGGGAAAGAGGGAGCGAGAGAGTGGCAGAGTGTGAGTTCAGGCTCGCTCAGAAGAAGAAACACACCTCCGAGGATGGTTCAGTGTGTGTATATTATGAGATTTAATTGAATAGTTCTGCATCAGTGCCAAGAAGTTACTCGGAGTGTTTGCAGAGGTCTGCGTTATTTCTGATTGAAGGCTCAGTTGCCTTTTTTTCCCACATCAAGCCAACACTTGGCCAGAAACAAAGTCCTTCTCAGGTTTCAATCACAGTTAGACAGCGAGAGAGGAACTCAAAAGAGGTAATAGGTACATCAAGGCAGATTGGACACATTTGTACGCCTCCAGGCCTTGTCCTAAATGTGCCAAAGCCACACAATAACAACAGCTCAAATGGATCTGTAGGATATTTTTGGAAGCAACCAATTCATGATATTTCAGCCCAGGGTTATTTGGAAGAAGCTGTGTTTAGCATAAAAAGAAAATGGGGCTTGGAAAAAAATATCTTTCAATACGCAAAGAGAATTATTAAAAGGTACATCATACATCATGTTGAGTGATCGGGTGTAACTTTGGTCATACAGGAATTAAAAGGCAATGAATAAGGTCACATCATTTAACTATCTGGGCAAGTATTTAGTTTACTGTACATACAGTATCTGCTATGGATATAAATTTTGTGCAAAGTCTGTTTCCACGACATGACAGTTTCAGCAGGCTTTTTGAGTGGTAGCACACAAATTCTCACAAAAACTGTTAATAATGAGCTTGAAAATTGTTTGCAGGTAACTATGCCTCTAACTGGATTACTGACACATTAAGCATCACAGAAATACACATAAAGCACTTTGTAACTTCTGTTTTGAAAAGCTATATAAATACAGTTTGCCTGCTTGCATTGTTACACTACACAGGTTCACTTTGGTGGGTATGTGAAATCATCATACATACTTATGTTCCCACTAGATCCTTGGATGAGATTTCTACAAATATTTTTAGGACAGAGACATTAACTGCTCTCCAATGCACATATGAGAAGAAAAGGCAGACACAAAATTAGCACCAGCCACCAGCCAAATGCTGGTAAAATATGCAAGTTACTAGTAGATTTGCTTCACTCACTAGCCAAAACGACAATGGGAATTTATTGAGTGGCTGGTAAAATTTGAACATTTGCTTGCCATTTGGCCGGTGGACAAAAGAATTTGAACCCTGGAAAAAGGTGCTTCAGTTTTTTAGGTAGTCAGTTAAGCCTTGCAGAAAAATTATGAGCCTAGTCCTGTATGAACTGTAACATTAAGAGTTTTGTTAAAACACAGTAAAAGGGTGTTTCTAGATTTCCTATATTTTGCCTGTGTGAGAATTTAAACTAATAACCTTTCAGTCACAAATCCAGCTCTTGAAGACAAGACAAACCGCTGCAGCAACAAGTGTTTTGGGAGATTCTTCACTGCAAATCCATCAACACCAGTTTCCAAGCGCTGGATAAAGTGACGGCCAAGAATGTTTCACTATGGCCATACACTGACACCTAGTGTATTATAATGGTTATTGCAAATATGTGCAAATGACAGGACAGGGCCAACACAACACAGCATTAAAATGTAGGTAAAACAGGGAACAAAAATCCATCTACTCCTCCTGATCTAAAGCTTCAAGCTTCATCAACTAATCTAAGACAGGAACATGACACTGCGAAGACACAGATACGCCACAAAGTAAAGACAGTGATGGCACAGGGATAGAGAAGTTGATTATGATGGGAGATAGCAGTGATGGTGATGTGAATATCTGCTGTGTTTGTGTGTTGTTTATGTGTGCGTTCGTGTGAATGCAACCTGCTATCTCACTGCGTCTGCTGGTACACTGTGAGGGCTATTTGGTCTACCGAGGCAGATAAGAGGGCGATACTGAGGCCGGTGGGTGTGCTGGCTATCTGCCTCCCAGCTGCCAACATAACAGGGTCACTCAGGTGCACTCTGCAGGGACAAGTGGAGGAGCAGAATACCAGGAGATAAAGGAGGAGAGGACAGAAAGGGTGGAGATGAGGGAGGTGAAATGACAAGAGAGGAGGTGGTGGTGGAGTGGACCAAGGACAGAGAGAGTGCTCAGCAGAGGAGACAGACAGGGTGAGAGAGAGAGACATGATGCTCTTCACGCCATCATTTATTTATCAAGATTTTCACAGCTCAGCGCATGACAGTGTATGTACTCTGTATGTGTGCACATGTATGCGAAGAATTCGGGCAGGCATTGCCGAGCTCTGAGCATGTACACACTCCACGTGTATAAGCGTATGCATGTGTATGTGTGAGTGCGCAGCTTAGGATTTGGGCATGTGTGAACTTTCCCCACTCCCATCGCTTCCGTGGGGCTCCAGGTTTCGCCTGGTGGGTGGGACAAAACACCCACAATGCTGATTGTTTTCACAGCACACACACAGAGGATCAGGCCGGCATGGCAAACTGGCACCAGATATTATCATGTGTGCTGCTGCTGTTTTTTGGTTTCATTCTGATTTCCTTTTTTACGAAGACAAAGTAGGTCTAATCCCCTCATGTCAACCTGACTGGGGAGACTGCCAGAGAAGAAAATAAACATTGGAATCTACCTCAAATAACAAATAACAAATAACAGCATACTCTTTCAAATGTGCGTTTATGTAAAGTCACAACTGTTACAACTCATTTTTTTAAACAAACTTAAGGGGATTTCAGGTGATTTGGATGGAAATGCACGTTCATGGCTGTACCTGATGCAGAGACTAATGAATATCTCGTAGACAAACAATATCTCTGATAGAGAAAGTCTTGAACTGAATTCAACTGTTAATCGGATCCAGTTCAAGAGATAAAGCCCAGTTTGACCTTTTTGTATGAATGACCTCCAATTTATGCAGCTTGAGCTGAAGTACTGGAAAAAATAGGACAGGGAGGTATTGACAAATTAAAATATCAGATACCTCAGTATTGCTAAATGTCAACAAAATGGGACACAATTTCTAGGATCACTACTGGTGCCTTCAGAAGATATGCATTTACACCAAATTACACTGGCACTGTCAATACAGCTATTTACACTGCAATACAAGTGTATAGTAATGCTTTGGTCATTTTAAATTCAAATGAGTGGTAGGAATCTGTTCATAGGGGTCTGTGTGCTATTAAGGAATAGCTTATACGTAATATGTTTATGCCAATAGGCTTTTTTCCAATTTGTGCACAATGATAAGAGGCGTAATCACTTTAATCATGTAATACAGTAAGTACACATTTATTTATCTTGGTAACAAATTGGTCTACGGACAACTCCGAGAGATGTACTAACATGTAAAAGCACTCAAACATAAGTAAAATGACACAGAAGACGTAAGTACAGTGAACTACAAATATAAATCTATATATAGATTCAGTGCCCTATACTATAGTTGTCTGATCTTGTAATCTCATGACAGCCATAAAGGGAAATACAAAGAGTGATCAATACTTAACTGGTCCTGAATATCATAAGGAAGTACAGAATAAAATGTGATGCAATCAAAATGGCTTTAACAAAAGATTAACCTCAAGGTCACTATGCTCTTTTAATCTCCTGTTTCTATTCCTGATATCTCACTTCTGACAGGTGGCATCGTTTCTACATTTTGTGAAAGAAAAAGAGAGAAAAAAAAAACTCCTCTGGATCGACCTTTTAAAGGGTTCCCACATTTATTTAATATTTATTTATTTAATACTAAAACTTTTCCATAACCTTAAACTTGATATTAAAATGTCTAAATGGCAGTCCAACAGTGAAAGGCATCAATAAATAAACTGAAAAGTTTGTTTTGTGAGTCTCAAAACTAAATTCTTTGATTTCTCCAAACTAGAATATCTGAGTTAACATATGGATCCTTACTTAAAATACAATTTTATTATATTTCAATAAATAACATTGACATATATTCACTTAATAAAAGCTGATATGGCTAATATATTAGCAAACAGCTGACTACTTCCAGCAGACACCGAGCAATATCAGCATTCATTTAGAGTCATGTTTCTGGCCATCTAATGAATATAAATCAACTTTTTACTCTCCTTTTATCTATTTTGGCTTTTGAGAAGAATATCTGGCTCTTTAGTTACAAAATGCTCCTGTCTTCACCAGCTAACTTTGTCTCTCTGCTGTCTGTCTGTAGGTTGTGTACAATGGGTTTATCAGAGGTTTTTGCTAAAAACAATTGCCTACTCTTGCTGGAAACAACGCTGAGGAGAGCAGTGAGAGTGAACCAAAACAGTGAATTTGCAGGCTTTAAAACCGAAACAATGCCAAAACACTATGTAAAGCTGAGGTGAACTGCAGAGTTGGGTGATGTTTATCTGTGGGCCCCTCACTACGAGACATTTGACCCATTGTTTATATTAGAATATTGATTAGTCTATCTTTAAATCTCCATTATTTTAACAGGATTTCATTAGTATGGGAACTTTGTGTAAACGTTCCACATACTGTACATGCAAAACACAGGTTGTGTTTAACTGATACTACTTAAACTGAGGAGGAGGATACCAACCTTTTCATCTCTTTGGGCAGTGGATAAAAAGTTTCACCCACTTGTGAAACAAAACACAAAGTAGATCATGACCAGAGCATATTTCAAGGCCTTTGCAACAATTGTAATATACCCAGAGTGTGACCATTTCATACAGCACTGTGCCAGCTAACAGACAGCTGTGAGCACCTGTTTGTCCCATACTGACACCCATGACAGACACAAGCACATGCCACACAGAGGGGTAAAAAATGTAGCGGGAGCTGAGAGGAGCACTGCCAGGCTGTGGCAGCTGCTTCAAACAGCTCTGAATCAGGCTATCACACACAGAGCCTTTTAAGAAGAGAAGCGTCCGTGTCAGCCCCTGTCACTGGCAGATGGAGACACGAAAAGCAAGGCCAGTTTTGGGCTTTGGGTGGAGAATTTGTGGTGGCTTGGGTTCATTTTGTGCCATTAGTTTTAGAGACAGAACAGTGGGATGGTTTGACAAAAAGGAAAATAATAGTATGACATGTTAATGTTCCTAAGGCGGAGACTGAGAGAGTTTTATTACAGATTAATTTGCAGATTACTTTCTCAACTAAATCAATTAGTTATGTCTAGAAAATTTCAGAAAATAGTGAAAAATGTCCACTTTATTTTTCCAAAGTCGAAAGGTGTCATCTTCATATTTCTTTTTATGCTTGACCAACAGTCACACACACAGATATTAAATCATTACATATGAAAAGCTGAAATCAGCAAATATTAAATATCAAAATAGTTGCAGATTAATTTTTTGTCGATCGACTAATCAATTCATTGACTAATTGTTGCAGCTCTATCAGGCTTAAAAACATCTTCTCTACAATTGTGTGCCATCAAATTGCACTCTATCAAACTTTGTTGCAGTGCAAGAAATGGAAAAAAAATCGAAACATTTTCTAATGACATTGTATTGTTATGAAAATGTGACGCTGTCTATGAGTCTTCAGATCTTAGCTGAGAACAAATTTTATAACCCCTTTCTCGCCATTAAAATGTCTCAGGGATGTAGAGGATATGCAGTTTATTTGTGTTAGTGATGGTGTATTGTTTTGTTAGCCAAAAGACTTTTTATATCCTGCCCATCCATTCGTTAATTCATTCCTCTCAGCAAATGTGTTTCCATGACTGAAATCCCATAGGTTTACTTTTAAATAATGCCTGCATGTGTTTTATTCCATCCCAAAAGTGGTTCAACTAGAATTGTTATACTAGAGCTGCAACGATAAGTCAGAAAATTAATCGGCAACTATCTTGGTAATTGATTCATCGTTTCAGTCATTTTTTAAGCAAAATTACCAATGATTCCAGCTTCTTAAATGTGAAGATTGCTGTTTTTCCTTGTCATATATGACAGTTAATTGAATATCTTAATATCTAATATCATTTTAGATGGTTAGTCAGTCATAACAAGCAAATTGAAGACATCACCGTGGTCTCTGAGAAACTACCACTATTTTTTAACATTTCGTAGACTAAACAATTAATTGTCTAATCTAGAAATTAATCGGCAGATTAACTGATAATAAATAAAAATCTTTAGTTGAGGCCCTAAACCATACGATAACATTTTGGGTATGACTGTCGATTAACTGCCTTTGCTGCGGTTTTATACTTTATACTTTTGTGTACTTGTGTGTATTTATATAATTCCTTTATTTATGTTTCTGAAACTTTCATAATATATTTTTAGGAATCTTATTTTTTAGTAGTTAAGTTTGTTTAAATTGTTATTCTACGGTGCACTGTTTTTGGTTTGGGAGAAACAGAATTTCATGTCAATGTATGTGAGTACTGAGAAATGGCAATAAAATAATCTTGAATCTTTCATACAAATTTTTTATCCAAACTATAGTTGGGTTGTTTGATTTAAAAATGAGGGCAGCAAAAGACACATTTAAATTTGATCATAATGCAATAATCAAAATCCAACTGTAAGTGATATCAAGTCTCACACAATACTCAAATGATATTATATCAGTATATCATATCTTCCAACTCTAACTGCAATTACTTTATAGCAATATTGAGCAACCTATCTGACTATACAGCCTTGCTGTCTACAAATAACCACAAATATTATCTGTAAACAAAGAGCACAGGCTTAAGAAATCAGTTTCAACCATTAATATCATTTGGCACAGTGGTCTAACCCTGCAGACAGCCAGCCAAGCTAATCTACAGTGACACCACAGCCTGATGGCTGCCAGGTGTAACACCATCCCCTGTGCTTTTTGTTCAAGTCATGTAATGAGCCTGTAATGAGGCCATGAAATATTGATGGCCACGCTCACCTAACACTGGGCCTCTAGGGGTCCTCTCAACCCAAAACAAGATAGTAGAAAGAAACACTTTGCGCCTCCATCACTGAAGGACTAAAGATGAACAGACTGCTTTGATGACAACGACAAAATCTTGACATGCAAACAGATGTTGTGATGCATGCTGTGAATTAATTACATCTCCAGGTTAATCAAAAGATCAATTTAACAGTAATGGAACAATGAAAACAAAATACTGTAAGTCTTTTAATAGTGAGGGTAATATAGAATGTCAGTCCTTATGATTCTTAAGACCCAATGTCTCTGGATGATATTCGTTGACCTATTAAAAGGTTTTCATTTTAACAGTCAAACACAGAAAAGTTCAAGCAAGAGTCATTTAACTGCTAATCTTCAAACATCACAACACAATCTTGCATTGTCAATACTTTACATCAGACGACACACACACACAGTGGAGGGGGAGAGACAGAATGTAGAAATTAAGAAATTAGACAGGTAACGTTAATCATGTGTTTACTTACCTTGATTATGTCAGAGACGAGGGTTGCAGAGGTTTGCTGCTCTTTCACGGACTGCACAGCATCAGGGGTTTTCTACCTTAACGTTATCGTCAACAACCAAACTTAACACATGCTTTTCATTGTAAACATTTAACGCTGCAGTTAAACCGTTCTGTTTAATAAAGTTAACACGTGAACGACATTAGTCACCCGTTCGCTGCTGGTTGTTAGCATTTTCCAAACTTAACAACCTGCTTTTTAACGGAAAACATTAATATTTAACCTGTTTCATTTAACTAATAACTTATGTTAACGCCATTAGTCGCTGTTCATATATTACACATGTTGGACTTCTGTCTGGTCTTCTTCTAACGACTAGCTAAGCTAAAGTAACTAACAAGCAATCCTCTCGATGCTAGGTGCTCTCTGCTACCGCTGGATTCAGGTCGCTAAGCAACTACAAGCGGTACTTGCAGTTAAAGGCTATGCTAACCTGCTAACCAGCTATGTCAACCAGCTAACGTTAGCTCATTAGATAGCTATATCTTGTAAAGTTAGAAGCCTATGTATACTGCCTAGCCAATAGAAGTATCACCGATAGCAATGTTTTGCTATCTACGAACTATCTACTGTGTAACTTGTTGAGACTAGTTGAGGACTACAATCACTATGAAAACTACAATTACCGGGATTCTCAATCTGCCGTCAGACCGTTACAAGTGTCGTGATAAACTGAGGATTTAAATACGAGTGACCTCCGGGTTGAGCGAGAAGTGGGAGAGAGAAAGAGAGCAGTCCACCCTGTCCGTGTGAACATGGTGAGTACATTTAGGAAATATACGCGATTAATGTGTTATTTATGCTCCCAGTGATGTCAGTAAAACGAAATTATCTGAGAGTTTACAAAGTTTTGTAGAAGTTCGTCAAAGTTCGCTTTGCAAATTAATTTTAACGGTACTCGTAGTCTGGCTCGCGGTATGATGAAACCAACCCCAGGAGTTTATTTTATTATAAAATTCAGTCATCGTGACCTACACGACTCCTTTTTAATGGTAGCTTCTTAGTTAGTTTGGTAATCCGTTAGTTGATTGAATTCTGTTGAATGGTAAAGATGGCGATGAACTTGATAAGCTAAGTATGAACAGGTTTTATTACGTAATAGTGAGTACTGTGTGGAAGAGGGCACACAGGAGTCTATTTTTGAACTGACCCCTCTTGCTTTAGTTAATCCTGTAGACAAGAATGGACATCCAGCCCACGTGCTTCGGACAATTCAACTGTCACTTTCATACCTGTCCTCTTAGTGAAATCAATGCTCATAGTACTAACATCAGTTTTAACCTTGTGTCTTTGCAGTCTGAGCCTATTAGAGTTCTGGTGACCGGCGCTGCTGGGCAGATTGCCTATTCCCTGTTGTTCAGCATTGCCAAGGGAGATGTCTTTGGCAAAGATCAGGTAAAGAAGGGCTTTGTATTGCTCGCATAACACACTCAATACCTTATCTCATTAGGCAGTGTAAGGGCAGTGTCACAAGACATTCATTGGATCCTGACAGCCCCCAGAAAATGGCTATGAATATCACAAGTTAGCCAGGTCATGTCTGGGGGTGACATTGAACAGATGTTGTGCCTGTGGGAATTGAGCAGATTGCACCTGCTTGTCCATGCGCCCCGGGACGAGCCAGGATGTCCTTGAAGTCAATGAAATGGATCCCCTGCCAAGAGTCTTAGGCCAACTTTAAAACCACTTGATCCATTTGGCACGCACACATGGCTTAGGCCTTCACACTCTGTTCCAGAGACAACTAAGTCCCTCACTGACATACCATTCTACATGGCAATTATGATTTATTTCAATTTAAATTCAGTTCAGCGCATTTTGAGTCACATCCATCTCATACCATTCATCCCACTGTCTGCCTCCTTCCCTCCTCCCTCTGCCAGCCAATCATCCTGCTCCTTTTGGACATTACACCCATGTTGCCAGTCCTGGAAGGTGTTGTCATGGAGCTGCAGGACTGTGCCCTCCCACTTCTGAACGGTAACTATTTAAGGGCGGGACAAAAAAATGTACACAAGAAAACAACCAAAATACAAAGTCTCATACTGCACGTATTGATACACTGGCATCAGATATCAGTTTCCTTAAACATGTGGACTATTCATTTTATTTTAGCTGGTCTTGTGGAAGCTATTTTAAGTTCAGCTGAATTAACAAAGATTGAAACGATTTAATTTCTTAAACAGGTGCTTTCTAGAAGTTCTGCCTTTTGCCAGATTGTAGCTTTTTCCATTTTAATGAGAGCACATGTGTACATGCTGCTGTCATACATGCTGTGGTACTAAAATTAATTCATAATGCAGTGTGACAATGAATAGAAAAAAATAGCACATCATTGCCTCCTGATTTTTGCTAAATTATATTGCTGCTTTAGGATTATGATTTTGTGTTCATTACCACAAATATGAATGTACTGTAGATGATTGTCTTGCTTTTGATATTGTCATTTATGAATGCAAAGCATTCCTGCATGTTTGGCCCCGAGGAGGAATGAATCTCAGTTTTAGTTTAATGCTCTGCTCATTGCTCTCAAGCACACAGACTTTTAATGGAGGGAGCCAAGGTCTGTATTTATTTAGCATTTCAAAATCATTTGAATCAGTCCTTCCTACACAAACCGCACTGTTTAGTCAGTACACGTATTTATTCATTTGTTTACAGAATAGAAAGTACTATAAAATGTGACCATATCTTTTCTGCATAACAAAATTTTGTTCCAGGGAAATTATTCAAATGCACAGTATTGGATGGACAAATGCAATCATAGTTTTTTAGATGGAGCAGTTACCCCGGACAGAATCGGCCACAAGACTTGAATCAATCAATATAATTGAAGAAGCTGGTTGTCATTTATAATTTGTACACCTGCTAGAATATCTTTCACCACCTTCTGGGAGCTACTAAGAGCTTAGGCCAGCCATGCAGCTCTCCTAAATCTTGGCGGTGGTATAAATTTCCCTTGGTTTGGAAGTTTGATCAAATGCTTTTACTCCAAATATGCGTCATTGTAAGAATTCTGGGACAGTTAAAAATAATTTTCTTCTCTGAGATAATTGAGAAATGTGGACCCTGGTTTCCAATAGGTTTTTTGGTCTCGTCACTGCAACCGCTGTCATGACATCAGTCGTGAGGCGCCATTATGTGCCGTCTCCATTGTGACCTGGAATTTTTCCTTTGAAATGGTGTTGTCCTTTGCTTTGTTAGCTGTGAGAGGCCCCAGTATTAACCAACTGGGCTGCAAAGAAAACGCGTCATGAAGTGAGATGGGCCCAGTCATACAGTACAATACTGGTCGCACATGTACACATGTAAATTGCACTTTTATCCAAATTGTATGTATGTATGGTTTCTAAAGAATGAAAAACTTTTCATGAAGTTTGGTTTCAAACAATGAAAGATGGGAATTGTTACAGCGATGAATTGTGAAAAGCAACACATGGACAGACAGGTCGTAAGCAGTGAATTTCACATACTTTGGTGCAGTTGTTTGGTGTATGATCAAGTTAATTTTTTACTCAACTTTTAGGATCATTAAGGAATTGTGCAGAATGTTTTTTTTTTTTTCATTGTAAATTAGTATATTTATCATTTTATATTACAAATAAAAACCTTGAAGAACAAAAAAATCATGTCAGTTTAGGGAAAAGCCAGTAAAATAGCTCTCCTACAGCAAAACAAAACTGCTGAAAGCGACTTGTATAAATGTAAATGGTGACATGAATCCGTTGAGTGTTGTTTGAATGTTAAATTAAGGAACCATACAGTATGTAAACATATTCAAGCAGAATCCGTAATTCATTCCCTTTCTCCTTTCACAGACGTTGTTCCCACTGACAAGGAGGAGGTGGGCTTCAAGGACCTGGATGCAGCCATCTTGGTGGGCTCCATGCCCAGGAAGGATGGCATGGAGAGGAAGGACCTGCTCAAAGCCAACGTGGCCATCTTCAAGAGCCAGGGAGCTGCCCTGGAGAAGTACGCCAAGAAGACCGTCAAGGTAATGACGCAAGAGTTTAGCTCATAAACATGCATTAACATGCTCATTTCCTCATCCGCCCCTTCCCCTCCTTTCTCGTCTTGAAGGTTCTGGAGCAAAACTGTTCAAAGTTGCTCGCGTTACATTCTTTGCAAGGGTGTACAAAATGTTCCACACACTTTTTGTTACTACTGTTTTTGTGTTTTTACTGTGCTACTGTGATTACTATTCATTAGAGTATGTTTGCATACATGGCAAGGACTTTTAGTGAGCAGTTATTAATCTGTTTATAATAATGAGTTTATGTTGGGTTCGATCAGATGCTCAAGATGTCACTCAGGTCTTATTTTAAAATATGTGCGTGTGTTTTCAGGTTCTGGTTGTGGGAAACCCTGCCAACACCAACTGTCTGATTGCAGCCAAGTCCGCTCCCTCCATCCCCAAAGAGAACTTTTCCTGCCTCACCCGTCTGGACCACAACAGGGCTCGCTCTCAGGTTTGTATGTGTTTCTTGGGAACCCTTCTGCACATTTTACAAACTAGACTCGCAGACTTTAGCTGCCATATTGTCAGACTTCCAATTTTCTGCCTGAGCTGATTATGAAACCATCTTTCTGTCCTTTTTTGCGGCGGCCCTGTAGGTGGCAATGCGCTGTGGCGTTCCTGCCACCCACGTGAAGAATGTGATCATTTGGGGCAATCACTCATCCACCCAGTACCCAGATGTGCACCACTGCATGGTCAACATGTCTGGCAGCGAGCTTGCCTGCTTCGATGCAGTGAAGGATGATACCTGGCTCAAAGGAGATTTCATCTCTGTGAGTTAAAGATTTACTTTTTTCTATTGGACTGAGATACATTTTATCTGTGAAGTCACACATAACACAAAAATATTTAATAATTTAATTGAATAGACTTCTTTGATAGACATTTTGTAAATCAAACGGTTAGATGATAGCAGTATACTTAGACAGGAATATTAATTGAAATGAAGTCAATCAAGACCTCAGCTGTTTAGACACTGACTCAAATATTGATTACACAAAATCATAATAAACTGTGGAATTATACAAAACCAAAAAAATGTAGGTCAAGATTTTTTTGTGTGGTTTGACAAATAAAACCAAAACTAGGTGCATGACTGAATACCACCAGGGCTAAATGCTCAGTGCTTGTGCTCACACTTCCATTCACTATTAGTTTTGTGCTCAGACATCATTTTAATGTTCCATGTTGCTGTAATGCAGACAGTGCAGCAGAGAGGTGCTGCCGTTATTAAGGCCAGGAAGCTGTCCAGCGCCATGTCTGCAGCCAAGGCCATCTGTGACCACATGAGAGACCTCTGGTCAGGCACCGCTGAGGTAAACACTATATTTATTTATACTGTAGTTATGATGTGGGAGTGTCTGCCTGTTGCATTTGGGAAATAAGTGGCTATTACTTTGTCCACACACTTAATGATTATTCTTTGCTGTCCATTGAGAGACTGGTGGAGCAGACAGGGGTATTCTCATATAAAAAGTTAAAGGGTTTGATGATTGAGATTTATAAAACAGAAACATGCATATGCACAGCTTCATGCATGTAAATCTGACAAAAAGAGTATGTATGCATATTTCTGTGTTTGTGAGTTTGTCATAAATCTACACAGACTTTTGTGTATCTGACACCGGGAGAGGTTGCATATGGCTCTGTGAAATTTAGTGTTTAGTGCTAAAGTTTAGTGTTCTTTTAAATAATAACCATTTGAACTTGATGGGATACTCTATCTGGTAAGAGCAACATTGTATTTCAAATGCTGTTTTAACTAGTTTCTCCACTTTATTTAGGGTGAGTTCATCTCCATGGGTGTTTACTCCTCTGGCAACTCCTATGGAGTCCCAGAAGACCTCATCTACTCATTCCCTGTCCAGATCAAGGTGAGACTGATCTAACCTTGTGTTCACTTCTTTGGCAGTCTACTGTATGTTTTTGAATTTATCTAGTCAATAAAGACACAATGTTATTAGTTGATATTTGTAAATTAAGGTTTGAAAGCATATGCCTCAAAATACCGAACTTATGAGAGTATCTTCTTTCATCAGGACAAGACCTGGAAGATTGTGGATGGCCTGGCCATCAACGACTTTTCCCGATCCAAGATGGATGCCACAGCCACAGAGCTGATAGAGGAGAGAGACACAGCTGTGGCTTTCCTGGCAGTATGACTAAACCCTGCAGGGCCACCTGACCGGCACTTAGAAAACCCCAAAACTCCAGACGCACGCCTGTGATAAAGCACTCCACCAACCCCTACATTACTGTGTGTGTGTGTGTGTGTGTTTGTGTGTGTGTGTGTGTGTGACAGAGAGTGAGTGAGTCCATGTTTATGTGTGTGAAGTTGGATTTATACTTGTGCGTGTACCCATATAGCCACCATAGCTTTAGCTATGCTAAAATGCACCTTTTTCAAAAGTTGAATGGAGACCGTAAGAATGATGATCTGCTAGTTTGGGTTGCTTGTGTTTTCTCCCACAAGTGTCCGATGCCAGTGGAGATTGTTGATAGTGAAGACAACATTAAGCAAGTTGAAGAAAGGATCAGTAATCCTCTCCTTTTCAATAACACCTATCTATCTAGCAAAGCCATTTCTATTGCAAATGTTCTGCTTGCTCTGATCACCACTGTCTATCACAATTTGTTTTTTTTAAAAAAAGAATGTAAACAAGTTCATTTTGGATATAAATGATTGCACACATGAGTCTCCTTTTTCAAAAGACTCCAGATATTGCTATGTTGAGGCTGTTGTACACCATGCCGCACAAGTATAACTACACTTTAAGTCCATCATATTTGTTACCAGGTATTTTCTGATCATTTTTCTCTGGGGATAAGTGAATGGATGGTTGTTACATATAGTCAGTGATGCACTAAGTTCTCAAACACTGGAATCAATAACTATTAAAGCTGAAACAATACAAAGATTAAACAATGTAGTTGTTTGTTTGTTTTTTTTGATAATTTTGCTTTTGCTTTGTGTTTTCCAAGTGGAACAAACCTAATCATTTCCCTGTAGGATGACAAAATGAATATGTTCAATGTAGTTTGCAATGTGGGCTTCCAAACTGCTTATAATGGCAAATTATGCTTCTCAGTACACATCTTAAACTGAGATCTTTGGTGAGCACAGAGAAACTTTCCCTTCAGGCAGATGAACTTTGAAAACCACCTTCTAGTGTCAAAAACTGCACAATGAAGTCTGAACATTATTGGCAAAACACATTTTTTGAGTGGAGGGGGACTTTAAACAAACCCATGATTTGATAAATGAATGAATTATACCTCCATAAAATAATTGATATATCTCTGTTTGCCCAGCCCCAGTGAGAGGTATTTGCAGACAGTTAAAGGACAGGTTCACAATTTTTCAAGTCTGTCTTAAAACATTAAGGTGTCCATATGAACACTGAAAGATTTTTTTCCACACTGTAATAATTCCTCCTGTTCATACTGACCATTAAAAGATCCCCTTCAAATGCGCAAAAAAGAAATCTACTAGTGAAAGATTATCTACTTGATTTGACTAATTTGGAAGCTTCATATTAGCTTCAGATAAGCTTTTTTGCACAGATGGAGTGGATTGGCCCCCCATCACTTACATTGTAAATACATTATGAAGGGATCTTTTAATGGCCAGTATGAGCAGGAGGAATGATTACAGCAAAAAATTCCTATTCCAATGTTCATTTGGACACCTAACAATTGTTTTAATATTGGAAAATAGTGAACCTGTCCTGTAATGTGAGTAAAACACTGTCAAGCGCAATGTCATAGTTTCACCAGATAGGGGCAGTATGTCCTAAGTTTTCTGTTGCATACCAGCAGCATCAGGAAATATGATGTAACTTCTGTAATTAGTTAAAATTCATGACATGCAATTGTTGATAAAAACAATCAGTCATTAATAGGGACAAATCTACAAAAACTATTCCAACATTAATGGGGTAAATCTGGTGTATTTAGAGGATGTCGAATTCTGTTTGATACTACTCGTTATAATATAAGGGTGTACCTCAAAGGATTAATGTTATACAAATACAAACGGCAGTACGAGTATATGGGTCTTTTGTTGAGCTTTATTGAGCTTTTTTCGACCTGGTGTTGAGTCGAAATCTGTTCTCCCCTCGAATAATGTTCCTGTCGCACGTAGCAGAAATCTATTGGTGTTCACATCTTACGTCACGGTTATACAGGCTTTTCATTGGCTGCCATCTTCTTGCAACATTTCCACTCGGAATGGCACTGTATTGTAAAACTAATCACCTTTTTTTTCTTGAGTTTAGTGTTTTTTTATGCCTTGTGTGATTTTTATTAAGTGATGTCGAAGGGAAACAGAAGCTCAGTGTGTTGAGGTGAAAGCCCATTTCAAAAACAAAGTACATTATTGGTGTCTCCTCTGCGTTGTGGTCCTTTTTAGACCCGCTGGACCAGGCCGACCCCATCGACTTTTCTTCCGCCAGCATCCTACAGCCACACAGTAAGAAAATGACTTTAAATATGTGTACATTTTACCACTTTGCCTCTTGACATAATCCAGTAGTTTCAACTGAGAGGTGTCGAGGTTACCCAGTATCTCAGTTTAGCTAATGCGTAGCCCAACGGTTTTTTTTTTACTGTAAATGATCGTTTTTCTCCGTGTGGAGTTCACGGTACTGCCGTTAGCCTGATGCGTTTATGTGTCTATATGTTTGTACACTGTAAGCTGCGTTATCATCCACTGTTTCTTGAGTGTACACCGTCCTTTTTATACCCATCCATCATTAACTCACTTCCGCAGCCTGTATCCTGTGAAGTTCCCCGTCAGGCAGGTCATGCGGAGGGAGTCACTGTGTGCATCTCACCGGTTAATAATTCACCGGAGGTTTGTTGTGTGAGTGGACTCTGATGTAAAAGAGGCCGAAAAAAACTCAGTGGCAATAAGGTCATAAAATTAATCCAGGGGGGCGAGGCACCCAAAAAAAAAAAAAAAACCTGACCAGAGGTTGGGAGTCACAGGCAGGAGTTGTGACGTGGATTGCAGGACTGGGGCTGGAAAACTGCAAGCAATAAAAGATCCTGCTAGGTCCGACCCAGCTTCATATTCAGGGACGACATTTGGCTTCTGTCCAGAGAGATAAGTGTGATTAGATGAATATGTCCTTGTTTTGCTGTTTTTTTATGAGTACATGAGGTAAGACAGGATGTCCTACCCTCTAGAGCTTCAGTGTTGAATGGACTTTAAAGGTTGTACACCTCTGAATGAAGGACCAGTTGGCTTATAAGATACCTCAAGGAAACTTTTTTTTATTCATTAACGGGATGTTTGGTCAATGACACTTTGTTTTTGTTTGTTTTTTATGGTGAATGCTCTCTGGAATATTTAACTTGAAACGTTTCCGTTTGCTGTGTTTGGGATTTATCTTGTTATTTAACCGTATGTGCTGAACTGATCTCTTACTTGGCAGCTGAAATATGGCACTTTATGTAGAAGGTGAGTAGTGTTTTGGGGGTATTCAACTTAATTTTTTGATGTAAAAAGGCTGAAGTGAAATTAATTACCTACAGTTATGACCCCAGGTGGATTTGAAGAATCATACCTGTGTTTTGTGTTTTTCCCCATTTAAAAATCATTTTCTAAAGCAAATCACATTTCTTAATTTGGTTTAGAAATGAAAACCCTTCAGGCATTTAAACATGTATTTCTACTACCTTTTGAGAAAGCACTGGCTGTCAATCAACTAGCAGGGATTTAAGATACTATGATTCACCACATGCTGTTTTATTTCTGTCAAAGTCTGAAGCAGTGATTGATGCCTTCATGTAAAGGATGGAAGCTCTGATATCTGAGACTCGAGAGTCATTGAATGCACATTATAGTCTTCTTTACGTCATCCTTCGTAACACCACATGACTTCTTTGCCAACTACAAACTGTGTCTCTTGTAGGGCTGCAACTAACAATTATTTTCATAATCTGACGATTATTTTCTCAGTTAAACAATTAATTGTTTGGCCCATAATATGTCAAAATATGGTGAAAAATGGCGATCACTGTTTCCTAGAGCACAAGGTGACGTCCTCAAATGTCTTGTTATCCCAAAGATATTTAGTTTACTATCATAGAAGACTAAAGAAACCAGAAAATATTCACCATTAAGAAGCTGGAATCAGATAATGTGGGCATTTCATTCTTAAAAAATGACTCAAAATGATTAATTGATTATCAAAATAGTTGGCGATTAATCTAATAGTTGGCAACTAATCAATTAATTGAATCGTTGCAGCTCTAGTCTCTTGAATGTAGGTAGGGCAGTCAGGTGGCTTTTTGGAGTTATGGTTTAAGTATGCTAAACATCCAACCTGCCAGTAGCTCACATTACTGCCGTCAACACTCAGCACTCAGCCAGTTAATGACAACATAACATAATTACAGCTGTTTTTTTGGGGCACGGTTGCCGATCATTAACAAATTCTCCACACCCTTTTCTATTGCTTTAAGGTCTTTTGAAGAGAAGAGGACTTCCAGATGATGGTTGGTTAACTTTCAAAGTGACAGACCTACCTAGCAAAACATTTGATTTGCTCAAACAATCAACTGGCTGACTGTTATTTTGATCATCAGTCAGGTAAAAATTGCAAATTTGATGGATGCAACTTTAAAAAAAAAAAAAAAACTTCAGATGTTCAGCTTGCTCTTTACAGGATTACTACTGTAAATGAGCTGTGTGAATTCATATTTACACAGTCCATTTAAACAGTTATTTGATTAACTGAAGTAGTTTAGCTTTGAAAGTGTTAACCATTAATCATAATGGAAAAGCTACTTGCATCCTGAGAATAACCACAGTCGCAGCAGCTGGCCGGCACCAGGGATTTATCTATCCTTTATGACAAAAAGTAAAATATTACATTAACAAAAGCCTAACCAGGGAAGGTAAAATCTTTCTAATGCTGGTATACTGAAAATCCTTCTCATGTCCTTCTACTGTCTTTGGCAATCTATGGTGTCATGGGATCTGTCTCACCTCATTTTACCATAAAGGTTAGATTCCTGTTGTCATTTTTGATTTTATGCCAGTAGCAGTGAATTATTCTGTCGTGACGTTACTCAGGGTTGCTACTCTGCCACCCAATGAGAAGGATGCTGAAAGACAGACTGGCAGGAATCTTTAACATCTCAAATACAGAGCACTGCGCTACACTCTCAAGGTCTCTCACTCCCTCCCTCTCCTGTTCACCCTCTGCCCAAATACTTCCTCTTTTTATAATGGTTCCAGTATCAAGCCATTGAGTCATTTCATTCAGCCCTGGTATATCTTTAATATGAATTATGTTATAATTGTATTTTCATACCATGAGCTTCAACATTTGACTTATCAAAGTCAGCCACACGTACAGTTCTTGGCTCTGATGACATGTGGCTCAACAGGTTAATTTGGTCACATTTTTTCAAATGTTTTATCACACCCAAACTGACTTACATACTTTTGAACTTGATCAGGACTCTCAGAATGTGTTTACAGGTAAATTACAGTACTTTACTGTACAGTAGTACTGTACTACAGTACAGTACTAATTTAATCAAAGCTGTTTAATTGGCCAGTTTGCCAGTCATGTTGGCACAGCTGTACTATAGTAACTAAGCTAATGAAGTTTTGAGGTTTTTGTTTTTGCTTCTCAGAGGCTGACCAATACTGGATTTTTTAAACTGATATTGAGATTTGAGATTAATACACTTTATTGACATGAACACACAACACAATCATTTTACTAATAAGGATTTCATAAGTTAAGTTTTTAAAGAAAGGACATTTTACTGTTAAAAAATGAACTTGCGGACACGCTATGTAATGGCGACACTCATTCTTAACAACCTCAAAAATATCTTTGCCTTTGCCTCTTTTGCCTGTTCTGTAATATCGACCCGGTATATCGTAATACTCCTCTTAAGAAACTCATATGTGCCTCTAAATTACACATCAATAATCAATGTCACAAACCCCTGTTTGGACTTCTGACTGTCATGTCAGGGCATTGTTACTTGTGATAAGAGGTACTAAGGTGATTCCAGGATTACAATATATAAACCTCAGATCTGTTATATTGCCCATTGATTGTAGGAATCCACCCTCTTGTATCATTGCTTTATTTCCTGCAATGTAGTAATATGCATTCTGACACAAATATTACAGTATACGTATAATATATAATTCGATAATAGGTGTGAGAACATACACGCTGCAGATAGTTATTCTGATGTGTTGCTGTTAGGACACCCTGCCTTAAAGATCTCATTACTTAAATGACTTAATATTTGTTTCAGTTGAGAGGTTTTTGTCCAATGATGATGAGAATATAGAGAATTACATATTATTTGTAGCTTGAAACATAGAGGAATATCAGCTAACCATCAGTGACTATAATATTTTCCAACATACAAAAAAAAATCACTTTTGTTCAGTGGCAGACAAGGTTAACACTAATAAAATGAGTAAAGGTGGAGGTAAGAGAGGTACCTGGGAATAACCTCTATGTTAGAAAATAACTGTGTTGCAGTGTAAAACCTTGTCCCCCCATCTTCTGCAATGTTGCCTGTCCAGGTCTGAGTAAAGGAGTAGCCAACGGAGGGATGGCTCAGTTCCAGGAAATGATGCGGCAGCAGCTGGAGAGCTCCATGCACACTGAGCTGGAGAAACTGCTGGATACTGCCACAGGGGCAGAGAAAGAGGTACTCTCACTCTCTCTCTCTCTCCTCTCCCTCTCCTTCCTTCCTCTTTCTCTCCGACCATCTGGTTGTGATTTAGAGGGTGGTAGGGTCACAGACGAAAACACAGGGAAAACACAAAAGTGACACATACTCTGCCACAGTGCCAATGGGGATCCACCTACAGTACATGCTTCCAGACACACACACACACATAAGGATACGTAATAAAATTGCAGAAGGCGAGGTTTTTATGCAAACATTCACTCATTTTATCAGCCTAAATCATAATATAATACGTCATTAGGGATTTCCAGCCCAACTGAGATCCTGTAAATGTGTTCTGTTCTGTAATTAATTATGGTGTTGGGAGTGGACACTTTTTCAGGCCACCGCAGATGAATCAAAACCTAAGATGGAAATCCAAAACCCCGCTGTCCTAAATAGCAGAAACAAAACCTGCTATTTCATCTGTTGCCTTTGTAGTTTCCTTTGGTATAAAAGAATCACAGACCTTGAGACAAAGCTGTCACTAAATATGGCCTGACTGAACACACACACACACACACACACACACACACGTACAAACAGACAGCGTTTGGCAGTTGCCTCTCGGACATTACCCAGGCATGTTTAAACTGCCAGCAATCACAAAAGGTGGAATGATACACAGAGAAAAGTGGTCAGAAGGGACAGTCAGTCACGCACAGGAGAGCCCAGCACTGTTCTTCAAGCTTTTGTATACACAGTAAGCACTAACAGTTATATAAGCAAAATGTCCATTTGCATTATGTACATACACAGATGTAGAGAACAAACACATTCATAGTTACACACTGGTTGAACTGGGCATTTTTCCAGTAAACAGATACAAATGTAAATGTAAAGCAGACCAGTGACAGACCGCTTACATGGTTATTTATTTGGCTTACCCTCCAGGAATAGATTGAATAGATTGTTACTAAGACAGTTGAAATGAATGTTTTTGTCCTCTTCATTTAGTCTTATTTTACGTAAGTATATTCAAAAACTAATCACACAAATAACCCCCGAATGAATAATTGCAAATCACTCATTTATGGAGGCAAGATCTTAAAAATAAAACGCCAAAAGGGTTTATAAAATCATCTCATCTCAAAGCAAATAAAACAACACAAAAGTTTGGAAGGAGGATTGCAGACAGAACATCTCATTTAAAATTACCAAATGTTTGTCAGTAAACACATTCACAAGGTCCTACATCACATCATGCATTACGATCACATTCAAAAGAAAGTTAAAATGCATACACACAAACTGAATAAGTAATGATGTTCTACCTCTTAAGCAAATTTTCTCTCGATACTTTAAGCACTAAAATGTTATTGCATAGCGATCTGTATGTACAGTATATGTCACATAAACGTCAGACACACGTAATATCAGCACTTGGGAATGATAATTGTCACAGGTGAGCAAAGGTACTTCTATAATTACCAATGGCAACCTTATAATAAGTGGCTGCCGCAGCAAGCACTGGTTAGATTCCAGATGATCAGACCCACATTTTATATTTGAGGCTATCAGCTGACTGTGTTTTAGATCCCTTAACTGCATTAGTGCAACTACTGTAAAGATGAGTAGTAATAAAGTGCAGTGGAAGGAATGAGAAATAAGTGCCAAGGAGGATAAGTCAGATTTTTCCCTGTTTTGTGACTGAGAACCACAGTGGGAGTCACTGATCGCAGAAAATGGCCTTCATTTATCCTAATTTTGAATAATACAAGTAAGGTGTCCACTCTATCAGCTGTACAGCTTTTCTGGCAGTTTGTTCAACTGCCATCAATTAGAGATGATGGTGCACTTTGAGAAGCAATTACCACATTTTTCATCTTTCTGGACAAGTGAATTAGGATTGTGGTTGTGCAGAACTGAACCTTGGTAAAACCTCAGCCTGCCTTCTTGTGTGTAAATTCAATCTTTGTGTTTTTCAGGTGTCCAAGAAAGACTTTGAGGGCTTCAAGAATCTTTTCCACAGATTTCTGCAGGTGAAAGGGCCGTCAGTAGAGTGGATCAAGATACAAAGACCTCCAGAAGACTTGGTAAGTGTAGTTAATATGTGTCTGAGTGTGTGTGTGTGTGCTTGTATCTAAGCAAAGAAGAGAAAATTAAGTATTTTGTAATGAGTGAGAAAACAAAAGCTCTGGACTTTCATCTCTACTTAGTTTATAACCTTCACGGTTCTGTATCTTACGAGTGACGGTTGTTTAGAAAATGAAAAGGATTTCGCCAGAAAGCAATCGTGAATACACCAAGAAGAAGTAATTAATATCCACTTCTAGCCAGGAGCTGCACTGTTGGAGGCGTGTTGCCACATGTTCAGACGAGATGATGAAATACAGTGCAGGAAGTCCAATTTGAGTAATACAACCATGAAGTTCCAAGCCTGTGGTATCGTGAATACTCACACACTGATATGACTTCTGGGAAATCTAATGGAATGGAGCCATCATAAATTTTCTTATTTACAGCTGTGTTTTCCCTGCTGTGACAAGTCAAAATGTCAGCCATGAAAAGGTTCTATTGTCTTTTGTGACAATGGGTGTAACCACACAGGTTAACATTCAAAATGAAAGCCACCATATGCAGTTTCTCAGTCAGTAAAAGTCAGTAGCGTGTTCTTAGTCCCAGCCTCAGATGATCAAACTCTCATCCCAACACCTGTCAGTCATCATGACGAGCTGTCTATCATCAAACAGCATCCAGCTTGAAGACATCAGAGACATAAAAAAAATGTGACACCAAACAGAATTTGTTCATTTAAAAAAAAAAAAAAGGTTTGACACTTTTGAACAAATCTTTTCTGCCACATATTTTATTTCGCTGTTTTTTTCCACTTGTCTTTCCATTTTCTTTTCAACACTTGGAGTAATAAGTGCAACTCTGCTAAATTAAAAGACTAAACTATCCTTGACACCACTGATTACGTGCAAACACTGGATTTGAACATGTACAATAAATAATATCCTATTTATTTATGATGTTACAGTCAGAAATAGATAGATATAACACAATGCCCCAACTGGAAAAACAACTTTAAACAGATTTTACAGAAGGAAGTATGTGCCAATAGTGGTGTAAATAGAAAATGCAACTCCTTTTTTATGACCTCTTTCCATGAGCTGAGCATAATTACTATAATTACCTAAGTTACCATCCTTTAAAACTTAAACATAATGAGCTAGTGACGTTTTGTGAAGGTAGATTTTTATCTTTTTCTTATCGTGACACATTGATTACTTTATTCTGGTTTGTCTTGACTCAGATGAAACTGTAAATCATTCATCTGTTTTATTGATGCAATATGAATCGCTCATTGGGTTCACTCATTTACAGAGTCTAGAAGTGTTTTGGGGACATTGTTAACCACAAAACAATCACAAAAGAGTAAGAAGCCTTTATTGCTTTTACTTGTTAAGGCGTGACAGTTTCATTTAAATGCAGTAACTGACAGATAAGGCGATTACCAAGTAGTGTCAGTGTCACTTCTTCAATCCCCTAGCACACTGAAACCAAGTAATGTATTGCGCAACAAAACACAGTTTTAACCAGTTCCAGGCACTGAGCAATGGCCGGTAAATCTGGATTATTTTGGGACACTAATGTACTTAAAAGAAAAAGTACTTTAATGTCGAAACATTTAAGTACTTTTTGCATTTAGGCCACAAGTGTGTGACTACTTTTCTCTACTGAACACTTATTAATTGGATGTGTGAAACATGATTCGGGATGCTGGCTGCTGTTTAAGAATGTCTCCACCTTTTTCTCTTTATAATATGAAGAACTTCCTAGTTCTTCATTGGTTTTGTCTGTTAAATCACACACCTCAACTGTTACAGCACTTTCTTGAGAGGGGGTTTGTACGGGTCACTTGCATGATGGATGAACAACGTGTTCATTGTCCCTTGTGTCCTGTTTGTTCCATCCCAGTGCCGTGTCGAATATTGCTGGAGCAAAGTATTAGCGAGTCATAAACAGTGCTGTCAAAAGGAAGAGGTGTGATTCCCACTGGAGACACCAGTGATGAAATTTAATGCTCTGTGCATTTTAGGAATTTAGCTGACAGAGATAAGTGCAGTATCTCAGGCAATGAGATACTAGGAGTGCAACATTCAGAGCCACAGAGAGACAGTTTGACAGTACAGTACAATAAATTCAGGTTAAAAGTAGATTATAAAGGCAGGAAACATTTGAGACATGAATTG
Organism: Scomberomorus guttatus; assembly: GCA_038419695.1. Classification (NCBI taxonomy): domain Eukaryota; kingdom Metazoa; phylum Chordata; class Actinopteri; order Scombriformes; family Scombridae; genus Scomberomorus; species Scomberomorus guttatus. The sequence goes on from CM076458.1 coordinate 6,321,340, forward strand.
TGGAGCCTTGACTGTACCTCAGTGGTAGGTGATACAAAACATAAAGTTGCATAAAACAATGTTAGCAAAATCTGTTTACAGAGGACATGTCATGCACATTTCCTGGTCTATATTTATATTCTGGGGCTCTACTGGAATATCTTTGCATGATTTACAGTTTTAAAAAAACTCGTTAAGGCCCCCCTACCATGAGCCCACTCTGCTCTGATTGGTTAGCTCCTAGAAGCTGCCCCTCAGCAGACTTCTGCCGGCTTCAGAGGCTACGTAAACAAACAATAGTAGTTGGATTTCGCTACAACCTTAGCAACAAAGGCTACGGAACGAATTGCCATTTGTGGGCGTGCTCGTACAATCTGACATCAGTTCGATGGGGAAGTAGAGGTAACTTTGCAAACGGAGCATTCAGAGCAGATGGAGGCCCTGGCTTTGGACTTTTACATATGTTTGCCTCGAATTTTGGAACTTTGACCATGTTTATCGTAAACATCCGACATTATAACAGTATATAAATTACATAAAATCGCATAAAAAACGCATTACATGTCTCTCCCCTTCAAGAAATTTGCTGCAGTGAGCTTCAGGCAGACAGGTTCATTTGATCATAAGTTTGCCAAATGTTTCCTTGGTTTCCCAGGATTGACATAATTATCCATAAATTGACTAATGGTGGTATCAGACTACATGATATCAGCCTGATATTTGCCTGTTGCGTCCTGGCAGAGGTGTACAAGAATTTGTTTGCATTCTTTCACCTAGTTTAACAGGTTCTGTGACACATTCAGTTTTATGTGCTAATAAGAGCACAGAGCCCCTTTCAATGCAAACATGGCAACGCAAAAGATAAATGATGTTGTTGATCCTTTGGGTGGAACAGTGAAGTCGGTCCCTGGCACCTTCTTTATGATCACCAACGTATGTCACACAAGACATGAAAGACTATTGTTGGTAGCGGTGGAAGAAGTATTCAGATATTTTCCTTAAGTAAAAGCAGCAGTAATGCATACAATATAAATACACAGTACTCCATTATAGGTAAGCCCTGCTTTCAATATTCGACTTAAGTAAATGTACAGAAGCAGAAAGTTGTTCAAGTATCAAAAGTGAAAGTACACATAATGTTCAGAGTGTTTGTTTTTATTGTATTATTACTCATAAAAAAGCATTTTAATATTATAGCTAATACAATAAGGTGAGTGTCATGTGACACTGTTCACATCAAGACCGTCGCGTGACAGTCTAAGTTTCTTTTTGATGGTTTTGTTAATTGGTCACGTACAAAGTCAATGAAAGTGCCAAGTCATCAGTACTTGTTTGAGCTGGTTGTGCAGGATTTCCTTGTTTCCTTTCACTGAAAAGCATGGTGCAGGTCATCCATAGTTGTTGGTCACAAGGGCTCTCAGTTCTCTCCTTCAGTTTCCTCAATGCTGACTTGCTTTGTTTTGTTGGAGCTTCAAAGTGGAGGATTGAAAGGTTTAACAGAGTTAAAATTGCAAACTTGTCTCATTCAGTTTGGTCTCAAGGGAGGACCTTTGAAGTCTGATAGCAGTGTTTTGTGCCAGTCAAAATGTTGAGTAGTCAGAGGCAGCACGTGAAAATAGTCAGTAAGTAAATGGAGCAGCAGAGGTACATGTGTCTAAGTGTTGGTTTGCAGGCTGTGTTTTCAAACCCTGAGGAAGTTCTTTCTTCTTTTTCTACTATAACTTTGCCTTGACCTCAGCTAAAGTCAGTGTACATAATACAGTATGAAGCACAGAAAGGTGTGTGTCCTTAATTAATGTTTAACAAAATCACTTACATAAAAATGTATAAATCAGATCTCCTAATTCATTATTAAGTCATTGTGAAGTAAATCATTCTTGTTGCCTGTTTTGTCTCATCGTCTCACAGTGGCTTTTTTTCCCCCAGAAGAGTGGGTCATGTATTTTTTATTTTGTTGTGATGGTGGAAAGTATGACTCACAACAGAACTGAAATTTTTGAAAGACTGCAGCTGTGAATCGATTGCAAAGCATAAGAGCATGTTACAATAAAAAAATGGCTGGATTGCACCAATAACAGGGTGAACATTAGTGCTCTATTAAACATAACAGTAACATATGCAGATATTCTGTCAATGGATATGTAAATATAAACATCATATCCAACAAAATTAGCACATTATCAGATATCTGAGCAAAGCCAGAGCCTGGGATCTAGGACATGCTAATTTTAGTCAGGACAGTAAAGTGTTTGTAAGGACTACATGTCAGATTATTAAATCTGTACAATCTCTCTTTCATGGTAGTAGTTAAAAAACGATTGAACTATTTATGGATGAGTTATTATAATCAGGAAACAAAGATGCATACCGGCTAAAGTTGGACTGATAAATTGGTTTAGCGATACTGTAAATTAGGCTGGTATTGAACTTAGATATTAGTAAATTAGTGTCATCCAGTATCAATTGGATGCAGATTGTTTTGATGATTGAGGTTCCACACCAGCTTGCATGAATTTGTTTCAGTGGTTTCATACTCTGACAACAAAGTCACTTATGAGCCTTCAAGGTCATAAAATGATTTTCATATGTGAGCCTTAATTGAATGTCATATGACAGAAGCTCACATATGAAAACCATCATGTGTCTTAAAACACGTGCTCTGGATTCCCATATATGGGAAGTGCCCCCGCCCCCCACGTCAGGATTACATTTGTAAGAGATCCACTGGATATGTAATAATATTTTTTGCTTGAATATTGTCACATTATAAAGACATTTAATCCAGAAACAATATGAGGTAATATCTATTTGCCACATCTAAATATACTCTACAGTACTATAGTTGGCTCACAGTGACATTTTGTCAACCACCTCTACTGAATGTATTTGGGGAAAAAGTATTATGCTGGTCCTGTTCCAGTTGATTAGTTTTTGTGTTTGATGGAGTCTAGATTACCAGCCCAGTGTAATAACATGGACATGACATATAGTACAATATGTTTCCACTGACACTGGCAGGAACACGGACACATAAGTTATCCAAGTGTTTCCAGTATACAATTAGATTTTTTTTTCTTTTTAAGTACAGTAGATGACATATTTCCATAACCGTTAATTTCTGACATTCCCCAATCATGTGCACTGCCAATTAAAACAAACAAGAGTGTTGCACAATAGGATGTTCCCGTCTCTTGTTGGGAAATACAACTTGTGGTCCAAATTGTATTTCTAAAGAAATTTCAGGTTCAGCCAGTTTCATGCCAGGGATGTTGCTGTGGGTCATTTGTTGGCCATGTTTGGTTCTGTCTCACTGAACATTTACAAAACTTCTTCAGTTGTTCGCCTGGCACTGGACCACTTAAGCAAACACACACACACACGCACACACTAACACAAACACAAAGCCTTTTCTGTCTTTTCCTCCTCAGTCTGTAGCGAGCACGGAGTTACCGCATCACTCTCCAGTTTTGAGCCGCCTCATTTATGGTTACAAACTCAGAAGCTGGAGATGGAGAAGATTAAAGATGGAGAGGAAAAGGAAAAGATGGACCAGGAAAAGATGAATGAAGTGCACAAAGAGGAGGTTTTACAGAGGAAATGAGCATTACATAAAGAGAGTCGGAGGCAGAGAGAAGATGAGAGCTTGGGAGAGGAAAGTGGCGAGACAAGTATTGAAACAGGGAAATGACAGTGACACGCAGTAATGAGAGAGAGTTTGTTCGGGAGAGGGAAGAGGGTAAAGAGGCATCTTTTGGCAGCATCCTATCCCAGTGAGTGAGGAGTAAAGGAAATAGGAGAACACAAGGAAAAATAAACAGCCACTGGATTCAAAATCTCCCCCAACCAAATTAATGATTCACTAGCTTTTTTAGTCTTTAAAGGCATTTTTGAAACAGTTCACCCACCCACCACAGAGACTAGTAGAGATGACAGGCTGACCTACCGCAGTAATAATTAATTGGTATATTTTTGGCATCTAAAGGCATTTTTCAAGTCATGCAGACAAATGAAATGAAAGGAAGAGTGGTGAAAGGACACAGGAGAGCTGTCTTCTCCAATCATTAAATAATAAAGTCAGTAATATTGTTATTAAACACAATCACACTCATTGCCAAACATATGCTTAATTGTGTCTTGTTACGTGTACAATAGTTTTGTCATTTAAGCCATTCACAAAACTTTTTTTTACCAAAAACATACAGTCATCACATGCAATACTCCTACAGTAACTTACATTTTTGTTGAATTTATACCTTAACTTAGCCAATTTTATCTTTGTTTTAATCAATCATATCATATAGTAGCATCACAATAAGTATCAAAAAGAATATTAAGCAAATATTAAGCATTTGCTGTGAAATATTTAGTTTTTCTGTTTTCAAATAATGATCTTAACAATTTATCATGTTCTCTCAACAGTATTTTTATATATAGTTCAGTATGCTGCTCACTGACAGACTCATGAGCTGACAATGACAGGAATGTCACACTTCATCGTTAGTAGTGTCCTAGCAGGTAATTCAGGAGTGTGTGACTGGTATTTTAAAGATGTAGATCTGACTCAGCCAGTTAGGAGCACTGGATTTACCTGCTCTGAAAATCACAGTCATGACTTCTTTTATTCCTGAAATAACCTGAGGGTTCTTCACGCTGTTGTAAATGAACACCTGCCCAAAATACCGTTTATACACAGTAGATCTCCTGTAGCTACTAAAATACTGTCATGGCACTTAGCACTGTAACCTGCTGGCAGAGGAGATGAAAACCATTACTGACCAGAAAATAAAGTCACTGTAAAATATCATGAAAAAGATTGTCACTCTGTATTCAGGTGGGTTTGAGAGATACTGATATTGTGTATTTGAGCCTTCAACAATGTGAGATTCCGCTAAGAATAGACAAGTGTTTGTTTTCTGACTGATGATGCAGAAACATTTTCAAGGTACAGTTGAACTTACAGATCACAGTTACAGATAGTCTGCACAGAATAGGTGGCTCTGCACAAAGACAAATAAAAGGCGGAAGCATTTAAAAATGAAGATGACAGAAAGAATTGCAGCTTACTGTTTTGGTTTCATTTTGCATAACTGCACAGTTAACGTGCATACACTGGCCAATGATACTATAGTAACCTCCAATACAGATAGGTTTGCAATGCCTCAACATAAAAAGTCAGTCAAGATTTTGACTGTCCTGCATCACATCAGACAAATCTCCTCACACATATAAAGCAAAAATCTCCATAACTAGTTTTGTTAGTTCTTAATTATGATTTGTTATTAATGATTAAGTTATATAATTCTGTAAAACAATGACATCATTTGGTGGATCATTTCATTAAACAAGTGTATTCTGTTATCACCCAGCTCTGCTATGTGAACATGCATCTTACGTGACAGTTTGTAATAGCTTTCTAAAGTCTGCACATACAGCAGCAGAAATGTTCAGTTTTTATAGTGAAGTGAAGAATGACTGAGCTCTGCACCACTCCTGTCCTTGGGTCTAGGACGGGAAGCTGTATCGCATACAAGCTGTAAGAAAAAATGTTGGAATGTCAGACAAAATCCTGCAGAATGAGTTAACGGCATGCAGCAGTGAGAGCTTTTAAAAGGTCATATTGTCTGTGTGTGTGTGTGTGTGTGTGTGTGTGGGGGGGGGGTATGTAAGAGATGTGATAGAAGTAGAGACAATTTCCTGTGTTGTTGCGATACTGTGCTGCCGTTTTGTGTGCCTAAGAAAAGTTTGTGTTTTGTGTTAAGTGCTAAATGGCGAATGTTAGCATGCTAACAGGCTGAACTAAGATGGTGAATCTGATAAATATCACCTGATAACATCAGCATGTTAGCATTGTCACTGTGAGCACGCTGATGTTAGCATTTAGCTCAAAGCACTGCTGTGCTTATGTGCACCCTCACAGAGCTGTTAGCACGACTTTTTAAAATATTAATATGCACATTGGCCTGTTACCACACTGATGCACAAATTGTTTGTGAAATCATTCTCATCATATATCTAAACCTAAATCAGTTGTAGTACATGTCTCATACCCTGTGAACAGTTATTTAACCACTACTACAGCATGGCAGATTCCAGGCTCTTACATATTTGGACATTAATCATTCTCTCACACGTTCAATGTGTTTCTGATTTCATTGCAGATGTTTGTGATATTTGAGTTGCATGTTGCTCTTGAATAGGCAGCATGGAGCCCTCGGAGCTCTGCTTTAGTGCAAATCCAGTGTGCACTTGTACACTTGAAGTCATATGTAACCTTCAAACCAGCGACCAGTGTCTCATCCGGGAGGCAGTTGCGACACGGTCAACAACAAATTCAATAATTTGTTATGCAACTCTCCGAGTTACATCAACCCTTCCACTACACTTCTGTGTTAACAGTTTTTGAAGTCAGTGTAGTTTGATTCCAGTCATGCAGATGTCTTTCCTCCTCCTTTGAAGCTGATTAACATGTTATGCAACCATATTTTAGTTGTATAACATTTCAAATCCTGCCGGCATGTATTTGTGTCAATCCAAAACAGTAATCCATCAGTGGGCTTATTGCTGTAGATAAAATGTCCGTTGGATTTCATTCAGGTGCGCACTCCTGCAGCTGACAGCAGCGTGTCAGTCAAAGCAAGAAAGAATCTTTCTCTACATCTGATGGCTTTAGAATTAAAAGTAGTAGTTTTGTCCTAGTAGTCTGGTCAAAGACGGGGTCCCTGCAGGCCACTGAGTGTTGGTTGGAGTAGCTGGGAACAACAAACACACACACACACACACACACACACACACACACACACGAGGAAATAAAAAAAGCAGTCCCCATCTGTATTGTCCAGAAAGGGGAAATGAACATCTGGGATGTTTCCCTCTGGGGGTACAGGGGTAGGATGGGGATCACAGCTGAAAAACACATTTCGTTCCACATAACTACACACACACACACACACACACACACACACACACACACCAATGGCCCATCTCTTACATTTTTCCCTCCTGAATTTCTCCCGAACCTTTTTTAGTTTCCAACACCTCTTGTGAGGGTTTTATCAGTCAACGCTGTAATTTAAAACAGTGAGTGTTTTATTATCTGTCTGCATTGTTATCCTGCAAGTCAGTTAACACATTTTGCAACTTTTGACCCTGAAACATATTTTTTGTCCTTCAAGACAACCGCTCTCCGTCTCTGTAAAGGACAGAGTGTGAGCGGCAGCTATGTCGAGGTTGTCTGTTGTATTTGTAACCTCATCCTCCAGGTGGGGTGGGGTGAGGTGAGGGGGTGAGGGGGTGGGGGGGTGGGGGGGTGGATAAGCACCAGAGGAGAGGCCGTCTGCTTCCATCAGGAGGTCTGCTGTGTGTCAGCTGTCACTGATTGGTGACTCAGTGCTTTCAGCAGGAAAAGACACAGGATGACCCCCGGCCTTTTAATTTCCTTACGCACACAAACACACCATCTAATAGTCACAGCTCTGACACATTCATTTTATGTATGCAGGCAAACTCACACGGAGCTAAAGTTAAACACAGACACGCTCACTCACCCCCTAACAACAAAAAGCTGTTGTAACATGTGGTTAGGATTTTGGTGTCTCTGGATGCTTCTGCACATTACTCACAGTTTTTTCTTTGTGAAAGAATAAAATGAATTTAAGCCCTTTCTTACCCCCCCCCTTCCTTTCCTGCTCTGTGGGAGAGAATGAAAGAAGTCAATAAATGATGTGTGAATACGCTGATGTGAGAGCTGGTGTATTGACCCAGTAATGTGGCTTCACACACACACATACACACACACACACACTGTATTCCAGTGATTTTTGCTGCCTTGCCAACAGAAGTGCTGAAGAACTACATTTGCTGTGTTGTGCGTTTAGTCATTGTAATTACTGTTATCTGCACCATTCACAAAAAATAAGCTGTTATGTGCTTGTGTCTTTATTTTTTTAATTTTTTTACACATGTAGCATTTCTTTTCTTGTTTAAAAAAAAAAGAAGCACTTTGCAGCAGTGAAATCAGTCAAATCCAAGAAAAAATACATAAAATTCTCATAAAGCCCATTGATTCACAGATGTTCTCTGGGATGTTTGGTGCAGAAACACCACAGTAATAAAAACCTTCCATCAAAGAGACATCACGGCTTGATCCCACCAGGTGCGTCTGCATCGCGTTAAGGCTGTGATGCAGCCGCCGGAGCTGATTGTGGCCACTCTAGTGAATGCTTATGATCCCACCAGACATGCTGCAGCGCATTTCAGATGCGTCTCCCCGCTCCGCTAAACATATGCGCATAGTCTGTTTTTGACAGAAGCCACGTCAAGCTGCACAGAGCAGAGCAGCCGGTCAATTTTCAAAATATAACCCTGTACAGACTCCAGATCGTATATCATATCATTACATCAACATTACGCTATAACTGGTGGCACCAGGCCAGAAGTAAACCGGTCAGAGGATATTTGTCACCACGGACGACGAGAGGATCATCTTGGAAATGGAAAATCACAAGATTTTATGATACCACTGCTGGCGTGACTGCCCCTGTCCCTTAGAGCCAAAATTACAAGAACTGTAAAGTTGTTGCTGCTGCTGCTGTTTTCTCTGACCCTCCGTCCGTCTCTCTCTCCTCTCCTCCAGATCCAGCCCTACGATAAGATTGCTGCTCGAGGCCTGCCGGACAGCGTAGCTGACAGCCTGAATAAACTTGTGGTGGTGAAGCTGAACGGAGGCCTGGGCACCAGTATGGGATGCAAGGGCCCCAAGAGCCTGATCAGTGTCCGCAACGAGAACACCTTCCTGGACCTCACTGTGCAGCAAATAGAGGTACAGAAACTCATCAATACTTGTCTTTAAGGCCTTCGTCTTGCACACACACACACACTCCACACACACACTCCGCACCCTAATAATTTTACATTACATACATATATTCTTCGGGTAGCTAGAAACATGACTCAAATGAAAGGTAATGTTAATAATAAAATAGAAATCTGTTTGTTAAGAAGAACATTATATCAACTTTATAAGGGCCATATGCCAATGTTGTGTTTATAGCTTGTTGTGCCAAAAAAATCAATGAATGCAGGTTTGGGGTTGATGCGTTTAAAGGAAATTACTTCATTGACAGACAAGCTTAATGTAGGCCGAATAAGCATGTTTTGCATTTTTATAGAACAGACACAATTTATAGAGCAGACTGTAGAGTAATGACAGGAAGTGAGGAGACAAAGTGGTCTGGCCACACTTGAAACGGGGAGACTGCGATTACATGGCCAGCCTCTTAAACCACTTGTCCACCGGGGCGCTACACGCTAATAATAGATTCAACACAGAGATTTGACTTGTTGCAGGCACCAAACTCTGTCACCAAACCTCACTGCTTCTTTCATTTAGGCATAAGAACCAAAAACTGTTTATGAATCATTGAGGAGTAGTATGAATCATTTCAGGCACCCGTGAAGCTCTAAAACTAACCGTCTCACGTTCTGTGTGCTCTTGGGAGTTGCTCTTGCCTCTCAGTTTCTTAATGAGGTTATTCATGTTTTTTTTTTTTTAGTAGTCATAAAATTTCCCTCCTCAGCCCATAAATCCACCAGTGGATAATAGCTTTAAGTTTTCTTAACTCTTCACAGTCTGCAGGTTTTTCTTTTCTCTCACAGCTGACAGCCTTCATTTATAAAATTACATTCTTACTGTGGCCCAAATGTGGCATCGACAGTTAGGTGTTGCTTCACTCAGAGGTGTGGTGCACATAGAGGAGCGTTGTCACACCAACGCTTGTGATGTGGCTGTGATGTCAGAATAGGTGGGGCAGGGGAGCAGGAAGTGTGACATAGTGATGTTTAAATGGTGTGTGTCTTAATCTGCTTTCAGACTGAGTTTCCTGAAGAGCTTAGACAAGTACAGAAAAAAATGTGTTCATCAGAGGATTCAGGGAAAAAAATTACTCTTCACCTTATGAACTGAAAATTACAAGCACACGTCTTTTCCTTTTTTCTCCGTGATGCTGCATGCGCATCTCCCTCCAGGTATAAGCCTCCGTTGCTTCATGTATCTCAGGTGTCGGAGGAGAGGCATGCGTTTTTGAAAAATGGGCTGAGGGTCTTTTGAAAGGAGTCCAGTGTGGTATCTGGGGGGAGTTGTAGTGAAAAGAGGATCTGTTGGTGTGCAGGCGGGCAGGTCTGTGGGATTGGCAGGGAAACAGAGAAGGCACTGTGCTCGAGGAGAGGAGTGTGGGTGGAGGGGGAGGGCAGTTATTTGTGCCTGATCATACATCAAGACATGACATGTACTATTAAAAAAAAAAACAAAAAAAAAAAAACATATTCCCTACACCAGCAGTACAGCCAGCCCCTTGAATCATTCATGTTGTTTCAAACTTAATTTATGTTCTTTATTAATTTACCGTATATAATGAATAAATTCAATAATCACAGCTTCAAGCAGCTTTTACCAGGTGAACGCTATTGATTTCAACTAATAAATAATAAATTAAAAGAATAGAAGAATTAAAGTTAGGTTAAAGTTTTGAGACTCTTGTAAGAAATCTATCCAGATTTGTCAGTGAGATGATGATGCCAAAGCTGGTATGTGCCATATTGTGTAACTGACGTTATATTGGGGTGTGTGTGTGTGTGTGTGTGTGTGTGTGTGTGTGTGTGTGTGTGTGTGTGTGTGTGTGTGTGTGTGTGTGTGTGTGTGTGTGTGTGTGTGTGTGTGTGTGTGTGTGTGTGTGTGTGTGTGTGTGTGTGTGTGTGTGTGTGTGTGTGTGTGTGTGTGTGTGTGTGTGTGTGTGTGTGTGTGTGTGTGTGTGTGTGTGTGTGTTTCATAACAGCCCCACGGGACGCTTCTCTCCTCCCAGCACACACTGCTCTCTGTGTCCAAGTCACTGCTCTCCATTTTCTGCTCAGGTCTGGTCAGATTACCTCCTGACTGACACAGCCTGTTTAGAAAAGAGAGAAAATGGATCCCGTATACACACACCAACCCCTAACCACATCTCCTGAACGCCCCTCTCAGCTACTACACTGCCTCAGTCAGAGCGACGCATTTACTTTGGACCACTTTAGTGCAGGGATCTGTGCACTCTCACTGAGAGCAGATGTGGAAAGACTTGACAAAGGACAGGCTTACTGGAATGGCGCCATCTGGCTGCAGAAAATTCACTTCTGTCACGAGTCCACTGTCTTCTTACTAGATCTGCTAAGTTACGGAAGTTGAGTGAAGAAAATACAAAACAGTGCGGTTGTAAAGTTGTAGCTTAAGGCTTAGATGCAAGTCTGTGATCAGGATATGTTAAAATAGTGCAGAGGCACAGGCCACTTTTTAAGATCAGAGATCACCAGACCTGTTTGGAGTAGCCTATAAAACACAAGAGAAACACTTTTATACTGGAAACCAGGGCCATAGCTACCATTGAGGACACTGAGGTCATGTCAATTGGGGATTTTAAAGACCCAGAAGTCCTTAAAAGCCCCAAATTTCATGGCTGTATTATGTATTAAAATCAGTTAGTTTATTAGTTACAGAAAATGTAATTTTGCTAATCAGTAATCAGTTGTTGTTTTAGTAATTTTTAATGCAAAAATGCCAAAAGATTTACTGCTAGTGGCTTTGCTGGTCTTCTGTAATAGTAAACTTGAAATCTTTGGGTTTTGGCCTGTTGGTTGGACAGAAAAAGACATTTGAAGATGTATGAAAATTCTACATATAAGGGCTTTAAGATTGCCAACTGTATCCAAGAGATGCACTGTACTCCATAGCAATGAGAATTTACTCAACTGTGGAAAAATTATCAAGGCGGTTTGCTTACTTCCATGGTCATGGTCGTCTGTCCTGTCTTTGCCTTCGGCTGTGTAGGCCTCTCCACACACCCAGTGTCAACATGCTGGAAAGCAAGTTGTTTTGTCTTTTTTTAAAAGTTCGTTTGTAATGCGTTACGATGTGTGTGAGCATTAGGAGGGGTGCATCATTTAAACTGAGCTCGTTTAACATCCTGAAGTGTCATGACATTTGCACAGTGAAGTGTTGGAAAGTTATACGCAGTTTACCCACTTTTATGACTCTTGCAACTGACAGATGAGTGTTTGTTGATGTTCATTGGATGGCCGGGCCAACGCCCATCTTGGTTACTTAATGTCAAAACAATCTTCTTTAGAAAAGCTGAATCATTCCTTGTTTTCTGTCGCAGGCTGGAAATTCAACTCTTGCGCAACTTTCTCATCGTTCTTCTCTACTCACTTTAATTCTCTCTTATCTTGGTAAAGATAAAAGAAAATGCTTCCATCTCTGCTTAGGTCTTCATGTTCACTCTGACCACATCATCAAGCTACAAAATTATTATTTGGACGGACGCTGTGTCTTTGGCAGTTTTTCTCCTCAGTATTAATTACATGTTAATCCAGCAATGTAACTGACACAACAGCGATTTACACATCACTTAAACACAACAAAAAATGGCATCTACAAGTAAATTTAACCTTGTTTTTTTTATGACTAATACAGTATTTTATTGATTTTGTTATATAAAACAAATATAAACATTCTCTTATAAGCAAAGTGTAGAAAAAAAGCAACACATACACACAAAAGACAAAACATACCCACACGAGCAGCTATACTGTACATCTGCATGTACAAATGCTTACATATACATACCTACATACACACATGCACATACATACCTGTATTCAAAATGGCTGCTTACTATAGCTTCCTGTCCAAGGCAAACTTGCCAAGCTGAATGGGTCACCTGAAGGACTACAATCACAATTATAACTAGAAAAACGCCACCAACAAGTCTGGACTAAAATACATTTCCAAAGCATGTACATAAATGTTCCTTCAGACCCTCAAGATGTCCAGCAGTCTGCATTATCTCTGATTGAACCTTGTTATCCTCTCAAATAACCACAGTTGAGGTGCACTTACTATAGAAACTCCTCTACTGCGGTAAAGCTAAATGTCACTGACTCTTCTATGGTTTGTGCTTTTTTTTTTTAATTCTCCCACAGCATTTGAACAAGACTTACAACACAGATGTGCCCCTGGTTCTCATGAACTCTTTCAACACAGATGAAGACACAAAGAAGATCTTGCAGAAGTACACACACCACCGCGTCAAGATACACACCTTTAACCAGAGCAGGTGAGAGAACACAATACTGGTACGTAAACAAGCAAAAGTCATGTGGAGAGCCTGCAATTAGAAGGATTTTAATCTGTAAGGTCAACAATGTGTACACACACACACACACACACACACCCACACACCCACGGTCCTGACTAATATCGATACGGATTATATTTCCTGTCACACTAGACCTTTTAACAGCAAAGAAGACTTGAAAATAAAATACAAGATCCAAGATAATGTGTGCGCTGAAGCACCAGTCGTACTGCAAAAGTCAGTATCAGTATTGTCAGATGTATGAGACACTTCCAACCCCCGGTTAGCAGTATTGAACCGAAACACGCTGACTGAACTCAGCTTCCTCTGATAATGAACTAGTCTATAGTCAGTGTCTGAGTAGCCAGTGGATGATCGCCTGCTGCGTTCTGCTCCTGATTCTGTGCTCAAACTGTCAAGAACAGCAGCATCCAGACAGGAAATGTCATGTAACATATGGAGAAAGACATTCATATTTAATGTCTCCGGTTTGTCAGTCAAGTGGAACCTGCTTTTTACTATTTCCCTTGAATCATTTAGAGCACTTGCATGTACTGTGTGCTGAAAGCACAAAGCAGTGGGCAGCAGTGTGGTGGTGCTGGTTGTGGGGGGAGGATTTAATGTCAGCATGGAGAAAGCGATTTAATGCCAATCAATAAAAGAGCAAACAGAAGTCTGTGGTTAAAGGTTGTGACAGTAATTCATGAAGGGCAAATTAAACTCCACCGCACATCACACTATCAGGTGTTCCAGTTGATAAGTTTTATCCACCAGACAAATCCAAATACATTCGCCAACCACTTTCATTATTCACCAGCCAATAAGAAGTGTGTAAGTTACCTGCCAAAGGTATGAGCAGAGTGAGTAGGCTTAGCAGTCACATTCAGAGGTCCGGCGCTGTTTGTTTGTGATTCTTTTAAAAGTTTTTTTCAACGTTTCAACTGCAATTATTGTTAACTTCAGTCTGTGAATGACAACAGATTCAACTGCTATGACCTCTTGTATGTATTCCTCCTTCATTATCATAAAAAAACACATCACACAACTTTGATTTCAACACTTCCCTTTTACAGTCGTGCAAACACAAAGTGCACACAACCCGTTACTCTGCATTGTTGTGTTAATATTTGACTGGCTTCTGTGAGGTGGAGTTAATCTCAGAAAGAAATCCAACAACTTCCTTGTGTGTGTGTGTGTGTGTGTGTGTGTGTGTGTGTGTGTGTGTGTGTGTGTGTGTGTGTGTGTGTGTGTGTGTGTGTGTGTGTGTGTGTGTGTGTGTGTGTGTGTGTGTGTGTGTGTGTGTGTGTGTGTGTGTGTGTGTGTGTGTGTGTGTGTGTGTGTGTGTGTGTGTGTGTGTCTTGTAGCGTCATTGTGTCTGATGTGTTTGACCTTTACTAAATTACTTAGCTGTTGCACACTTACAGGAAGTGGTTTTCAGTTACCCCCTTCCCCCCAAAAAACTGTTCAAATTCTTAGTTTTGATTGTTTGTTTCAGGTGAAAAGAACAGAAATATTTTTTTAATAGGAAGACAGGAATCATTAAAGGGTAATTCCACCAATTTTACACATAGAGATCAGTTTACTCATCACAGAAAGTGTTATCCAGGCTAGAAGGAAGAAGAAAGAAGTTTTTTGAAGAAGTAACCCTGATGATGTCGTCCATGTTATCTCTATTTTGTGCTTAAAGACTGAAAAATTTATGACAGAAATTCTGAGTTACAAACTTGAGGCGTGGAGTTTGAAAGACAGGGAGGATCTAACAAATGATGCAGTTGCATTGTGGGGAATGTAGGATTCAGTGTTTTTGGAGCTTGACCTGTAAGAGACTAAAAGTCAAGATATCTCAGCTTAACTTAATGAAAGTGATGCACTAAACGGAGCACCTCAATTACCCCTTTAAGGTTTAAATAGACTTCATGATACATGACGTTAAATGTACCCTGTGGACTTTATGACCACTTTGTGGCGCTGTAGAGTAATGTTTTAGTATCATCAGTAGCATTTAGTTTGAATCTTATACAAACTGCTGGTTTTCAGGGTGATGTCAAACACATTTCTGCAGAGGACAGTTAGCAGTTGATGGCGGTAATGCATCATAAAAGGTGTCAGAAGAAGAAAACCACAAACTGGTGTAAAAATGTGGGTTTCAAAACATCCAGAAATAAGTTTTAAAAAATGTTTTATGAGGTAAGGAATGCATTCAACATGATTGTAAGATCTTAAAGACACAGTTAAAGCAATTTGGTGTTGAATGTTGTTAAATTGTGTTCTTTCTCTGCAGTAGGATACTTTTACTGCGGTGGTTTATGCCCAGCACAGGGTTATAAAATGCATCACAACTCATTGAGGAGGCATGAGAAAAGGGAAAGTCACTGCCAAGATCAGTTAACAACTCAATTGTTATTATTGCTAATGTCAAACAATCCAAGTGATCTTCTGATAAGATGTACGGTCACGTCCTTTTGGACTCTGGGAGGAATCACTGTTCCTTCTACGGCAGCGATAGTGGATCCAAGAAAAACATCTTTGTGGAGGCAACAAAATGTTCTTCCTTGGGTCTGAGATGACATAAAGCCTTTGAAGTCTATGAGCGCATATCAAAATCACTCATCTGAAAGATCTTTCCAGAACAGTTGGCTGGAATTAATCCTCCATTTAAAAAAAGGGCCTCGGCGCCTCTTTCCTGCAGTTACTCTCACCTGACCAGCTCATCACTCTGAAATATCCTCAAACTGCCAAAACCGCAGCCGGCTCCCATTCAGTACTGTTCCTCAGGATGAGGTTTGTTAACTCAGCCTGACGCGGATCCTTCTTAGAAACCCTTTGATCAAGTTAATGCACATAGTGATGATGGCTTGGTCCCTTTGGCTTGTTGCCTCATCTGCCTTCCCGGAAAAAGTTTACTTTCTGGTGGTTTGGCTTTGAAGTCCTGCAGTGATATAAAAAAAATCGATTTCCATGGCACTTGGTATGCTGCTTTGTTTCAAAGTTGTCACGGCTTTACCTCAGATGTGCAGCACTTTGTTCATAGAAGGTCCTCAAAAACAAAATGATGCTTGAATATTATATTTGATTATTATTAAATGTTGCAAAAGTAACATTTACTCAAAGAACAAAATGTCTCATCGTGTCCGATCTTATTATGAACTCTCTCTCTTCAGGTATCCTCGCATCAACAAAGAGTCCCTCCTCCCTGTGTCCACAAACTTGAGCATGACCGGGCAGAGCGCAGAGGGCTGGTACCCTCCGGGGCACGGCGACATCTACGCCAGCTTCTACAACTCGGGCCTGCTGGACCAGCTGATCGCTCAAGGAAAGGAGTACATCTTTGTGTCCAACATTGACAACCTGGGAGCCACCGTGGACCTCCACATCCTGCACCACCTGGTCAGCCAGCCCAACGGCAAGCGATGCGAGTTCATCATGGAGGTGACGGACAAGACGCGCGCTGACGTCAAGGTATGTGGAGGAGGAGGAGGAGGAGGAGGAGGTTTTCATTTTTGGGTTTCGGTTTGGAGTTCAAATATTTATTGTTGGAGTTATACTGTTACATTATTTGCTGTTTCTTTACACATGGACTTGTTCCATGTCTCAGTTTGTTCTGCATTATTTTAAAAGGTCTCTTTGAATACGCAGGACATATTTATACTGACGCCACTAAAACAAATGAACTTGTACTATATTTGTTATATCAAGTAAAGGAAAGAGCTTCAAATTCAAACAGAATTTGTCTTTTTGTACAGAATAAATGGAGATTAATCTCAGTGTTTCATTGCTGAAAGTAAAAATGATCACAGTTGTTTCTCACTTGGTATTTAGTCATGCAGATAGTTTTGGTTTTGAGATATCTGTCAACGGCTTTCAAGTAGTTCCAGACCAAAACTATCTGCATGACCAGACACCACTAGTGTTGAGGAAAAGATGATATTTTTTCAAATTTGGGGAAACTGATCCTTTAATTTTTTTAGTGGAAAAAAACAAGCTAAAATGGCAAAAGGTAATACACCAATCATTATTAAAAAATGCAGCAGCATTATAAAAATGGTGACTCTCAGGGAAAACGAGGGCAGTTTCTAGTGAATTTAGAGTCTATCTACACACAGAAAACATGTTATAAAATTGACTCTGATTTTCAGGGCGGCACGCTGATCAAGTATGATGGAAAACTGCGTCTGCTGGAGATTGCCCAGGTGCCCAAAGCTCATGTGGACGAGTTCAAATCCGTTTCAAAGTTCAAGATCTTCAACACCAACAACCTGTGGATCTCTCTGGCTGCTATCAAGAGGCTACAGGAACAGAAGGCAATGAACATGGAGATTATAGTCAATCCCAAGGTGAGTACAGAATACAGAACACAGATGCAGGACATCAGTCAACACCGACGTACACAACAGTTTCAGTTGTTGCTCAGTTAAAACATTTACAAAGCTTGTGAAGATTCCCATGTTTGCGACTTGCGAGCGTTCACGTCATCAGACAGGGGGTAAGTTGGTCGAGTGAGTGAGGGTTAACAATACTGTGAATTGACAACATGAAATTATATTGATTAAATCTGGGTTTAATCACCATAATCAACCTAATTTCTCTGCATGTCTTTCACACGTTTGTACAGTATGACTGTGAAATATTAAACAGGTGTGAAATGTAGATTATCTTCTAGTTTTAAGTTTGCCAAATTATCAAAATGAGAGAGCTTATTTTTTCAATTCAATTCAGTTTTATTTATATAGCACCAAATCACAGCGGATGTTATCTCAGGGCACTTTTCACATAGAGCAGGTCTAGACCGTACTGTTTATTTTACAGAGACCCAACACTCCCCCTATGAGCAAGTACTTGGCGGCAGCAGCAGCAACAAAGAACTCCCTTTTTTAACAAGAAGAAACCTCAAGCAGAACCGGGCTCTAGGTGGGCGGCCATCTGTCTTGACCGGTTGGGTAGGGAGAGAAAGAGGGAGGGAGGGAGGGGAAGAGAGGAGAGAGACGCATAAAAGCTAATAACAACAATAATAACAATAACAACATAATAATAATAGACATAAGGCTAGTAATAATAATTTTTGAAGCATATCGAATTCTTCTCTAAATGTAGAGTATTAGTTAAGTCATTCAGCCACATTATAACAGTTGGGACGGCATGTTGGTGGAGTGTAGTAAGGTTCACTGTTGATTCAGATGAATGATTCATAAAAGACCTTAGAAATAATGTCAAAAAACCAAGACCAGAAGAGCTGAATTTTATAACACATTCAAAAAACTATGGCTTAAAGTTAAAGCATCGATCACATGTGGCCATTCTTAAGGGTGGTTATGATAAATGCAGCTTTGCATTAGCATCCATCCGGAAAAGCAACACGAGTCTTAGTTTTGTCATTTCAACAACAACATAAATCCTCTCGTGCATCAGTGAAACTGTGTATATGTCCATTCTGTATGACAACCTAGTCTTTATATCTCTTTCTCTTCCTCCCCTTCCTATAAATTATGGAGGCCATCAAAGTGAAATGACTCAAAAATGTCCTTGTAATAGTTTTCCATGTATGAGTCTCAAGCCTTGAGGGGGCCCACTTCAAAGAGGGAACCGCAGCAGGGTGCTCAGATGAAACAAAATAGATTCACTTTCAATAACAAGCCAACCTCCCAGAATAATATCACCTGTCCTATTTCAGCACGGCCATCCCATCATGTTAGGAACCGTAGCCAGAGAGATATCAGCACCACTCTCCTCTGCAGAGAATTCATAAACCCACATTTTAAAGCCTCACTGCTCTCTGTGTTCACTTTGTTGTCATGTGAGGTTTTTGCATACAAAGGAGAGGCATGGGGGGGGTGGGGGTGGGCGGGGGGGTGCGAAGCAGCTTCAATCCAATCCAGTTTTCTGGTCACCTCTCTGGTGGCTCATCTGCCCTACTTTGACTCCTGTGCGAGCTGTTTGTGCTGAGAAGGCGAGAGCGTGTTTGTGTGTGGGGTCTCACACAAACATTTTCCTTCAAAGGCGTCGAATTTAAAGCTGCCTTTCATTCTACATAGCAGCTGAAGACCAAGTGGCTCCTCAACAACACATCAGAAAACTGTGTTAAAAAACATTTAGCAGCATTGTAGCAGCTGCAAACAGTTCGTTTTCTCACACATTTCTTTTTAATTAAGCAAAGAAAGAAAACTGAAGATGTAAAAAATGTATGTGATATTTTTTCTGATCTGGATCACCCCGATTTTATTTATTTTTTTTTTAACATAATTTCATGACTTCATGTCTTCCCTGCACATGTTTATCCTTTGCTGCCCTCCAGAGCTCTTGGTGACAGAGCCGCCCTGTTAAAAGCAGTGCAGCAAACAAATTTGACTTAATGTGATGATGTTGACGTTATTTTGGTTGTGCTCCTCAGGGTATGCAACCCTGTAACCAGCGTAATAAATTCACTGCTGCACCCCAGCCTCATTCCTGATTATTGCTTTTCTGGGTCTCTAGATGTAATTTTTTAGCTCTCGGCTACAGAATCGCACACTGTGACATAGAGACTGTTATGTAACTGGTGATAACTGTGCAGAGCTGTGTGGCTTTACATAAGTGTGTGGTCCCCTCTAGGTAAGAGTGCAGCACTAAAACTGCTTAGTTAGAGGGGGGCCGTTCCCTTTATAGCCCCTCCATACATATTGAAATATGTGCAATCATGGTACTGAGAGGCACTTAAGATAAAAGTGGCCATGGTGAGTGTTACATAAGTCCTTCTGATAGTTACACCTCAGACCCAGATCATGATATCATTACATGTTGTTTTGTTGCCTTTTTAGTGTCGTTTTAGAACGTTATCACCTCCCAAACTAAAACAAGAAGTGCAGAACTGTTTGAAAGCTGCTGCCAATTTAAATTTGTGCCATCGGCATGACTGAAATTAAGTAAAAGCAAGTAAAGTTTTGTACAATTATGGTTTGTGTTTGTTTTGTTGTGTGTTCATTAAAGCATTCATATCTAGCACAAGTGGGTTTACGTGTCTCTGAGAGGAGGAAAGGAATGAGAGAGCAGGAACTTCCTCTTGGTGATAGGCATCAGTTCACTAATTGCACAAACTTCTTGTTCATCTTGTTGCTGCTGGAAACGAGCAGGCGAAAAATAAAAACAATCATGTTACTTTCCCCACAGCAACAAACATGTCCTCTCTCCTGTGTTTGGTTGCCTTTTAGACGCTTGACGGCGGGCAGAATGTCATCCAGCTGGAGACGGCGGTCGGCGCCGCAATCAAATGCTTCGACAACGCCATGGGCATCAACGTTCCTCGCAGCCGCTTCCTGCCTGTAAAGACCACGTCCGACCTGCTGCTGGTCATGTCCAACCTGTACAGCCTGGAGGCCGGCTCGCTCACCATGAGCCCCAAGAGAGAGTTCCCCACAACGCCGCACGTCAAACTTGGCAGCTCCTTCACCAAGGTACCGTGTTTACAGTGTCTTAAACGACTCATTGATACTAAAAGTTTACACCTCTGGGTCCTCGAATGTGGTATTCTTATCCAAACTAGAATTTAAAATATAATTTGTGGGTTAAAATGTTTTGCTGAAGCATCCACTGTCTGTCTGTGTTCAGGTTCAGGAGTACCTGACCCGCTTCGAGAGCATCCCCGACATGCTGGAGCTCGACCACCTGACAGTGTCTGGAGACGTCACCTTTGGGAAAAACGTTTCACTCAAGGTAAATATTTTCACTTAAATTAGTCTTTACTGAAAAAGATGATAACTTTCCTTTATGTAAATCTCTGTTGTATTATTGTAACCCAACATCACTGTAGACTCTCATCTGAAATAAATTTGGGTTTTAAAAGGTTTCAAGGGCTCAAATGGCACGACATGAAATTTGTATTTGCTCTAAATGTGCAGTGTGATAACCCAGAAAGACTTTTGCATTATTTATTCAGTTGCCCACACTGATGGTACGAGATGGGAGAGGCACACTGTGGATCTTAAAAAGGCCACAAACCTCAAGTGATGTTTGACTTGCAGCCTCTTTTAGTTTCTATATTCATTTATGTGGTGCAGAAACACTCGGGGCAGAGATAAATCTTTAAATTTCTGACCTTTCTCTGTAAAGGAGTGTAATCCTGAGAGATTATAACCTGGTTGTACATTTTAACAAAGGCGATGCAAAAACCAAAGAGTGAATCTAACAGAAGCTTTCAAGTCTTTGAAAGAAACGGGTCGTGGTGGCAGGTGGCGGAGCCTGTCATTGATTTATTGCTTTAATTAAATCCTGGTTTGAAAATGTCACCACATCACCCTTCCACGTCTGACTGCACTTGTTTTTTATGTGCTGCTAAACAAAAGCCATCGCTCTTCCTGCTTACAGGGAACCGTCATCATCATCGCCAACCACGGCGATCGGATCGATATTCCAGCTGGCTCCATGCTCGAGAACAAAATAGTTTCTGGCAACCTCCGCATCCTGGACCACTGAGGCCTTTCTCACCCCCTTCCACGTCAAACACCCACCCTCATCATGTGACCTAGCTAGCTTTATCCCAGCTATGTGACCGGTTTGTCATGTTTACCCGACACCAACAGATTGTTAAGAGGATGTGACTTTCCCCTGAAGACTGTGTGTGATTGCATGTGCAGTGCTACTCTGCTGTCCCAATATTAGGAAGTAGTTTACATGGTGGAAGGTGGGGGCTGTACTGCCCTCTAGAGGCTGTTTATAACATAGTATAAACCTTTAATTGTATTAATAATGAGCCAGTCATGGCTGCCATTTTATAAGATTATGAGCTCAGCACAAGCCTATAATGTATTATATCCATGTTAGAGAGAAAACAAATCTGATTTATTGTCTACTTTTCTTTAACTGTAAAATATATTTAGGGATAATAATAAGACATCAAAGAACAATCTTCATCCCCAGTGTGTACTTACAGCACTGCTAATGCAATCACGTTGTGTACTTACATAGAGAGGTAAAGTCATGGTTTGTAAAGCTATGGAAGAGTTTTGGTTGTTTATCTCAAGCGCAGAGACTTCACATTAGTACTTAATATGGTTCCTAAATGCAGCCGTTGCATGAAAGAAATCACTGGAATTATGTGCAGTTATATTTAGGTAATTCATCAGCCTATCGCAGGGCTAATGCATACAAATAGACAACCGTTTACACTCACAGAGCACTATAATAATAATATAATAATGAATATGAATAATATGAATAATATTCTAATCCTAATAATATTCCTAAATGCATCTTGTACCTCAACCAAATGAATCATTCTGATCAATTTTGAATGATCATTCACCAGAAATTGTGCAGCTGTGAAAATCTTGTTTAAAAAAAACTGTCACAACAAAATTATGTATTTAAGGCTTTGAAGGGGTAATATAAAGATCCAATTTCAATTTAATCCTGCATTTATAAACGTTTGCCCACTTGGGCAGAACAAGCTGTGAACACAACACGAGCAACATTAGCATTTATGTGGAGTGTTGTATTTGACCCCCTAATGAATATAAGTCCAATATTCACTCTGCTTTTCAAGTCCTGAGGAAAATATCTGTCTCTTTCGTTGCTAAATGCTCCACCATGTTCACCAGCTAATTGCTAACTTTGCAGTAGCATACAGTGGTTTTATTAGAGTTTTCTTACTGAAAACAGCTGCCTGCTACAGCTGGAAATAACTCTGATGAGAGCAGTGAGACAGAACCAAAACAGTTAAGTTGTTGGCCGTGAAACTAAAACAATGAGCTGAAAGACAGTAAAACACTGTAGAGAAGAAGGGAACTGCACAGTCGGGTGATAATTCTCCGTGACACCTTCCACATATACGTAGTCATTTGAGCTGTTGTTAATATAAAGATACTGACTAGAGCAGCAACAACAATACAATAAGGAATTTGTGGAACCGTGTAGAAATCAAAGCCTCAAGTGAAGTTTGTGCCAAGAAATAAATTGCTAACCTTTTTCCAGAGCAATGACAACTGTGACTTCCATTAAATAGAGCGTAGAAGATACTTCCAGTGGATATATTTACACCTCCAGTGTCCAGAATAACCTGGTCTTGGCCGAAAAGCTCCCAGGATTTTGTGCCATAGAGGAGAAACAAAACACGTTACCCATGTGATGCTCTAAACAACCTCTGTCTGCGTGTCGCCCTTGAGCTTTTTCATGATATTCGTGTTCGAAGACTGTAATGATCCATATCCAGGCAAGATCACGATGCCATGAAATGTTTGTAATAACTGAAATTATACCGCTTTAAAATGAAGGCCTTTTTGTTTTGTACATGATGTTGGAAAATATCACAATGTTGTGCATTATTTTCTGTTTTTATGCAGTATGTTTGCTCACATGTTGTACGAAACTCTATGCCTCCATTTCGATGTCTCCTGTTGCCTCTGTCCATCCTGCCGCTCAGCATTATTTCTTCACACAAAGCAAGATAGGAGGTGCAATATCTTCTGCAGTGTTGGTTTTACACACACACACACACAGAGTCAACATTTTTAAAACATCTACACAAAGTTTCAGCGTGAGAATATTTGTGATGGGTCTGACATGGGCGGACCGGGAGCCTGAAAGCAATAAGTGTTGATCTGTGACAGTGATGAGGTCTCAGTCCAGCCCGGTTCTGCCTCAGAGCTGAATAAAGTGCAATATGAAATACTGAACACGTGTCGTCTGTTGTGTCTTCAGTCACTTCATTCACCAGTAACTTCATCCAGAATTTAGTCCAGTGTCATTCCCACTGGGATGACTTTTCATGTACCAAACCAAAAATAAAATGATTGATACATGTTAGAATACAATTGTAAGTTATGTAGTGATTATGTCAGCTAAAACAGCCTGTTTCAGATAGAGGCTGAACTGAGGGGCTGCATAAAGCACCAATATAGGATAAATAAGGAGTTTTTAAATGCAAATCAAGCAAAGATAATCCAGGTCCACATTTCCAGGTCTGGAAATGTGCATGATACGTCCTCTTTATAGGAAAACAACAGTTATTGCTTATATGCTTATATGAGGCTTCAGCAGTCTGAGTTAGTCATATCAAGTGGATATCTGCCACATTTACAGTCTTTTTAGCATCAAATTCCCTCTTTGTGTTTCCTCAGTGTGCAAAGTATAGTAACAAAAGAGGGACTTACTAAAAAGACTAACGTTGAAAGATATCTACTTGATTTGACTCATTTGGACGGCTGAAGCTTCATATTATCTTTTTACACATCATGAAGGGATCTTCTAAAGGCCAGTATGAACAGGAGGAATGATTATGGCAAGAAAAAACCTGTTTCAATGTTCATCTGGGCGCCTGACTGTCGTTTTAAGACAGACTTGAAAAATTGTGAACCCATCCTTAAAGTCTTTGCCCTAAGAGTGAATTACATACATTATGGGGATTTGGTTCCCACAATGTGACAAAGCATATATATGTCCCCACAACGTCAGTAATACAAGTACACACACACACACACACACACAAAGAGTACACAGTGAAATGTGTCACTTTTAACACTTTATTGTTTAAAGTTATTACAAAAAAGTGTTTGCTGGAAACATTCTTTGCTTTCGCCTTTACAAGCACAAGGAGACTCCGGAGAGGAGAAGAAGAAGAAGAGCGAGTGGAGGGAGGTGGGACGGACTGATGAACATGTCTTTGTGTAAAAAAAAAACTAGGTTGAGATAACAGTACAGAGACAGAGTGGAGCCCTTACTCACACACTCGTATCCACAGAGAGAGACAGACACGGTGCCTCAAGAGTCAATTAAACACAACGAGACTGAGTGAAGGAGGCAAGACACAAAATCCAGGGTGGAGATTTTTTACTGATGAGGTATCCTCAGAAGACCTTAGTGCTGTGTATGTGTGTGTGTGTGTGTGTGTGTGAGTGTGTGCGTAGATGTGACACAGGTAATTTTTTTTTTTCTCCCTGAGGTGAGTTAGTGTGTTGCAGTCCGAGTACTGGAGGATACCGATGGAGAACTACTGAGTGAACACACAAACTGAAAACTGTACACATACAATCATCATGGACACATAAATTACAATCTCTCTCTCTCTCACACACACTCACACACACACACACACACACACACACGCACGCTACTGATACCTGCAGTTTTTGACTGAATTCAGACCTCACATGCAGAACTGATGCTCTGTGTATATTGACGAACAGGTTGTGGACAGTTTGGAAGTGACTCTGATCAGTAAAGCTGCTTCACTGTTGGAGAGTTTCTACAGTACAAGTGTGTGTCTCGCTCTTACGCCGCCTGTGGATGCATGAGGAGAAGCGGACGAAGCGCGGTGACGTCGCAGGACGTGTTGTGTGTAACGCGGCGGGAATCTTTAATTTGTGCTTTATCACACGAAATATCAGCAAAATATCAGCACTGCCTTCTCTAGAGACTTTTTTTTTTAACAGTGTGGCTTTAATGTATTTTGTTTTAGTCTGTAAAAAAAGTCTGAGCTACTTTACTGTTTTGATGATTTTTGGCATTTTAAGTGAAAATTACAGTTTGCATGTGGTGACAAACTCACCACAAGGTCCATTTAGTAGCTGTTGTGGAGCTCTCCAAGCTCTAAGCGAGTTTGATCACTGTGACGTTCACAGTATTGATGTCATCATTCTGGCTGGTATTAGCACAGGCAGGGGGACAGTCCTTTCTTTGCTTTTTGTAAATCAATACAAAATTGATCACAAAAATAAATATGCCACGTTTGTATGGATGTTTGTTTTTCTCTCTTCTGTCTGACTGTAGACGTGGATTTTAAAGTTGTGGCTGAATGATTTGAGGAAAATATAAAATTGAGATTTATGTTGCGATCATTTACTATAAATAAACTTCAAGGTATTTATTTGTGGTTTACATAGTTTTAAACAAGCTTTATCACCAATGTATCTTGTTTGTATATTCGCAGAATCAGATAAAGTCATGCGGTTGCTTGTTACTCAGGTCCTCCGATGTTAATTAACTACAGCTGAGTCCGTTTGTTGACAGGTGTCATTATAGCTGGTGAAATGTTACATAATCATGTAAGTTATAATTAAAATCATCAGCAGGTGAAGAACTGAACTGCAGCGTCTCTGGATCACATTCAGTTGGGAACCTTCGTTGAATGTCGTTACTAACCTCTCTCTCCCCTCGTTTCTTGTCATTTTGCTTTCAAATACCCCAAAGTCCCCAAATATATAAAAATAAATAAAAAGATTGCTCTCTTTCTAATAGCTATTTTGATATAAAAAATACTAATAATTTAGCATTAAAGTGGGCTAAACTGGTCAATCATTCTTTAGAAAATTAGCCAAGTTTACATGAAAGTTAACTTTTCTCAGACAGACTGGTTTGGGAGGACGTCAATAACAAGCAAGTGCATGTAGAGACTGTATTAATCCTGACAGCAGACAATGGTTTCTTTTAGTTATTTGGCCACCTCATGAAATTAATGTTGATTGAACTCCAGGCCTTTATTTGTGGTCCGGTACATAGTTTTAAATGAGATGGTTTGTACTGAGCTTTATCACTAATTGATCTGTTGGCCACAGTTGACAATATAGCTGAAGAAATCAACCGACTTAACATTTCACTTCCATAGTCAGCTTGTTAAAACAGCGTTAACTGCACGCTTTCAAATTGCGATTTTGATACAAAAAAAAAAAAAATCGTTCAGCCAGTGTGTCATTAGTTATTAGTATATATATAAATAAAAGAGTTATCATCAACAGGCAGCCCTGATATTTTGAACACACACTGTACATACGTCACCCCTAAAATGCTCAATGAGGATCTCACTGTTTGGAAAGCACAAATTAATATGAAGCCCTGATAAGTTCACACGCACACACACATCCATAAAGAAGATTTGCTGCTTGGATAAAAGAAATGAAGCCATGCGTGTGTGTGTGTGTGTGTGTTTGTGTGTATCAAACCTGAGTCAAACAGCTACAGTTGTAGATGGACGGAGAGAGAGAAGCAAACTGAAATGCCTGCAACTGTCTCATCTCCTCGTTTGCATCCATGTACGGCTAATCAAATCATGCCTGAAATGGTTAAGTGGATCTGTGCTGTGTCATTTTCAGCCTCCAATAGGACACACAGTTACTCGTGGATTACCACAATACTGGCTAAAGTCAAACATTTCACTTCGTTTAAAATGTCTGTGGCGGTTAAAAACGTTGTTACAAGAAAAGTGGAGCATAACTGAGCTTTTATCTTAATGCAAAGATTAATACTGATCAGAATACTGTATCTGGCAAAATATTAACCATCAGTCTGACTGTGACTGTGCACTTGAGCCCCAAACATCAGAGCAAAAATAAACCAGACTCCGCGCTGCTCTGCTGCCATTTTCATTTGTATTCTTGTTTTTGTACCACGAGTTTCTGTGCTGTTGCTCTCTACATTCACACTAAATAAAAAGTATTTGACCAGGTGTGTAGTTTATGTGTGTGTGTGTGTGTGTGTGTGTCTGCATGATGTGTGACATTAGCTACATATCATGGCTAACCTGTGATCAGATTCACTCACCTACAGAAAAGTTTCACTCGGACTTTAAAGGGAGGGAACAGTCTTTCGGGCTTACGCAGATGCCTCGAAGACTCGGTTTCCCATAATGCTTTAGGAGGTTTCCGTTCCAAATCTATTGCTTTGAATGTGAAAAAAGGCCATGGTGATGCCTAATGAGAGAGAAGTACAACCGAAGGGTTAACACACGTTATACGAAGTGAGAGCACGCCAGAGGACGGGGTGTATAAATACGACAAACAGATCTGAGAGGTGAACGTGGGGAAAGACACAGAACGAAACCCTCAGGACACACCTAGAACTTTATATCTGATCAACAATATACTGTGTTTTCAACTTAAAAATGCTAAATAGTATTGAGGTTCGGCATATCTGACAGATAAAGGATGAAGCAATGGTTCCTGGGCCATAAATAAACATCTTTGTTTAAATTAGCTCTAAGAGATGTACACAGATGTATATTGCAACAATAAACATGAATAAAAACCGTATATTTGCACTACGGTATGTTAGTAATTTAGATAAATACTGTTGTTGAAAGTTCTTTTGAGAAACAAACACAAAAATTTTACCCAGCAGTGTTCTTTGTTTGGTTTTTGTGTCTCTGGTTTCACATGAAAATATAGAAATCTTTGTTGTCATTCATGAAAAAGCAATACAAAGGTCACTTAAAAATGAGAAAGAGACAAAAAGTCCAGAAAAAAGTTTATATTCCAACTGCAGAGGAAAGAAAACAAATCTGGGTAGCAGGTCAGGGTCAGCGTCCAAACAAAAAAAAAAAACTCCCCACTCTGCCTCGCCCAAAGGATGCTGGGAAGCTGCCCCCGCTAGTCGAGGGGTCCCTGGAAGATGAGTCTGACGTAGCCCTGCTCGCCAGTCAGCTGTTGGGCACAGAAGGGGCAGGCGGCGTGGAAGGTGTGTGTGCCGTGGGGCAGCGGGATCTGACTCCAGAAGGCCGCCGTCTTCTCTGAGCAAACATGGCCGCAGGGGTTAAAGGCATGAGTGGGTGGGGCGGCGTCCACGTAAAAGCCCGCCTCGCAGCCCAGCCACAGCGGGACGTACGGCCCTTTAGCTCGGCACATGGGGCACTCCCTGTGCCGGCCCTCCCGGCCCTCCCTCTCCTCGCGGTGGTTGCCCCAGTTGTGGTAGCCGTGCACGTGGCCACACTGGAGGTAGACCCAGGGCTGCTTCTCATCCGGCGTGTCCTTGCGGCGCATGGAGGGGAAGGCCAGCGTGTTGAAACCCACGGGACACTGCGGCCGGGCCGCGTTGATCTCCTGCCGCAGCGCCTCCAGGTGCTTGAGGGTGGGCGTGCGCGACAGGCCTTCAGCAGTGCGCCACAGCAGGGTCGCACCACAAAGGTCGATGAGAGAGCCGTCAACAAGCTCCTGGCTCTCAGTGTCCACCTGAACAGAGAGACAGAGAGACAAACACACACAGACAGAGAGGTTAAAGAGATGCTGCTGCAGACAACTGTATGAACTTATGATGGCGTGCAATGAAAAGTCAGCAAATCACCAAAGTCATTACAATTCATACTGAGGAAAACATGAATGTCTGTGACAGATCACATTTCACACAAAGCCTCTCATGGTGAAGCTCATGATGGTCGGGGGGTCACCACAGTCTGTAGGATTCAAAAACCCAACAGGGACCACGAATGTAAGAACTGACCGACCCACACTGCTCCATTGAAAAACAAAACAAAAAAAATGATCAATTGTTTTCTGATCTATAAAATAATATAGAATGAAATCAACTGATCAAACTGCATCTGAACAGAGGTGATTTTTTTCCCAGATATTCTCAGTTGTTTTATTATTTATACTGTTTCCAGCCTCTGAGATGGATTTGCAAACCTGTCCGGTGTCTCCCACCCCACATCTCACCTAATGCATGCTGGGATAGGCTCCAGCTCCCACATGACCCTGAAGAGGATAAACCCATTAGTGATTGGATGGTTTGCTGGATGATTTTGAGGTTTGTAGTACTCGTCTGAGAACAGCAGGTGGTAGTGTAACACGAGTATTTCCATCTCTCCCTCAGACAGAGAGCAGGCAGGGGACAAACAGCTGGTGGCAAGATGACACTGGAGAATCGAAAGAACGACTACAGGGGAGGGGGGGGGGGACACGCGAGAGAGCAGCTGGACCAGAGAGCAAGACCTACAGTCTTGAAGAAGCGCTGAGTTTAGGTGGTGCACACATCAGACACAGTGGGAATTTCCACATTTAGACAAAAACCGAGAGTGAATGCAGAAAGAGTGAGCAGGATGATTGAGAGAGGGGAAAGACCTAAAAAAAAAAAAAAACCTAAAAGACATAACAATCTATTTTTAAAAAGTGATACACAGACGAGGGGAGGGGCAGCTCCCAGGCCTTCTGATGAGATCACTCCTGCTAACGCTGATGTCGAGGTCACTGAGTGTCTTGGGGCAAACACATTTCTGTGGCAGCAGCACTACGCTACCGCGAGCTGACGTGTCTCTCCCGGTGACAGTTTTTTAACCTTCATTTATCCCGGGAAGGTTCGCTGAGCGCATGTGTGCTCTTTATGTCAGCGATGCAGTAACACATACGTTCACATCCGCCCAGTAAAACCACAGCCTCTCTGCTGTTGCCCAACAAGCAGCTCAACTGGAACGATACGAACGAGTTCAGTGTCTGTTATTGTTTTTTTTCCTCTGCTCAGATTTCAAACCAGCAACCTTCTGGTCACAAGAAGGTAAAAAAAAAAAGAATAACTGTCTGCCTGATCAATAAATAACCTCACTTGAGTCTGATCTGAGTGCTCCGAGTTGATTTCATCCATGTGAACGCAGACATACTCTCACCATCGACACACAGTTATAATTTAATTACACTGAAGCAAATCATTTATCAGCACAAACGCTTTTATTAAACACAGCAGGAGCTCAGACACTGTACTCTGCTCATTTATTATACTTCACCACAGCCCCCGCAGCAGGCTCACTAAAAACCAGTGTGTGTGCAAACTGCACTGTGAGATATTCCTAATTACGCTGGCTTCAACCTTGTGTCAAACTGCAGAAGGACAACCAGCTGCCCCCTCTGGTAAGGCCGAGTGAGTCTGTCCAAAAACTGAAAACAAACATGCTCACGATTCCTCTTTAACCTCACAATAACTATTAAATATCACCTGGTGTTTGCAGCTTTGTGTTAAATAAACACATCATTTCATTTCATCACTTTTAGGTGTCACGTTTTTCTAAAGATGGAAATTTAAATTTGAAACAGTTTAAGGACAGAGGAGATTACTGCACAAACACGGGATTCAAAAAATAAAAAGATATGCAACAACAGCTTGGGAGCCTCCTGTATTAACACACACACACACACACACACACACACACACACACACACAAGTTATGGTTAGCCCGGACAGCTTTCTGGTAAATTTGCTGAGACGACTTTCTCCTCTCATTCAGTCAGAATGTCCTTCAGATGTTAACCTTCACTAAAGCAGAGCAGTTATCTCATTTAGAGAATCATGTACTAACGGTGTAAGGCATTAAAGGGAGGGAGCTGCAACTAACGATTATTTTTTCATTATCTGCCAGTTATTTTCTTTATTATTTGATTAATCGTTTAGTCTATGAAATGTAGAAAAAAAACTTGAAAAAACAGAAAAAAATGGTATTCACAATTTCTCAGAGGCCACAGCGATGTCTTCAGTGTTAAGATATTCAGTTTAGCAAATCGTCATATTTGAGAAGCTGAAACCATCAAATATTTGGTGTTTTTGCTTGAAAATTGACTGAAACGATTAAATGATTTTCAAAACAGTAGCAGATTAATTTTTATGTCAATCGATTAATCGATGAATCGACTAATCGTTGAAGCTTGATATATTACATAGCTGACAGAGGTTTGTTCAAAATGACTGTATATTATAGGGCTGCAACTAACGATTATTTTCATTATCGATTAATCTGTTGATTATTCTCTCGATTAATGGATTCGTTTTTGGTTCATAAAATGTCAGAAACTGGTGAAAAATGTCGATCAGCTCAAGGCGACGTCTTCAAATGTCTTGTTTAGTTCACAACACAAAGATATTCAGTTTACTGTCACAGAAGACTAAAGAAACCAGAAAATATTCACATAGAGAAGCTGGAATCTGAGAATTTGGGCATTTTTTTCTTTAAAAAAATGACTCAAAACGATGAATCAATTATCAAAAAAGTTGGCGATTATTTTAACAGTTGTCAACTAATCGATTAATCGATTAATCATTGCAGGTCTAGTATATTGTAAAGTGTGAACCGTCTGCAAGTCAAACTCCAGAGAAAATGTTGTCAGTGAGTATTAACTCACATAAACCTTCAAAATGTATCTAAAAACCTCAGATGTGGTCTTTGTTACAGCATCATCATCACCCAGAATGACAGAAGACTCACTCCTGTGTGCAATCAGCATGGCAATTAAACCCCATCATGTTCCATCACCGTACATAATGAAAATAGATGCTTTCCCACAGCCGACTATCTAAATTGTCAATCAACTGTGAAATAATGAGCCGTTTCTGTAGTGGTGCATAACGCACACACAGTTAACTCTCTGGATGTAAAAGGGCAGGTGGAGATAAGAGAGCTGCTCGTTTGTGCTGCACTGGACAGACTAGAAAACAGGTGTGAGTCCAGATAAAGAGACGGATTAATGTTTGAACTGCGGACATGTTCACTATGTGTTTTGTGGTCGTTGTTGTGGTCGGCAGGATGGAGAAAAGAGGATGCTGGGTGAAATCCGTCTAAAACAAAGATCTTATTCAATACCCCGACAACGACCTAAATCCAATCAGACACATGCTACCGGTGGCCACGCTGACAAGGCAGCAAGAGCGCTGCGATTGGCTGAGACACTTTGACGTCAGCCGGAGGATCCCCTTACAAGGTCCTGTTACACACAGCTTTGACAGCCCGGACTGTTGCCATGGAGACGGCATCGTGATAACCTCCGGGTGGTGTTAAGCTGTGGCTGACCTCCTCCTGCTGTGTGTCGGTGCGTGAGCGTGAGAGAGGAAGTGGACGAGGAAGAAAAGTACAGATGTCTTGTGTATAATTTCCAAAAAAATCTGGTCACACAGCAAACTGTGCTCATGTCCAACTCTTACACTTACATCCAGTTTTAAAATAAGAGCAGCAACCACAACCAACTTCTCTTTGTTCACTTTAATGGTTTAAATAGTTGTCAACTGTCAGCTGCCTGCGTGTCAAAACACTCTCTGCCTCTTTGTCGTCATTAGCGAACTTAGAGAAGAGACATTCAAGATTATGTGTTCTTCTTAAAAAGGCCAAACTGTTCTCACGTTCAGGAAACACACAAGTGCTGTTCTTTTCCAAAGCAGCCACACTCTTATTAAGGTTAATCTCAAGCCAACGGCACCGGAAAATGTTCTGCAAACACATGAATTCGTGTTTTGAATATTTCGTGCATGATTTTTTTTACAAATCTTTTCTCACCATCTTTCCCCGCTGCTGTGCCGAGCGGGTTTCCCGCAGGGTGAAGACGTTTCCGCAGACTGAGATCTCCCTCCAGACACCCGGCTTGGAGTCCTGGGTGAAGCCGTTTCGAGGGTGCATCACCAGCACGCCGTTGGTGGTCAGCCCGTCCATTTGTCCATCCGACGTCTTCCACTTAGCAGCCTTCTCCTGAGCAAAACAAAAACATGGGAAGGTGTGATCATTACGGGGACAATTCAAATACATTTTATATTGTTATTTATACTGGAACCTGGCCAACTCTCTCAGCACTCAACCCCAAACAACTCAACAGGGAGCAAAACACAATATAGGAAGGAAAGGGAGTAATGGAAAATTCTTGACTTATTTAGCAGCAGCATGCTGTTGAACACACTGATGCCAAAACGTCTAAATGAGATGCTTCAGCTTGAGAAAAAACCCAAGATTTTTATATCGGTATGAGTGAGTTCAGTGTTGTCAAGGACACTTGTTTGCCTTGAATAGAGACAGAGATAAATAGATGAGGAAGTAACAGGAAACATGATTGGTAAAAGTAAACAGGTTAAAGGTTTTGCACATTATCAGAACACAACCAGTATGTCTCTGCTTTTCTTTCCTTTCCTCTAATTTTCTGTCACATTTCCTCGTGGTTCTTTCATTCCCTCTTTTCATCTCTCTGCCTTTTCTTCCCTCACGCTCGCCTACACATTTCTGGAGCAGCAGACGTAACGCAGCTCACCCCGAGGAAGATGTTCTTGGAGGAGTCGAAGCCTGCGGCGTAGATGCGCGCGGTGTAAGGCGGCGTGCGCTGGCACATGATACGGCAGGCAAAACGGGAGATGGTGCTTTGGACTGACTGGGTGTCTGCGTTACTCTGGCTGCCCGCCACCGTGTCCGTCACTACGAAGTCTATGGGGCTCTCCGTCGATCGACCGATCTGGTGGAGAGAGACGGAGATGTGTTCTGACAAGTTTCACACAAGATTAGTCAACAATGCATTCCAGCTACTATATGAGAGAATATAAAAAGTATGGTTAAAATAGAAACTAAACCTGCTAAATAAATGTATAGTGAGTATAAAACATTTGAAAAATTTTGAAACATATGAAGAATTAAATAGGTGGATAATGCCAGGCTAGTTGTGTTCAACTGTTAGATAGAGACTGTCAAACATTGGTGCTTTCTCTTTTTTAAACTGCATGTATGTAGATGACCTTGGAGACAAGTTTTCAGCTGGTCCGCATGTATAACTAGCTTCTCTAGAGCCCATAATAACTTTGGGGACATTCTGTACTGTGATGATGGGCACTTTGCTGCCCCTGACAGCTACCTGAATCACCACTCTACCATAATCACTGCACAGGGCTGCCTCCCAGAGCATTAATGCTATAATCAAGCAAAGAACGGGGTGACTTTAAAAGACCAGCTCTAGAAACATTTTGTCCTTGCCTGACTGAGATGAATAATATATCGCTGATATGAAACGCCGATCACAACATGTTTTATTACTTAATAAAAGAGGAAACCTGCACACAGCTCATTTCAAGAGTTATGTTTTGTTTGATCATGTGATATGATTGTTGTGGTTTTCTCAACTGTTGTTTCTGAGCTCAAGTGTTTTTAAGCCAGAATGGATGAGAAGTCATTGAAGTGCTGAAATTTGAGTTTTCTAGTCTTGTCTTATTGTTGCTGTTGTTGTGTGGACCCCAGGAAGACGAGCGACCACTTTGTGGAAGCTGATCAGGATCCAAATAAAGAATAAAGACATGATTGAAAGCTCCATAACAGCAACTAATTGGACCTGATTGTTTTCTCAACTGCTAACAAAAATGAACCTAATGGTTTTTGTGTCTTTGGGTTTTCATTCCATACAGATGACACAGATACACAAAACTTGTATGTTAAATTACATTTATACCTTATTGGACTATGTGTTAAACACAATTACACTGCACGATATTCTATACAAGACTAATAATCAGTTGTTTCCACCTCTATTTCAATTTAAAAAGACAATTTTGCTACAATATACATCAACATCTTTTCACCTTTCACCTTCTAAATTAAGTGTTCTCTATCAAATTAAATACCTTAACACTGCTGACACTTAAATGTTCTACAGTCAGCGCTATTACTAACCCCCATTTAATCAGTTATGGGTGAGTGCAGCAGTGAAGTGGGACTGTAAATTGGTTGTAAAACTCCAGTCCTGGTGGCAAAAGCTGAGGCTTGTTACCTGGAACATGTCTGTATTGCTGTCATGGGTGTACTCCACCACCACCGTCTGGGCTCGGGACAAAGTGTACGAGATGCTGTGCTGGTCTTTGTTGCTTATGGCCTGACGGGACAGAGGGAAGAAAGGATAGATCAATACAGAGAAGACCTCTAGGCACTCTCCAATAAATCCTTCATTTAAAATCCACAAGAGGAATGAACCTTAACATGCTTTATAACAAAAAAAACACCTCTGACATCCTTACAGAGAAACAATAGATGGACGAAGGAAGGGTGGGGTGGGTGAGGAGTTCAGTTATATAGTCACTTTCTGGACCTAACAGAAACCTCTTTTTGGTCATTCAGGACCACCCACAGGACAGAAAAGGACAATCACTCTTCCAGACTCTTTAAATTGCCAAAAGCTGGCCTCTGTATGTGTGTGTGTGTGTGAGAGAGAGAGAGAGAAAGAGTGTGTGTCCACAGACTAGAACACATTAAGTACAGATGTTAAACCAAAAAAGCAAAGGTCCTCTCACACACACACACCACTTTCAATCCCCCCAGTTCATTTAACAGATTTTGGAGGATCTCTGGCCAGCCTTATAACTGATGATGGAAACACACAGACATGTGTTTCTCAGGACTTTTGCTGAAAAACGCTCTGTTACCTTCCACTGAACCGTTCACATTTGTTTCTCTTATAAACGTTCAGCGTGTTCCAGTTAAAAGCCGCGTAAAACCCATTGTTCAAATACCTTTCAAACCTCGACAGAGACTTTTCTTCTTCTGCAAAGGTTTGCTGAATATTCGTGTTCTCTTTCTGTCTTGTTGATGGTGTGTGTGTGTGTGTGGGTGTGATTCATTGTGTGTGATACTTTAATATCACAGCACACAAAGCAAACAGAATTTCACAAAAGCCTTTGGTGGAGCAGCGCAGGTCAAATCCACTGAACTGGGTGTGTTTTATTTGATGTTGTCAGACAAACAAAATCACACACCTACCAAGAGGACCTTTGTAAAAGAGGGAGGAAAGAAAGCTATTTTATAACTGATACATGCAGTGTGTATTTTAAATTATTCACTATGTTTGTAATATGAAGACAAAACTCGCTTGAAACTGAAATCACAATGTTCAAGAAGGAGAAAACTGCTGATGTGTAGGGTTTCGCTGTCTGCAGTTTTGTGGTCCCTGAGATGACTAAATGATATGATACTGTTTTGTGTGTTTCTGTGTGTTTCTGTGTGTGCGGTGTTTCACCTTGGCTGCCTGTGGAGAGCAGGCGACGTGAACTGTGCTGGGTTTCACACCGTTTGCTTTCGGTCTCTTACAAAGTGCAAAACGGCTTTTACGTCTGCCTCGGTCCCCATTGGGCAGAGAGCCGTTGTACCTGCACATACATACACACATGCACGCAAAAACATAAACAGACACAGACACAGACACACACACACACACACACACACACACACACACACACACACACACAAAACAATAGGGCATTATTGTCTGAGCAGCTGTATAATACGCTGGAAAAACAGCCGTTGTGGAAAATGCTTGAGGCATTTGGTGCACTCCCTTCATGCCCCTAAGACCACGCACACACTCTCACACACACAGACAGCAGTCTTTACTTTTCATACATGCATGCATTTTTTTTTTTTTTACAAAAGCACATCATGTCCCTATAAACAACAAAGTCCTTCAAACATAACCCCCAGAAAGGCTGAGAAAATAAACACACAGAGAGACTCATTTAGCCTGATACATGGCTGAGGAAAGGAGAATAAACAGAGGCGTTCCCTCCGACAGAATAGAGTCTCTGTGACTCCCAACAACACCGTGACTGTGCTGTTGTGTCTCTGACAGTGTGTTTCTTGTTTAATATCCTTAAGTAAGAAAACACTGAGAACGGTATGTTTGTATATACAGTATATATGTGTCTGTGCGTTCAGTTAGTAGCCAGAAAATACATCGTTTCTGAGAAGTGACTTAAACTGATCCAGTTACAGCTGATGCATTATGGTGCTTAAATGCAAGAAAAGGGGCTCATCACTCCCCCCAAAAAAGTAGTATCTATAAAAATCAAGATATCTGAGTTAACAAAGCAAAACGTAGTCATCGACAACAATAATGAAAACAACAATATTAAGCAAAACTTGTGGATTGGTGAAGGAGTGAAAAAAAAAAACGGACGGAAGAAGAAAGTGCACATTTGCTCCTGCAGCCAATCATTTTAATACTGCAGTGGTACTATTGGGTTTCCAGGTATAAATGTATGTGCAGCACACTCAGTCGCCTTCCTCTGAATATACAGACGTTTTATTCCTTATTGCACACAGATGTTTTCGATAAGCCATCACCAGCGTGAAGTGATATTCCTGCTAGCAGCACTGTAGCTTTATAAACATTACCACATACATAAACACTGCTCGCTACTTTACCATTGTTATGACATCCAGAAGCCACAAAGGTTATGGACTCCCGTGACTTCACTGACACACTATACTGTCATTGTACTCTGCTGTAAGAAATGTGATAACTCAGCAATTCTTCCCGACAGCTTTTTATTTTATTATTTATGAATTTTGTAGTTTTCTTTCAGATTTGGAAGTTTTTTTTAGCCAATGTTCGTCATTATTCATTTGTTTTTTCTTTAGTGTCAGTTGTTCCAGCTATTGTAATCATCGTACTTAAAATTTGGGATCTTATTCTTTTAAAATGTGCTGAAATATCAACAAACATTATATTTAAAGGGAAAAAATATCGCTGTGAATATGATGATTTCGTAAAAACTAGGTCACCTATGTAGTAGAAATATGCAAATATTTTTGAAATTGGTGCCCCATGACTAGAGAAAACTGAGAAAAAGGCTGTAGATTCCCCATATATCATATCCCCGTGTCAGGCTGCGGCTCTAAAGTCGCTCCGGTAGCCGCTTCCTCCTCCACAGTCTGTTGTGTCTGATTCCACGGCGCAATATTCGGCCATGTATCACAAAACTAGTTTTCTTCCAAATATACTGATATTTTAAGTATTTTGTAGTATATTTTAGTTGTTGCTTTTCACTAACGCTAGCGTAACATGGTAGGAGTGTTTTGGGAGACCCACATTTGACCGTCCTTGAAGGCAGCACTACAGAAAATGAGGAAACGTAGTTCGTAGTCTTAGGCAGATCTCCAAAGTCTGTTTTGTGTCATCTGGCGGACGTTTTTGCAGGTGATGCAGCTGAGGAAGTTTGCCACACACACACAAATAAATAAATAAATAAATACTTGTTTGACAAACATTTGGACATCTCCAAGATCTCAAAAAGCACGTGTCACCGGCCTAAACTTTCCAAGGCCAACATTTAAGGTTTCAAAACTTTTTTTTTTAGATGATTCCCACAAAAGCAGGAATCTAGTGATGAACTTTTCCACATACTGGACACAGCAACAATGTAAGAAGAAAAAGAAGTAGTCCCATTCACACATACAGAAATCAGGGGTTCATACTGTAGTTTTTTACAAGGACTGCATGTGTAATGTCTGAAAAGCTTTCTTTAAAGTAAGAGAAAACACTGCGACTCCCGTGTTTGGCCCTGCACAGCAACAAGTGTAATACAACTAGCCGTGCTGTATGGAGCGTGTCTTTGACCAATCAGATTCTTTAAATGAACCCACCCACTGTACTGAGTCCAGTAAAGACGGCACAGACAGGTCATAAGGACGCCTGCAGCTAAATGTTTCTGGTTGACTGGTGAGAGAGCAGATCTGCTGGGATCAAACAACGCTGGGAGGGTTTATGAGTAACCATGGTGAGAGAACAGATCCACAGCAACGTTTGGGAAGAGTAACCATGGCAAGAAGCGTAACCATGGTGAAGTTTAGCCCCGTATCCGGAGAGAGGGCAGGGCAGTCTGCTGGAGAAAGCTCAAAGTGTTGCTGGCAGTTAAAATCCAGGTTCCCATGGGTAGCAGCAATGTGTGCCTGTAAATACATGTATCCAAATATTCTCAAAACAATGGCAGAAAGGCCAATGGTGAGAAACAAGTTAGTGGGTTTGTGTGTATATACAGGTTGTGTGTACAGTGCAGGACGGACCAGAGTTAGGAAAAAGTATGCGTCTGTGTGTGTGTGTGTGTGTGTGTGTGTGTGTGTGCGCAGACACATGCTGTACTCTTCACTTCCCACAATTAGCAACAGGCTTGTGAGTGTGTTCCCTGCAAACACCAGCGAACTAAAGCCCAGTGTGCAGCAACAAGCTACCACTTATACAGTAAACCTATAAAAACATAAAGACAGGCTGTGTGAGTAACTGCTGCCTATGGCTGAGTCACTCAGCGTGTCTCTGTTAACATGTGTTAGCATTACAAGGTTATTAGACTGAAGGCAGACGCTGCCAAATATGTACGAGTTCATTTTCTTAAAAACATTCAGTGTTTAGAATAGTAGATGTTAAAAAATAGATATTAAATGACAGAATAGATTTTTTCTCAGTGCACAACCAAATGTACATGGTGTGGATGGGAACCTTTGGA
This sequence comes from Scomberomorus guttatus, assembly GCA_038419695.1. Taxonomy (NCBI): domain Eukaryota; kingdom Metazoa; phylum Chordata; class Actinopteri; order Scombriformes; family Scombridae; genus Scomberomorus; species Scomberomorus guttatus. The sequence goes on from CM076458.1 coordinate 6,361,197, forward strand.
CAGAGTGAGAATATGTATTATTATTTATTTCATACTTGAAGACAGAGCAAAAGTACCTTAAAGTGCGATGCCACCAACGGCTGCTAGATACTGGCTCCAAAAAATCCCTGGTTTCAGTTGACTCCCACTCAAAAAGTCCTCTCTCTCTAGAAATACTAAGTAAATCATCTCTTTCAACAAGGCATTCTGGTCTCAATTGCTGAATTCAGGCCCTCTAATAAGTGTGCCGGTGGTCATTTTTGGAAATTATCGCTCCGTTAATAAGATTTGAAGACTTATAGTAGCTTTGATGACTGCCGTGTGGGCGATGAATGACAGAAGTGATTGACAGTTTGCTCGCCTGCTGCTCTCATGGCTCCGGGACTCGTACTGAGACAGACTTTCAGAACTTCACAGTGTGACAGTTTAACAGTGATTTTTCTGCAGACACACAATTCTACTGACTGCAATATCTCAGTAAGTTTAATGTTACTTGATACCTACCTACCTAGGATACCTGCCCTGTTTGCGCAATTTAGCTAGCTAATGTTAGCCCAAGTGTGCCCCACTCAGTGTTCCCAGTATGCTAACATTAGCTTGGGTCCGAGGTAGCGGGATGTGTTTCCAAAGCATGAAAGGCAATACCCCGCACTCCTTATTTGGATGGCGCCATGTCATATATGTCATGTCATATAGTAGAAGTGAAGATTCAATCCACACACATGAAACATGCCTTTGTATGAACATGTATGTGTAGAGACAATTTCTATGCTAATACTGAATCTCACATGTACTCTATATAGACAGACAGAGGTGGATTTGTAGGCTGGACTGCAGTGTATTGAGTGAAGTCACAGTTGTTTAAAAAGCCGCATGGATGTCCAGTATGCTTGTAAACAGATCGTCCCAGGAGACGCTGCAGCATTCCTCTGGATTAGGCCATTAGCATCACTGGGCTACAAACATGGTAATGTTGGACAGGGGTTAGTGAGGAGGTCAGACACAACACTGTGCTATGTGTTGATGGGGTTCTCCATTAGTATGTGCATGTGTGAGTCTGTTCTTGGTCACACAGGAGTCACAATTATACCCGAGCCTTTGTTTCAACCAGCTGGGAGTACCAGATGGGTGGAGTTTACTGCAGCTGAGCTATTTAGTTCACAATATCATTAAAATGTTCTATACTGGCTTATAAGTAATTTACTGCAATTGTCCTTCATCTAACAAACTAAAATCAACCATAAAACATAATAAAACCTATGGAGAAGTGAAAGCAAGATTCTTACAATTTTGTATGAAAGAGTGAGTTTAACTGATGGGCAGTGTGTGGGATTCCACACATCTGTGACTAAGACCTTATGGTGTGCAGGATGTTTTTTTAGTTATGGCGAAGAAGAGAAACAGAGGACGACGTATGTATTTTAGATTATTGCACACAGAAAACAGGTTTCAATTACAAAAGTAAACCAACTTAATCGAATTTTCAAGGGTTAGGCTGGTGAATGTCCATATCTCTCTCTGTTGAAATGAAAAGGAAATCAGTCTGATTATCAGGGTGAGTCGGTCACATTTCCGGCATTGCTGAGAGATACTCTTCAGCGAAACAAGATGGCCAAAAGTCACATGACCGTCAAACCTGTGACAATCTTTCCTGGTTATCCATCATGCTTGTTTTTGTAGTCACTACACAACTTCTACTGAACGTGATGACAAGAGGGATGCTGTCAGTACTTCAGGATTGTCATGTGTCAATTTAGGATGTGATTGAGAATGCACTGTGCTTTTGTTTTTATATATAATAATTTAGTTGCGAGAGACTAATGTCTTGGAGTTTGTTTGGATTTAACTCATGACACGACTTACATTGCTGTCAAAGTAAAATTTAGCAGCTTCTGGAGAGAAGAAAGCAGCAGCTCTCACTGTGTAGCAGTGAGTAAACCTTAACTTTAGCTGCACCCTCATTCACAATAGATTCCTCATTGTATTCTTTCAGAGAAGCCTAATGCTAATTTGATGGGTTAACTGCAACAATCACTGTTTGAGATTCTGCTCTCCGTGTAATATTAAAGCCGTGTTATGTGTTATGTGACTTGGGGAAATGTTGCAGTGGCTTTATATGGCTTTTAAATGGCAGAAATAGCAGCTTAAACAGGTTGTTGTAGGTCAGAGGTTAAAGCTTGGTATTAATGCCAGGGTTAGGGGCTCAACTCCCACTTAGCACACACAATAAGTATGCATTTCCAGCACTGTAATACGTATTAAAGTGTTTACTACATATAGAGCAGGCTTACTTGCAGTACAGTGTGTGACTACTCGAAACGCAAAAACTGCCCCTGTTGACCTTTTAAAAACGGTGGCCTGACCTAGATTAAAAAAGTAGGAGCGGAAAAAGCAGAGCAAAACGGAAAACTGGGGTTCTTCCTTGTAAAGGCATGGAACTGCATTTACTGCTCACTGCATTTTTTCCACTAGGGAAAATTTCCACGGTCATCTCCCTGACAATACTGCTCCAGAACAACAAACTGTGAGTCAGCTGTGAGACCAACTGTGTGTGTGTGTGTGTCTGTGTGAGACATGAAAAATGTGTGTGTGTATGCAGTATATCTGTGTGTCTGTGTTGCACAAGAAAGAGTGTGTGTGTGTGTGTGTGTGTGTGCGTTTAAGGAGTCTTTCCGACATCTGCATTCCTCTGTGGAGTGGGCTGGGACGGAGTTATATGTCTTCTATGCTGAAGATGCAGGGTGGGGAGGAGGGTTTTTCCTACAGCTGAGTATTTGGACTTCAGTCAAAACATATCTCGGGGGGGAAGAGAAAGCCAAGGTGTTTAAGATGAGTATCCGATGCTGCTCCTCGCCAAAATTCATCTTATCTTGTAATATATTAAGCACTGTGGTTCATCTCTCTTCTTAAGAAAATACTAAGTTCTTACAACATACAGTAACCACTGAATCACCACCTGAAACACCTAATTTGCTGATGCCTTCTCTTGATTTTATTATATATATCTCTTAAATTTAAGACATTATTTATCATGTTCATGGTCATGCTGCCAACTATAAGAAGTGATTCGAGCGCTCACTGGCTGAACGTCTCTGTGCGTACTCTCAGTGCATGACCCTGTGCAACCTGACAAAAATATCACAAATTGTTTATGTTGCTTTCTGGAAAACATTTCCGTTTCATTTTCTGGGCCGCTGCGTTTGGTCGACTCTTCAAGCGAATCATTCGGAGACTGAGCTTATTAGAAGATATCCGCAAGCTAATTGACCATTAGGAATGCTTTTAAATCCTTTCTGTACGTATATCCCCTCAGGACAACTTTACCACAGCAATAGCTCTTGTTCTCTTTGTCACTGTTATTTCCATCGTTCTTGTTATGACTATCTACTGTGCCATCATTGGAATATAATGTAAACAAAAGAACAATATAAAGTCGCAGCAAATATACACTAAACTGTGTTCAGACTGTGTCTCTTCAGGGTAATTTAGACTTTATGGTTAGTATTCTGGTGCCTCTAGAGAAAACAGTGCCTGTACCTAAATCACTGATGTCCACACACTGTTGTTTTGGGTGGGTGGGTCTGACAAGTAAATTAAAGGGACACAAATGACAGCAAACATACTGTCAAAATTATGGCTGGGGGGCAGTAGTGTGGCGTGACTTTTCCACTAGGTGGGGCTATTTTGGCCGTGAGCGTGCACTGTACATAGACTGTACATTTGTGGACTCTCGTTTTGAAGCCTCAAGTTTGGCATTTTGACTATTGCCATCTTGGTTTTTTGGAGCCAGAAGTGATGAAAAGTGACCATATTTGGAGGAGAGCACGAAGGAGGAAGCAGCAATTGGGCAGAAAATCGCCCCAAATCTGGCAATATTTCTTGGGTGTAAAATGTTCTGCCCCAGATCCAGTTATTTTCAGTTGCGGTGTCAACTAGTCAGGGGCCACCAGGAAAAGCCAAACATATTACACACATACCGCCGTTGGGTGGAGAAAAGCACGCCATCCAGCACAAAGATTGTAGGCAGCATTTTCATTAGTCATCACACGTTTTTGTACTTATGTATGATTTATGTGAGAGTAACAACTGAAATTTGTACACACACAACACAACAATAACAAAAACTATTTTTCATTAAAATATGTATTTCACAATTGGAATTGCTGTACATTTTGTTCCTAAACAGTCTTCAGTGTGTGCACCACAAGAACCCAAAACCAGAAAATTCATGTGTGTAAGGTCACATTTTAAAATCACAGGTCCATGTGTGCTTTTCATGTAGCCCTAAAACACTGCGAGTGTGTTGACAGAACTGAGCTAGAACAGTGAAAAACTATGACAAACACATCCAATCATTATTAGCTATGACTCATAGATCCAACAATGACCAATACGTTCATTCGCAGCCAGTACACACGGTTCACATTCAATGTAAACGACATACAGCACCTAAGAAAACCTGATCCCAGAGCTATCAACAAATTTAACGTCACAGTCTTAAGATTGTTTTTATAAGCATTAAACCTCTCACCTAAAAAATCCACAATACTTTTATCTTCCAAGAGTGAGCAAACATGAAACATGAAAGTCGACGAAATTGGAAAAGCAATGATTTCAGCTGCGAGAGACAAAACATAAAATAATCCACGATTTGCACAGAATTTAAGTGCATGGTAATGTGACAAATGATCAAAACTGTGAGATTTCAATTAGTGTGTAATAGTGTTGATTTGTGTATCATGATGACTCTATCAGAAGATTATTTCATCACAAAACTTCTTATTTAGCCCATAATTTTAATGTCACAAAAATATTATCAGTGATCTGCCGTTCTGACCTTTGCACTCATCACCTTGGACTATTTTTTCAAATCTACATATTTAAGCCTGTTCGATTGATGCAAATCACTCTTGTGTGTGTTCTGTTTGTAATGATGAGAGTCTGTAGTTTGTTGCTGCTTACCCGAGCACAATGAGCTCTCCATACTTCACTGGCACTTTGGTGGAGGCGGTGGTGGAGATGTTTTCCTGCTCCGGGGAGTACATTGGGCACGGCTGATTGAGGTTTGGAGGAGGAGGGCAGGCAAGATGGGTGAGATCCAACAGGGTGAGGGAGACAGGAAGGGGAAAGGAGGGTAAGGGAGGGGGGAGGTGCTGATCAAATGGCGCACGGGGGAAAGGAAGAGGAGGAAGGGGAAGGGTCAGCTGAGCCTCAGCTCCAGCCTCTCATGCTTCATGTGTCCGTCTCTCGCAGCGCCAATTGTCCTGCCCTGCAGAGTGACAAAGAAAGGATTAACACAAAGATTAGTGTGTTTACTCAAGTTGGCCTAATTGGAAGTGGCAGGTTTCAAATGCAATTTGTATCTTAAAATGTAAATTGTGTTTTCAAGATTTTAACTTCTAGAGATTTCAGTTTGTCCGGCAAAAGAGATGAACCTGTCAAAACGATGCCACAACGCAACGGGATGTTGTCTGGCAAGACACTTCGCTGGCCAACCAAATACTTGCAAGTGCACATTCCTAGTACGTGACATTGTGACCTAGCAGTGTATTTATAGTTTACCTTGCAATCATCATGGCAAAAGATAAAATGACTGTTACTCTGAACTTTCCAGACTTGTAAAACCCTGTCTCAGTATGATGTTTTGGCATCTGATAAGCCTTCACACACACGCACGTCTCACCAGTGCCTGAAAAAACACGCCCCCATCAATACAGCTACTTGCATTTTTTAAAACTCAGTCTGAACGCGCACTAAGGACGGGAGTTGTTCAAATGAAAGCGGCGTGCTTGTTTAAGGGAGGGAAGACAGTGAGGGTCAAATCAAATAATTTTTTGTCACAGTATTAGCAGCTCCTAGACTACATCGTCCCAATGAAGCGGCTCACTGACAGGTTAAAAAAGCAGGTGGTCTATGTCCTCAATAGGGTCAGCAGAGGAGTTTACAATGGCAAGCGTGACAGTACGTCAGGAGAGGGACATTTCAAACTGTGAGAATAGAAAACAGAGAGAAACAAAACTAAGTCCTCTGTAGACTAATTACTGCCAAGATATTTCAAGCCACTTTAAATGGCTGAAATTGCTCAGGAGGTGCAAATGCAAAATACACCCCCACACACCCCAAGATTTGATTTCAATGTTTCATATTTGTCAGGGCATCAGGGACATGGCTAAGGTCAGCGGTACGTGTCACTTATTCTGCTAGCAGTCAGGTGGGTGTCTGTAAATGCTGACTTCAGAGAATGACTCAAAAACACATACACAGCTTTATGAAAACACCGGAAATCACAGTGAGGGGAAGAGAAAGTGAGCCTGTGTGAGCTGTTATGAGAAAAAGGATGGACTTCCTGTTGCATATCTTATATGCTCAACATCATGGGTTTGACTTAAAACTCATGAAGTCCAGTATGTCCTCCTCTCTCTCCCACTCACTTGGCAAAAAAAAAGCTGAATATATAAATATACTAAGATATCTTTCAAAACCTGAGTAATAGAAACAATAACGTAACACTTCACTTCCAGGCAGTCCTCCTTATATGAAGCAGAATATTTCTCCTACAATTCCCAGAGTGCCTTTCTGCTAAGAGAATGCAGAGCCACACATGAATAAAGCATAGGAAGCAAAGTGTTTTGATGATGAGCGGGGATGGGAGCTTTGTTCCTCGGCACTCTCACACTCTCACCGAGCAATGAAAAGCAGGAAAGCAGATACAGTCCCATCAGACTGCGTGGGAGAAGTTCATACGGAGGCCTTCCAAATAAATATTTCAGACACGTCAGAGATGTCAAACAGAAGCATTATTCAATACGATGCATTGAAAATTGGCAATATTTCATGTATTTGAATGAGACCTACAGTATGGGTTGAGGGATTACATTAATTGAAAGAATGCAGCGTGTGAACTTCTCATCTTCATAGATGCCCAAAGTGAGTGAGGGGATACTTGAGTTCAGCGAGCATTTCAAAACTTTGACACAACATTGAAAACCTGCACCTAACTAAAAAATAATTGTATCACCCACATCAGAACAGGTTTTAAATGCATCACAAGGTTTTATTTACCTGTTTTTACTTGCATTTAAAATTTGCACATAAAAAGAAAACTATTTTGAAAAGAAAAATCGCAAAAATATCGTTTTACACTTGGCTGAGGTGGAAAATTTGGGGTGTTGTTTAAAAGGAAAATGGAGACAGACAAACTAACTAACTAACTGATCATGAAAATAATCGTTAGTTGCAGCGCTAATCTCGTTGCACCCTCTTCTTCTGCAATGGTTTAATGGCCCCTGACTGAAAAATTTGCGCCACTAGTTGTTTTTCTAAGCAACCCAACTCCAAATAAATATTTGCATTACAGCAGTGGATCGAAACGCGCATTAAATCGAATTTTCTTGTGACAGGTTTCTAGAAACTTGGTTATATTTTGCGCTACATTTGAATGGAAACTTGCAGCTACGAAAAAAGCATTAAATGTTGCTTATTATAGATGATTTTTTTGTGATCCGACTTGTATGGCACAGTATGCACAGTGTAAAGCTCAGCAGAAGTAAAAATAATGTCAAATGCAAATACAATATATTACCCCCACTCGTACAACACATGCCGACTTCTCTGACAGCGAGCCCTGCAAGAAGGCCACCTCATTGAACTATTGGTGCATTCACACAAACACTTCCCACTCAGAAAACAGGAAGTTACAGGGTGTTTGCGCTACCACAATGGGTTGACCAGTTTTGATAAACTGTAAGTTATGGTGGAGTTTTTCTGATGTTGCACTTTATAGTGGAGGCGACTGATCTCCATGCATCACGCAAACTCTTCCACAGCCTCAGACAATATCTCACTCCCAAAGTGTTAACATTGTGTTAACAATAGATCTATATTCAGTGTTTCACACCACAACATCAGTATAGTTGTGAACTATAAACGGCTTCATCACACACAGTCAGAGGGAGAAAAGAGGGGAGGTGAAACAGTGGTGGCAATGCCGAATAAAAATACATCATGATTCAATACATTTAAGTTAAAACAGGCTTTATTTAGTTCATCCAGCAACCTCTTATTGACATTTTTGAATAAAGTTCAGCAGGTGGTAGAAATGGTTGTGAATCTTTTCAGTTTTTTTCAGACAGAGGACAGTGAAGTTGGGGTTGAGGAAGGACATTTTCCAGTTTTTTATAATTGGTTACACACTTTTCTCAGCACTGATTTCACTTTTTCAAAACTCAACACACAGTCATGACTAAACTGTGGATAACTTTTAATTGCTTTGACACAAAATGCTTTCAATGACCACAACTTTCAAGTTTCATTAATTGTTGTTTCACTCAAACCCAATTTGCACATACGTTGAAATCCTGACATAACACAAAATTACTGTAAATTAGACTGCAATTTCCCACATTCTCCTACAACTTAGAAAAAACTATTTTCCTCATGGAAGTGGAAAGTTTATGACCACCATCCACATGATCGGATTTCTCTCCTGGATGCAACAAATGCTAGATGCCTGCATATATCTGCAGAAGATTACTACGGATGGATCAGGCATGCAAAACGACTCTTTCTAAGGTCTAATAAAAGACAGGAAATGAGGCGATATATGGATGAGAAGCACAGAAAACAGGGCTCATGACTCATCTGTAGGTATCCTATACATGCATGTATAGTGTATTGCATTACTGGAATTACTTCAGTTTAGGAAAATACAGCCTACTGAAGCACATTGCATCCTTTTTGATTAATTTCTGTAACATATTACTGTAAGGTAAATTTTTTTTTGCTAAAAAAAAAATTAATTTTTGCTAAATAAAAAGAAAGAAAAGAAAGAAAGAAAAAAGAAAGAAAGAAAGAAAAAAGGGTACTTCAAAGACAATTGTGACACATACAGTATTGTAATGCCGCCAGTTGTTAGTGTTTTTTTAGGTCACTGTGTTACAATGTCAGTGTTATGGTACAGGAGTTGATCTTGAGGTGCATGTTTTGATTGAATTAGTACATTTTGGATGTGAGATTAACTGTTGTGCAAAGTCGCATGTTGGTAAAGAGAATTGTGTGAAAAGTTTTGAAAAGGTGAAATGTAAATTATTTTTTTTAGAAAAAAGCTGTATTCTGGATGGTGGAAATAAAAACAAAATGGAGGACCTGGAAAAGTGTGCAGGAAGGAGGGGGAGGCGAAGACGCGTGCGTTCAATCTGCAAAACTGGATGTAAGCCTGAGCCCCACCTGCTCCCCTGACAGAACGGGTTAATCTCACGTTCTCACACATGCGGCACTGTCAGTGCATAATAAAACACTTTGTTCTGAACTGTGTGCATGTAAAATCGTCTCTGCACACACGCTCACATGTGCGCACAGGCAGTAGTGTCGAGGGAGCTGTTGGCTGACCTGCCAGGAATTGATTTTTACCTATGGATCCAGACACTGAAGACTAAAAGACCTGTAAGTCTGAGTTCTGTGGGTCCTGTTGTTGACCATGAGTGCAGAATTATCTTTCTGTATAAAATCAAGAACTCAAAAAAAAAACATCAGCTGGCTCTCCACTTATTCTTCCACTAGTTTCCCTTCTTGCTTTCTCCTGTGTGGCTAAAGAACATTGACCCACCCAGCTGAGTCTCCCAAAGAATAATGCTCATAATGGACCATTTAGTAGCACATGACACTATGATTTCCCTCAAAAATTAACTATTATTGATTGTTTGAATATTTAAAGCTCCACTAAAAAAACATTTTCTATTAACAATGACAAAAATTTTGAGCAACAGCTTTGTTTAGTTTTATTTAACTTTAAGTTGATCGACAGAAAAATACTTGGCAACTATTATAATAATTGATCGTTTTAAATGTTTTTATGTGTCATACATGATAGTAAACTGAATATCTTTGGATTTTGGACTGTTGATCAGACAAAAACAATGTCACCATGGCCTCCAAGAAATATAACAGGCATGTTTTATTATCTTTTATATTTTACATTTTTTATGAAATAATTAATGAATCAATTAATCAAGAAAATAATCTGCAGATTCATCGATACTGAAGATAATCGTTAGTCACAGCCCCAATTTTAACACTTCATTCACCTGGATAATGCTGCAAAATATCCCTTGTCAATCACTTAAATAAGGCTTTCATTGAGAAAAAAACATGCATGTTGTATTTTAGATTATTGATCATTTACATGGTTGAAGACTGAGGGAGGAAATTGCTTAAAATTGGCTAGTACATGTGTGTTAAGTATATGGGTGGGTGTGTGTGTGTATAATTTTTGGTGTGTGTGTTTGTGTTCCTGACTAAGCTCTCTGTCTCTGCAACTCTGCAAGACACAGAGCTCGGTGTGGCCGCGTGCCAACTGCTGCTTAGCTACCGAGATACACAGTCCTACAACAATAGATCCAGAGCTCAGTGAGCCTGACTTGGCTGGCCGGGGTCACGGATTGTAACAGCGTGCTGCTGACAGCAGGAACAGCAACCTCACACTTCCAAAAGCTCTCATAAAACTTCACTGCGAGGAGGCACGGACGACACCTGCCATTCCCACTGGCTGCCAACAGAGCACAACACATGACAAATAAACATACATGCACACAGGCAGAAGCAAACATATACACACATGACTTCGAGTTAACACGGAAGCAGGGTAACAGCTGCACTTCTCCTTTTGAACATATTGCCAGCTGAGCTGCAGAGCAACCTGTCAAACTGTCCTATTTAGCATATGCCAAAAGGGAGCAGAGCTTGCATCAATCCGCCGTGTCACTTCCCAGATTTAATCGAGTTCTCGGCAGGGTTTGAGTCCCGCACAATGCTTTCATATTGAGATAAGAGGTGTGTAATGCTTGAAAAGGCTAGTGGTGTGGTAAGACAAATGGTGACACACTTTCAGGATCACAAGGCAGGGCTCTGTGGAAACAAACAACTTTACCAGAGGCAGTGTTTCTCAGCTGGTAGGTCAGGAACCTAAAATGGGTCAGAAGATACTGTAACAGGTCCGTGGACAAAGAGGAACTCTGCTCACTAATCAGTTAAGTCTACTGAGGTAAAATGTAGGTCTTGATACATAACCAGTCAGGAACCACCGGCTCGATCCAAAGCCTTACGGCTTAAGCAATTGGCTCATGTAACAACACTTCCAATTCCTGACATTTATATACCAAGACAGCTAACATTTGCCCAATTTGTTATGATAGGCCTACTTAAATAAGTTTTTGTACCCACAAGGCTTTCAACTAAGTAGTCACACTGCAATTAAAATCCTCAATTTCCAGCACAGAAATGGCCAGGGGAGAAGCTTCAATGACAAATTTGTTCATGACATAAGAAAAAAGAAGTGATTGAAGGTTATTTTACTAGTAGGTCCGCGACTAACTAGAATTTACTTTAACAATTAATCTGCTGATTACTGTCTCAATTAATCGATCATAAATGCCCATTATAATTACCCAGATACTAAGGTGGTGTATTCAAATTGCCTATTTTTTCCAACCCAAAGATCGACACAGAAAAGCAGTAAATCTCACATTTGAGAAGCTGGAACGAGCGAACATTTGTCATTTGTGCTTGAACAAAAAAAATGGACATCACTAACGAAAACAATTCAACATATTAGCAGTGAACTTTTGACATAAACTGAAAAAAAGGGACAAAAAACAACAACAGTAGAATCAATCAATGTAGAATCAAAAACATGACAAGAAAGAGCAGAAAGCCCGCATCAGACAGCAGGTCAGGGGAGGACAGCAAAGTTTGATTACTTAGAAAAATAATCCAGGACCTCTTACATGGTGTAACATCTTCACTACTGGAAAGTAGTGACGATATCTGGTAAGTGGGTCATCAGATCAATAAATAATAACAGATGCCTGGAATAGACTCAGAGGATGACATGTTTTTTGGCTTTCTGGACATGCGGGACCACACAATATGAAGCACACCCGCTTCTATGTTAAAAAGACAACAAACTGGACATTTGTAGTGTGTATAAGTGTGTATGTATAAACATTATCATTACGGTTCATGTGGAAGGTTTGCTTTTATTGAAAGTATTCAACAGATTAAAAAAAAAAAAATTTCTGAAAAGAAGTTAGTTTTGTCATGTTTCCTCTCCTTTTTGAAAGTAATGGCATAATGTGTCAGCAAATTGACCAGCTGTCTGCAGAATGTGTTTAGAAACTCGTGGGTAATGTATTTACTTCTACTGTGTTTTGTTATGACACTGACAGAGCTGCTGATATTCTGCCCGCGAGGCTAAAACTACAGTAGATATCAATACAATTTAGGCCAAAAGTGGATAACAGTCGCTGTGTTAGTGGGAGTATCTGCGTGTAAAAGTGAGAAATCTGATAGGAGGAAAAAAAAAAGCTCATCTTATTACTTGTGGCTGCTGTGATCTTTGTCATGGCCCTTCATCAAGAAGGTCATCAGATATCTAATCATCCCGGTATTACTGGCTCTCACCACATCCTCAAAAACTCTAAGGCTTTTAGGCGTTTCACACCTTTTATGTTTCCTATGAGCAGCTTGCTAGCGAGAGGCTTTGAGCTCCCCAGCTGTTTCATGCTGAGCAGCAGAATCACACGAGTTCTTCAAAAGCTTACAGCAACAATTTTCCAAAAACAGAAAGTCTCTCTCCGCCCTTCCTTTCCCTCCTCTTTAGTCTTTTCATCTTTGCATCCCTTGCGACAAACGGCTTCTTCCCTTTGCCGCAAACAGATGGTTGAACTTCTTGGTGTTGTGTGTGCACATACCAATACATTTATATTGCGCCACTGCAGTGTCAATGTCATTTTCCTCCTATGTCTCATGCCCACAGCTCACTTTACAGTGAGATGCTCAGTTCTAGGCAACTGTCCGAATTAGATTAAGTTACAGAAATGCCAAAGCCAAGTCTGCAACCAAAGAGACAGAACATTTTCAAAGAACACAGAGTAATGCCTGCTATCAAAGAAATAGTGGACAGAGCAGGACTTGAAATGGATTAGTGACTTTCAGCACAGTGCCACTTGTGAGATAATGTAGAATTTGCAAGCCAGCATGTAAACAGCAGTACGGCGTAGGGAGTGGTAAGAGACATTATTCACATGAAAGGCAGAGGTTCATGACCCTTCAAAAGCAAACATCTGCTTTGCTGAAGTGTGCGTGGGTAAGACCGGTGTGAAAATACAATTTTCCTTCAGTCTAGTGCTGAAAAGATTAAGCTGCCAGTATGCTGCTTCAGAAGTGCTTGTCCCTCTCCTCCCACACCTTTCCGATGTCAGATTATGGCCGAGTCCGACTATTTCTGTAACTGACAAACTGACATTCACACTTTTTCTATAGCTCTCTTTTTTCATTCTTGGCACAACGATTTCTGTCACTTTTCATGTGAACAACTGAGCGCAACACAATGTTTAACAGGAGAGGTTGACTGAAAATGTACACCATTATCCCATATTTAAACAATATCACATCTCCCCCCTCTCTATGACGGCCTGCTTTTTACTCAACCTTTCAGCGTGGCCGTTTGAAACAACTATCACTTTTTCCGACATGGTCAGACAACACGAACTCATTCTGTTCGAGCAAAACCCGACTCTTCATAATATTATCTATCATCAGAAATTCAACAACTACTGTAAAGTATTTTGATAATCAAGTAATTGTTTTAGTAATTTATTAAGCAAAAATGCTTAACATTCGCTGATTCCAGCTTCTCAAAGGTGAGATTTTGTTGCTATAATCTGTTTTATATCAGTGTAAATTCATTTGGATTTTTGTTTTGTTGGTCGGACAGAAAGCAATTTGATGACATTATCTTGGGCTCTGGGAAAATATAACTGGAATTGTCCACCCACTTTCTGACATTTTATTGATTAATCAAAGCAAGTAATATGGTATTACTGTGTTTTAGCTACCCGAAAGTAAGAGAGTGGGCGTTAGCCTACTTTCCAGTAGAATTTACAAAGATGCTTTAATAGTAATGATAGTTGTTTATGTAAATGTCAGTGAAATACCTGCCCCCGCCCACCTTTCACTTCTTGTGACACCCAGGTCAGGTTTCGAGGCGCTAACCCCAGCTTGGCTCCATCAGGAATGGTTGGATTACTGCACAGTGAAGAAGCCAACCCAAGGGATTTCCATGTAGGCAAAATAAAGTCATGGCAAAATCTCACACAATAAGGTTCTAAGACTAAATGTACGTCACTGTTTGGTCAAGAATTATCTTGTTGCATGGATACAGTGACTATTAGTAACTAATTCAAAACATATTTGCCTCAGCTGTGTCATTAGTCTAGAAGATCTTACTCATTACCACAATCACCATTTTTTATATCCCTTGCCACGTTGTTGATCTCACTGTTCTATTATTTTTTGTTTTGTCTGTTTTTTGGATTTTGTTGCCACTGCAGAGGTGTTTTACCTGTTCTTGTCTGCCCCTTGAATTTGTTTTTATTTTACCTGAACCTGTATGGACAGCATTAAGTCAGGGCGCATGCAGAATTTTAATATCATGCGCTGCTAAAAGTAAACTGACAATAATGAGAAAATTTAGACCTATCACACGTAAATTAATTCAAACTTTAAAACTGGATCCTGCATCCTCACTGAATCCACCGACTTATAAAAGTGGGCAGTTAGGGAGATGGGAAGGGCAAGAATCAGCTGATCCACCTCATGCTGCTCAGAATCCAGCTGACCTCACCTCTTTTGTAACAAAAGCTTTCTTTGTCAAGTTCCCACTTCAAGAGGAACTCCACACCACTTCATTGGTCTTTCACTTCATTGGAAGAGAAAAGTCATATCCAATAATAAGCGGTCAAGGAAAAGAGGTGAGGTTAGTGAAAAGATCTCTTGGGAGGCGTAACTGCAAGTATAAAGTCACGTTTTTGTCTATCCAAAGTACAGCATTATACTACCTGTATGACAATATTTACTTCACTGAAGTGCAAATGTTTACATTCAATTTTAACTGCAGTGACAATATGCATAAGTCATCATATGACGCACTGTAATGCGCCTCCAGCCAAGTCTCTATAGAACTTTTCACTACTTTTGTTGTTAATAAATTAATTATAAATTAACAGTAAAAGTACAAAAACATTCACACGTCCCACACACACGTCACACACACACACACACACACACACACACACACACACACACACACACACACACACACACCGATGTGCATTGCCTACAATGTCTCTTCTTTATTTGATTTTTTCTCATCAGAACACGAACATTTCTAACTACACACCAACTTGTTAACATGAGAAAAGTCAATATGAAACTGTCTTACCCAACAGACCAGGAGAGAATTACAGTGTATAATTAACTTTTGTCAGAATTTCACAAGCATAAACTCCACCTTTAAAGACTTTTAATCAGTCAGGGATCAGGGTATAGCCTGCTTTGACCTTCACGCTATTTTGAAATCATTAAAAAGGGCTCCTTGCTCCAGTAACTGTTTGAACTACAAAACAATGTTAGAAGCTGCACCATTAACTGAAAGGGTGTTTAACATCTACAACTAGATTGATCAAACTTAAAAATGATCCAATCATACAAAACAGCAAAAAAGATTCTGATTTGTTCAGAAGAGAGGCTCAGAGTATCCCAACTCATCAACCAGAGCTGAATGAACCAACTTCCAAAGAGCAGATGGGGCTAATTGCTAAATCTTCACCTCTGAGGAGAGCTGACATGATGTTTGTCTTAGTGAGAGCCCTAAATAAATTGTTAGCTCTCCAAAAAATTCCTTGGGTAAACAGTTTCATATAAATGTGTTCTGCTAATTTTCAACCTTTTTAGATTCACAGACTGAACAACGCCAAACAAGGTGATGAGGCAGCGTTACCGTCAACTTATCTGGTCAGTTTTATCTAAGTTTTATCTGCAGCATCTTGTCAAAAGGTCATTAAGCAAGACACTGAATCCCAAAACAGATAAAGTGATTGAAACAATATGTAAGCTGGGACCTCTGCGTTGAAGCTAGTTTGCCGTAGACGTCATGGCAAAAAAGAAAAGAAAAATTACAGAATAAAAAAGCCTGATGGGTCTGGATATAAGTCATCTGTTTATGGGCTTGAAATAAGCAAAGAGCTCGAGATGAAACGCTTGCTACAGTTTCTTGGAATGTCTTTCATTGTTTTTCCAAATGGTGACTAAAGTGGAGCATTATGCAGCACATAATGCTGGAGGTTTTACGGTTGTAGGAAAAGGGATGACTGCTGGGTCTGACCATAAACCTCATCCTTGTAAGTGGTGCTTGTCTAGAAAACAGTTTAATCTTAACAGCACTTAATAACAAGTCAAACTATAGTTTAACCCTACAAATTATGCCTAAGTATTTTCGAGACTTCCGTTTGAGTGTGGGCGACTTGTGTGTGTGTGTGTGTGTGTGTGTGTACATGAGTGAGGATGTTAATTTACTGCGAGTGTTTGTAATGCAATGGAAATGCATTTGTGCGTGAATATGTGAGCGTTTGTGTGGGCGCGAGCTCGTTTTCAGACGCCCTGGGACTGCGCTCGAGTGTGTAGAGTTGCATGGACGGGTCAGTGGAGAGGGATTGGTTTGCACACAGTGAAGATTAGACGCCCGGTGACTCAGAAACTGATCTGCAGGGTGTAGGGGGAGCTGGCAAACCTGACGCCAGATTCTCTTTTCTCCTTTATACGCTATTCTGTTTCCTCCTTGGTCGAACTTGCCCGATCGATGAACGTTGCATCAGCATTACAGAACATGTTAAGAAAGAGGAAGGAAGGGAAGAACTCTAGCCCCGTCATCTGGGACATGGGAGCAAAATACTTTTTTCTTTGAAATGTACTGAAGTGGGTAAAGCACACATGCATTTGTCCTGAAGAGAGGACTATTTAGCTTTAGCCTATAAAATGTCCAAAAATGGTGAAAAATGGTATCGGTGAAGACTAAAGAAACCAGAAGATATACATTTGTATTATAATATATTAATTTGAGAGGCTGGAAACAGATATTTTGACTATTTTTCTGAAAAAATGACAATGACAATTATCAAAATAGTTGCCGATTAATTTTCTGTCAATCCACTAATCGATTAATTGACTAATCGTCACAGCTCTAATTTTTAGTTCTGTAGAGTCTTTAAATGTCTGGAAAAGCGCTCTATAAATACATCTTTTATTATTACTACTATTTTTAACATCATACAGTCACAAACATCATATGCGTCAAAGTGTAAATCTGAGGTATTTTTATACTAAGTATCTGCCAACACCGGAGTCTAATGTAAATATTTTCCTATACAATGCAGCTACACAGAGCACCCCCAGTCTAAAGTGGGGCTGCATTAAAACTAGCAGAGCAATCCAATTTAAATAAAGTTGTGTTTCACATCTGCTCTGCATTAAGTAAATATAGTTCACTACAGCAGCGCTTTAAAAGCATGGTGCACCTGCAAAATGTTGCTGAAGTATAGTGTTTTATACCAAAAGTGGCCTCCACTCACATCATTGGCTGATGTTAGTGTGGATATCATTAATTATAACTAATGACACACCACAGTTCACATGCTTGCAACATTAAGCTTTAGAAATAAGTTCCAGTGTGTCCACAGAGTTCATTGGGGTGTTTTTGACATCCCAGAGTGCAAAGCGTTGCGATAAACAAAAGATTGGAAATTGACCGGGCTTTGTTTAGCTGATGAAATCAAATAAAAAATGTACTTAATGTGGCCCGCTTCACACTGTTGCTCAACAAGAACCCGAATCACTGACCAAAAGTACACAATTCATAATGGGATGATTAATGATGTAATGTTTCCTTCTCAAGATGATCAGGAACTACTTTTTTCATACATCACCACAGTAGCCAACAGATTTACAGAACAGAGAGACCTTCCAGAGGACTTTTGGTTACCTGCCAAACTGACTGGATGACAGCACACACTGTCAGTTTTTGGCAAATGGCTCGTGTTAATTTTCCAGCCTGCTCACTCTCTTTCAGTGGTGTGAATTGGATTTCAGAAATAGGGCTCCGACACCTTTTCCATTTTGATATTTCAATTCCTTTTATTTAAACTAAATGTAAAGATTTTAGTGTGTTTGATTTAATGCGTGCTTAGATATAACTGCAACTCCCTCATAACCTCTCGGTTCTTGCTGACTCCAACGGGAAATGTCAAACTTTTCAATGTGGAAATGATCAGACTCATTTCCATTAACACACCAGATCACCCAGAAAATCCAGTCTTCTGTCTCAAAATAAACCCACAGTGTGTACTGGCACACAAACCATTTCCATCCAGAGGAACTATAAAGCCAACAGAGGACCTTATGACAGGGAAAAAAATCACTGCTGATGCAATGTTACAGAAAATTTATGTAGCGTGAATTATATCTCCTGAAACTCAGCTGCGTGTACACACACAGATAAGACTGCATTATCAATACAAACCAGAGTGTGAAATCCTGGGATGTGTTACTGAGCTGGAGCTTAGACAAAGGAAATAGAATAATGTATTGTGTGAGTGTATGTATGCATGATTTAAATATATTTTCAATTGCTTCATTTGAATATTTTGCTTATTATTTCTTAAGCTAAACATATACTGACTCTCATAAGAACAATGGACATGCCTGTAGCCAGTCTGCTCCAAAGTCATATACACAGAGTCAGCGTGTCGATGCACACAGGAAGTCCCAATTCCCTTCCCACTCACAGACAGGCGCACACTTCTCATGTTCAATGGTCCCTGGAGGTATTCTCCAGTGTGTGTGTGTGTGTGTGTGTAACTGTGTTTATGTGTGTGTGGTCCAATATTGACACCAAGATGGATGGAAACATGTGCCAGAATCACATGAGCCCCATGACACATCGTTTAAGAGGAAGGAAGGCAAACACAACAGATAAATTAGACAGCCACATCCAGGTTAGGGAACACTGGAGACAAAAAGTGGTAGGTCAGTGTAACCTCTAGATTTGTCTTAATGACACTGCTGTGAGATGATCCCCCTAAAATACACCTCACGAGGGCGGCTGTGGCTCAGGAAGTAGAGCGTTTCGTCCACCAATTGTAGGGTTAGTGGTTCAATCCACGGCTCGTCCTGTCCACAAGTCCAAGACACTGAACCCTAAAGCTACCCCAGCACCAGTCCATGGTAGCTTGTTGCCACTGGTGTGTGAATGAGAGGCAAACACCCAAACACTAGGTTAGAGCTGCAATGATTAGTCGTTTAATCGATTAGTCGATCAAGAGAAAATTAATCAGCAACTATTTTGATGATCGATTAATCGTTTCGGTTACTTTTCAAGGAAAGAAAAGCCAAATATTCTTTGGTTTTAGTTCCTTAAATGTGAGGTTGGAAAAAAACAAGACATTTGAAGACGTCACCTTGGATCCTGGTAAAGGGCAATTTTTGATATATTCCACAATTAATCGAGAAAATTATCCTCAGTTTCATTGTTAATTAAAATAATCGTAAGTTGCGGCTCTACACTAGGTGATATATTTCTTTCTTCACTGGATGTGATTCTGTTTGAATCATGAAAGTCGAGCGGTGCTGTATTTCACCCTGAATAAGAGAATCTGCCAAATGCCATAAATATAAATGTGAATAAACAGTAGACTTACTGTGCGATGAACATCCTGGTTACTCAGAACGGTGCACACATGCTCTCTAACATAGTGAATAAAAAATTAATTAGCTTCGGCCCATCTGTCATGTTTTATGTGTGGTAGGTTACATTTCCTCCCTTTTTACAGAAACATATTACAAGACATCCACACTCTGTGGTGTCTGGGCTCTCTGGAATAACCATTAGCCTGCACCAGAGGGCTTATAAACTGGTACACAAAGCAGACCACTTCCCCATGTGCTGTAACCAACAAATTGAGTCTACATATACTGAAGGAGACAATATTAAGCCACGCTTAATAAGAGGATCCTCTGTAGCTGTGACTATCATGGAAAAAAGGAGTTGACGGTAACAAGGCCGATTAGAATAATCCACTTGGGCCCGATGCCAAGCACTTGACCCGAGGAAGCGTTGCCACAACAATACTCACACTCATCAGCTATAAACAGCAAGGCATGAAATATGTGGAGCAGGTCAGGAAAAGGACTGGAGCATTAGAAACAAGGTGAGGAATGTAAACCCGAGCTGTGTTGTTGAAAGCAGATGTGAACATAGTGAAGATGGCATCAAAACCTTTGGGCCTCATACTCCACAAAACCAACCCATGAGGACACATGCTGAAATGTCCCATAAACATTTTAGGCTGCCGCAAAGCCAACACACATCACACCTCTCTGACCAATTTAAAATGTGAACATCACATGTCAAGCAAGGCACAATCCCTTTAAGAAAAATAAACATTTTAAACTGCAAAAGTATGCTAAGTGCACGCAGAACCAGACCTTCCATAGTGCACAACAGCACCATTCCCACCTCCACCCGCTGCTCCTAAAACAGCAGACTGGAGTCGGACCCTTTGGCGCCAAATTCCTGCTGAGAATTAAATTAACTCATCAAAACAAACTACCAGTCTGGAGGCTCCAAGAGACTGGCATCTCTAAAGAATTCAGGATCCAGGACCACTCCCACCAAAACGGCGTCCTCCAGTTTCAGCCTGAGGTGCTGGATGGCTGGACTTGTGTCTGGGGTCAGGAAGCTTAGAGGCTCCTGTCATCCCCATGTGTCCATATTTTCGCTGTTAATTATACTGTAATAAATACCACTTAGACACAATAATTAAAAACAGCAGTGGGTCCTGTTTTTATTATTTTTTCTATGAATAATGTTTGGAAAATCTGTGTAAATCAGACTTCCCTAAATCTAACTTAGGCTGCCTTAAATTAAAAAGAATTACAATAAGCCTGCATTCTCCAAAAAGTGACTAAAACAGCGAACCGCATTTTGTCTGAGGAGTGGAAGACATGAATTTAGACACCTGAACGTCATGAGGACCCTAATCTGTAGAGTAACACTAGCATATTCTTCAGACGTGTTCAGAAAACAGTCTTACGTGACATAATGCTGCTAAGATTTACGTCCAGGTCTTCCTATCAAGCTAAGGCGAGGGCCTCTCTTCTTTACCCAAATACTGTATAAATGTAAAATGTAACTACACTCTGGGTTTTTTTCCTTTAATTATGATCCCCTTGTTTTTTTCCAGTTCCTCCGTGCTGCAGTTCATGACACTGCACTGTTGGGACATCAATAAACAAGTGAAAGCCAGTTTTTAGGGCTGTAACTAACAATCACTTATATTGTCAGTTAATATAATGATTATTTTCTCAATTAACTGATTAATCATTTGGTCTATAATAGTAAAATAGTGAAAAATGTATCTCCCAATTTCCCAAAGCCCTTTTTCATATTGCTTCTTTTGTTCGACCAACAGTCCAAAATCCAACTTACTATCATGTAGGACCAAGAAAACCAGCAAATATTCACATTTGAGTCAGAACTGGTGAATGACATACTGATATCCAGAAAGTAAAACTAAGACTGTGGCATGAAAATATGGAAATATATGTGTATTATGACAGTGAACTGCCAAACAGCTGAGTAACTTTTTTCCATTTCAGATTGATCATTTAGGTGTGCTACAATACAACTAGAAAAGCCTAAAAGCTACAGTGACAGTTAGTCCTTATGGTTGCTTCTCTTCAGTTTCCAGGGCAGGTCCGCTGAATGTGCTTTGTCAGGGCAGCCTGCTGGTTTTCCTGTAAGCGGCACTGGGAGGAGGCGAGCTGATGACAGAAGGTAGGGAAAGAAATAGGAGGGCCGGTGTTCGAATTACAGTCTCATCAATGATTCAGTGGGAAGAACACAGACACGCGTATGCACACAGACAACAAACAGCCCTGTTGGTGGACGTGCAACAAGACACAAACACAAGCAAGGTTTTGGACACACAGAAATGCACACAATCACAGACGCAGACATATAAGCAATATGTGGCGGTGCACAAACCGTGAAAAACGCGTGCAATCGTGCACATGGACTGGACATCTAAGCATACGTGTTTGTGTGGTCAGATGGACACGCAGTCAAGAACGCAAACCAAGTGCTTCTGATGCCAAACGCCATCTCATGATTGTACAAAGCACACGCTGTGACCTTCCTAGAAGCACAGTACAGCAGCACAGAGTGAATGTGTATTAGGGATGTGTGTGAGTGAATTGTGAGCTCAGAATGACTCAGTGCAGTAGGGAAAATTACACAAATCTGTAAGCAGGTTTGTAGCTCTGAATAATTTAAGTAACTGACAAAAGTGCCTGATGAAACCTCATTACTGTAACATGTTAATTGAGGTCAACATGTGTCATTCTTTCTTCAACAACAAAACAACTTTCGGTAACACTTAATTTGAAAGTGGTGTACATAAGCGTTCATAACACCTACATTTGCACTTCGTGACGCCTGGCGTAAACATACATAACCAGTCATAAATGTTTGTTCCACCTGATCATAAAGGGTCGCTTCCAATGTCAAATAGACATCATACTCTATGTCAAGCACCTCACGCCGCGCCCCCTTTGGCTCGTCTTACCATTGTTAAGCTGGGTTCGGTCAGCCACAGATAGGTATAGAGGGCTTTCATGACTGGAAGTAACCTTCTCATGCGAGCACAGGATCAAGTCTTATCTGGAACACAGTTCTGATGTTTTTCTTATACCGCTACCCTGCACCATCTTATAGTAAATATGTCAATATTTACTCCCGTGGTCATCGATTCATTTTAATTTACAATTATCACTGGGCTCCGTGTAACTATAATTTTGGTAACAGTAACAATAGAAAGAAATGAATTAAATTTTGTCCAAATTACTCTTTTTCAGATCATTTCCAATGTTTCAAACACTCAAACAGTAAAATTGTTCTGAAAAATGTAGAGTACTACTCTGACTTAAATAAAAGGTGGTTTGACCGTGAAACAGTTTACCATTTAAATACATTATTATTACTATTATTGTTGTTTTGATAAATTTATTTATTTTTACTTAACCTTTATTTAACATGGAAAGCCTCATTGAAATGATGATAACAACGTACCACTTGCCATCTGTTGCAAATTTTAAAATTCTACATAAAGAGAGTTTACATTTCCAAACATGAAATCAGTGCCAATTGTTAGTGTTTCAGTAGGCTAACAGGACACTAACAATATTATAAATTTTGTATACTTGCACACTTCACATTTCCGAGAAAAACTAATATTTTTTTGCATTGTTACATTATTTAAAAAAATTATTACATCATCAGTTTTGAAAAAAAAAAAGACCCACCTGAAATGTATTACATTATTGGTAAAAATGTTATTACAATATCAGGACATTTTATTACATTATTGGTCAAGTTATTACATTATTGGGTTTTTTTATTACATTTTGAATCAAGTTAAGTGCAAATTTTATTACATTTTCAAGAAATTATTCCATCATTAGGTGCTACAAGGCTGCACAATATATCGTGCAACATTGTGTACGATAGAATAGAGTAGAGATATAAAGATGCAGTTGGAGTATTGAGAAAGTGACGGCTGCAGATTTTCCTCTGTGCTGGTCTGCTTTCTGTCACGTCAGCCTTTAGCCAGTTTGTGTCTGTTTGACAAATGAATGATGGCACATGTTGCTGCATGAGTTACAGAAACCTCATACACACTGTTTTATGTAAGCTGTCTGTAAAATTCTGCCTGAACTAAAAGCCCTTTACAATCCAGAGAATAAATAAGACTAATTCCAGCTTTTAGATGAAATATTTTGCCTTTTAGAGGGTTGTTTTGCTCTTCTGTTACACAGTTATGTTAGAGTAATGTTTTACAGACACTTGCCTTTCAATACATTGGAGATCACAGAGTTGCCTGTATGATTATACCACTGTTATCATGGACAAAATGCTGTAATAATAATGTGAGAAAGTTTAATTCCACTGTAGGTCCTTGTTTATTGTTTTCAACACTGAGGAGGGAATATCAGGGATAGATGTGACCTTCATCAACTCAAGGTAACTTAAATATTCTGGGTTAATTGGGTTATTTAGCATTGGTGTTTAACTAGCTTTTATAGTGTTGAATGGTACAGTAACAACTGGGAGTAGAATTTGGTGAGGCTGAAACGGGTTGTTCACGTGGTCCACTCACATATTTCAGATCGGATTCGAGCTCCAACATGTACGGATGTATTTAACAAGTTTCAATTTCAAGTAAAGAAGGAGAAAAAGAAGGGAAATCCTACCACTACTGTTTGTTTACGTAGCCTCCACAACCACCAGAAGTCTGCTGAGACACAGTTTCTGTAAGCTAACCAATCAGAACAGAGTGGGCTCATCGGGAGCGGCCTTAAAGAGACAGGAGCTAAAACAGCCTGCGTTAAAGGGGCTGCATTAAAGGGTCACTATAAGAAAAATAAGGAGCTTTTTGAATCATGCAAAAATATTCCAGTAGAGCCCCAAAGTATAAATATAGACCTGGAAATGTGCATGATACGCCCTCTTTAAGTTACATAATTTCACATAGAGACCAACTATAGTTCAAAACAGCCAGGATGGTGGTATAAAATGCCAAGAGTAGCATAAAACAAAACAACAAACTCTAGACTAATAGTCAGTATTACAGTACCTATAAAACGCTGGGGAAAGAAAACTGGTGGACGGGGTTTGGACAGGCGGGTGTTCTCAGTTTTCTACAGTTGCATGCTTGAGGCTGATTCATGTTTCCGTTCACCATTCGTTCCTGTTTGGGTCCTTGCAATGTTGGTGAAGTTTGCATTTCTCCGGGGAGGGAATGGGAACAGTCTGTGTTGGTCTAATTGTTCTGCACCTGGTCATAGTTTGTAATCATTAGCCTCTTGTCCGGCCAAATGAGACGAGCTTGTCCTTAGTGCACCTAGCATTCAGGCTTCAGCGGGGTCAGTTTAGGTTTTGGCAGTGTTTGCGCCTCAGACTTTTGGCTCTCTCCCCTACACTTTTTAAAATAAAACAGACTTGTTTAACATTTCTGGAGATAAGAGGGACTCAAAGTTTGTTTTGGTCTACTCTTGACAGTTTCACCTATTGCGTAATAATTTAGATTTAAGAATTACCAATTCTACTTATGTTTCACATCTCAGCGACTTGCTGCTGTTTTTTGGAACGTGTTGAGTACAAGCGCATCCAGGTTTTGATTATTTAATGGATTTTTAGCAATGACTGCCCAGTCTTTCTCAGTATTCTCAGAAACGGCAGTGCTCCTTGGGGAAGCCACAGCCTCAACAAGTTACACACTCGACCTTTTGTGTAAGTAAGGATGTACAGACAAGCTCATTTGAGACAGGAAGGTTGGAAAGTGAGGCAGGAAATGGCAATCATGCATGATCAGAGGGGAGTTGATAATTACAGGTCTGTGTGTACATATGAGTATGTGTCTGAGGGTGTGTAAGAGCATGTGTGTTTGTGTGGGAGGGGGGAACGGAGGGATGCCAAATTATATCAGAAGTTTCAGCTACAGCTGTCGGTTTGAACAAACTACATAGCAAGAAAACCACAGATGGTATCTTGAGGATCATATATACGCTATCACAAACCTTCTTTTCACAATTTATATATATATATTCTCAACAGGGCTTTCAGCTTCTGCTTGTAAACGTGTAAGATACTGATGACATGTAGGGAAATGAATGAACTCAAAGCAAAATATTGTAGTTTAGGTTTTGGTCAGAGGTGTTGAACACACCATCAGACACACCCAAAACAGAAAAGGTGAAGAAGAAAGCAATTTGCCTTTGTCAGATGCCGATCAGCCATCATTCAAAGTAGGAAAAGAACAGCAGCTAACAGATGATAGCTTTTGTCTACATCTGGGACATTTCAGTGCTCTCTCACTTTGGACATAAATTACTGTCAGGAGGTTCCTGCTCTACTGAAAATCTAGCTGGGTGGTAAAACAGGAAATATGGTAAATTTTGGGGTTGTATTTGCCCAAATTGTAGAATTGGTCTTGTACTTTACATCACAATGTGTATTTGTCTTGCGGGAGAAGGAGAAAGGAAGGAAGAAGGAAGGCCCACCATGCTACACTATACACTATATACTATTAATATTTTTTTTTCTACTGCATGATAGAAAATGAAAACTAGCAAAGTTCTCTTTTTCATGTTTAATCTTAAAGACAGGCAAAAATCACCAATCACATTTAAATTGTGTAATAACCATAAAACTGATTAATCCAGCCTGCATAAAAACATTTTATTTTTAAAAAGGTAACAAGAAGGACACAATGTGGCTAAATCCTAAAGAAGCATTGGATTATTTTCTCAATTAATTGTTTAGTCTATAAATTGTCAAAATTGTGAAAATGATGTAATTTATTTTATGTCTTTTAATGTCATATCTCTTCCGAACAACAGTAAAAAACTAACAGATATTCAATTTTAAATTATATAAAAACAGAAAACACTACATCTATTTGGAAATATATTAGCTTTTTAAAAAGATCATGAGCAAAAGACATTTAAATCTTTTCTTTCCGTCTTTCCAAATGGAGCTACATAACTTTAAAACTTAACGGTGAAATTGTGTACTTTCATATTTAATCTCACAATGTTTATTTCAAAGAAATAAAACATTGCAATGTTAGTAGTTTTTTCCCCCAATATAGTTCAGCTCTACTTGTGTCAGCACATCCCTGACATTAACGGACATTTTCCCAGAGCTCCACCAACATTTACAAATAAGGATTCTATTCATAAATTTAGCTGGATTACCGTTAAAGTAATAAACTTGCCAAATAGGACTGAACTCCCCCAACAGCTTTTCTAAAGGAGCTGAACAGCCTCACTATGTTTCAGTTTTCCCCCTCCTCCCTTACTTCTCTGACTCAGGTACTGGCAGCAGGAGAGAAGACGTGGTGTTACTACTTTCAGTGACTGACAAACAAAGGGAGGAAAGAGACAAATACAAATTGGGTTACTGTGAAAGATAAATAATAAGAGGAGAGGCAGTGAAGGTACTGGAAGTCTGGAGACAGTATCCCAGAAGCATAGGAGGTTTTTAGTACAACACTGTGAGATCAAATCTGGTACAGCTGTTATTCAGCATCATCTATTCGCTCTACAACCTCTCTTAACTCTCTCTTTTACACATAAAAATGTCATTAAAACAGCTCCTTAAATAAATAATTCTCTTTAGAAGAGCAAAAACAAGACAGATGGCGTGGCAAAGAGAAAAAAAAGGACTAAACATCATCTTACAATCTCCATTCAGATATTGCACAGGTGTGGTTTCACTGTACAATGTGCCTTGTATTGTCCTCTTTCACTATGCAATCCTTATATGTGTGTCACACGGTGCATTTACATGCACAGTTTAATGCTATTACTCTGAGGAGATCAGATTTACATAATGTATGTGTGGTTTACAGTAAACTGATTTCTGAGTTTACATAATTCATGTAATAATTGGATGTGTGGTGACCAACAGGAAGCATCATATTAAAACCACAAAATAGCAAAAGGAAAATGGAGGGACTGTGTCTGTTTTTCTTGCTGATGAATTTACAGTGTCTTTACGCTCATACTCGCAGTGTTAGTTCTAACATGAATCTGTTTCACTGTCAACAACAAAATGTAGACTTGACTCTGCATCCCTGCAACCAAGCATTCCTGACTCTTTACCATCAATTTCATGTTGCAAATAATAAGATTGACAACCAAAATGGATGTCGATTCAGCACGTGCTGAGCTGCACCAGGCATTTCAGGTTTTCTCCGCAAATCCCTGCAGAGACATTAAAACGCCAAAAGCGATAATTCTCCTCGTACTGGGCATACGCGGAGACAGACAAGCAAGTTGGCCACAGAAAACTAGCGAAGAAGAAACAGTTTACCATTTCTGTTTTCACAGCAGCTTCCTGACATTTAGTTTATTGCAAGCAGATTAAAGTGAGAGAAAGGTGGTAGATTGCTACGTTTAACAAGCTGCCAAAGTAAACAATAAAGACAACAACACTCGCATGAAGCCGTCCGCCATTGTTGTTATTGTCATTTTTCTTCTTCTTCCTCTTCTGGGTTTAGTTCAAGAAAACAATGAAATACTGTACTAACAGCCACGATCTGTTTTGTCACAGATATGACAGCATTTATACAAAGCTCCATTATCCCTGTACACACTACAGATTTACACACTCTGGAGGCCGATTTGGAAAAGCTCTGGTTTCAGGGGAGAGAAACGGAGAGGAAAAATATGCGTTTACGAATTTGGTCGGCTTAATGTGGACATCGTCTCAGTTTTATCAACAGCTTCACCTGGCAGGAGTAAAATGGAGGTGCTGTAATGCTCCCTACAAGGATATGATATATGAAGGTCTTTCATTCGCCATGCAAATGAACTAAGCTAGCCTAGCTAGCACCTTTAGCTACAGACAACAACCAACACAAAGATTTCTAGGAGGAACTCGCACTTGAATTTATGTTTTGTAAGATGTTGGTCATACCTAGAGCGCGAGGGGAATTTTCGGCAGTGTGAAAATAAAGTCAATACTAAGACACAAGAGGTCACAGGCAGCCATGTTGTGAGACGTGAGATGTGTCTGAACTGAAAATGTTAGTACTTGAGCAACAACTCCATGCTGAATAAACACAGATTGAAACAGTGCAAACATATGTGTGGATTAAGCAAGACAAAATTTTATCTGAACACACCCTTAAACTGATAAGTGATTAATATTTAGGTCATAGTAGTTATGTACTGAACCAAAATATCTCTACAACAGAGAAGCCTAGCAGTTAATTAAAGGTGCAGTGTGTAGAATTTAGTGGCATCTAGCCGAATGGACTTGGCAGAAATGAAATATAATATTCATAGTATGTTTTAATTAGTGTATAATCACCTGAAAATAAGAATCATTGTGTTTTTGTTCGCTTAGAATGAGCCCTTTATATCTACATAGGGAGCGGATCCCCTCTTCCACAAAGCCTGCCATGTTGTACCACCATGTTTCTACAGTAGCCCAGTAGGTCCTTTAAGTTTCAGTGTGAATGCGTCATTAGTGAAAGTACATTGGAACTTGAATGATAATGTTTCTGATAACAGGGAGAGTATAAGAGAACTGTATCGAGCACGAGCTGCCTCAAGCAACACTATGGAAAAACGCTGGTGGTTTAATGCCCCCTCCTCCTCCTTTCTTCCTTACCTTGCAGAAACAAGACCATAAAAACGTGCCCACTGTCTGACCCACTTTCCATGACAGACGTAATCTCCCTCCACAAACTTCAGCCTGTTTACCAGCCCAAGAGAGAGTAAGCCGGACCAGGAGGAGGTGCCAAGCTCCTCACACACAGCGGGTGGAAATCTGCTGCTCAGCTGTGCCGACGATTACACCCGTGGACTCCCACTGAGCTCACCGGCTCTCCCTGATGAAACTACAAACCACAGGCACGTGACACACGCAGATAAATGCAAACGCCTCAAAACTAAGGTCTCCACTACGCGATGAACAAGTTTAAAAGGGTACAAACAAACACTTTTTTCACCATTTGGCATGTTGTCGGTTTGAATATCAAACAAACTCAACACCAGGAAGATAACCACCAACCACTGGCCTGATTTTTATAGCTTTCATCTATTTCCATTGAGCAAATATGTAGTAAAAGTGGGTTTGCACATAGTTTACACTTCAGTCTACAGACCCCAGCAGGTACAATGTCAAGGGAAAAATCCCCTAAATTAATAGCTCTTGCACACAAAGTAGTCATTTGTTGCCTGAAATTAACAATTCCTACCCTCAAATTTGAAGGCTAAATATGCATATTAGGGACTTTAAGAGCGTTGTATGAGGGGGTGGAGGTGTTAGGTGGTGTGCCGTCGTACCACTGGGATTTGGAAGACCTTCAGAAGCTTGTGCGTATTGTAAGCCACATTTCCAGCCCTTTTGTAATTATGTTACAGTCTTTTGAATGAGTTTCATGCTGCTACTGGATCACATATCTTACGGAGCCAAAACGGGACCATGTAAAATCTTTAATTTGAAATACAAACCTTTTAAAAATAATTGATGAAATTGGGGTTATGAGGGGTTTTTTTTGTTCCTGTGCAGCAGTAACTCAGCATCCAGCCCAGGCCGAGTCTGGGAGGCCTCTCTGTGTGTCCCCACAGACAGGGTTACTAAGGATACAGGCAGCACTGAGCCTCCATTAAGACATCAGAGCTCTCTCTGCGCTCCCGTCTGACACTATCGGCTCCAGTTTCCTCCCTGAAATTGAGACTCTAAACCATGCTGGAGAACACACACACATGCCCACAGGCAACATACCCAAAGCAAATGTGAAAACAGAAACGTGTGCACACATATTGCTCTCTCCCCTGTTGCAGGGCAAACACTGTCCCAAACACTTTACAATGGAAGTTATCACCGTTTGCAAGACTTTAAATAGTCTGCACAATAATATAAAAAGATTCGTCATTCTGCCTTTTAGCAGATATCAGTGCTGAAATTTGACTCTTGTGTAGCTCTCTACACCAGATTCAGCTCTGTTTGGTCACTCTCAAGCTGGATTTATACTTCTGCAGTGAGGGGTTACGCCATACCTACAGCGGCGGTTATGTGCGTACTGTATGCTCTGAGGCTCTGATGCGCACCTCCTCAAAAATGTAACTACAGTGTTGGGACTGTGGCAGCTACCAAGATGGGACATGGGAACATGGGGACATGAAGGACCACAAGAACTGTGATTAGTCAGCTTGTGTTTTCTCCTACACGTCTCTGATGTCTCTGAAAAAAAAAGGGCTTAGTTGTCTTCTCCTTTTCAGTAACACACATCTATCAAAGCCATCTCCACTGCAAACAGTCTCCTCATCACAATCTCCGCTCTCTATTACAGTGCATGAAACAACATAGATATGGTGACCGCAGAGAATAGTACCATTTTCAGTAATGAAACAAAGCAGACCTTCCCACCTTCGCTAATATGCTAAAGTGAATGATACCATGTAAACACAGTTACTGAGTAGAGTATAATTAAAGCACGATACAACCCGATCATGTACGATACACCTATTTAGTGTTGCGGTGCCGATATTGACGGGGGAAATCCGACACTGAAGTATAAATCAAAAGCTATGCTACTGCAGGACCCCAGTTAACCCCTAAATCACATCACAACATCTTCATGCATCGGACATGTTTCCAAACTTTTAAATGTTGCACATTACACCAGTTATATTTGCAGGATGGAGTTGCAACATAGCGCCTTACAGCACATATGCATGGCTTCAGATGTATGTTTGCTTGACTATGCATCTGTAGCTCTATGTTTTGGACACTTCCACATTTTTAATACTACTTTCTTCTGTGTTTAACTTTCAGAATGTAAAAAAAACAGCCACAAAACACACCAAATAGGTTAAAAAAAAGTCTTTATCTCATTCTCAACCTGCCACATTGCTTATGGAGCAGTAGGGATTTAAAGACAGCTGTAACAAGAGTGTAGATGCAACATTTCAGTGTCAAATGTTGCTCTGCATCTAGCTTTGGTACTTTAGCAGGCAACTAACTACGATTTGAAAGTCCTATTCTCATACAAATCAGCCCTGTTGGGTTGGTTAATGAATAAAGTTGCTGAAAGAATGAAATGCACTGACCACCATGACTGGTCAGCATTTCAAGTTTCCTGATTAATCATCACACTGACAAGCACACAATGGAAATAAGGCCTGGGGCATCCTGGTGGAGCAGCAGTAGCGGCGAGGCACAGATGGAGTTAATGTCTGTCTGTCTTTACCGTGACATTTTCAATACAGGGGGAGAGTCAGTGAGATCTCTATCGGCAGCAGAACTTATCACATCATCGCTTACCAACCGGGACAGAGTGAACGAGACAGAGAGAAGAGAAAGGGTGGACGGTGCAGGATGGGAGGGGAAAAGAAACGAGAGGGGGTGAGGGACACAGAGGCACAATGAGATGGGAGATAGTGAGGGAAGGGAGGGGAAGGGAGGGGAGGGAAGTCATTAACTGGCAATCAAGCTTTAGTAATGGCGAGAGTCTGTGCATTTGCTTAATTCCTTATCAGGCAATGTTCCCTTTCCCACCCCCCACCCCCCTCAGTGACAGGTCAGCATGCAGACTGAAAGTGATGTAAACTAATACTTGCATGTCTGAAGCCAACACACACACACACACAGATATAGCTACTGCCCACCAGAAGTCTTATCTTTATAGAGCTTCTGATTTCCACTGAGATAGAGAAAGAGCACAAACAGGTGCATAAGTGTGTGTGTGTGTGTGTGTGTGTGTGTGTGTGTGTGTGTGTGTGTGTGTGTGTGTGTGTGTGTGCTGCAGGTCAGCACTTTGCAGCTGCAGCACTCACAATAAAACAGTAACCCTGACTGTTATGACTTACCTGCAGAGAGCTTGGATATTATTATATGCGTTAATAAATGATCAGTTAATGGTCACGGAGCAGATGGCAGGACAAAGCAGGTGACGGTTGGTAACAGAAAACACTGTATGGGCTCGCTAGCGGTCAACTAGCCTACTATCGTTTGTGTTTGCGCTCTATTATCGCTGTTGTAACTATTAAACATGTACTTACTGCGATGTAAATGTCGATTATTTCTTCCCCACGTCTCCGGTGTAGCTTCTCCTCACAGCTGCTGTCTGGCTGTCCCAACTTGCTGTGGCTAGCAGGCTAGCTAACGTTCAACCGGCACACACACACAAAAAAGGATTTTTAATTTCTCCCTTTTAAGGTTGGTTTACCAAAAATAAGACAAACAAAACCGTGCCACGCATAAAAAATGGAAAGCAAAAGAGGGTTTGTGACGTGTGCTCCCTTTTCTCTCTGGAGCTATGAGTTAGAAATGTTCACCGTAAAGATAAATATCCACTGTGCTTTATGTTAAGTGACAGGCTCTCTGCGGTGCGCTGTCCTTTGTTGTGAGCATCTCAACGTAAACACAGAGCGGACCGAGCTCCGGCTGTGAGCGTGCGCTGTAGGAGGAGAAAACACACGCCGACGTCAACGCAAAGGATTATGGGAGTTGAAGTTTTGTTTGATGCCAAATGAATGTAGCTCAGTAAAAACCTTTTATGAATTATTTTAATCACTTTATTTTCAATACAATTGATGGTCGTCAGTGGTGGAAGAAGTATTCAGACCCTTTACTTACTTAAAGATACCAATACAGCAAATTAAAAATTTCAGACTTTTTTTTGTAATCTTTGATTTTCTGTGAAATTTTGCATAACTTCAACATTTATTGAAATGAAACCATGTGAGAAGTTTAGAGGGAAAATCACTATTTGGTGGAGCTGTTAACAACTCATAGACATCTGAAAGGTTGGAAACCACTGGTTTCATCTTTAACAATGTGTTGTATTTTAAAAGCTTGTTATATTATCCATTGTGTCAAATCTTCATCTGAAAAGTAACTAAAGCTGTCAAATAAATGTAGTGGAGTAGAAAGTACAATATTTCCCACTGAAATGTAGTGGAGTGGAAGTATAAAGTAGCATTAAATGGAAATACTTAAGTAAAATACAAGTACCTCAAAATTGTACTTCAGTACAGTACTTGGGTAAAAGTACTTAGTTACTTTGGTTAACGAATACATAATACTTGCATTTTTTTATTCTTAAACAAAAAATAAATTGACTATATATCTTAAATACAGTCTGGTTATTTATTCATCTTGATCTTTTTCCTGTTCATGTTTATGATTTTTTTTAATTTGGTTTTGAGTATTTTGATATTACATATTTACTTTTTAGTACCGTGTGAAGTTTTGATTATGTCAGGAATATCTTATACTGTAAACTATAGCAATCAGGAGGTGATACAATTTGAATTTCACTGTTGATTAGTTTATACAGTATCGATGCTATCATTTTATTGTACATTCTGAATATGATCTAATATCTCAGTCTGTAACTAGTCACTACCGCTGTCAGATAAATGTGGTAAAATATCTCCATGTGAAATAAAGAGTAAAGTCTAAAAATATAAAGCCTCACAAAACTTTACTCATTTAAAAGGCCAGACCCTTATAGCTGTAGGTTACAGCAAGTGAGTACATGTTCTGTGTTATTTTCCACCTCTCAAAGTGTTTTGATTTGACATACAGCAGACGGATACATGAACCCACCGTGAACACTAGTAAGACCTTCAGCGGCTCCTCTGCTTCACTGCCTCCACATTGAACTTTGATGTGAATCTGTGCGGTTCTGGCTCCACGGACACATGTGGCTCTCTCTCCCTCATATGCCCTTTTTAATGCTCGCTTTCATTCAAAACAACTTACATACCATGAGTGCTTAAATCTTTTGCCTGGGTGGACCCAACTGGAGTGAAACCAGCCTTGCAGAGTTCTTTCTGTCTGTGTTGCTGCCACCTCTATCTTCTTTTTCTCCAGAATGTTGCATGTCTTCTTTCTTCCTGTGTGTGCGTGTGTGAATATGCAGGTGTGTGGGTGTAAGTATTTTCTACACATTATTACTCAGTTTTGTTTTAGAAACCAAGGTGACACAGCTTCTGCTTTATGTTGCTTTCTCATGCCCAAAAATGTTTCATTTTGATCCAAAATAGTGTTCACACAATACCTGGACTCCTGCAGACATAAGCAGTAGATTTATGTGGATCTGTATGAAACTGCAGCAAACTTAACTCTAAAAGACGCAGGGATGTCGGCATGTTTACATTTTTATTGAAAATTTCAGCAACTCAGCAGTGTATATAAGGAAGGAAATCAGGGGTTGCTTTCTGTATTGCTGCTGTAACTTTTAAAAATAGTTTTTGTTATTGTTTTTTGTCAAATAATAAAACCAGAAAGACACAAGAGAGCTCATACGCAAGGCTGCACAATATTTGGACATTTTCAGTCTGCATAAAGATCCAGATTTGCATCATAATAAATAAAAGCAGGAAGATGTGGATGATTTTCTTATCATTATTATTTTGATAAAGAAACTTGTGAACTGTTCAAAAATGTAAAATCTTTTAGTGTTAAGGTCGACATCTGGATCCAGGTCAGTACAAAAACCCAAATCACATGTTTTTTTGACCCACGGCCTAATTTTCCACCAAATTTCATTGAAATCTGTTGACTAGTTCTTGCAATGGCCTCGAGATATCAGCCACACAAAGCCCATCACATCACTAGAGCTGCGTAAACACACAAGCGTAATAAACAATTTAAACCCATTTCTCTATTAGAAATTTACTAATACACTCGGTAGCCTGGTGGTTAAGGCACGTACCAAATAACTGCAGCGTTCCTGGTTTGATTCCAGCAGGGGAAATGTGTTGTGTGTCCCACACTTCCTGTCTGTCTTTCACGCTGCCACTACCAAAAATACCTGTTGCAAAACAGTGAAAGGGATTTTCTTAAAGATTTAAAACAGATTGAATTGCTAACTGTCATGCTGTATATTCAAAACTCTTGCATGTTATTTAACGTGTCAAGGCTGTTGTTCAAGCCCAAATATAGTTAGATCAGATTAGATAACTTCATTCATTTCCTGAGGGGAAACTAGTTTGGTTAGCCATGCACTTTGACAAAAAACAAAAGAGACACAAGTGTGACAGGTTACAGCAGACAACATATGACAGACACACGCACATATTCCAAGAGGAGAGTAGCTCAGGAGCCCACAAAGCCACAAAATTAAAAACAATAATGCACAGTATTCAATACAATTGATCAGTCAATAAGTATACAGCAAAAACAGGGAATAAAAACAATACATATGAAACAAAACCTTAAAAGGGAACTATCAGATTTCAATAAAAAATTTCACTGCTGTGGGCACAAAAGACTTCTATATAATTCTTATAAAATGACCTTTCTCTACCAAAGACTTGAGAAGTGAATCTGTCCAAGATGTGTAGCAAACCACACCACTTTCAATACACCACCAGCTGTGTGTATATCATTCTTGGAAGAGCAGTTATACCAGAAGACTCACAGGTTGTGAAAGTGTACGTGGGAGTGTGTGTGTATATATATTTGGACTGAGTGGGAGACAACTCCTTCAATGTGAGAATGAGTGGAAAAATCAGGTGAGGCCAAGAACAGATTCACTACAACTTAACTGCCCTCATGGTAATCACACACTCACACACACACACACACACACACACACATGCATATGCACACAGAGACAGACTTATTTTTATGCTGCTGAGACGCTGTAAAACACACTCTTACGTTTGCTACTAAAAAACACGCCTGCTGCAACACTGAACGCCAGAAGTGAGTAGCGGGCATTGCAAGTCGAAATGTTTTTCAACGAGCTGCAGACGCTGACAGAAGACTTTAAGACTTCTTTGCCTGAAGAAAATTCAGAAACCCAGTGTCCTGCACACACTTACATAATCTTTGCACACATTTTAATCTGTGTTTGAACCGTCCTGTTTACGTTGCTATGGTTACAACGCCAACACCTCTCATGGCTGGATGCAGCAGACACACCTTCCTTTGATTCCAAGGGGCGAAGGCTCTCCAGCCAGTTCACTTCACTTCACTTCTGATGGATGTTTTGACAAGTGCTTCTCTTTCCAAGAGCCAATGGGCTGCACTTCTGTGTGAAGCGTCAGGAAATGATGAAAAATGCAGCAGACACACACACGCACGCACAGCGATGTTTCCATCACTTCGGAGGACATTACATTGACCTACATTAATATCCTGGAGACTTATCCTAACCTTCACCATAACCACTACTTTCCTAACCCTAACCCTTACCCTAACTTTAACATAACCCCAAACTTGCCTTAACTTTAAGCCAAGTCTTCACCCAAAAAAGAATGATTTACATTTCCTTTTTCCTTTTTGTCCCCATAAGGGAGGCAAGTCCCCACAACATGACTGTGTAAACAGATTTACGTCCCCACAACATGAGGAATACCTGGACCACACACACACACACACACACACACACACACACACACACACACACACACACACACACACACACACACACAGACACACACACATATTTGATTCATCTGGCCCAGTCACCCTATGTGCCTGCTTTGTGATATGCTAAACATTCTGTAAACATTATCCTGTGCATGGTTACTGTCACCATGGCAGCATGACAACAGTGCTCAGCTCAGCCCCTCAAACACAGGACAGTAGTGTTATTTAATATTTGGCAACACATGAGCACAGCATGTTTCTATCACATAATCCTGTCACACCAGCGAAGACTTCTCCGCGCAGCCCTCCTGACTCCCTTGTGCGGCTGAACGCAGCCCAGCTGTTGCTATGTTTTGGTCTTATCGCACAACAACAACAAAGGATAAAATGCTCACTGAGAACAGTCTGCCCTTAGCGCAATCCCATACACTTTGTCCACTGTCGGCTTCACATGGGACAAGAGCAGATGCTTTTGCTGAGATTTAGGGCACTTACATCATATTAATGAAATTTATCAAGTTAAGTAAGTCGGGACAAAAACAGAACTGTTTGTTTGGCTGTAACCAAAGAGTTTGCTGACAAAATAAGACTTTGGCTGGTGAAAAAATTAGGAATATGAGCTATTTTGATCCCCGTTCTTTTAAAATAGCGGCTTTTTAGAGCTTGACTACTCACTTTTTTAATGACTTGGAGGTTCTCTAGTAGATAAACAGACTCATAAACCAGAGGTCATCGTTCAATCTCTGTCAAAACATTCAGTAGCAGACCTGCGTCATTTCAAACACTGAAGCTGCAGTAACTTGCTCACTTACGTGTCATTTGCACCAGATTGTTTGCCAGAAGTCTAAACTATACATGTTAATACTGAGCTTTGAAAATCTGTTATGAAATGGTATTGTGGGCTGAAGTTCAGCTGCAACTAAAAAACTTAAAAATTGCCTTTTTTCAGACAGAAGCAACTTTTCATCTCTAGTTCAGTCAGAATGCAGAAAAAGTAACATAAGCAAGGCCAAGAGTCTATATATCTGCATCTCTGGTTGACATTTAGACTTAAGACTGGAATATTTTAATTTTTACACATAAAGCTTAGCTTCACTGCAGACCTCTTCAGTCAGCTACTGCAGCCTAAATCTCTCTTCAGGCCCTTTTGATTGACTTGCAGTCTTGTTTCAGGGATCAAAAATGATCATTTGTCATCAACGTCCTAAATATTTTACATTTAAATGTTATAATTTGGTTTAATGAAATTTAGATTTGTCCCCACTTGTTTTATTGACTTATGTTCTTTCTTTTCATCCTGACAGCTCACTTACATCTCATTTTTTTATTTATCTACCATTTTGTGTTTTTACAATTTTCTATCAAGCACCTTGAAAAAACATTTCAGAATGATTGAAATAAAGAAAATCAAAATTTGTTATCAATGTTGTTGCTGCATTCATTACAACCATTTTATATTATAGATAAAAGTTTAATATCTAAAATAGATTAAAAACAATGAACATAAGGATAAGTAAAGGATTGTACACAATTCCTTAATATGCATTTTTACATTGCTTCTTTTAAATGTGTTTTAGTCTCCTCATTTGCAATTTTTATTTCTAATACATTTTTATGCACTTATTTCAAACAGTTGCACAATGAATTTTACTTTTTAGTGTTCTTATATCTTCTTATAGCATTTTTTCTATCCTCTACTTTTAGATAAGAGCTTATTAGGAAGAAGTAAATATGGAATTATTCTCATTGCAGAAGAATAAAATAAAGTAATTAATATCTGCCTCAAAAAAGACACCTGTGCAGCACTGACAGATAACATGCAGTAAATGTCACAGAATAACACGGGTTTGCACTCAAGCAAGGATTCATAAACTGTGAAAACACAAGTACTGACAGGATGCACCGTGTACCTGAGGGTTGTAATCAGACAACATACATCAGGAGTGTGTGTTGTCTGATAATAACACACAGGATAGGGGTGAGGGTTAGGCCAAACAGCAAACCTCTGGGGCTGAAAAATGCTGACTCCAAAAGCCAGTCAAACCCCATAGACCCCCATGTTAAAATGCCCAACTTTACAGCAGAAATAAACATGTTTACAGCCTGGTACAAAAAACTGTTTTGGTCTCTGTAGCTAATTTCCCCGTTCATGACAACTCACCCGTTTAAATGTTATTAAGGGCGTGGCTGATTTAAGCAACAGGTGGGTGCTGTCACTAGCAAGTCGCTACAATGTTGGTTAGATAACGTAACCATGGTGTAACCCCAGATTCGCATAATATTGGAGGAGTCAGATGTTCAGTTTTTTCTGGTAAGTACATTTTGTTTTAAAGGTTTTAAGCCTGTTTTTCTCTAGCAAAAATAAGCATTAGCATTATCACAGTTAAACAGAGACTGTAAATGCGCCGTGCTAACCAAGCTAACAGCTAGCGTTAAGGTCAGCTCCACACTCTCGTCCAAATATGGTCACTTTTGGCTCCAAAAATCCAAGATGGCGATGGTCAAAATGCAAACAATGCAAACTCGAGGCTTCAAAACAGGAGTCCACAAACCAATGGGTGACGTCACGGTGGCTACGTCCATTATTTTTTACAGTCTATGGGTTAGGCAAGTAGTGGTTATGGTTAAGATTAGGATACGTCTCCAGGAAATGGATGTAAGTCAATGTAATGTCCTCTGAAGTGATGGAAACACAACTGTGTGTGTGTGTGTGTGTCCTACATTCTGTATTTGATTAAAATACTGAAGCCAAGTGCTCATAATGTGAATGGATGTACTGTTGGCACTGATCAACATTGCTTCATTTCACCAGTTCCCTACTGAAAAACTGTACCAAGTATTATAACTATATAGTAACATTTCTGTTAGTGATTGAAGTAGTTTAATGTTCTGTATTATGTGATCTCTACATAAATTGCAGTACATGCTGTAATTTACTCCAGATGTTGTTTTGTAGTAAACGAACAACACAAGGAAACTCCTCACTTGGCAACGGTGTTGCTCAATCGTGAGAATGGTGGAGAAGGGATGAAGTGTTTTACTGAGAATATTTGAAAATGCCAGCACCTGCCTGCATGCATCATAGGACATAAATGAATCAGGGTTGCCCACTCATATTTGGTAGTTATACACTGACAGAGCAGTTTGAGAAGATAAACTTGCCAAGACAAGAGGCAGATAAGCTGGCAACATGTTTTTCCATCTCAGCTGTTGGTTTCCTGGCCGACGAAGATAAGACTGACTACACCCAAAACTGCTGATTGAAGTCATTTAAACCATGAGTTATGTAAAATTCAACAATGGCAAATTCCGCATGTAAAACCATATATACATTGCCTTATTTTCAACTGTACAAAAGTTGTGGAGCAGGATTCCATGGGGGAAGTTATGAACTAAACATTAAAGTAGCAATCTTGCATGTTTTTTTGCAAATGCATACATTTATAGTTGTTTAGAAAAACAGGGATATGGTATGATTTTGTTTTACTTTTTAGCCATGCTAGATTCATATTGCAATGCAGCTGTCAGTTGGCTGGTCCACCAATTTGATCCAGATTGAAATATCTCAACACATTTTTATCAGGTTTGACTAGAGTCCCACTTTGTGCACAGTTGTGCCTTTTACCTATTTTGTATTTCATCCTGTATGCACAGTTAGTATGATGCTGTGTTGGGTTTGCATCATGTGTGTCTATATGATGAAACTTCCTTGTGAGCTGGTGGCGGCAGTGCTTCACTTCATTACTCACAAACTCCGCACTTTATCTGATTGAATTACTCTGCTTTCTCAGGTAATTCAAACAGATAAGACCATCATTTGTTTCGTCTACTCTGTCTAAACCGGAGTTGCTGAGGGACCCTAGTGATGATGACATTTTAGATCTGGCATCCTGCTGGTCACCCAGAGATCAAACGCTGTCCAGCGGCTACACCTTCAGGGAGCTGTCTCGGTATGATGTAGTGACAAATTGAAAAAGGTGGGTAAGCTATCACAGACTGCAGCTGAGGACCATCACAAAGCAGATACAGTGGTATCGTTTGTAGCCAAGGGGTTAAGAGAAAAATAGGTGAATGCAATGATAATTTTCTTGGAAACCTTTCAATTTCATTCACCTAACGTCGCTCTTAAGATAGGGGTTAATTGATAATTTGACCAATTAGACTTATATTGACTTAAAAAGATGTATGCATATTGTTTTTTTTATTTCTTAAAGTCAAATAGAGGACAAAGGGTAGATCCCAATGCATACTGTATAATAAAATACATTACAATAAATGATAAACTAATTTTTTTAAAAGTTTGTAGTCAGGATCATCTGTGTTGGTCTGCTCCATTTCTCCATATACATTTCCTCCTTCAGCAGAAATGTGTAATTTGGTGCCTTTAATATCTGTTCGGTGCACAAAACAACCTCCAGAGTTTGATATAATCCATCTAGTAAATGTGAAACATTTGTCTTGTTTTATTTGGTTCATTTGGTAAGGGCTTGTTGATCGTGTCCCAGCTGCGGAGATGAAGAGATGAAATCATCCCCCCCCAGTTACATCATAACCTTTACTGCCACATTTGCTAAATGTAAAAACACTGTCTTCTTATTTTGTGTCTCTTTCTTACAGTAGCTTGGACAGCAGTTGATTTGAAGCTAGGGTTAATTACAAGGTGTAGTTTCGAGGTGAATTTCCATGTTTTTATGAAAAAAGAAAAAGGAACGGAAACATTTGTGAATATAATTACCGTACATGACGTGTTGCAAAATGACTCAAGGAAATGTAAACCAGATGCAGACAGCCATAAATTGGGTTTAACTCTAAAGGTTCCTGGAATTCTCTTTTAATTAAAGTTTGACAAAACATCTGGATCAGTTTCATCAATTACATACAGTCCTACCATGTTTGACTAATCATCATCAAGCATTACAACTGAATGGAGCGCTTTGCACTTTCTGTCCGTACTGTCTCATGTTACTTATTATTACATAGCAGGAACATACAGTACGGTCCTATGAGACTTTTAGGTGTCATTGCGTGTAATTACAGAGCCATTGACTGTAATTAGGTATGGTGTCATCACTAAGCTCACCAACCACTGTAATTGGCTGTGGACAGACGACCAGACTCTCATTTCACGCTGAACTAAGGACTATTTTAATAGCAGCCTGTCAGTAAGACTGTTATCTATTTTCCAGTGGTTGCATTATGAGGATTGCTATGGCCTTGTTTAAATGTTAGAAGATGATCAAGAGTTTCACACACAAAAGAAAATAGCTTGGGGATTTTCACAACCATAACTGCAGACACACCAGCCTACATACACACGTGTACATTTGAAACAAATGTGCAGAGGGATTGCTTGTGGGAAATAAACTATTTCACAAGTTTCTCTTGATGTACATATGTTTCGGGTCAGGCGAAACATAACGACACTCACAATGCTCATAGTGGGTTTAATAGAGGGGGGATGAGAAGGTGGAGACTCACACGGAGAACAAGTCTCAAGGGGGTTCAGGTACCTGTTGGAAGCTCGCTGGCAGCCATGTGGGATGTCTTCAAGCTGTGCCGTCCGCAGGGGTTTGAAGAAGAGAAGTAATCTGAGACAGGAACACACAAAGATATATGTGTATAATATGCATCTTCATACATAGACACACCACAATGGGCTTATACAAATTCTCACACATATACAGATATTGAAGCATTTACACACAGATATGGGGGTAATATTTTACCCTTAATAAGGTATAGTGATTTTCTATATTTTTCTTATTGTCAATAAATCCCGTTTAAAGACTAAATGCAACAATAAACTGACAACAACAGGTGTTATCTGTGTTGCCAAAGTCTAATATATTTTATTCCACTGCCCCATAGACCTCTACTGTTGTCCAAAAAAACACACATCAGAAAGCACATTAACACACACACTGTAAT
The DNA here is from genome assembly GCA_038419695.1 of Scomberomorus guttatus. NCBI lineage: Eukaryota > Metazoa > Chordata > Actinopteri > Scombriformes > Scombridae > Scomberomorus > Scomberomorus guttatus. The sequence continues at coordinate 6,403,957 of CM076458.1, forward strand.
TTATTTTGAGTCAATCTTCTGCCAGAAATACTCAGAGCACCAAATGTGTATTAATCTACTGCTGAAAGTAGTTCCAAATATTGCACTATTTACACCTGTTTAAGTAATGTTTGCTAAAAATTACAGTGCTGAGCTGTTTCAGGAAATTACTGAGCATTGAACGTATTGAGAGACAGACTAACACATTTTTTTTTCCACAGACTAAACAATTAATTGATTAATCAAGTATAGCAGATTGATTGATAATGAAAATAACTTTTAGCTTGAGTCCTATTTCAATCTATTTACATTTGACCTCTAAACCTTTTGCTTTTAATTCAAGCAGTTCTACTGTCAGTTAAGTCAAATTAAGTTTTACTCAGTTGATGTTTGTGTTTTTCATTGAAATATTTTGTGGTTGTAATGCTAAAAATTTGCTTTTAAAATCATTATATCAAGACACAATATTACCTCCTTTGTGTCTGCGAGACACAAAAACATTTTATTTACACACATATAAGCTCAGATTGTGAACACTCATCGCAGGAAAGCATGCACAGACCCATTAACCCAGTAACTATGAAAAAACCTACATACCAAGGCACACCCACCATCCACACACACACACACACACACAAAGTTCAAACCGCCAGTCAGGTGATGATCCAGATTCTACCAAAGGCAACGGGGTCATCACCATCACCATGGCAACAAGCAACACAGTGATGCAAGCGAGCATGATGTCATTAAATAAATCTGTCGTCCGCGGCCTCCGGGTGTTTTTGTAACCACAGGAATTGTACTTTGGCATTGAGTAAAATCTGGCAGCGCTCTGAAACGCAGAACCAAAGGGACACAGAGAGGATTTCTCATTGAGGTTTATTGTTTCAAAATACATGAATAGAACTTCATCAAAGCATGTTTGCCATCACAGTGCATACATGTCACAACACAGGAGTGTAAATGCTTTACATGCCCTTTGGGGAGAGACAGCGGAGGTAGTCGACTGGAGTTTGGAGAAGAGTGGACGTGGTGCATCCTGGTTACACAAACTTTCATATGTGTACATGAACTGCAATAATCCTATATTAATCAGATGTAGACAAAACTCAGAATAAGAACTGGCTACTTACAGTTAACAGCACTTTCTAATTACCTTAATCTAAATAAAGAGTTGGTTGAAGAAAATATTAATGAAGGACATATTCCAATTTTAATTGCTTTATAGATGGGATTTTCAGACTTGTATTCACCTTAAATCCTCTATTTCTCCAGATGTGTATGCAAAGAAGCAACAATCGAAGTTAAAGTTGGCAAAAAAAACCATGTTACGTTATTATTTATAAGGAATTTAACACTCATGAACTTGGCTAATCTTCATCAGGACTGGGTGTGGTTTGATCAGTTGAGTTTGGAGATTAGCGGCCTGACAACATAAGCAAACAACCCCCCCCCCCCCCCCCCCAACTGTCATCTGATTCTCATTCAAACATAACTAACAGTCTGATTGGTACACGGAAATACATGACATCACCTTTTCCCCGACATAAATCTCTCATGTGAAATAATCAAAACTGATTAGATGTTGGCAGAAAATATTTTGTTCATGTGTGATCCCATCGCTCACGTTAGGAAACTGACTGAGAAAATAGGTTTTTAGGGCCTTTAATCATACTATGAGGGGGGAATTTGGATTTTTAAGGCATTTTGTCAACATTCATTTCTGTAGACAAAAGCCTTTTTTTTTTCTTTTTGCTAAATTTGCTCAAAGGTTAAATCACAGTAGCAACATGGTGACATAACACCAGCCCCTGAATAGCATCTACAGTAGGATAATTGCAGTCCATGTAATTACTGTCAAATGTATTACACATGAGAAGTTTTATTCCTTACTTTCATATAATGGTTAGTTGGTTTTGTAGGTAGATTTACAAACTGGAGCATGAGTATTTGAATGTTACGAGTGAACATAAGGTTATTCCTCTAAAATGCACTTCATCATATGACAGTCTTACAGTTTTTGGTAATAATATCCCAATAGTCCAGAAATTGTCCCAAAACATAAAAAAGCCAAAGAATGTCCACACTTTCACATAAGTGGTACCAATTTTACCAGAGATTGTCCACCATTTTAAACTCATTTTGTAAAGGTCCATTAGACCCAGTATTGTGTGTTGGGAGTCGATGAGGCACCGAGGTAATCCCATGATGGTGATGTGAGATTCATCTCCAACTTTCTGTCAAGGAAATAATATAAACAGAGCTACAGAATATATCCTCCAGTTAGAAGCATCTTAGTGTCACCTGACCATGATAGAAAGCTGCTTCTACGAGCAAGAGGCTACCGCTCCTCTATTTCTATCAAACAAGAAAACAACGTCCCTTAAAATGTGTGTTAGGAACACTGATGAATGTACTGCAGAGCAATAGAAGCAACAGCAGATTTACAGTGCAGGGAACTGTCTCCCAAATATTCAACACTTAACACTACACACAGTACTGTATATATATGTATACCATTAGATCATGACGTCATCCAGTGCACACCAAAAGTCATTTTGATTCATTATTTATCCTGTTAATGGAAACATAAATTCTTCATTACAAGAGTATTACTGGCATTACCAGCACTGCCACATGTAGCATCATAGCTACGAGGCAGAAGGAACATTCACAAACAAATCTAAACACAACACATGCTGGTATATGTGTCTAGTTTTACAGCTGAACTGGGTAAAATATCTGCCAATAAAAAAAATGTTCAGATTTTTTTAGCATGCCTCTAGATGAATGTAAACATTTTTTTACATTGGCACAACATGTGATTCTGGACTATGTTTATTTGCTTTCTTGCTGAGTGTTAGATGGATACCACTCTCATGTTTGTAAGGTAAATATGAAGGTAGAGCCAGCAGTTAATTATATCTAGTTTGTTTAATCGGTACAAAAACAAAAAATAAAAACGGCAATGTGTGGTGGTTTCACAGATGGTTATGTGCTGGACTTCTCTGCTCGTTTGCCTGACAACCTCATCGTGCCGTCGCAACTCCAGGAAATCACTACTCCTGGACAAGAAATATTAACATTTCAAAGTGCTGAAAGGTAGATTTTGTTACCATTTGACAGAGCCAGGATAGCTGTTTCCCTGTTTCCAGTCTTTATGCTAAGCTAAACTTCGTATTTAGCGTACTTATTATGAAAGTGGTATCAATCTTCTCATCTAACTCTCTCACAAATAAGCCTTTTCCCCCAAAATGTCAAACCACTGCTTTAAAGGCAATTCAGAAAGCTTGCTGGTTTAGAGATCAATACATCCTGTCTTCATAGAGGAGAGTGACTATAATTTTGGGAATAACATGTTTAAATCAGACTACAGTTATCTTTTATAGTAACAGGTTACTTTTTCTTAGCAATTAGCCATTGTGATTGTACACTTCAGTTTGGAAAAATGCCCCACATTCTAAGTCTTACTACAAAGACTAGCTTACCTAAACAGTTGTGTTGCATTTAAAAAAAAGAAAAAATCCAATAATAAAATAATAATATTCCTCATTTTTGGATTTTGCTTGAATTTTTCTTCCCTTTTCCCACAGTGACACCACAACGTCCCAAAGGCACATCTCCAACACATATTTAGTCCAAAACAGCATTATTCCTCTGTGCTTTTTTATTCCGTGTTATTGTTGGTGAAATATTCATAACCAAAATATAAAGTATGAACACTTTGGAGCTGCGTAAAAATATATATTACACATGGATGCAGACGGCTTGGATGCAGAGCATGACACACCTGACCTGTAAGAAGAATCTCTCCAACGGCCTCCACTCTGTCCAGCAAAGTGGAGAGTATTCAAAAAAAAAAAAATTATACAGAAGCAAAACTTTTCCCATCACCAACATGAAACCCCACTTTTTTCTCACACAGGAGATGCAGGCACAAAACAAATATCATCAAGCTGAACTGAGAACGACAACTGCACACTTCTAAAAACAGCGGTTTGCGATTGAGCACCTGGTAACGCACAGGAGATGGGACACGGTTACCACTTCCTGTCACACCAGACAGGAAAACTAAACTGAACAGATATAGATATAACAAGCAAGCAAACTAGAGAAGAAACTGTTGTTGTGGGAAGCCTGAATGAGTGACAATTTCCTGGACAGAGTGAAGCGATCAGCACCTAAAAATCTGCTTTGGGTTCCAATGACATATTGCAACAGCAACAAAAAATGTTTTCACATTTTCTTGTTTTTAAAAACACTTTTTTTGTGCTGAGACTGTTTTTCGGACACTGTCAATTTTACATAACATTTACATACATTTAATCTATAATGCAAATATCAGGTAGACAATAAAATACTGTACAGACAAAACCAATGTCCTACAGTTATAGTCAATATATTCACCACCATTTTTTCCTCTTTTTTTTCCCAAAATGGACTTCTTAGGCCTCACCTACTTGAAATAAAGTGTATCACAGAATTATCTCTCTATTAGCATGAAGACTAGACTCTAAACAGAAATAAAAAAGCGACCCTGAGTTGGTGCAAGGTCCGTTCTGGGGGGTAAAGAGTTTCAACAAGCTGCAGATAGAAGCGAAACACACAATTTAGCAAATATTCTCATTTTGTGCTCGTGTATATTCTGTCTTGTGCACTTCTATGTGCAGCATTTTGAAAGTTCACCCGCGCTTGAACAGGCCAACGCAACTGTTGCAGGATCAGGCAGCTGTCTGGGGACTTCAGGAGTGTGTCTGTGTGTGTTTGTGTGTGTGTGTGTGTGAGAGAGACAGATAACCTGGAGGAGCGAGACTGATGCATCAGTCCAATCCCCTCCTGCTCTCTGCTGCTCCGGTGCATCCACAGACAGGAGACCCAGGTCAGCGGTTGGCTCCTGGGCTTCACCTGACGGCTCGGCCCCGCGCTGAAGGACGGTCTCTGAGGCGAGGCTGTCACGTCCTCAGCTTTAAGATGACCGTGGCCAGGATGAGGAAGAAAGTGTTCCAGCCCAGAGTGACTGCGAAGCCTCGCCACACCATCATCCGAGACAGACCCCAACCTGTCCAAAGAGTTATGTATTTAGATACAAGAAGCCAAAAATGGACACATTGCACCTTAACTGATTTACTCATTAAAGTCTCTCTGAACAGTACAATAATTCATACACTGAAGTTCAGAGTTCATTCTTGACCTTAATTTCATAATTTCACTTGGGCTGCAACTTTTTATTATCAATTAATCTGCTGATTATTGTCTTGATTAATCGATAAATCATTTTTTCTATAAAATGTCAGATAATAGTGAAAAATGCCTGTTGCAATTTTCCACCAACAGTCCAAAACCCGAAGGTGCTCAATTTACTGTTATATAAAAACACAGAATAGCAGCAATTCTTTTACTTAAAGAATCACTAAAACGATTAATCGATTATCAAAATAATTGCTGACCAATTTTCTGTCAATCAGCTAATCGATTAATCAACTAATTGTTGAAGCTTCTAAATCTCACCGACCCACCTAATGAAAGTGAATTTGGCAGGATAAACTGCAAAGTTAAAAAAGTTTCCGTTGCAACTTGAATTCTGACACTGCCGACTTCTGCCCGTGTCTCGTCTTCCACTGCATCTCTACGATAAGATTTTCAGCAGAAAACGGCTCCTCTGACTTCCTGTGCTTGGCATGTATCACGTAACATGAAGGGAGCTCGGGGCCGTCGTCACGTCTTATTGTTCAGAGGCAATGAGATCAAGAGAAAGAGAAAGATTGGGAGACAGAGCGAAACCACTATACCTTACAGTCCAGGAAGCAGAGTCCAAGGCTGATTAATGATTTAGACGACTGGCTATGTTGTGCATCACGTTGTGTACATGCATGCACTGGTGTGTCCATGGATGTGACCATAACACACGCTAACTACACGCCAGACGAGTTATGGCAGCTCCTGACTGTAAAATAGATGAGAGTTGTATAACCCGTATACATTACCTCTGTACATGATACAGCGAAGAGCTTCAGAGGCGTACGTCTGAGGAAGTGCCAGACTGATGTAGCGGAGTGGATAGGGGATACACTCCACCGGCCAGATGATACCTACAGCACAGGACAGATAGGATATTGTGTAAGATGTCATTTACACCATCTGTTAAAATCCAGTTTGTATCTGGATATTCTATCCCGATAATGAGTCCCATTTAGCATTTAAACGAGCTCTGGTTTCTCTTGTTTTTACCCTGCTGTGATGAGAACTGAAATTTTACTTCCAAAGCAGACGAGGAAGTGAGGGGGAAGCACACAAAGTATATTTTTAAATTTGGATTTCCATTAAACCCGCAGTAATATAAGGTCAGGATAAAATTAATATAAGACATGGTCTCAATCACATGGTCTTCATCAGCAGATGAGGTTTGCCCAGTTGTCATGGATTGTAGATGCTCAGATTTCCATTTTTTTCTGTAGACTTCAAAGACTTCTGGTCCATGTTGACTTTAAAAGCTGAGGTTCAAAGATGAAGTTCATATGATATCATCTAAAACTCCACACTAAAGGGGTCTGGTGGTGATATTTCAACCCCAGCTTTGATGGTAAGTTATTAAAGGATAAGGCTGGTGATTTTCCATATTTTTCTTATTGTCAACTAATACTTTTTGGAAACAACAACGGAGCTCTACGGCACAGAGGAATAAGATATATCAGACTTTTGATACACACACAATACTTGTAAGTAGATCAATTCATTGTTGGTTTGGCTCTGCACATGAGATTTGTTAACAATAAGAAAAATATAGAAAAAGATTAGGCGATATGATTGAAAGCTCCAAAACAGCTACTAAATGGACCTTGTGGTGACTCTGTTTTCTCAACAACATCATCGATGTTGCAGCGAGTGCGAGTACAGTCACTCCATCATGGTCGGAGGAGTGCTGGAGTTCAACCAGAAAGTATTGACCTTACTATCAGCAGCTGCGAGGCATCAAACCTCCAGCAAAGACATTTATCTGAACCCACAGTAATGACATGTTTGTGATTTTCTGCTGGCAATAATTAAGTTTCTACCTGTGGCTGTGGCGCTGCTGTATGAACAGATGACCTTTCAATGTCTTGAGTTGTAGTGTGAAACAGCCAATAAAAGGCATGTCGCAGTGTCGTTAAAATGGTAAATGGGCTGCACTCACACGGCGCTTCTCAACCTGAGCAAGACAAAGCTTGCCTGTCCTTCACTCACACACACATATCAGAAATAATAATAACTTTGCCCTCAAACAAATGACTAAGGTAGGGGAGAATTCCCTAATTTGTATAAGAAATCTGCATATTAGCATTTAGCACATGCTAAAGGTTGACAAATGCCAACACCACCCACTTAATCATGAGAGCAGTTCTCTTTATTCCCTTAATTTAGCTGAAGTGTTAAAGGAGAATTAGACCCCAAGTCCTCCTGAAGCCTCTAAAGGTTTGGTTCTCGAAAACCAACCCAAACATCACCTACACCCACACCTACACACCACTTACTCACAGTTCACACCATCAAAGAGTTTATAACCAGCTTTCCTGATTAAAAAATGGTCCAGAAATGAGACGCCTACAGCACTTTTTAAGACAGTTTACACTCACATGGATTTTTTAAAATAACTTTCAGAGAAAACAGGCTGCTTCCACAGAGGAGTGGACATAATAATGTTCAAATTCTTAACTGGTTACTCATACATACACACACACAGGCCTACCGCTGATGATGAGGTTGGGGTAGAAGATGCCCAGAGCAGCCTGGTTGGCGCTCTGCTCGTCATCGATAGCAGCGGAGATGACCAGGCCAAAGGAGATGCCGGTGACGCCCTGCAGCACGATCAGAATTATGACCAGCACCAAGGAGCCTTCATTAGGCATCTGCAGAGAAAGAGAGAAAGATGGAGGGGTGAGAAAAGATAACAAGACTCATAAAAGTTGAGTCTTTTCTTCACGCACAAAGCAGCACTGGACCTAAAAGTGGACAAAATGGTAAAAAAAAAAAAAAAAGACTGAGATAATAAGGAGTCAAAGCCAGATCAGAATGACAATGGCAGCATCATATACATTATTTCTATATAAACAATATCCACTTGATTTAACTCAGACAGTTGAAGCATCAAATTAGCATTAGATAAACTTTTAAGTACATTTCTGAACAAAATTAGGACTGTGGATTTTGTCCCCAATACTTACATTATAAGAACACTTGAAAAAGGATCTTTTAATGGCCAGTTTTAGCAGGAGGCACAAAAATCTGAATTATTTTGAACCTATCCTTTATGTGCCGCTTTGGGAAACGGGGGTAAAAATTTAAGAATGTTTGTAGAAACGCCCTTAGGAAACGCTCTTAACTTCTACGATTGATCGTTATCAGGAAACGAGGGCCTGTACTCCGCACTGATCTGTAACCAAAAATGCAAGAAGTGAAAAGAAATATGGATGCTGATTAAGTTTGGCTATAAATTACACAGACAGACATGAGTGTGAACAGAGCAGAGGTGTTAAACAGTTTAATAATAAAAACAGAGAGGAAAGTCTGCAAGTCTCAGCTCAGTGGATTCCGGTGATAACTCTCAACTGCGCTCAAATCTGCTGGTGTGTGTGTGTGTGTGTGTCTGTGTTGGTGCACTTGTCCTCAGTGTGTTAAGACACTATCCGTCTCCCCTGACAACGTGCAAAAATAGACCTGCACCCAGAGGCCACATGACCACTCGGTTGCCACAGCAATCAAGGGCTGTTGTCGTGGCGATCCCGCAGTGATCCCTGGATACGGGAAACGCAGGGAGTGATTTATGGAGTGGTGGTCTCTTTGGACTTCAGCACCTTAATTAACACACACACACACACACACACACACTGTCAGTCAGAGACGAGCACACACCCATAAATGTCTGCATGGACCCAACACACACATACAGATACAAACACACACAAATGATATCTATCCTCTTTTGTCTAAGTGCCTTCACCTTGTATTGATTTCATACACATGTATTGAAAATCAATATTCAACAGAATCACCATGTTCCCGCTGGTTCAGTGTTCTCACAGTAAACCCGACCCTGCTGACCTTCAGAGTCTGCCGGACACACACACACACACGAGGATTTACACCATATTTCCTCACGAGTTAAAAAACACATCATATCTTGGAAAATAAAGATAGTCAGACTGAATTATAATTAACATAATTATGGCTCTACTGGATCTTTACATGCGGATAAAGTCAGATATTTGATGATGCAGTAAAAATGCAAATGAACAGGGTAATACGCCAGCTAGGTTTGCGAAGCATTAACCTTCAGCATGTCAGAACTGCTCCCTACATGTCAAACTCTCTACAAACCAGATCATGTTAGGTAGAGCTGCAAGCATTAATCAATTAGTCAATTGTCAGAAAATTAATTGGCAACTATTCTGATAATCAAACAATCGTTTCAGTCATTTTTCAATCAACATCTTCTGGCTCCAGCTTCTCATATGTGACGGTTTGTTGTTTTTCTTCACCGTGGTCTCTAAGAAACTGTGAATGCAAGTTTTTCACTATTTTTTTAACATTTCATAGACTAAATGATTAATAGAGAAAATAGTCTGGAGATTAATCGATAATGAAAATAACTGCAATGACCTTTTAGAGGCTTTGAAAGAGTCCTTCAATCTAAAAAAAAAAAAAAATCTCCCTTATTCAGTGGATTTGGTGGTGAAATAGTGCAGGAAATCTCATAAGACTTCAGCCTCACTCAAACATAAATTGACCGTGTTGTGGTCTCGATAAAGGTTAAACAGTATTGACCCTGTAGTCTGTTTTTTCCGACAAGTATCGGCAATGCAATGAAGATGTGTGTTCCTGTGTGTTTGTGATACTTTGATGTGAAAACACAGTCAGCTTTAATTATATAGCAAAGCAATTCTTTAGGCCTTTATTTATTTTTATTGATCATTTGGTTGTTTTATTACTTATCCTGTGTTTTCCTGCTGTTACCTTCTTCCCTGCGGACCTTATTTTTGCTGCTTATCTGAAGTGTGCGTCTGTGTTTGTGTACAGTATCTGTATTCTGCGTGATGTTTGTCACAGTATAGCTGTCTGTTTTATTGCCTGTGTCGGGGAGTCCAACCTTGAAGACGAGCAGTATGAAGAGGAGCAGCAGGAGGATCTGAACGCTGATGACAAACAGCTGAGAGAAGAGGTGAGCCAGCATCGTCTCCATAGAGCTCACACCTGGTGGAGAGACACAGAGACAGAAGCAGAGAGAGAGAAGTTAAATTATTATTCAGTTATAAATAATAACCTGTCCGAAAGCTCTTAAGATACCAGAGGTAAACAGGTCATCACAAACCTGGATTTATTCAATCTTATCTGAATCTAAATGGCTACAACAAATCTAGATATGTGACTAATAATTTTTAAAAATGCAATTCACAGATTCCTACAAAGTTATTTAGAATTTTAAAGCTATAAATTAATAATTCATAATGTTTGGAAAGAAAACAGCTTCTCCTTGCTGGTAAACATTCTGCAGTGATCATGTAACTCCCCCTACTGGTTACATCTCAAATTACACTTAAATGACACTGGATTCGATTGGACAGCCTGTATTCAGTGTTCAATATCTGTCACTGATGCTTTTGTTACCTACAGTCAAAGGATTTGAATAAATATACAGATTAAATGCAGATATCTGACTCTCAAAAACAAACTAACTAGCTAGTAACATAACAGAGATAGATAAAATGTATATTTATATATACATATATACATATACATATATATTATATTTAAACAGAAATAGGTGTATAAGTAACTTATTTCTTGCTTATGAAGGCAAATAGCAGTAATTATAACTAAAATCATCTAATTTGGAGGCATTTTAAGGACAAAAAGGTAAATTCACTATTCACTACTGTTACACATTAGGTCAGAAGGGAAGCAACAGATGTCCACACTACATACTAATTGTACATAATATATACTATATACTGATTCTAATAGTATGCTGGTTTTGCAGTTTTATAATGATAAAATTCTTTACATTTTGTCTGTTACGGTTGCTTATCTGTAAAGAACTTTTTTCAATACCTGTTGTTTTTAAATGTGCTCTATAAATAAATATGACTTGACTTGACGTGCACCAACACATATCAATCTTTGAAATGCCACTGTCACAAAGAGAAGGCCAAATGTTTTTCTAAAGATTTAAAACTTTGTTTTTTGCTTTCCAACATCTTCCTGAGCTGTTTCTCTAACATCTGCAATTATTCAGATTTTTTACAGCTTTGAGTTGCTCCCCAATTTCTTTTTTCCTTTGCAGCATCAACAGCACACTATGATGTTTTTTAGTATGCACACTGACTTTCTTTTCTCACTCACCTACAGTAGTATGAACGCACAACATACTCAAACCTGCATAGAATTAGTTGTAGTATGGAACTGGGACACAGCTTTTGTGTTTGTATGGTAGTATAGGAGCAGCGTGAACTTTGACTTCTCACCTGCGACCCAGCATCTGTCCAGAAGCCCCTCCTTCCTCTCCAGGACAAAGGAGAGGGCCGTCAGACCCACGGCCAGGTAGAAGGTGATACTAGAGGGTTAGAGGAAGAAAGAAGTTAAGGCTTCCTGCTATGAAGGGCTGCTGTTTCAATCCCACAGGGTTTCTGAGCAAAGACACCTGTTCATCACATACTGAATATCCCAGGCTGCACTAATCATACAAGATAGGAAACAACCTTTTTCTATAATTAGCAGCATGTGTTTTAATACAATCTTAAACCTGCATTAACTGATTTTTTGGCCACTTGAGGGCAGCTGAAACAAGCTGTGAACACATATCATCACCTTTAAGGTTGATATGTTGAACTTGTTAGCAAACAGTTGCTTATTTCCAAATCCAGCAGTCATGGAGCAACATTATCGTTCATTTAGAGTCGTGTTTCTGTCCACCAAATGAATATAAGTCCAATATTCACACAGCTTTTTCTCTGAAAACAGCTGCCTGCTGCGGCTGAAAACAACACGATAAAAGCTCTGATAGTGAACCGAAACAGTAAAGTTGCAGCCGGACAGCTAAACAATGAACTGAAACTCGCTATCCATGAAGCTGAGGGGAGCTGCAGAGTCGTTATAGAGTTATAGAGTTATAGTCGATAGAGTTATTATGAAAAATATTGATTATAGCTGCTTTAAAGATTCTCTGTAAACTGTAAACTATGTTGTGGAGAAACGCTGATCAATGGTTCATCAGTGAAGGTCCCCCACTGACCTTGGTAACCATGGCAACGTTGATTAACCCTTTATCAGAATGGCTTCAGCTTCCCCAAACATCACAGACAGCTGCTCTAAATCTCGAGGAGAGGAGATAATGTCTCCTTCAGCTTAAGATTTGAGTGTTGCTCACTCTGTGACCTCAAGGCCCACGCTTGACCCCCAAAAACACATTAATGAACAAAAATAAAAAATAAAATCTACTGTATTATATTGGTTGGTAACTGTTGTCCAGGATATACTACACCAAGCAGCCCACATCATACTGACCTGAGCACAGCTCCAGGTGTCACAAACGTAGTGAAGTCTGTGTTTTGGCTGCCATAGATCGGCTCTTCAAACTGCAAGACGACAACAACAAAGTATTAAAATTGAGTTTGTATCATCACCAGAAACAACAATAACAACTGAAACTGCATATACAGTATTTATGGGACTTTTATTGCTGTACTGTACAAAAAGTACATTTCTATATAGTTACTACATTTCTACATATTCTGTTGTTTCATAACCTCTTTATTACCTTTATCGGCAGGGCGACCAGGTAGGACATACTGCCCAACTTATTATCCACAAAGGCCTGCAGATAAAACACAGAGTTTAAACTTTTAACTCAAAACTAACAAAATGAATTATTGAAGTTTTTGTTTTACAAATATGAAGACTTTGTAAAAGAGGAAACAGTTAATTAACATTAACAGTTATGTTAATTGGGAACATAATGCTGCTATGAAGCACTCAGTCAAGTGTGTTTTATGTTCGACTGTGTGTTTTAGTCAAATGTACAGCAGAATAATAAACAGCAGAAATCTAACATTTACCTGAAAGGCCTCGTGTAGTTTCTTCTGCAGCATAAAGGCAATTTGTCGATCTAGAAAAAACATTATCAGTGAAAGTTAATACCATCAGCTGTAATATGTAATGTCTTATTTCATGATTATACTTTTTAGAGGAAAATGTAATGTATGTTTTTGTCTCCTTTATTTTATGAAATATAGAGCAGATGAAGAGAATCTCCTGCCAAAACAATACGTTCAATATTTCCAAGATATTTAGTTTGCACAAGATGATTTCTGGCAAGAAAACTCAGGCTAGAATGTTACTTCAGTTAAAAACAAATTTAACTTGCACAAAGGAGGACACTGCCACACAATGTACACGCAATAATTAATTGCATTTGTAATAAAATGGAAACGTTTCAGGGGGGTTTGCATCTTACTTGTCAGGTCCAGCCAGACGTGTACTGATCCTCCATCGACCACCTCTCTAGAAACCTGCCGCTGCATCATCCTGTAAAATCAGGAGCATGGTCGTGATTTGAAAAACATTTTTAACATCCAGCAACAATCAATAAAACTGGAATGCAGGTAAATAAAAGCAGAAATAAGAGGCACATGATGCTGAAGATGCTGATTTTCTGAAGATTGCCTTCGCCTGTTCAGTCAATATTTGCACAACACGAGCTTTTCACAGGTTCATTAAAAGACAGATGTCTGACAGATATCAGACAAAGATTCAACAGAGTAGATCTATGTGATGATAAAAGGGTAAAACACTACAATTTTTCACCAGGGCTGTAATTTTGGCATTCACCAACGGTCAAGTTTTACTCCAAAAATGTGAATATTCTTGACTGAAAACAATATTTTGTTGAATATTGAGGTTTGGTGTTTTGAACAAATATACTGTATGTCAAAGTGATGGGAATTCATAATCCTAGCTTTTTTTGGGGGGGGGGAAACGTGTTTTTTTTTAAGCTTGTTCGTGACCTTGGATGGTCAACAGCCGAGCTAATTAGTCAACAAAGCTATGTGACTACAGGCTCATGTGACTAATTAAAACTTGGGAGGTCAGGTAGGCTAATTATATCTCAAACACACAAATAAAGCAATGCTCATGGCCTTATTGAGCCATTGATCATATTATAACGTGTGCAAGTTGAAATTTAATTTAATTTTGCATGTATGTTGCACATGATTTGACCTAAAATACTGAAGTCTTGACCCTGCCTCACGTTTCCTCCTGTGGCCGTGGATTTTAATTGTTTCTTGCCTAGTTCCCCTTATTTATTAAGACAAAAATCCTTAAAAATCCTTTTTCCATAATCTCAACTTCTTTATATTTAACTTATTAAACTTATCATTATCTTGATTAATTAGTCTTTATGAAAGTCAGAAAATTAAATTGGGATTTCCAGAGTGTTAGATCAAAAGTTCAAAACACAAAAATAATCATTTTACATTATTACATTATTAAGTTACATTTTTGTGATCAGCACAGTGGTTTGCATCTACTTCTTACACATCACATATTTATTTGGAGATAATGAACAGACTCAAACTTTTGAAACCTTATGAAATCAAATCTACTCTATATGAGTATTTGATAAAAATGTGACTATAAATGTGTGATTACATAAAGTAAACCTGCAAACTTAATTAGACTTGACTCTAAACCTGATTCACACTGACATCCAACAGGCATCGCATGACTAAGAGCTGTAAAAACAACACTTTTTTGTTTTCTTTATTCAGGTATTTCACATGAACAGCACATGATTCAGACTGAACGTTACAGACAGGAAGGACCAGACTGTCTACTCAGGCATCAGACACCTAAACAGTAATATGTGCCCTTTACTCTCCAGGACTGACTCATCCTCACATGATGGCAATTTTTAGGGTGTGAGTTGCTGTGGTTTAAATAAGCAACACGGGTGGGAGAGAGAACAAGTTTTACATCTGCATTTCGGGAAGTTCAAAGCGTATTAAGTCAGCTTTGTGTCCCATGACAAAATACCCCACCCATTCACATGGTTTTCAAAGAGTAATACTTTATCTTAACCTCCTTTATTTAGCATTTATAAGCAGTAAAACCCCTAATAAATGTTTTATATCACACTGTAATGTAGTTGGTCAGCAGATCTAAGGACATTTCAAAGTGCTTATTGACATTTATGTCAACAACTATTAACGCTTAATTACCAATTGATGATTTATAACAGTATAACATAACTTTAATCATAATTAAAGGATATATGATTACACACATGAAGAAATCATACACAGGCAGGTTTTTAAAAACTGTTTGCTAAGGCTGCAACTAACAATTATTTTTATTATCAACTAATCAATTAATTGTCTGGTCTATGAAATGTTAAAAATAGTGAAAAATGCCATTCATAGTTTCCTTGAGCCCTTTAAGAGGTTGAAACAATTAATCGATTATCAAAATAGTTGGAGATTAAATTTCTGTTGATCGACTAATCGATAAATTGTTGCAGCTCTACTGTTTACAGATGTATTTAAAACTGATGAAGACATGATTACATATATTACATACATACATTACTATTCATTATGTTTGTGGACCAGCTTCATATGAGGTTGTTGATAAGAGCACTAAAATAGTGTATTATAACATATTATACACCGTTTATATAGTGTTTATATAGTGCTTATAAAGTTAAAGTAAAGACTTAAAGGTTTTCTTCAACTATCTGTATAGAACATACTGTATCCAACACCATGTAAATTACATCTTATGGGCAAACTACAGCTTGAGTCCCATTAAGGCTCCTGGTACTTTCCTCCACATGATCAGAGCTGATGTTTCTGACAGTGCCAAATACTCTACTTGTCTTTATCTTCGATGATCTGTCAATACTTGACATCAAGTATTGACAGATCCCCCCCCCCCCCCCCCCCCCCATCAGACACTGGATTCTTTCTTTTCTAGATGTTGTATATTTAGACATGTCAGCTTCATGAATTCATGCTGTTACTGAGAGGAATATTGGTGCACTGCTGCTGCTACACTGTGAAGACTTTTGTGATTTTAGGAGTGGCTGTAGCTCAGGTGGAGGAGTGGGGCGACTCTTAATTTAAGTGGTTGGTGGTTTGATCTCTGGCTCCTCCTGTCTACATATCAAAGTGTCCTTGAGCGAGAAACGGAAGCACAAATTTCTCCCAATATTTGTGTATCCGTAGGAGGAAAATCAATGTTGCTTTGGACCAAAATTTGTTTTGCAACATCCCCTCTGTAATGCTCTTCCTACTGTACATTTATAATAATACCTTATTATAATACCTTTCCCCCTTTTTTCAGATCTGCAATGTTAGACCATGTCAGTTAATACCTGCTTTTACCTGTGCAGTTTGATTTATTATGTGTTATACTTATCCTAAGGTTCAGTAAAAAGTGGAAGGCAAACGCACACAAACGCAGCATTCTGTAATCAGCATTGCACTGCAGATGCATAACTTTCTAAGCATCAGTCTGCGCTGTGACATTTGTAAAAAGGAACTATCTCCGATAAGCCAAATGAGGAAAGAAAAGTAAATTGGGAAACAAAAACAACACAGGCGCCATGACAAAAGGTCAAATCATGTCTGGACAAGTCGAGACATTATAGGTCAGACTACAGCTACCATCACACAGGTTCAGGATCTGTTTGCTAACTTTATTCCTCAGAGGCAACAAGTGACAAATCCACTGTTTTATATTATGGTGGCAAACGGTGCAATGATGTGAGAGTGGTGAGAATGAACCAAAACAGGTGGACTGCAGAGCCACTGATAATTCTCTGTAGGGTCATCACTATGAGTGACTCCTCTAACATTAAACATTATCATTTGATACGTTGTTATTATGAAAAATATTGATTATAGCTGCTTCATGCAATAGCAGGCCAGGGGTTGCTGCGGCACTGAGAACTTTTGTTACTCATACAGTAACTGAAAACACTGAATTTTATAATGACACTAACCACACTAACCCTAATAAAACTGTCTTTAATGCACATCAGTCACATCATGGCCAATACCTGATGAAGTCAATCAGGACGGTAATGGTGCAGATAATGATCCAGCATATCTAATTGGTGCATCCTTGCTTATGATGCTGTTTCTCTCACCTTTTTGTCAGATAGCTGGTGAAGTTCTTGCCAAAGCTGAGGACACCCCAGTACTCGCCGTTATAGATCCCATTAAAAGCGTCTGTATGAGACAAGGGCACCTATGGATATAAAGAATAGATGTAGTTTATACATTATATGATCAATCTTATTTAAATCAACTGAATGCTGACTGACTATATTTTGCTTCAGCAACGTAATGCTACACATCTGAATCCAGTTAAACACATCCAAAGCTTCTAATGTTTGTTATAGAGCAGTTGCATAAAAGTGAAAGCTTGTGTGTCTGTGTCACACCCTGAAAAACGTTCCATTTCACTAGTTTCCTCGAAAATGTAAGACTTGATGTTTGTTCTGCAGTGAACAGAAGTGAAACTAATTTGTTGAAAGTTACATTTAATTTAGAAACCGGTAGAGAAACTTGTTACTTCCTTTCTAAACTGAACAATTTCACAAACTAACAATCACTCTCAGCTCAGTTATCCACAAAACACACACACACACCTGTGCAACCTGACTGAATAATAAAGTAATTATCTGTCATGCAAGAATGAATCAACATAATCAATCAATAAGCGAAATAAATCTGCAGGATGTGTTTCTGGTGAATAGAAAGAAAAAAAAAATACAGAAACTACTGGTTCCTCTTTTTCGTTGTGACACATACATATGAGAACGAGTATTAATATCAAAGCCTCCACAGGCCAAATAAATACCTGGTGCACACTGGAGTTGTCCAAGAAGGAGAGCAGTGATTGGCTGTAAGCGGAGGGGGAGGTCTCGTTGTTCACCACGGCGACCTCGATCCCCTTTGGGTCGCCTCCGACACACAAACAGATCAGAGAGATCTGGATGACGGGCAACAAGAACTGGAAACACAACGAGCTGCGAGTACAGAGGAGACGGTAACAGTCACAAACGCTGCACCAGATACTGTCAATCCTAACTTCTACTATTAATTACTACGTATTACTACTATCATATAGTATTAACTTTGACATACCCCGGCATTCTCTTCATCCGCACCATGGTTTTGATCATCAGGGCGGCGATGTTTCTCCACTTCGGCAGCACATGTCTGGCTCGCACCTTCCAGTCCGCTGTGCAGTCACACACACACAATAAAGATGCACTTTAAAAGGTAATATTACACAAACAGCAACCCAAAGGTATTTTATACAACAATATTGACATATTTCCCACCCCACTTATAGATTTATCACCCTGCAAAAACAGGCAGATTGTAAACTGAGTGTTAACATCTGTATTTCAATCACTAACATAACATTCAACCAGATCACAAGGCAAAAGTGATTATAGCAACAGAAAGGAAAGACACTAATAATTTAAAAATAGACATAATGGCACACATTTTCAGACAGAATTTCCTGGAAGGCATTTATGGTGTTGCACTCGGTGCCATGTTTCCATCATCATTTTTAAAAGGCAGGTTTCTTAAAATAGCAGAGCAGCAAACATTAAAGCAGAAGGAGTTTGAACTTTGTCGCCTTTTATCTCTGTACCATGAGGTTTCACAACTGAAACCTCTCTAGCAACTTTCACACACATTTAGTTTTTGGATGACATGCAACAAAAGTCCCCACCCAGATTCAAACCGGTGACCAGACGTTGTGCTTACTTGGTAAATGCCACTGTGACACTTTCACAAACATTTCTAAGCAGCCATTTCCAAAGATAGAGACATTTATACCAGCAAAATGATAAAACCCATAGATACTGGACTCCATATGTTTTTAAGAGGTTTATTAATTATAAATCCTGCAAAAATAATTTCAGGTAATATTTGCATTTGGGATTTTGAAACAAATATAACAAATATATAACTGTCTAATAAACTGGCATAAGACCTGTTTTACACCTTTCAGATCAGTACCTGAATATTTGGGGAATTCCTCTGCAGGTCCTGCTCCGATTCCGAGAATTGGCCGACTCTCGTCGCGCCCACTCTCGAATGATTGGCTGTTCTCCAACGCCCCGCCCTGCGGACTGGACCCCCGTTTAGAGACGGTCTGGTCCGACGTCTCACACAGTTGCAGGAAAGCGTGCTCTAAGGTCTGCAATAGATAATAGATACATAATGTCAGAAAACAGGGACCAGACTACAAGTGTACAATATTATCTTCCCCACAAGGCCTCACTATGTTTTATTTTGTTTGTTTAATCTAACCCGTGTAAATCTGTATATTTTTTGTCCCTCACAACTGAACAAGAAATCAGATCACTGCTCTGTTTCTTCGTCCATTTGTTAAGCACAATACGTCTTGATTTGGTTTTGAAAGAGCTTTTTATAGATTATGCATCTCATTTTCAAAATTACAATAATGTGGCAACAATTTACAGTTTGAAAAGCTGCATCACTACTTATGGAAGATTTAAAATGCCTAAATAAAAACTAGTGAAATACACATTGCTATTTGTATTTTCTTTGTATTCCTCTTCTGATGATGCATCTGAATCTCCAAAAGTGACAGTGACAGTATGTGCAGGTCTTCACTGCCCTCTGTTGGTCTACACTGAAATCAATGACAGTGAAACTAAATAAACAACACTGAACTACTCTGGAAAGTAACTTGCCTTGTGGTCCCATGAGAAACTCCCTTCCCTGACTACCAGCACCTGCAGGTGTCCACAGATCCCATGAGGGCTTTAAAAAGTACTCACTGTTGCACTGTGCTGCTTCATGACGGCGTCTGGAGGACCCTCAGCCAGCAAGCATCCGTTCCGCATCAGACCGACCTAAAGAAAGGACAGGAGTGTTAACCGAATGTAGAGAGAAGATTTGTTTGATATTTATAAGTGATATTCTTATCTTATCAGCAGTTACGGCTGTGGTGTTTCTGTTCCACACATTCCTCCTTTTTTTTCTTGCCACTCATTTAAGAGGACATATCATGCTTGTGTGATTTTCTGTTATTTTGATGCTATGATACCGTCTGATGTCTATTATAAACATGGTCAAAATTCCAAAACATGAGGTGAACACACAGTATGTAAAAATGCTCACTGCAAGTCAAAAGCCAGACCTTCAGCCTGCTCTGAATGCTCTGTTTGCAAAGTTATCTCTTCTTCCCCATCGAACTGACGTGAGACTGTTTGCGCATACCCACAAACAGCCGTCTGATCTTTGGCCTTTGTTGCTAAGGTTGCTCCATGGGTTGTGTGCGTTGTCCATTCTCATATTTTGGATTGCATTCGGGCTCGAAAAAATGTACGGGTGTATTTGAGAAGTTTCCATTTTGAGTAAAGAACGAGAAAAAGAAGTGAAATCCTACTCCTATTGTCTGTTTACGTGGCCACGCAGAGCTGCTGGAAGTCTGCTGACAGGTCTGCTGAAGTTAACCAATCAGAACTGGGAGCCTGAACTGAGGGGCTGCGTAAAGGACCAGTATAAGATAAATAAGGAGTTTTTTGAACTGTAAATCATGCAAAGATATTCCAGTAGAGCCCCAGAATATTAATTATTATGAATATGTCTTAGTATTTGTGATAACCTCGTTGGAGAACGAGTTGTATTTCATCACATCAGGACAGGTTTTCATAATCGTCTCCTGTGACTTAAGTAGGTTTTTGTTGTGTGTGTGTGTGTGTGTGTGTGTGTGTGTGTGTCGCAAACCCATCCCATCAAACCCCTTTAGTGGGTCAAACAGGATATAAACAAAATTTGCAGTTGCTATGTGATCAAAGTCGGCCTATTCTACCAGACGAAGTAAGACTGATGAAACAACAACAGAGCATGTTGACACGACCTAGCAAAGCTCATTCCTTGGCAGTGGAGTGATGCATTGCTGCGCCGTGTTCTACTTCATCTGACACCGTTCTGTCAAGGTGTAGCAGTCACAAAGACAGAAATGAATCAACAAATCTACCTCATTCTCCCTCAGTCAGTGTGATCTTTGTCCACCCACCTATTATTTAACCCCGAATGGAGACGTGGCTGAGCGAGCTGAGTGGTCAGACAGGTTCTAGTGGAGAATTTCAGTCTCTCTGTTGACATGTGGCTGCATTAGTGAGAGGCCGGAATTAACTTGGACCTCGTTTTGTGCAGCTTGAGAGAAAACTCGAGTTATGCGAGTTTCACTTTGAATACCACACCACACACACACGAATACTTGCACTAACAGGCTGATTACCTGTGGCTCTGTGACCTGCTGATATGGCGATACAGATACTGATATTTTCCACCTGAAGTCACTGCCACTGCCAATATTTTCTGCTAATATGTCTTTGAAAGCACCAAAAAAATCCTGCACACTGTCAATCACTTTATTAAATATGTTTTTGGTCCAAAACATCGTTAATAAAGTGATTTGCACTTTTTTGCTGCTTTCACAGTCAAAAGTGAAAAAGCCTCTTAAACCACATTTAAACCATCGTGGGACAATAAATTCTCCACTGAAAACAGAGAACAGACTGATGAAAGTGATGCGTGAAATATTAGGTCTAAAATGTTAATTTACAAAAACATTTTAAAAACACAATTTGCAGGTTTTTACATACTCTTTAAGTCCTCACTTCAGGTGTGGACTCACTGATGTCGCCAATTTATTAGAAGGCCAGTTTAAAACGTGTCAGTTTGACTCTCATACATACACATTAACAGACAAACCACATACATACAGTAGATACACGCAAAGCAAGTGAGGGAAGTAGTTCAGAGGTTTAGCTACAGAATAAATATCACTACCTCAGCACTTCTGATAAAACAAGCAGCTATGTTCCTTTTACTAAAAATGCTTGCTCAGTGACATGGGATGAAAGATTACTGTACAAGAAAAGAGAAGTGACATTTTAGCTTCTGAAATTTTCAGATATTTGATATAACTCTGTTTCACCTTTGCGTGTTCACAAGGCCACATAATCTTAAAGCAACACTATGTAACTTTTGCTGAACAGCTGCACACTGTGGCCACAATTAATGGCAGTTAACACGTTATGGGATCATTACAGCAGTATATAACAGTAGAAGAGTTATTAGGTCAGAGAGCTGACTCAGACCAGACCAAGTAAGGCTAAGGGCACAAAACCTCTTAGTGTATAAAAGTGAGCAAATGTGTGTTTTATTGCTTATGAATAAAACTTTTTATTAGGAGTTTTATTAGGAAGAATGTTTTTTTCTCCTTTAAAGTTACATAGTTTAACTTTAAAAAGACTGTTCTAGCTGTTTCCCTCTGCTTCGACAGATATGAGAGTGCTATCGATCTTCTCATCTAACTCTCATCTAGAGAATTTCCCCAAATGATGATCTGTACCTTTAAACAAAAAGGAAACAAATACGCCCTCTGGTTGCCTAATCCACAGTACAAACTCACAACTGTAAAGCATTCAGCTTTAAGGACTTCATACAGAAAGGAGATTACTGTTGAAACAATGACTGAACTCATGGAATAACTGGATTTATGCTGAGCCAGGCATTAGTTTATTTATGATTTATGATTATTAAATGTACTGTGAATATGTGGTGCTATAGGCTTACTGTATGAAGGGTGAAATCTGAAATCTGTGACTGTATGTGCACAAATAAAACCTAACAATGATTATAAAGCCTCTCTGATGACTCTATTTTTAAATGTGTATCTGCCTTACTTCCTGTTTGCTCTCTGCCTGTTTCTCCACGCTGTCTGTATTTGTATGCCTGCAGGGTGGGGTTCACAGTCCAAAGGTCCAATTTAATGCATCACACCATGGTCAGATGACAGGAATCACATAATCTTAGCCAATAAACGTCTTTCACATTTAGGTAATTAGTTTTCAAGCAATTCACTTTTCTGCTTTTCTTTGTACAACATGATTTACACATTATTTATCTGTGCGGTTTACAGCAAACTATAATTATCAATGTCCCCAAATCATATCCATTTACATGCTGTACTTAGAGGATCAGACTGGCTGTATTATATATTTTTCTTACTGTAAACAAACCCCAGACAAGACTCAAACAAACAATGTGTTAGTCTGTCTCGCAATACTTTGAGACTTCCCTACCCTGTCCTTGGCATTCAGCCCAAAGCCCATTTGTTGCTACTGAAGATATCTTTAAAAACAGGTCACAAATTTCACAAACTTCAATTTATAAAAAAGTAATTGCCTAAAACAGCTGGGCCCTGCAGTTTTCAGCAAATGTTACTTAAACATTTGCATTTTTAGGGACTCAGCAGCGGATTAATACACATTTGGTGCTCTAGTTTAGTGAGTATTTAGGGGAGCAGAACAGTATGTGTGGGACTGACTCAAAATAAATGACTGTACTGTACAATGTTCATCGTAATGCAAAAACATGTCATCCGGTGCAACAGTGTGGCTCATTGATGTGTTTTTAAATCGTTTTTGGACGATAATGGAGGTTTATGGCTCAGAGGAAGAAGATGTTATCAGGCTTCAACACGTCGGTTTTGTTTTTTTTCATGGGGTTTGTTTGGGATCACCAGGCTTTTCCTTTGAACTGAATCATGAATCAAAATAATTAATTGAGTATAACAACTAGTAACCAATTAAGTGAACTAGTGACCACAAATGTGAGCAATCGTTTTTTTTTATCCAGTGAAATGGAAAGTAAACACACAAGAGAGCTTCTATGCAAACTCCATAGGAAGTTTTTCTTCCCTCAAATTGAGCTTTTGTCCCTCCTGTCAAAGCTAATATACAATAAACTTCATCTCACATGTTGACACAGAACTGACCTTCTCAATGGACTCATTGTTTTTCTATGAGGGGGCGAAACATAAAGACTAATGTGGACTAGTGTGGCGCTTTGTTCTATTGATTTTGCGGCTGTATTCCTGAATGTTTGCGAGTGTGCATGTGCGTATTTATGCATAACTTCCCTTGTGTGTTGATGAACATGCATGTCTGTTCTGTGTGTGTTATCTCACCACATTGGCTTGCCTGGCCTCCTCTATGTAGTGCGTGGTGATGATGACAGAGACTTTCCCCGTCTTCACAATCTCCACCAGATGCTGCCAAATCCTAGAAAGGGGACCGAAGAAACCAAACGAATTACATAACAGTCGATCCGCTCACTAATAGAGTTTTCCTAAAGTCTGAAAAAGCTTATGGCTTCGCCAGCAGCGGTTTTCCTGCCAACCGTCTGATCTGATGAAGCTTTGTGGTGCTATTACACAATGAGACATGGTGCATAACACTGACAGAGTGCAGCATGCTTTCCTAAGAGTGTTTCTGACTTGCTTCCTCTCTGGAAAGGATAGAATAAGGCTGCGACTAACAATTCTTTCATTGTTTCATCTGCTGATTTTTTTCTTGATTAATCAGTTAATGAAAGCAGCAACACAACACCGTAGCACACAGGGTGGTGGCGTCAAATGTCTTGTTTATTCTGACAAAAAGCCCAAAATCCAAAAATTTACTATAATTGAAGACATAGAAAAACAGTGATTTCATTTGCATTTCCATAATTTTCGACGAATTTATAACTAATTGCTGCAGCTCCACAACAGAACATAGACGTGAATGTTTGTACTTATAAAAACTCTTTCTCAGTTGTACAGTTATTAACACTGTTCTTTAACAATGAAGCCACTCTTATCTGAAAGTTGAAAACATTTTACAGCTTTATCAATCGTTTTCAACCGAGTATTCACCAAGTATATATGGTGAGTAATAAATGTAAACAGGGCCTTTAGTGATTGAAAACATTTGTTGAGGTCAGTACAAAATGCCACAATTTGGACACCACTGTATTTTGAAGAGGTATTTTCAATACAGTTGGAGAGTGTGAAGGGTAACAAGAGAACATCTGCAGTTTTAAATGGAGTGGTATAAATGACTACTTTCACCACATAAAGCAGCATTACACCTACAACTCAACTCAAACTAGCGTCTGTTAGTTATTTATCAGAGGGAGGGGGGATTTTTTTTTTTTTTATCTTGCTTTGTATCTTGCTCCAAGGGTGACGGCCACAATGAAGCCGCTTTTCAGCAGAGAAATGAGTAACGTTAAGTGCATTGAACTCCAGTGATGGATTGCTTGTTAACTACTCATTGAAGTTACATTTTTACTGAAACAAGTCCACATTTACCTACAAAATACGTGCCGAATTAAACAGCAGCTCCTAACGTTACTTTATTTTTAAAATATCATCCATGTTGCTTGCCTTACACCTACCAAACAAGGCCTATTTTAAATTGTGTATTTTTATACAGGGGTTTGGTATGAGCATTGTTAACTCAGAAGCTGTTCAGTTGGGCCGTGCTTTAAGCGCCTTTAGCGGACACGCCCCCGGTGTTTCAGAGCAGAGAATACTACTTATTTTTCCACAATTTTGAAACCTAGTTTTATATACGGTGATTTTTTTTTAATCATTCAAATCTGGCTGGGTGGTTAATTACACATTTTTCTGTGGTGACAAATTTAGAACACATATATTTATTATTGCTTTACACAGACTTTAAATACTTAAAAATCAGCTTTGAAAATGTTTCATGAGGAAAGAAATGTATTCAACACTTTTGGTGAGTAACACTCAATGTAAACATAACTTTTGTTTCTTTATAAGAATGCCCCACAGTGGACCTTTAAGGGATGTGTGAAATGACAAAAGTTTTGATAAGTAAACAACAAGGCTGTACTTTTCAAGACTCACAGAAGTTGGGAAACAGCCAGCGTGGGAAGAGATTTCATTGACAAGCTGTGTGATACCAGAGGAAACAATTATGGGCGTGTGTGTGTGTGTGTGTATTTACATACTTTGCCCTGAGCACAGGGTCCACTCCTACTGTTGGTTCGTCCAGAATGAGCAGCTCTGGATTCTGAAGCAGAGCCGCTCCGAGAGACACCCTACGCTTCTGACCCCCACTGTAACACACACACACAGAAACAAAGAAAACTAGTGAGAAAACATAAGCAGTCAAAGGGTGTCAAAGGTGAATCTCCCACATTTCTAATTGTTTCGTAACTGATAATCCACCTCGCCTCTCACATGCGTGCCGCTCACTCCTGAGGGAGGTGATGGGAGTCGAAAGTAGACAAAACCTGCAGGACAAACCTGCCTGACAACACAAGAGGGAAAACAACAAAACCTGAGCAAGTGACTCTGGGGAGGAGGGGGCATTTTAACAATTTGACCTAATTTTATTGATAGTATCTGAAAAACACTCCTTTTTTTATGTATCACAAATTAGCAAATTGATCCTAAGGTATGATGATGACAAAAGATGATGATGAAGCAGAGGCAGACAATGAGTACATGTGCCGCATGGTGTGTTTATTCATACCAGGAATATTTTTCATATTATGTATAGTGAGCAGCCTGTGCGTCAGGTAACACTGCAGCAGAGCAAAAGAGGAGAAGATGAGGAGCCTGTTGCAAGATCATTAACACAACAGACTGTTAAATAAAAGGACTTTATACAGCAAATCCACTATAAAACTGCCAGTAAGAGTTTTATCCAGGCATTGTAGCTCAGTAACATGACAGGCTGTTACACCACAGAAGACATAAATATTACATGAACTGCTAATGAAGCTGGTTTGAGGGGGCCTCTTTGAGAACAGAAGGGTCTTTGTGACGAACCAGGGATGTGAATCAAGAGCCGCAACAAGAGATGCTGATAACTCTTCCTCCAGTAATTGCGGAATAGAAAGGTGCCATTAAGTAATCTACCACTTTTATTGATGTTTGTCGGTGCCTGAAACAACATTGTCAGTAGTCTGTACTTGGCCTAAAGAACAGAGATCCAACAAAAATATTTGGTGAAATTCTAAACACACTATTTTTAATTCATATTGGTTGACCGTTTCCTTTTATGGCTTGAGAAGAAGGCTTTTTGGTCTTTCTATCCTCCTCTGTGGAAGTGGTGAAAAACAGAGCAGCTGATAATGTAAGTTCAGCTTGGTGGAAACATTTTCTTAAAAAAAAACAAAAAAAAACAAATAACAACATAGGAGCTGCCAGAAATCTCAGCAGCAGGAAGTTGGCAGAGAACTGATGAACATTTGTGGGATGGGAGAGTAAACACGTTATTAATTACAAACTGAGCTGCCATTCAGGCCACTGGTTAAAGCTCAGACTTATACTTTAATGGTGATACAAGCAGGGGTGAGGCTGAACATAGGCTGAAAGACCCAGTCTCACAATAAAACTGAGACCCTTGCTTGCTTACATCAAGTTCTTTACTTGATGCACAAGTTAACATCATGTGCACCAACAATATACTGGTAACTTCACATGATGTTTCCTCAATTTTAAAAGGGGACGTTTCATGCACATTCCCAGGTCTATATTGTTATTGTGGGGCCGTTTGTGGGCATGTGTGAACAATCTGATGTCATCACGAGGAGGAAGTAGAGGTAACATTGCAAACGGAGCGTTCAGAGCAGGCTGAAGCCCTGGCTTTTGACTTGCAAAAGCTTGACCATTTTATATACGTTCACCTCAAGTTTTGGAACTTTGACCATGTTTAAAATAGACATCGGACATTATAACAGTATTAAAATAACAGAAAATCACAAAAAGCATGGTATGTCCCCTTTAAGGACTCGATGGACATTTGTCTCGATGGCTACAGAAACACATGCACACATAACAGTGATTGTTTGTCGAGAATATCCAGCAAAAAGCTGATTACAGTAAAGGAGATGCTCTCTCTTTATTTGACCTTCGCTAGTCATGTTGTTTTATAGGCGCTGGATTTACAACCTGTGGAGGAGAGAGTGATTATGTCTGTGTTCTCAGTTCTAAATCACTGTATTTTCACTCCATCCTGTCTGTAAGGTCACCTATATGTGGTTGTACCTGAGATTTCGGACCAAGCTGCACTTCTGAGGTAGATCCAGGAAGTCAATGAGGAAGTCCATGCGCGCCTGCGTGTCCTTCGACGTCAGGCCGTGGATCCGTCCGAAGAAGGTCAGCGTGTCACTAATGGTGAACTCGTTGTATAGCGCCAGCTCCTGTGCAACACAAATGCGACCATGTTTTATTCTTCAGAGAGGGGTCACAGCCTTAAATGTATCAGGGAAGACAGGTAAGGCATGAATACTGCAGCTTTTTCATCCCCACAAGGATCACCATCATGTACCTCACCTTACTCCACAAATATACTAGTAACTGATGAGAGAAGCATCGTATAAGTTACAAACCCTCCTTTTCTTCACTTCTTTTTTTTCGTAAGACGTCTCATGTATGGTCGGTGTAATTTGAAATGTTTCCATACTTGTTCCAACAAGATACCAAAACAAACACTACAATACTTTTTTCCGATACCTCACTTTGACGAATGTCAATGTTTCTCTACAATACACATTTTTTCATTAAAGAGAAAAAGCCAAACACACACAAACAGCCGTGCAAAAACTTTGCCGAAAATGAGTAAAAATGTACACATCTTTGCTTCCAATTCTTAACTTTCTTGACTGCTTTCAATACTGTCAGTGCTACAGACACATTTCTCTAGTCTAGTCTCATCTTTGACACCTTTCCCATTGTTCCTTTGTGGATAAATTGATTTATGACATATCTAATAGTGTCTAATAACCACTGAATTCATAATGTAATCCACGACACAACACTACAGATCTGCATGTGAACTGCTGCCTTCTGAGCACGTATGCAGAGACCTTTGACTTTTTCTTCATACCTTCGTCACTGAAAGGATTACAGTCCGGATTTCCTGAGAAAATATTTAACATTGACGGATTAAAGGGTTCAAATAATGACCCGCATGCACATTTCACTGTATCAATAAATAATTAGGATATATTATGTATTGCTAGTCTCTTCGTTCAAGTCCAAGTTACAAGTCATGCATCTCGATGATTGCATTGTGACATCACACAACACAAGCCAAGTTCACCGTGGCGGCGCAACAGTTGCACCGCGGGAACATGTGAGGTGTCACATTTCATCTTCACTGGGTCACAGATCGCTTCCCACAGGGACGAAGGTGACGCTCAGGGTTTCACACAGGGGACGCATGCCATGTGTGTTATCAGTCTCATCAGGTATCCACTCTGACAGTAATGAGACACACTCAGGTACAGGTCACTGACTTAAACAGAGGCAAAATTGAAGACGCCCCTGAGCAAAGCACCTGAGAGTTATGACTGTAATGAGCAGCTCTCTGATGGTAATGTGAGGGGAGAATTTTCTTGCATACTTAAGAACCCTTCCCTGCACAAACAAAGGTTAAAATGTGAAACTGTGACACAAAGAAATTGGGCGTTATGCAAACAGAGTACTGCAAAGAAAAAGCAATTTAATGAATATTTAAATTCCTTTCAACTCTGCTTGAACCTGAATAGAATTTAAAATCAGATTAGCAGCCAAAATATAAAGAGAAAGCTTTCTGACTGAACATACAGCTCAGAAAAAGGACAAGAGGAAGTCCATTTATAGAAAAAAATGACTTTGTGGTATGTTAAAAGCCTTGAATAAATTTTTGTAGGGCGATTATTCTCCTTATCGCTTAATCTGCCAATTATTTTTCTAATTATTTTATCCATTAATCTTTTGATCTTTTGTGTTGTTTTTTCCAAATAACAATCCAAAACCCAAAAATATTTGATTGACTTTACTTTAAGACCAGGAAAAGCCTCAAATTCTCACATTTAAGGACCTGGAACCATATTTTTTGCTTGAAAAATGACAAACAAAATAGATGCTGATTCTTTTTCTTTCGAACGACTAATCGATTAATTGACTAATCATTGCAGCTCTAAATTTATGGATAATATTTAAGCACCTTTGAGCACACTGATTCAGCCTTTGAGTATATTGCAAAGGATACATTTATACATTTAACAAGCATGTATGAAACACGGTTTGTGCACATGTATCACACACTTAAACACAGCTTTATATGTGAAAAATAAATGTAGTATGTGTTTCTCACCTGCGGCATGTATCCCACCTTCTTCCCTGGGACATCATGCCCGGGAAATGCGGGTGGCTTCCCCAACACGGTGATGTGACCCCGCGAGATTTTCAGAGTTCCCACAATGCATTTCAGCAGCGTGGTCTTCCCACATCCACTGGGGCCCAAGAGGCCGTAACTGCAACACAGAACCAAGAGCATTTCAGGAAAAACATGAAGGATCTTTGTTAAATTATTCATCTTGCAAACGTTTGTTTATCATCTGTCCATGAAGTTTCACTTTCAGAGAAAACAGCATGTAAATACATGATAGCAGACTTTCCTTCTGGCACACAAATGCACCGTCACAGCTCTTTCAACAGAGGACAAAAGTATTTCTTTACAGTATTTCCATTAGAGTTTATGTAAGAATCTAAAGATAACCAGACGACAGTATTAGATGCAGGTGGGCGTTGTGAGTTGCATGCCAGTGCTTTAAAGGGACCCACAGTTAGATTGTGTAAACAACTGTCACAGCAGACATTCACACGTCTCACTCAAGACGCAGAAATAATTATACAATCTCTCATCAGGCCACTTTACCCGCTAACTCCTTACCACAGTTTTTTTAAACAATGTTTTTATTGAGATTTCAATCATAATACCAAAAGAAACACATCAGTATACAAACATGCAGCTCCGCACACAATCACACATTCACACACAGTTCACAAGTCACACAAACGTTTCAAATAAAACAAATAGAATAAAATATAATAGAAAAAAAAACCAAATGTAGTAAATTTAAAAAAATAATTAAATAATAAAATAAAAGGCAGAATCTATACTCCCATACATTATCTATATAGAGAGTGAGAGTTGGAGAGAGGAGTTTGTTGTGTTGGAGTACAGACAGCGTAGCTTAGTGTTATCTAAAAGATTTTCAAAGTCATGGCTGTTTATTTTGCTGTCTTCCTGCAACAACTCAACTCTCGCGAGATTTCAGAATGAGACATCTCCTTGAGCAAGACGTGGTTACACACAATCATCTATTTTGACTACTGACTTCCTACCTACTTTTACTGACTTCCAAAGTTTTTTAAAATGTCTTTAAAGGAATAGTTTTACATATTATCTGCTTTCAAGAGTTAAATGAGAAGATTGATACCGCTCTCCTGTCTGTGTGTTAAGTACGGAGCCAGAGCTGTTAGCTTAGCTTAGCATAAAGACTGGAAGCAGGTGGGAACAGCTAGCCTGGTTCTCAACATAGTACAAAAATATGCCTACCAACACCTCCAAACCTCATGAATTAACACGCTGTATCTCAGTTTTTGTACACAAACATATAAAAACAAATGCATGTTTTGAATTATTTTGTATTCGTATTAAACAAAAGGAAAAACTGAACAGATCACTTGCACCATACTAACACAGTTTCTCTGCATGCATTCCAGGTGTAACACTATATCTACTTTGTCATTTGACACATTTCCGTCCTGTGAAGAGTGTGATAAGTGCTTTGTATTTGACAGACTCACTTCCCTTTTCTGTGCACATGTGCACAGTTACACCAGCATAAACAATTTCTGACTGAAGGTTTCTGTTTTGCCCCAGTCTGCCTCATCTCATGTGTCAATAGAATGTGTCTCCACGTGGGTCTCGAGTGACCACTTGTGATCTTACTTCCCTGTTCTATATGCAAATAAACACATACAGCATTTGCGTTTGCAAAGATTAAATGCATTGTTTTTAACCGGCGGGAAGCAGCAATGCACTTACCATGCCTAGTCTGCCAGAAATTAAAAGAAGAAGAAGTTTGCAAAGACCTTGGAGCACGGGCCAAATCAAAACTCTACGGCCCAAATGGAAATCAGACAGCGTGTTTCATGTGTGCTCCATCCACGAGAATCCATTTTGCCTGTTGTTGTGGCTTCTTCTTGTTAATTCACACTTTAAAATGGACCACACTTATATAGCACCTTTCTAGCCTTCCGCCCACTCAAAGCGCTTTACACTACATGTCGTGCTCTGAGTGATCAAATCGATAAAGAGACAGATGCCTTATCAATCAAAGAAAACAGTCTGAAATCACAGCCATGATGACAGATTTGACTCCACTCACATGTGTCCCTGTGGCACAGTCAGGTTGAGGTTGCTGAGGACCTTCAGTTTGCTGTACGACCGGCATACATCTTGACACCGGATTGCAAAATCCTCCTGTCCAGCAGGCAGAGAAGCCTCCAAATCAGCCTTCATATTCCCCTCCGTCAGCTGGAAGAGAGACGATACTTTGTTAAACAGCAGTGAAAATCCTGTACATGTCCTGTGTTTCTGCAGATATATACTGATTATTTTCAGATTTCAGATGCTGCACTTGTCCTTCACTATTTACTGTAAGCGTCATATGCACATACATTATGAGGGCTAATGAGAACTCTTGAGCCTCAAAGTGTCAAACTCTGTCTGTAGTATTTTTTCTTCACTTTTAGGACCTGATGCTGGACTATTTAAGACTACAGACAATAGGGAGCACTGAATAGTGGTTGCAAGAATGGATGAATGTATTTCAGAGGTTCAATCATACACTCTTCCTCCAAGAAGGAAGGTTTTATATGAGGAATTAATCCAGTATCTATTCTTTGACAATATTACTTTGGTAAATGGATTAAAAAGAATCTGACACATAATAAATACTGTAGATGTTTGGCAGTATGAATTATAATATACTCGTACAGACCTGCTGTGAGCTGTTAAATGAAACTGAGACAAAAGTGTTTTGATTGTGATCAGGTTTTATGGTGCACTTTACAGGCGTTTTTTAAAATGTTGCTGCAGTTTGTTTGTGTCACTGAAGTGGTTTAATTGTAATACATTCATGACTAAAACAGGGCCAAAATTGTCTTGTCTCCCTCTTTCTTTTTCCACTTTCTCTCCCTCAACAATGCCACAAATTTGGCACCTGTTTCTCCCAGACATTTGTAAAACCTCCTGTGCCTTCCACAAATATTCTGCAATCCCACATAGGAACAACCTACAATGCATTGAATTAACTGTGAAAAGCTTAAATCCTCAGTTAAACAACCTATGTGTCTCTTTCAATACAAGGCTCTCAACTAAACACATGTACTTAAGCAAATTCAGACACATTTGGTTTAAAATCTGTCAATAAAGTGCTTGAGATTCTTCTGCTATTGTCACCTCATCTGGATGGGTTTGTTATACTGTAAAGCACTGCTGTTAAATGATGTTATACTGCTAATAAACCACCATGATTGGGTTAAGTAAATCACAAAATACTAAATAATAAACTGAATGTTATCTAGAGCTGCAACGATTAGTCAATTAATAGATTAGCTGATCGACAGAACATTAATCTGCAACTATTCCAGTAATCAAGGAAAATGCTAAAAAACGTTGCCAGTTGCAGCTTCTCGAATGCGAGGATTTAAAACTTTTTGTGTCATACATGATAGTAAACTGAATATCTATATATCCTATTTTCTGACATTTTATAGACAAAAGATTAACTGATTAATCGAGAAAATGATCATCAGGTTAATTGATAATGAAAATAATCGTTATATGCAGCCCTAATGTTATCGTAAATTGAAGACGGTGATGTGAGGCAAATAAAACGGTAAATAAAACTACAATTCAGACATTTTATTCCTTTGCAGAGCAGACGTTTGGAGCTCCATCACTAGGAGTGGTGCTTTAACAAGGTTTTACTGCAAGCAGCTGAACAGAAAAATGCAAACCATTCTTCTGTGTAAGCCAGTCACCAAACCACTGAGGGAGGCAACCAGATTAGTCTTTCTTTTTTCCAAGTATGCAAGTGGAGAGAGAAACTAGTTTGCCCTTAACTCAAAAGTCCGATATGAATGCCACTTCTGGCACAACATGTCAGAAAAAGCCCTCTCGTGCTCTGATATTCCCGGTGTTTTCTCTGCATCTTGTCAACCTTCAGCAGGAAAAAGCATCTGGGTCGTAAAACAATTCTTTGCCCAGTAATCTCTAATAACAGCCTTCTTTCACGGGTTTCCCCCAGTCTCCGACTAACTCCCTCCTTTAATCCAGCATCTCTCATTTTCCAGTGAGGAGATTAGGGAGACTGCATTGCGTAATCTGACGCATTTGGTTGACCTCACCTTTAGCACAATAGCCTACATCTGCAAAAATATACATTATCATCACTAAACCTCATTTTGTATGAATTAGTCTGTGGTTGCTGGTGGTTGTGATCATTCCAGACAACAAGCCTGATTTTAAACCCAGTTAAGATCCATCAGTGACATCTGAGATAACGCTCCAGAAAGTAAAAGTTTCCTTATCTACAGGAAAACACACTGACAGGAATCAAGCTGATGGAGAAGAAATCAGGTATTTTGAGCCAAAACTCACCCCGAGAAGATGTAGACAAAAGGTAGAAGTGGAAAGGAAGAAGAGCGGCTGGTGAGTGTGTCTACAGGCTGAAGAGAACAACTAAAGAGCATGTGAATATCAGCTGACACAATCATGTCAGTGCATAAATGCAAAGTGGAAGAACAGGTTCAGTACACGCTGGTGGAGGATGGATGAATTTCCTCTGAAGAATACCCACCCACCCACATACACACACACACACACATACACACACACACACACACACACACACACACTCCACAGCTTGTAACAGGTGGTTTTACTCCTAAGTCTATAGTATTGACAGAAAATGTCATTTTTCATTTTTTTTAAATGTCAAATCAGTGAGTTTTTGTAGCCATTTGTACACAAACACCAAACATTTGCTGCTTACAGCTTCACATGTTGTAAGATTAATTTGCTTTTCATTGTCATTATAAAATTAATATGTTGATATTTTTTGGTTTTCAGCTGAAAACGCCACTTTGGGATCTGATTTTGACATTTTAAGTGTTTCATCGATTAATCCAAAAACAGAACATAGCAAAATCCCAAAAGAGATGCTACAGTTGCAGCATCTCCCATCTAACCTACATCTTATCGATGAACAAGCCTGTAGAGAAAACAGCACGTTGAGCCTCTGCAGGCTCTTCGTGGACACTTTCCTCTGATGATGATCTCAATCTGCACAACAAAGCTTCCCTTTTCATTCATACTAACGCTCTGCTCTGGTGATCAGGAAGAATTCCTACCTTGCCTGCCAAGTTAATGCCAACTTGCGTCACCGCCAAGTGGATGAAAATGGGCTTGACAGGCGCGCTCAAATCTCTCCGGATTCAGCAGCAAACGCGGCGAGTGAGACGCTTTCCCGAGCAGAAACTGATAAAGAATGGCTGACTACTGTCGGGGCTATTTATAAGCTGAGCCTCGGTAGCCTACATCCACCGACCAGCTGCTGCACTTTCACTTCTCCCCTTCACATCAGCGCGGCAGCAGCAGCAGCGGCGCGGTGCGCGTCCAAACGTGCACGGCGCTGCCCTTTCCCTCCCTCCCTCTCTCCCTGATGTTGAAACGATAAGGCTCATCCTCCCTCCCTCCTCTTTTCGCCTAACACATCTAGCTGTATATTATGCCAAAAGCAAAAAGAGCAAAAATCGTTGCGGCTGCTTCCCACAGAGTTTTCCTCCACCTCTCGGTTTGCTGCAGCAGCGTGCCTGCAGTAAAAGGCCCGCTGTCATGGACCGACTCAATCCTGAGCGGTTTTATTTCCGGAAAGAAAACACCCTAAATCATACTAAACAGCATTTTACCCGCTCCTCCATCTCGGTGCAGTCTGCGGGTCCGAGGGTCGCATCATCCCGACTCGCAGCCTCTGCGTCCATGGCAGCAGGGAGGAGAGCGGACCGGGCAGCCGGCTGGATCGCTGCGAGAGAGACAGCGAGAGAGGAGGAGAGAGAGGGATGCGCTGTGGGACTTTTTTATACTGAAGTCACAATCTGTTCTACCTGCACACTGTTCAGAGCAACGACTGATCTATAAATTCCTGGATTTTGATGAACTTTCTGATCGGTTGTGGGCCTATAAGGGCTGCAGACCAAACCTGTAGCTGCAGGGGCTGATGCTCCACTGCAAAAAATATCCATTTTGACATGTAATTTGATTAGCAATGATGAGGTTCTTATTTTTCTTCAGTTAAAAGAAATAATTTGCCAAATTGGTTGAATAAATTCACTTTAATAATTATCTATAGCCATGTACATTATTCAATATCATGTTGCCTATATTCAGTACACTTGTTTTTGATGAACAAAACAGGGACTTGAAACTGGTGTGGAAACAAGTGCAAGTATGTTAATTCACTTTTGTGCTTTTTTTTTGCACTAAATAACTTGATTTGATGGCTATTTTTTGCAGTGTAGCCAACCTGCCTGGAGGAGTGACTGATACCTGCAGTCATCTCATTTAGCAAAGATCCTTCACCTTCAGTATTATGTGTCTGCTGAGAGGCGTCTTGTCCGGTTGCATTTCGCCTTCATTTCCTCTGGGTATGATGATGTATCAGACTGTTTCATCCTGAAAGAGGTAAAACTTATCCACCCCTCCATTCCAGACTCTGCAGAGAAGACCTGTGAATAAATGATGTCGTAATTATTTTCATAGTTGTGTCAGTTTATGTTGTAGTTCCCATAGAAACCACAAGATGGAAGCACAAAACAAGGGACTAAAGAGAGGAGCCTGCCTGAGGACATGGTGGAGTTTAATCAATGATTATCAATGTGCAGAGGTGGAAACTCATTTATTCAAGCACTGCACTTAAAGCTGGAGTGCAGGACTTTTACATATAAATGAACGTCCCTTGCCAAACCAGTTCACACAATGCTGATTAAGCCTATCACGCCAGGTAAATCTCTATTTCTTCTTCTTCTTGTAAAGTTTTAGCATTGTGGACGCCACTAGGCGTATTACTGCCCTCCACAAGACAACATTTAACTGACACAATCACACTTCATATTTTCATATATAACCCTGAATTATGCAGGAACTGTAAATCTCTGTATTTCACAGTATACCGGAGATTTTAAATCTGGTGCCTGTGGCGACATTCCCGCGCTGGCCGGATGAATGCATACTGCGCATGCTCAACGGGCAGAGCACGCGCACCAGAGACTTCCGCCGGCCGAGCCGGCTAAATTCCGGTTAGCCCTCAGCTAACTTTAACGGGGATAAAATAAAAACAACACAACAATAGCGACAGAGTAGGCTACTGCTGAGCGTATGAGGTAAGTATGCGTCCACAGTGTTTTTGTAATTACTCTCACTGCCAGAAGGGGGAGACAAAAGTCACACACTGCAGGTTTAACATTTTCTTAATGGCTTCCATAGCTAAAATCAATCTGAACAAAATAACTCTTCACTAGATTTCCTCCTTTGTCCCCAAGAGGGTTTACAGCTTAGAAATGCTTTATAAACTGGATTAGAGGCACTCGACACAGGTAAACACCACAGGTAGGCTCAGTAAGGCCGGATCCAGACCAATCAGAGTCAGCAGGGGGAGGAAACCTCTGCGGGGTGGTTTACCTGCATAGCACAATATCACACACTGTGATCTGCTACAGACATGTTTTACAACAATTAAAAATACTCAGCTTCCATAATAATTTGTATCTAATATGGTTTTTACACAAATAAGTTCAATTATCTTGCTAGAAATAAAAAAAAAACATCTTCTACCTCATTGACGAATCCAGAATCTATTAATATGGAAACATTTTAATTCAAAAAGTTAAACTACAGGATGTAAGATGTGTCCTACTTCACTGAAAAGTCTCATTGTATGTGCACTGGAGGCTTCAAGCTCCCACATCACGCTTATGTAAGTTGCATATTAGACCATGATTGGCTCCAAACTAGTTGTGATGTCACAAATCATGCTTGTAGGCCTTGAACTCAGATATAAGGTGAGCACAAAGAAACTTTCCCTCTTCAGTTGATGAATGTGAAAACAGCCCTTTGGAGTCAAATTCTGCACAGTGAAGCTCAATACATCCAAGTGAAGGAACAAGAAGAAAAACCCATTTTTGAGTGGAGGAGGGCTTTAAATAGTCTTTACAGGCCCACAACAGCTAATGGTTCCTGATCCAGCTGAAGCTCTCTGAGAAAAAAAACACACACAAAAGAATCTTTAAAAATGGAGAAGAAATAAAGCGAGAAAGAGAAATCCCCCCTCCTCCTCCTCCTCCTCCTCGGATGTCTGATGGCGTGATCGCAGCTTTAGGCAGGGAAAAGTCGCAGAGTAACAAGGCTCACAAATGACTTCAGCCTACAAAAGCTACCACACAATGCTATTGTTACATGTAAAACGGCGTAAAACCAATAAACAAATGAATCAATCAAATCAATCAAATCATTAGGTCATGGTTCTGTCTTTTATAGTAGAAGTGAGAAAACATTTAATATGCTTACAGTACATGTAGAGATATAATAAGGCGTTTGGCCTGTTTGAAAATGATCAGAGCGAACAGACGTCACTGGTGTCTGTTGGAAGTCAAAGGTAAGCAGGATGTGTCTGTTGTTGCTTCTGCTGCTGGAAAATTGTAGTAATTGGACATGACTGTTAACAGACTTGAGAGTTGTTTGTTCTTGTATTTTATTTAATACATCCTGGTGTCACTTGTTGCTGTATGCGCTTTAATGTAAAGCAGACTGAGTTTAGCTGTAATGAAATGTGCTGTATAAATAAAACTTTTAAACTTTTAAACTAATGACTCACTGTGAACTGAGCTGCACATTTGGGAGGCAGATTTTTACGTTTTGTGTCCTCCTCTTGCTTTAAAAAAACAATTTGCCCATTGTTGAGGACAAAATAAATTGAGCATTACATTGAACATTGAGCCAAAAATGCTTTTTAAAAAGCACCCGCAAAAACAACAAAAAATCCACTTCTTGATATGTTTTCTTTGGCAGAAAAATAGAGAGGTGATGTAAAAACCAAACCAGCTAATGGATGTAAAACCTTGTGAATGTCTCTGGCTTGTTTTGTGCCCTTAAGAAAAACATAAAACTCCAGCCTGCTCTTGAGGCATCTGTCCTAAAACTGTCAATGCTCACATATTTAAAACTATATTTTACATATTTGAGTTTAGAGCATAATACTACTACAGTCATGATTTGGGTTTTATGTCCCAGTGGAGCAAAAAAAAGTACAAAATGTCTTGTTTTAAAGCACTTTGGATAAAAGATTCTGGATACATGACCAAAACATAATCCACGTTTTGACAGTTTTATGAAGTTCTCCTTCATTAAAACAATGTTTAAGTGCATAAATGGCCTTGCCACAGGTATAATCTGTCAACTTATTCAAAAATATGACTTGTGGGCAGTAAAGGGCTCTAAAATATGGAACATAATTCTGCCAGAACTAAAAACACATTCAGAACTTAAAGTTTTCAATACAAAAGTGAAACAATGGCTTAAACAACAACAAAGATGTGCACATTGAATAATATCTGACTGGATCCACTTCACACACGTACACAGTCTGTCAGTCTTTTACCTGTCTTGTTTTTATCCTGATTCTGTTTTATCGATTAATGTGTTTGATAGTTTGGGGATGGGTGATAGATGCCCTATCTACTTTTTTTATCTGTTGCATTGCTTATCTGTATGTAACAAGAGATAAAAGAAATAATGCCACTAACATACTTGGCACAGACAGTTTTAAGAGCTTTAAAATGATCACTTTATATGATTCCACATCCTGTGCTGGGAAGGACTTTTAGCCTGTCATGTCTTTAAAAGTCCACAGAGGGGCAGACTGGATCAGCTTAAACTAAAGCAGGAAGCAGTGTGGTTAGAGGGGGGTGTTTGCATGCACAGGAATGAACAGACAGAGGGGAAAAAACATAAGAGAGGGGGGTGGGTTCATGTGCACAAGTCAATGAAAGGGCGACAATGTGAGGGTCCACTTCATTCACTGAAAAGCAATTAATATTCCAGGATCACAGTTGGGCAGAATTGGGTCTATTCAGAGCTATTTTTAGCTCAGAGGCGTGCAGTATTGTACAATCATTCAAAAGTATTGAGTGTGCAGGCTTTGGCCAATTAGGCCAGATAGCCCCGGTGTCACATCCAAACTGAATAAACGACTCACGAGTTATTCAATCAAAGTTATCTGCTGTGGGTTTTTCTGCTGAATCTGGAAATAAAACCTCAAAGAGTCCAAAGAGCATGTTGCCTAATTGGGTGAAGGGTTGAAGAAAATCTGTCTGATTAGCCTTCTCCAACAGACGGGGATTAAGCTTTTAGTCTGTAATTATTATAAAGCATACGTCAGCAGATATCCACCCATTTCAGACAGCCAGTGGAGCGGAGGGATGTCCTGCTAGGTGACTGCGCTCTCTGCCAGGCCCGCTCAGACGTGGAGACCCTGGAATAGGAGCAGGAACAGGAATATCCTCCTGAGTCAGTGCCACGACGCTGACACACACATACACACACACACACACACACACACGCCCCGGCAGGGCTGCCTCTGCTCCGATAATAAGCATCCTATGCTATTCTGCTCAAGATGGCGGTGCAGGCAGCGGAAAAGGACGGAATAGTGAGTATTTTGGAGCTGCATGGGAACCGGGGCGGGGGTTGGATGTACTGGCTGTCGTGTGTATTGTCTTTGCATGGTGGACTGTGGGTTTGATTTAAGCGCACCGTTGTGTCGATTATCCGCTGCTTACTGTAAATGCGGAGCGCCGTGCGCAACGCATACAGAGCGCGAGACGACTCCTCTTTCATCCCGGAGGAAATGGGAAATTCAATACGTTCGCGGTGAAACGTATCGGTGTTGTGTGCTCACCTAGGCCGCTCAGCCGGTGCTCTGAATGTGCGCATTCACGTTGCCATTGCAGTGCAAGATGCGGCCAATTTGGTGCCTGCTATATTGATTTATAATCTCATATGGCTCAAGACAGGAGCCCCGGTAACAACATGACAGGTCTGCTGCCACCTCGTCATTGTTGGGAACAGCCGCATGCGAGGCCACACCGTGTGTATTCCTCCTCAAACAGGCCTGCAGCCTCATGCTGGGTGTTTAACCTCGGCCGTGCCAGTTTATATCCTACCTGACAGGGCGATAAATGACAGTTTGCATCCTGTGTTTTTTTGTCACTGGTGTTGAAGAATGTGGAAGATGAGCAGCTGAACGACTCGCTGGGGAACCCCGGCCTCATCTCACCTGACAAGGAGGATTTATCACGTCTCCTGGTATGAAAGATGCTTTAATTGTCTCCCAAGTGTTTGATGCTCGTTCCCGGCTGTGCGTAATAAATTCACTGCTTTGCATAGACGGTGCCATTCAGCGGACGCATCCGGGGCGGCATGCGGCCAGGAAAGAAGATCATAGTGATGGGCATTATTGATTTGGAGCCAGACAGGTAAGATAACACTTCATCATGCATGCACACCTTATCTAGAACCTGTCTTTATCTCGCCACGTTTAAATCGGCCTATGTTATGTCATCCACATGATTCCAGAGATAGGCTTTTTGTTTTTAAGGCCAGTCAGACTTGCAAAGCCACTCCAGGACACACTGAGTAATGCGTGGGCAGCCAGAGAGAATGGTGGCTTCTTAAGTATGCAGAGACAGGGCGTTCCCTCAGCACCAGGGAGGAAAAAAAAGGGGGAATAAAGAAAATAGAAGACCCAGTAAAGCAGACTTTTGGGTGTGTCCTTACCCTACATGGAAACTTATGTCAAACTTGGAAGAAACCTCTCCATGACCTCATCATGTTCAGTGGCTGCTGCTGGCTCAGTGTCCAAGTTAAAGTTCATGTGAATGTCCCGGCTTACTTAGCTGCTCCGTGATGCAAAATACACAGCTGTTTTCCTTCGTCGCATCCCAGCATATTAGTCACTGTAATAATCATGTCCTCACACTTGCACAAAGATGCCTGTGTGTAAACAGCACAGCTGCAGGGGAGGGGAGGTAAACCAGAACTAGCAGCAGGGATTATGCATAATTAACACACAGTTAGTTTGCTCTTACACAGCAGCAGCAGAATTATATATTTGACTTATCCCAGATTAGCTATTGGACTCATATGCTACACCTTTACCATCCCGTGCTGCCCGTCTGACCACTCAAAGCTCTGTTCCCCTTCCTCCCTCAGCTTTGATGTGAGCCTGACCTGTGGCCGTGACTCAGAGAAGGAGGAGCCACCACATGATGTGGCCCTGAAACTAACCGCCCGCTTCACTGACCGCCAGTTCCTGCGCAGCGCCCGGATCTCTGGGAAGTGGACAGAGGAGGAGGCGTCCACCGCCTACTTTCCCTTCATCCCCGATCAGCCTTTTAGGGTAAAGACCCCTTTGTGCATTCATGACTAATTCACATGTCAGATGATGCTGGACACTCCGTGTTTGGAAGCAGGTTCCGGTTTATTTATTTATTTAATGTTTATTTGTATAGGGACAAGTATAAATAGTATTATGGCCTTAGCTAATTTGCAATGCCTGTCCATAGATGGGCCTTTAAAATACATGCAACAACAATGATGCAATGAAAGTATCATAAAACGACAGGCACCAGATCACTCATGACTACATGAGCAATCCCTCTTTAAAAACAGTTTCAATTTGAGTCTAAAATGATCTAAAATGATAAATTCTGTGAGTAAGGACTTCCTCATGTTGATCCCCTGAACAGAAAAAGCCGTCTGTCTAAATGAGGATTTATGAAAGGGCACCATACGATTCCCAGTACCTCGTGTTACTGAGACAGAAACCCTGAGAGGAACCAGCAGGTCACTGAGCACCTGAGGAGCCTGGTTATTCAGGCATTTATAAAAAAGTTTAAGATCAGCAAATTTAATAAAATGATCAAAGCTTAACACATTTAATTCCTTAAGAACGTGGCGGTGGTAGGATCTTATCGGTTTCTTCGATTATAAATCATCATAAGAGGCTTGATTGTTGTAGATGCTGCTTGTGACCAAGAAGTAACACAATAACTTAAATGTGAGAGATTGAACCTGTGACCTTGGATGTTGTGGGATGCTCTCTATTACTGGGGAATCCTTCTCTCTCCTTTGACCTGTTATTCATTATTATGGTTACAGTTTAGGTACAGTACCAGTATACACGTTCTCATCCAAGTGAATAAGAAGGTTTGTCTAAATTTTGAACGGGTCTGTATTTGTATGAAACCTGGAACTGATTTTTGTTGGATCTTATTTGGCCATCGCTTCTATTGGTGATAATAACATTTTGCTGACTTACTTCGTTGCTATGATTTGACTCTACAAACACAGCGTTACAACAGAGTTCATGAGGGCAAGTCAAACAAAGTGGTCAGATAATCAGACATGTTGTTCCAAGACAAACTATATTATCTAACACACTTGTTTGACAGTGAAAACAAAGGTAAATCCTTTCAGCGTTGTGTTGCGAAACTGCTTTAACACACAGCTACTGTTAGAATTTGCAAAACAAATATATTGAAAGGGTTTTTTTTGGGTGGAATCTTCCTTTTTAAAAAGTCTGACTTAAGCATTGCAAGCGATGTAACTGCAAGAGAGGTAATCACATGTCACAGCAGTAATGCTGAAGAAATAAGAGCCAAACAGGAAATGGTTTTCCATGCTGCATCATATCTATCTAATGTAAATACAGGCTGTATCCTGTGTAGTGGTGTGTTTACAGTACGAGAGGCTGCATCAGCTGTTGGTGTTGGACGTTGTGGGGGGTTGAACAGCAGCACATATGCACGATGACTAATTGTCATAGGACCTGAGGACTTGTTAGCTCTGTGATGTCATATTCCGCTCTAATTATTCTGAATGTGGACGTGAAAAAAACACACATGATGTTTTGACTAAAAATATATGATGAGGTGTTTCAGTCCAGTGAGCTGTACTCTAACTGATGAATGGAAACGTACCATCATATCTACTAAAAGACAGAAGGTTCAGTCCTAAATTGTTTCTAAAGAATGCTGAAACTACAAGACATAATTATCACTCAAACGACTCTACAGATACTATTTTGAACTTATTTTTAGAGGTGATCCCTGCGTTTGGTTATGTAACGTCAGACTGTCTGATAAAGTGTCATTGTTTGTGGTCGGAGCGTGACCAAGCAGGTCAGCACAGTCACGACTCTGTCAAAAGCTGGGGGCTGGAGATTAAGGCTGTCATGCAGATTACTTCCAACAAACTGCCTCATGAATTGGGAGGCATGTGGACAAGACACATGATGTGCTGCGGTCTCAGAGCGTTTCTGTTACTCGATTCATCGAAAACACTCCTCGTCTGCCTCAGAGCGCGATCACACCTGCGAGTTTGTTCTCCAAACTATACCGAGAAAGATTTACACTGTTGCATTTTTGTATTTGGCTTGTTGAGGGTGAGACTGTGCAGCTACAACTGAGCCAGGGGCTTGTAAGCAAAAGTGACATGGACTCACTTGTAGCTTCATTATCAGAGCGTTTTGGTGCTTTGGTACAAGATAAAATATTAAAAAAACTGCAGATTTTGAGCATCAATCCACTTGTTAAACTTTTTACAATATAATTTCCAAGCAGGATAACCAGATGGGTATTTGTACCCATAAAACTTAGTAATAGTTTCACCTTATTTACTTCAGATTTAGTTATCACACTCAGATTGTAAAATATCCGCTAAAATAAGTGGTTTTATTTTAATTGAGTAGCTTTTCCTCTTTTATGAACTCTAAAATCAGCAAATCTGCTTTCAGGGGATTAGTTATTGGAACATATTTATATAAAGTTTTTATGGTCAGGATACCACATTGGCCCTGTCATGGTGTCCAATATGTAAAAAAAGTGACAATTAGCTTTAAACTGGTCTTTAAAAGAGCCGCTTGAGTACTTAAACAAGTTCTTAGTAGGCAAATAATCCCGCTTCTACTTGAGTTAAGTGAAATAACAGTTCTTCTACTTAAGTGGAAGAGCAGTTACTCTTTCCACCAAAGTGTCACTGCTCCAGACTTTAAATAAAATCGCTG
This sequence comes from Scomberomorus guttatus, assembly GCA_038419695.1. Classification (NCBI taxonomy): domain Eukaryota; kingdom Metazoa; phylum Chordata; class Actinopteri; order Scombriformes; family Scombridae; genus Scomberomorus; species Scomberomorus guttatus. The sequence goes on from CM076458.1 coordinate 6,448,860, forward strand.
CACACATTCCTGGTGTGAAGTCGCTTTTATTATGGAGGCAGTCAGCTGATGCTTTTATCCCGTGTAGTATGCCATAAATACAGCAGCAGAATAGGTTTGCATCCCTAAATCACCACCTCATACACTACTAGAAGGCAAAAAGCGGCGTCTCAGGCTCTAACAAGAGGTGATTAAATATTCTTGTATTTCCTTTTACGAAGCAGAGAGAAGTGCTTGAAAGGAAAATGAGAAATGAGATTATCTTCATTGCCCTGCTGTTGATTTACTCATTTTTGTTCATCTGAACTTGCATTCTTAATGATTTGTGTTATCCAATCTTTTTTTCCTCCCTCTTTCTGTTTCTTTCTCTCCATCGTTCTCTTCTCCTGCAGATTGAGATCCACTGCGAGCACCAGAGGTTCCGAATATTCGTGGACGGACACCAGCTCTTTGACTTTTATCACAAAGTAAAATCTTTGGCCTCTATCGACACAGTACGGATACAAGGAGACCTACAGATCACCAAGCTCGGTTAACTTCCCGCTCCAGCTCTGCAAAGTCGTGTGTGAAGCAAGGACTTGATCACAGATGAACACACACACACACACACACACACACACACACGCATGCGTCTGTTACGTCATCATCCATAACCCATCATGCAACACTGCAGCAGCATAGCAACTGGAAAAAAGTGACAAGTTAGAGTTCCTCTGCTTTATTTCATTCACTTCTTTTCATTCCTTTCTATTTAACCAGGATCTGATTGATTCTGATTGATTCTGATCTGATCTGATTCTTTGTGGGTGAATGTTTCTGCTCCATTTTCAGGTTTTTCCTCTTCGTAGCCCCAGTTTTGTCAGATCAGGGATCTCACGGCTTGTTAATAGTGCGTTCATTTTTTTATGTTGAATCCTTTAGGGATGCTGAGACAGAGGCAGGTGTGGAAAATTAACTCGGACATTAAGAAACCAAATACTCAGGAAAAATATTTGGCACTTAGCTAATATGAAAGCAAACTGTTGTTGAGGGGTGAAAACCTCAAAATATGACAATTTATCAGACGCTTTAACATAAATTAAAGACTTATGCCCTCGAGTTTTCCTCCAAAATTTCTTGCATAAACTGTAAAATGCGTATTAAAGCTTTTTGTGGCTCACGATCAAGATTTTCACCCAGCAACAGTGACAAGTATGCTGTAAAATTCTGCTGTATCGGACTTGAGCAGTGTTTAGATGTTAACATTGAGCCTTGATTAATTCCCTCAAGGGCATAAACATGATTTTTTTTATATCAGATGAAACTGGTTTAAAGCAAAACATTTAGGTTGTTTGGTGCTTTCAGAATCACTCAGTTGGATGTGTGATTACTGATGTTATCTTCTAAAACTCAACCTGCAGATGATAAGAGTCGAGTATTACACCCTGTTTTCTCTGTGCTGATGTGTCTCCAACTCCGTAGGCACTCCTCTGCCCTCCCTTGGGTTTATTCCAGTTGTCCTGGTAACAACGCTGCAATCTCACCGACCTAAATACCCCAAAATGAGGATTATATCATGACAAGATGTAGCAGAGAGCGTCCCATTCTGTGCACTGGGTGTGTTGGTAGTTTGCACTCATTTTAGCGTTCACTGCAGTTGTTCTCTCGTCGGTAGAAAGTTCTGCTGCTGGACAGGAAGTTGCTGAACTGGACTCTGATCTCTGTGGTTTCATTCACATTTTTCATATAAACCTCATTCAAGCTGCACACTAATAATAAGATATGCAACTTCTCCTCGCATAAAAAAAAAAAAAAACACCCACACTAGTAAATATTTAGAAGAAACTGTGCTGTCAAAGTGTGCAGGTGTTGGCTGAGTGCAAACTAAAATCCAAAACGTTCAGTCACATTCGGCAGTCAGTTGGTTGTTTTGGAAGCAGGATCAGATCCTGATGGTATTTTGAATGTATAGTATTCATGTTTCTATAGTGGCATAGAAGATATAGTAATGCACAAGATGATTACTCACAGTTTTTTGGTGGTATGGCTGGTGCTGTTCTAGTCCATTTTCAGTCTGACAGTATGTCTTACTTTTTTTTTTTTTTTTTTTTAAATGTTTCCTGAATCATTCCACATGGGCGTCTTGTCCACACTGAGGTTAGATTAGAGGTTATAAAGCAGTTATATCCTTGTTTAATGCAGCCAGCAGCCACTCTACACAAGATGTCTTTTTCCTTCACTGAGGCAGAAAGGAAGTCATAATAAATACACAGTAATAGTTTAGGTTACACTCACAGGTATGAAAAGTATTATGTCTCAAAGTGCTCCGTTTACACCTCTTAGAGGATGAACTTTCACTATGCTCTGCAAAGTTTAACACATAGAGCTGTAAGAATATCACAACATAGATATCTGGGTGTCCCTTTCTAATAAGTCACCTTTTATAACGGGTTTATAAATTGTACCTAATGGCGTTATTAATGGTTGATAATGCTATTCATTAATGAGAACAACTTTTGGGTTTCCAGGTTGTGAAAAATCCTTGTTTTTTGTTTGTTTATCCTTTCAATTCAGCAAAAAAACAGCTGTAAATGTTGCTAAACCATCTAATAAGCTATCAGGTTGGCAATTATGTTGATAAATCACAGGTCATCAGTCCATCAGATTGTTCTGCAAGAAATCCTAAAAAGCTAAAAAGACATGCGAGCGTCATACTGCAGGAGGATTTTTCACAACCCAGGCAACTCAGAAGTTGTTCTTATTAATGGATTGTAACTCATCTATAAAGCATTAGTAAATTATTTATTAACCATATTAATAAAATCATGATTTGTAACTTGGAAACCATTTATAAAGGCTGACTTACTAGAAACTTCTAAATAGATGACAATAAAACCTGAACCAGGTTGGAGAAGCTTGTTTGATCACCTTTTGTAGTCATAGAAGCAGATGTTATACGATATCAACACAGCGAAGAAGCAAAGACTTTTGTTGGTAGACCTTTTCACGAGGCTGCACATTAAGATTTTTACATTTTTTACACTGAATATTCAGTGTTGATCTTAAGCTTGTGAAGGTTTTCTCATCACCTTTTGCTGCTGTGAATTTGGAGTAAGCCATGACATCTGTGTAGATCTCTGCAGATCACTGCGGGACGCTCGTTTATCGATGCGTACCATCGCTCACGTTAATGAAGCCGCCTTTAGATTTCTGTGCAAACCTTAATGAAACTTCTTTAACATCTCAGTGAGCTGCGGCTATGTGCAGCATTCATCAAAATACAGAGATGCTGCTCACTGTACGTGAATGCACTGAGCATTTACTAATTCCTTTCACGTAGCAATAAGGTTGCTGCTCCAAAACTGACTGTTCTGGAGGCCAACTTGTTTTCTCCTGGTTGGTCAGACGGAGTCTTCCTGAGTGCCAGAACTGTCGTTTTTGCTTGGCAGGCGCTGGTTTATTTCGGATACAAACAGGAAACGAGTTCAGTTTGGTATGAGAGGGCAGTGAGAAGTGCAGCTTTGAGCCAGTGCGATGCATCATTACTCCAGTATTACAACAGAACAAATAACATGTAATTGTGTGGACAGGGTGTGTTTTTGGGTACTGTTTTTTTTTTGTTGGTGTTCTTTCTTTTAACAATTGACCATGCATTTGTAATACTACAATTTCTTGTAAAACCATGTTAATATACACTATGTAAAGATTATGATATAACTCAGCAGTATGTTTCATTGATGTGGAAACAAGATGTGTGTTGAAGTGTAATACAGGTTACTGTTTTCGGCTCCTCTGCTGTCGTTTATAGCACACGGAGCCAATGGGGGAGGGAGACGAACAATTCGAGACTTCCTGTACTAAAGGGCTGGAAAGGGAGCTTTTTATGTATGTGTGTGTGCGTGTGTGTGGGTGGGTGCAGGGAGTGTGTTTTGCTCAACATAATTAGCAAATTGTTTTTGGGACTGTTGTGAGCGTTTTCCCATTAGGTTTGCTGCACAGTTGAGTGTGGTGCAGGTACACGATAAGCATGCAGGGTACTTGAGCTTACTTATTTGGTACTGGTGCACTTTAAAAAAGGCGTTGGTGTCCACTTAAGGGACTCACAACTGCTTGGTATTCCAGTAAGCAAAGACACAGAACCGGTACATGTGCTTGTGTATTTGGAAAACCTCAACATGTGTTGTGTTCCTTCCTGACATGTAGTGTTAAATACAACCGATCCCAGTTACTGATCTCCTAATGATCCCATGTCCTTTGAAGAACAATCCTGGGAAATGTAATTACTCCTCCGCACTATTAATTTAATTACATTCCTTTAAAAGTATAACTAAAATAACTGAATGTCATTCTCTTCCTGATTGTAATCTGATGATAAATGCCAAGGTGGACATACTGTTTATTTTCACCTTAGTTTTTTTAGGATCCCCACTTCACATCTGTTCAGGTATATTTCACAGACACTTTCTACCCTCCATTTAAAAAATCTGATGTAAGAGAAACCATTTGTTTGACCCAGGTCTGTACGGTACCCTGGTTTTGGACTTTGGATGTACATATTTATGAACGTGGCCTCACAGGCTTCGTTTTTTTTACACAATGAATACCAAACTGAGTAACAAGCAGGAAGCATTTTGTTGTGCATGTAAGCTAGTACCTGGCGATCTTGTATACATGAAAGGTTGAGGGTATTGCCAGTTTTTGTTCCAATCAAGCATGCTTTTATGTTATAAACATCTGTCAGGCGCTTTGCAAGGGCAAAATTCCCCTTGTGGTTGGATTTTTCTTTGGCCTGTTTATCTTTATAGCCTAGTATTAATGAAGATTCCAGTTTAGTACATATCCAAATTACAACCTTTGAACACAAACATTAGGATGCACAAAGCAAGAGTATGAACTTAAGTATCTAACTAAAGCTTTTTCTCCCATAACGTTTAACAGGTAGAACAACAAAATGACTTTCTATTAAGTGCTAAAAACCTAGATGGCTGTTGTGAGAACAGCTACATCATGATGTCCATTTATGAAGTGTCCTCTGAGTAGAAGTAGGCTGATCTGTTGCTAATGTATTGTGTGGTTGTACAATCATGTTATCATTTCTATTTATTACAGTGTAACCAACAGGGTTGTGCGTGTGTGTGTGTGTGTGGTAAAGTCATACCTACTGTATTTGGTAACATACTAATTTTTGCTGTTTATATGAAGGCATCTTGAAAAGTTGAGTTTTTTTATAATGATGAGTGTTCTGGGAATTCGTCCAGATGAAACTGAATTTGGGATGGTAATGTCAAAGACAAATGTCGTGCACAAATGTTACAAACAAATGAAACGAAACAAGCAGTTTAGGTCAAACTGCCCCTCGTAGATTCTTTCTCCTGCAATTTTTAACCCCAAAACAAGGCAAACTATCATTTTGACTTGGGTGTTTTGTAGGTTTGAGGATCACCAGGGTGTTGGCTGCTGTAACTTTGATCTTTTGAAAGTCTTTCATGTTACAGAGCATCATGTTGGCCCTCTCTGTGCTGTTTCATGTTTTTTTTTTTTTTTTTTTTTACACAGTGGAGCAGATGTCTGCTCTGTCACCACAAAAAACGTGAGCCCCTTTATGTACAACATGATGTCAAATTCCCAAAATATCCTGAGACGACCCTGATTTTGTGTCTCATTGAGAATGTGCACTGATCCAGTATTTAGATGAAGACAGTAACATTCTGCCATTGTGTTAGACCTCTTCAAATGTTTTTCTTTTTTTTTTTTTTCATCTCATGCTTTTGTAAAAACAGCTTCTTTGCAAACCAATAAACTTCTCATCTTGGAAAGTGCTCAGTGTCTCATTGCTCAGATGCTTTCAGCACTTACTAACATACACAAAATATTCAACCCAACAGCAAAGAAAACAGGTCAATACATCCCAACCAAACTGCATATGTTTTTACTAATAAAAGTGGATGTTTCTTTCAGTCTTATTTTAGCTTACAGAATAGTATCAAGTCCGCAGGAGTTAGATGATAGATTCACACCCTCTTACACAATTTTAAATCTTCAGTTGGATTGTGTAAGTGATTCTGCACGTCTTGTTCACTGTGTATGAATAGGGAATAGGGCAGCTAAGAGTTTTTTTTAATCAATCAAACTTTATTTGTATAGCACCTTTTTGTACAGGTTAGTTCACTTCCAAGTGCTTTACAGATGACTGACAAGCTGAAAATAAGAACAAGCGAAAACCGTAAAATCAATGAAACTAATGTCATGTAATAATAACCTCCGGTTGCAGCAGCATGGAGTAGACGTGTGTTCGGGAGCTCCACTACACTTCTTATCTTACCCTCACTTTAAAATGTTTATTTCTTCTGAAAAATCCTCACAAATAGTGATATACGCAACCCTGAGTAGAATGACAAAACCATGCAGAGAAAAAAAGCCCGAAAAGGACTACAGATGACCAATTTGTTTCAACATTGCATTGTTGCAACACCTTAGCAAAGGCAGCAGTTAAGGAGATGCTAGTGCTAGCTCTACTTCAGTTACAAATGAGGATGTCTTGGTGGCTATCACCACATTGAACTCTACAGTGGACAAAAGATTTGATGAAATCAATGCAACCCTCACTGGTCTGAAATCTGCACTTGCTGAGATCAATGTCCGTTTACATCAACAAAGGAAGCCACACAATCACACGAGAAATGGATTGAAGAGCTGGAAAGACGGTATGCTAACCCTATTGGAATCTGCACAACAGCAGGCTAAGATTGATGACATCAAAGCGCGCTCCTGGCGACAGAAATTCAAATCGTGGGCATCAAAGAGAAAGCTGAGAAAGGTAAACCATCTGACTTTGTGGCCAAACTTCTACCCGAGATTTTAGGAGAGGAACATTTTAATAAGCCAATAAAACTGGATAGGGCACACAAAAGTCTTAAACCTGCCCAAGAAAAATAAGTCAAGACCTATCATAGTGAGGCTGCACAACTACAGAGTCAAAGAACTTGTGCTGTGGCCAGCAAGACAAAATTCTCCCCCTTACCTACAACGGTGCAACGGTGCACATCTTCCCAGACCTGACCACAGCGACTCTCCAAAAATGTCACCAGTCTGAGATCAAAGAGAAGTGCAAGGAAAGGAAGATCAGATATGGATTTCGGCACCCCGCCAGGTTCATCGTCACCGTTGGCAACAGCACTGACACTTTCACACTTTTCACCAGCCGGTGCGGAACAGTTCCTGAAACAGAATGTGGCCAACTGGTAGCTAATCATATTGTAAAAAACAGGCAAGCAGCCACCCAGCGATGGCTCTTTACACATCTGAAATTGCTGAGAGGAGATGTTTATTTCCTTCAAGAGACACATATTAAAAAGATGGCAGTAAGACAACTCCACCCTGCGTAGGTGTGTCAGGTCTACCAGTCAAACTTTAGTGCTAAAGCAAGAGGGGTGGCCATACTTATACAGAAAAATGTTCCATTCATCCACACACAAACCATCACCGATCAAAATGGCAGATGCCGTAGTGGTATGCCGGTGACGCTGGTAAATGTATATGGTCCGTATTTTGATGACCCAGACTTCTTTAAAAAATTATTCTATACTATACCCAATCTATCAGACTGTGATCATTGGAGGGGATCACAATTGCCTTTTAGATTCAAAATTAGATAAGCAACCAAGCCAATTGGGTACATCTAAGGGCAGTACATCATTAAATACTCTTATTCAATCCTATAATCTAGTAGATATTTGGAGATTATTCCATCATACTGGAAGAGACTTTTCATTTTTCTAATCTGTTCATGGATAGATCATTTTTGCTGGATTCAAGGTTGCTATCAGCTGTTTCCTTGTGTACCTATCACAACATTCTTATATCAGACCATGCCCCTGTTTAGCTGGATCTCAAATTGGAGATCGTTATGGGAGATTATGCCTGCCGTTTGAATACCTCTCTGTTAAATGACCCAGAATTTTGTGCATTCCTCTCAAAGCAAATTTCAGTATTTATGAGCACTAATGATAACGGTGATGTAAATGACTCTATACTTTGGGAATCCATGAAAGCTGTTCTTAGAGGCCATATAATGTCAAATGAGGCAGCAGAAAAGAAACATTCTAGTATGAGACTATCTGAGATGTTGAGTTGACATCCTTAGAAACTACATATAAAGACAGGTAAACCACAACTATGCTGGACAAAATTATTTCTCTCAAATAAATATAACACCATAATCTCAAAGAGTGTTGAAAAGTTACTCACTCAAGTTAGACAAAAATACTTTGAACTGCGAGACAAACCACACAGGCTACTAGATAAACAGTTAAGACAGGCACAGGCCTCAAGGGCCATTCGTAGTATTAAATCTAGAAATAGCACCATCTTGACAGACCCCCAAAAAATCAACAAGTGTTTTGTAGACTTTTATGTAATAAGGCTCCTGGTCCCGATGGCTTTGGCATTGAATTATTTAAGACAATTATTTAAAACTTATGATGCTACAGTTGCACCCTTGCTCTTCCATGTGATCAACCACTAAAGGAAAGCTTCTGAACTCCCATCATCTTTGTATAAAGCAAATATTTCACTAATTCTAGAGCCTGGTTGTGATTTAATGGAGGTTTTGTATTGCCCTATTTCATTGTTGCCAATAGAAACTAAGATTCTAGCTAATAGACTCAAAACATTTATTTGCACTATTATACATCCAGATAAAACTGGATTTATGCCAGGGAGACACATATTTTTCAACCTACGTTGCCTGTTTAATATCCTGTTTGCGAAGCACATGTCGTTCCTCGTTTAGGAAATGGATAGAGTGATTTATTTGCATCCTGTTGCATCAGTCATTACCAACTATAACGTCTCACACCTAATTGAGATACATCGTGGATTTTGAGGGTTGCCCTTAAATAACGCCTATAAATCTACAGGGCATCTCACAACATCTTTCTCTTTATGCTGACGATATCTTCTTGTATCTATCAAGCCCAGAGACATCAATACCTCCACTGCTCTCACTAGTTAACAGTTTCAGCTCATTCTCAGGATTTGCAATTAACTGGGAAAACAGTGAGTTAAGACCCATTTCTACAAATATTGATGAACAATTTCAATTGATGATCATTCCTTTCAAAAAAGCGGCTTCACATATCTTATTACAGTAACAAAAAAGCAGATGACTTTCTACGGGGTAACTGGCAGAAAAAAACTGATCAACTAAAGCAAAATATAGAATTCTGGAAAACTCTATATCTCCATGGCTAGGAGAATCAGTGCTATTAAAATGGTAGTTCCTCCACGATTTCTCTATCTTTTCCAAGCCATTCTGTCTTTCATCCCTCTTTCTCATTTTAAACAGCTAGACTCAATTGTTTTGCCCTTTATATGGAGCTAAAAAACCACCAAAAAAGAACTAATTAAGCCAAAAGACGACAACGCCGATATATGATTATGACATATTTCATCAAAATGTGCTATAATATGGTGAAAACATGTTTTATTTCAGTCAATTATTCATTGTCCCGCTTTAGAAAATGTGGTTTGAAATGTGAGACAGCATGGTTTTACTAATGTGGGACAGTCATATATGTTCTTAAATTGGTGAAACATGTATTTAAGCACCTTAAATATACAATACCAATAGTTATTCAGGGGTCTTAGTCTTGTAATGCTCAATTTTTTGTTAAGTTATGGTTCTGTTCACAGTCTGACTCTGTGTCCCCAGCTGCAATTCTCCAATTCTTCTTCACTGTGTTTCTGTTTGCCCTGTGTTTTTCCTCCTGTGTTCATGTACTCCTCCTCAGCCTGCTTTTCCCTCCACACCTGCCCTGCATTCAGTCTTGTTAGCCCTGCCCTGCTCCCTGAGTCTTCCCCAGCCAATCAGCTCCCAGTCTGCCCTTGTGTCTTTCTACCTATTCCTTGTTGTTTCATTAGTTTAGCTTGTATTTAAGCCCTGGTTTTCAGTTCAGTTTTGTTGGATCCTGTGTTCAGTCTGTTCTGTTTGTGCTGCAAATGTTTTTGCCTGCACAGGCCTTAAATAAAGATGTTATTCTTCAGCCTTGTGCAGCCTGCAGTCTCCTGCATTTGGGTCCACCTAACAAGTTATTTTTAGGCAGATTAAAAATGAATACATACATAATATAATACATTACTATACTGTTTGCAGCAAAAACATTGTAATTACTGAAATTACCAAACATGGGCATACACTTTGGCCTTGAGTGTTATTGACCAGAGAAGTTTTTATTGTATGAATTTCAGCCTCCCAATGAGTGTCCCAGATTTCAGCCTGAACTGTCCCACATTAGGAAAGGCACATGATCAGGGACAATTTGGTACAAGAAACACTTTTATATTTGCCATGTCTTCTCAGAGTGTGATATCTGCATTCTCCTCTCTGATATGAGTAGAGCAAACCTTTGGGGATTTCAGAAAACGGTCATTATTATGTAATTTTATCATTTCCCCACTAAAACCCAGAGTCTGACAAACTCACAGTTGGTTTACAGGCTGATGAATGGTGAGTTTTGTTTAGATCTGTTATATCATTGGGATCAAGAAGCATGTCCAATCAAAAGTAGGGAAACACACTTTCTGCAGCTGCATTGTACATGTTAGTTCAGACTCAGTTCAGAGTTAAAAGTTTATCTGAAGCTAATACGAAGCTTCAGACGTCCATATTAGTCAAATCAAGTAGATATCTTTCAACATTACAGTCTTTTTAGTGACAAAGTCCCTCTTTTTGTTATTATACTTCCACCTCAGCTCAACAGGGAAACACAAAGAGGGAATTTGATGCTAAGAAGTAAATGTGGCAGATATCCACTTGATAGACTGCTGAAGCCTCATATAAGCTTCACATCAACTTTTAAATGCATTTTTGAATAATGTGAAAAAACACACACTGTGTATTTTGGCTTCACTTACATTGAAAGCACATTTGAAGGGGATCTTTTAATAGTCAGTATGAACAGGAGGAATGATTACAGCGAGGAAAACCTCTTTCAGTGTTTATGTTTTTCTTAATGGCTTTCACAAGAACATCTCTAGTGTGGGACTACTTTTTCTGTGGGCGCATGTAGACGCTGATGCTGACGTACAGGTTGCGTTACCCGGAAGTAGGGGTGATTGTTTTGATCAAACTTCAATCACGGGAGCAGTGTGGTTGCATAGATATCATTTATCTTTAGATAAGGGAATTGGCCATAACATGCCTCACTCCTGCGCTGTGAAGACATGCAGAAATAAAGCAAAGACTGGCACTGCTTTGTCGTTTCACCGCCTGCCAGTGAGGGAACCTGAGCGGCTGAAACTGTGGCTTTCTGCCTTAAACATTGATGTAAACACACCCATAGAAGAGTTAAAGAAATATATTGTCTGCTCAGAGCATTTCGTACCGGAGGACTACACCGTTAACGGACAGCTGAGGACCGATAGGATGCACCGTTTTCTGACGCCAACGGCTGTCCCGACCGTTTCCTCTCTTCAGCAAAATGTAGCGGAGGTAACGAGCTAATGCTGCTGATATTATATTTTATCCACATTAGCTGATTTAATAAACAGTGGAAGAATTATTCAAGTAAAAGTCCTGCATTAAAAATCTACTTAAGTAAAAGTACATAAGTATTATCAGCTTGATGTAGTTAAAGTATTGCAGTAAAAGTAGTGGTTTGTTCCCTCTGACTGATATATTATCATATATGACATCATTAGATTATTAATACTGAAGCATCAGTGTGTAAGCAGCATGTTACTGTTGTAGCTGCTGGAGGTGGAGCTAGTTTGAACTACTTTATATACAGTTAGCTAGTTTAGTCCCAACCTAGGGGTCGGGCCCCTCCAAAGGGTCACCAGATAAATCTGAGGGGTCGTGAGATGATTAATGGGAGAGGAAAGAAGAAAAAATGCACTGGGCAAGATGTCTGACAGTTGAAAAAAAAACTGTCTGGTGGACAAACTACAGAATGATTCAAAACATATCTTTGGCATTTCTGTACTTCAGTTTCTTGTCATTTATCAGCTGACATATATGCAGGAAACAATATTTCTACAAACAGCTGATGTATCTGTCTGGCTCTAATGTGAAGACGGCACCTTGTGCTTTAGGAAATGGTGAAGTGCATTTTTCACAATTTTATGACATTTTATAGACCAAATGATAAATCAGTTACTCAACAAAATATTTTGGAAATTGATCAATGATGAAACTATTTAGTTGCAGGCCTGATATACCCTACTATATGATGCACCTTTTATAGCACTGTTTGTAATAGTGATTTAGTGAAAGCTTGTCTTGCCTACACCTTATGATACATACTGACAGGAGGTTATTTTCAATAGGATTCAGAAAACGACAGGACCAAGGGTATGTCACTGGATTCTCATTCCTCTGAAGGTAAGACATGAAGTGTGTGCAGTGCTTTTTCACTGCAAGGCCAGAGAGAAGGAGAATTGTCAGTACTTTTTTTTTTAAAGGTTATTTATTTTAGGGCGGTTTTTGCCTTCACTGGACAGTTTAAAGCATAGAAACAGACAGGAAACATAGGGGAAGAGAGACAGAGGGTCCAACACAGGCTACGGCCACCAGGATACTTCATACAATTCTTTTTTTAATGAGTGGATTTGTCTGTTGTCCCAGTTTAGACATGACTGAGAAACTCTGTTAATGAATCATACCAAGGTGGATAGTGCATCTGTTTGTGGTGATATGTTTTTAGGTAAATGCTGGAAACCTGACCTGCTAAAATACTAAAGATGTCCTCTCTGTCCTTTAGACACCCAGTTGGTCTCTGAAGAGCTGCTTCCCTCACTGCAGCAATGTGACATTAAGGTGGAGGAAACAGAGATCCACCCACAAGTCAAAGAGGAGCAGGTGGACGAGTGTATCAGTCCAGACATGGAGGCTGACACTTCCAACGATGCTGAAGACAGACATCCTAAATCAGAACCAACCACTGACTGGGAGCTCTTCCCATCTTCCAGTACTGAAACTATGACTGTAAATGATGACAAAGGGAATGAAAGTGACGGTTCATCATCGCCTCATCGAAGCATTGAAGTCTTTGTGGAACTGGAACAGCCTCCGAGGCAAGAAAAGACTTGTCGTTTTTGTAGTAAAAGTTTTAAGAGGGACTCTTATCTGATCAGGCATGTAGGCAAGAGTCACAAAGGACACAAGGCCTTTAAATGCCTGGAGTGCAACAAGGAGTTTGAACAACGTTACCAGCTAGTCCTGCACATAAGAATTCACACAGGTGAAAAACCCTTTAGTTGTGATTACTGTGACAAAACATTTGTTCAGAACTCAAGTCGCCTTGCTCACATGAGGGTGCATACAGGGGAAAAACCATATTTTTGTGTTAAGTGTGGGAAAAGTTTTGCCACAAGCAATCATTTCAAATTTTGCAAGATGCAGAATGAGTGCAAAATCACACCAGAAAAAGAGGATGTGGATGAGAATCACAAAGAGCAGAAGCCTTTTAAATGCTTTGAGTGCAATAAGGAGTTTAATCAAAAGCACCAGCTTGTTCTGCATGCGAGAGTTCACACCGGTGAAAAACCCTTCAGTTGTGATTTCTGTGGCAAGACGTTCACACAGAACTCTAATCGTATTGTTCACATGAGACAGCATACTGGAGAGAAACCGTATTTTTGCAATAAGTGTGGTAAGAGGTTTGCAAGTAGCCATCATCTCAAATTGTGCACAGGAAGACAACACAATAGGATAAAAAAGTCCTTTCGTTGCGTAACCTGTGGCAGGACTTTTCACACAGATTCAGACCTGAAGGTGCATGTGGAGGTTCATGAGTCATGGAAACGGCACATCAGTGAGAAACTGCAAGGACAAGAGTTAGAAGAAAAAAACTTAAAGCATGTCTGAGAGCATCAGACTCTGTGATACCAACAACTGCTCCCCACATCAGTGATATCACAGATAAATAAAGAAGATATTAACAAGCTGGAAGTGAGGAATTTAACTAATGTTGGATATTAAAACAAAAACAAAGTGGCCTTTTGTGCCTTGCTTAGACAAGTTTAAAACCTCTTCACAATTTTTTTTGACATAGGCAAATCAATGTTTGAGAGGTTTGTTGGGCCATAGACACACTAAAAAGATTCAGTGTGGTCAGTATGTTTCACTACATATGTGCACATCATGACAGGATTCCAAGCCTTTAACTTCTGCTTGTTCTATCACACACAAGCACAAACAACAATTGTTGCCATCTGATGAGCGGAGGGTCTTTCTCAGAAGTCCCTCTCCCAAAGTTACTTCCATTTTTTGCCTTATACCCTAAGGGTATTTCCACCTCTCCTCAGAGCAGTGTATCTTCAAACAGTGCAACTTGGAAAGAAAGTAAGCAGTATTCCCAATGTTGTCATTTGTAAGAGTTGTTCTCTAAGTTTGACAGTGTCTCAAAGTCACTGTGGATGTTTTCTTACTTTGTTCATAAAATAAATAAAACAACCAATTATTGCAAAGAAGGAAAATAAAACTCTTTTTCATAATCTTTGACCCGGCCACTTTTGTTTTGTACAGTTGCTAAGTATGTAAATTATCCACTAAACTTTATTAATATTTGTAACTAGAATGTGCATTTTCTGGAGAAAATGCATGTGATTGCTGCTGGCTGATTAGACTGATAGCTGCTGCTGCTCCTGTAGCAATTTTTTAAAATCTTGCAGCGCCACCTACAGGAGGAATTGTATCAAATGCTACAGACTTGTTCAGCATCCCCATCTGTACAATTTTGCTGAATTTGGTTGCCATGGAATATTACATTTAAGAGATACGGCAGTGGGGCTATTGGTGCCATGCTTCAATATGTCGTGCACATTCTCATGGAGAACTTAAAGACAACAGAATTGTATATGGTATAATGTTACTGTAGCGCCCCCTGTGGGTAGAATTGTATGAAATGTTACACACTTGTGAAATTTCACCGTATGTACAACATTCCCAGATTTGGTTGCAATCAAACTTTGCATTCAAGAGTTAATACCTGTTAAGTGTATCAGGCCACGCCTTCAAAAGTTTGGTAACCAGTTACAGACCAACGGTATGTGATACCCAAACCGAACTCAAAAGGTTTGTTCGGGGTCATCTAAATATGGTATGTACCAAGTTTGATGAAGATTAGATGAAATATATGCCAGAAGAAGCAAGAAATGTGTTTACCAAAATATCCAAAATGGCTGAAAGGTTTTTTCCCGGCGCAAATGGGCGTGGCCTATATGGAGACTTCAAAGAATATAAACAAGTGAGTGATTATGGCAGTACCACATGGGGTGTTACACTCTACAGAATGGAGACAAAGTAAACAAACTTTGTAGCTACATGTCATACAAGCTACAAGCATACAAACGCGTGCACACACACACACACACACACACTGTCTCTCACACAGGAAAATTAATGAGCTTTCATTCATAATTTAGGATGGAGAGAGCCATATCCACCTTAGGATGGTTTATTTTGACTGATTTAAATTTATTTGTGTGGAATAAATCGGAGGTAAACATTGGCTCCCTCTCACATTTTCTGCAACACACTTGCTGTACGGCATTCTGGGAGAAATGATCCCACCAGTCACTGATTGGCTACCTCATTTGTGGATATCGATAACAAATGTGAATTTTGTAAAAATAAGGAGGAAAACATCTATTTAATGAATGGAAGTGTACATCAGGATTCTGGAAAAAAAAGATTACTTTGACATGAAAAAAACAACCATTCAATTAAGCTGGAAGCCAAGGATGTAATAATATACTATGAAAACAAAACCAGAAAGTTCAACGGACTGTCAATTTATTAATTTTACTGGGAAAGATTTAATTCAGCCACACAAGTGTAATATCTATAGTTGCCCAGCAGATGTCGCCATTTTGAACCATTTTCAATGCAGTTTTTATATTGATTCAATCACCACCAGTAGGCGGCGCTGTCCGCCCCAAGCAACTTGGGCAACAGCGAAGATCGTCTATTATGACGAGGATCCACTTTCCGGTCTGCAAAGTTCACCTCCGCGTGTAAATCCAACTGCTCTTCGCGATGAGTAATTACGGCACCTGGAAACGGCACACAGTGAGAGCTCTTCCCTTTAAACACATCCCATCTAGTAATGATGTTGAAAGATGCAGGGGAGCGAGACTGCACCACTGATACACAAGAAGTGACGGGAAGGCGGAGTGAATGATTGCAGGTAAATCAAAAAAACGGGTAATTTGTATTTCTAGCGAGCTGTTAGCCTAATTTAAATAGCATGTTAACGTGTGGTTGCTATTAGCGTTTAGCTAGCGTTAGACACTGGCTAGCTAGCGGCGGTGATGTCAGGTAATCAGTTGCTGTGTTGTAACCGTTCTCTTAATACATCCGTGGTTGTAACAGGATAGCGGAATTTAGGACGTCGGTTTTGCACCTTATTTCAGTTAAAAGTTAAATTGGTTTTCCGTAAATATCTAGCTTTATATTAACTGTCACCTCGTCAGCGTGAGTTTGCTGTTCATGTTTACATGGCTTCACATTCAGCTGTTCATGTCATGGCATTTTTACATGACACCTGTCTGTCTAAAGATAAAGAAACAGGAGAAAATGGCAGGGCGTCGGTTGCGTTTCCTTTAATGACTATTCACAAAATCACAGAATATTGATAATATGTTGTCTTAAAAATAACTGAAGAGTTTTCATGTTTCTTTCTTGTCTTTTTTTCCACACAAGGGAGCAGCTCTTGTGTGTTTGTGTTGAAGGTTTTGATGCAGACACTAATCCGTGATCCTGAAGTAGCTTCTTCTTCAGGATTTAGTTTAAACTGTTCATCCTAAGTAGCACAAAGCTGCGGATAATGTTTCCTGTATCAGTTTACTGACTGGGGCCAGTACTGGACACTTTTTCCACTCCAGGTTCACCTCAGTGCCAGTAGGGGAGTCAAAGAGCTGATAAAATGTCAATTAGATGTAAACATTTGACAGATTATTTTTAAGAGATTAAAAAGAGGATTTGTAAAAGGATGAGATGTGCAATAGATTCAGATTTTTTTTAGACTTTACTTTGAGGAACAATCATGTGTGCAGGTTCCTCTATTTTTAACAGTTTGCTAAATGGCCTCACCCAAAACCAGGACTATACAGTGGTCTGAGACCGCCAGTCAAGATACTTATCTTTTGCATTTGTTTTGAATGTAATACTTTTTTTTCATTACAAATGATAATATCAGCTTAACAATTTGAGCAAAAAGATAAATCTTTGAAAAATGTACATGAATTTCAGACTATCTTTGGTTTGTCCCCCTTTTGCTTTAATGACAGCATGCACTCAAGCTGGCATGGTCTCCCTCCTGTTTGTTTACATACCCCCCCCCCCCCCCCTCCCCTTCTGTTACTGCCATACATCTCAAACTTGGATTCATCTGTAAATAGGACTTTTTTTTCTAGTCATTTACTGTGAAATGCTGGTATTTCTTAGCCCACCCAAAGCGTTTGGCCTTGTTTCCCCTCCTGAGAAGTGGTTTAAAAACTGCTACTCATCCTCTGAGACCACTACAAGACAGCCTTTATTTGACACTTTGCTGATTGGAGTCTTGTGTTCTTTATTTAGCAAATTCTGTATCTGTGATGAAGTTGCTTTTCTATCTCTCAGGGAACTAAGCTTTATGTATTGATCTTCTGATGGCATGGTCACTTTTGGTCGGCCTGCATCGAGCTTTGGATACAATTGATCCAGGTTTAGCATTTTAGAGGTCCTTTAGTCTAGCCATTATTAGATGCTGAGAAAGCCCCTCTTTGCTTAGAAAATTTTAAGATTAATAGATTATCAAAATAGTTGGCTGATAAATATTATCAGTAAAACAAGTCATATCAACTATTACTATTACATATTACTATCAAATCTAAGATGCGGAGTATATGAAACAAAATAAAGAATTTTACAAACCGTAGTGATTTTGTAAGCCTGAAATCAAGCAAACCATTTCAGAGCTGAGGTGAACCACGGTCAGTTTTTGTTATCAGTTTAATGTTCTTCTATCTAATCTATTTAGAACATTCCTTAACTTAGTTACAAGGAAACAGACAAATGGTTCATGTCCGGGCCAGGCTGCATTCACAATGATGGGGGAGAGAAACTCTGGAATGTGATCTGGTGCCGTTATATTTAGTGCCTTAAAGGTAATGAATAAAATCTGAAGACCAAACCTAAAACAAATAGGCAGCCAGAGAAAGGATGCTAAAAGTGGAGTAATATTACAAACAATCACTTTGCCGTTCTCAGTGTCTGATATGCTGTGTCATTTCACTGCTCCAACTTTCACTGTCGGCCTTTTTCAGCTGGTTCTTCCAACAGTCAGCAAGCAAAATTCATTCTTGCAGTCTTGCAGTGGCATTTTAGAAAAGATTGATGCTGTTGTGCCATCATCAGAACACTAAAACAGTTTCAAAATGTTCCTCTCCCAGTTGTCATTAACTTTTGTCTGTTATATTTCCTCTTCCAGGTGCATGAAGCCTTCAAGTCCTGCCAGGAGAACCCATGGAGTCAGACATCATGCCCTTGCACTCGTCATCCCCTCCTCCTCTGGATGATGATGATGGGGATGTGGGATCAGAGGAGGACGAGTTTGGGGAGTTTGGGGGATTCTCTGATGGGGTGTCCTGCTCCCCTCTTGGCCTCGCTGATTCTACTGAGCCACCATCCAGCTTCAGACAGCCTCCACCCACCATAAAAGCAGCCACCCGTCAACCCAACTGCAGCTTTAACCACCCAGCTGAACAATCCCAACCCACATCCACTGGTAACTCAGGGTCCAGCAGGGGCCAGGTAGAAGTGGAAGGGAACGCTGAATCATCTTTTCACCTCACAAACGGTTACGCAGAAAGAAACCACAACTCTGGGACCCACACTGCTTTTATATCAGGTGCTTGCTCTCCTAAGGAGGAAACGGGGTTTGCTGATTTCACTGTGTTTACAGAGCAGGCAGCACACCCTTGGTGCTGTGGCTTCTCTCCTATGGGCAGCACAGAAGAGTGGGGTGACGGAGTGGGAGGGACAAACAGTTTGGGTGAAAAACTCCGTGATCCAGGACATGGGATTATTATGGACTCTGAGCCCAGATCTCATTGTGCATATAAGGCTAGAGAAAATGGCTGCACCAAGGTCAAGCACTGTGAGAAAAGAGATGCAGCCCTCGTGCAATCATCTCAGGACCACTGTCAGTCTCAGGAAGCTGCAACAGCTTTTGATTATCCATCTCATCCTGGGGATGAGGAGCTAGGCAAGACAACAGACAGCCAGAGGGAAAGAAGACATCAGTTAAATCCTTTACAAACTTCAGAGTTGCAGGATTATAGAGAGTCAGAAGAAGATGGAGAAGATCGAGAGAACAGTGTTTCTACTGTCCCCCAAACAGTCAGTGAGTATGAGTCTGCTACAGAGGACCTGGGATCCTTTTGTGATGATGTTTCATTGGAGTGTCCTTCTGAGGACTTGGAACCAAATGTTTCATCTCTCGCTTCACCAGAGGATCAGACTGACTGGGACCAGACTGATGTCGAGGAAGAAGAACTGGGAGACTGCAGGCATTCTGACTCTTTTGTCAACAACTGCAAGGCAAATCTCAGACTGTCCAAGTCAGAGGCAGAGAAGGGTTTTCATTACTGCGACCAATCTGCGACTCAGGAAACTTCTGCTACCTCCAACCAGTCATGTGCGTCACATACAGACGGTGAATTTGCAGACTTCAAAGACGGCAGTTCTGAGCATCAAAGGGTTGGTGATCACGCCCAAACAGTTGATGCAGGGGTGCAGAGTCTAGGGAGCCTTCCGCCAAGTGACAGCTTTGCAGATTTCTGCTCAGCACCCACACAAGAGGATGGAGACGGGTCGTGGGCGGAGTTCAAGGAGCAGAGGGCTCAGGAAGAGGGGAAAACTTGGACACAGTTTAGAGAACAAGTCAGCAGCCTGCAGACGGATGGGGACACTGAGGAGGAGCAGGACAGGATGGGACAACATGAGGTTTCACAGAGGAAGAGCTGTCAGGTGAAAAAATGTTTGGATTTGTTGCTGTTGCTGTTAATGATATTAATATCATTAATAATGCTTCACAAGCAATAAAATGAACCCTTTTTCTATTTTTTTTCTGGCCAGGCTTCACTGTCCTGTCGTGTTCAGCAGCTCCTCCAGGCCAGTTTCCCAGAGGTTGTGGTCCCAGCTGTAGAGGGTGAGGATGAGGTGTCCAGCCTCGGTGCTCTGCTTCAACCACTACATCTCCCTGAGAGTGATAAGGAGAAGATACCAGAACTGTTTCCCAAAGCTCAGTGGTGAGGATAACCCCCTGAATTAGGTTAGGATGGTGGTGATAGAGGCAGATATGTTAACAGTCTGTCACGTTTTCCTTTTAAATGAATGTATTAGTGTAAAAATAGTCTGGAAACTAGCATAGATATTATTACTGTCTCCGAATACACAATAATACTGCTTTTTAATTTTCTTACCATTTCCCAGGGCTCAGCTTGGTTTGTGGTGGCCTCACCTGGACATCCACAGTGCGGTTGGCCTCAAGTTTCAGTGGGGTGGTTCCTATACAAACAGGACTCTGCTCAGGTGCCTTGGTGTGGACACAAGGAACGTTGTGAGTTTGGCAATATACAACATCCAGTAACAGCTGAGCACTGATCCAAACAAGGTCTTCACTAGTAATTCAGTAAACAAGTTGAAAAATACTATATTAAGCCTAAAAGGACAGTGAGTCTGAGGCCAGATCAATGCAATTGATTTGCAGTATATACTGAAATAAAATATAAAATCTGTATTAGTTATAAGCTGTCACATTCCTGTTGGTTGTTGTAACATTGAGCTCATTATATTGTTGCACTTTTACACTTTGGGTCCTACCACACTGCAAATGCAGAAAATATAAGGTCAGTTTTGTTTTAAGGCCTGTTTTTATTTAATGTGTCTTTGCCCTCTGAAAGGTGTTCATTGGCCTGAAGAAGCAGCCAGTGGCTGTGCCTGCTTTTGCTTCCAGCCTGGTGAGTCAACTGTGGGAAATGTGAAAATAATTTAGTTTTTAGTGTGAAGAGGCATTGTAACTGTTGTAAGATAAGCAGTGTGAGTGGTGTGTCATAGAAGACAAAATGTATTAATGGTGTGAATACAGCACAAGTCATGACAGTTTCAATACTGAAAGATTCTGGGTTTTGTCACTTTTATATTTGCACTGTACAGACTCTATATTCAATGTCTCCACTGCTTTTACGGTAGATATGTTGAAATGCTTGCTTTTTTATTTCCCATCCCGCTTTTATCATCCATCAGGGAATGCTAGAGCCCACCAAAGACTCTGTGCCAGCTGTCTGTTCTCCAAGACACACAGCGGTCACAGCACAAGCACCTCCAGGGCCACGGGGCATACCGGACCCCTCAACAGAATCAATGCAGGTATTTGAAATTGATTGGATTTATTATAATTGTATAATGTTACAGTACAAGACACCAGAGGATAACACATGTGAGAAGCTACAACAAGTGCCAGCCATGGTCATAGTTTCCTACAGCTACTGAAGGTTTCTATTTTACTGATCACACCATTAAGCTTGCTCTGCTGTTTTACTCTGTTAGGTGGCAGCCATGTGCCTAAAATGCTTGTGTACTTGTCTCTGTAGGAGGCGCTACCTTCCAGCCAGCTGGACTGGAGCAGCCGTGGCCTTAGCAGCTCTCAGGACGGTACGTCCCCTCGCCGAGCCCCTCACTTCTGGGGTCGGAAGTAGACTACAGTACCAGCCATCCCATACGTGGCTTCTTCTAATAAGCCAAAACTTTTGAGAGTTTACTCTGGGCTCCTCTGGACTCCCCTTCCTCCAGGGCATGTTCTGCTTCTTTTTAATTTACGCTGTGTTTCCCCTCCACTCACTCAGCAGTAGTGGGTCACCACAGCAAAACGAATAACACTGCTACAGAGGATGTGAAGGCGAGACATTTAAAGGAATTTTGTCTCATCAATAACAAAGTTAGTGCCAGTGTTCAGAAATCATGTTATCATTCTGATTTATCCAAACAAGAAAAAGTGAAGTAATATTACATCCAACAGACC
The DNA here is from genome assembly GCA_038419695.1 of Scomberomorus guttatus. Taxonomy (NCBI): domain Eukaryota; kingdom Metazoa; phylum Chordata; class Actinopteri; order Scombriformes; family Scombridae; genus Scomberomorus; species Scomberomorus guttatus. Next base: position 6,470,885 of record CM076458.1, read on the forward strand.
CAAAACCAGAATAAAAATTTAGACAGATGTGCAACCAAGACAAATGACATAATTGTTCCAAAACAAGTAAAGGGGAAACACTGTACTGGCTTCCCTTTTCTCCCTCTCTCACTACTCCAGTGTTTCATCTCTACCTGCTTTTACTTTTTACAATCAGAATTTATCTCAGTATTTATCAGTCCCAGTTGTGATCAGGAAACATTAGTCCTATAAGTAACACCGGATACAGGTGAAAGCTACTGAAAACTATTATATGTGTTACTTTGAGCTACTATTGCTTCTTTTCTGAAGTTATTTTTGACTACAACACAAAAAAAAAATTGAGGGCAATGCAAAATGTCACATATGCAAAGCATTAAACGCTGAACATGTTTTCCCCATTAAATATCAGTTAGCTCACAGAGCATGGCCATTAAATGTGCCATGTTAATTTAATGGACGTGTTTATCCAAAACCCCATTTTTATTTTATATATTGTCCAGCTCATGACCATATTACATATTTAGACTTGTCCTGCAGAATGGACAGTACCAACCAATTATTGGCTTTATATTTCTTACATTTAACACTACTTTTTCAAGCGAAACTATTTATTTATTTAATTTATATTTATATATTTGGTTATAAAGGGTTTCATGGTGCCCTCAGTTATATTAGACACATTTGATAAAGAGATATCAAAAAAAGAAATTTTAAAAAGAAACAATACAGGTAATAAGTGTCATTCTTTGCTCAGGAATTTTGTATTAATTTTCTTAGTTTTAGTACAGTCATGTTGGTGTAGTATTCACACACATCTTTGTATCTAAATTATTCTAAAACTTTAATGCTAAAAAAGATTATTATTACAATTAAAAGCAAAATTATATAAAGCATGTTCTTTGATAAGTTAATTTAATATATGGAATTGAGGGTAATAAAGCTCAGGGTGGACAGGAAGCCTAACTAGATCTAATGTAACCACCAAAAAAACTAAATTACAAAAAAGACAAAGTAGCATGCTGTCCTGACTTTATGCAGTAAGTTAACTAGCAGATAACATACTGCTAGTTTTTAAAAAAAGTGGAATCTTAATATGAATTGGCTAATTGCTCTATGAAGTCAGCCATGATCTCTGTTTGCATTTCAGGACAGTAATAAAACAAACTAAATAAACTTTGCAGCACAATACATTTATAGCTGCTGCATGTTTTTGTAATGGCTAACTCGACAGTACATTTAATATAGAATTACTTTGTAGCATAACAAGTTGCTAATGAAGATAAATGGCTAATTAAAAAAAACAAATGACCAGATTGGTAAAAGTAACTTATTACTACAGGCAATAGGAACTGTTCTTTGCTTGCTACTGAACAGTTGATTTGTCAGCATGCTGACATGTTTGATTGTTAGCTCTGGTTTGTAGCATGTGAGCTGACACATTGTTGTTGAATGGAGCTGAACCGCTGATTAACCTGTTTAATTAACTTTACCAGTAATTTTCTGGAAGACACATAGCTGAGTTGGCTCCACAGATATAGAGGAATCCTCCTGGGTTAAGAAAACCTTTTTACCTGTTCTGTTTCCATCTTTGACACTCTGACACCACATTTACAACCCAAGCAAGACAAATGTTCAGTGATAAAATTGCATTGTAATAATAGAGTATGCACAGCAGAGGGCAGTGTATTCTCTGTAGGTGATGCTGAATGCAGCAAAAACATACTTTATTTTTCACTGGGTTTAAATTAAAGAGGAATTTAAGGATATGGATATGCACTTCATATATCTTTAAACATTTGTTTGTAGTCTGTTTATATTTATTACTTAATTTTTCATATGGTTATATGAAATCTGTCTTTGGGGTTTTGATTTATGCTGTGATTATTGTCATAATTGGAAGAAACACTGTATCTTAGACAGGATTTCATAATTAAATCAAGGTAAACACTGCAACAGAAGGAAGGCTGCAGTGGTGATTACTGTCATCACTCTATGCTGCTCTCTGGTTTTTCTTTTTCTGCTTCCTGTGCACTGATGCACACACTGTATACTGTATGAGCATGCTGAATAGGATAGAGGAGTGTTTGATTCCAGAGCACTTCAATTTGAAAAAAATAATTGATACCTGAAATCCACCTTTTCAGTGTTTCATTACCAATCAAAAATGTTTCTACAACATTTCTGTAACTGCAACTACAGTATTTCTTAATGAGTTGTGCCTTTATGCCAGCAACTGTTTTATAAAAAGTACTTAGTTGTTTTTTTTGTTGTTTTTTTTTTTTTTTTTTTCAAATGGTGAAATTCTCTTTGGACCTACCATTTGTTGACAAAATCTACGTTTTCATTTCCTCAGATTTACTGCTCAAATTCAAATTGAATGCACTGCAATAAGGACTTGTGGGAAATCCTTGTAAATACTGAAATAAATCAGTTGATCCTTCGGCTCGGTTTCGCTTTTCTTCTCTCAGCTTTTCTCCCTTGTTTGAAGTTGTGTCAGTTTTCTTTGTGGTTGAATGCTTAGTTTGAGTATTCAAACAACTACACAGCTTGTTGTCAGTTGTTTGTTGTTTTTTTTTCCCAAGACAAAGGATAAAAAACAGTTTTTAGACACTGTTAAGTCCCACTTTTTAAAGGTGGTGGTATTTTCAATATAGTCTGGCTTGCATCTTGCAAACATTTGTAATGACAAATAACTACTACATAATTGAAAGTGTCAAGCAGTAGTAATACACAATGTCAAACATATCTACAAATAATATTAAAAGGATTCAATTTTCTTCAACCCTTCTGATTTGATGTGAGACATTTTAAATTTACTTAAACTGCAGCAAAACCCAACTTGAAGAGCAACTTAACAGTCACTGAAAAACTTGTTTGGTGTTATAGCTTCTCACCTGGCAGTTATGTAATAGTGTCATCCAGGGTGCGCCCGTACACCGTTACATCACATATTAGGTGTTATTACAAGTGCCACGCTCCGATTGGTCACGCTGGCATGCCACCTGTCATGTGGCGGGAAGGGCAAGAAAAACCTGGTTAAGTGGAGTGCAGCTGGCATATGAGGCTGCAGGTACAACAATTGAATCTGTCAGATGATAATCAAACAGCAGCAGGCGGTAGAGATGCTGTAGTAAACTTGGAACTTCATCTTTCATAGCCTTTAAGTGTTAGCAGGGTCAGTTCAGTAGCTTTTCTACTTGGATTCAGCCACTACAAGTAATGTAAAAATAAGCAAAACAATGAGTGTGATGCTGCTTGTGGTCAGAGGTAAAACACACTTTCAACCAGAGAGGGCAGTGAAACCCTGCTTTTCAGTCTGGTGTTAAGTTACTCTTTAAGAGTGTCTAATCTTTCTGTATTGGCATGTAAACAAGGTGGAAGTCACACTCCAGAGCTGACTTTATCTGTACCTGGATGTGTCGACATACGGAAGCCACCTTTCACATTGATGATGTTATTATCATGTGAATATTGTTTCAGTGACCTCATGCTGGGTGTTGTCTTGACATTGGACAACAACAGTTTTGCATTGTTGAGCTTTCTTAGTTGTTCTCTCTGTGTCTTCCCTCTGTCTCAGTAAAAGGAGCAAACATCGATCGCAAGTAGATGCTCATTCTCCTTTTATGAATGATAAATTGAGACCCCCGCTCCCCCATCTCCCCTCACCCACTGTCTTTCCTTGCAAGCACAGGCTGCTCTGCTCTCAACTTGGATTATTTTGGTCCTGAGGAGGAGAGCAGATCCAGCAGCAGCAGCAGCAGCCGTAGCAATACTCCTCCTCCAGGTCAGCATGTGACACTGCAGAAATGTACATTTTGTACACTGTTCATTACACAGAGCAGCCACTACTAGAGCAATATTAAGCAGTTCAGCGTACTGTTGCTAAATGTTAATGTTTGTCCACACGTGTGCTTGTTGTACACACTCGCATGTAAAGGAGTTGACCGTGAGCTGTATGAGTTGACCATCAGCAAATTGGAAACCAGCGCTAACAGCAGCTGCCTGGAGGACACTTTGAATCGCCTGTTGTCCACTGCAGAGAAGACCAGCACTGCAGTCAGGTCAGCTCTGCTGTTAACTATTTGTTGATGCCCACATTCTATTTTTATTCTAGCATAATGCACATAAAAATTAAAAAATCATACACAAGATTCCCTTACTGTATTAATAATTAAACATCTACTTGTCTTGTATCGCTATCTTAATTTGTACATACTCTGTGTGTGTGTGTGTGTGTGTGTGTGTGTGTGTGTGTGTGTGTGTGTGTGTTTATCAGGAAACCTCAGCAGGATGAAGAGCTAAGTGCAGAGGCTGGCAGGCTGATCTCTGGACTGCCTAACCTGTCTTTCATGCAGGCCAAGGTCCTCATGTTCCCAAGCATTCTCGTACCCAAAGAATGAAGTTAACCAACTCTATCACTTATTGCAGCTAACACATGATTCAAATACTCCACAGGTTTATAGGGATACAAGAGGCATTGTGAGTAATAGTTAGTTGATCTTCCTGCTTTGGTCAAAATACTCCACCTGCTGGCTATCCTCTGTCTTTAGCCTGACAATAAGATTTTTGTCAGAGTGGGAGAATATTCTCATATACAACAGCTAATATATTAATTTCAACAGCGTGCATCTTGGTTTTGGTTACTCTCCTTGAAGTCCAGTGTTGTGGTTTATTTAAACTGTCCCATACACACACACACATACATACTTTTATTCACTCCAGAGACTATTACTGCAAGCTCATGAACTGAAATGTTTGATTATTTATTTATTTATATTGTAAAACATGCCATCTTCGTTTGAATATTAACATCATCATAGACAAATGTTATCATATACTTCAGTAATATGGGAGACAGAAAGAACGACTTTCTTGATGGTTTGATATGGCCTGAATAAAGTGGCTTCTGTGAAGATGCGTGAAATATGAAATATGACTTTTTTCCTGTTATGGAAATTTGAAAATGAAATGTAATCTTTTTTTATTATGGTTGTTATTTTGTTATCATTTTTCATTTGGTGTTTAATTCCAGTTGCAATTTGATTGCAGCCCCATGCACATGTAGTGTCCTGTTTAAAGTCTCTGTAGGGAGGAAAAATTACGTTTTTGCAATGAGAATCTGGTAACTATAACATAACTGTGTATGTTAATGTATACTTATCTCTACACTTTCCCAATTATACTGTAGATAATTAGTTTTTGTCATAGTAGGCTTTATTTGTCCATTAATTGCTCAATATTTTTCAGTTTTGTCCAGGAGTTATTTCATGCTCTGAAGATCAAGACTGTTTTTAGGGAACACATGCCATTCTCCCTGAAGTTTAGAAAGATTGGAAATATGTCTGAATATAATAAGACTATTGAACCTAAACATTCATATTAATTTAACTTGCACAACAGGCTGATTGCTTTAGTCATTGTCCTTCATTTTATTTCTCCAAACAAATTCACATTTTCAGCCAGTTGAGAGGCTTTAAAGGACAGGTTCACAATTTTTCAAGTCTGTCTTAAAACAACAGTCAAGTGTTCATATGAACAGTGAAAGAGGTTTTCCTCGCTGTGATCATTCCTCCTGTTCATACTGGCTATTAAAAGATCACCTTCAAATGCTCTTTCAATGCAAGTGATGGGGGCAAAATCCACAGTGTGTCCGCACAGTCATTTTGTGCAACAATGCATTTAAAAGTCTATCTCAAAAAGAGGGACTTTGGCACTAAAAAGACAGTAATGTTGAAAGATATCTACTTGATTTGACTAATTTGGACGGCTGAAGCTTCATATTAGCTTCAGATAAACTTTTAAATACAATTTTGCACAGGAGGAGGCTTGTGGATTTTGTCCCTCGTCACTTGTAAGTGCATTATGAAAGGATCTTCTAATGGCCAGTATGAACAGGAGGAATGGTTACAGCAGGAAAAACCTATTCTGATGCTGTCTTGAATAAAATGTGAACCCGTCCTTTAAACTTTTCCCTGCCAAAGGCACACACTCCTTTTTGTAATGCTGCACGTAATTACTCTTCATACACTGAGCGACTAGAATCTTAAATCATTTTGTTTATAGCAATACTATCAGTCAATACATTTGCTGTGATTGTATTATTGAGCATTTGATGTGAAGAGCTGGAAACTGAACACGCACGTTGGAGGGAGTGGCTGTCATCTGAGCGGCTCTGACTGACACACACACCGGATGAGTACCCTTCCCTTCCTCCTCTCGGCCGGGTTTGGTGCGTCTTCCTTCCGGCTTGCCGAAGAAAGTTGAGGGAGGTTCAGAGAGGCAACTGGGCTTTTACACAATGGACAGCCAGGGAAGGAAAGTGGTGGTCTGCGACAATGGAACTGGGGTGAGTTCACCGCTTGGGTGATCAATCCGTGGCTTTGCTTTAAAACGGCACCGTTATGTCGACCGATTTGCTGAAACAGGAAGTGGGGCTGTCAGCTAGCTAGCGTTAACTGGGTGGGTAGTTAGCCAGCCTGTTAGCCAGCTAATTTTCATTCATACAGCCCTGACACGGAAACAGCGTGTAGAGTCGTTGCATATTTCAGGATATAAGCTGAATACATAGCTTTGGTTGTCGCTCATTCATCTGTTCTAACCACACAATTAAGGCAGACGAGTAACGGCTCATTTGCTGCTAACTGTTGCTAAGCTACAGCAGCTAGCCTAGCCTGCTAGTCTGAAGCTAGCATTTAACAGCTGGCTGTCTGGTTTATTCTGTCTGCCAGCTGCGTCAGTCAATGATGTGTTTAGCAAACGATGCATAATTTGCAGATTCACTATTTTTGTTGGACATCTGGTTGGGTTATTAAGGGCAGTAGCTAGACTTTGTACTGAAACCCAACGCCAGCTATGTGTAACGGTGGCTAGCTAGCTAGGCCGTGTCAGGTTTATTAAGGAACCACCTTTATGTTTTCCTGTTCAGCAGCAAGCACCAACTTCCCGGATAGAAGTGTCATTTGTAACGTTAAGCTATTAAAGGGTTTGAAAGACCACTTCGCCTAAGTTTTCCACTTGTGTGTTCACCCTATATCAAGAGTAAAGACTCTGGCATAGCTTTATCGGATGAATGAGTGCTTTTACCGGGTTGATAAACACTTACATTAAAGGACAGGTTCGCAATTTTTCAAGTGTCTTAAAACAACAGTCCTGTGCCCAAATGAACATTGAAATAGGATTTTCCTGCTGTAATCATTCCTCCTGTTCATACTGGCCATTAGAATATCCCTTCATAATGCACTTTCAATGTAAGTGATGGGGGGACAAAATCCACAGTCCTCCTCCTGTGCAAAAATGTATTTAAAAGTTTATATGAAGCTAATATGAAGCTTCCAAATGAAGTCAAATCAAGTAGATATCTTTCAACATTACAGTCTTCTTAGTGCCAAAGTCCCTGTTTTTGTTGCTATACTTCCAACGAAGCTCAACAGGGAAACACTTTCCAGGGAAACACAAAGAGGGAATTTGATGCTAAAAAAGACTGAATGTGGCAGATATCCACTTTATGACTAACTCAGACTGCTGAAGCCTCATATAAGCTTCAGATAAACTTTTTTAAATGCATTTTTGTACAAAATGACTGTGTGGACACATTTTTGGCCCACATCACTTGCATCTTTTTGTAGATGCAAGTGCACATCACCTGGATCTTTTAATAGCCAGTATGAACAGGAGGAAAGATTACAGCGAGGAAAACCTCTGTCAGTGTTCATCAAGTTTGGTCATATCTGCACTGCTGAGGGTTTGGTGGTCTTTATGTAATAACATTGCTGGCTGTTTTCATAGTCCACTAGGTGAATTTGGAGGATTTTCAAGCTTCTGTTGTTTATCGAAAAAATAAGCAGTTTGTCCCCCATTCGTAGTATACATACAACATCTTTTCCTGCTCTGTGTTTATGTTTAGGAGTTACTCATTGCACACAGGTCAAACAGTCTCTTTCGGTGTGCAGAGACTTCCTTTCTAAAGCTTGTCAGCAGTAAAAGAGGATGTTGGCTAAGCATGTTACTGACTAATAAGGCTTTTTTTTTAGATGTGACTTTTTCAAGCACAGCATTGTGCGAATGAAGCAAGGGAGAGGGAAAAAAAAAACTCCTGTGTCAAGATTGAACTGACAAGTCAAGAGGAAGTGAGAACAGTCTGAGCCACAGTCACATATGTCACCAACACATTTTTAGAGCCTTGATACATTCTGTTTCACATAATCGAGTCCACTCTAAAATCTGACAGTTTAACTTTGCTTTGTGTGTCTGCAAGCACATGCATCTGCAAAAACGAAAGATGCAAGGCTGAGTTGTAGGCTTTGCACAATCGTCCACTGACATTGACTGTGGAGGGTGAACTGGTTCTGTAAGAAGATTAATCAAGTATTAGTTATTATTATTTTAACAAAATTTCTACTGACAGAATGGGCTCGCCTTACCTGTTACGCTTACAGGTTTTTTTAATCACATTTTCCTGTGGCAGCAGGGCAGTAGTGAACTATGTGCACGTTTTAATTTACTTTAGTTAAAAATTGTTTGGATCATCTTTGAATTTACCCACAGACACTGGCAGTTTGAAAAGCCTTCTTTCATTTCTGTGTTTGCAAATGTTTGATGTCGTGACACAAATAGAACAAGTGCAGAAGAGTCTTAACATTCAACTGTGAACACAAAACCACTATATTTGTATAGTGTTGCCAAAATACACTTTTTACATCGAAGCATTGCAGAGGAACAGGAACAAAAATGTGTTTAGGAGTAGCATCACAACTAATCTCTAATTAGACAAGAGCAAAATGTCGACATGATATCAGTATTATAATCTGAGACAAAACAGTCTGCAATTGTAGTTATCATAATACCATAATACAGTTTAGATGATATCTCTTCCAGGTTTTATATGCTGCCTTACGCTTCAGTGATAACAACATGTAAACATAAAATATTATTTTAAAATATTTAAGGTTTTCGTCCATTATGCTGGAGGCTAAAGCAGCTACTGACAGATGTTCATACAAAGTTCTGGTGTTTAATTGTCTGTGGTTACATTTTTCTCTCAGTCTAAATGCTAATTGAGCCCACTGTTATCAGCAGGATGACGGTGATGTTATTGTTGTTGTATTGCACAATTTATCTCATCAGCACTTTAAATGTCATTCCTCATCACTTCCTCTTTGCTGTGGTCTTTTTGTCCCCCTCTTTTTAGTTTGTCAAGTGCGGCTATGCAGGCTCCAACTTCCCAGAGCACATCTTCCCTGCGCTTGTTGGGAGGCCCATCATTCGATCGACAGCCAAAGTGGGAAACATTGAGATCAAGGTACGAACTGGTACACCGGATATTCCTGGAACGAACGAACTGAACAGAACAAAGTCAGGTTCTAATTTCACTCAGAAGATGTACGAGTTAACAGTTACTTCTATAAGCTGGTCCAGAATCACTCCTCTAACCACAAATTCTACCTTCTTGTTTTAGATGTCCTCCTGGTAGAAATAAGATCTTACAGTATCTCAGTGCATTCCTGCAAATATAAAATATTTGCATAGATACTGTAATGTGGGTAAAAAGTTAGATAGCCAAGGTCTACCTAAGTGCCTGACAGTTTTCTATTATTTTAGCATGAAACCTATTTCTACCTTTCTCTTGTTCTTTCCAATTCTTTTGTTTATTCATCTTTCTTTTTTATATATATATATATATATATTTACCTTCCTCTTCCTCCATGTTTTGTTCCCCCACGGTGAAGTAGAATGCCCAGAAGATGGTAAGTTCAGGTTGGTGTGTGCCTCCTGTTCTTGCCTGCTACAGAGAGTTGTGTCATGTTTTGATCTCAGCTGAAAATCTTTCTTTGTTTGAAATGTTGTTTTGTTTTTGTTTTGTGTCTTCATTTGTTTTCTTTCATCATTTCTACTCACACAATGATTCCATTCTTCTACATTCTAACTAGTTTGGTGATTTAAAGCGCTGAGTTTGAGTGTTGATCTCCAAATGAGTGGCCGACAGTCAGATAGATTTACAGCACCTTACACTAATGCACTCCTCTCCTCAGGCTGAAAGTGTTGCAAAAATGGCTGTGATGAATCATAGGCCAGCTGTTATCGATGGAGTGCTAAAAGAGATTTTGGACCGTTTCCATTCTCAGAGTCTCTGATCTGCTGTTCCATCCTGACAGATACACCCCCTCCCCTCAATCCTGCTGCTATTTAAGGACTGATATAATCACAACTGTTTTCAGCTAAAAAGAACTTAAAATGCCAGCTGCAGCTACAATGCATGTTGCTAAATGATAAGTGTTCTACCTCCCTATATCACAGATCCATTTAGTCCACTGTTATAAAGCATTTAACATATTTCAATTCAGGAATGTCTACTTCAGAGCATCTCACTATCTGTGAGTGTTTCACCTTTACTAGTGCAGAGGAAGTGTCCACACTGGAGGATGCATGGCAGACAGCTGAAAGTTGGAGACGGAAGCACATCTGTTTTTCTGTTTTTCTTTGTACTTTTTTTTTTTTTTATTGAGACCACATGGAGGCGATGCCTGTGACTGGTACTTTGTTAATGCCAAAGCACACAGGATGAACCCATAAAATGGCTGCCTTCAGCAGGCTTTTGATGTCTCCAAGTGGAACGTGAGATGCTTGACTGTGTGGCTAATACTGAGCTCTAACCCAACGGTTGTTTACATTGCCAGGCTGCCTTGCATGCAGCTAGCTGGATGGTGCTAAAACGAGTGGTTTACTGTAGCTAGAGGGAAACAGAAGTGTTTCCAGGTGTACATGCATGGAAACTAATGCCTTGTTGTGCATGCTGGGTAACTGAATTTTATAGTAAAAAAATGCTAATTGGGTGTGATCTGAGGTCATGAATTTATCTGTTGTCTGATGATCCAGTTTCCCTGATTTTATGAGACCAGCAGGGCAATAAGGGCAAGATAAATTACAGGTGTTATTTCCTTTAAAACAATTCTCAGTGCTCATCCCTACTCCCAGTGGCTCTGAATGATCCAAACTGAGTTTTGGAAATGGACGGCTTCTTCTAAATATTTATCTGTGTTGACATTTGACCCCTCCCTCCAGGATCTGATGGTGGGGGATGAGGCCAGCGAGCTGCGCTCCATGCTGGAGGTCAACTACCCCATGGAAAATGGCATCGTCAGGAACTGGGATGACATGAAACACCTGTGGGACTACACCTTCGGCCCAGAGAAGCTCAACATTGACTCCCGCAACTGCAAGATCTTGCTGACTGAACCTCCCATGAACCCAACTAAGAACCGTGAGAAAATCATCGAGGTAAGTTGACATTTATGTCTGTGTGTGTGTGTTCGGTTTGTAGGTATTTTTGTAGCTGTATGATCTGAAAATAAGAGGAGAGTTTTTGCATTTTTAAAATAGATATATTTTTGGGGGCATTTTATGCCTTTTATTAAAGGGACAGTGGAGAGATGACAGGAAATGAAGGGAGAGAGAGACATGGGGAGGGAAACATGCAACAAAGGTCCACTGCTGGATTCAAACCACAGATGTTGAGGTTGTGTGGCATGTGTCTTAACCAGTAGGTTACTGGGGCGCGCCCAAGTTTTTGCATTTCTTACTGTAAGTTATAACCTGCGTTTAAATAAATATGACCTTTTCTACTCTGAAATGTTAAACTATATTAAACTGAGATGTTTAAAAAAACAGGTAGGTCTTTCCTACCAGTCATACCTAACTGGGCCACTGTAGGTCTCCAATTTCTATAACTTTCAGCTCTGTGTTGGGTGCAGCTGAGGTGGGCTGCGTGTGACGAGACCTGTCAATCAAGGCAGACACACACCCAAGCCCTCTCTAAGCATCAGCATCCCTTTAATAGTGCAATAAGCTTCAAAACCGCCACAAAGACGTACATTAGAAGAAACTCAATCAGTGGTTGAGACCTTAATTTTTTGAGTTTGTTGGAGCCGGCACGTAGCAGGCATTTGGGTAAATGCTTTTGAAGGCCCTTCTGCATTGCAGAAGTGCCATTTTAATTAATCCTCTGTGAAATGTTTTCATTACATGTTACTTCTGCATTGTGTTACAGAGAAGTTTCTGCATGCGTTGCCAGATGTACTGTATTTGTTTGTTTATATCAACAAAAACCGGTTGTACTTCCTGTCTGATGTTTTCTGACCTCTCCTGCAGGTGATGTTTGAGACCTATCAGTTTGGAGGAGTCTACATTGCTATTCAAGCTGTGCTGACACTGTATGCCCAAGGTAAGAAGACACACATGCATGCTTGGGCTGCAAGTTTAACCGAAAGACACACGGACATTTTGCTGTTGACTACTGCAGTTTCCACATGACATGACATTTTTTGCAGGTGTTCTTCTTTTCCACCAAAACTCTCACCCACAAAGAAGATTCCCCCTGATAGCAGGATTATATCTGTTATAACTGGTAAATTCTTTATAGCTGCCATTAGTTGCTTCATTGCTGCTTCAGAAGTCACCCAACACCTCCTCTGTGGCTTGAAGCTCAGAAAGAGACGACTGTTTTTTATTTGCAAGAATGTTCTCGTAAGGCAGTATTTAAATACCACACCTTTGTCAAATAGTTTGTACAAAGATTTATTTTATGAGACTACTTAGATGCCAGATGATGATATTCTTAGTGCCAGAAAGTCTAGACAGTCACATGAACATCATTTTACAGTGTTCCAGTGACAGATGAATATTATGACATTAACTGAATTGTTCTGATGTCTTAAAGCCACATGTGTGATGCTTGAAGAGTTTCACATGAACTATTTGAGAGGAGAGTTTCACATGAACTATTTGCACCTACAGTCTGTTTTCGAACATACATCCTTGTGTGAGGTACTGCTCTACCGTTTTGTCTCTTGAGTTTATTACCAGCTAGTGAGCAGTTGTTAACACTTAATTGTTGCATTAGACGTGTTATCTCAGGTTTTGTGTGTTTACCCAGCTGACAAGGCTAACAGTCAGTAGCCCAAAGCACACAAACACACCTAGCTTGGTAGAAGTGTAGATTATTAACTCAAGTTCTTCTGATTTTTTTTTTTGTTGTTGTTTTTTTAAGGTCTTCTGACCGGTGTGGTGGTAGACTCTGGCGATGGTGTGACACACATCTGTCCTGTGTATGAGGGCTTCAGCCTGCCCCACCTGACGAGACGCCTGGACATTGCAGGCAGGGACATAACCCGCTACCTCATCAAGGTATCCAGTCAGTCAAACCAGTCTCTGAAAGATACTAGATACTGAGACTTACTGGCACAACATCATCATACTGTAACTGCTACACAAACAAAGTTGCTGTGCTTTAAATCTCTTTAAATGAGTTATAGTCATCTAGAGGCTTGTTGCTTCTTAAGAAGGAGGAAAATGACATTACCTTATTTGTAAAAAAAAAAAAAAAAAAAAGTAACAGGGTCTTAATTTGGGGTAGACTTTAGTGCTAGCAGTGCTACTTGTGTGAGGTGTTTTTTTTAGTTTTTTTTAACAGTAAAAATATTAAGAGATTTCAATAAGAAACTCAAAAGAATAATGCTTTCTGACCCTCGTCACATTCTCTCTGCTTTTTCTCTTCATCCCCGCTTCACCCTGTGGCCATGTCTCCCTCTTTGGGTGCAGTTGTTGCTGTTGAGGGGTTATGCCTTCAACCACTCTGCAGACTTTGAGACTGTGCGCATGATGAAGGAGAAGCTGTGCTATGTGGGCTACAACATCGAGCAGGAGCAGAAGCTGGCGCTGGAGACCACTGTGCTCGTGGAATCATACACGGTAGATAATTGCATGTTTTAGTTTTCAAATGAATAAAACCAATCTACTTACACTTATATTTGCATTATTCGAATAAAAACTGATAAAAGTAAGCCCCATGGAGGGGGTCAGTGCAACAGTTGTTGGCACAGTCACTCTATTAATACCTGTAGGGAAAGTTCAGGGGGTGTGTGTTTTAATATATATTACCTGTGTGTGAAAGTAGTTTTAACAGGGCAGTTCAACTGCTGCTGAGATAAGACTTGTGATGCAATGTTGTGTTTGTGATTGTAATTTCACTTCAGCAGGTGTGTAGACACATTAGCCAGCGTGAGACTTGCCTTAAACACGAGTTGCTGCCCTCACGTGGACACTATTCACTATAACTCAGTCGACATCAAATAGGGGAATAAAGGAATTTTATAATAAATTTAAACAAAACAATACTCCTCAGTGAATAAAAATCTGGAAAGAGGAGCTGTAATCAATCAAACTCCCCAAATCTCTCCCCATGTGGTTCAGCAGTCCTGGTCCTCTTCATCTCACCCACTCTCACCATGTTTCCTGTTGCTCTCTAACTCAGCAAACTCAGCCTTCTAACAAATGCCGTAAAAATCATAATAAAAAAAGAACATCTCCTATTAAAGAAAATATCTAAATCGGAGACAGAAGCACAAGAAAACCAACTAGGATACAGTGAGACTGAATATGAGGGTAAAGAGGATCAAGATAGTTTTCATTTTCATTTTTGAGATGCAGATGTGCAATAATTGCTAAAACACTTTCTTTAGAAATTGGTACATTCATATTTTGTTGGAAATATTATGCAGCTGTTGTCCATTTTCACTTAGAATAGTGACACATTTCCATCCATCTGGGGATTCTCATTTTTGTTTACTTTTTGATGTAAAATGAGTTGTTTTATACACACCACATGCACACAAGTTTCATATTTTTGCTTAAAATAGCATCACTATAGAAAGAATATCTCCCAAAAGTAATCAAAACTAATGGGGTAACTAAATCTGTTTCTTCACTGAGCTAAGTAGACTACCACATGCCCGTTGTTGGATCTGCTGGCTGCTTTAAGACGGGGCAGTGCTGCTGACTAACTTGTTTTCCAACATATGGGGGTGCAGTGCTCCTCCACTAGACTTGCTTTTCTTTCCAAGGCCCTTTTCCCTGCAGAGGGAACCACAGAATCTAAACGCAGGTCGTGAAGTCTGTGTTTCTGCACGCCTTACCGAGCACATGTTGTGTCTCAGAGCTCACTGTGACCATGTGTGTTTGGGTTAATGTAGGCGAGCGAGTGTGTGTGCGTGTAGGTGTGTGAACATGTATGTGTAAGTATCATTTTGTGTGCGTGAGCGTGCCGAAACAAGGAGGGCAATGTAACTGTGGCCGGAGAGCCCTGAACCGTGCGTTACATCATTTCCTGTGCAGCCACTTTGCGGCGGTGGCTGGGCTCCACTTCCTCCCACTGCCCTCAGCTGAATGAAGCCTTTTTATAGTCACACACACACATTCACTCTACTCAGTTTGTAGCCTACAATATCTGTGCTTTAACTTGCTGTAAAATATCATCAGAGTCTTGAAAGATTTAATTTTCTCAGTAAAGTTTTGCCTTGTTTGAACAGCGTTCACAAACAACCATTGAACAGAATGATTCACCAAGATTTACACCCTTTATCTCTTTATGTTGAGTCACACACTAAATCATACTGCTTCAGTGGTGTCATGCTTTCTTTTTTTTTCTCCTCTTTTCATCTCATCCCTCCCACACAACTCCAGCTGCCAGATGGCCGTGTGATCAAGGTGGGTGGAGAGCGGTTTGAGGCCCCTGAGGCTCTGTTCCAGCCCCACCTCATCAACGTGGAGGGCGTCGGAGTGGCCGAGCTGCTCTTCAACACCATCCAGGCAGCCGACATAGACACCAGGTGAGGCCAAGGAAAGAGGACAGATACACGCCGCTGTCAATAAAGAAGGGCAGATGCAGCAATATAAACTCTACTGGGGGTGTTTCCACTCCACAACACACAGTGATACACAACATTAATAAGCCACAGCACACACACACGCACATGCACAAACATAAACATTTCAGCTGTATAGAGCTCCTACTGAAGCAGTTCAGAGTTTTAAACTTCACACCAAATATTTCTTGCACTCCATAGCTCTGAATGGAAAAGAATGAATTTATCTTTGGGTAGTATAAGAGTGGAAAAATCCAAGATAATGTCCTGAAAGTACATTTTCAACATTTGTGGACTTAAAATGGGAAAGTATATGTTAGTTCTAGCAGCTGGGAAGAGAAACTAGCAACATTACTTGATTTATATGACTTTAAGATGGTCTCCTCCTCTCTGCCTGTGCCTGTTGTTGGGTCTCTTCCTGCTCTCACTCTCTGTCTGTCTCCCCGTCATCAGGCCCGAGTTCTACAAACACATCGTGTTATCAGGAGGATCCACCATGTACCCGGGCCTGCCGTCTCGGCTGGAGAGGGAACTCAAGCAGCTGTACCTGGAACGTGTGCTTAAGGGAGATGTGGACAAGCTTTCGGTGAGAAACTGAACCTTAACGCCTCATCTATAATTATAATGAGAAGCGTGTTACTGAAGGACTTTGAGCTAAAACTGCTCAGATGTGGTTTATAGTATGCCTGTGACTTTGACAACTAGGTCATACGACACTCTTTTTGCGCAAATTAGAACTTGATTAGTGTCAGTTGCACTTCAAGCAATGTTATCTAAAAAAAAAAAAAAAAAAAAAAAAAGTATTCCACTGAAGTCACTGGTAGCTTCAAATGAGCTAAAGTCTGGACTTATTGCACCGGGCCCCTCAGTTTCTCTGAATTAGTAATTCCAGCTGATTCCCAGGGTGTGTTTAAGTTGGCCTGGGTGGGGTTTCCCCACATATGAGAGAGCTGACGGGGAACCCAGGGAAACGTGTTTAAGTCAAGTGGTTAAGTGTGGAGAGTAAACTGTGACTGAAAACTAACAGTTTACCTCTCAGTATCTCCTTTGAGATGATGACGTCCCACACTCCAGGCATTCCCAGCAGAATAAATTAAACCTGTTGAATTATCTAAAACTACTAATTAAACCATGTCTGTCTCAAACACATTTAAAATTTTCAGGTGCAAAGTTAATGATTATGTGACACCTCAGACTGGTGCAGTGTGCAAAAACTACCACCAGGTGGTGCCAGAGGCTAGCAGACATTCATTTTACTTTGATGGAGCACTTAAATAACAAAATGCGTGGGGTTCACCTCCCAATGATAAATATTTGTTTTGGAAAGATATCATTACATTGCAGCTCCACCTCAGTATCCCAAAGACACAGATGATTTTACACAGAACTATTTTGTAAACAAAAGTCTACAGATGACTCATAAGTTTAATAGCAAGTCATTATGTGCTTTACTCTTCTGCCCGCAACTGCGGCCGCTTTTCTCAAAATTGTTTATCTTGTTTTGGAATGGAGCTCTTTATATGTAGTGTTAGTTTTTTTCCCCCCACATATATCTTCAAGTAACACAAATGTGTGCAGTCTGTTACAAGACAGGATTTTCTTTTAGATGGGTCCCTAAAGACCCCAAATAACTTTTATGGCAAGTAGTCGGCCCCTGTAGGCTTGAAAAGTGTCTGTTTAAAGGTTTGTGCTTCAAATCTGTCACGGAGAGCAGGGGCTGTGGTCGGCTTGAATTCATTCAGATGGTTGCAATGGATTCCAATGTTGACAACATTTCACAGTAGGGAGAAGAATTATCAAAACATCCATAAAAACGTTTCAAACCACTCCACTTCTCTGCTACTCCACATGGTCCATCTGATCTGCCCAAACACTCAGATTCATGCTGCAATGTGGCTAAATTCACTGCCTCCATTTGTATCTTGCATCTTTTTGCTGTTTGTTTGTTGCTGTCAGCTACGTTTAGACAGTTAGCCACGTGAGCGACAAACAGGAGCGGCGTCTTTCGCCCTATTTGGTGAAAATATGACTGTTTGGAATATACGGAGACTACAGACAGAGCAGAGAAGTGGATTATCCTGCGGGAGTGGTTTGAGAAGTTTGTATTGATGTTGTGATACTTTTTCCATAGCGGAAGCTTGTCAGCATTGGAATCCAGTGTAAGTGACTTGAAGCTCACCACAGCTGCCATGAAGCTACCGTTCAAGCTGATTTTGAGTGGCGTATCACTTTAAAGCTGCACTAATCAGTATTTTTATATTAACAATTCAGCCAATGAGTAATTTGTAATGTGCCCGGTGACACTCGTGTTAAACCCACAGAGAATTATCACTGTCGTCTGTTTGGTGCTGAGCAGGTAGTGTACAAACAAAGTTAGCGACTAGCTTGTGAACACGGTTTAGCATTTAGCAGCTAATGAGCCAGATATAAGTTGGTGGAGACTAAAACAGAGCCAGAAGGAGAGTGAATATTGGACTTATTTCTGTCAGGTGGCCAAAAAATGACTTGTGTGGCTTAAAACAATCAATTAATGCTGTTGAAAGTGACTTTCACACTGCATCTCCTTCATATCCAATGTAAAAATGCTTCATATTAATATCCACTATCAATATGGCACTGTGAAAATAATGTACATGCAAATTACCAAAAAGAGAGAGAGAGATTACATCTGGTTTGGCATTTCAGTTATGATGCAGTCTTTCAGGTTTGGACTGAATTTAGTTTCTCCACATATTAGATCCTCCAGCTGTTTTATTCTCATGTTTCTAACACGGGTTCAGCCAAACTGCCTCGGGCCCGGAAATTGTGACAGTTGTTCTCAAGTTTGCTGTGGCGGCAATTACACGTTTTGATTTGAATACACAAACTTAAAACTTAAATTAGGGTTTATGCCTCTGGATCAGGTTTTGATGCAAATCTCCATGTAGTCCCAACACTGACTAGAAAAACCTTAAGATCTGTGTCATATCTGAGCTTAAAAAACTAACATTGGGACACTCTGAGCTGCAGTGTGAACACAGCCTCAGTGTGCAGGATGTTTCTTTGTTACACAGGGACCTCTGACATGTCTCCTCATCCCCTTGTCTTGTAGAAATTTAAGATCCGAATCGAGGATCCCCCCAGGCGAAAGCACATGGTGTTCCTGGGCGGAGCCGTGCTGGCCGACATCATGAAGGACAAGGACAACTTCTGGCTGACCCGGGAGGAGTACCAGGAGAAAGGAGTCCGCGTGCTGGAAAAACTAGGAGTCACCGTCAGATAAAGCACTGAACGGACAGCCCAAACACAACATTCAAGCACGCACGCACGCACACACACACATACACACACACACACACACACACACACAGTACATGCACACATTTCCCCCCCTCGCCCCCATCGCAGAGTATATATCTATTTATCCCTCTTCTTCTCTCTTTCGGCTCTTGATGCTCCTCAAACATCAGAGGGAATCGAGCCGTCACCTCCCCGCTCTCCTCCTCCTCTGCCGCTCCTCTCTCCTGGTTTGGGATTGGCTCCGAGAAGCCCCGAGAACCAATTCCATCTTTGCAGATTTCCACTCAAACCCCTCCCTTTCTTTAACTAGGAATAGAAGGGTTGACGTTGCCCTGCTGATCTATTTTGAAGTCTGATTTTCAGCCTGGTGGAGAAGGTTAAAACCAGGGTGGGGAAACGTTAACGCTGCACGTTTACCTGCCACGTGATCAGGCAAACCAGTATTGCTTCTGTTTGCTGCGAGTTAAATTTGGCAGGTAAACTGTGGGGGACCCACCAGCCGCTGCAGCGAGTGTTTCAGAAAGTTTAGTGTCCTCCCCTGATTAAACCTCTGGAGGTGATAAAATGATGCAAAGTTTATAAGCAACTCGTAGGTAATATCACAATCAGGGTCGACCACAAACAGCCACGAGCCGCTTTCAGCATCTGTTCCAGGTGAGCGAGAACTGATCACATTTTTATGTCAGTTTTTATAAATGATATCATGACTTTTCTTTTCTGGGAGAGGGATTACTTCTTTTTTTTATTGCTTTTCCTTTGTTGTTGGTTCAATCTTTAAATTTGATTTTTTTTTTTTCCCCTTTTGTTGCTGTGCACTTCTACCATTGTAAATGGAGTGTATCATGGTAACAGAAGTTCCTCCATGTTTTTATGAAGAATTGATGGTTGATTTATAAAGGGACAAGTACATAAAGTAAAGCCCCTGAGCTTGATATCGGTTGTGTGACGGTACTTTGGGGTTTGGGGGTGGTGAGACAATGATGGTATGGGGTGGGGAGTGATACTATTTGTTCCTCATCAAACAGCCTCTCCTCTGCCTCCTCTGTGGGTGTAAATCTCAAGCTGAATGAATGGGTGCGAGCTGTTGTAGCAATGTTAGAGACTGCGGCGACGCTATAGCACCACACCTGTCGTATTCCTTCAGATCCACCAAATCAGAGGCAGCCACAGGCTGACGATGAGATCAATTTGAATCTGGGCACAGAGCACATCAAAACTGGGAAAGTAACAACGGTATTTTATTTGTGTTGAAATGCTGTTGATAGCATATTTAAATTCTCCAGTCTTTCACTCCCAACAGTCGACATAATGAATACTGGAGGCACTTCTATTTTGAGTATGACAAATGTGTATATTTTTTTTTTCCTCTTTCCATGAACTGTCTATCCAGTGCCAAGTGCAGTTAATGTTAACTGGATCTCATGTTTTAATGTCTCTCTTTTTTGTCACGGTTTTTGTTTTTATTTTCCTGTGTTGTTCATAGCATAACTGCCTAACGCTGATTTAAATAAAGAAAAGTGATTTATAAGGATGTTTGTGTCACAGGTTCTTTTGACAACACAGGCTGTTTGGTTTACTGAGTTATCAGAAGAGTGAATAACATCTGGAACCGTAATATCAAAAGACTTGTTTGGAGTTTACCTCTGAATAGTTAATCATGATAATTTAGTAAATCTGCTCTGAATTTAGCATTTTTCTGTACAGGTCCTTATCGATAAATCTGTAGTCTACAAGCTGTGAAGAAATGCTCATCACAATTCCTCAGAAGCCAAAGTGACGTCATCAAATTTCTTGTTTTGTCCGACCAACGCTCCAAAGATATTCAGTTTACAACAGTAACAGAGAAAAGCTGCATATCCTCACATTTAAGAAAGTGGAACCAGTGAATCAAAATAACTGCCTGTTAATCATTTCAGCTCTAGTTCACCTGTAGAAATGTGGAACAGCATCGTCTCCAGGCGTTAGAAAGCTGTATGACTACACTATTCAGTTGTAGGTCTACTTCTATTTTTAGTAGCGGTTTCCTAATAATAATTTATTTAGTGTACACAAATGAGTCATGCTGCCATCAGCAATCCGACACCAGTCAAAAACTCCATCCAGAAATTCTTACGAAATACATCCAGTCCGTCGACACGCAGCCGGGCGACTTGAAGCGGAGCGCCCCTTTTGGGCTGAGGAGAACAAATAAAGAAAAAAAGGAACAAATCAGCGATAAACATCAGCAAAATCATTAATTGAGCTGCTATACAGAACTGGTTTCCAAATCAGCGTGCAATCAGCTTATCTCTTTACTGCTCAATCTCTTCTGTGCTCCACGTGCTGGTTTCATGTTGGAGCAGATCTTGAAAATCAAAAAAAGGTCTCCTGCTGACCTTGTAGATGACTGCAACGCTGTATAATACTGTACTATGTGTGCAGGGTCATATTTCCTGACAGCTCTGCTATGTGGAGAAACAGGTTTGTTACTGTCATCAAACAGTATCAGCCATTAAAAACGATGACGATGCTCTCCTTTGGCTTGATATTACAGTTTGGGATCAGTTCAAGTTCTGCAACTTCAAAGTTCAAGAAGGTAACCTCCTTTTAGATCCACACTTCTCTAAAGTTTTTGTTTAGAACTGGAGGTGAGATCAGATGCGTTGATAAAGCTGCACCAGCAGAGGAGAGGATGGAGGTGTGACGGTGGCCGAGGCTCACAGAGGAGGAGGAGGTGAGCTCTGCACACACAGACCAGAAGGAGGAAGAGGAAATGGAACAGTGGCAGAGGACTGGCGCCACCAGAGGAAGAGGCTCTCTTTCCGCGCCTGAAATAAAGATCTCACCCAGACTCTTCCGGCCTTGTTCCATTTTAATCCCTCGACTCTTGCCACTTCCCTCTAACCCTGAACTGTTACCTCTGAGGCACTGTTTGATGTTTCCTTCATCACCGGCTTGGCAACAGAGGTGGGAAGTAACTAAGGACATTTACTCAAGAACTGTATTTATGTGCAGTTTTAAGGGATTGGTACTGTAGCTGAGACTCAGCATTGCCTCTACTATACTTCAAAGAGAAATATTGTACTTTTTACTCCTCTACGTTTATTTTTCTGCCAGCTGTAGTTACTCTATGCAGTGTCAATTCACATTTTATCTTCAATCAGAGATGAGATAAGTAGATTTTGCTCCTATCAGGTAAAAATCTAAATCTTTCTCTCAAACAAACTTTTCATGAACTCAGGCTGACTTCAGCTTGATGACTCCGTGCATTTTAGACATTTTAAACACAGCACTTTAGTCAAGGATGAACTTTGAACCTCAGATTTTAAGCTAACGTGGCCACAAAGTCCTTAAAGGACTGGTTCACAGTTTTTCAAACAACAGTCAGGAGCCCAAATGAACATTATTCTTGCCATAATCAATCTCCTTCTGTGCAAAAATGTATTTAAAAGTTTATCTGAAGCTAATATGAAGCTTCCGTCCAAATTAGTCAAATCAAGTAGATATCGTTCAACGTTACAGTCTTTTTGGTGCCAAAGTCCCTCTTTTTGTTACTATACTTCCACCGCAGCTCAACAGGGAAACACTGTCCGGGGAAACACAAAGAGGGAATTTGATCCTAAAAAGCCTGTAAATGTGGCAGATATCCACTTGATATGACTAACTCAGACTGCTGAAGCCTCATATAAGCTTCAAATCAACTTTTAAATGCATTTTTGCACAAAATGACTGTGGAAACACTGGATTTTGGCCCCCATCACTTACATTGAAAGAGCAAATACTTATGGATACAATTTATTACTAACATACGTTATTTAATGGACATTTTGAAGAGTTTTTATGACATAAAATGGTGACTTCTTATTTTAATTGAGTACCTTTATATTATGGTATTACTACTTTTACTAAAGGATTTAATTGCTTCTCCAACCTCTGGTTTAAAGTTTGGTTCCCAGTTGCAAACTCTTAACAGCTAAAACATTTTCCACAGGGTGGGAGTAGAGAGATGTTTTCCTCCGCAGTCGTAGATGCTTTATCTCAGGTGCAAGCTCTAAACTCCTTAACAAAAGTATGCTGAAACAATTATGTGGCTCCTTTTAAGATTTACTCCTGCAACATCTCGACCCCACGGTGGGTTCAGAGAAACACAACGAGCTGAAGTGTTGCAAAAGTAATGCTGACTGGGTGCAAATGTAGCAACAACTCAAATGGAGGAAAAGATCAAAATTCTGCCTATCTTTGGACATGAGACCACAGCACAAGCCACCCATTCCTGTAAACTGCACTGGGAAGTGAACGCCGGTGCTCTGTGCACCCAGAGAGGGGCCACACTGACCCCATTACAAGAGCAGATATCTTAAATGTTTGCACATGTGGACTGTGATGCTGTTTGCAGCCGTTGAGCTGCTTAGCAGGCCCCCAAAAGCCCCAAAGGACCTTCTTTTTCTTCTCTTTTCTCTCCCTCCCCCTCCCCTCTCTCTCTCGCGCTCCATCATTATCGCCCACATGCTTTTCCAGAGACATCCTGAGTGAAACAGCTCGACGTCCTCGATGGCTATCACATGTTCCTGCTGAGGAGGGAGGCAGCGAGGGAAAGGCATCTTGGAGAGAATGAAACAGGGTGTACTAGGCTGAGGTTTTTTTTTTATTCTTTGTGTTTTCCTTCATTAAATACTTTACAAAGAGTTTTGTGCAACCAACTGGAAGTTCTTGAAACATAGTAAACAACGTCAGGGCTTGACTGACATTTTTTTAAAGCCCGAGTCTCCTGGTGAAGTCACATCCTGTGACATCCTTTCTCCATCTCAAGTTTATTGCTCTAAAGTTTCTGCATTTGCTTTTAGAGACTTTATATGTGGCTTCAAACTATTTGTTGAATGTTTACGAGTCTGTCCTTGTTCAAAATATACTTCCAATAAACCATTTTAGATAGTGAATGAGGGACTTAATAAAGTAATGATCTGATGACTATTTGGCCACCAAGCTGCACTTCATTATATTTAAAACAACTGTCTTTTTAGATTTGCTTTGTCACAGGTATTCATACTTTCATACAGCATTTAGCCTCGCTTGCAGTGATGCTTCAGGGCCATGTTGGTGCATTACTTTGGTCCAGACTGAGATATCTCTAAATGGATTTGGATATTTGTACAGATATTCATGTTCCCCAGAGGATGAATCCTACAGCAGGTCAAGATTTTAATTACCTGCAAAACCGATCAAATAATCATTTTTAAATGCAAAAAAATTGGCTGGTTTCAGCGTCTCAAATGTGACAATCTAATTCTTTTCTTTGTCGTACATGACAGTAAACTGAATATATTTGTGTTTTGGACTATTGATCGGACAAAACAAGACATCTGAAGACGTCACCTTTGACTCTGGAAAATTATAATGGTCATTTTCACTAATTTCTGACATTTTACAGACCAAACGATTAATTGATTGAGAAAACTAGAAATACCACCGTGCAGTTGTACGCCTCCGCCAACCAGTCAAGTTGCAGTTTACATCCATGTCTGTGTGCAGACTCTTATAATATTTGTAGTTAAGAATTTAATACAAAGTATTATGTGTATTGTCCTTGTATGTGTTCATATGTTTGGCCAATAAAGCTGATTCTGATAGAACACAAAGTTGTAGCCACAACAGTAGACAGATGTTGCTGCAAAGAAACTGCAAATTGTAAAACGCGGATGCTTCACACACATCACTTTGTGAGGTCACAGTGACCTTTGACCACCAAAATCTAATCAGTTCATCCTTGAGACCAAGTGAACGTTTGTGCCAAATTTGAAGAAACATATTGCGTTCACGAGAGAATGGGATGGACGTACAGATGTACGGACGGACAATACGAAAACATAATAATCAGCAGATTAATTGATATTGAAAATAATCGTTAGTTGCAGCCCTAGCTCAAAGCACCACTGTGCCAAAGTACAGCCTCCAAGATGCTCAGTCTTTTGTTTCCTTGTTAGTATTTAGTCTTCATGTTGGAGTCAATTTGTACTAATACTTTGATGCTTCTTGTTCTTTTAATGTGTTGAAATGTAATTAAAACACTGATAAAATACTTCACTAAAATGGGAGGATCATGGAGGGAGATGATAATGTGTACGGCAGAAAGGCTGCGGTTGGTTATAACTCAAAATGCATTGTGCTTCTTTTTATATGGGGAAGCACCTTCGAGCCGTAACTCAAATTAATCATCAGACTCGTGTGTGGTTTCACTGTTTTCTTTCATTTTATTGGAGGCGGAAGGTAAGACACACATTTCACTTTAGTTTTCTCACAGACCTGGCCACCCTTCAGTATCTACAAAGTACTTCCTGTTCCTTCTCGAAAAGCAAGAGCTACATCCATCGTACATGTTAGAAACAGTTATTTAAAAAAAACAAAATAGAAATAAAAATGTACAACATACACTTGATATATATAATATAATTTTTGCTCTTTTTTTTACAGAGGTAAAAATACTAAGCGTAAAAAATGGGTCTAATTCAATACAGGGAGTCGTTTTCTTTAATTTTTCGATTTAAATACACAAGGAGATAAAGAGGATGCGTTCAGGCACTTGTAAATGGCTCTGACATGTGAGAACACACACAAACACCGGACAAGACGGAGACAAATGATTAAACGCTGACGCACGCACACATACACGCACACGCGCACACACACACACACACACACCAAGGACATACAAACCGGTGCACAGGACAGGATGTATGAGACAGACACAACCAGAGAAGGAAAAAGGACATCCTCAGGCATTTTGTATTTCAACTACAGTAAGTGACATTTCCTTCATCATCCCACAACAATCAGGGATGGATGTTTGTTTCCAGGATTTCAGCTGTTTTTTTTGGGAGATAAAATCCCCGTTCTTTTCTTTAAAAAAAAAAAAAAAAATTCTAACCAGCTTATTGTGTTCCCGGTTACATCCCTGATGCTGCCATCAACCAGGCTTAGACAAAGCAAAAAAAAGCACCCAAGCGGTTGTCAGTTTAGTGTTGTGCTTTCAGTGTGAGGGTGTGATTGGCCGGCTGCGGTGTCACTCAAACAGCAGGTGACGCAAGCAGGTCGTACAGCATTTTTATTTTCCCTCCAATGCCTGTTTTTGTACATCTATGACCCTGAAAAGTCATTTGTCAAACAATATGACGTTTGTGGGCATGATGATGATACCAAAGCGAGCATGGGAAGAAAATATATAAATACTGCAGGACTGAGAGGGACAGAGCACGCTAGTTACATTTAACTGTGGTTTCAGCAAGTTGTCTCATATTAATCTCCCATAATTTGGCTTAGGAAGGAAGAGTTCGACATTTCAGGAAATACACTTTGTTGCCGGGAGTTAGAGGTGAGACAATTAATACCACTCTCATGTCTGTGCCTGATAATATGAAGCTACAACTACAGAGATGGTTATCTAAGCTTGGCATAAAGACTTGAAAATGGGGAATCAGCTAGCCTGGCTCTGTCCAAAGGTAAAAAAAACAAAAGTACACACCTTCTGGCAACTTCAAAGCTCATGAATTAACATGCATTTAAATTTTTGTGTGGATTTAACAAGCAAGATTTTTGACACAGCCAGGCTATTTCCCTGCATTCCCGCCTGTAGGTTAGCTTCATATTAATGCACAGATGTGTGGTATCGATCCGCTCATCCAAGTCTTGGCAAGAAAGTGTATGTAATGAGTGTATGTAAAAGGTCATAATTATAACAATTTTTGGCCAAAAAAAGGTTGTTAAAGTCTGTTATGACCTTAAACAATCACAAGTATGTCCAATTTTCAATTGCAGACAACTAGCTAGGAGCTTTTATATCTATGTTCTTGTTTGGATACTTTGAATAGATTTGAATACGATTTTAAACACATTTAATTAGTTAAACCATTCAAATCCCCATTAGGCAGGACGTAGCTGTTCCACATATGTGACTGGTGGGCTCTATTGGAGGGAGGGGCTAAAAGAGGGGAGGTGATTGT
Organism: Scomberomorus guttatus; assembly: GCA_038419695.1. Lineage (NCBI taxonomy): Eukaryota > Metazoa > Chordata > Actinopteri > Scombriformes > Scombridae > Scomberomorus > Scomberomorus guttatus. Next base: position 6,497,814 of record CM076458.1, read on the forward strand.
ACATCGCAGGCATACTGGAGTCCTTAGTTTACACACTTGATGAGAAACTTTTTAAGAGTTCCTTTTCATTATAAAAATAGTTTAAGCCAAGTTTATAAGTATATGTGGTGAGGCTGATTGCTTGGAGCCATAACCATGCTCACGCTTTTCGTTATAGCAGACATCTTCAGAGGGACAGGGGGGTGAAGTTTGGAGCGAGAGTGACCATCCCCAACTCCACATTTTAAGGCAATAACGGGCACCAATTTTAACGGTATCTCTGATTTTTCCAGTCCGTGACGTGACACGGACTGCTGGCTGAGATTCTGTGAAAAATGAGGAAATCAGAGCCTTAAAATCTTCAAGAGTACGTTGAGTAAAATAAGCCAAAAAACTGACTGGAACTCTAACAATGGATGGGATCCTGGTTTAGGTGGTAGTTTAGGCACTGTTTGAAATAATGTGAAAGGAGCAGGGAGACAAATGCTAGAGTATCATAGCATGACGAGGCACCGTCTCATTCAGTGAGTAAATCACAACCCAGCACCTTTTTGCTGGTAGATCAATTTAGTGAGAAAATAAATAGGATAAAAACACAAATCTTTGGGATATTAGATTAAGATGAGTACCACGTTTCTTTCAGTGAACAAAGAAGATGTCGATGGTGGAGAGCTATGTAGACTATATACATAAACTTTACTATAAGCTGCAGAACTGACAACAAAAGGCCTCGGCGCAGATTGTAAGCATGCACATATACCATTCTGACACACACACACACACACACATACATACATACACACACGCACGCACACACACACACAAAGAGGTGTAGTGTCTGATTTCTCTTGTAGCTGGAGTTGAGCTGAGCGGGCCTGATATTGGAATAGAATATAAACAAAATGGCCACGCGAACATCAAAGGAGAGAAAAGAATAGAACAAAGAGAAATAATTCAAGTTCTTTGACGCCAAGTCAGTGTACAAAGTATAAAGTACCTGCATATGTGATACATGACATATAGGTCAGCTATAAAAAAAAAAGGCCCCCTGAAAAAGAGCGCTCTCTCACTGGAAACAGAGCATGAAATGGCCACGTGGAGAGCTGAGAGAACTGTCTGCCGTAAGGGGGAGCTTATCTTCCCAGGCCGTTCAGAAAATGCACCAACTGTTTTTTTTTTGGCTTATTTCAGTGTCTGGAATTTGTAGAGAAACCCAGAGAAACCAAGGCAAGAGAGCGAGCAGCCATGACCACTTGTCCCCTCCCTGTCTTCCCCCATCCTTCCCTTTCCATGTGCTTGCGTTGGGTTAAGGTTTTGCCGTTTCCAAGCGTGGAGGCTCAGCTCAGGGCCTTGTGTCGGCCTCCGCAGCAGCCGCACATGAGCCCCGCCCGGTGGCAAGCGTGGAGAGGCGGGTAAAGGCAGAGGCAGGGCGCCACCAGAGACAAGCCGAGCAGGGCTAACCAGCGTGTGCCGAATCGGCCTCCGCCACTGCCCTCGCCCCCGTCACAGGAGCAGGGGTCTGAGTAGTCCCCCTCTGGGTCGGACATGCAGTGGTACAGCATGGTGTCTGCCAGCCACATGCAGCTGACCCGCCGGATGCACGCCCGCACAGGGTCCGGCGCATCCTGGCACCGGCCTCTCCGATTGTCGGTGATGTAAAAGGCCTCGCCGCAGTGCTCGCAATGAGCGCGCTCCACCCCCTCCTGCTTCCGCCCTTTCCCACCATTAGTGGACGGGGAGGAGCTCGGGAGGAAGGAGCGGGGCTGGGTGGAGACCACAGAGGAGAAGCCGTGGCGATACGAGCCGCCATGGCCCTTATTGGTCAAGGGTCCGAGGGCTGGGTCAGAGTCTGAGGGCGACAGGGCCGGTGCCAGCGGGTAAGTGTAGTCGTGCTTCTGCGCCTCCGTCTTGGCGAAGTGGACGTAGGACTCAGAGTCCTCCATTTGGATGAACTTGTCACGCACAGTGGCGTGGCGGTAGTCCTCGTAGCCCGTGAGCCAGGAGCGGTCCGACTGGCGGCCATGGAGACGCTCGGTAGTTCGCTCCCAGCTGCGCTCCCGTGGGTTGATGCGGACGATTTCTTCATCCTCCTGGAAGGTGACATGGCGGGGAAGCCGAGACAGAGGCTGAAAGAAAGGAGGGTAAAACTTTAACGCTGCTGGCAGTAATCATCCCGTACGGTTTGTTTAGGTGAGCAGTAAACAACGTCAACAGAAAAATAACCAGATAACCAGAAGCTCTTTGTCTCACCTGGTCCAAAAAGTAGTGGTCTGAGAGCCGATAGGGGTCATGGAGGTCGTGACGATGTCCCAGCATACACTTGTGTCTCTGCGGAAGGGGCGAGGAGTCCAGCGGCTGCAGAGAGCTCTCCAGTTTCTGGGAGGAGTTGGATGAGCTGTCTGTGGTGTTCTGAGGGGACAAACAAACACAGGATGCGGGCTGAAAGCTGCATTCTCATTGGATACGTCAGACAAATAGTTAGTGCGAGAGGACGCCATCATTGGACAAACAAAAACAGGAAATCTCGGCTCGGCACTGATTGGGAAAACAGGAAGAGCGAGCTCTGTTTTTCGAGCCACTTGATCCACATTTGGATCACTGTGTGTGAGGTAAACTTTTATTAACAACATCTGCCATAAAACATCAGCAACAGCACTTAGAAATACATTGTAGTAACCATCAAACCTATAACTACAATTAGGCTTAGGATTAAAATCACGTTAGCTAATTATATAGGTGGAGATTATGTATAACCTTTCTGGTTAATAAGGTTACCATGGTGACGTAAGAGTCAAAGGAGTCAAGCAGGTATGTTTGCTGCATTTGAAAGTGCAGCAAGATCTGTGATGGACTTCATCTGACCCAACGACTAGTGTTTTTATTATTTAGTTTAACCTCATTGACGTACATGGGATGGACAAAATATTCAAAACACCTCCAACAGCACAACAAACTACAGCCTCCAAATATACATAAAGTAATCTCTACAACAGTTTCAATAAAGCAGAACAAGCAAATATTTGGCGTTTTTGTTTGATAAATGATAAAGTCTTCATTCTACTCGTTTACAAACATCTACAAAGTAAATGACACATTCACCTGTTAAATTCACTTTGGTTGTGAACACAGACGATATCATTGGACATGTTAAAGAACGATTTGTCATGTTTGAGATAAAGGTTGTGGCGCGACTTGATATTAGGAAGCCAGTTTTCTGCACACACAGTATCACCTTTTTTGGCCTCTCCCCTGAGTCTTCTCCCCCTCCTCTTCACTCTCTTTTTTCCCCCCAAAAAACCTGTCCTCCTCTCCTCAATCTCACTTTCTACACATTCCTACCTTTCCTTCTCTCTTTTCCACCACTTTGTGTGTGTGTGTGTGTGTGTGTGTGTGTGTGTGTGTGAACAGTATCCTGTCCTCTTTCCGCTAAAGGCTGTCAGGGCTCGACTCCAACTCAAATCTTGGCCAGACACTACACAGTCGGGCCGCTGCCGTGTTGCGGTCAGACAGACAGATTTCAGACAGGCACACTGGGGGTCAACCTCTGTGGAGGGGAGTGAGGGGCTCAAAGTGTACCAGCTGATAGGCAGGTCGGGACTTCTCCTGTTTATTTATGTATGTACATATGTGTGTGCATACACGAGATATTCAAGATGTATTTGACCCAATCAAAAGGGTGCAGGTGTGTTTGTGTGAGAAGCAGAAGGCTTTATCTTTTGGAAGGTTATTAGTAGAGCTCAAATGATTCGTCCATTAATTAATTAGCAGCTATTTTGATAATCAAATAATTGTTTTAGTCATTTTAGGCAAAAATGGCAAATCATTTGCTGGTTTTAGCTTCTCAAATGTTCAATTCTCATACATGATGGTAAACTGAATAACTTTGGATTTTGGACTGTCAAAACAAGATATTTCAAGATGTCACCTTTGCTCTGGAAAATCAGAACAGGCATTTTCACTTCTTTTCTGGCATTTTATAGACAAAACAACTGATTAATCAAGAAAATAATTGGCAGATTCATCAATAATCAAAATAATAATTAAATGCAGCCCCAGATTGAAGTGTGAGCAGTTAAACTGTTTCAGAATTTAAGGATGGTGATGTATACATTTTGTTTTTGGGGTATGACATGCAGCAAAAGTCCCCCAGCTGGGAAACTGAACCGTGGTATGCACCTAAACCATTAGGCCACCTGTGGTGTGTAAATTTTCTTTAAGAGTTTTGTTGACCCATTAATGACTTGTTAATGTTGGAAAAAAGAAAAATGTAAAGGTGTCTCTAGCATCAATCTGTGCAGTTAGGTGTGAAAGTCATTCTCTGCATTTTTATCTTGCTTTGACAACTACTTGACTGGTCATCAGAGGTCACCAGATCCACAGAAACCTGTATCAACGGTCAACAGGTTTGTCTGTCCAAAAAAGTTTGGCCAGTGCTGATGCTCAGTTGCTGCCAGCAGCCTCGCAGCAGCCATGAGATTTGTGTGCTTCCTTTCTCCCGTGCCGATATGATTTAGTTTCATGAAAAAAAACAAAAAACAAAAACAATTCTACATGCACAAAACAGATGAGAAGTTGATTCCACAACTTTTACTGGACAGACAAAATGACAAATATCTCAGGAGGAGGAGTTGGTGGTTCAAACTCCGGTTTCTCCTGTCCACATGTTTAAAGTGTCCGTGAGGAAGACACTCGACCCCAAATATCTCAAATGTAAAACATGAGTTATGGGGAAAAATGTTAAGGACAAAGATTGTCGACCAAAATGAATATAATGAAACAAAACACTGATCCCAAAATGGTTGCATCAATCATCCAGCTCAACAATCTGAACCTGTCTGTCTGTCTGTCTGTCTGTCGAAGCTATCCCCATTATATCCCCTCTCTGTGTCCATGGCTGCGCTCCCCACATGGATACCGCCATGCTGAGAATTTCCCCCTGCTTTCTTACAAAGCCCTCAGAGCAGCCAGCCAAAAATAACATAACATGCTGCCTCCGCTCCAGGCCCCGCCCCCCTGGAGAAGACATTACCGGGGGAGGAGCTGATACGGTTTAAAACCAGTCCTACTCTGGCCTCCACGGCTGCAACTAATTCAAAACACAGACCAGACTCTCTGCTGCAAACTGCACAAGAAGACAGAGAGGAGTTGAGGGGGAGAGTTTATATTTCTGGACATCCTCTCTCTACATATTCTGGCCCAAGGCTGGACAGAGGGCATTTCAAGTTATTTTCTGACACAAAACATGTCCCGACTCAAAGCTCGGGAGGATTCATCCTTCAACAGGCCCGTCTCGCTCTCCTGGGATGAGCCCAGAATTGCTTCAATAGCTTTCACTCCCCCTGTTGTGAATGAGCCAAAATAGAGACACAGAGAGGAGACGTGCTGAAGGGAGGGACAGAGGAAGGGTTGGGTTAAGTTTAGGTTTGGCGAACGAGGAATAATTTAGGAAGTATGTCCATCCTAGCTCTCCCCCTTTCCCCAGCCCCTCCGACCATCCTCCCCGTCCCCCAAAGACTGTAAATCTGCCACAGCATTTCCCCCTGTCCACGACTGCCGGCCTCGCAAACCTCTGCCGCCACAGCTAACTTTGGGAAAGGTCATTGACAGAGGCTAAGAGGAACACAAGCAGTACTGAACCCCTCTACGTACCCCACGGTTATCAACTTGTGATTTTAGTGTCATAGCTTAAAATTTGACAGCATTCACAAGACGCAGTGAGTCTTGAGTCCCATTAAGAAAAGGTCTCAATATGTTTTGGATATGTTTTTTTCTGTAGAAAAAAGGTCAATTTTTCCCTAAAATGCTACTCAATGCTCTGTACACTTTCTCTGTGGAGGAAAACAGAAATGCTAAGACTTGATCGCGGTCAAGATGGACATTGTTGATGACATTATTCAGTCTTAACCCCAGCAGGGTCCTCACACGCCAGGCCAACAGCCGTGGCATCCCTGGCCCATTATTGAGTGTCTGTTGCTGACCATGGCCTGTACTTTTTGCAGTGTGTCTGGCACAGTTGGCACTAGTTGGGGGTTGACTGTGTTAAATTGTTGGCTGAGGCACTCGGTGAAGAGAAGAGTTCTGTGTGGGCCTAAAACTGACCCTGCCCAACTGAACCTGACACATACTGCTTAATGTGCTGTGGCTCAGGAGGTAGAGCAGGCCGTCCATTAGTCGCAGGGTTAGCAGTTTGATTGCTCCTCCTGTTCACGTGTCCTCGAGCAAGGCACTGAACCCCGATTACGCCTGATGGTTAAGCCAGCGAATGTGTGTGAATTAGAGGCACATTGTAAAGTGCTTTGGACTCAAGGCTCAAAGCTACAATTTTGCTTCATGTCATCAACTACTGACTCTTCGTTCACCAGGCTAATACAATGGTTTTGGCTACATTCTTTCGCTCTTCCCAAAGGGCATTGTGGATCCATTGCAACACATGACACGCATGGACGCAGACGACTGGCACAGTCAGAGAGAGAAAGACAGAAGTTTCTGAATAAATCACAGCTGAAAATAACTAAACCTGATTGTGCTGAAAGCTTTAAGCAACAAAATGGCCCAAACTCAACCCTAAGATGAGTCACAACAAAGTATCAGGTAGCAAATCTCCAGTAAAGAGAACTGTTTGACTTGACTGTTCAACCTGGTGAATCAGTTATTTCACAAATTCAGTGTGGTTTTCTCTCATTTTTCATGTCATTTTCATTCTCCCACAAGCAAAAAATCTTGGGCTGACTACGCCAGTCCAAAGCTAAACTTAACAGTGTTAGTTCCAGCTTTATCAGACATATACTGTATATACAACATAGTTTCAACATAGACTCAATGTGGCGTTAAAATGGTAGGCCAGCTTTAGTTTAGTTTTTTCTTTCCACTTGTTTTTTTAGGATTACACATGGCTAAATATTTCCTCTCGTGCAGGTGCAGGATGTATTTGTCTGATAGCCATTGGCTGTAGTCATTGTGGTGTGTTCAAGTACAAATTTTAACAGCAGACGTGAAGTAAGACAAAATACTCCATCAGTCTCTCTTTGCTTTTGCTAGTTCCCTCGTGGGCTTGGTGTGTCGGGGCCATTAGAGGCGATTCACTAAAAAAGGGGGAGCTATGTTTGTGCAGAAAAAAGTTTAAATGCAGTAGTTTGAAAGACAGCTAAAACGAAAACATGGAGGCTATTTCACTATTTATTAATGTTATTAGCTTCTATTGAGTTTTAACTGAAATAGAAGTGAGAAGCTGAGTCTTATTTTGGGTGAATAAAGCAGCTTTTGCAGTAACAATACCCTGGAATTGCTTTGGATTTGTTGTACTGAAAGCTTCTGCTGAAAACCTGATGCTCCATTTCAGGCATTGCTCCACCCTCTGACAGCGCTGTAGCCGCCCTCCACCCCTCCTCATATGTTTGTGTGCGTCTCTGTGGTGGCTGTACACTCCCAGCAGAGCACCTATTAGTCTTGGCCCTTACAGACAGCTAGAGTCAAAGATGAACCACGAGGCACTTCCTCTCGTAAATCACCGGCCCTGCACTAAGCTGGGAAACAGCTGCTAGCTGCTAGTTTGGTTACTGCTCTCCTTTTCAACTGGGAGGGTGGGGGTGGGAGGGTGTCGGGGTGGAGGGGGGGGTGGGTCACCAGGAGAGAGGGATACAGGAAGTGACCTTGTGACCCTGCCTGCTGCTCCTGGTGTCAGGTTACAGAGCTGGGGGAGGGGGTCCTCCATGCTAACTTAAGGTGGAGAGGCCCTGACACACACACTTCATGTACTGTGGCAGGTATATGTGACACGGAGGGAATACTAATGTCCTGAGCTGAATAACCCTCTGTTAGACAGCAGAAAATAAAATCTGAGATATGTTTTAAATGCAGGAGATTCCTTTGAGATTTTGGCTGAATAGTTGATTAGTGTGTACTGAAAATGGTTAAATCCAAGGCCAAATAGCAGCACTGGATTTTCTTAAAAAAAACAAAACAACAAACTTCTGCACTCTGCAACCTGAAATTCCTTTTTCCATTATGCCTTCAAAGGATGTTTAGATGCAGATTTGAGATGTTAAAAGAAGGATTAAGATTTTTTCTAGCAAGCATATTTTCTTCATATTTGCTCTCCTTGAACCACGCTGATTCTACCTTGATGATTCATCTTGTCAGGTAAAAGCACAAGATATGTAGCAGTTATATTTGGTAAGGAGAAAGTTGTTGAGGTTAAAAAAAAAAAAACGGATGGATGGACCTCTATCACCCACAGTTCTGAATGTAAGAAACGTGCTTACAGTAAAGACGTCGTCGTCGCCCAGCTCGCCCTCGTTTTGGAGTGCTGTAGAGGAGGTTGTGGAGCCTACAGAGAAGAAAATATAAGAAAATATAACTTAGAATAAAAATAACTTAATTTGTGAAGTAAACTCTGGAGTGAAAACGAGATGGACAGAGAATAACAGAAGCGAAGGAGATATTACAGCAGTACAGGAACATCTGGGTGTCCTATTTGTCATCCTCAGTTGAGCTTAAAACTCATCACTTCATGCCTCTATAAAGTCAGTCTACACTTATTTTCAGAGAAGCTGATGCAGAATTCATTACGTTACTCTCTTTCTATCATTGAAAGCTGTTGCCTTCACTCAGAATCCAAGTTGTACCTCCAATATTAAGCAGTATCACAACACATTTAATAACACAGTATTCCTACTCAGAATTTGAGTCTGTCTCACAAGATGTTGCCGACTTTTGCCTCTCAGCTTAAACTCATTTTAGTTACGGCAACCATTGGATGGACTTTACTTTTACTTTCCTATCTACACTTTTCCATAACATCTATCATCTAACAGAGACAATCTCTCAGTTTTCAGCACTGGGTCATTAATTTAATCCCTGGTCTACACAAAACGTAAGTAAGTACACTTGTGGATTTAAACTTTGCAGCATTGAACAGGAAAGATTAGTTGGATGTTCTTGGGTTTGTGTGTGACATCTCTTGAACTGTACATTTGGAAAGACATGTACGCTGTTTATTGCCTATTTTACTCATGACAAGTACACCATGACTTCATCTTAACTCTCCTGTGGACGACATTTTCACTCAAAAAAGCATCTGGTTTTGGAATCAGCTTGGACTTAGTTGTCCCTGAGTGATCTATAATCTGACATGTGCAGATAAATTGACCCACTGCAGCACAGCGTACCTTCAGCGAGGTCCTCGATGGCTTTCCGCACCCCCCTGTCAAAAGCTCTTGCGTCAGCTGGACTCTGGAAAGACAGGCCGCACTTCCTGTCCTCCACCTTCCAATGGTGAAACGTGGGCGTTGCTATGGTGTACACCAGGTCCTTCCTCAGCGGACAGTCCAGGATCACCTGTTAACCAGACACAACAGGGACAATTTTTCCAATCTCTTCTCCTTAAATGACCTTTCAGTGCTTTTCATCATCATGTGTGCATGTTTTACCTGTTTGTCCCGCAGCCGCTCACCACGGATGAGGAACTGGGAGCTGCTGGAGGCCGGCACGGGTGCCAGCTCCGGCGGCAGGAGGCGGCACACCCCCACCCTGCTCAGAGCGCCCCCGTCCTGGGCCAGCCAGCCACCGCTCGAGTCGTCCCGCGTCATCACCACCGCTTTCACACGCACGATGTAGCTGTCACTGGATAACAACAGAGAGAGGAGGAATTATTAGAATGATAATTGCAAAAAATGGGGCAGAAACAACTTTGATACAGAACGTGTCAGCAGTCTGATATGTGACAAAACATTACTAAGAATATGTTTAACTATGTGTTTTGAGAGCGATCCTCCTTCTCTACTAATTTAATTACGTAAATTTTGGATTACAAACCACCAGGTCTGAGAGTAGTGACGTGCACTAACGTCTCTAACATTGTGCTTTTTCATTTTTTGTCAAGTACTTATTTGTCAGTGTAGTAAAGCCTCTAAAACATCACTGAAATCCAGGCTATTGAAGCTTTTTAAGGTATTTTATGGCAGGAAAGCTAAGCCTTTAAATGAATACTGAAATAACACATCACATGAGAGAACTTTATACTTTCTGTAGCTGTAGTCAAAGGGGAGAAACTTTATAATGTCACAGGTGAACATCTGATATTAAATAAAAACATGACACATTATTCTGTTCCCCAGTCAAATGTTCTGTTATCGCTGCGTTGTGTCAATTAGTGTGAACAATAACATGTTGTAAGGTGTAAGCAGAATGTCCTGCACATTTTTGCATTTTTTTGTCATATCAGATGCTGCATTTCATTTCCATTTAACTCAACTTCAAAATACTTTCCATGAACCATCTATTATCTAAACACGGTGACACCTTAATAGGATTGTGAGTGATGCTAGTAAACGTGCCAGCTAATAATGAAACCTCAGGAGACTTCAATCAATATTTAGGAGCACAACAATGCCTGAAACCAAAATGACTCAACACCACAAGTTGAGACCTTGTTTGGTTGCGGAAAATCTCCACCATGCACCTCCTGCCCTCGTCAGAGAGACTTTTTACTGCTGCATGTTTACCTGGAGGAACCGATACACTATCATTTCATTGATCAACTAGTTAAATAAACAGCTACATTAATATTACAAACAAACCAAGCCAGTACAAGGCTCTCATTTTGTCATTTTAATGTTAATAAGGTGTCAATCATAGACTAACTACTTCCAGAGAAAAGCCACTTTGAACAGCTCATTTTCCTAAGGCTGTTGAACCTTTCTGAACATAGAGAAATGCATTTCTGTGAGATAATATCAATACCTGATATGCAAATTCTTGGTATAAATACAAAGACTGTACACCTACACCTATGACAGGTGTATAAAAATCCAATGGACACCAAAGGAGTCAAAATATTAGGGCTGCAACTAACAATTATTTACATTATCGATTAATCTCCCGATTATTTTCTCTATTAATAGATTATTCATTTGTTGTCTGTAACAAGTCAGAAAATAGTGAAAAATGACTGTTATAATTTTCCAGAGTCAAAGGTGACATCCAAAACCCAAAGATATTAAATTTACTATAATATATGTCAAAGAAAATCATTAAATCTTCACATTTGAGAAGCTGTAACCCACAAATTAAAAAAACGACTAACTCAAAGGGAGTTAAATGTGTATTTAAGCTTTGGAACAAATATTTACCATGTAACATAAAAAACACTTCTTCAGGCAGAAACTACCATTTCATCCTGGCCTTAACTTGTGAAAAGTTACCTTCCTGTAAACTTTTCTCAATTTTTCTGGCATGCTCAAGAGTCTAAGAGTTTGTTAATGCCACAGCAGTTTATTATAGAGCTGGATTCACACAGTGGCAGAATGTTTGAGGGCGTCTCAAGTCACGACTTCGCCTGGTCCTCGTTGTACTGAGGTGGGAGGTGTTGCACCAGGACAAGTCAGCACAAAAACACACACACACATACACACACTTTAATTTAATGCAGCTTGGTGTTGCATTCACTTTAGTGGTGCTCAAAAGTTCATCAATAAAGGGAATTTCAACATGAGACAATCAGCGAATTAATCGATTACTTGACCACCATAAAATTAGACCTATGACAATTCTGATGACTGATTATTTGTAAGAAATGTTCTTCATTGAGGAAAATGACAAAAAGTACGTGGCAAAATCTTTTGTCAAGATGTGATTTTCTCCATTTTTCTTTTTTTAACCTTCCTTTAAACAGGAAGTCTCTCTTTTACAGTACAAGGGAGACCTGTCCAGCTTCTCAAATGTGCAGATTTGTTGCTTTTTCTTGATTTATATAATTGTAAATTGAATATCTTTGGGTTTTGGAGTGTTGGTCAGACAAAACAAGTTTTGAAGATGACATCTTTGGCTCTTGGAAACTGCAATGGACCTTTTTCACAATTTTCTGATGTTTTCTAGAGTAATTATTAATCACCTATTTAAAAAGTCAATTAAACTTACGTATCTTTAATGAAAATTATCATTAGATGCAGCCCTGCTTCACAGAATTATTGCCCAAACCAAAGTAACCTTGTTCCATCTACACACCGGTTAGTGAAAGTTCAACAGATGAAAAAAAAAAGCAGCGGACTGGAGCCATGATCAGACACACACCATACAAACCTACAGATAATACTGCTACAGTTTAGTCTATATAGCTGTACTAAACAATACATGACAAAAACTCCCACTTCAGCCAATAGAGTCGTCAGTGCCTATAACATGAGACAATACAATGGAGGTTGAATGGTAAAATAAAAAGGCATTGTCAAGCATTAGCATGACAGCCACCACCCTCACAGGGACACAATGAACACAGTCACAATCCACATGAATGATCTGACAATAACAGGATGTACCTCTGTGTATTCCATCGATGCTGCACTCTGTGTGTGTGTGTGTGTGTGTGTACATGTGTGTGTGTGTGTGTGGGAGGGATGAAGAGAGAAAGAGAAACATAGAAAGAGAGAAAGGGAGGGAGGGGAAAAGGAGAGGCAGAGTGGGAGTGAATGAGAGAGGTGTTGTTATATAATTAGCTTACAGACAGTCCCAGGGATTTGAAGTGAACATCAAACACACACACACACACACACACACACACACACACACACACACACACGTGGCAAAACTGGTTCACCAGCTCCCACCCACACACATTCATAAAACTGACTGAATGACAGACAGACTGGCTGACAGCAGACAAACAGTCCGCACAGAAAAGCAACCACAGTCACCCACAAGGTTTGCGCTTTCATGTACACACAAACACACACACACACACACTTTAAATCCACTTCATCACATTAGACTTTTCCATTCATATATTAGAGGTTCATTGTGTTGGAGCATTAAAGACACACTAGCACACAGCCTGGCTTTGTAATCATTTTTGAACACATGGCACTGAAAGATATTAGAGAGTCAAATTGTTATTGGTGGCAGACTGGAGCTTCAGTGATACAGTTTGTAGGCAGAAATCATTCATATCATGTCAAACCACAATGGGCGGAGGCAAACAGTCATTCAGGTTCTAGCTAGCCATGTGGGAAACTTGAATGGCAAAGGAAAAGGAATTCAAAACACACACACATCTATTTATATTTCCATTAACTTGAGATCTTGGAGAATCAGGCTAGCATACAAACATAGCTTACAGTAGCTAGCTAGAGCCTAGAATGGCTAACTTGGATATATAAGGTCAGCTAGGCTACTGCTAACTGACTTTTTATAACAATTAACTGATGTAGTTTTATGTCGACTACTGTTAGATGTTAGACTGGCACATTTGGTGGTTAAAAATTGTTGTTTATATGCTGCTATGTAAGCTGGCTCTGGTTAGCAGCTGGCCATCTTTCTGGCTGTAAAATTAATTTTTGCCATTTTTGTAGTTTCATGCTTTGAAACAACAGGCTTTTCTACACCAGACATACTAAAGACACATCGATCTGTGGCAAGAAAAGAAGCCAAAAGTAAATGTGACAAGAAAGTGTGTAAAAGGCGAATGTGAATATTGGTTTAAAATCCTCTGTGTGATGGAAACAACTGAAATGAGCAGGATTTAAATAGCAGTTTAGGATTTTATGAACTACCCTAATGATAAAAATTGGGAGTAGTTATCCAAATAAATGACCCATATCTTGACATAAACTTGTTAGCCATGTGTGCCATTGTGTTTGGATAGTGTTGGTGTTATTTAGGTCTGCTAACCACATAGCTTATCTAACAACAAATATTGTAACATGTGACCGCTAGACGCTCTGTAACAAAGTTGTAGTTTGTGTGGAGGTTTTGTACCGGTTATTATTTTTCACATGAAATGTCTCAAACGATAAAGTAAGTGAAGCTACTATCAATGTGGCTGATGACATTATGTCACAAATCAACTCTGGACGCCTCTTTGTTGTAGTTCAACGTCACTACAGTTGCCTCTTGCTACCATAGAGGATGACAAAGTGCAGAAACCTTTAATTACAGCTTCAGTTCAACCAAAGAGATTGTTTCTTTCAGGGCAGCTCTAACACAATGCGAAATGTTTAGTTTGAAAATCCACACTGCTGCTTTTATATTTAAGTACTACTGCGGTTCAACATGACTCAAACACATGTACGACACATTCACATATGGGAACCACACGCCAAGGCCACCCACATACAAAAAATAACACCAAATTCTGTGCTATATAAGCACATGTGCTTTAAGACACACGGTACTGGCTATCAGCTCTCTGAGATGAACATGTCACATTTTGGGCTGTCTTGTGACCCACGTTTAGAGCCCCGTCTGCCGACAGGCCCTGTAATCTGTGGTTGGAACACACAGACAGCCACAACCAGCAGCAACGCGCTACTTTAATACACATGGGAGTGACCACACGTCCTGGCACAAATACACACAGACACACACATACATTTTGGAGCTGTGAGTCTAATTCTGTCCACACGAATGTTGCACGAGGTACCGATGCTGAAAAAAGGACTGTGACACCCACTTTGAGAAAAGGTGGTTAAGTTTTTAGAGAGGCCGATTCACTATTTATAAATCACCTGTTTGCAAAAAAATTCACACACATCTTTAACTTTATATACAGATTTCTTGCAGACATCATTGGTTGTCTAATATTACCTAACCCTAATATAACCCTAACCCCTTCACAACCTGGAGGGGAGACCAGAATAATAACATAATGAATGGGAGAGGCTGGGATTATTGTTTTATTTTCCCCACTACTAAGCCTAACTGGAATTTTATGTTATTTTATCATTAGGGGAGTTTTTGGATTAATTTTATCTGTGCCAGCACACCTCAAGCTACAACCTCAGGCTGTAGACCTTCTTTTAAATCTAACCCTTACACCCCCCCTCCCCACCACATCATACGCTCAGACTGCTGTGTTTTAGGAAACAAGGGATGTAAAGTGTCCAGAGTTGAGTGAGTTTAAAAAGGTTGATTGAGGGGAACTCAACATGTCACTGATAAGATAGGAGCAGGCAATTCATGAATCACATCCTCTTCTAATTTAATATGAGCTGCCATCAGGTCAAAGGTACAGGGTGTGTCTGGCGTCTCCTTCTTAAGACACGCAATATACTGTAGTTGCCAGCTTCCACTATCTGATAATGCACTATTGTCTGTTGGTGGTCAATACTAGTGAACGCTTTTACGTGTCTCTGGGCCACGTTTCTGATTTACTTCCTCCCACTGTGACTCATACGCTCCTCCGGCTAGTGTAGGCACCATTCGATATAATAATATACAGTGTGAATAACAGAACAGTGTCATGACAATCATTAACACCACCGGATTTAACAGCCTATGCAAAAACAGTTAACCGCTTATACTGCGGCCATTACTTCACTTCTCCCACGGATATAAAATAGTATAGATAGATCGTAGGCTTCCTACTTTCATGTTCACATGTAGATTTCTGGGGGAACTACTACTACTAATCGGTGCTATTACTTTAGCATCTTATGTCAGTCACAAAAGCTAGCTGTGGATTTAAAAAGAGAGAATATTCAAGTTTCTTTTTGTAGCATTTCTTTATCTTGATTGTAATAACCACAGTGGATTGTAACTTGTGTATGTTGTGTTAGCTTTTATTAGACAATCGATTAACTCCGTGTGCTCTGTAAATAAGAGCCAGAATAATTTTATATCGCATAAACTTGCAACAGACTTGTCCTTAAGTCCCGCTGTGAATGTAGGTGTCCATTCTATACTTTTCATTTCTATGCTGTGTCATAATGAGGAAATGTGCTGTGGGTGTAGTACACACATGTACATTCTCTACCGAGCCACATTAGTGCTCCGCCATTCAACTCTTAACTAATACTTGTTAATTTAATTTGCCTGTAAGCCGTGTCAGCATCCACATTCTGTCTGGATTTAGTAGAAACAAATAACTATTTAAAGACATACTTTTAGCTCATACTGTAGTGGCAGCAGTGCTAGCAGATTAGCTGGACCCTGCAAATACCTTACGTGGTCTGTGTGTAGCAATATAGCAATAAAACTGTAAAGGGGGCTGGGAAGCATGTTGGTTATCAGGTCTGGAATCCAGCTCATGTGTGACAGATAAAAAGGCCAGCCATGTGTGATAAGGGCGGCTATACTTCTGACAAGGAATGAGTGGCCGCGCCTCTGCCTGATCAACAGAACCACACACACACCCACCTCTCTCTGGGACTGCACACACAGCACATGCTCTGTCTGCAGCAACCAGGAAGCCTCTGAAAGTCACTTCACAATCTGGATTATTTCATTATTGGTTTGTACTCCTGACAGTGCTTCACAGTACAGGCTGACACTCCTGGTAAAGGGTACAGGAACAATAGCAATGCCACATAAAGTACATAAATAAATATTTATCAAGTGAAAATTACAACCATGTGCTAGTTGGTTTCTCTGTTTCACGCTTTATCACTGCAAACTTAATACCTCTGTTTTTTTTGCTTGTTTAGACTGAATAAGCATGTGTAAGGCCTTCTGTTGGGTTTGGCCAACATGTGATGAAGATTTGTTGTTAATTTTGACCTTTTACTCACTGCGTAATTCATTAAACAACGACAAACAACCTCCCACAAGCACTTGTTACATATAGAACAGAGAATGTGTGAAAAACAGCCTACAGATATGAGTATATGCAGTTTCCTTACACACTCACTGCAGGGTTATGTACAGTATTTCATTGTATAATAGCTGGAATTTTTTTAATTAAAGAACTACAACTAAGCAGAATTCTACAAAGCAAGGTGAATTATGTAAAAGTAATGTGTTTGTGACATTTTTAGTTACATACAACATAAAAATGGAAAATCGGTTTAAGTGTGAATATCATTTCTAATTTAATTTTGACTGTCACTCTTTTTTCATTTCTGTGTGCTAATGCAAGAGTGAGAGAGAGAGAGAGAGAGACAGAGAGAGAGAGCAAGAGAGGTGGGGTGAAGCGAGTTCATTCACAACTATTGACACTGGAGGCTCCTGGGGGGAAGTTTGATCGGCTTTCTGTCAATCAGCTGTAGTTAATATGGAACGCTCACGTCTAGGCAGCAAAAGACTCGGGCTGCTGGTGTGAGTGAGTGTGAGTGTGTCAGTTGACACGACAGTGAGGTCACTAATATGCAGAGGAGCGTTAACGGATAACATCCCATACCCAACTGACCAATCACACTCCGAGTTCAGGCCTATTCACGATTATTAATCTCTTTGGGCGCAAAAGAGGGTTACTGCACTTGAACATTTTTAAATGCTATTACAGTCAGATTGTTCTCAACTCTACAGTCTGGAAAATAATGGTTTTATGATTATTTAACAAAAAAAGACTTCAAACTGGGAGCAAAGAAAAGGCTATATATCACACTGAATAAAGTCTAAGTAATTGTGAAACATTAATTGTGCAGTCTGAGTGCCTGTATTGACAAAAAAAATTAGGATATTGTGAGATGTTTGGTTCAAAAACAACTATGTGGAAATGTTCAGGGCCCAACTGTGTCACAGATCCCACACATTTTATCCAGAAGTCTGTAATTTTACTCCAAGAGGAAGCCGCCATCCCCGAGGTAACTCTACAGCCCCTTCATCTCCATTAATGTGGAAACTGTACATAAAATGAGTTGATTGGTTCTAAACCTCTTACAGACGACTGAAAAGCCAACCAAGACCCTCTATAATGCTTTATATCCTCTTACACTGCGTTAAGCTCAACACTTTGGGCCAAATGTGAGTGATGAAGGGTTTTCTAATGCTCTCTGTATCTGTGATCAACATGTGCCACAATGTCAACCGTGGCAAGTTTGATCAGGTAGACTTCGTTTACATAAACTGTCAGATGTCAATGGTTTATCTTGTAATTGGACGGCCTGTGGTCAAGCTCCAGGGCACCAAACCAACAGAAAATGATTTGCATAATGAACACTAGGAAGTCTGTTCTCTTAGGGGTTCCCTGGTCTAAATATGCTGATATATTTAACACACTACACATGATGGGCTGCAGCGTTTCCTGATGCTATTTGTGGATAGTGTTTTAAATAGCCTGTAATCTTTCTCTATTATGTGTTGTAGGAATAGTTGCTAATTCATGTTAACAAGCTCAAGATTACAAAAAGAACCAGTTTGAAATAAGTTAAAGTAATGTCTTATGATTTTCTCCCTTTAAAATAAATATGACAGGACTGTGTGGAAGTGGGGCAACTTGATATTCAAAGACGTGAAGCTGCGTAAGAGTGACTAAACATAAATGAGGACAGGGAACACCTGAGACTGACGTGGACGCTGCAGGAATAAACTCTTAGCAAGATAGTGTCAGATTGTGTCAACCAAATTATGAGTCATCAAACTGAAATAGACACTTTCAAATATGTCCAATAAAATGATGTCCCTTCCGTAAAATATCACATGTGGACAAAGATCTATCTGTCTCATCTTTTTAGACAAATCACAAAGTATAATCGGCCAGAACAAGAGTGCACATATTGCACAGTACAGTAGAGTAGGTCTACATAAGCATATACATTACATGCACGCAAAATATACCTTATGTCAATCATCGAGGTAGTAAAGATGTCAAACAAAGCATAAACCTGAACTGGTTAGGGAAGCAGTAAAAGGGAGGTAGTTCTTCCACTGAAAAGCTGACAAGAATCTGAGTCTTCAATAACCGGCCCAGTGGATTGTTGTATACTTGGTGTGACAAGTGAAAAACACACTAAGTGAAGTGAATGAAAACTCAAGCTATTATAATGTTGCTCATCCAGTCAGCTGATGAGCAGAGATTAGTAAAAAAGAAAGAAAAAAAAAAAAAACAGGCAAACAATCCGGGTCCATTGTTTGGTCTTCAGATATAAACAGCTCATGCTATTATATAAAGGCTCCGGATAGCAACCAGTGATGAGCTGCTCTGTAAAACACAGGAAACACTGTGAACAAGGATCTGTTCCACATGATGCGTGTGTGTGTGTATGTGTGTTTGTATGGGGGAGTACAGAGAGAGAGAGAGAGAAAAATACCAAGGGTCTGCAAAGGAGGGTTCATTTGTGGACATGCTGATTCCCTGTTTGCGCGTGAGTGTGTTACTAACACCATGTGTCATGCTAATTATCTGTGGATACATATACATATATATACTGTATATATATATATAAAATCATATTAATTTATATATTTATCCAGATATGTCATGTTTCTTTTTGTTCTTTTTCCATGCTGTTTTCTCTTCTTTTTCTTTCGTTTTGGACATTATGTGGTTATTTGGCTTAGTATAAAAGAGAGGGTGTGTTGCTAAATTAGCCCTGTGTGTCTCTCTTCCCCCACTGTTATGAACTGTTATATTTTAAGTACCCTTTTACAGTATATGCAAATGCTGTATACGTAAAACTAAAGTTAGCAAGCCACAAATAGAGTTTGACAGTAGAAAATGTTTCAGCATACTAAAACATAAACAGGAAATGTCAGGTTTCAAGATCAGTCCCTCTGAATCGTTGCAGAGTAGACAGTCAGAGAAATAATTTTCTACACTACTAGTAGCCTCAATAGACCAGAAAGCAATGCAGCTACAACACGTTACCTTTCAAGTCCGGGGGCCAAGTCTCACTTTCTGAGTACAAAAACACCATATTTTGCTATAACTGCGATCAATCTTTCCATGTTCATGTACAATTAACAAATGAATGCAACACATCCAGGCTACAGCTGCAATGATTAGTTGTTTTGAGTCATTTTTTAAGAAGAAAATTTCAAAATTCTCTGATTTCAGCTTCTCAAATGTGAATATTTTCTGGTTTCGTTAGTCCTCTATGATAGTAAACTGAATATCTTTGGGTTGTGGACTGTTGGTTGGGACAAAATGGGACATTTGAGGACGTCACATTACAAAGTAAGAGACAATGTGGGTTGAGGGAAAATAGGTGCAGCAGAAAACTGTTTTGTAACAGTGTCAGAATAATTTAGGGGTGGAATATTCCTTTAACAAAATGTGCAACTGCTATAGAATTGTATGATGCTTCAGTTTAGATGCAAGACTATGTGTCACCTCCCTTTATGACCAAGGGAGGTGACACATTTACACTAATGTCAACTGCTGGTTTCTACACTATCTATAATTTGGTTATTCTGCCAATTGCGCACTGTTTTGGAGATGAGCTTTTTCACAGTCCTGAAATTCCACACCTGTCAGGTTTATTATAGTCTCAATATCAAATGCTGCCAATGTAGAAAAATATAAATGTGAGGAACAGAACAGTCCTGCTGAGGGAACATGCAGACCTGCTAACTCCTCTCTGCTGCGTTTGCCAGCTGATGAGTGCTTTTTGTTCAGGGATGGATTATGTTTCGATGCTACGTTGACCTTAGCTGAATGTCACCGGGCATCTCCTGTCCGATACTGACTGTGCACATGCTGACCCTGCAGCAACACACACCAGATCAATACATCCTCTGCTTGTGTTGTGACTCTACAGGGTGTATGTGTGTCTAAGCGAGATGTTACACTTTTATAAAGAAGGTAATAAATGTCCTTTGAAGGACAGGACAAAGAGGAACATCCTCCAAATTGAGGACATGATGGCTATGGTTATAGTTTAGTTTTAGGACATGTAGTCAACAAAAGGCCCTTACAAACAGAACGTATGTGTCTGTGCCTGTAATCACATTGCCCACTGATAGCAAACTGACACATCAAATCCGATTGTTCTATTGAGCAGGTGAGGCATGTGACTGCACCATTAGACCATGCTGTTTATCTACAGACATACAATCAGCTGTACAGACAGTAACAGAGGTAGTAAACTATATAACCTGTGGCACAGGGTACATAATCAGTGGAAAAGCTACACTGCTGCACCTTTTAACATGACACAAAAGGTATAAAAAGGTGTGTTCATTTCCTGACCCTGCCTTAATCCCATTAAAGGATTTTATTTCTGATAAGAAACCACAACACACAGCTAGCAGATAACAGCACACTGCACATTATTTCCGTCCAGTAATGGGACAATAAACGCTTTATGAAGCAGCATAGTTGTTACTATCAGAATTTTACAGATAAATGTACAACTGTAGTCAAATATTGTTGAAAGTTATTGTACAATGCACAATGAACAACAATAAATTAACATAAACTGCAACTAAAATTAATCAATTGCAGTTTTATTAGCCTTAAAAGGACAGGTTCACAATTTTTGCAAGTCTGTCTTAAAACAACAGTCAGGTGCCCAAATGAACACTGAAAGGGGTTTTCCTCGCTGTAATCATTCCTCCTATTCATACTGGCCATTAAAACATCCCCTTCAAATGTGCTTTCAATATAAGTGATGGGAGGCAAAATCTACAGTGTGTCCACACAGTCATTTTGTGGAAAAATGCATTTAAAAGTTTACCTGAAGCTTATATGAGGCTTCAGCAGTCTGGGTTAGTCATAAAGTGGATATCTGCCACATTTACAGTATTTTTAGCATCAAATTCCCCCTTTGTGTTTCCTCGGACAGTGTTTCCCTGATGAGCTGCAGTGGAAGTATAGTAACAAAAAGAGGGACTTTGGCACTAAAAAGACTGTAACGTTGAAAGATATCTACTTGATTTGACTCATTTGGACGGCTTTGAAGCTTCGTATTAGCTTCGTATTAGCTTCAGAAACTTTTAAATACGTTTTTGCACACAAAGAGGCTTGAACATGGCACTTACATTGTAAGTGCATTATGAAGGGATCTTCTAATGGTCAGTACGAACAGGATTACAGCGAGGAAAACTGCTTTCAGTGTTCATTTGGGCTCCTGACTGTTGTTTTAAGACATACTTGAAAAATTGTGAACCCGTCCTTTAGAACACATTAGCAGGCCAAGTAGTGGTGGGCTACTTCTGTTAAATGCATTAATTGATACACTGACTGTCACAAATCAGCTATTGAAATTTTAGGACAGTCTGGATATTATTTGGCCAAGCAGAATCAAGAGTTAATCAACATCTGTCAGTCAAGGGTTTTTCCTATTTGCACTAATGTTAATTAAGTTTACATTTAGCAGAAGTCTAAATAGCTGTTGGCTAATATAAAAAAGGGAATAGTTTGAGGACATATTTCCAGTTTGTACGTGACTGGGGAAAATCTTAAAACAATAAAAAATAAAAAAGTATTTAATAGCTATTGATATCTTTGCTCTATCAAGACTATTACACAACTGTATGGTCATTAATAAAGTCTACACAACCAAACTTTGTTGCTAGCAATAGGTTTTGTTGGCATATAATAGTTTGTGATTACACAGTAGTTTGACAGGCCTATTAGAAGATTTTCACAAACTTCTTTAAATATATTATCAGAGCATATAATATGCTTTGGTTTTTCTTAATGAACGTGAATCAACCTATCTATCTTTGTGCATTATGTGGGCGTGACACAAAGGACACAGCACACCATAAGAAAAGAAAAACATGTCATCACCATAGAAACAGTCTGGGGGCTGTAATTTAAAACAAATTTCCTGCATTTCTACACCACCTAACCTCTTGGACTGAGTCAAGAAACAGCCACCTGCACTAGTCTAGATTAGTTAGATTGAGGGTGTCATGAAAACCATGAATGCATCAAGAACAGTATATATTTGGGTGGATCAGGTTAGGAAATGATTAGAAGAATGGCTATTTCATATTTACAGTGCGAGAGAAGAAGGAGAGACGCTGTGCTACTGCCAGAAGAGCCGCTGACTGAGATTACTCTGAGCAGCATGCATGAGAATAAACTACAACAGATTTGTGTATACTTCTTGCTGAATAACTTGCTGCTGCTGTTGTGCTGTGCTGCTCTGTCTTGTCTGTCTGTGCGCTGTCACTGTCCTCTTTTCGTACCGCAACGTTGTCAGCAATGAATTTGTTTTTCACTGCGTGAGAAAATTGTCAATTGCGTGAGTCTCACGGTTAGTGCGTGAGACTTGGCAGCCCTTTTAATAGCCACGATACACTTAAAAGAGCCGACTCTGTCCGATCAGCAAGCTCACGATCGGTGGGTTACCTTGTGAGGCAGCAGGATTTGCGAGATCACGCGAGAACCCATCTTGTCAGGCTTCAAGTTACGCTCTTGTGTCCGAACCACCAGTGGTTCGGACTAATCAGCCTCGCAAGGTAAGATGGTGATAGGCAGATGGTTCATCCAATCACCTGCCAAGTATTTTTTCAAAGTGCCTGCCCTTTTCCATGGATGACTTCTCAGGCTGTTCTGTGTAACAAACCATCTGGCGCAGTTATTAGGTGGACGGGCTGGCAAAGTTAGCTAACGTTGACTCGCAAATCTGTTCAGCATTTCGGCGACAGTACAATCCTAGTTTTAGCTACTTTAAAGTTTGGCTGGAGTCAGTGGGTCAAGCAGGTTCATTCAACATACGATAGCCTATCTTTTCCATATGTTCTATTGGGACAATGATCGCAGTTAAGCTAAATGGCATGTTTCTCACCTTTAAAACAGTCAGACTCTTGTGTGGATTGACAGACTGACATGACTAAAGCATGCTGTGGCAGGTTCAACTGAACCCAACCAACTCAAATGGTGGTCCAAAAATGTGTGATTTTTTTTTATTACTTGTTTTTGTCAGTTGCTGAAAATAGTAAAATGGTTGATATAGGCTGCTTTAATATAACCATCTGGTTGCAGGGGCTATATGATGGTAAATTTATTTAAAAAAAAAAAAAAAAAAGACAAAAAGTGGGGTAGAAAAACCAAAACTTTGCTCCCCCTAATTGAATAGTGGGGACGCATTTGCTCCACTTGCTCCATTGCTCAGGCGCCTATGCGGCCAGCAGGCATGAATGGGGACGGCCTGAAGGTTAGAGGGCTTTTATGAATGAGCCGGCGTCACGCCACCGCAGCGCAAACATCCCCTCCGGTGCCCTTCGCCCTTCCACCCCCGCCGACAGAGATCTGCAAGGCAGGCATTCCTACCGAGCACAGCCCCGTGTAGTCTGACAGAGACGGGAGAGTTGTCGATAATAATGGGAGCCAATAATTTAAACAGTTGTGGCATGCCGAACCATTTACATTTGAGTAATTTCGGCCATAAATACGACATGAAAGGCTCGTCTGCAGACTCACATTGAAAAAAAACTATTATAATCTGCGTGTGTTCAATGCTTTGGTGGTCTATTCGTGTTTGTCGAAACAATAACGTCCACACAACTGGGCTAAAAGCGCTCTGACACCTGCCCAGTATAAAGTGTATTTCAGATTAGCCCACAGTTCATTTCCAGTAAAGCTAATTTTAAGCTTCAGCGCTTCCATACAGGCCTATGGGTGCCAATGCCATATAAACAGGTCTGTGGGCCTTGCACATTGTACGGCTCTATATCAGCTACATTTCGCAAGACGCAGCAGCACGATCGCCCGTCTGCAAAGACAGAAACAGGCAAGCACATGTGGCTCGACTCAAACAGAAACAGACGCGTATTTTTTCAGGGCAAGACGTCGTTTACAATCGGTATTTTTTATGAATGGAGCGCGGTAGGCTATGCAAATGAGGGCGATTGAGAAAGAGATGGCGGATGAGGCATATCGGATATCTCATATCCTGTGAGACTTCCCCCTTCGGTTGGAAGCAAACACACAGATGTGGCCAAACAACGAGGCGAAATTGCCTCTGCAAACGCCGTCAGTTTTTTTTTTTTTGACTGAACAACGCACAAACAAGACGTGCGTGACCTCGCTGCTGTTTGCGTATTTATAAAAGGTGTAACTTCGGGGCGTGTTTGAGTTTCTAAGTTACGCTGCAACAGGGCCTGCTCTCTCGCTTCGGATCCTTGCAGAAAATGTTTCCGATCCACCCACGCTTATTCCCCTCCTCCTCCTACTCTTCTTTCTCTCTTGCCTTCTCAAGTCTACACCAAGGTGGGGGCCTTAAAAAGCCTCTTGTAACAGCACTGTCAATACTTTGCTTCACAGCAGCATCAAGCACCAAAATCCCATCGACTCAATAAAAAAAAAAAAAATGCAAGACATATAAGAAAACCAGCATTGTGAGGGAAGTTTAGGCTGCACATTCCACCAAGTTGCCCTAATCATCTCCAACTTGTAGGCACTGGAAGAAGCGAAAGAAGGAGAGAGACGGATAGAGAAATCTTTGAGATACAGTACTTACTCGTTTGGGTGTGTTTCTTCTATCATTTTCTCGTTTCACCTCAGGTAATGTACCACGGCGGTTGCATACTTTTCGCTCGTCATTCTTTCACCGCGGCTCCTCCGATTCTGTCTCCAATTCCGCATTTAGCTAATCCCCCCTGCGCCTTTGTGCGAGTGTCGGCTCTTTGGCTTGCCTTCGACTGGCTGTAGCTCCGTCTTCTTTTCTTCACTTTTCTCCTCTTTCCCCCCGGCTGAGCCACCCAGTTGCTTCTGGATCGCAAATGCCCCTTTCCTAACTTTAATACCCCATCGCCTTCAGCAGGTAACGTAGCCTATACAGACAATTTAGTAGCCGAATCCAGCTCCTCTCTCACCCCCCCACCCCACCCCCCCCTCCCCAAACACACACAGACGCGCACACACACACGCACGCTCACACACACGGACACACAAGGCACACGCTCCGTTAATAAGTCCTAAGGCGCATGTTTTCACCGACGACTCCGGTTCCAGTTGTGCGTAAAAAGCGCGTCGTCGCTGTTGTTACCGAGGGGTGGCCCCGCTAGAGCCCCATCTCTCTCTACTCCATGTTGGATTGCAGGCAGCCAAGCAGCTCCAACGATGCCGGGGGAGGAAGGAGGGAGGGAGAGAGGGAGGGAGGAGGAGGAGGAGGAGGAGGGGGCGCAGGGCGGAAGCGGTGACGTCGGTCTACATTTTGGTGGAGGGCCCACGAGCTGCAAACCGTAGGGGCCCTTGATAAATGACCCCCCCCCCTTCCTTCTTTCCCTTCCCCGGATCCTTCATTTCAAATCTCGACATGTCACCTTTGTTCTCAAATAAAAATCCTGTAAGTTCCTATTGGATATTATAGTTATTCCATAGGAAATTAAAAATACCAGAGTGAGATGGTCACTGTAAACTCAACACGTCTGAGATTATAAATTAGGTTAGTATAGGTATATCATGAGAATATCATAGAAAATATTAGAGACACAGTTTAATGCAATTGGAGTTGGCTGAACTCATGAAATAGTATCGATTGCATGATCAGTTGCGTTTGAATGACCGAAAAAAAGAGCAAAGTTTAGTCTTCATAAACTCCAATAGCATGTCGGATGAAAAAAAAAAGATTAAAGGCCTTTGTGGTTAATCTCGTTAACTTTTTATCACCATATCTGTAAGAGACTCTCAGGTAATCCATAGCAGCTGTGTGCAAAACAATCTCTTATTCTGCGGATTGAGCTCTTTAACACCTATTGATCTCCTGAAGTGTGGGGAAGTTAGATGATTACCCACTTTTGTTTTCGTTGAGTGCTGCCAGATTTGTGTTCCTGCCTTAAACAGTTGCCAGTATTGTTGTCAGGATCATGCCCGGGCGAAGAATCAACAGGATTCATTTTAAAACTGTGGTCGTGCAGCGCCATCGGCTGGTGATTTATACATCCTACACGCTTGTAGTTAAAGTTTTGACCAAATGATTGCAGTACAACAGTAATACCATAACATAATAACATACAAGTTACATTATTAGGATTGTGGGTTATTGAAGTTTTTAAACAACCCCCCAAATTGAGCTACTACCACATAAACCTGCCTATCAGCCTCATTTTCAGTGAGTCGTTGCCCTTAAAACAACAACTATTACACATTTTTACAGTAAATTGCTTTTAGTATTTGATTTTTGTCTTCAGAAACATTTGGAGATAGTCTGTCTGAGGATTTGGAGTAGGTCTGTAAAGGATTGCATGTTGGAGTCAACTTCAAAGTAGGTGATAATGCCCAAACTCGTTGTACATGTCATAAATTTTAATGTCACCTTTAAAAAAAACTGCCACCTTGAATTAGGGTAGGTGAGTTAACTCGTTTTTTAAAATAGAAACCTGAAAGTGTAATAATCTCACATTCTCTGGCAGCTTCACGGAGTAAGAAGTTTTACGTTATCAACCCTAGATGGACATTTTGTTGAAATTTGAGAATTTTTGCACTTTAAAGTCTTCATATTTTGAGTTGCAACAGGCATGATGACATCTGTACAAAGTAGTAAATGCATGGATGGTGGTATGCACTGAATACAAACAATCATTTGGGGTCTACACTGGCACCGTGTGGTATAAATGTGAAAATTCAGGCTAGTTTTAACTGTACTAATCTGTTTTGTTTTAGATTATCAAAAACAGACAGACTGATATGCATTCATATACACCATTGCTTGTATCTAAATTTTTTTTGCAAGTGGTCATGTCCAATTTCAGTACAACCTTCAGCTATAAACTGTCAACGCATTATCATGTTGACAGTTTTTTTAAATTTAAAAAAAGTTGTAAATGTATTAAGAGCAGCATCAATTTACTGCAGTTCAAAACATTCAGACATTACCTTTTGTGTAGCTAAACCTGACATTGCCATTCAGTATTCTGAACTAAAAACATGGAAAATATAAAATTATCAAAGAGCATTTCCTTAAATTGCATTTTCTTTTTCTTTTTAATTAAAGTAAGTACAACTCGGTGGGTATAGGTTTTTTTTTTTTTACTTTGTCTGGTTTCTGTCAGTGTGTGTTGTCTTTGTATCCTTATGCTGTCCTAATATTTGCTTTATATTCTGTATGTACTTTATGCAACAGAAATTTCCCCTCAGGGTATTGAAGGGTCATTCATCCAAAGCTCCCTTGTGTATATAAACAGTTAATGAGTCCATGCACACAAAGTCAGCCTCCCATTCATCATCAGTGGAGTAAACATGACAAATTCAGTCTAATTTTTCAGCTTCTTAGGACTGGGAGACAGATATTCATATTATCCAAATAACAAAATAATATTACATGACATAATCATAGTCATCTTGTCAAACTAGTCAAATTTATTATATCAGGATAAACTCCTTGAGATGTATCATCTCGTCTTTTTAAATACTGACTTGCTAATGTGAAACAGCTTAATCAACATTTACAAACAATAATGACAAAGACAGACAAACACTGTGTGACCAATCAAACAAACAATCCCCCAATTACAAAAAACAAGCTTTCAACTGAACTCTTGAAAACTTAAAGTCTGCTTCCACTCAAAAGTGTGTCTAGTTTATTGTGACTTCACTTGGATGTTTGAGCTTCACATGCGCAGAATGATGTATGTGAAGACTTTGACACTATAGGCTCACATTCACATTCATTATTTAAAGACAGGGGCGGTTAACACAGGTTAAAGACGGGTGCCTAGGGAGGGTGGGGTGGGGGGTTAGGATGATTCTAAGGGCCTGTGACTAACAAGGGTCCTAAAAAATTATTGAACATTAGATACAATTTTTTCAATATTAAATTACTAACCTATTATCATTAATAGAATATTTTATTTACAATGTGCTAATAAAACTAACGTTTTTTTTCTTTTCTTGTTTTTGGCAAAAAGTAAACATCCAGAGAGCCTTTGTATTGTCCACCCCCCCCTCTATTTACATGAAATGGCTTGGTCCTGCCCCCAAACCAGGCAGCGTTTACTAGCTGTGATCTTTGAAGACCTTTGCATATTCATACAGTACTGCACAAATGTTTAAGACACTTTAGATGTTTAGACTCTTATCCATTACGCTATACCATCAGGGAGGTGTCTGATCAGTCATAAAGAACTGTCTTCAGCAACAAGAAAAACAAGGAGTCCTGCAACAGATGGTATGACCCCCCACAGAGCTCTGATCTCAACATCATGGAGTCAGTCTGGGATTACATGAAGACACAGAAGCAACTGAGATGCCTAAATCCACAGAAGAACTGTGGCAAGTTCTTCAAGATGCTTGGAACAACCAACCTGCCAAGTACCTTGAAAAACTTGTGGTGTAACGAGGAGAGTTGGTGCTGCAGTTTTAAAGGCGAATTGTGCTCACACCAAATATTGATTTCATTAGGTTTCTTCTGGTTACTGAACTTTGTATGAAGTTAATAAATAAAAAAAACTATAGCATCATTTTTGAAAACATCCTCACTTTACTTTTAGTGCCTAAAACCTTTGCATAGTACTGTATATTCTGGATTCTTAATGAGGGACAAGGTTTAGATGTAGTATGTAGTGAGTGTAATCACCAAATGCCTATTTTTGAGGTGACCAAGATAATTATGTGCATGAGCGACTACAAATCCATATAAACGGCAAATATGTTGCGTCATGGTTTTGTCAACAGCAACAATTGAACAGAATATAAGTCAAACGTTTGTACATTTTTTTCAAATGTATTTTGGGGCAAGGGTTGTTGACGCTGTATGAAGGTACCGTTTTTAATAAAAACAACATAGACTGTAAAAATAATGGACGTAGCCACCGCGATGTCACCCATTGGTTTCGAACATGCCTCGAATTTGCATTTTGACCGTTGCCATCTTGGATTTTTGGAGCCAGAAGTGACCATATTTGGATGAGAGGTAGGAGCTGACCCTAACGCTAGCGGCTAGCTTGATTAGCACGGTGCATTTACAGTCTATGGTTAAGTGTGATAATGCTAATGCTAATGCTAATTTTCGCTAGCGAAAAACGGTCTTAAAACCATTACAATAAAATGTACTTACTTAACTGAACATCTGTCTCCTTACAGGGTCCTTTAGTACAACCAAACGCTGAATAAAACTTTTTAGGCGACCAAAATGTTACAATTAACTTTCATGAACTGGAAACACACTGATATAGCGATGGCTACGGCTATACTCTGTGAATCTGGGGTTACGCCATGGTTACGTTTCCTAACCAACCTTGTCGCCGTGGTAGCACCTGTCACTCAAAGCGGCCACGCCCCGCCCCCCGTACAGCTGTCATGAACGGGGAAATTAGCTATAGGGATCAAAACCATTTTTTGTAGCAGGCTGTAAACATGTTTATTTCTGATGTAAAGTTGGGCATTTTAACATGGGGGTCGCTTTTGGACAAAGAGTATAGAAGCACTTGATCAATGTAAGTTCTTTGTTTTGGAGCCAGCCTCAAGTGGCCATTAGAGGAACTGCAGTTTTTAGCACTTCCGCGTTGGCTTCCTTTTTCAGTCCCAGAGATTGCCGCTTTGGATGCACTATAATTTGTTTGTGTATTTTGACCGTAGTAATAGTTTACCTACAAATACTTGTGGAAGGAAGGAATGCTCAGAGTCAGGGGCGAATTTCATCATGGAACAAAAATACAAGTTATCTTTTCAAGTGTCCCCAGACAAAGAACCAAGTTTGAGCGTTAATATTTAGTTTTTTTTAGTGATCTAGCTAATCGTTAGTGGCTAACGGTTGGTTAGCTTGGGGAGGTTGCAAAACCTAATCTAGCTAGTTAGCTAGACTAGCTACGGGGAAGTTTGCATTTGGAGTTCAGTCTACATAAGGTAAGATGGTTATCGTTTTAATCAGTCATCTGCAGCATTAACTTAAAGCCATATAGGCTACAGTTAATGCTGAAATGACTTATTTCGATTAGTCCAACAGAAAATGTATCTATTAATTGTCATTTGATCGAGGGAAAAGGTCAAATATTTGCTGTTACCAGCTTCTCTGTTTTACATCACTGTAAATTGAATTTCTTGGAGTTTTAGAGCCTAAAAGATTAATGAATGAATTGTACGAGTAACCAGCAGATAAACTGATAAGGAAAATAACTGTCAGTTGCTGCCTCATATACAGTAGCCTATATTTTTTGCAAGATGTGTTGACTTTGTTGTTGCTTGGTTATAACACAGGCCAAAAGTGTCAGAGCTGTATTCTCATTGCACTGCTTTTTTTATGAACTAACTATTGTATCCTGGTTTGGTGTTGGTCTGTATTTGCTGTGGAAACTGGACTGTCATAGGCTCCATAACTCTCTGCAGTGTAATTGCTGTGGCTGCTTTGAAATATATGAAGCGTACACATTGGCTCTCTGTTGTGCTATTGTGTTAAAACATTCTTCAAATGGTATAAATTATCTTAGCCATTCTGGACAAATGATAAGTGCTGTGCATGACTTCATAATTTACATGTTTATAGTTGGATGTGCACATTTCTGAGTTTGCTGTTGGAGTGCTAGAGTCTACATACTTAAGATAAGATTGGTCTCTATTTGTATTACTTACTTGGCAGAATGACATTAGGACTGTATTCTTATCGGCATTGCATTAAAAGAAAACAATTGTAACCTGGTTTGGGTCTATATTGGGCTTTTTCAAAGCAGACATTTTAACTTGTAGGAATAGAAGGAAAAGCACATGTGATACTAATAACTTTAATGATGGCTTTGTTCAATATGACACTGTGACAGTGAGTCACCGTCCACCCTGAAACCAACGCAGCTAAATGGAATTCAGCCACAATTAATTTTATTATTCACACCTGTGCTTTTTCCTATGCGACTGTAAAGGTATTGAAGGTGGGCTCTCATCTCTGTCTCTCACTCCCTTGTACTCACGTCACTTTCTCCCTTTCTAGCAATTTTCACTGTTCAGCACAGTGTTTTTGCTGTGTGTTTGCTGGGGCTGCTTTGAATTATATGCTGTGTTGAGGTTAGTTTTTTATATTGTCCTGCTGTGTGACATGGTCTCTAAAGGGTAAATTATCTTAGCAAATGAGATAACTGGTATATCAATGAACCTTGCATATCAGCTAGCAACCCATACAGCCTTGAATATGTCACTGAAACGGGAGTAAAAGATTAGTACATGAGTATAAGTACATTGGCAGTGTGGACATGTGGCTTGTTTGTTTGTGTGTACTGATGTCGGCGTGTGTGCTACCTGCAGCAGCCTGTGACAAAGCTCGCCATAACAATAATGCATCTTGTAAAAAGAATTTGATTAGAGAATTATTTAATAATGTCTTCATGTTATGATGAAAATTGTTTCTCTTGATTTGGAATTTACGATTAGCTAGTCAGACAACACATCATACAAAAACATCTTTTTGAGCATAACTCCGCCCTAACAACCTCTGACAGGAGAGCGAGATTTTATTTCTGTAGCACTGACTGAATGAGTTGTTAGTTTTTTCTTGAGATTTTTTTTTCTTTTAGTTGTGCCACAAAAACTCCCATGTTTGGAAAAATTTCCTTAGTGTTTGAATTTCAACTCCATATTAGATCTAGTGTGGAGAAAAAGCATTGCTGCTCTGAACTCTATGGGCTGAAACATTTGTTGCACTTGAGATGCTCTCTTTCGTGTGGAGGCGTTCACATAAATATCTGCTACTCCCAAAATCCTTAGCAATTCGGTGCAATGGTGGTGCAGGGTTGTGGTGGTAAGGATGCCTTTCCAAATTGGGAGAAAATGGGCTGAAAATCTGCAAAAACAAATTGATACAACATTAAAAAATTGTAGGCGTTCACAACACAGATCAAATCTTTTGGTGATAAGCTGGACTCTTCCTACATCCTTCACAATGTTTTCTTTTGTCCTTCCAGCAGCAGCCTAGTCACAACAGTAAATACACATAGAAGTTGTAAAGGGGTTCAATTCGTCTCTAATTCAAACCACACTGCCCTGTGCTCCCCCCTCATAGAGACCCCTCCAGAGTATCACAAAACATTCATCAGCCTTGACTCCCTGACCTCTCTGCATCCCCTGCACCCCCCCCCAGTCCAATCAGAATCAAACCAGACAGCGTCTCTCTGTCTGTAACTTTTGTACACGTACATAAAAGCCTCCTTTCCCTTCAAGAGTGCTTACACTCCCAAAGCATGCCTCTGCACCCACGCTCCCCGTTAAAAACCAACACAAGGCACTGCCCTACACACTAATGACCCCCACCAACATACACATACCCCTCCAACCCCCCCCCCCCCCCCCTTTCCTCCCTCCACCCCCTTTCACAACACTCCACATCCAGGTGATAAATGAGGCTGCCCCAGTGTGTGGTATCGGGTCAAAGGTCGACCTAACAGTTCTTGTGGGGTTTTGAGGGCAAATGGAAGTCACTGGGACGTGGGTTAACAGTCTGGTCAAACTCCTGCTTCGCTTCCCAGCATCACCAGCACAACTCCAACAGAGGGAGACAGAGACTCACTATACTGCTCATCCCTTTCCAAATGAAAATGGTAGAATTAAAGATGATATGATGGAGTTCCTTTTGTTCCTAAGAAAAAAATCATTATTGTGATAAATTGCAGATTTTGCAAATGTCACATTTCATCTCATAAGCTCCCTCACTTCAACTATGTAAATTTGAGAAAAAATTCAAAGAAACATTATTTTCCCTCTTTTGATATATTGTAACTAAAACTTATTTAACAGTAACTAACCAAAAACAAACTTCCTGGGAAATGGTAAACTTTTAAAGCTTAATAGTCTGTCAATACAGGAAGATTCCAATGAATATTAGTAGATTACTGGACAGTCTGAAGCCGAAACGATTGATTGATTAGTCAATCTGTCACTTGCCTGAAAATTATAACTTTCCAGTCATTTTTCAAGCAAAAACACCACATTTCCAAGTACTAGCTTCTCAGTTGTGAGGATTAGCAGTTTTTCACAATTACTGACATTTTAATAGTTGTTTAACTGATTAATTGAGAAAATAATTGGCAGGTACGTCGATAATGAAGATAGTATTTAGTTGCAGCCCTATTTCCCGTTGTATAAAACATCCACTTTCACAGTTTTAAAGAGGAATGAATGGCAACATAGTGCATTTTTAGGTGCTCACCTCTGAATATCCTGAAAATTAAAATATTATTGGTTTATTATAATATGCTAACATTTCACTCTGGATTACTTCACCAGCTACACCAAAATGATATTGTGTGGTGTTCACTGTCTTCACCCTTTCTTTGTTTTTTACACCCCATTGTCCCTAAGCAGACAAACTCCATCTGACAGCAGACACAACAAAACACTACAGAGACAGAGTGGCTATAATTTGTCAGTTATCCATGAACGGGCTAAGAAAAGCCGGATGAAACATTTCAAACATACTCTTTGTGAAAAATGTTTTTATTTCACCTGGTTAAAATATTGGGAGGGAGTGCTGCTTTTCCTCAGAAATGTGGTGGTTGAAAAGTATAAGGAATCACAAAATGTGCCAGTTTATCAGAATTATAATTCAGTATGTAAACTGTACTTGAGTAAATGTACTGTGTTAGTTTACACTCTATGCTGTAATGTTGGTTTTCATCATGCCGGTTGCCTGAGTGTTTCCCCATTGACAGAGAATTAATCAGCAAAAATCGATTAGTTGTTTTAGTAATTTTTCAAGAAAAAATACCAAACATTTAATGGTTCCAGCTTCTCAAATGTGAGGATTTGCTGGCTTTTCTGCATCTTACACTACAGTAAACTTAATATCTTTTGATTTTGGACCATTCAAAATTTATGGTGTGACTGTGTATATTTAACATGGGTGGTATGCACTGTATATGCATGAGAGAGTCGGTGTACATTTTGATAGCACTGAAAGCTTTTGGATGCCACACAGGACATGAGTGGGGTGCTTGTGTTTTTAGTATTTAAATTTTTCCGGTTAAGAAGATTTCATATCATTAAAAGTGCCAGTTTGTGGGTGTTTAGCAATTTAAATACATTACCTTGAGCCAGTGTTTCCCCCTAGGATTGTTTTTCAGCAGTGTTGCTGTTGTGCACGTGCAGAACCCGTGATGCCAGGACCAGTATTTCCACACATCAGCAGTGGAATAACCTAAAACTACCTTAGAATTGTTCCAGATAGATTTATCTATGTCCAAAGAGTCATGTGTGATAATTTAAAGCAGCATTTGACACCAGAAGGGCTCCAGAGGTCCAGATAAGTGTCATTGTAATAAATGTCAAAAAATGAAATGTCTCAACACAGTTGGGGGGGTTAGGGGTTCTCCCCCAGGAAAATTTGACTAAAAACTATGCATTTTCACATCATTTTGGACCATTGTCATTACAATTTTTATTTAAAAAAAAAAACACTCAGACATCAGCAAGAATAAAAGTGTAACAAATATGCTCACTGATGAAGTAAGCGCTTTGTCCTGAAGTAATCCTAATTGAGAGCAGGATTAGAATTGATTTATATTTTAAATATGACTAAATATTGTTTTGAGAGCAGCAACAGTAATGTTTACAACAACAAAGTCACTATGTAAACTCAATATCTCACTGGAAACAAATCTAAAATATCAGTAAAGTGAATAATATTCCTGACATCAAAATACTGAGTGAAGTTTAGAAAGAATGAAGAACACAGACACTATCAGTCACTATCAGTCCTTTCCTGTTCTCCGTCGTCCTCCCTCTGCTGCTGATGTGATTCACTGCTGCAGGTACCGCTGGTAGAGAGGAGGGGCTGGTTTGGAGGGAAAGCTAAGAAGCTAAGTTTACAGGAATTTTACTAGTTTTAATATATGTGGCAAGCTAAGCTAAACATTTACAGCAGCTACATACTAGGGCTGTCACTTTTTATTCAAAATTCAAACTGTTCGAACATGGGGAAAAATTAAATATTTGAACGTGTTCGAATTCAGAATTTGCAGTCTATGAATGCAACAGACCGTTTTAAGTAGTTTGCCTTGTGATCCAGCAGAAGGTGTCCTTAAAATTCACCATCAGCCTGACCTATGGCTCTTTGACCTATCAGTAAGCTAAGCTAATGGAGAAGGACACTGTTGAGCAAAGCTGTGCTGATCAGATAATGACGACACCGAAGCATCTGAGAAGCAGTGTGTGGAAGCATTTTGGGGGCGACGCCGTAGGTGGCAATATTACCAACAAAGATCAGGCTGTTTGCCAACTTTGTAAAAAGCAGCTGACTTACTCACCAGCTAGATTATCACAGACGTGAGTCAGTGGAGGGATCAAACGAGCGGCGCAACGTCAAATCTACAACCTGGTCTGACACAACAAACATAGCGCAGCTGTATGACGCCACACAGGAAAATATAAAGACTATACTGAACGGCAAGATGCTCTCTCTGACTGCTGACGGATAGACATTGCTGGCCATATGCTTATGACAGTCACAGTAAATTGTATCTCTGACACATTATGGGGTTGTGTTCGAATTAATAACTTGTTAGTTCGAACTCATTTGAACTTGACTTTTTGAAAAAGTGACAGCCTTACTACATACAGACAGCTTTCATTTCACTATTAACTTAACGAGTGCGCTGTGGTTGAAGTTATTCAGTTCTGTTCGTTCACCCAAAAGATTAGTTCATATGAACGAATTGTTTTCGCGAACAACACAACACTAGACACAGAGAGCAGAGGAGAGGACAGAGAACAGAGGCTGCTGTGCCACCATACATGATACCAGTTCCCGTTCTTCCCCACTAGCTCCAGTCAGCTGCTGGAAGGTGCACATGGTTTGCATTCATTGCGATTATTATGTACAAAGTAAAATTTCAGCAGCGGTGTTCATCATTTAGCAGCAGCTAAATGACTCTCTGTTGAGTATAGGGAAACGCTGCTTGAGCTCTAGGATAGGTGATGGGCATTTTACATTTTTTAAAACTATTTTCTGATGTTTTATAAGCAAAAAGATCAATCAATTGATAAATAATTGGCAGACTAACTGATAATGAAAATAATCATCTTTTGCCGTACCTTTAACCGGGATATTTTTGCTTAAACCTAACTATTGAGACAGCAGTTCAGAACATGCTCATATGTGTCATTTTGGAAGGTGTGTGTGTGTGAGTGTGTGTTTGTTAGTGTGAGGTCAGCGTTGGGGTCATCAGTGTTTAGTCTGTGGGTTTCTCCAGAGTGGCGACTCAAGTTTACTGTTCACATCGCTGAGATTTATGGCTATACCTTCTGAACTAGGACCTTTTTAGTGATGTCTAAACACACACACACACACACACACACACACACACACACATACAGTACACAAAAGTACATACACCCTCATGTTCAATATTAATCCTTCCTGTGTAATCAAAATATAGACACAAGTACACCATAACATGAAAGAGCCATGTGTGGAATTTTAAACACAAATATATCATTGTGTATTGATTTTGGTATGTTAGTGTAATTATAACTGTAAACAACTATACACACTTAACAATTATAGTGAGCGATACATCAGCTTTACTTTATTGTCAAATATGATATTGACACAACAACAAAATACTAACACAAGCATGTCATATCATACTCGTGTGTATACCCAACACAGGTCTTGATTGACCCCCAAAAGCTAGCCGTCCTATCAAAATACACACTCACACTCACACACAGCTTGGCGTCCATGGCTCCAGCAGGCGTAGTAATGGTTCTGGGAGCCAGACTCTGTCTCCGTCGCCAGGCCCCGGCTCCAGCCCCTGCGTGTGCGACAGCAATTTCCTAAAGAATCCACAGCAAGCGCAACACTTCTCCTTTTATTTTTACAAAAACACCACTGACCCACCCCCCCCCCCCCCCCCACCCCCCCGCCACCACCACACAGACGCACATACATACAACCACTTCTGAGAAACACAGAGCAGTCACTTGCAATTACAACTCATCCAAGAGTATGATATACAGTCCTGTCAAATAGCCAGCAGGCCCACAAGGGAAGCAAATGGTCATTTTTTCCACATTTGATCATACGCAGTCTGTCTATCTCTGCCTTGTTTTCAGACACACTTACACATAGCACAGATAGACAGACTCAAAATACACCTATACTTCATTTTAAATTAAATTCAAGAGCACAATTGGTTGATCTTAATGAAACATCCAGATTTTAATATTAAACTTTCAAGTTCTGTTGTTAACCACATTTGGCTCAATTTCTACCTTGGTCCAGTTCACTGGTTCCCAACCTTTTTGGCTTCGGCCTCCCTAAAATAAAGCTGTGTCAACAGTTTAACCAATATGTCATTCCCTTCTTAGTTTGTTTTATTTGAATAATTTTTAGAAGCCCGAAGATGTAAAATTTATCCACTAAGTCACCAGAAAAAACAACAATTAGAAGAAAGTCTTCCATATTTCTTCCAACTTTCCTATCCTGATAATCCTAGTCCTGAATCCCTTTCCCTAAATCATGAACTTTTGGAGATCAGGAAAGGTTACTATATATTTTTTTCCCCCGTCATGGTTTTAGCGAACCAAATGGAGGCAGTCACAAGGTTGAAAATATGTGTACTCATAATATTGCATCGCGATAACAACATAAACAAACACTAAAGGAGATTCTGTTGTTGAAAAAATTTTATTCAAATGGTTTTGCATGTTGCTGCACTATGTCAATTTTAAGGGCCCAAATTGTATTAAAGCAATTTTCAAAAATGATAAACAATTGCTGATTGCTTATCTACACTGATGGAAGGCATCATCACATGTAGGCTATCATGTAACACACATCAGAAGGCCCAAACATTTGCAATTATTCATGACAGATCTGACATAAACAGCTTATCATCTCTGTCTAAAGCTTGCAGTAAACAAATCCACTGGTGATCAACCAACCTGACTTAATCTCCCACTTAGATTTCAAAACAAACCCGGCCTGACACACAGACCAGCATGTGCAAACACACACACACACACACACACACACACACACACACACAGACTAATACACACACACAAACGCTTCACAGATCTTAAGTTTGAGTCCGTCAGCAGAGAACAAGCAGAAGTTTATGAGATTAGATGTTTGGCATCAACTATCAAAGCGAGCAACAGCAGAAACTGTGTTCCTTAAAAAGGGATCTGTGTGTTTCTGTGCATACGTGTATGTTGTGTGTGTGTGTGTGTGTGTCTGTGTGTGTGTGTGTGTGTGTGTGTGTGTGTGTGTGTGTGTGTGTGTGAACTTTTTGGGGTGTGTGTGGCCCCATCTAAACAAGCCCCAACAGCCCCTTTGTTGGCGAGCTGCTCCAGGAGAGCGTGTTGATGGAACCGCATCGATGTTCGGATTAGGGCATGCCTCCGTGATCAAGTGCTCAAACACTAGATAAGAGCGACAGAAACACCCTTTAATCCTGGCTAACCCCTCTCTAAATAGGATAGGATGCTACCCGGCTCACTGGCAGGGGAGGAGGGCTTTGAAGAGCAGCTCAAAGTTTAGCTTCAATCTGGTATGGACAATATGATTTATTTTATTTTAAATAGCAGAAAGGTTCTGCTGCATAATCTTTATGCCAAGCAGTCATTGCTGTTGTGTTTCTGCACTGTATTTCAGTCATCTTTCTCTTAGAAATTAAGAGAATAGTAAACAAATTAAAATGATGTTCAGCCGTAATGTGTAACGTCTTGTAACTCCTGTCTCTCCACAAATCAGGACACCTGTGGAGATGGACCCATTATGAGCTGCTCTGATGTATGTTACTGAGTGACTAGAAATGCTAGCCTTCTGTGCTTACTGCGTTGCCCAGTGTCAGCAGGCTTCAATCTAACATGAACTGCTTAAAATACTTTACTTTTATTTTCTGTGGTTTTTGCCTCATAGGTGGGCAAGTTTGTTTGAACCTGCATAAACTGATTTCTTTTCTTGTTGTGGGAAACATTTATTAATTTGGAGTGTTTGTACTAACTCGCGAATGTTAGTCCAATATTCACTCTTCCTTTAGGTTTGCTCTCCATTAACTCCTGAGAGAAATATCTGGCTTTTTAGCAGCTACATGCTCCACTTTGTTCACTAACTAGTTTCTAACTTTGTCTGTCTGCTGTTTGGCGTTGGGGAGGTGATGTACAGTGTGTTTATCAGAGCTTTTTCACTGAAAAAAGCTGCCGGCAACCAACCAATCAATGATGACCATGTGACCGTGACAGAACAAACAGTATTCACTTTATTAGACGTATATGTCCAAACATGTCAGTTTCACATCAAAATAAATCGGCTAAATGTAGCTTCAAAAAGTTTTTCCTGGTGTTGTTATCCCTTTGGTGATTCCCATAATCATGTTTCAAAAATCTCTCAGACCAATGACCATCCAGCACTTTTAAAACTACTACTTTTGCTTTTCAGCGTAGGTGAGTAATGACAAAAGGGAGACCCACACCTGGTTAAAGGTATTGATGTGTGTGCCAGAGATTTTTTCTTCCTTCCAGGAGAAAAGAAATGGACAAAAAAAAAAGAAACTCTTCATCCATTCACAAGTTAAGTCCCTCTTTCTCTCTCTCTCCATTTTCATTTTCACCCCTAGTTTCGCACAATTGTGCCACAAAACTGTTGAAATTGGATGTTAAAATACCTTTGCTT
Organism: Scomberomorus guttatus; assembly: GCA_038419695.1. Taxonomy (NCBI): domain Eukaryota; kingdom Metazoa; phylum Chordata; class Actinopteri; order Scombriformes; family Scombridae; genus Scomberomorus; species Scomberomorus guttatus. The sequence goes on from CM076458.1 coordinate 6,537,935, forward strand.
TAGCAACCTGTCAGCTTCAGGGCAGGCTGACGTGTGAAAAGGTAATACAAGCTAGGCTTTTATTCTCACTTAGGAACCCCCCTCCTCTTCCTCACTGCTACGATGACTGCACCAAATTCACACTATCCTTCTCTAAACCATCCTCAACCAAGGAAGACCACAACCCAACTGTTTTAACACCTCATTAGAGAAAAAAATCCTGCTGGTAGTTTTTATTGATAACACTCAAGTCAGGTGGTTTTCCTTATTTGTCTGGTAGCCAGAATAACAGGAAGAACAGGGAGTAAAAAATATGAAATCTGATGTAATTCCCCGTGGCATCACATCTGCTGAAAGGAATCTAACTAACAGTAACACCTTACAAAATTATTGATTACAATAACCCTGCAATAAATATTTAATTAATTTTCTGTCAATAATCAGCAACATTCTCTTGTTCCAGCTTCTCCAATGTGAGGATTTTCTGCTTTTCTCTGTTTTTTATATCATTAAATTGAATATTTTGGAGGTTTTGGACTGTTGGTTGGACAAAATATGCAAAGCTTCAACTTGGACTGAAGGATATTTTTTGGTATTTTTTGACATTTTATAAACTAAACATTGAATTCATTAATCAAGGAAAGAATCAGCAGATTAATCAATAATGAGAATAATCATTAGTTGCAGTACTTAACATTTTAGTGATTTTTCTTTTTTCTTTTCTGATGATGTAATTTCTTAATAGGATCTTTTGTAAAGCAAATATCAGTTTTCTTTCAGTGTTGTCTGTCAGTGTTTGTGAGGATTTATTTATGACCACTTCTGCAGTTTTTAGCCTGTCTCACCATGATCTTTGACATTTTTTCCTGAACTTTTACAGCCTTTCTATCTGTGGAAGCAGAAAGTTGCTGCCAGTCACTTTATTGACAGCTAAGCAGTAGTTCTGCCCCTTTGCCCCTTTTTACTTTTTCTATTACTGTAACTGGTGAGGTTTGACCACGTCAAACTTTTGCTCCTTTTTGGTGGATGCAGAGCAAACTGATGTGCTTGCAGCTGTACAGTTCTGGTAAAATCCATCTATACATGACCAATTGCAGTTGCTGCAGTTTTTACTTTCCAGTCTGAAAGAGCCTTAAAGAGTAACGCCACATGACAATGTTGTTTTTGCTGACCTCCAGTGGTTTAATTTCTCACCCTGCTGCAGTGATGTACAGGTGTACTCCAGGAGCCTGTGACATCACGGTTGGGCGTGGTTACATGTGCAAAAAACCACATTTCTGACCACAGTTTCAGTCTAAGTAGCACAGATTAGGATGAAGATGTGTCAGATTGAGTTTACAGTGTGTAAGTTTGAGCAAAAAAATGTATGGCCAGCCATATAAACCCACCTTCGTGTTGTAGAGGCAGTCATGGTCTTTCGCTCAGAGGAGCTAGCTTGTAACTGTTGCCGGTTTGATCCCTAAACCAGAGAGATACATTTGTGTGGGAAAAGTGAAGTGTTCCTCCCTCATTATCACCACTGAGGGGCCCTTAACCCCCAGCTGCTCCAGTCATCAGATCAGTCTGTAGTTGTACTTCCAGGAGAGCATTGCCCTCAGCGAGTAGTGTGTAATAGTACACAGTTTACCAATTTTAGGAGTGTATTAAAATTTACTGACACAAATTCATAATGAACTAGTTGACACTGAGTGTGGGAATGTCCACTAGAGGTGTGTTGGTTCTTACCAGTCCAGCCTTAACAACACTGACGATACATCTTGCCCTTTCTAAACTCATGGACTTGAAACACTTAATTAGGATGACATGAGCTGTTGACAAGAAAAACGGCAAGTCATTACATCTCAAACATGACAACCCCCGAGCGCCCTTACAAACAAGGATTGTTAATTCCTGTGCCTAGATTAAAAACACCTGTTAAACAAGACAATTATTCTGTTCAGTCCAATGGGGAGCAGCACGTTAATCATACATGCATCCTCCCGTGTTAAAAGGCAACCTGATATTCCCCCACAGAATTCTCACTGATTAACTCGATACTCCTGACTGTTTAAAATTCATCCCACCAATGAACGAGAAACTGATCTCCTGTGTGTGTGTGTGTGTGTGTGTGTGTGTATACAATTGCGTTCTTTCCCCAAGATCCTCGAAAGTGTATGCATAAAATATCCCAGTCCCTAGCGTCAGCACAATTAGCTGTTAAATAAAATGCCTACTCCACAATGCTTTTGCAACATTTTAATTAGACAAACCAGCTGAATTGAAGGCCCGTTTTAGTAAAATAAACAGCCCCGTTTGCCAAGAAAAAGCTCCCTGGAGGGAAAGGCACTAAGTGAGGTTGCTTGGGGCAGGAAATGGAGAGATAGCAGCAGTTTACCCGAGGAGATAAAAGATGTTTGTTTCTTTGAAAAAGAGAAAATGTCTGAACGCTTCCGCACGACACTAAAGTACCTGTTCCATCTTTGTACCATGTGTCTGTACCTACTCTACTCAGAAATTAACTAATTCTGGTTGTGCTAGTGTACTTTTTAAAATCACATTATAAGATACTGAGAAATAATAAGAGTTAACAAATATATGAGAAGATGCTTCAGGAAGGCTCTGAAAATCTCTTTTTTTCTGTAATCCAAGAAAAGATTTGTATATATGGTCAGCTAATTGTGTATGTGGAGAGTAATTAATTGCAATTACACATTGTGTTATTGTATTGTTGACTATATAAAATAAGTATTTCTGCTTTCATTTAAGTCTAATGCATTCAGCTACTTTTGGAAAGACAGGTTGAGCCAACAGTAGTGTCCTAAAGTTTTGCAATCACGGTATAATCAGGATTTTTTTCTGTCTGTCTTAAAACAATACTCACATGCCCAAACAGTTTTTGGTCGCTGTCATTCTGACTGTCCACTGGCTGTAAAGAGATCCCGATGTAAGAGATGGGGGACAAAATCCACAGTCCATGTTCCACTATCACTGTACAGAGAAGTAGTGGAGGTCAAAGGGGAATGGGGACGTGTTGGTTTAGGATAGATACGAGGTCAAGATTTACTTTCACACCTCAGGGAACGGCTATGTCTTGTGTTTTATTGGCATGGTGTTTGCTATTGAGATCCCCCCCCCCATTCCTCCTCTTCCTCAGTGCCTCTCCATGCATTGTTCAACTATGTCACAGTGGAAAAAAGGGGGAATAAAATGTATTTTCTTTGTCTTTATCTTAAATTTCAGCCAGTCAATTTTACATGATTCAGAAGAAATAAAATTTTTGCCGCTGCACTGTTTTTCACACCTGTTCCAAATACCATTCATATCACTTGCTTCTTGTCAAATCCTTTGTTTATCCTCTCCAACTCTGGCACTTCCATTTAAAGCATGACATATCACTATTCTCCATCTCTTGTCAACTCTTCTCACTCCTCTGCTCCATAGAGAGCTTTCTTAACGTTTTCTCTCAATGACTTTCTGCCTCTCTTTTGCATTCACATCTCTGTCTTTTTCCAGACTTTCCCCTTGAAGTGACAACTGGCATACTGTCATATCTGTAATCACATTGTCGGTGCCATTTTCAAACATTGTCAGTCGTTTCGTTCCGTAGAGGCACTGAGGCGGGAAATATGTTAGAGCTCCAAGAAGCAAACAAGAGTATTGTCAACACTTGTAAGAAGATGACATACAGTACCAGGGGCATTTTTGACTGAGGTGTGTGTGTGTTGGTGGGTTGCAGAAATACAGTGTATTTGTTTAAATATTTGTAATTTCAGATTTTTCGTCATCAGTGTCACCAAGTCTGTATTCCCTCTGAGGTTGACTGTGTATTTGTATGCTTGTATGGAAATAAACTGGTAATTCCTGCTTTTTTCACCCACAACCTGACCTGATAAATGCTGAGATTTGAAGTACATCCAACCAAATATGTGTCAGACATTGTGGATAAGATCATTAACAAGGCTCAGTGGACTTGTGAACGTTACATTTTAGCTTCATGATGAACACATGGTCTCAGATAGTCACCACGGTGGCTACTAATGCTCCTTGAGCAAAACTCTTAAACTGTACCTGCTCCAGGGTTAGCAATCCTTACTCCTCTGATCACACAGCTTGTAATGAGAGACTATAGATACTCTAAACTTAATGCATATCGACCATGATGCCGATTGTCTTCTACTCTCCATTGCAGAGAATTGTGTTCACAGTATGTCCACTGGGGGGGAGTATAACCCCAGTGCTAAGCCACTGGTGAGCCAACAACAACTCCCCCTGGATGTCCTCAAGTTTCATGTTGCCCTCTGAGGGACGGAGTTGAGGGGAAAGCCGCTTCCACCAAGTATGCAAACCTTTGAATTTGTGAAATGAAGGTTCCTCATCTTTTCTGAATGACAGAAATCTTTTCAAAACAGGTTAAAACTAATCACAGTATCAGAGTTTTTACATTAATTCGGCAAAATAAAACAAATTATTATAGTTCTATGGAAAAGACACAATCTGGTCTGGTCTATATTGTTCACTATAGATTAGTTCAAGTCCAGTTTTTAATTTCAGAGGATGCTTATGGCATTTAAGTGTTATTAGATCATCAACAGTGGGGTTGAGAGGAAAATATTAAGATACTGATCACAACTTATATTAACCTCTAACTCAGAGAAACTACAAGACCAGACTTGTTTAGCTGCAGAGATGCAAAACCACAACATTTTTTATACATTTTTACCATCCATTTGTAAATAAAACAATGTGGTTATTTTGTTTTGTTGTTTGACTTTTGTGTCTTTGAGGAATTTATTGTCTCCGGGAACAGGCAGTAAAGACTTTTCTCTCTGTTTTATTTTTTACTTTCTTTCTCTCTTCTTTCCTTCCTTCCTCCGTCTCCGTCTCCCTCTCCTTCCACTTCTACTTTCTCAGCTCTCAGCCAGTGTTTCTTGTATCTTTGCTGCAGCTATTTACGGCCACATAATACTAGCTAGATAAACTCTTTTGATGTACCGCAATCTCAGATCTCTTCTCTCTGTCTTTGATGGGAATAGGTTTAGACATGGCAATCAAGACATATTCACGTGAACGGCATTGATTGATTTCTAGATTATCTTTCAATGCAATGTTTAGATTTCTTCCTTTAAAAGGGTTTATTTTGAACACGGCCACAATCTGCAGTTTTTTCAGCCAAAATAGTTTCCATGAAGGGAATTAGGTACACCGACAAAGTTGGAGTAAAATGAATTGAATCCTGGAGATCATTGGCCCTCTCAGAAATTATTTCTGGCCCTCTCAGGGCTTCTAAAGGGTAATAAGATATTCTATTTCGTCTGTGTTTATTCAGTTTAATCATTTTTGAGTGATTTAGTGATTTTGAGAGAACTTGCGGAATTACTAGGCAACTTTAAAATATGTTTTGACACTGTAAAATTGACACAAAGATGGAAAATGGTTTGGGAATTGACCAAGAACATGCCTCCGCACTTTGAAGAATGTGCAGAAATTTGCCTTGGTGGCAGCAATGCAGAGACAGAGCACATACTACTTTCATACACACTATGTTGACTCTCAGTATAGAGACAGCAGGCCACGAGGCAAGATGGACACCAGACAATACAACAGACATATCAAGCTGCAAGTATAGGTTCAGCATCCAGTGACAGATATTGTTTTTCAATACCCTGTTCTGAGAGGGAGAGAGAGAGATAGGGTGTGTGATAGTTCATCAGTCCAAACAGAGTCATAAAGCGCTGCATGGTTAAGCCTGATGAATTAATAACAGGGAGGCAGATGGGTCCCAGGGGCACTGTGGGAGCAGAGCAGCATGGAGAGCAGAGACAACAAGATCACACACACACACACACACACACATTTTTCTATGTCTCTATGCATCCATATAAACAGTCAGACACACATTTGCATTCACATATTTTTTAAATGTTATTTAGCCTTTACTTAACCAGGTTTGTCCCATTGAGAACAAAGATCTCTTCTACAAGGGAGACCTGGCCAAGAATGGCAGCAACAGACAATAAATTAACATAAAAGCACATAGATTTGAGTAACATTAAAATGATCAAATAAAACATTTGCACACAAGCAACCTCTCCTCTCCAACCTGTCACCATAGTTTTAAATCGTTCAGGGTTACTATGTTTTGAAGTTTAAGATCAGTTTGTAGATTGTTCCATTCAGTTGGTGCAGAAAACCTAAAAGCTTTCTTTCCCAGTTCAGTTCGGACTTTGGGAACAACAAATCGCAAAATGTCCTGAGAAGGAAGATTGTAATTTCCATATTTCAAGTTTAAAAGTCAAACCAATGACTGAGTCAATGTTGAGTATAATATAATAGTGAGATCCACAGTTTGTAATGAATCTCAGAGCCCCATGATACACGTTACCCAGCATGTGAAGACAGTGAGCAGAGGCATTTATGTACAACACATCACCATAATCGATGACATTTAAAAAGGTAGACTCCACCAATTTCCATTTCACACAAAAAGAAAAGCAAGACTTGTTTCTATAGTAAAATCCTAGTAAAAGCTTCAGATTTTTTTGTAACATACTGGATATGAGCGTTAAAAGACAAGTGGTCATCAATTAAAAACCCTAGATATTTAAAAGTAGATACCAACTCAGTTTGTTGGCCATTTATAGTAACAGTTTTACTGTTTAGTAACTGTTCTTGAAGTAGTAAAAAAACAGTTTTGTTTTATCTGCATTTAGATCAAGTTGCAGTTGACAAAGCTGTTCTTGTACTCTTATCAAATGCATACCGAAGATACGCAAAAGCCGTAGCAGGAGTGGGTGCAAAGCATTAACTGACAGTGTCATCAGTGTCAATGTCAGTGCATAGAGTGTAGGACAGAGAGACACATGCATCTACTCCACACAGACATACAGACACACATACTAGTCTTCCATAATTACTTAGGTTAAAGTGGATTAAACATTTCACTCATGACTCATGTCTCTTTTAGAAATTTGACCCTCTACTTTGTTTACTTGACACATACTTAAAATAACAGATACTCTCATATTGATGAATCATGTTGATCATTGCATGTTGACCGGGATTTGTGACTCTTTTGCAGACCTAATAAAGGCCAGGCAGCGGAGGTCAAAACACTGATGAATAATCCCATCAGAGAGCATCCGTGTAGCCTGCAGGTATATTTTTCACATTAATCATTTTCTCTTTTGCATCAAGCTCCTGCTCAGCATTTCAGTTTTGTATATATGACATGAGTACATAGATGCTTTTTCACCGTACAGTTCCTACAAACCCTTTATGTTTGAGAATGAGGGATTGTAGCTGGTACTCGGGGTCTAATGATCTTCATCTGAATCACTTTAATTGCCAAGTTCAATTAAAGCTGCTTGGGGTAACAATTTATTGTTAAGATGCATCACTCTTATCAGCCTAAATCATAAAGTCGGGCTGCTATTACACTCTTATTTTCTCATTATCTCCTTTCCTTCATGACCTGGAAACTGTTTTCCATCTTGCTGGCTATCCCAGTACAGTTGGAACAAGTAACTGTGGTTTAGGAAAGGAGCCTGCTTTGTTGAAGTATTTTCACTTGCTGAGCTTCCAAATGCATACAACAACATTTTAAGATGACATCGGTTACAGTAAAAACATGTTGGCTGTGATTTATTAAAAGATACAAATCAAATCTCAACAGCAAATGAGAGGAATCTGTCCCAATTACGCTTCGGATATTTTTTCTCTCCCGTATTTTAAACATTTCTTTGCTGTCTGCAGTTAATTCGGAACATGCAACAGGATTTATTTTGAAGAAAGTTCATATTATTACATTTATTTTCAATAAAATTAAGTATCACTTACTATCTTTTGAAGCTGTGCATATAAAAAATGTCTCCATGCAGCTTTAACATTAAAGAATTCCTGGTGACTAACTTTCACAGTCTTAGAGTACAGAATGACATACCAGCTGCAAGGACAAATCAGATTGCAAAACACAGTGTAATACATACAATGGACCCTGTATTTAGTTGTAATTCACCAAGTCACTGATGTAGTGTAATGGCAGGTTGTGGGCGCGAGCTGATGACACACCAGAATGAGATACCAGTGGAGGCTGTGTGGTAATTTACGATGGGCAGACAGGTCAAGGTTGCCATGTAATCTTCTGTCTGATGGAAAGCAATAAGTGTGTATGTGTGTGAGGAGAGTAAGTAGATGTTGTGTGTACATGTGCATATACCAAGTGCATTTTTGTGGGGGTGGGGGGTACTGAAATGTAAGCTTATTCTGTTGTTCTAGTGGTTTGTAGTCTGCAGTCTCTTGTACTGTGTACATGCGCTCAGTCTTTGTACTCCTGGACCTTAGCACAGCCTTTGGTACGATTGACCACAGCATCCTCTTAGACAGACTGAGGCAATGGGCGGAGATATCTGGTACAGCCTTAGAATGGTTTTCATCTTACCTGTCAAATAGGAGGTTCTGTGTCTCTGTGATTAACTATGTCTCTTTATTTCATTCCGTTAAGTATGGTGTGCCTCAGGGGTCGGTTTTGGGACGAATTTTATTTTCTTTATACATGCTTCCCCTTGGGCACATTGTTCATAGACATGGTGTCTCTTTCCATTGTTATGCTGATGATACGCAGATGTACCTGCCCATTAGATCCACAGACCCTGGAATGCTGTGTTCACTTAACGACTGCCTTTGTGATGTCAAAAAGTGAATGTCAAAAAAAACAAAACAAAACAGAGTTCATTGTCATTGGGTCCCAGCACATGGCAAAACAAATTCTGCCATCTGCTGGTTCCCTAGTGGAACATATCAAACCTGTTGCAAGGAATCTTGGTGTCTGGTTTGATAATAATTTAAAGTTTTGAGCAGCACATCTCAAAGCTTGTGCAATCATGTTTTTACCATCTTAGAAATATTTCAAAAACATGATCTATTTTACATGCCTTCATCTCATCACGCCTGGACTGCAACAGCCTCTTTACTTCCCTGAACCAAAAATCTATTGATCGACTCCAGACCGTACAGAACTCAGCTGCCAGGTTTTTAAACTAGAACCAAGAGACATGATCACATCACTCTTGTTTTACCTCTTTACACTGGCTCCCAGTATGTTTTAGATTTGATTTTAAGATCTTACTGATTACTTTTAAGGCTCTTCATGGCCTCTCTCTCTCTCTCTGCTATATCTCTGACCTCTTAGTACCGTACAGGCCGGTACATACTTTGAGATCCTTGGGCAGAGGTGTTTTGTCCCAGCTGAAAACTAAAGGGGACAGAGCGTTTGCAGTCAGGGCCCCGAGGCTCTGGAACGATCTGCCTGAGGAAATCTGGTCGACTGACTCGTTCTTAAAACATACTTTTATCAGAGAGCCTTTCCTGATTTTACTTCAGTTTTTTTGAACTGTCTTTTATCTCCTTTAAAAATGTTTTTTATATTCTTGCTTTTTCCTACACTGAATTGTTTTTTATACACCAAATTGTTTTTTTTATTTTTCTTTTTAAAACCTGATTATTTTATGACTTGTCTGTTTTATTTTGCTGCCTTGTGAAGCACTTTGTAACTTGGATTTTAAAAAGTGCTCTATAAATTATTATTATTATTATTATTATTAGTAGTAGTAGTAGTAGTAGTAGTAGTATGTGGTGACTGCATTTCATATTGCTTACCTATTGCGTCATCCAAACACAGCACCTTGGCTTAAACTCTGTACTACGTAATCTAGCATGGTACATGAGGGACATAATGATTTGATTTACATGTGAAAAATTGGCAGCTCAATAGAGGCAGGCAAATGCAAAAGACTTTAGTTCAAGTCAAATCCTTATTAGAGACATTATTTCCCCTAATATTTAATGTCACAGGCATTTTTGTGAACTTTTAAGGAAATGTTTTGGCTCTGAACCCCCTAACATCTGACCCTGGCATTAACAGTATAGTATGGAGTGTTTGACCATTTAATGAAAGGCCTGTTACTGTTGTTGTTATAATGGGCGAGAGGGTATGATTTTACTTGGTGGCCTCTCGATTGGCATTTTGTAAAACCTGTAATGAAACCTGGCTTATCTTGGCGTATTAAGTCTCTAACTTTCCTAAAACCATTCAATTAGTCTGTTTATTTGGAAAACTTACATGTATAATAGTATAAATGGTACTGGTGAGACTTGTCATAAAAATCAGAAAAACCTGGATGAAAAACTATCCTTATAAATATATCTTATGTGTCCTGAAAAAGGTCAACTCTAAGGAAAGAATTTAAGTTTCACTGCAAGAATATTAGTGAAGGCCTTCAAAAACCCATACTGATAAGTGTGTGTGTATGTGTGTTTACTGCCTCAATGCCATGCTTTCGGACTCCCCAGGGGACTTGCTGCCTCTGTCCCTTCCTCGCCAGCTCTCCTCTCACTTTCCTCTTGCCATTGAACGAGAGAGGATCTCAGCCTTCGCCGCCTAAGCAACAACTTGGTAATGACAAATTAATCCTGCTGGAAAAAAAACAAAATATCTATATTTCATCGGGCGGCGGTGAGGGCCGTTTAGCGTTGTCACAACAAGTTACATGTTAAAAGGTCTTTGCTCCGTCTTTGGCTTCTCAATCTGCCAAGTTGAATAATTGAAAATATTTTCACTGACTGTCAGGCCAGGAGATGGGGAGCCAAGGCACCATCTCTGAGTCTCGCAGCTTTCTCGTCTCTTGTTTTCATAAGCTCTGACATGGCGTTGCCACATGCCTCTACGTTGGCGTGTGGGTGATATCTCAGTTGGGTTATACATGGCATGAGTGTGGGAAGTACTGAGGTTGCCCAGCTTTGGCTGAGCTAGCCAAATGTCTCCACACAGCCTTGAATAAATATGGATAAACAAATAAAACAAATATAGATGAACAGTATGAAGTAGGCAAAGCAGGGAATACACTCGCAGGCAGTTGGATGTATGGACGAACAATGGCACATGCTCTCAAACCCAAAGGCACACACAATCACAGAGACTCTTCTCCACAAAACCTGCATGTTTGAGAGTCTGTATTTAGGCTGCCAGGCCGATGGCAATCATGCATGTATGCATTTGTGCGCATTGTTTATGTGCATGTGCCAGTTTCTATGTGTGTATGATTATGCGTGTGTGTGTTGGCTGCCAAATGTGGAGAGCAGGAAGAGGAAGAGGCTAGATGGTTTGAGGCGGTGTTTATTTATTCATTACCCAGCGGCCTCGGTGGTTTCAGGGGGACATGGCAACACTTGTCCTGGGCCCTTTAGCACTGGTCTGTTTGTGGCCTGCTTTGGCCCTGCCAAAACCTCCATTCCTGCTGCTTTTTATTCTTTTTCATTTGAGTTCTGCTTAGGCTTTCACTTTTGTTTCTCTTATAATGTTCTGTGTTGCCTCTCATTTTAGTTTTTTCTTTCTGCATGAAGAAACATTTTTTATTTAAAATAAATTCATCTCATCAGCTGTAATAGTTAATTAGTTAACAGTAGTGGTGCGGGTAGTCAGATTTTGTTACCTTTTGGACTGAGCAAAGCTAGCTTGATCCCCTTGTCTCCAGTTTTTATGCTAAGCTAAGATAACTGCCTGCTGGCTGTAGATTCATATTTAACAGACAGACAGGAGTGATATTGATCTAACTCTTGGCAAGAAAGCAAATAGACATGTTTCCCAACTGTTCCTTTAAGGGATCCCTATCAAAAAAGTACATTTTATGTGTTTCAAAAATGACTATCGGCTAATGTAATTATGATTTTGTTACATCCCCGTGGTGGAACTAGGGAAAACGGAGACAGTAATACAACAACCAAAAATTGATAGCATAGCTTTTTTTTTTCTTTAGCAAGTTTATCTCACCGTGTACCAACAACTCAGAGACAGGTCAAAGGCAGAGAAATTAGAGGCCCTCATTCTCGAGTTCTGCCCTTTTGTAGAGGGCTCTGGATGATGATTGGCTGATTCAAAATCTGAAGGAACCAATGAGTTGTATGACTGGCGCACACAGATGGAAACCAATGAGCTGATGGCACCTGGAGAGAGAACAGGGGCAGGAGAGAGAGAGAGAGAGAGAGAAACAGAGGGAAGAAAATAAACACAAAAGCACCGTGCCCCCTGACTGGCACGTAACACCCCCACCCATATAAGTCCAAACATAATGTTTGGAATTACATCTTCAACTACAAAGCATAGACAAAGCGTCAGTAAGAACATTTTCAGACCCCCATTAGGAGTAGCCAACATTGCAACTTATGTCATGCGACTTTTAAGTGATGTCAGTGAGGAAAATATACCTCAGAAAAGAAAATGATTTTATGCAGCAAAAGAACAAACACATCTTTGTTTTGGAAAGACCAGGCTGTGTGTTTCAGAGATGCATGCACATTATTAGACAACATGCTCTATCATGCTCTTTTTTTTTTTTTTTTTTTTTAACTTTTTTTTAACTGCAAACAGTGCCAGTACAGTTAAAATGCCAGTGTAGGAACTTGTAGTTGAGCTAAATGGCACAATAATGATTTTATTTTGCCTCAGGAAAAATGTGTGTGTGTGTGTGTGTGTGTGTGTGTGTGTGCTAATAGTCTAACTCTCCAGCAGTGCCAATCAGCAACTATCTCGCATACCTTTTCCAGAAAATGTTACTGACACACTTTTACCTCAACCCTACAAGAATCTCTTTTTACAATATTCTTACTCCAAAATGTAGCTTTCACAGGACTGCAAAGCAAGAACACAGTAACACAGTAAGTTATAGTAACATAAAAGACAAAGTAAAAGACGGAGAGACATGCTCGTAAACACAGATTAGAATAATTTAGACAGATACACAAACACATAACATCACGTAAGCTCACGCTGTGCTCCTCACATGACCCGACTGGGCTAATCTCCCCCATGGTGGGAGACCATCGATTCCCGTAACAAAAGAACTGAGCCAGGCACAGATCTTGCTCCTGACCCTTCCATCCACGCTCGGCCCGAGTGCGTGTTCAAACCCCAACCCGATCAATGGCCATACTGGGAGATCAATTTCTCAGGCTTTGGGGTGTCAAATGTGATATGGCATCACTTCGGCTTGGTGGCGTAAAAGAGCCCGGCCTGACTGATGCTTCAAAGCTTTCGGTTCTCCTCATCAGCCGAACAATTCAAATCAAGATTCAGATTGGTGCGAGGTGATGAGAGGGGAAGAGATGGGAGAGGTTGATCCACCTGCCTGCCCTCTTTTGTTTTCAGAGGCTTGTTTGATTGGTATAGTCATCTTTGATTGATTGATTTTGTTTGTTTGTTGGTGAGGTATGTGATTCATGATAAGTGATTTTTATTTGGTCTCCATCTCTGTTGCTAAGGTGGTGGTGTTTCTAAATTGTTCCTTCTAAAAATTGCTTCATTGTGCGCTGTTCTGTGACGTTCCCTGCCCCTGTATTCACCCCAAAGAAACCGCCGTTTCTGCTGCGGATATGGAAACTAACGTCTCATGCAATCTTATCAGTTTCTTTGTCCTGCAGTTTTTAGTGTAATAACAAAATCTGATTGTCTGGTGCTAACTGTGGATGTTGCACACATACACACACAAACACATGTGGTCAAGGGCCCTAGCCTGCAGTGATGGGAGGGAGGGGTGTATAGGTCTTGCCCATGAGGACTGTGGTCCCATCCATTCCCCTGTTAACCCCTGGAGCTGCATACACACACATATTACACACCTGAAAAGACAACAGGGTCATTCTTTAACACACACAGTCCAGAACAGTTTTCTCAAGGCTTACATCATGTCCACAAATCATTATTCATTCAAGTTCCACTAATATTTTCTGGTGAATAAATGAGAGGAGAAATTGTGATTTATAGGAAATTATATGATTGTATATTAACAATTCACTTACATATGATACCAGAGTTTCAGTAGGAATAGTTACATGATGAACGTGTTTGGACTGGGCAGCTACACTTAATAGCACTGAGAAAAAGTGCTACTTATAAGTTAAACTAAATATAAAGGCTCTTAAGTATCAGTATTGTTGTGGAGACAGATCTTTCTCCGTTCAGTTATAAGTATTAGTTATAAAGTATTCATGTGTTACAGTTCTCTTTTCTGCTGTTTTAAAGCTCAACTGTGATGTTTTATGATGTCTATCATCAGTGAACTGAAAGGAACTTTGGGGATCTGGAGAGGTTACATGGCGCTACAACAAATCATGGAGGTAACAACATCTGTAACTACATCTATATACTGTTGGATAGTTTAAATCACAGCAACGTATCATAATTTCTGTTAATTTTAGTAAATTCTTGTATACAAAGTATGTTTAACTAAAGCTGTAGATACATGTAGTTAAAACACATTCTAAAATGTGGAAGGAACACTTTTATTGATTAGAGCTACTTAAGTCAAGTAACAGTACCTCAAAATTGTACTTCAATAAAAGTACCTACAGGAGTAACTTTCCATCTGTGATTACTGGTGTAACACAGTTACCTCAATTTCAATGCAAAACTCACATTGTGTTTGACAATAAAATATTCATTTTGCCCAGTAAGGACAGTGAAGCCAATAAAAATGCTCCAAAGCAGCTTACATTGGATTTTGATAGTGTAATCGCTGTAAAATGTTTATAATAACATTTTTACTCATCACAATAAAATATTATGATGCAATCAGTCGTCTGTAGATATCGTATTGATTCATTCTTTCGTTCTTGACTTCTTCTGGCAGTTAAACAAAGGTTTCAGTTAGGGACCAAAACAAAGGAAGCAACCAGCATTTTTTCAAGACAAAGAGAAAAGGACATAAGGAAATTGTATGAGGGGAAAAATAGAAACCCTTAAAAGAAAAAAAACGGGGAAAACACAAGTATTAAAATTTAATTGAAAAATAAAAACGATGTTATCTCATAAAAACATTCTAAATGGGCTTGGTAGGGCTGTGTATGGCGGGAAGCCGCACGATGTACCTAAGGCACTGCAAAGTGTTAACATGAAAAACACATCAGAGAAGGGGAAGGAGGGAGGGACAGGCGGCCTGTGGGGGTGTGCACGCATGGAAATGCGAACATGTGGCTGATACGTCCCACTTTGCAATTAGTGTGCATGATATGACTCCATGTACAAATGATGTGGGTCACAGTTTTTTATTTAAAGTACGGTGAGTTCTCAAGATGGAGCAAGAACAGTTCAGGGAGTAAATTACACATCTGGTTACGGAACATAAGATTTAAATTTACATCTACTATACAGTGTATGTTTATTCTCTATATACAGTATAGACTATTCTCACCTCAGTATGTTGGTGGTGGGTGAGATCGAGGCTGTGTCATGGATTGTAGAGGAGAAAGAGAAGAGTCATTCTTCAACTGGAAATTTATCAGCCTTAATCACAAACTGGGGCTGCAACTGATAAGAGCACTAAGACAAAAAGATTTGCCCTTTTTTGCTGAAGTGAAGTATGGTCATTCAGAATTGCTAAAGTTTTTGTTGTGCTGCTTTACATTTTAAATGGAATAACGTACTTTTATCAGTTCCTAATTGTTTAAAGTATTTTTATAATAGGAATAAATTATGATTTGTATTTTATCCATGTTTTAGATTAGCACATTTTTAAATATACTCCAAAACATTAGTTGCACACATGAAACATATCAAACTAACATAGATTCCATGAGCTCTAATAAAACTGTAAAAGGAATTTAAGTTTCTAACT
Source organism: Scomberomorus guttatus (assembly GCA_038419695.1). Lineage (NCBI taxonomy): Eukaryota > Metazoa > Chordata > Actinopteri > Scombriformes > Scombridae > Scomberomorus > Scomberomorus guttatus. The sequence continues at coordinate 6,553,555 of CM076458.1, forward strand.
AATCAGCTTGACCACTGTTTCAGTGCCGTACAATTAATTCAAAATACATTTTAATTCTCATTTAAATATCGTAATTTATGGAACTGGCATGCTCATGGTTTTGTTCAGTATAGCGAACCTCATTAATTTGGCACTTAACATGTGAACAAATTAAACAAAATTGAAAAATAATATGATTTATATTGGAAGGTGCAGTGAATTAGAAATGCACAACTTTACCTGCAGGAAAAAAAAGTGAATGTTTCTGTGCCAAACAGCAGTCATGCTGATGCCTTTTCATTTCTTGGTTTTGTTGGAAGACAACGGTTTCAAATACAATTTTTAATTTCCTGCTAGGGGGAGCGAACAAAGTTGAGACTTGTCAGGGTCTTGATGAGTCTAATTGGAAAAATAAAATGCCCCGAGCAAAGTTTTAACATGAAGGTGTGTTTGTGAGATGGAAGTGTGTGCATATGTGTGCGCTTGTCTGTAGCACACACACACATTTTTCTTTTATTCTTTGATGATGAAGGAAAAGGGCATGTTTCTTTTGCATATCCCGGATTCTCAGATTCTTCCAAAACAGTAACTGATTGATGTAAAGAAAGAGATGAGCGAGGAGAAAGGAGAGAAAAAAAAACAGTAGAGGAATTAGTCAGTTAAATATCTCAGGGACTTTCCCATCTTTGTCTCCTCTGAGTGTTTACATCAAACCCGTCTAAGCATTAAAGTTTGCAGGAAGCCACAGAGGACCCACAATCATACAGAAACACTGACAGGAATGCCCTAAAACTATTAGCTCTCACTCTCTTGCACACACACACTTTCTCGCTCTGTTTGTTTCCCTCACCCATCTTTCACACACATAAATTTAAACAGAATAATATAACAGTAGTAAACACTATATGCACACACACACAAACTTACACGACCTTTTAAAAGAGCATTTTATCACACATATGACCTGTGGTCTGTTTCTCAAGCAGCAGAGTAACCAGTGAACTGTCCCACATTCACTACAGTCAGTATATTAATTTTAAGTCAAAATGTCAAACCCGATATGAACTCCAATGACCTCTCGTTAAAAGCTCTGACCACGGCTGTTTAGTCGCTGCTGAGGTCATATGAACCCTTAACCCTGCATCTTAGCTCAGATTACACCACCTCTCATTTAACCCATCACTGTTACAAGATCAAATAATATCTGAGGATCTGATCCAGAACCTGTGGCTAATAGCCACCTTGGCCCGCTCAGCTCCGGGACTCATAATGGAATGAACAGAGCTGTGGACTTACTGCCGTTTGGCCCGAGGCTGTAATCAATTTCTCCCTTGTGAGGGGCCCGGGCCATGGAGTTCACTGTTTGCAGGGTTTGATAAGAGGAAGCCGAGCAGGGACCTATAGTTTGGCCTAATGTCAGGTTCACCATCAGATAAACAGTCTGATTTGATCTCAGTGCTGCAGGGAGGAGATGACTGCTGCTGCACTCAGTGGAATTCTTACTATGTGAGTGTGTGTGTGTGTGTGTGTGTGTCATGAACGAACAGTTTGCTTGTGCGTTTGTCTCTGTGGTTGTACAGTACGAGCAGACAAATGTGTGTTTTTGTGTTGAGGTGAAGGTGTGAGTGTGTGTGTATGTGCGCGAACATTTGTGTTCAATTCATCAAAAGTGCTGTGTGTGGAATTTTTTACAGATTTATATATATATTTGATAATATCTGCTATCGTAAAAACACGACACCTGATAAAGATGATTGACAGTATCTGCACAGTCTTAATAGTCATCATAAACTAGTGCTGAAACAATTAAGTAATTGGTCAACTGACAGAAAATTAAAGGATAAGGTTGGTGATTTTCTGTGTTTTTCTCGTCAACAAATCTCATGTGCAGAGTCAAACCAACAATCAACTGATCCTTTTTACAAGTATTGTGTGTGTGTGTGTGTGTGTGTGTGTATCCAAAGCCTGATATATCTTTTCCTCCTCTGTGCTGTAGACATCTGTTGTTGTCCAAAAACTATTAAAAACACATCAGTGAGCCACACCTTGTGACATGTTCCTTCTCCCCGAAGGCAATGGCTACTGCAGTTTGTTTAAAAACGGCTCCAAAGACTAATAACATCAATAACATTTTCAGTTTCAGCAGAGAAGTTCCTTGTATGGCCACTGCACCTGGCCTTAATTGTCAACTGTGTTGATAATTGATTGTTTATCATCATTTATAAAGCAAAAATGCCTGAAACTTGCTGGTTCCAGGCTCTCAAATGTAATGATTTGCTGCGTTTTCTCTGCTTGTTTGGTCAACCAGCCATCTAAAATGAGAAGATATTAAGTTTAAAATGATATAAGACAAAGAGCAGCTGAGAGGAGCAGAGGAGAAGAGGAGGAGCAGCCAAAAGTTCAAACTATCCAGCAGGGACATGAATGTCATATATATTGCTGGATTCACAAATACTGTTAAGTGGCAATACATGGCACCTAACGTACAATATACAGCCCAACTTTTCAAATCTTTGTTATGCTGCTTTAGTTACTTCAAAGTTAAGTCATTTCTATTGTTTACATATTTTTCTTAGCCTTAGTGTGTTTGAAGTCATTTTTCCACCAGTTTTACATTTCTTCCACCATTCGCCGTTGCCAGAAAACTCTAAAAGCTCCAAAAGAACAGCGCCTGGCTGACCCGGTGGCGCATAAAATGCATCATAGTGGCTGCTGATCTTCTCTGAGAAGACTTGTTTGTTTATGATAATTATACTCTCTCAAATTGGCGTAGTAATTATTTATAGATGTTGACATGCAACACGTAGTACATTCAGCTTGGAAAAATTAAAGGTTGAAAGTTCAACATGTACCACACTCAAACAGCTCATTATTGTTCACCTCCACCGTCACTGCTCTAAAATTGTAGTGTGATGGCTTATATTAACTCTTTCATAACACCTTAAAATTACTTGAACAACTATATGACACATACACGAATGCCGATCCAATCAATTGTCTGTTTTAGAAAGTGCCTTTCTTTATAATCTGAGCTCCAGCCTTTTACTCATCTTTCCAGGAATGCTTTTTATTACGAAACTCTTACTACAGTACAATGAATGTCTTCAAGTATAAAGTACGGGTCATGTAAACTGTTAGTGTTTAGTCTAATGCCCTCATCCATCTATTCCACCATCACTTTCCACCTTTTAATTGCCTAAAACACTTCAACCACTAAGCCCTCACCCTGCTCACATTAGATTAGCTATGTTTGTGCTCTGATAACCTCTCTCAGGCGGCTTCTCAACAGGAAGGCTGATGAGAGGGTATATTAAGGCTGTTAAACAGTTGAGGAGGGCTGGGGTTCTTCTGGGAGCCCAAAGAGACAAGAACCTTTATTGGAAATGTAATTTTTGTTTGTCTGCAATTACCTCCCCGCTCATTTGTTTTACAGACGCTGTTGTTATAGTGAGGAGAGAGTACGGTGGATTCTCCCTTGGATTGCTCTTCTGAGAGGCTGCAGTTTATTACAAATGGAAAAGCTTTCATTGCAGATTGCCCCAGCGCTGCATAGAGGTACGTGACCCATCTCAAGCACACTGGGGTCGGCTCTAGAGAGGAGGATTTACTCACAAAGTGCACAGACAAGAGGTTGATTGTGTGTGTTTGTGTAAGTTTACGTACATGCGTATTGTACGTAATTTGTGTTTAGGAACGAGTAACGCTAAGCTAGAGAGTGAATGCAGGTTAGATGGCATAAATTAATGAATGAAAAGTCTGTTTGCTCTGTACACCATTAAACATGTGTGTGTGGTTTATGCATCTGCATGGAGCAACAGTGTTAACTATTGTGTGCAATCGGCTGGTTTACATTAAGCATGCTTGAATTTCCATTTGACGTAGCTAAGGTATTTTCATTTTAGCCAAAGTATTTACAATTACACATCAGTGACACACATGCTGCATGTTACAAAAGGTACCAGCAGAACTGAAGGGCTGGATTTTAAAGTGTTATACCACATCCCCTGTCTGGAAAGTATGGTACCTGATGTCAACTGCTAAATGTAAAAAACAACAAACATATAGGCTTACTTATTATCTTTAGCATGTTTGTAAGGTGGCTGCTAATTGAGTCATTCATTAATCCATTAAAAAGAAAATGAAACATAATTATAATGTGATATTTGATGTTGACATTTTTTAAAATAAATGTAGTAACTGTATTTTTTTAACATTAATTTAATAAATCGCTTTGTTTTTATATCTACCTACAAATTCATGAATGATAAATAATAACTTCAATATGTATTTTGGCATACTATACTCCCCACTGACACTTTCTTACATTTGAGTAAAATTTGCTAAACTGCTCCCTCAAACAGCAGTTGTCCAATCATAGCTTAGCAACTGTAACTATGCACAACAGTTCTCTCAAGCTTGAGATTTTTCAATATACTAAAGTAGCGTTCATGGGATTAAAAAAGTGAGGAGTAAATGAAACAGTGTGTTCATGAGCTCTAATCAGTGATTAGCGATTTTGCGATCGCAAGAATTAAAGCAAATTCAAGAAATCTCCGCAATATTTGCGAGAGCTTGCAATTTTGCTAAATTACCGCAACTTTTCCCCATGATATGGCCAAATCAACAGACCACTTGTGATTTGGACCAATCATTGCAATTTGTGTCGCAACATGTGTTGTGGTAAAATTATTGCCATAGACTGAGCAAAACAATTCTCAAATGTTCCCAAATGAAGTTTGCGTTCAGTCAGAAGAACACAAGTTGATGCGTTGTTCAGACAGCAAAGATGGACATAATCTACCTCAAACTCAAAATGTGCACTTTGGAAATTAAACCATATTTTTATGTTAATGTATTTCTTTTAATGGCATTATTGACTGATTTTAGTTTGGTGCTCATGTTAAGGTTATTTAATAAAAGCATATAAATGGTACAGTATTTTCTTTTCTATATAACTTTTCGTTGGTTGGTTTACTGCAAAAAGAGCACATAAAACATTGCTAATTGTAATTGCAATTGCAATTTTTGAGAAAAGCCGCTGCAATCTCAAGCATTTTTGGCCTTAGCATGTCTGGCTAACCAGCATACTACCCACAGTAGTAACTCAGCGTTACCTCAAAGAACAAGGAGCACATGGTTAACCCAATACATTTGTTTGTGGGGTTACAGGTCACGTTACAGAAAAAGCCTCAAAACTATGGAATCCACTGAGTTGTATTTCTCCACTGTGTGGAAGGCGGTCCTGGATGCTATCAGAGTGTAGGGTACGATAGCAGCTTTGTAATGCTATTTAAGCTTACTCTCCAGCAACCCAAGATAACGTTACGTTTGCCAAACACGTTAATCCGAAAAGCCTTTTCTCTTATTTTACATTGTACATTATGTTTAACGTCAGTCTTTTAGCATGACATCGTTAGGTAGCCATCAAGTCCATATTTAAGACCCCTTTTACAGGATTTTAAAATGAGTCAACTGGAAACGTTAAAAAATCAGTTGCAGATGGCATTTTCAACCAATTCATGGAGCTGATATTAGCTTAATTAGCATGCAGTAGCTGATCAAATCTGCCAGTGACAGTTTCCCCTTTCAGCCAGCAAAATCCATGGTCACCTGCTAAAAATGAGAAGGCTGGTTTTGTCTACCTCAGTGTGAAGTCAAGGACCCATTGTTTAAAAAATACTTTTGAGTGATTAATTTGCCACCGTTTCATGCACAAACAGAAAGCTTGACATGCGTAGCAACAGTAACTAAGGCGGGCAAACAGTTAATTGTGTTACTTTCCTACTAAATACATTTTTAGAACACATAAAGGACAAAAGACTGACTTCAAAAAAGGTTCTAGACATAAATAGACAAAATAAAAAAGCAGACTCTGCTCCCTTTGTTCATGCACCGACTGACTTGTACATTTGTAACAAACGTGCCTTTTTTTCCCCTGTAAGAGCTGGAATAATGTAGTTCTGTGATCTCATTTAGTGCCACTGAATACATGTTATCCAGCTAGTAACAGCTAATCACTTTATCATCAGCGAGCATTTCTTTAATAAGGTCACTGCCCCCTGACCTCTGGACCTATAAAAGAACAGGCCAGTTGTAGCTATTAGTCTGCTCCACACTGGGAGGCACCATTATCGCTCGTAGGATGGTGGTGGTTTGGGGGGGGGGGAGGTGGAGGAGTCAGGGAGGGAGCTGGGGAGTAGGTAATTTGATTGGTGCAAAATTAGGGACTCCTCTGCTGAGGTATTATGGGAGAGTTCCTGGTGGGTCATTTTAGCTTCACTTCCTCCATATTTCTCAGCTTGATTAAAAATTGATCGGCAACGGCAATGTGAATATATTATTGGGGCCATTATTCACCCCTGACAGATAATTGGATGGTACACACAACTCTATTTTCTTTGGGGGCAATGCCATCGCTTGTGTGGCTCTGGTCTGTGTGTGTGTGTGTGTGTGTGTGTGTGAAGGAGAGAAAGGAAGATGGAAGCAGAGTGAAGGAGAGAGCGAGGGAGTAGTTGGTGAATAGATGGTTTAGCTGAAGCCTTTTTTCTCTTTTTTTATTGTAAGTCAATAAATCACTCCATCTTCTCTTCTTTCAAGCCATCCCTCCATCCCATTTCAACCCTACTGTCAATGTCTATGGCCATATATGATGGATATGTTATTGAAACATCATGCAAAGCGTATAATCATTTTTCTGGTAATAATTCATAACATATTCTTATAAAAGTTTGGAATACGGTCATGAATACATGGTTAGATAAAACCAACATGGATTTGGATTTGCTTTTAGTTTGTGCTTATGCTCCATCTCAAATTCACTTATTACCAAAGATTGAATTTTGGTCCAAAAAGCACTCAAGCTGTGGAGAATGTCTGTGAATAAGCCAGTCTGATAGCAGTTAGCTAGCATAGCCGCAGGCACAGATGGATATTGGAATGAGCAAAATGCAATGTCTGCTTGGTGGCTAATGCTATTTGCTATTCGCCCAAGGCTTAGCTCGCTGCCATTTTCACGCCTTCTTAATGTCTTAAATGGCATGAAGAAAGAGATGGCTTTCACAACATGGTATGGACCCGTGCACAGTTGTCTGTTGGTCTACAAATACAGTAGTGTATGTTGTCAGCAGTGTGTTACCTTTAAGGACTACATTCAAATTTAGCATTATTTGTTTTTTGTGACTTTTAGTTGTAAGAGAAAAAACTGAGTTAACTTTATTGCCATTACAAAAAAACAGGACACCATTCAAATCAGCATATTTACAATAAAACCATCACATACACAAGAACATATTAAAATACACAAAGTACCATATATATAAAAGATAAGCTAAAAACAATATACTGTACCTGAAAGAGTGAAATGTTTGCAAATGAGCTTCAGCTCACTCGAATAGCATACTATAACTGTTACCTTGTCATTTCTTTGGTTGCCAAGCACTGTTTGTGCACTGCACTATCTACAGGTCACCTGTCAATCAGACGATGTGGTCAGTTCTGTGACGTGTCTGTGATTTTCTGTTCATGAAGTGAGTTTCTGTAGGTGGCACTTTTTTCGTCGTCTGCTGTTATAACTCATTCTAACTACTCAGCTCTTCTTCTGTTTACTCTAAACAAGCCACTGGTTAATACTGCTGGATTTGTAAAACATTTACATTTAAAAAATTTTTCCTGTTACGAGGAAAAATATTTGTTGCATCAGAAACTGGATATAAGGTCAACCACTCGTGTTGTTTTAGACTTTTAGCAAAACAGACATTTTAATAAAAAGATGTTTTGCCAGTTTTTTGTAATAAGAAATGCTATAAAATATAATATAAAGATATTATTTGTAATATGTTAAAGTACCAGTTATTGGCAATTTCTGCAAATTACTGTTATATGTACATATGTACCAGCAAACCATTATTAGAGCAGATCTGGTGCAGGGCAGAAGAAGCTGGGCCTGACTGGTGGAATATACAAAAACCTGTATTGCTGGCCCTCTGATAAATGTATGAAAAATAAGTATTGTTGATTATTGTATGTGTCTGACATCACAGAACCAGAAACTCTGGTTATTTAAGTAAATCTTTCTCTACAGAGGCATGTATTCTACCCCTCCTTCCCATGTACAAATCAAATAAGTAGCTATGAGCTCACTGATGGAAAAGCCATGTTTCTGTAACATTATTATATGTTGGCTCTCATGTTGTCCATCCACTGCTGTTTTATGGAGTAGTAACTTCCTGTGTAACTGTGTATTTGTTTACTGGAATAGTTCACTTCTGATTCTCTCTTTTTGCTTTCTGTTTATTCTCTCCCTCACTGTGCCTCTTTGTGTCCCCTTTTTATTGCTATTTCTGTCTTCTTCTACATGGCTCATTCGCGTTTCTCCTTCCCTCTCCACTTATAACTTCAATGTAATGTCTTTTGTTCTGCATCAGTCCTTAACTTCTCCTCTCTCCATCTTTCCCACTCTGTCTTTCTCTCCATGTGGGGGAGAAAAACACTGCTCTCCCCCTCACAAAGACGCTCCTGAGTGGAAATTACCGGCGGAGATTAATAACGACATTAGGCAGTAATGATGCTGCGCCGAATGAAATATTTATTAAAGATCCCTCTGCTAGCAATTAGCATGGCATGTAATCGTTCAGCACAAGAAATCAAGATGATTGTGCCGCAGTTCCCCCATCCCCTTATCGCCCTCTTTTCAGAACCCCCCCCCCCCCTCTACACACACACACACACAGTTGAAAACAACCCCCTGTACAGCTTCTACTCTACGCATCCCCCCCTTTGTCCCCTGCTACCATCACTGCAAACATTCGCAGCCTCTTCCTGGACGTCTTCTCTCCATGACAACAGTAGCTTTGGGAGGTGCTGGAGTCTCTGTGTATGTGTGTGTTGAGGGTTGGTGGTGGTGGTCCAGGGCATCCAATCTTAATTACAGGCACTCTGCCTTGAGCTGGGGAGAATACTCCATGAGGCAATTACATCGTCAAGAATGCAGACTTCAGGAATCGCTGTTGATCGGCTCAGGAGGACGGTGAAGTCAGACCGCAGGCGTGTCAAAGAGTGCCGGCGTTTCGTCTTCGTTCCAAATTCCTGCCAAGTTGTCCAGGGCAGGAGTGAAGTGAGAGAAAACCTTATTATCGGATGCCTGTCTTGGGTCTTGGAGTCCACTCACTTCCAATGCCTAAAGGGACAGGTTATCACAAGTTTTCCCAGAGCTTTCACTTGCATAACTTTTTGAAAAACTTTTTGAAGATGTACTTCATACTAACTGTGATGCGGCAAGGATTATTGTTGTTGCCACATGATGCTCATTTTGATATTTGGAACATAGTGTGTAATATAAGCAGTTACATTAAAAAATAATTGTACTTCCCAGAGGTGGTAAAATCCCACACCGACTCATTTCAAGGATGCGCTGCCCTTGAGGATGTTTGTTCACACAAGCATGACCTCATTTTCAAGTCGTCACCTGAGAAGGACAATGGAGAGAAGGAGGCGTGAAGGGGACGATGAGGAGAAAGAGGAAAGGCGGGAGGATGGTGGGGCGGGGGGGTTGAGGGGGTTTGTTGTTGTTACAGAAAAGGTCAGAGGTCAGATAATCAAAAGTGTCCGTTTATTGGCTACATCATCAAACCTCAAGGAGCTCATCAATGCAGCCAGTCAGGCGTGTAGCTCTGCTAATCAGCTCTCAAACCAGTGTTTAGCCATGCCGATGCCATCCCAGAATAACATGAAAGACAGAATGAGTGAAAGAAAGAGTCAGAGGGGGGAGATGGAGAGGGGCTGGGTGGGGGCACGAAACGGAGAGTGGGCTAATGTAATAGTAGTTCACTTCACAAACCCTGACAAAGGGTGGCAGGGAGAGACGGATCAATTTGCAATATTGTGGGCTGCGGCCCTGGCAACAAAGGCAGGACAAGAAAGCAAGCACATTAAGTGATGCTCTTGTATGAACTCTGGCAATCAATAAACATCAGGGGCAGAGGGGGAGGAAGAGTGTGTGTGTGTGTGTGTGTGTGTGAGAGAGGGAAAGAGTGAAGGAAAAGGAGAACAGAAGGAAGGAACGATGAGTGAAAGGGTGAAAGAGAAAGATAATAGAACAATAGACGGAGAGAAAAAGAGATGGTTGAAGATAAAACGCTTCTAACGACAGAGTTCTTTGTTTGACAAACTTTGTTGCTGCTCTTCACTCATATTATTAATTAGATAGTTATCTTTAGCCCACTGATAGATTAGATAAGCTATTAATTAATCTTTGAATCTAATTAACTGTCTTGCTATTAATAGGTTTGGCCACATTATTGTACCTTTGACTGTCAACGTACTCAAACTGATATCCACAGTTCAGGAGTGAGGAGTAAAGCGCCTCGGTTCCTTTGGCTGTTGACAGTTTTTCCTTTGGGAGCCACAGCTACTACTAATAGTTGTAGTATAAGTATTTGTGATCGTAGTAGTGTTAAAGACACGAGAATTTCCATTGAAACATGTGAACAACACACAAAATAATTTGTTAAAATGATTTTAATCTTAGACAGTATCTTAAATCTACAGAAATGTGCAGTCTATTAAAATTCCACCGAAGACTGGATGATTTACAGTATCTTATGTGTAGTGTTCCCCTCTAAGTATTCACATATTTGCATAAAATAATTAATTAATAAGCTTTAACTGTGCAGAAGACTACTGTACTAGCAGAATTAGAGTCCTTTGTTTTGGAAAAAAACTTAACTTCTCAATTCCTCTTGAATGCTTTGTTTATATGACTTTATTGCAAGTCAGACTGTTTTTCTGTTCCCCTCATTTAAGTGTTTTTGAATATTTTTCTTCTGCTTGTACTGTGCAGTAAAATAATAGCCGCTGCACCTGTGGCTCAGGAGGTAGAGCTGGTCATCTGCTCATTGTAGGGTTGGCGGTTTGAACCCCGGCTCCTGTTGTCTATGAGTCAAAGTGTCCTTGAGCAAGACCTTGCTCCTGAATGGTCAGGCCTCACTGCCATCGCTGTGTGTGCGTATGTGTGAATGGTTGCATGAGAGGCAATTTACCATTTACCATCCATTTAATAAATTCACAGTATTTATAAAACAGTGAATTAACATAGTTCTTGACTGCCATATTTAAAAAGGAGTGTAGTATTTAACCTCAAAGGGTAAAGGAATACCCACACTCTCCATCTTGCTCCCATAATGATTTACTATGATGTTTCAACTGAATGCACATCTCTGTCTGGAAAGATCCAGTGTGTATATTTCCTTTTTTCCTTTGTTCAGTATTGACTTTAGCTTGTACCCACAAGGATATATTTCTAGTCGCCATGTGGAGACAGTATTTCTTATAACCTCACTACAGAAGTAATTTCCCTTTGGAACAATTAAATCTACCTTGACCTTGATCTTAAGAACGTGGATGATACAGAGGGAGCTGAAGGAGAAGAGGACAAGGTGGAGTTAAGAGAGAGGAAAATAAAGAGGATCTTTACTCCGTTTAAAAGAAAAAAAAAAGTAATGTCATATAGTCTTTTATCGAGATGAATTCTGCTGGGATCAAGGGTCACTTTGACAAGGGAACCCTGAAAGCCTTAGTATCTATGGAGAGGTCTTATTTAATCTTACCTGATGATGTGTGCAGAAAATCATGAGAGTATCTTAATAAAACATCTGTTTTTATAAGGAGATGACTGTAGCTCTGTGTGTTTAAATCTACGGTAAATACAGTACACAACCAGTTAATTAGGAAAACCCAGGGTGTTTGATATATGTGCTGCAATTTATATGCCTTAACCTACAAATTATAATGTTATTTAGGTATAAGTTGTCAAAATGATTTTGATCTTAAAAAAATATTTGTAGGCACAACAGAGTCTACAGAAATGTGCGGTCTATTAAAATTCCCCTGAAGACTGGATGAATTACAGTATCTTATGTGTAGTGTTACACTGTGCAGAAGACTGCTGTGCTAAAGCTTTATTCAGATTTTTGTAAATGAATTTACATTTAACATGATTTCGGACCCGCAGAAGACTAGAAAGTAAGAGAAAGGAACAGAAAGTAACATAAAGGTATGAGAGAGGAAATGTAATGAATGAAGATAGAAGTAGATCATTTGTTACTGTAGTCTACTCAGCTTTAAAAATATCCTTTACTGACTATGCAAGTTTTTTAAGCCTCAATTTTGTCTGTAACTTAAACTTCATCAAAGCAATTTGTATGGCTTGTACACAACATAATCTTGTTGATTTAATTGAATTCATTCAGTGCCTTTTGTAGAAATGTTTAGAGAAGAGAGAAAAATACAGCTTCACTGTGATTCCCCACCTCACCTGCACGGTGTCATATCTCAGTCTTCTCCAATGGACCTTTTTGTGTGTGTGTGTGTGTGTGTGTGTGTGTGTATGTGTGTGTATGTGTGTATGTGTAACTGGACCTGGTCCTGAGCCATTGTGTTAGTGTGACAGAAGCCTTTGCCCACTCTTTGATGCCCCCTCCAGAGCTTTCAAGCATCCTCTGTCAAGGGCCTGGCTATTCCACTGCACACACACACACACACACACACACACACACACACACACACACACACAGTCTCTCCCTGCTGGGACCAGAGACCTTCATTTGCATTATGATGGCAGGCAGATTAAGTACATTCCACTGCACACTAAAGGGACTCAGAACAACACGCACACACAATACAGAAACACACACACGTACACACTTGTCTTTGGGCCAGTAAGGCAGGCTTCGAACAAAACTGGTGCCCGGTAAAGGGTATCAATCCCATTACTTGCCCTCGTCCTCTGTTGTCCCCTCCCTCTCGAGAGAACAAAGGACGGAGACATCGAAAGGATCTAAACCTCACCGATTCAGGGCGGGAGGAGGAAGAGGAGAGCTGAGCGATGGGAGGAGAGAGGAAAAAGATGAGAAGAAAGGAGGGTGTCAGGGTGGGGTTGGTGTTGGAGAGGGAGAAATAACTCTGACAGGCAGCTAGAGGGACTAAGCTCATTTAGATAAATCGACATCCCCAGCTGAGATAAAACCAATGATGATTTGTACTGTATCTTCGGGGGATAAAAGCCATTCTATTGGATTTCATAGGGCCCCGGTGTCCTGGGATTTCACAGGCCCCGGCACAGAGCGATTGTGTGGGTCTCAGCATGGAGGGACAGGCCGCTAGAGAGGGGAGAGATGGTGACTCCTGCTAGGAGAGGGGAGAAAAATTCCCATCATTACTGGGAAATATCAAACACAACACATGTGGAGGTGGCAGCGGGAGTCTGAGAGGTGATGCCAGGGGTCTCCCTTGTCTCTTTCACTCTATTCTGTCTCTCCCTCTCTCTACCTAGCTCCCTCTCAGGGCAGAAAGAAAGTAATCTGCTGAAGAAGTAGTTTTAGAGGCTCAATATTCTACCTTGTTTTCAGTATTTGTCAAAGCCATTTTCATTTAAAGAAATTAGCATTAATGTATGATCATATAAATCGTAACCAATCATTGCTTCAGCTCTCTTGTATTTAGTATTCATTCAACTTTAGCAATAGCAGAGAGGAAACTGCAGAAACATCTCATGTTTATCCCAAGTTACAGTACATTTGAGTAACTACGGTAGCCAACTGCAGCAGGTATTTCAGTTCAGCAGTGTGTTCATGCAAAGCTTTAAAATCTAAATGGTGCAAAGCAGTTCAGAATTAAAAAAACAAAACAATCTCATATCAACTTTTGATCTTTACCTAAACTCATTACACTGTAACAGCACACACAGATGTATCTAAAAAATTCCTTCTAAAGCTAAAGATATAAGAAGAAATAAGTATTCGCCTAAGTTTAGACATTAAGCTGCAACTGAGTTGAGTAAAGGGAAAGATAAAGGCATATTCCAATTGAAGTACAATTAGTTGATTAAATAGAAAACCATTGTTGGAGTAACAAATCAATGATACAATCGATTCCTGACACATCTGATAAAAAGCCTATACATGAAAATGGCAATAATCAGATTTTTTCTCCTTCATTCAACCTCATGTTACACTCTTTACTCTGGATAGTTCCTCTGGGTCTATTTGGTTTTGATGACAGCAGTGCTTTACTCATTAATAATGAAGGCAGTGTGATCGTTCTCTACATTAAAAACTTCTACATTTAGATTTAGATCTTCCCTCCCAGCCGTTCACAGCCTCAGGTAAAGAGACCTGGGTCTGAAAAATTTAACAGTCTGTAAAACCTTCTCTATAAATTAAAAAGTAATTAATGTCTCTACCTTAAATGTACAGCACCGACCTCACTCCATCCTCACTAAAAATATGGGTGCACTGTAAAGTGGTCCCTTCACAATCCTGCATTTAAGTAGAGGTCTGGAAACTAGCAGACTCCACCTTGCAAGAAAAAAAATCAACTCTCCATTGCATTAGGGCAATTAGACTATCTTGGCCTAAATAATATACTTAGAACCCTGCAGTCTATGTTCAATATTTCATCTTTTATTCAGGTACAGGGAGTGCTTCTATAGTGAATACACTTTCTCCACAGCATGGCAGGTATTTTTCTTGGGAGGCTTTTAGGGGGGTAGTTAGGTAAAAGCCATTGGAACGGCCCTTCTCTGCCCATTCCTGGGGCTGAATAATGAATCTTTTACCTGCGTCCTGTGCAAACGTTTCTTAAGCATATCCGGCTGGCCAAATAGGGGAGAGAGTTAGTATTAAAGGTCAGTTTCTCTAAGCAGCAGACTGCAGGACTCCTGTGAGCAAACTTGTACTCCATTGTCATTTACACTGAAAATGAATAAACGCAAAGGCATTTACATTAAACTTGGTAGGGGAGCAGTGTGTGAACAACGGCTCTAGAAGACGTTGGACCTATGCGTAGGTGAGGTGTGCAGATCCTTTACTTAAGTAAAAATTGCAATACTACAATATGAAAATACTCAAGTCCTGCTTTTACTCTCAGCCACTGTAATCTGAGCTGGGGACAAACCTACAGCAGGAAAAGCCACACATTACAGTGCGTGCTGCTATTGTATAACATGTGGATCTCCTGTGTCGTTTTTTCCTACTTGCCTCCTTGTTCTTGTCTTTAAAGGGGACATAACATGCTTTTTGTGATTTTTCTGTCATTTCAATACTGTTATAATGTTGGATGTCAATGTTAAACATAGTCAAAGTTCCAAAACATGAGGTGAACGTCTCTTAAACTGCTTCCTGCAAGTCAAAAGCCAGGGCTTCAACCTGCTCTGAGTGCTCCGTTTGCAATGTTACCTCTACTTCCCCATCGAACTGACGTCAGAGCGTTCACATGCGTGAATGGCCGTCCGTTCTGTAATCTTTGTTACTAAGGTTGTTCCACGGGTTGTGTGTGTTGTCCACTCGCATATTTCAGATTGGTTTTTGGCTTAAATGTGTACAGATATATTTGAGAAGTTGAGATTTTGAGTAAAGGATGAGGAACAAGAAGGGAAATCCGACTACTATTGTTTGCGTAGCCTCTGGTGCCGGCAGAAGTCTGCCGAGATGCAACTTCCGGAAGCTAACCAATCAGAACAGAGTGGGCTCATTGGGAGGGGGGCCTTAAAGAGACAGGAGCTAAATTGGCCTGTTTCAGACAGAAGCTGAACTGAGGGGCTGCATAAAGGGCCAGTATAAGATAGATAAATAACTTTTTGAACTGTAAATCATGCAAAGATATTTCAGTAGAGCTCCAGAATGAAAGTATAGACCTAGAAATGTGCAGGATATGTCCTCTTTAAAAATTGCTGGTGTGTATTGGAAGGAAATAGAGGGAATGGTGATTGGGTTGGGGTACCACCTACCAATGAGGCCATCATTAACAAGGAGTCAATTGTTGTTTTAAAACTTAGAGTGGGGCCGGATCACAAGGGATTAGGCCTAGGCACTCTTTAATGATTACTAATGAAGAGGGATTTGCATAAGGTATTTTAAAATGCAGGTATTTAACAGCAAAATTGAGAAATATGGTAAATAAAATAATAATAATATATAAAATAAATGAATAAATAAAACCTCGGACTAACACACCCAAAGAGCAGGGCAAGAGAAGGAAAAGCGTTCCACCGCAGAAATCTTTTCACGGGGACAGTGACCAAACTAACGTGGAGCAGTAAGCGGGGCTAGTGGTAATTAGCACTGGTGGGTGCCCCGTTAAATTGAATTTAACGACAACACAGCAGTCTTACTGAGTGCGAACTAATCCTGGACTCTGGAGCATTATGGTTAATGGGCCCGAAAGAAAATGATGGCCTTTCAAAAGCAAAACCAATTAACACAGAGTGGAGATGTCTAGTGCTGAGCTTTCCAAATCTCATAAGAACTTCTGCCCTCGTATTATATAACTGGATTTCTGTTCATTTTGAATAATGAAGGAGGTAGAGAAGCATGACATAATATAGCTATCATAACTCTGAGTCCAATGAAAGAAAAATGGAATATGTTTCACAGAACAGCAGCAGTGGAAGGCAGACCGTAATGTTTTACTCCTGCAGACGTGCTGCTGCTGCTTCGCTCAAGTCTGAGTATTTATCCAGAAAATTACTTCAGAAGAATCAGGGCCCCTGTAGCTTTCATCACATCACTGGTAGCCTTTTTTTTTTTTTTTTTTTAACAAATTCTCACTTGTTAGACAATATAGTTGGTAGTAGGTATCTAATTACTATTTAAAGAACTTCACACTGGGCAATTAAGTAAGGGCTTTTTTAAAATGGGAAAGTATTTAAGAAATTATTTGAGCATACTTGTACTGTAGACACATCTTACCTTAAAGTATTCAGGTTTCAGCCTATTTGGTACTCCAAGCAGACAAGGTATTATTTCCATTACTATTTAACTCTGACGTCTGATGTTTTGCTTACTCTGAAGCCCCTCAAGGGCCTTTTTGGAAGCCCTTCTCCCCCTCTCAGCTGGAGAATACATTTTGAAATAAACTCATGAATAGTAATGAAACACAACAGTATCTTTTTCAAGTCTGTTGTCACCCAGTCAAGTTGCTTTTCCGATCTCACAAGGACTTGGCCTCAATTGCCTATCTGTCCTGAGATTCTCTCTCCCACCTGCTGTGCAAAGAAGCATGCTGGGATTGAAAACAGTGTCAACACTTTCAGTGGAGAGTTTTAGTGTTTTATGATGGTCTAAATGCTCTTTCAGGGGCTTTTTCACCCTGACAAGAAGGAAGTCTGATACAAACTCTAAATACTTGTAGGTTTTGGTCGTAAAATGGTCATAGTTACAGTAAAAGTGAAGGAAATTTGGCTGGATTATTGGCACAACATTTTGGCTTTCAACAGTTTCCGTACAAATTAACTGGTGTTGCCTTGTGAGTGTATATGTGTCTCACATACACTGAGGAAATATGCTTGTGTGTGTCTGTGTGTGACAGTGTGTAGAAGGCTGAAGTCCGGTAAGACTTACTGAATTTCCGTCGTATCGAGGCCCGTCCCGGCCATATATCAACGTAATTAAAGGCTGGTGTAATGACGCAGGGCCTCGGCAGCATGATTTCTGTCTGATCGCCACGCTGCTTCATTAAGACCACTCAAGCTAACGAGCTGTGGCTGTAATAAAGTCCTCCCCCCGGTCTGCCGCAGTGATGAAGGAGCTACCCAAAGCGAGCTGAGCCAAGGCCCTAGATAGAATTAGTACTGGAAAGGCTTCAGCTGAACTTGCTGTGTGACTGCTGGTGGCCTGGTGATAGGGTCAAGGTGTTTTTCTTCCAAAACTGTTCTGTTAAAGTTTTAGCCACTGCATAAATGAAGTGAGCCACACCAAATCATTGGTGAAACAGCCATTATACTACAAAGCCAATTCAGTGTTAGTCCAATGATAATTGTTTGATTATTCAAAGATGGTAGTCCTTATCTTCGCTGCAAAACACCTTGGGGTGTATGATAAATCTAGCAGTCCTTTCATCCCTCAGTTTAAAAGTTTGTTCATCCATCCGTCTGTTTACCTGGTTTGGTTTGCTGTGGCAGCACACTAAGCATAATAGCCCCAGCGTTCTTTTACCCAGCCATGTCCAGCTGCTCCTGGGGGATCCTGAGGCATTCCCACGCTGGCCAGAATATGTCAACCCCTTCAGCATGTTCTGGGTCTGCCCTAGGGTGTCTGTCCCATTGGACGTGCCTGCACTACCGCCACAGTCTGGCGGGCATCTACTGTGCTGTGATTTCTCTGTGTGTCTTGATTTGAACGGGAAGCCTTTCTACAAATGAGGCCCTAGTTTGGTGCTCCACTGTTTATTGTAACATAAACGGGAGCAGTTACAGATTGGTGGTGAAACAGTGGAGACATTGCAAGAAAGCACCTGTTGAGGAGAAAAAGATCATCGTAATGGCAATTTTAACTGTTTATATTTCAGTGATTTTATTACAAAAACTATATGCAATCACTATGAAAATACAGCAATCACATCACTTGAAAAAGTAAGTTATAATCTGTTTGATCACATTAGGTCATTTTTAGGAGCGACAGAGTGTAAATACTGGCAATAACAATTTAAACACATCGCTGCTGGTAGAGGATGGTACGCAGTACTCTCTCAATCACTTTTTACCTAGTTTTGTTCTTTTGTGTGTTTGAACTATTCTTGTCTGTGATCACTGCTACTGCACATATAAAATATGACCGGCAAACACTCTTATATATTAGAGAAGTTAGCTCTGTGGTGGAATATAATCACTTTCAGCTCCTCGCATTCCCAGAGCTACAGCGCCATGGAGACAGGACGCCGAGGAAGACACCGGACTTCCTGGATCCATTTGCCAGTGGAGGAAACGTGGCAGGAGAGGAGGAGTTGAATGGCGACTCTGACGCCTTGCTAGCCATGGGAAGCTAACTCTCTTGAGCATTCTACTGGCCAACATCCAACATCCAGCAATCGCTGGATAATGAAATGGACGACCTTTTCTGCAGGATCACCACACAACAACACATCAGAGACTGCACCGTCCTGTGTTTTACAGAAACATGGCTCAACCAAAAGACCCCCAACGAGGCCATTACACCGGCAGGCTACACGCTCTACAGAGGCGACAGCAGGAAAACTCGCAGAGGGGGCACGTCAAGCAGTCATGGTGTACTACAGTGCATCACACTGAGCATTGTTTACATCCTCCCCTCGGCTATTGCAGATGAAGTGCTGAGAGAGCTCTACAGCATCGTCAGTAATCATGAAAATACATATCCTGATGCTGCCTTCATTGTGCTAGGAGACTTGCAATCTGAAGTCCGTTTTACCAAAATATGAACAATATATCACCTTTCCTACCAGAGGAAATAACAGACTGGAACAATGCTACAGAAAAGTCTAATACCACGTCTAACTTTGGTAAATCTGTCCACATTACCATCCTATCAGAAACCTTGGTTTAATCAAAATGGCTGAGTAAAGATCAGGGAACGCAACATGAAGAAGAAAGCCGGCCTGAGCCTCTTAGTCAGGCCTACAGAGGTCTTGTGGAGAGCATCCTCACCAGAGGTATAACTGTGTGGTATGGAAACACCACACTAAAGGAGAGGAAGGCCCTCCAGAGGACTATTAAAACCGCAGAGAGGATCATAGGAAACTCCACATCATCCTGGACACTCTCTGTTTGGGTGGAGAACAAACAGGAAGTGCTTCCACAGCAGTTTCTTCCCAACGGGCATCAGACTTTCAAGCATCAGACATTCAAGCTGGTGTGAAATACACTGCCCCCCCCCCCTCCGGTCTGAACTCTTCTGAACGGTGATAACAGTCTGAGAGTACCACCTTCCACCCCCCCACCCCCCCACTTCCACAATCTTATCTGAGTGTAATCTTTGTTGTTAAATGCATGATGAAAATATATTTTAGTATAATTAATAATAATGCAGTGTGGGTGTACAGTGATGGCTTCACAGCATTAGTTTCAGGTTGAAAGACTGTGAATATACGGCATAGTTTTGAAGTATAAATGAAGTTGTATGCAAATTTTGGGGGGTTGGTATTGTTTGTATGTGTTTGAAAGTGAGAAGGAGAGATGTACAGATCGGTTCTGGGTTCTTCTCAACGTATTTCTCATGTTTACCAAATAAAAGAGGTGTAGTTTCCTGCAACTTTTGCTTTTCAAGCCTGCTCTGCTCTGACTTTGAATGGATACTGTAGTTAAGATTCCCGGTGAACATCAAAACACATTATTTTTTACTCAACACTGTGAATTTTCACCAGGAACAACTACACACTGCATTTCCAATTTGTTGCAGCAGCCTTGGATTTCCCCGATTTTCTACCGGTTCATTGCAACGGTTGGCTGTGATTAGTCACACAATACGATATTAACCTGTAAATTAAAACTCCTCCATGCAATTTGATGGGTGATTTAATTCCAGCATCGTGCCACCCCTCACTCCCAGCATCCTCCCACCCGCCCTCCCTCTGCCCATTTCTCCCTGTCCTCATCCTCCAGACATCTACCCCCACACTCTCTTGTCTCTCTCTCTTTCTCCATTCGCCGTGGGCTAATCCCATTATGAATTCTTTATATAGCCTTTTCCCTTAATGATCAGTGGGGCCTGCTCCAATCCTGATTACTATTGTACACTTAGCACTACATAAAGCAGGGGATTAATATGCCCCGCTAGAATCGTTGCTATGGATCCACTCGTTGCCTTCCGAGAGATGTTGCTGCTGCTTCAATTGGCCATAAATCGCTCTCCCCAGTGGCTTCCCACGTACCAGACGGGGCATGGAAGAATAGGGGGTGAATTTCTCTCTCTTGTGGTCTATCTCTCTCTCCCTGGACCCAGACGAAAGTGATCTGCTCTATAATTCATGACCCAGCGTTTTCTCTTTCTTCTCCTCTCAAATGTTTTCTCTCCTTCCCAAAGACACTGTAGTAACCCTCCTCTTCTGTAGCCCTTACCCCGTGAAAAGGTACTGTAAGACTGGGTGGGCATCATACATGAGCACAGATTGTGAAAGAGTTGAGGTTTTAAAGATGTAATGTATTCAGAAGAGAGCTGTGTGATGTCAAACATGGACAGAGAGGATGGAGGGTGTTAATGGGCTCAGCTGTGTTGGTTGGTTTCAGTGAGGAATTCTGTGAGTGTTAACAAGCTGTTGCAGAGCAACTGCAGGAAAATATTGTACAGTAAGAACTTTTCCCCATGAGTTTCTTCTGAAGAAATATCTAAAGGCCTTCAAATTTGGCATGAAGGTGTATAGACTACAGAGGATGTGCCTCAAGTAATTCCAAAAAGCTAACCCTAGCCCTGTTTAAAATTTATGACTCGGTATTTTAAAAATGTAGGTTGTTCGATCTGCAAAAACGTGTTCTTTAGATAAAGGTTGCAAATGTTTACTCGTATTCCTTAGAGTTTCACTTTCATGTCAGCAGTTACAGTATTTTGTAAAGCTATTTTTTACCTCTCTGATGCAGAATGAGTCCAACGCAATAAAAAGTCTCATTCCAGGATGAAACAGAGAAACCAGGGGAAGGAGGCAAAATATGAATGGGGAAAACTGAGAAGACTCCTCAGGCCTTCATGTTGTCCTGTTGGCTCCTGTAGCGGTTGAGGAAGATTTCTCTTTTTCATTTGGCGCTAACATATCCCTTTTCTTTCTTCTCTGGTTTAAAGTGAGCGAGCTGAAACAAGTCAAACAGGGTAGTTTGAGGCAAGGCTCGGTGAGCTCTGGGGACACCTGCCGAGAAACGGCAAGAAACAATTCTTTTTGATTCTTGTTTCTTTGTAGTTACAGTCTACCCTCTGAGTATCTTCATCACAGGCCGACCGCATCCTGCTGTTCTCTCCTTTTCCTGCACTTCCTTGTGAGCCTGAGTGGTAACACCTTGCAACAGCCCTATTGCACTGGATTGAGCTCTATTATTGTTCTGTGAGAAAGAATTGTGATTGCATAATCTTTTTTCCTTTGTGATCTCACCTTCATTATGTACTGCCAGGGATATATGACACAGTGAGAGAACAAAGGTATAAAGGTATTGTAGATACTGTAGAAGGCATCTGTTTGTACACTCTTTTTTTTTCATGAGTGGGCCCCTGTTTTGTTTATCTTGTAGTGCACGAGGATGCACATGCATGTGCGTATTCATGCGGGTGAAGCAACATGGGCCTGCCAATGGTTTCACAATAGAGATGCAACAATTAGTCGATTAATCGATTAGTTGATTGAAAGAAAATGAACAACTATTTTGATAATCGATTAATTGTTTAAGCCATTTTTCAAGCAAAAATGGTAACCGTGCTCTGGTTCCAGCTTCTTAAATGTTAGATAGTATGAAAGTGTGAGACAGTATGACAGTCAGTGTTTTGGACTGCTAGTCAAAAACAAAACAAACAGATTGAAGATATCAGTGGCTGTAATACGCCAAAAAAAAACAACGCAGCAACGTACCAGCAAAGGCAGGAAAAAAGAAGACTACAAGCTATTAAACATGGATGTAAACAATGCCAGATTTAAAATACTTAAAATATCTCCCACAATGCATGTTTAAAAGATCACTCAATTTAGAGACTGGTTCTTGCTTCCTCATACCCGTATTTTCCCTTCTTCCAGTGGCGAGACTGGCTTTCTTGGAGTGGTGGAATCACCCAAGGTACATTAACTTTTGAGCGATGGCCAGAGCAGCAGCTGTATGTGACCATCCGGTTGCTTCCATTTGCCACTGACACGCCAGGTCACATGTTCAAACAAAATGGATGCAGTGAATTTTAGTGGACTATTACATTATTACTTCTGAGCACATATTTCTGCAACACAAAAGCTGAACATGCACTTCACTCAGTTTGCCCTCCTATTCCTCCATCTTCCATGCATCCATCCACTCCTCCATCCTTGCACCCCTAAAGCATCTCCGTCCTCTCACAACCTGACAATGTGAAGCCTCGTCGCCCTCCGTGGGTGTGACATAGTGTGGTGAGTCCAGCACAAGGCTGTTAGACCCTAGAGTTGTGGTTATACAGTATGTGTAACACCCCATAACACGTATATAGACACACACACAAACACACCCTCACACACTATCATCCCAGCCAGGTCCACCACCTGCCCTGGCCTGCACCACCTTTCTGCCAGCCAAGGAAACTCATGCCTGGGCACTCTGGGCAGCAGCCCAGCCTTTCACATCCAGGTCCAGGGCCAAGAGACAGGGGCCAACAGCTGGCGGTGTGCAGAAGGAGCCTGGAGGCTTCCACAGCAGATGAATCACCACGGATTAATATTTAACTCCAGACTCCTGCTTCCCTCTAGCATCTCTCCTTCCTCCCCCTCTATTCATACCACCTTCCTTCTCTCTCCATCCATCACTCCATCCGCCAGTCCTGCAGGTAAGTTGGCTTATGCTCAACAGACCCATACTGTAAATATGTTATGGGGATGCTGAGTATGGTACCCTTATTTCAGAATTTCTAGAAGTTGGATGCAGGATGCAGAGAGGTTGAGTGCCTTGTGTAAACTAGGTGCAAACCAGGTTGTTTAGCAGTGTTATAAAAATCAAACTTATTTCACCAAAAAAAAAAAATCAGATTCTAGCCTTCATAATGCTTGTTACATTTCAGTTATTCAGAGTACATACTTTAAGTATGAACAACAATCAAACAAGCTGGATGAATTCACAGACCTAAACAAAAGTAATGAGACAGTGGAATGAGGCATTAATTTTAAATTGCTGCCTGCTCTACCATGGATTGTTTTCTTGATCAAAGAGTGAGAATTACAAGTACCACACAGTTTGATGGAGGACACTGTCCTACTCAGTTCTAACCTGCATTGGCAATATTGTGTATATGAGGTGGATAGTAATGCTGATTTGTGCAGCATAAACTAAACAAAAATGTCTATGCCCTGAAATTTCAGTGGTATTCTTTCTGAATTAAAATGTTTAAAGTGTTCAGAAGAGGTGAGAAAAGCAAACATGCTGTTTTGAGGCAGCTGTGTTATTTGCAGCCCTACAACATAGCAGCCTGAGAAGCAATGAATGCTCTGATATTAACCAGGCGCAATTTTTCAGCAGGTACTAAAGGCAGTTCATGGCTGAAGTAGAAAGCCTCAGTGCTGGTGCTGTAAGCCCAGTAGCATTAGCAACTAGAGCCAAGCCTGTAATAGCATTCTCAGATGGGATCCGTTATGATGACTGCATGCCTGCCTCGCTCCTTCAGCTCTGATTTTGCGATTAAGGCACCAGACTGCTTTTCTTCTAGTTTTTTCCTCCAGACTGTCTCTCTCTCCCTCTGTCTCTTCCTCTCTCCATCATAACATTCTTTCAATCCCTTTTCCATCTCTGCATCTTTCCCCTTTTCCATCTTGCTTACCTTATTGTCTCTCTTTATCTTTGTCTTTATATATTCTCCTCTTCTTTTCTTACCCTATATCTCCCTTGTCTCTCTCTCTGTGTGTGCATACAGTATATGTTTGTAAAGATATATCGGTCCCCGGTGGATCTCTCTCATTCGCATGCATGTTCTGTGAGCCTGAGCCATTCGAGTGTACATAAAACCCGCTCTTTATGGCCAGACATAAAAGAGAAAGGAGGGAAAGAGAAAAGAGATAGATTTTCTTCTGTTCCTTAAAGAAGGGATGCTCTGATCTCGCTTGTAACGGATTAACCTTTGAAGAACCCCCTTTTCATTTGGCTTTTTGTTTCTCTTTTGCTCTTGTAACTTTGGACACAAAGGCAATTTTGTCCTGACTAAAAAGGGCAATCTACTGTTATCTGGGTCATGTTGTGATGGTGAATGAAATATGATTTTTTTCGTCTCTCCGTCTCGCTCTTTGCCCCCCTCTTGTCCCTTTATGACTGCGTTCAAGGGGAGCACGGTGGTGCATCACTGAATACGTAACTAACCAACGGACCAGTGGAATTGTGGGAATTCATGGGAATCGCCGTGGGGACGGGGGTTCTCGCAGGACCACTTCCTGTCTGTCTGATTCAGGGACACTAAGGGGTGCTTGAGCTTCCCTCCACGCCATCCCTGACGAGGCCTCAGCGGAAAATTTGTGTCTTTGTATGGGACGGGCTGAATACACTCAGAGGTGCCAGCAAACTTCGGAGTCCCCATTGTCTTTCACACCGACCAGGGTCCAAATATGAATATGCATATTCATAAGCAAGAGTTCAGTTTTCATAGCCCCCCCACACAACCCCTCCCCACCCCTCTTTATTCATCTTTTTATAATGTCCTTCCATCTCATTTTCAATTCTAAATAAGGCGTTCGGCATATGAAAGGTTATTGTGTCACACCCCTAAAGGTTTTGCAATGGTAGGAAAAGAAAAAAAATTATAATTACATCCTTTGCCTATGTGATTCTGTGATTAGTATCGGATGATTATTTCTGGGGATTGAACATGTGTGGGTTGATACCACGAGGTGAGTCTCAGTGGGCTTCGGAGAGACAAAAGTACTTAACTGCTCAGTTTTTCATGAGGTCAATATGATATTATTTCCTCTGAACTCGTCTCTGTAGTTAAATTGTGAGAGACCATATCCCACGCTGTCTGGCACAGGGAGTCCTCACTTTCTTGTCAGCACTCATACTCAGTGCAATCACGAACACCCTAATAGAACCTGATCTTTCTCACTGAATGTGAAATGTGCCCATTTAAAAAAAGAAAAGAAAAGAAGGCGGCACTTTAATATGTCTGACATGTTTTAGTTGAGCGTGGAGGATTGAAGCAAGCGTTCACTACTCAGTGAAAATCGATGGCGCTATTACTAATCATAGTTAGCGTCTTCTCCGCCGAGTGATGAGAAGCTGCTGGCGAGGCCCTCATCGCTTGAAGGGATACAGTTACATGTGAAGACAAGGCATGTCAAACTAACACAGTGCAGACAACCGTGGGGAGTCGTTAGATCTTTTCACCCGTGGAGAGCATGTAGGTGGATACGAGAAGACGGGGGGGAACATCTTGTTGAATTTCATTTTAACACTCACAGTCACTTCAAAACACTTCCTTAAAGATGATTTAAAGGGATTTCTGCTTTATCACATAGCACAGAATGACAGGAAAATTGGTAGAGAGATTGAGGGGGAGGGACAGAGTTTATAGGCTGCTCAATACTACAACATGTGCAAGA
Organism: Scomberomorus guttatus; assembly: GCA_038419695.1. NCBI lineage: Eukaryota > Metazoa > Chordata > Actinopteri > Scombriformes > Scombridae > Scomberomorus > Scomberomorus guttatus. The sequence goes on from CM076458.1 coordinate 6,579,568, forward strand.
ACATGGTACTGTATGTAGCTTTGTCTGTTGATCCACATAAATACAGTATTGCTCTTTACTCTGATGTAAACACTTAGGTGTGTTTCATCTGCTTGCGGGAGGTGTGTTGAATGAATTCGTGGATGAGTGTATAGGGGACAGTCTCTCCCTTCCACTCTATTGACAGTAGAGACAGTATGAACCATCAGCATCTTCTTACCCTACTGCCCCAGTTTTGAATCGGAATTGATGGTATGAGTGTGAGGTTTGATCCGCACACAATGACAACAACCTGCTTTTGTGGGTGGGGGCCCTGACATCCATGTGTGACACTGGAAATCTGGACGTGATCATTACCAAGGCCTGGAGTCAAGGCCATTAGCTCCACTCCCCCTCCAGTGAGTTATGGGTCGTCTGTCATGGGGGCCCGGTGTCCGAGACCTGTCATGGTGAAAGATGAAGGGGTCCTTGCACTCTCCAATGAGCCGTCCGTGGAGATGCCCGCGACAAACGACCCATGAGCAGAGGCACACCTTTCATCAGTGAGAGCGATGGGAGCAATGGGACAACTGTGTGTGTGCGCGTGTGTCTGTGTCTATGGAGGCAGCAGTGTGTGTATCTGACCTGACCCTTTAAATACCCTTCCCCCTTCCCCTGCAATCCATTTTTTTTCCTTTTTCTTGAAGGCAGAGAGGCCTTGGGTTTGCTCAGGACATTTTCATGCTCCCTGCTGACAAAAATGTAATCAGACACCTCTGTCTAGTTTAAGAGCGCAGTAACAGTGATTCATACAGCACAAGTCCTCATTACATCGCTTCTGTACTGTAGGAACAGAACCATAAGAGGGATGCAGACAATTAACTGTACTTTCATGGGACTGGCCTGACATGTATGCAAAAAGAACACAGGTGATGGACAAAATAACAGAAACACCTGGTAATGTGACATTCTCAAGGATTCACATCTGTATTTGATGATTCTGCACCTTTAGATTTATGTCCCATGCCATTATATGTTGCGAGGCAGAAAATAAGGATTTGGAGGACAAGATGGTGGAACCGAGTGTATTAGCTGCTTAGCCCTAACCATACCTTAAACATAGTTTATTTGCCATAACCACAATTTTTCAAGTCTGTCCTAAAACAACAGTCAGGAGCTGTAATCATTCCTCCTGTTCATACTGGCCTTTAAGAGATCCCTTCATAATGCTCTTTCAATGTAAGTGATGGGGGGACAAAATCCACAGTCCTCCTTCAGCGCAAAAAATGTATTTAAAAGTGTAGCTGATATGAGGTTTCAGCAGTCCAAATAAGTCAAATCAAGTAAATATCTTTCAAAATTAAGTCTTTTTAGTGCCAAGTTCCCTCCTTTTGTTACGATCCTTCCACTGCAGCTGAACAGGAAAACACTGTCCGTCGAGACACAAAGAGGGAATTTTTTACTAAAAAGATGAACTGTGGAAGATATCAACTTTATTTGATTAACTCAGATGGCTGAAGCCTGTCATTATATGTATTATATTATTTTGCTCAAAACGAGTACTGTGGATTTTGTCCCACACCGTCTACATTGTAAATGCATTTGGAGAGGATCTTCTAATGGTCGAATGATTACAGCGAGCAAAACCTGTTTCAATGTTCATTTGTGCACCTAAATATTGTTTTAAGATGGACTTGAAAAATTGTCAAACCTTTTAACCATAGTTGTGCAGATATTGCAGAAAACAAATTTTGGCAATGTTGGCATTGAACATTTACTATATAAAACTTTTTTTTTTTCATTGCGTGTAACAACATGCTACTTGCCATTGCAACTAATTTGGATTCAGGGAACACAAGACCACAGATGTATAGGAACATGATTCATAAAATTATGTCGAACAGTCTCTGGAAAAACGCAGTAATTACACTCGGAGTCAAAACAAACAACAACTTCGGCACGTGTAACCCCCGAAGGGCTGCACATGAATCACCACAGTCCCTGAATATATGAATTATCACATTATTTACAAACATACCGTATATCCTGCATGCATATATAAATAAACATGTATTTTATTATTTTCTGTCTTAATACACGTTCTGAGGTAATAAGTAAAAAGCACGTATGCGTTCATGGTAGTTGTATATGATGTAATCATTTATTTACATATTCCAGGTGTCATTTTTCATCATGTCAATGGGAGCAGAGTAAAAATATTCCCTGGTGTGGTTTGGGGCTTCTCAGAATATGCAGCAGGAACTCCCTGCAAGAGGAAGTGGCACTAACTAATGCGCTTATTTGGAAAAGAGCAGCCAGCAAGTCCCCCCCTCTCATTTGGCAGGAGACTCTGCTGTTGCACTGGTTTCTATTAGGATTCACTGACACTCTCCAACCCGGTTTCTTCTGGTCTTTCTCATTCTTTCTATCTACTTTTCTCATTTTTCCCTCTTTCTGTCATACATTTTGATTTCCTTCCCTCTCACATCCCTCCCTTTCTTCTACATTCTGTCATTATCTCATCGTCTACACAGTAATTGCTCCCCAAAAACTGTGAATGAGACTACCAATCCTTGACTGTCATCCTTTTCCTTTCCACCACTCTTTCCAATTTCCAACCGCTCTCTCCATCTTCCTTCACCCTTCCACCCTCCTTCTTACTTCCCCTCCATCTCCTCTCATTCTTCATCCACCCCTCCTGCACCTCCCATCGCCTCCTCTGTAGCAGTAGTGTGTGTAGACGGTGCTGCTGTACGCTCCGGGCAGAAAAGTAGGCCAGGATTACTCTTGCTGGCTTGTCCCCAGTGAAGCGTGTGTGCATGTGTGCATGTGTTTGTGTGTGTCTGTGTTTGCGTCTGTGTATTTGTGTGAGTAGGTGCGTGTTCAGGCCTGGGAGAGAGTGGGCATACAGACTGGCCAGCCAGCAGTCAGCCAGCAGTCAGAGTAGAGCTGGGCATATGGAGCCTCGGTATTGGGCCAGCAGGTATTTTGCAGCGTCTGCTCTCTCCTCCTTTGTTTAATATTTCCCTGCTTCTTGGTGTCCTGGCTGCAGAATCTTGTTTGTGCTGCCAGCGTAGACCTACAGTATGGTATAAACTCAGATGGAATATCACTTCTGTCAGATGAGCATCATGTATGCTCAGAAAGTCATGATTTTATACACAAAAAAAACAGCCGCCTTTTCAGCATGGGTTTACAATAGGTTTGAACTGTTTTGACAGGACCCTATGGTAGGTTCATGAAAGTTCCCTAAAGCGATACGCTGGCAGAAATTAAGAAAGTATTCAAAAACTGTTAAGATGTGCAAGGCTCTTGTAACTTCTGCTTATTTACGTACGTATATGTACAATTACTTTGACTGTGTCAACACAGGTATTATACCTGCGGATTTCTGGTTACAAGTTATTGTCTTGTTTATGCCCAAATACTTCATAGGCATATTTGTGAGGTGTCTTAAACAGGTAATGGAGGTGAGGCAAAGCAAGGCAAGTTTATTTTTATTGCACCTTTCAACAACAAGGCATGTGCCCTAAATCAAACTATAAGCAACACAAGGCAATATAAAAAAACATGTAAGTAGGATAAAATAAAGACATAAAATTAAATAGAAGCCAAAGCTAAGCTAAATTTAAATAAAACAGCTTAAACAGAATAAAAATGACATTGCAATGCGAGATATGAATTAAGTCCCACATTTAATTTATCAAAAGGAAGGGGCAAACAGAAAAGTTTTAAGACTTGATTTAAGACAACAGAGTTGGTGCAGACCTCAGGTTAGGGTAAGGGGGCCACTGATATTATCGCAGGCTATTTTCACATACATGATCTTGATGATTGCAAACAGACACACTCACAAACTCACACGCGCACAAACACACACACACACACTCAGGGTGGCTCTCATTTTCAATCCTCAAACTTAATTGTTCTCTTAATTAGGTGGCAAAGCAGTGCTTATGGCTGGAGGGAACACATGTATATACAGCGTGTGTGTATCCATGTACTGTATGCATACAAGCATGTGAGTGTGTGTATAGGTCTGTATACATGTATTTCTATCACCTCTGTGTATTGCTTGGTGTGCCTGGAGGAAGTGGAGCTCTGATCTGTGAGCACCAGTAGCTCCACAGAGAGTGATGCATGCCAAAACCCAAATTCCCTTGAACAGTCTGACACTCACTGTACGGGGGAATTTCCCCCTCCCTGAACACGATCTTCTCTGCAGTAGAAAGCATCGTTCTGTACTCCCTTTCTCTCAAATGGCGAGTCTTGAGTTATTTTTTTTTTGTCTACTTACCATCTGCAATATCCTGCTTTGCATTTTCAGTATTTTAGTGTGACACAGTATTTCGGCCACCTCATTCAACTTGCTTTTTTCCCCGTCTTTGGAGCAACTATCCCACTTTTTTGCATCATGAGATTTGCCGGATGCTGGGTTGTTCACATTTCAAAGCTGTAAATGTTTTTCCTCCTTTCTGTGTCAGTTTTTGTCTGTGCCTCTGTGTGCACAAGTATAAATCCCCCCAAATTGCCAGACACTGGTTTTTAATTATGAGCAGGATATTTTGGGTACACCTAGCTTTATAATTAGGGTCTCCCAAGGCAAATTTAAAAGGGCAAAATAAGGGGACTAGACTATAAGAGCATCTCAAAGACCTCAATCAAATTGTGTACGTGGGAAAGAGGAACCTCACCACCCCCTCCAGTAACCAGGCCTGGAACCAAACTCTTTGATAGCGGCTGGACTCTGGAAAGTGGTGAGTCCTAGGAAAGGGCTGGGGAGAAAGACCTCTAGGCTACAATCCTCAACATGCTGCAAAATGGATGGGCCTCATGAGTATGAGTGACAGTTGTCTGTGCAGGAGCATGACCAGCTGAGATGAAAGCAATACACCTGCCTCAAGGTAAGAAGTTGGTAACTGTATATTGCATTCAGTGTTGTACTGCTGTACACTGTAAAATACCAGGGTTTAATGAAGCATATGAGTCAGTATGTGGCCTTTAAAGACATACTTGCTACAGGGATTTTTTCCTCTAAAAGTGGCAAAGCAAGACCTAATGACCAGATTACTATGGAATGGATATTCATTGTCCGCAGTGGGCGAATCCCCATGATTATGATGACCACTTTCAGCTCAGTATTTTCCCTTAACCACAATTTTTTCTGCCACGAGTTTACATGTATTCTGCTTCTGCTGTAGATATTATAGTTCACAAAGGACGAATCCTAATATTTTTGTTGTCCACTTAAACTTTAGAACTGCCATTCTTCAGCCCCAATCCCCTGTTGCAGAAGAAATATAAAAAAAAATATAAAAAAAATCAGAAAATAAAATTGCCATTAAAGGTTCAGAGCACGTCCATGCACCCCAGGAGATAAAACCTTTTAATGACCCCATGGCTTTTCCCCTATAGTGCCAACTTTGTTTTTTTAGCCCCATGATTGGCTTAAGCTTCTGATGAAATGGAAAAGGTTTGTGTTGGAGCTAGTCCATATGTTTACTCCTCTGATGAGGCCCAGTACCATGTTAAAAGACTGGATTCTTCCTGATTGGCTAAGTGCATGCAAGTTTCATGTACATGTACATTCCAAACAATCCCATTGTCCCAATCCCATTAACATATACAGGCTGTTCTGTTTGGCTATTCTAACAGGCAGCAGAGTTCAGGTTGCATCAAGGTTGTTGCTTTAGTCGTGTAACGCCTGGGACACACTGCCTGTGTTAGCAGCGTGTGTGTGTCACATGGTGCCCATGTTAACAAGTTACAGCAGCCACACATCCTGCGTGAGCCGTGCGTGCAGCGGCGCATCATCTAAAGATTCAGCGCCTCGCCTATTTTTTCCGCGTGATGCACACGGTTCTCAGCAAGAATAGTGAAAATGATCTGCTGATAGTCATATTGACATCATACCAGCAACATGACACCTTTCACTATAGTATCAATGTCTATATCTGTAGAATATGTCACAGACATAAAAAAAAATATAAAGTGTCAGCCTGCATGGTGCACGCCGGGGCAGGGAGCATCTCCGGCGGGGGAAAGCAGCGTGTCCCAAGCTTAGGAAAAAAACAGTTGCCACAAAACTGTTAAAACCGATCATTGACCTGATAGTTAAGTCTGTTGCTCTTTTAGAATCGCTTCTCAATCCCCAAACCTCCTTTCATATCACCACTGGTACAAAGTCATTTCTGCACAGTAACTTAGCTCCCTGGTGGAAATATGATTAAAATTTGAAAATGTTGCTCCGTCCAGGTGAAAGTGTTTAACGCTGGGTAGCATAGCAGCACAGGTGAAAGTGTTTAGTGCTGGGTAATGCAACCTCTCTTGGCCCCCCGCTTTTGCAGCTGCGCATAATTATAGTCTCTCTCTCTCTCTCTCTCTCCCTTTCTCTTTTTTGATTGCTTCCCTATGTAGGTGCAGATTAGCCAGGAAAAGGACATATTATACAGTATAAAGTACAGTGTGCTTTATTAATCCCTTCACTCCAACTTCACTGTCAACTTCACATCATTGTCTTTTTTTGTAATAGCCAATCAAAGAATAGCTACTATTTTAAGTCATTATCATTCATAATAAACCTGTACGACGGTAGTTTGTTATTCAAGAGTGCTGGAATTTACTTCTTCCACTCTGACAGGGGTGCAGAGGATAAAGCTATTAAAAGCCAGTGAAACCTCTCGTGCTTCATAAGAATTCAGTTAAAGCATGGAAAACACAATAAATTATAAAGTGCACTCTTTTCTACCTATGCGGCTTCATCTTCAGTGTTTGAATTAGTTCTGCTTCTTCTCTTTGTGTACAGTATACACAGATGTGTGTAACAAAGGGTGGAAGGTTGGGAAGGAGGCGGTTCCATCAACCTCCAGCCTGTAGCTCTCTGCTGGCTAATTAACCATCATTTTACCCAGGGCCTGAGCTGCACTGATGGGGGATAAGCTAGCCTTTGACGGGGTAAGGCAAGCGTGGCGGTTCCTAATCAGGGGGCCTGCAAGTGGGGTGGAAAACACCTGTTCTTAGTACAGGTGTACACCCCAGCACATGGCTGCACTCTTCTGCCCCCTCTCCCCCCTCCACTTACCCTCCTCCCAGCTCTCTTTCGCTCTCCTTCTCCTTTTACACGATTGCTGACTCGCATTCCTGCACTCTGTTTGACTCAGTTCTCCTTTGTACTTATTTTCTGCATAGCTTCTTCTACATGCACAGTTTGTTGGGGCCAATCGCAACTATTTTGTGGTGCTTTTCTTATTCTGGTTGATAACTGACTTGATAATTTACACATGTGACCTCATGTTGTGATATTTACACTAGAATTGATAGGAGTATTAAATATTAAGCAATGTAAACACCAACAGTAGTTATTACAGACCTGCAACCTTATTGCCTTTTGGCAAAATTCAATGTTTTCACTAAAAAAATATGGCACCCTGACACTTTCTATGTAAAATGCCACATACCTGTGGTGTGTTGATGCATGTTAACTCTCCAGAAAAACAACAATAACATCAAATTCTGCGGATCAACACATCTCAGCTACTGTACTCTGATTTCCTTTTTCTGTCTGAAGCAACATTATGTGATGCAGGCAGTTGAGTTTCACTGCAAGATATCTGCAAATGCTCAGAGAGAGAGAGAGAGAGATGGAGAAAGAGAGAGAGAGATGGAGAGAGAGATGGAGAGAAGTGGTCGAGGGAAAAAAGTGACAGGCCTGTCATTAGGTTTTGGAAATCAAGAGATACCATTTTCTGCACCCAGTGATGTCTCATTAAACCCAAACATAATGGTCTCATAGGGGTCATGGCTGCAGTCAATGACTTCCCTGAATATTCATAAATGAGCAGGTGTGCTAGTTACATTTCTGTGACCCCATGATTAATTGAAAGCAAGTTAATGCTCCTTCACTTGGGATTGTTGAAAGGTCTTCTGGGAAATGTTGGAAATGTTGAGGTAGATAGGTCAAACAAATGAGGACACACCAAAAAATGTAAAAAGAAACTCACAAAAAATGTATGTTACTGCATTTTTTTTGTGTTACTTTAATCAACATTTACCTTTAAGTTCAGAAATGAAAACAAAACAAACAAAAAAAAAAAACAAGAAAAGTTGAAAGACGTGTCCCTGTCAAAGAAATGTGTCTAATATGAGACTAAATCAGTCATCCTAACTGGTTTCTTATTACTTTAGTATGAGTTATTATATAGTTATTATAACCCAACAATGAGGAAATGAAACAGGCAATGGCTCAAAAACAGATGACTTGGCAAACTGGAGCTAAACCTGTTCTACTTACTACTTTCAACACATCTTAATTGTAAGATTTATATCTGTAAATCTAACATATACATTTAGGTAATTACATGATGTTCTTATCCAGCGCAGTGAAATGGTAAAATTCACGACTAATAATAAACCTAGGATAGTGAAACTATAACACTAAAATGCATTTATGTAGCACTTAATAGCTCTGAATGTGCAACTTAAAAAGGTGTCTTCTTCTGTAAGGCATAAAAACATTAAAGAGAGATAAAAGCAGGAATAAAAATCTAGAGGAAATGGGCTCGCAAAATGATTGCGTAAATGTGTAAAATGAAGTGCAATTTAAGAAACACAACAAATTATTTCTCTGTGGATCAGGACGATCCTTCATAAAACTTAAAATAAAATAAACCAATATTGATCACTGATGTGTTTTTCTAGCTTTATTTATCAAAATAAAAAGGAATAATAAAGTTTGCGTTTCTGATTCAAACTTGCTGTTAGTATCTAAAAGTGACTCTATATATTTGGAAAAAACAGGATCAGTAAAGTTCATGTCAGGATGTGACTTCCCAGCAGCACATGGGTTATATTTTATATCTATACAGTACTTAACGCATGTACTGTAGTGATGTTAGTGATGTAACATCAGGGTCCTCATGACAAGGCATTAGTATTCTAAGAGAAGGTGTATACTTGCACGTCTGCACATCTCTTCCATCCTGAATTTCCTTCCTCTCATCTTTTGTCTTCATTGGAAACAGCCTGCATCTTGCTTTTCACTGAAGGAAGCAGTGCATGGATAATATGGTTACGCCGTTACTGATGCATAAAGCTGCGTGTCTGGTTCTTGTCAAGACCTTGCCACCAAAGTCAATTTGCCCGTGCCCTGGCAGAATGTAATATTTCTTTAATCAGATCAACACGGAAATTACGTCGGTGGGCTGTATTGATACGAGAGGAAATAATTAAACTCTGGGCTCCAGGAATAATTTCACCCTCTGAGCATTACTGTAAACCCCATAAAAAAACAAAACCACCCTCTCCTCCCTCCTTTGCAGGATGAGATAAAGAGGAAACCAGGAACGTAGATAGACAGATGAGATTTCATTTACTCAGCCTCTGTTTTCCCTCCAGCCTTTCAGCAGGTTCCTCTCACCCAGTATTCCACTACTGCATCACCGTCATCCAGCATGATGTCCATAACCTCTGAGAGTTTAGGAGTGAGGCAACACTAACAGACACTGGATACACTTGCCAAACTTTAGCGAAACAACAAACAAATTTCTTCTCGGTGCCAGAGGACACAGACATCTAATAGAGAAGTTGCATCTGTGTGTAATAAATGAAGAAGTCTGTTGCTTTGTGCTGCTCATAGATTTGTTGCTCCTTGTACACTGTCCCACCCTGTGTAAGGTTGTTAACTGTGACACTCAAATGAACCAGACCAGACTCCTCTAATGGCTCTTATTGGATCTAGCTGGGAGGGAAGATTGGCCCCACCTGGGTTACCACCGCTGCATCCCGTACCCATCATGCCTTCCTCGATGACATAAAACCCTCTTCATGCCTTCACCAAGGTCATTCATAAACAAAGATGCTTGGATAGAGAAATAGCTGCCTTTTTTTATGGAAAAGTAATGGTAATAGAAAGAGTATATCAGGTGCTTTATATGTTTTAGACTATTGAATAGAAATTGTGTTTGTTTAATGCTTTTACTAGCTGGTCAGATCGGTTTGACTCAATCTGTTCTTGTGTGGTCGTTTCCAGACTGAACACTTGTAGCAAAAATTCAGCTTGTGAGATTAAGTCTGGCTGTGCGAGGCTACTTGTCAACACAACAACAATAGAGTTGTGAAGTGGAAGGAATCATTTCGGGCTCCCCTGAAAGTAAAAATCCCATTCATTTTTTTTTTTTTTTACCACAGACGTTATGTGACTCACAGTCTGAGCACTTCTACAGCTTGGAATGGCATGAAGCTCTCCCGGTTGAATCATCAGTACACAAAATGTAGAAAATATCTGGTTCTTTGATAAAAAGTCAAAGGTACAAGACTGTGTACACACAAATTTCTAGGTAGAAGTTAAGGTGCATATTGGCAAAAACAGCCAATCACCAAGCTTAAAATTTGGTCATATCCGCCACTAACTGTGGACGGAAGCTAAAGGTCGCGGTGTTGAGAAAACTGATTCTGCAGAGTGAATCAGTTCAGTTTTTATTTATTATTTTTATTCAACAACAAAGCAAATTCATTACCGCTTTGATGCGAGCCTCTGACTGGCTTCTTCTCCACAGCAATGGCGGCCGAGGCTCATGGGTATTTTAGTATTCTTAGCCGTCCGCCATGCCAAAATCACAGACAAAACGTCATTTCTCAGAAGCAAAGTAGAAATAATTGAAACTGGTGGTCATAATATAAACTTATAAGATCTTTACATTAACCAGGAGAGTCCTATGTTTCTATGTACAGCAATATTGACAATATTGTTTAAGGACATTTTTTAAATGCCTTAACCACCTGGTATGGTAACTGCACCGCACTACACTGCAAAGCACTGCAGAGAGTTTTGTGGTCAGCTCAGGACATCAGTGGATGTGAGCTTCCCTCCATCCAGGATATACAACAGGCAGTGTGCCAGGAAGGCCTGTAGGATTATTAAAGACCCCAGCCACCCAAACCACGGACTGTTTCAGCTGCTACCGTCTAGCAAGCGGTATCGCAGCCTCAAGGCCCGGACCAGCAGGCTCCAGAACAGCTTTTTCCACCAGGCTACCAGGCTTATAAACAATGGACATTAACGGCCTGCAGCCTGCACACACACATACATACATGAGCACATATATTTGTACATACACATATAATATACACATATAGACACATATATTTATTCATATATTATAGGTAGAACACATGCACACCGCACTTTACATACATACATACTGCACATACATACACTCATGTTTTATACTCTTATTATTGTTTATACTCTTATGTATTACTGTTGCTTTTACTATTTTAAATATTTCTTTTTGTCTTACTGCTTGTCGAGGAGCTGAAACCTAAAATTTTTACTCTCTTATACTTGTCTAGTGAGATGTAACAATAAAGAACTTAAACTACAGAGTGGAGAAACACGCTGGAACCCTTCCCACTTTACAACTCTATGTACCGAAACCGTGATCACGCATTTACTTTCTTAGCAGCACTTTGCTCACACACAGACTATTACAGCCCTAATGTTTTATATTTGGCCTTGTTCAAGGGGCCCTTGACAATATTTTTAAAAATAGAAGAAAGAATTATTCATTCCCTCCTTCCACAGCATGTAATCGGTTTGGTTACGACCTGTTTGCGTTGTGTCAAGGTGACTGTGGCTACATTGACACTCGGCTGCACTTGATACATCTTGTTAGTAAATTAAGTGTTAGCAGGGATAAAACACAATACACCTTGATCAGGCGCTCAAATGGAAGATTAATTTACTCTTCTCTTGAATGAGCAATCCATGCGGTCCATAATTATTTAAGTTCCATTTTGGGTTAATTATGGTCATTAGCATTATGTGTTCTAAGTGAGGGGCTAATTTTGAAAAAAAGTGGCTTGAGATTTAACAAAAAAAAAAAAAAAACCCACATGAGCCTCTGAAATGAACAGATCATTTGGTTTTGAGGGGAGGAAATTGATAGAAAACAGCAGGGAAACCACTGAGGAGGGAACAATTATTCTATTTATTATTATTCTTATTATATACTAATAAAGTTTGAATGATTAGAAGATGTATGAGGGTGGGTCTTTTGATCACAGATTTTGTTCTTTCACATTTATCCCATCTAGTATGGCATTGAGCCATCAAAGGCTCAACATGGATCTATTTGGGTTTTCCTGGTATTATAAAACTTTGGCGATCCGTATGCCAACAGAAGATGAAATAGAGCGTGTGGTGTGCAGTGAAAGGAAGGTTGCAAGGGACAGGATGATGAAGGCTTGTTTGGCTCTCCTCGTTTCTCCTCAGTAGAGCAGCCCAGCGTGAGGAAAAGCTTGTTAAAACCCTAATAGTAGCTATCAAAGGCTATTGATTATCTTTCCCGCCCTGTTTGGGTGACAAAGTGAGCATTAGCTGGAACCATAGAGAGCTTCTTAAGACACGTTTCCTCAGGGGCCGCCCAGTCCCCTGGGCTGTCTGCCGCACGTACACACACACACATAAACACTCACACACGGACACGCACGCATACACGCACACACGCACACACTGACTTGCGTCTCTCTTTTTTTCAAAGCTAACACACTGCTATCCTTTCACCCTCCTGCCACCAGATAATCAATTTTACAGCCAGGGATCAAACACTGAGCCCTCTGGCTGTGTGCTGCAGTGACTACTGTAACACACACACGCACGCACACACATAAAATCAACCTTGCACACATAGCAGTAAATTCTCATAAAGCTTGGTTAGGGAAGTTTCTTGCCCCATGCAGTTCATTTGTTGGTTTTAGTATCTTTTTTTTTTTTTTTTTTTTAGCTTTGGCCATGATGCATAAAGAATGTCGTCCTTGGAGAACCGAAAATGAACATTGCACTAATACATAGAACAATGAGCACTCTTTTGGCCAGTGATGTACAGAACAAGCTGCATAGCCAATGAACCCCTACTCCCATTCTTCGTGTTTAAGTGCATTTCTCCTCCAGTGGTTCAGAATACCCGAAGAAATGCAGTAAAGTATGGTAGAAACAGGAGAAAGGGTTATGTGAGGCAAGTTATACATAAGGCATTGTAACAACCAAATTAATGGATGTCTGTTGAAATATTCACTCGATTAACCCCCAGATTTAGGGCGACCTACATGGAAATTCAGAAAATCCAAAATGGTGTGTTTGTGTCTTTTTCGCTTGGCTGCATCCAGTTTGCAGACCTGGAGATGTCAGGCTGCTTTGAACACACTTCCTGTTCTCGGCTTTGTGTATGAAAAACATTTTAAAATAGGCAGTATATTGAAGGCTGCATATTTTAGCACAAGGCATCGTTTGATGGGAGCATTTAGTGCAAGAGCTTAATACAGGTTGTCAGCTGTGTTGTCAGTCACAAAAACATGCTAAACTGACTTTCAGACTCCTCTGGTGTCGATTTAGTTTAATCTAATGTTGCATTCACATCATATCAAATGATGCAAAAATGCTGGATGTGGCTACAACTTCGAGGTGGTGATGTCCGTATACCTCTGTGTTAGGGGGTTATGCTGTACTTACAGCGCCTATAGGCTATAAAGTTAGGCCATAGCTGATGTCCACCACCTCCAAAAATGTAACTGTCTACCACAGCTTGAGGCTGAAGCCAATGTTAAAGTAGCTTGAAGTGCAATTCCACCAACAGCTGCTGGATGTTGGCTCCAAAAAAATCCCTGGTTTCAAGTGACTCCCACTCAAAAAGCGTCAACTTCTCTCTAGAAATACTAAGTCAATAATTTCTTTTAATGAGTCATTCTGGTCTCAATCGCTAAGTTCAGGCCATCTAATAAGTGTGCTGATGGTTATTTTGGAAATTATTGCGCCATTAATAAGATGAAGACTTATAGTAGCTTTGATGTCTGCCGTATGGGCGTTGATTGACAGCTGTGATTGACTGTTGGCTCACCTGCTGCTCTCCCCAGCTCCGGGACTCACACTGAATCAGACTTTTGTCACAATACGTCGGTAAGTTTAATGTTACTTGATTACGACACCTGCCCTGTTTGCACAATTTAGCTAAAGTAGCTAACGTTACCCCAAGTGTGCAACGCTTGGTGATCGAGGTTCCAGAGCGTGAAAGACAACAACCCGCACTCCTTATTTGGAAGGTCCTGACTCCAAACGGTAATGATGGCGCTGACCATAAGCAGCAATTCTGGGCTTCAAACTGACTCCAATGCAAACCAATGGGTGACGTCACACCTCGCTACGTCCATCTTTATACACAGTGTATGGTATCTACATGTTGGGGCTGCAGTGGCGATGGAGATACCACGTGGAGACTGCAAGAACTGTGATTGGCTGTTGAAGACAACATTAAGGAAGTTGAAGAACCTTCACCTCTACAGTAACACACATCTATCAAAGACAGTACGATGCAGACCTTCGTCACTCTGACGGTATGAATGAAAATAAACACAGATTGCACGGCGGTAATCTCCTTCGGTTCAGTAGTGAGAAATGCCGAAATAATGTTATTGATGCAACTCCAGTTCTATAAGTACGTGTGTAGCTCACCTTCGCTCTGTATCACAAAGTGAATTATAGTATGTAAACACACTTACTGTGGGGAATATACTGTAATTAAAGCACGATACAGCCACATCATGTTTGATACATGATGATACATGTTGTGTCTAGTGTTGCGTTGGTGATATCACGGTGGAACCCCTTGCGTCTACTATAAATCCAGCTTTAGTCACCACAGTCGCCACCTCTATAGTTCATATTTATGAGCTTTGATTAGCAAGTGTTATTCACTTCACTTTTTTAATCATACTAGCGTGACTCTTAACTGATTTAGGATTTTATTATCTCGTGTCTCCTCGTCGCACATACACTGAATTTACTTAAAAAAACACGGACCTCCAATCCATAAAGCCTGTGTATCTTGGTAACATCGTATGACCTAAATGTTTATATTCTTACTGTATGTGTTGGTGGGAAGCAACGATCTGTATAGAACATGCATCACCCAACCCACTGTAGCGTGACGCTGCAGATGTATTTAGTAGCTTAGTAAGAGGATATTCAATTTATTCATGATCCAAACCACAGGGTTGGTGTGTGTGTGTGTGTGCGTGTGTGTGTGCAAGTGCATGGTGAGTGTGGAGTGAACCATGAAATGAAAACACCCTATAACCATTTCACTGCATCTCTCAATTAGGACATCATCTATGCAGAGGGAGCATTCATGAGTGGCTTCTTCTTTATTTACAATTACACACCGCAGTGCAGACAAATGGGGTGCTGAGGGAGAAAAGCTTGTGCGATACACTCTGCAAAAGATCGAGGGAATAGAAAAACACACTTGTACTGTATAACTTGCTGCAATATCCCCTGCAACTTGTGGGCTTGAGACTCGTCATGCTTAATAGTTAATATCAACTGCCAGGAAGTCTGGACATATACACTGAACAAATCCCTTACAAAGACAGAACTTCTGAAGCTTTTTCGGCTCAACTGAGCCAATGCAGCATCACTGTGGGACTCGTGCCTTATTGAACACTAGTTTCCCACCTTCCATTTTGGGTGTGTATCTATAGTTTAAAAAGCAGCCTTCTCCAGACTTTTCAACGTAAGGACACTTCAATCTCAACACTTGGAATCCAGACAACAAAAATGACTTCACAAAAAAATGAGACTGACAAAATCAGTTGTTTCAGCAAGTGCCCAAAAATGACATAATGTGTGTTTACATTGACAAAGCCCTCTAGTGGCCGATGTAATGATGACAGGAGCAAAGGAGGAAATCAGGAGACGTTATTATAGAGCGATAAAGTTCGTGTAGGGAGGAGGTCGGGTGGACGGATGGGTCAAGGAAACATCTGACTTTTAGACGGGACATGACTTTTTGTTTCCTGTTTCCAACCTGGAGTCAACACTGCTTTTTAAAAATCACGACCGCAATGTGATTACAGTTTTTCTCGATCGCTTACACACCATAACTTTACCTGTTAACTAAACATCCCAAACCATGACGCCCACCTACCAAAAGACAGACCCATTTCCCAACAACTTTAAACACTATTCCCCTGTTTTCACTCGTGCCCATTTTAAAAAGCACCGGCATTCAATATCCTTAACAATATCATCACAGCTGGAACCCAATTAACACACAATTCCCCAGGTGGAAACACTAAGAGTCAAAATTGTTCACACACCAATCAGAACCTCAGGATAGATAAAAGGGCCGTGGATCAACAAACAATGGATCCACAAAGACCTGTTACAAACAGTGTTTTTCCATTGGTTTATGTTGGTAAATACATTGAAATTATGTTACTGTATTCTATGTTCTTTATCAGTTGCATATTTTTACATTACATTTACTTTTTCACTCAATTTCAGTTTATTTTGCTACAGCGCATCGAGGAATTACAAATTTTGAAAATGTATAAATGTGTTTGTGTCTTTATATTGTGTTCATCATGTAAAGAGGTTGTTCTGGGGGAAAACCATAAGTGCCATTATTCATTGCAGTAACAGGTTCTTACGGTATTGTTGTGAATTGATCTCACCGGTGTGTAATGGCTGTTTTGTAGTGTGTGTGTATTTGATGGCTCTTTTGTGTGTGTTAGATGTAAGATTACATGGTTTTAAGTACAGAGTTTGGTTTTTACATGGAAGTTTGAAGTTTGTGAAGAGTGTACAGTTAAACACTTGTGTTTAGAGTTTTGAAATTGAGCATAATTTCAAGAAATGTGTAAAACTGTATTACTGTAACCATGACGATGAAGACCCCCGAACCTTGAGGAAGTAGTCATTTTATCCAAACCACAATGTTTCCCTAACCTAACCAAGTTGGTTTTATGCCTAAACCTAACTAAACCCTAACCATAGCCTTGCAATGTTGTTGCAAATTAGTAGTATATAAATATAATTTCTATGACACGATTGTACAGAATTGTCTGCAACTGGGGCTGAAATGAAATGATCGAGCTGGAAGGATGCTACATAATACTGTCTGATCAGACTATGAATTCTTTACTTAACAGTGCTGGACAGTTAACAGTGCTGAGTAGCATTTTCTGTGGGTTTGGCCATTTGTATATTGGTTTAGTGTCCAGTGTACCCACATTTTGAACATTATTAGCTATAAAGTGAGCTTAGCACTGGCTCATACACACAACTATTTGCATCCCAAATGTGGTTCCAGAGGTTCTAATAGAGAAACTCTGTGAACAGCCTTGTGTACAGAGAAACAGAGAGACTCCCAAAAGACAGTTTTAAACTCAGAACTGTCCAGGCCCTTCATCATCCATTAGGTGGAGTGGGAGTGGCGCTGTAAACATCGCCAAGTCCAGGTGTTGACGTGCTCCATAAATTCTAGCTAAGAATGTAGCGGTCCATTCAGTCCTCTTTAGAAATGCAGGCCCACTCTATTCCTCTGATATTTTATACATGAAGCAAGCCATTTACAGTCTGATGAGCAAGTCTGGCTTATTAATGATATGGCCGTGCTCTTAGGGTGTTGGGCGCCAAGCAAATACTCATGTAAAATTAAAGACGATTTGTTTACATAGCCGTGCAAATCAGACCACTCTGGGGCTTTGTTGTAAAGCCTGATCAGGGCTGCAAGCACTGATTTCGGTTAGTTTTGAGACACTTTCTGGAGCTCACACGGGGGTTTTAGGAAACAGCAGTTTGAAACTCCATTTTAAAAACATTCAAATGCTCTAGAAATGCAATACCTGTTTGAGTTTGAGTATTTTTTGGCTTACACGTCTGCTAAAGGATATTCAGCTTGAATGATGTCATAAGTCTAGCAAAGCCCTGACAAGACTAGAAGGCTGAATTATTTAATGATGGCTCCACTTTTGTGGAATTATTTTAAGTATTATAATTGCAGCTGGGTTCGCCTTGGCCTGCTGGAGGAGAGAGAGTGGGGCCCTGTGGGGAGCGATCAGCATCAGTCAGTGGTGTCAGGTTACCATGAGCACACCAAAATACTCCCTTAATGATGGCCAAATTGAAGGAAAAGCATTGACCTGAGCTGAGACCAAACATGAGACAATATTTCTTTACATGGTGCGGCCTCTATAGATGGTCCTCACATGGCCTTGTGAGCCGTAGACAGAAAAACACAAAGCCAGACACCTTTGTCACTGACATAATGGCTTGCAGTTTTCTTCCTAACTGTGTGTTTATTCACCAGTGACTTCACATAGACATATTCTTAGCAAGTAACCTTTATTTAAAGAGACCGAGCAGTAATCCGTCTCACATTTACTGTAACTGTTACAAAAATACATGAGAGTATCAGATTAGTCGTCCGATTCATTAGAATACTCTTCTGGTTGGAAAGCAAAAAAGTGTGAATGTGACTGTATATGGCTGTGTGCTTTAACGTTGGCTTGTTGAAAGGAGAGGTGGATGTTTTTCAAGTTGTAAAGTAAGAAAGTAAAGTAGAAAGTTGTAAAAGAGACAGCTGTGTTATTTTCACACCTGATGCCGATCCAGCAAAGTGTCAGAATACGACGACCTGATGCATTATGTTTCCGACAGGGACAAACTTGACAAGGGATTATTTTGTCATCAGGTGCATTAAAGAGCATCGGTCGGTATGATTCAGACATTACATCTGGGCCATTCCCAGCTCATGCTGCTACATGTGAATTAAAAAAAAAAAAAAAAGCAGCCCAAGTTATGCCAACAAAAGATCTCACATGTCGCCGCAATCCCGACTCGACTAACCAAACCTGGCTGTGAATCAAGATGAAAACATTCAGTGTTTTTGAAACCGAGGCCGAAACCACCGTGTTTACTCTGCTGAAGTCCCTCTTCTCTGGCTTGATGAGGAGGAATTATTTTTTCCACCAGTCAAACTTCATTCAAGACACGCAGAAGTGACTGTGTTTTTGATTTAGGGGGCAACTATTGAGAGAAGTATGTCTGTGCTCAGAAGTGTTTTTACAGTTTGATTCCTTAGTTGGTAGAAGTGGATCAGTGATGCTGGAGCGAGGCTTTAACCGCCAGCTGGCCCTCTGGACTGCAGCTCAATGTGCTTGTAAAGACCACTGTACTCTGGGCAAACTTTGAAATCTGACTATGTGCACTCCCCCAGGCTATATTTGTATATAAGACACTGACCTACCTGGTTACAAAAGGGTTAAGAATAGATTCTTCAGGTGCAGAGTCTACTGGGTTGAAGTGAAACTGCTTGTTTCACAAACTTCTGTGATGAGTTTGTCATCCTACTCAAAGATAATTATGCAGTCTGGGGAAATTATGCCTACATTGTGCTCTTGAGGAGATAATTGCAGTGCTGAAGCATACAGTATATATCACATGAGGATCGAGCCTCATTCCACAAATTAAATGCATGAATGTCACTAACAGCCTATGTATATTTCCAGTGCTCCTTGTATTACACTGTGTAAGTTCCTGTGTTATGGCATATTTCCCCTGATGATAACAAACGAAAAACAAAATTATTGTGCTAATTGAGCTGTTGTCAAGAGATGAATAATCATGCGTGTCAAATTCCTCACGGGGAAACAACAGTCAAAATTAACTTTAAGAGAAAATGTAATTTCCATAATTTTCATTTTTCAGTTTTACTTTTTTTTTTTCTCTCTTCATTTTACTCCACGATAAATAGGCTGCTCAACATTAATGAATTCCTCAACTATGAAATCACACTCCCATCGCAGGTGTGAAAGCAGGTTGTGATTTAGGTTGATGGACGACTAATCAGGAAATCAATTAGGCCTTGACCCAGAAACGGAGACAAAAGGAGAGAATTATTTTCTTTGTTTCTTTCCTCTGGCTCTTTCTTGTCTTGACTTGGACCCTCTGGTGTCTCTGATTGGACAAAGAAAATCCTCTGGGCTTTCAGAGGTTTCTCTTAACAGAGTACATCAGGAAACAACTTATGTTTTATTACTATAAATTGATCTATTTATCAAATGTGACCTGCAGCAAGAATAATATGTACAAATATAATTCTGATATATTACTTCATCTATTCAGATTGCTGTTTGATTAATATATAACTAACATAACTGATATTTTTCTTTGATTCAGAAAATTACTTCCACTCTGCAGGTAGTTAACAAATTGCTTTTTATGCAATTATCGAAAAAAAAAAAAGTCAAACTTTGTCAGTCAACGTCTGTGGAGGAATCCAATCTGTAAAAATATTATCTTGGGACTATTTCCTTGTTCTTCTTTGTTCCTCCATGATTAACTCCCGTAAATGTCACACTGTATTCGTGAAATTATTCAGGATAGTTTTTAATCACATCAACAGCCAGTTAATACCTAAATTATGGGATTTTCCTGGGTTTACCTGTCTGGGCAGACAACAAGATAAACATCCACGTCTCTGCCAGGTACCTCAGGCTGTGGAAAATCATCTGGGTGGGGTGCAGTTATAGAGTCTATCCCCTACGCACACACACAGACACACTAACTCGTATCATTCTGACCTCTGGGGGTCAGACATAAAGGCTCGCCTTTTCAGCAGCATCCACTTAGTGTTGAGAAGGAAGACAGACGTATTATCCATGTAGCTTTGTCCATCATATTCACTTTGTATTGACTGATTCAAACAGAACAACTGTGTCTTTATGTGGGCAGAGGAATAAGTCTTGCCGAGGTTTCTCTGAAGATTGATAAAAGAGAAGAGAGTGGAGGGGGGTTCAAATGTAGCGTAAACAACGGTTTGTTTCAGCCGTGGAAGCCGATTGGTCATAGATGTCGTCCAATCCTTCTGCCACGCGCAGGGGATGGCAGAATTAATTTCTAGTAAAGCCTGAGTGATAATTATTTTTTTAGGCCAATACTGATATTTATATTTGAGGGTTAAAAAAAAAATCAGCCAATACATGTTTGTTTACATAAACAAACATTTTCAACAAGAATCCCTTAAATGTGCTTGTGATTCGAGATGTGTACTGAGTGGGACATTTTACAGTTGAAAAAAAAAAAAAAACTAAACAATAATGTGATGGCACACTGTTTCATTGCTCTATTGCAAGTCCATGTTACAGTATGTACAGTACTATGCTAAAGGTTTTAGGCACTTTAGATTCTTATCCATGATGCAAAACCATCAGAAAGGCATCTAATCAGTCCCAGATTTATTTTACAGCAGGACAACGACCCCAAACATGCGGCCAGAGTCATAAAGAACTATCTTCAGCAACAAGAAAGACAAGGAGTTCTGCAACAAATGTGTAGACCCCACAGAGCCCTGATCTCACCATCATGGAGTCAGTCTGGGATTAAATGAAGAGACAGAAGCAACTGAGACTCCTAAATCCACAGAAGAACTGTGGCAACTTGCTTGGTACAACCTACTTTCCAAATACCTTGAAAAACTGCCTTTAGTGCCTAAAACGTTTGCAGTTTTGCACAGTACTGTATATGCCGATACAGATATTTCAGCCATCTCTTACCTTACAAGTGATGTTACAAAAAAGATTCATTGAGTGTTTTCTGATGTGTCACCTTTATGGTTAATATGTGGTTAAGTTTAGACAACTAAAACAACTTGGTTAAGTTCAGGGATAGATTGTGGTCATGGTTAAAAGAAACAAATGTTGGACACCCAGTTGCTCCTGGCATGCACTCCACTTTCTTCACGCTGAAAAGAGGAAAACTACAGTATGCAGACATGTCAGTTGGTTACGCTCACTTTGGAGGTGTCAGGTTGTGTGTTTTCCAAACTTTGCCTGGGGGAATAGGTAGTCAATGCAATGCCTATGTCTTCAGCTGGAGATGGTGTGCAGTGTCCCAACTGAGCTGTTATGTGTCAGACAGGTTTTTGATTTTGTAGACACCTCATGTCAACAGCACTGTAATACACATAATGTAGGTGTCCTGGCAGCTCAGTGGGCTAAGGTGTGTCCAGCGTTAATACAGTAAGTGTTGCACTTCCTTCTTTTTCACAATCTCTTCTGTCACTCTCTACTTTGAAATAATGGTGAATGTGCCAAAAACATTAGACAAAACTTAAACCACCAGTTGTTGAGGTTATAAAGAGGGTCATTGTTTGCCATTAGTGGACTTCACATCTTTGAAACAGAACTTGTCATTACCTGAATTAATTTTCTTTTGTCGTCTATGGTGCACTGACCCAGCCACTATCTCTGTAAAGACTAAACTGACTAAGATATGACATTTTACTGAAGGAAGTACTGAGTGAACCTCTAGAGAGGAATGATATCCTATCAAATTTGCGTGTTTGTTTTTGAGGATAGACACACTCATTTGACAAATGGTGGAATGCCGTTTGGCACATTTTCTACTACTTAAAGACATATTGTGACTAGCATTGAGTGAACTCTAAATTTCACCAGCACCGGCCAGCGGAAACCTACTAAATAACTAAAATCGCTGCTCTTGCATGCACGCTAAAGTGCATTTGATTGAATTTATTGAAACGTGCTACACTGTCGAGAGTGATTTCTGCTTACACCTGAAAAACAACACGTTTTTTCCAACATTGCATTTTGTCAGACACTTCAAATATATCATTTCCAAACGACAATTCCCTCGGTCCCTGTAAGTAAACCTTCCAAATCCCCAGCTCTCATCCCTATTTTCCTCCCAAAAACGAGCATTAGAAGGATTGCCCTGCTATTGTTGCTCCCCTTGGGAGCAAATCTATTTCTGCAGAGATGGAAATTGTCGGTCCCCACAAAGCTGCTGACACACTCTCAATGGAGGTGTCAATTCTCGAGGCCTCGCCATTGTGGACTGGATAATTTAATTGGAGAGGCACGACGGTGTGTCCCCGGTCGGGGCATTCAAATGTTGTATCACCGCCTGTCCCAGTGCTGGCTCCTCTCCTGCTGCGGAGATTCAAGATTCAACTCTCCTCGCTCCCCTTCTCCTAGATCCCTCCCCCTCCTCCCCATGCAGGTTGGTGGAAGGAAGGGGGGGGGGGGGCAAAGCAGGCCCAGGCCCCTGAGAGGGCCCATTGTTGGGGGGTGGGGGTGCAGCCTTGTGGCCTCAAAGTCTCAGAGCGGCTGTTCTAGAGAGGTACAGGGGAGGAGGCCAAACCTGCACCGCCATTACCTGGGAGTCGTCTTGGGGGCAGGCGCAAAATTAGTCAGCAGATAATGAAGCTGTCTTTGATTGCAGGGGAGAGTGAGGGTTGGATGGGGGGCTGGGGGGGGGGGGGTTGGACGGAGTCTTCTGTACAGGGGGCCTCCACAGGGCATGAGAAGCATGTCTTTGGAGGAGCGCCTGCTGTCAACGGATGCTCTGTTTCTCCAAGATCCTTGCATAGTTTAGGGTTGAAAGATGCACAAGGGTTGGAGAGGAGCGCAGCCGAACACATTCCTTTGTGCGGCTGCTGCAGGTGAATGGGGTTCAGAGACAAGTGCTTAAACAGACACCGGCAGACAAACACTCACAAATCTATAATATATATATCAACACACAAAGACTTACACCAATAAATAACTTTGCGCTTTCTGCTTTATTTCGGAAATTAGGAAAAGCCATTTTTGACATCCTCCATAATGTAATAGTTCGAGCTTTTACTTTTCTTGTATTAACACTTTGACTGTAATATGGCAGCACATGATCCACCCAAAATGGTTCACACATTTAGCATCATTGTGAGACATACGAGTGCTTTTTTTGGATCACTACATGAACTGTGCCGACTGTCTTCACCAGTTTTCATCTCTATCTATTCTTTGCGTGCGTGGGTCAAAGTGTGTGTTTGTCTCGCTGCACAGTTGTCACGACAACCTGCGCGCCTGGCTCATGGCTGCCCTCCAAGCCCAGACAAAGCTGTCGTCGAATGAACCAGGCGTGTGTCCACCGGACCTGAGGGGTGCCGCCACCGCTAACAAAACACACAAAGACCCTCGTCCCTGGCACTGGCCGTCACCCCGTCTACCCGCTATCCTGCCCCTCCCACACACCGCTGCCTGCGGCTTTGTGCCTGATCCAAGAAGAGGAAGTTCCTCTCATCTCCTTTTCAAGGTAGCCCTGACACACATGCCCCTCTTTCACACAGGCAGAGTCGAATGGGTATACACACACACACACACAAAACAGAAAGATCGAAACACTCTTCAAGCTAGGACTGTTCATAAGTTGGTTTTCATTTTGAAAGACACACACAGACATTTTTCTCACACACTGGAAAACATGCAAATAGACTCACACTTTTCTGTTTTCCAGGCAAGCTTCATGCTGACATTGCGCAACTTTGTAATAGACATGCAAGATTTTTTTTGCCTCACATTAGGAGAGTCATGACTGTATCCCTACCAAGTGAGCTTTCGTCTAATTTTCGTCTACTCTCTCCATTACACACTATACAAAAACACATGAAAAAAATGACACACGCTGTCTTGTAGCCATAAATCTGATCCTTAAAAAATACTCTAACAGTTAAAACAATATTACACTTCCATAAAGGGACTCTGGAAACTGATTAAAATGGCCAAAAGCGATGCCAAGATGAGACTTTTGTGACTCTTGGTAGCGTTTTGGTAGCCTTCACTTTATATGTAGACTTTCTGACAAAAAAAGCTTTAGTCTCCAAGCCCAAGCGAAGACTTCCCAGATGACATCACCAGGGTTGTTTTCTAAGACTTGACACTGCTCCTTCACAGCCACATTATACACCTGTTTTCACAGGCTGACTCAGTGATTATGACTAGTAAACTGATCTTGATGTGTAGAATCGGAGCAGTAAAATACAGATTCCTCCCTCACATCAATAGGACTTACAAGTGCAGAAACTGTTCCATATCCAGGGACACACTAGATCTGTCAAGTGAGCTGCATTTAAAATGTAAAGAGTGTAGACAGGCTGTGTCAAGTGGCGAGTATATGTTCTTTGGTATGTCAGTCACTCTATAGTATGAGATGTGACACTGAGCTTGCGCATTTGTCACAACAGTGCCATGTCAACTCATATGCATACCTGTATGTAACTCAGAATGACAGATCATTCAGGACTCTGTGTCGAGCCAACTTCTGTTGTGACCACTCAGGCAGAGGAAAACCAAAGAAACGTGTGAATCTCAAGTGAGGTTTTTCTTTTTAGAGCTGCTGCTTCTTTTTCCCCCTCACGCTGCTGCTTTCTTTGATGTAAAGATGGTTTGTCAGGTCAATGAAATACCTTAAAAGGAAGCATAATTAGTCTGAAATTAGAACTGATAAAAGGAAAAATGACATCCTATTAGTGCTCCAGGTGCTGTTTTGTGTTGAAGCATTATAAATAATGTTTATTTTTAGTTTAATTTAATTGTTGTGTAATTGGTGTTTTGATTGCGCTGATAAGGGGTAGAAAGGTTTAAAGACAGTAAAAAATGTCAAAGCTGGGACATGTTTCAGAGTTGTCATCATCTGACATCATCACCACAAGTCTTTAGAGGGTGTCTTCTGTTGTTTTCCATTTTCTTTTGCCGTCTTCTGAAAATGAAACGCTAGAATTGCTTCAAAAAATTTCCAAAACAACCTTTGACGGACAGCAACGCGCACAACGTCAAAGGTGTGCTTGTTCACTGATGAATCAGTTTAAATACAATCCGGTTTTTGCTTTTGATGTTTTAGATAGCTGAATAGTTTTCTCCTATCATATTCTGCTCTTACAGCATGGTTAATATAATAATGTGATGCCAGAACTCTTAAGTTTGATCAATTATTCATTACATTAAGACACATACATCAAACAAAAACCAATCTGTTTCTTACTATGAGCGGAATGATGTCATCATACATGGACATATTATTATTATTATTATAACACATTATTATTACTGCCAAAGGTTTAAGCACATGAGGGATTTCTGCATTTCTGTTTTCCTCTGTGCTTGTCTCACTGGTTTGAAGTGGGTGGGGCTCAGTTGGAAAAAAAAAGGGCCTGTGACGTACTTTCTGTGCACCAGTCATGATTGAGCAACATTTGAACCTTGATGACAGTTGGTGGGTTGTTTGGTCATTGTCAGTCAAATCTAATTAAACCACACCCGCACAGTCCTGATGAAGCAGATTCGTTTTTTAAGTTAAACTCTCAATAAATGATACCTAAGGGTGTTTTTTAACATTGATTGTTGCTTATTTAGTCATGAATGTTTAATGTCGCAGTGAATTATTTAAACGGTAAATGGGCTGCATTTATATAGCGCCTTTCTAGTCTTCTGACCACTCAAAGCACTTTACAATACATGTCAACATTCACCCGTTCACACACACATTCATACGCTGATGGCAGAAGCGGCCATGCAAGGTGCCAACATGCTCATCAGGATCTAATCTAATGCACATTCACACACACACACACACTCACTCACACACCGCTGGCGCAGCCATCGGGAGTAATTTGGGATTCAGTATCTTGCCCAAGGACACTTTGACATGCAGACTCGAGTAGCTGCGGATTGAACCGCCGATCTTCCGATTAGTGGACGACCCGCTCTACCTCCTGAGCCACAGCCGCCCCGTTAAGGCTTGAAACCAAGTTTTAGGGGCTTTAAGGGTTGCAGGTGATGTGTGGTGTCATTCACAAATCAATTAATAAATCAGTTTGGGTGGCTAAAAACTGAGAACGCCGGACAATCACCAAAATTCAGGGCTGACCTTCAACTTCTCAGTGAAGTCAGTTCCTGCAGTAAAGCAGCAGTAAAGTTTATACAGCGTTCAGACACACTAGACTTCATCTGAAACTGAGATCTCTATAATGAAGGTTATCCAATAATTATCTCACCAATGATGTCATGAAGGTGGATGAAAGGGAGAGAAATACAGTCTGGACTCAGAACAGGGCCTCCAACCTCTTAATGAATATGACCTCTGAGTCCTTCCCACAATTCCCTGGGCTCTCATTCCCCCTCTCCAAAAAAACCTACAGTGTTTAATGATTCCAAGGACTCTGGGGTGAGCTCCAACTCTAATCAATGAACCCCATCTACGGGGAGCCAGTATCCCTGGTGACGCTGTTGCCAAGACAGTCGTGCTTGGCAACCCAGGTTCACCATGGTGATGAGTTCCCGTTAGAATCGTTTTTTTTTTTTTTTCCCCTTTCGATGTGGAGCGTCTGGCTGAACTGGCAAGAAAAGAGTCATTATGTAAAGTTTTCTCCCCCTCATTCACCACGTCTGCTCTTTTTACGGCGAGAACAACAGAGTTTCAATATGTAACTTGTTTGTTTGGAAATTTTATATTTAGTTTATTGCTTTGGCAATAGTGATGGCTTAAACTGAAAAACAAAAGCGAGAGAAAGGGGCAGTATGAGGTGGGGTGACCAGGAAGGAAAGTAATAGAGTTACAGTATCATTTCATCTTTATAGTGGCTGAAAGGTAGCGACAAAGCAGCATTTTGTTTAGGAAAATTGATCCCCTCTGCTAGTAGAGGTGAGGAAGAACTTTGGAAATGAAGATGTCTTTCAGTCTGAGTAGTGGCGTCACTTTTTTTTTTTTTAAACTGGGAAAGGCCTCTCTGGATTCTAGTTTATTATTTTTTTCCCTCTGTCTCACACTGCAGTGACGTTTTCTCCATCTTTCCTTTTTTCAGTTTTGGCACGATTGCTAAATATGTTTTGTTTTCCCCCCCAAAAGACCCCATGATTTTGACAGCTTTGGTGCAAGCATTTGTCTAAGCATTCGCTGTTCAAAGACAGTTTCATGTACTTGCATACTGGTGTCTGACAGAGGAGTTCCCTTCTGCTTTGTCGTTTTAAAGGACTAGAAGAGCCCCCTAAGAAAGGTTTAGAAAATGGAGGGAAGAGCATTTTGCACTGTTCTTCTCATTGATGAAATGTTTCCTCTTCCTCTTCAATTATTCAGGCCGTTTTCATTGGAGAACTCCCAGTGGCACCCGGTGAGATTTGCATCCTGATTTATTTGTCATATATCCTTTATATCTCTAAATTCTTTATACCCCTCCAGTGGCCTCATGCATCTTTCATGGGCTCCTCGGCAGTGTTTGCAGGCCAGATCCAAACACATTTTACACGTCACGCTGCAGCTGCAACTCTTCTATTTCACCTTGGGTGTGTAGAGTGAATGAAAATTTTATTGTCTAGTGTCGTTAATTTTTTTTTTTTTTTCTCCTCATACCACCAAGTTTTTGGCGTTGTCAGTGTCATGAGTCGCCACCTCACAGGCTGTTTTTCTACACACACACACTCGCTCTCTGTCTCTCCCTCCTTCTTCTGGTTTGTGTTGAACTTTGAAAATTGCAAGAGAAGCATCTCTCTGACCTGGAAAGGCTGTTTTGTTGAGGATGAGTGACTGACACAATTAGGTGAATATGGAAATTATGTGTTGGTGCTACCCACAGGGCAAGTCAAGTCAAGACAAATTTATTTATGAAGCACTTTTAACAAAACAAGTTCATCACGGGGAGAGTTTCAAGAAAGTGAAAACTTCATTAGCAAAAATAAAAGAACTGTCATATTGGCAGTTGTTTGAACTGTGGTGACCCCTGACTCTTTGTGATTCACTTTTTTAAGGAGAGCATTGTTGTCACAGAAATTGTATCAACGTCCCCTTACTTTTTTTTTTTTTGCAAGACTATTTCCCTGTTTATTTCTGCTATTGACAGACAATGGCAAAAAGCCCTGAGGGAGATAAGTTTGTGACACGCTTAAATGTGACAATGCTTTGAACTGGCGTCACACAGACTTTACCCCCACACCACAGAGCATAGGGATAAAGATAAACATGTTTGTAATGGTGTAAATTTAATTCTCCATTTGGCATTGCAGTTACTCTCACCCACGCAGGATGGCATAAGGGAAAAGCATTCCCAACTGATTAATTCCCCAACAATTATTCCCCTATCTCCCTCTGTCTGTCTCTGTTGACACGTTGCCACTCCGAGCCGTTCCGCTGATTTTTATTTCCCCAACATGGGCACAAGCTAAGGCGCCGCGTACGTGGCGCACAATGTGGGAAATACTCCGGCCTTTTCCCCTGGATTGGAGCGCAGCATGTGGAGACAGATTGCGATGCTGGAATGTGCCACCGAGCCTTACAATCTCCATCTGCTTGGGCAAGCCGTGGATGAGCAGGGGAATGACGGAGGGATGGAGAGGCAGAGAGAGAGAGGAAAGGGGGCAGAATGATGGAGTGGCTATTAAATATACAGCAGGCAGCGAAGAACATGCGGGGTGTTGTTGGGAGGCTCTTGCATTATGGTGGCGCATCAGTGCTCCATCTCTTCATTTCTACTTTTCCTTCTATTTTAGTACTGTAGCTTCTCAGCAATGTCTTTACACTGTTTTTACAGTCTTTTTTTTCCATCGTTCCTGACTTTCTTTCTTTTTTCCTGCACTCTTTCCTCCTACTAGCAGCTTCATCTTCCCTCTTACTTCTTCTTTTTCTCCCTTTCTAATTTCTTATTCTTGTCATTTTTCTTTTCTCTCCTTTATTCATGCCATCTTTCCTTAACTCTCTCTTTCCAGCTGTCTTTCTTTCTTTTCCTCCATTTCCATTTCCTAACTTCCTTTCATCCTTTTCATTCTCCAACTTTTATACTTTTTCCTCATCCTTTTTTGCTTTTCTTTCCCTTATCATTTTCTCTCTTTTCCTTCTTCTAGTTCTTTTTGCTTGATTTTCCCCTTTGTCTTGTCCTTTCTTTTTTCTATCTGTCTGGTTATTTCTTCCAGCAATCTTTCCTTTTTCCTTCCATCATTCTTGCTGTTTCTTTCCTTTCTTTTAGCTATCTCCCTTCCTATTCATGTCTACTTTCTTTCTGCTCTTTCTTATGCTGCTCATTGGGATGTAAGGCAACCTATGTAACATAAATCAGAGATTAATCCCGCCACAGGGTTTAAATGGAGATGTTTTATTAGAATCAGTCCTCAAGTCCTCGGCGGTGGGTGGCGGGAAGCAGTTGATGTGAATTGAGTTGAGGCTAACCTCGATGTTAATTCAACCTTTTATGGAACGCTCTCGTGGTGGCGGGTGCGGGCGCTGTCTCAGGCTTCATGACAGCTCGCTAACGCAGCTCCGCCGAGGTGTCTCTGCCACATTTTCTCCCCGTTTGCCATCTAATTCACACGTCCCTGAAGTACACTTCTAAAAAATTGGATGGTAAAACATTGTGAAAACATCCTCAGATGACAGACCTACCATGGCGAGGGATGGGTGGGGCGAGTGAGAGGGTATGTGGGTCATGTATCTGTGTCCAGATCAGTTGGCAGATTTTTTTTTCTCTCTCTCTCTCTCTCTTTCTTTTTCATTCCGGCAGATTTCTTCATCAGGTTGGAGGGAAGGCGGCCTTCTGTCACGAAACACTGTGTGTGCTGTGTGCGGGGGGTGGAGTTAGGGTGGGAGGAGGTGGGTGTATTTGGGGGGCAGTGAAGGAGCCTGACTGGAAAACCGTGTTCGGCTATTTTTAATTCATGGGATACCACCTGGCTAATGGTGTTTCTGGATCCGCCAGCTCCCCGCAAGCCCAGAACAGAACCTGTTTCAAATAATCAGGCCTCCGCCAAATACACTGAAATTATTCATGAAGCCTGCATTACGAGCCGTTGATCATAATATTCGAATATTAAAACAGTTCGGGAATGTCAGGTAGCATTAGGATGCATTGATGGCAACACAAACAGCTTATGTAAGTCATATGGGAAAGTAAGGCAGAGTTCTTTTTCTTCCTTTAGGATTTTGTTAAATATTCTACAGTAAAATGTGTGGAGTGAAGAAAATACAAATACATTTTTTGCAATATTTAACACAAACATAAACACACAACTATCAACAATAATGCTATGATGTAAACATAAAATATATAAGACAGACAGAACTTTTCTTTTGACGAACATTAAGAGGCTCTGCAGTCACATGGGTCCCATTAAAAACATATTGCTTTATCTAAAATTCTCCCTCAGTGGGTCATAACAACATTGTGATGTCAACATTACTGGAAATGTTAACATAGTCATGCTGAACTTACAGTAACCAGCAGGCCACTGATGTTATCCTGCCCATTGATTTCCTCTGTGGCCCTAAGTACTGACGGCTTCAGCTTAAGATAGCACGAGACCATAAAAGGCAGATTGACCAAACGCAACATCATATGATTATATGAAATATTGATAAGAGTGGTCTCCTCTCCCATCAGGCCTTATGGACAAATAAATGGACAACTGACCAGCCCTGGCTGGACTCTAGCAGCTTGTGTAATGAACCAAGGAGCATAAGAGCTGCACATAGTGGAAAATACAGCTGAGATTCAAGGATGAAAGCTTGTCTGGTGCAGATCTTTCTGATATATTCTCTCTTTTTATTTGAATTTATTTTAGATAATAATACACATTTATTTAAATGCTGGGCTGAGAACCAACATGAGCTGACAGGCTCCATTCTTACACCATAATACTGTTGTGCATTATAATAATATTATAATAATATCTCACTTATGAAAAAGTTTTTCTTAGCTACCCAGTGTGTTAAAATGAAAACAGATTAGGTCTTAAATGTAGCATATAACACGTGTTAAATGTCTGTTTAAGACTAAATCAAATATAAATTGCTGGATTTATTTGCCAGGCCAAGTTGACTTTTATCTGAGTGGATGTAATTATATTGAATTGAATAAGTAACTAGATGAAAGAGTAAAAGTACCTGCTCTATGTGAAAAGTGCCCTGAGATAACTTCTGTTGTGATTTGGCGCTATATAAATAAAATGGACTTGACTTGCCTTAAGAATAGGAAGATGGGTAGATAGACTGATAAGCCAATTAAAGATCCTCTTTTTATATATATATATATTGCTTGCCTAATCAAATTACATGCTTGCTTTTCTCTAAGCAATTGTTGTTCTGCCACACAAATCAAAACAAGCAGCAACAGAATTCATTAACACTGAACACAACTCATGTTTCGGACAGCTGGATGAGGGAGATGAGATAATGGGGTTTGTAATTATCAGAGAAAAAATGTGGGTTGTTATCAAAGCAGCAGGGCGGCGCATCAAAACGTGTGGCTGCACACACACACACACACACACACACACACACACACTAATAAAGTGATGGACATTCACATTAATGGCCCCCTTTGGTATTTTGTCCAAACTTCCTTCAATATTTTTTGTTCAGTTAAGAGACACTGATATACACTACTCAACAAAGATGTCTTATCAGAGATGTTTATCTTGATTTATGCTACAAAGGGTGTAAAATCAGAGTAATGAAAGATAAAGTTATCTGTCTAAGCGATGCTACGTCTGTCAAAGCGATTATCACAGCTGTTATCTAGTTTATCAGAAGCTACTGCAGTTACAGTAAATAGAGTACAGGGCGAGTGTCGCATCACTGCAAAACGTCAGCTTTTCATTTACAAAGAGAATAATTTCAGATTGATAACCCTTCATTGCAAAATTTCGATGGATTTTGAATAGATTTCTCAAACCCATAAACACATGAAACTTACTCAGGCTAGAAAGGACCGTGTCAGTCTTAAGTTCAAGTAAAAAACAGCTACATTTTCTTTCGTTGACATCAACAGCAAACACTATTTCAACTTCCCAAAGAGCGTGATTCATTAGCTGCACATAGCTCAAACGACAGATAGGGGAAAAGCAGTTTTTAACAAGCCTTTAGTTGTTGAGGGGAATAAGTGTAAGCATTCTTCCATCAGCTGCACACATTCCTCTGATGAGACGATAGTGGCTAAGACGTTTATGCAAAGATGCAACCTCACGCTTTCAACTTTCCCAGTCACATGGACGACAACTTTGATGCCATATTAGATGTGAAGCAACAAACTTGATACGGGTATTTACCAACAAAGCCTTATTCTCACTTGTGGGTGGTGCAGAGTAAGAGGATTAGGTTTTTTTTTTTTCTTTTGCTGTCAGGGTTTAGAGAAACTACAACTTTTGAATTTAATTGTTGTTGTGTTGTCTTAAACACAAGAATCTGGCTTCATGCTGTATGGACTGAATGCTACCAATATTAGGAAAGAGCCACTTTAAAGGTGTATATACATAAACACTTAATTTGTATTAACAATTTTTAAACTCATTATTCCATGTTCTACTGTAACTAATTCAATAAGTTATCCACTGCAAAGGCTGATATATTTTAGTGCTGCATTGATGTGCGTGATGACGGCATTGCTAACTCTTTCTGCTGTTTCAAGCTACATACTCAGTTGTTTTCTGACTGCTCCAATAAGAAAAAGAATAGGCTCTAACCAATAACCTGCTGAGGCCTGCAGGGCATAGTTGTTGAAGTTATGCAGAAATACCAAATGAAATAATAAAACAGAATAAAATTCATTCATTTTTGCCCCTGCAATATTACATTTTACTGGTATTTTATACATTTTTGAGCCCCCTGTTTGATTTCTGATCCTCAGGAAAGTCATTTTCCAATACATTTCCACAATTTTGGGTAGAAAATCTGATCTGAACTTCAGTGTTTATATATTCAGTATTTCTTAAAGATTTAATAAAACAAATCCATTTAAAAATGTCTCATAATTGCGCCTTTTTAAAAAAGTTTTTTGTCCTCGTTTCCCATTTGGCTTCAGCCTCTAACATTTAAAAACTCTTGGACACTTGCTAACAAAGAAGAGGGAAGAGAAAGACAGAGGACGACGAAGAGGAACTGGAGTGAGGAGGAAGAGAAGAGGGTTGGGGTGGGGGAAGAAGGGAGGGAGGGGGGAGTGGGGCAGGAGGGGCTGTGGCAGATTTTTTACCTGAAGGCAAAAGCAGGCAGAGGAACCCGTAGGTTCAGCAGGGAACAGCCGTACCCGCCCCAGTTCCAGGAAGGCCCTCTCCGCTGTGATCCATTATTCAGCAACAAGCACAATTAGCCTCTGTCAAGCTATTTTTACACGCTCTGATAAGATAGATTCAATGTACAAAAGAATGTGCAAAGCCCCCCCTGCTCCCCCCTCCTGCACATCACCACTTATTTATTTATTTGGCACGTTAATGCGTTAGAATGGTATCGATGTAGCTTTTATCCCTTCACTTATTCATCAGGGCTTTGAGAGAGTTTGTTTAGAGCTGTTTAGTCAGGCATCATCGTCAAAGCTGGAGGGATGAGATACGTCAAGTCATCTCATCTATCTCGATGTAATGATATGCGGGCATAATTTCTGTGTTTGAATGCAGATGGTTGGCATTTGAAAATGAATTGACCTCAAGGACCTTAATGAGCACTCAGCATTAAAAGCAGAACGTTAATACTTGCCACACTAAGTGCAGGTGGCCATTTGCAGAAGAAGCTGACTTAAGCTACAGTATGTCCAAGATGGGAGCTTGTCAGATTGTTCCAAGCTGCTCCTGAACACCCTTAAATGCATCTTAAGCCTCTGTATCGAACACACTTGATTGTTCCTGACTCCTTTTTTTGGCCAATAAAACTTAAGTGGTGTGCTGTATGCCAGCAGTGTTTGAGTGTTGATGAGTGTAGATAAATTTCAGCTTGTGTTTAGTTTAGCTGTCTTGCGTGCCATCGCTCTGTCTTTTGTGCACTCGCTTTCTCTTTTTTTTTAAAGATGTCTACCCACAAACCAACAGCTTATTTAAATAAAAATACTAAAAAGATTTTTTTTAAGTGTCCATAACTTAAAGTATGCCCCCTGCTCAGCGTCAAGGTGTAAAATATGTTCAGGAAATGGGGCTTTGCTTCAGATTAAGCGTCTCCTAGGCTAGTTCCTGTCATAAGCATAACTTAAGTAGTTAGTATAGAATGCTGCACTGTATCATTATTCATGATGCTGTATTGTAATGGAGAATAAATGTATGATAAGGTTAGGCTGGAGAGCAGAAAGCGCCTGAGCTCTCTCCACATTTCAGAGCTTTATGTGCAAATTCTAGATGTTCGACATAATTCAGTTCAAAGTGGCTCACCTGCCATTTTCAAATTGGGAAATGAAATGATTTGGCTGCGGTACTCTTTACCTAATGACACTGCTTCTGTGTCTCCTTCATTTTCCCCGTTTTACTTCATCACTTCCTCTGAAAACTTTGTGTTTGGTCACGGCTTCGGGCCTCGGGCAGTTTTGCTTTTCTTTCTTGAAGTGAGATGAGGATTTTCTTTGCTCTTGTCACACACTCCCATTTTTAATCGGACCATCATTTTATCTTAATAAACGTTAATTTGATGAGATAGCAGTTTGGAAGCTCCTCTATCTATGATCTGCTTTGATATCCTGGCTGACTGGGAATAGATTTCCTGTATATACACAGTACTGTGTAAGAAAGCTGCTTTATAATTCCCTGCATGGAGAAGGATTTGTTTCAAATAAATGATAAATATACAGGTAAAGAACTCAACCCTGGGTCTTGATTGAGGAAATCTGACCAGGCCTGGACTAAATCACTATACTTTCTAGAGAAAGTGGCTCAGAGTATTGAATTATTAGAGCCCAGAGTTTTTCCTGTGGGTAAGTAAAATTCAGGTCCGTCTTCATGTGCCCACATCTTTCCTTTGCCAATGCAAATGAGCCTTATACGGTACTTCTTGCATGTCAAACGCTGATTATAATTGCTGTGCATGAATACATGTGATATACATTCAGTTGTGTAAGATTGATACCCAGCACCTGACTTGTGAAGTCAGCGCACCCATCCAGTGCAGGGCAGGCAAGCACTTTCAAGATGAAAAGATATTGCCTGATCTATGCATTACTAGTGATCTTTTTAAGATCACATGCTGTCCTATTAGCATGAAACTAAAGACGCATCATGATTAGCTCTCATTAACATGAGGTATTCCTTAACAAGGTTGTTGGCACATCCCAAATGTGCGCTTTGACCCCATGTTACAGGTGCTGTCATTGCACCAGATCAGGCAGGTAATTAGGCTACTTAAATGTGTGTGTGTGTGTGTGTGTGGAGGGGGTATTAGTGGGGTTCATTAGCCCACCCTCCCGCTTATCCACCCCTTTACCCAACCCCAGCTGGTCTTTACAAGACCTCCCTCCCCTTTCATTCTTTGCCTCCTCTCTCTTATCTCCAGCAGTGTTACCCCTGACCCCCTTATTCGCCCCAGCGGTGGGGTGGATGGGGTTAGGGGTGTGTGTGGAGGTGGACGGGTGCATCCATTGGGGGTGGCTGATCAAAGCCCCGGGGATCCCCAGGGAGGACATATTCAGAGGCAGGAGGGAATTTAAACAGGGGTCTAAGCCAGGAAACCAGAGCTGAGGTGAGAGGCGAGGGGGTTGTTGTGGCTGTTTCGAGCCCAGGAGAAGGGCAGCCCCGTCTTTAATCCCCCTAATGAGGGAGGGGATCTCACCAAGGCTGCTTTCACCTGTAAAGGGTCCTAATGTGGTTTGCATGGTGATAACCCTTGAAAGCTATTGGTTTTTTAAAAAGGGCATAAGAAGTGTGAGATGTGAGAAATCTCTGGATTTGTAAGAGCAGCGTGAAGTGTATTGAGGATGACAGAAGCATCAGAAACAACAAAGTGGTCTCTGGAGGCTGACAATATCCTGTGTGTGTTGATGTGTGTGCATACAAGTGTCTGTCTTTGGAGCTGAGCCTCTCTTTGAAAGTGTCTGTGCACGTTGCGGGCCGTGGTGCAGCTCTGTGTGCGCGCCTGTACAGTATGTGTGTGTGTGTGTGTGAGAGAGAGAGAGAGGGTGTTTTTGGCCTGTTGTGTGTCTGTGTGTGTGTCCGTGTGTGTTCCGTCACATCAGAGACATGACAGGCGCGAACGCTGATTCAGTCTGGCGGTGGTAGCGTCTGAAAGCGCCAGGGAACCTACCGGGAGCAAATGATATTCATTGGTCTTAAATGCTCGGGTTGGCCGGTCGGCCTTGTTGCAACCGCCGGTGTCATGTTACATTATGACCTGAAGATGACGTGGGACGCCACTGCTCCAAAGAGAGGATAGAGAGAGAGAGAGAGAGAGAGAGTAGAGGAGGAGGAGGAGGAGATGCAGGCGGGGAAGGATGAGGAGTGGCGGCTGCTCAGCTGAGGTCATTTAAAGCTCTAATCCACCGTTTTGTTTGCTATGTGCAATTTTGGTGCACTGACACAGATTCTTGAAGAGTGTAACTTCAAATTCAGACATTTTAATATGTTTCCACTTATTTTCTGCTTATTTTACTTTTCTTTATGTTTTAGTGTTTTATTTTTTCCAGTTTAGTTAAATGTATTTTTCACAATTTACTAGAATCTAGTTTATACTTTGTTGTTTCCCATTTCTTTGCTGTAAATGATCTAAATGATCTAATCTACTTTAGAGTAGGAACCTGTTATTGACTATAAAACTTAACTCATGCAGTAATCTGGACATTGAACCTTCAACATGTCTTTGAATCAATTAACCGAAGATAGAATAAAACATAAGTACAGCCAGTGTGGGGAAGTAGTGCGTCAACAGGGGGTGCTGCGCAGCAGTTCAGTGGATTGCTGCTTCAGCCTTTGAGAAAATTTCGACACAGCAAGTATTCTACAAGTTATTTAACATATGGAAGTGTTTTACATTTTATCTATTTTTAGATTGTCGGTGTATCTGCTGTGTGTGTGTGTGTGTGTGTGGCTTTTTCACGGGTGTGTCTCTGTCTCCTGCTCTCTTTCTGTGTGTGTTCGTGCCGAACCAAAACATGGTTTTGAGGTCAGTTTGAAGTGTCTGGTATCTTCTGCATCTCTTTCAGAGCTTAACCCTGGATTTTATACTAAAAGATGAATCAGACTACATTTTCAGATCTGATTACCCATTTATTAGGCTTCTGACTGCAGAGTGTGTACAGTGTCAACAAAGACACTGATGCCAACATCTGTTTGAAAGGAATGGCTGTTATTTCTATGTGTTTGTGACTATGAGCAGAGCAGAAAATGTGTGATGCTCCACAGATAATGAATGAGAGACTGAACTTTTAGGCACAAAAGGTGGTTGTTTGAGTTTGTAAACCTTAATGAGATTATTTAATTGTCGCGATGATACTGAAGAAGAGCTGTTCTTGGAGTCAACATTAGTTTTATGTCTTAGTGTACAGTATATTCATATACACTGAGTGGATGTGTGTGAACCAGAGTGGCTACACAAGGAAAGGGAGGGAAAAAAATCAAATATGAGTGAACGTCATTGTTCAGAGAAAGAGGAAAACTACGCAGCCCGGCTGGAAAGCAAACAAAAAAGCATTTGTGCCAAAGAAGAGAAATCTTTATGAAGACAAAACAATGGTGTCAAGCTAAAACAAAGGCAGCGTTTATTGGTTTGTGGCACTGAATGGCAGAGGTTTGATTGTGTGCATAGGGGTGGGGGAACAGCTGTGTGGCTTTATAAAAACGAGAAACTGAGATCCTCCATTGTCAGTCCATACCTTGGGCATGGATCAGTTTTGACAAAGCACCATTATTCGCCGTCACCTTGCTCGTGTGGTCAGATAATGAGGATGTTTTCACAGGCAAACAGAGAAGCAGACTGAGAGAGTCATCAAATAAAACAATGTCACTGTGGAGCCAGTGTTTGGAGTTGCTGCTGTAAGAAGGCAGAATGAATGGATTTGTCTCCACATTTTGTGTGGTGATACAGTTTTTCTGTGGGTTGTTTGTGCCTCTGCCAATGTTGACAGGCTCAGTTTCATTCCCGGCCTTGGCTCGACTTTCTGCCAAAGCTTCTGCTGGAGTCTATTAAAGCGTTGCACTGCAGGACCTATCGCCCGCGACCATCAGCTGCACAGATCCAGACATCTCTGGACTTAGTGGGATATTGAAAACCAAGTGGGATTTCCAGGAGAATCGAGGAAGTATATTGTAAAGTACATAAAACATGTGACTGTAAACAGCTCTAAAATGTTTTGTGAGTCAATAATGTTGGAGATAAATTAGCTTGCTCCACTGGACAACTTTGCATGTTTGCTGCTCCAAATGGTAATAAGGGATACGTTTGAAAAAAATCCCAGAAATCCTGTAATGTCTGACTGCACACAGCAACACTCACTGATGCCAAAATATAACAAAATGGAGGAAAAAGGCAAAATATCTAGTTGATGAGTTTAGCTTTTTGTGGAAAAGGTCCATTGCTACTCTTAAAGTCTTGATTTGTCAGTTCCTGGAGAAATATACATACCAGTCACCGGAATTTTATCTTAAGAAAACTGTAAATTGCAGCCCAGCTTTGAGATTTAGGCCTTTCCCTTTGGAGTGATATTCTTCATGCACTTGAGTCATGCACTCAGTTTCTTTACTATTCCATATTTCTACATTTCTCTCTTGTTGTTTTCCTTGACTCTGGCAGATTTGACCTCTCCTTTAACCTCCGAATCAGTCAGGTGGATGAGCTAGCTCTACAGCTAGCACCCCAGTATCCCTCTCACACAGTCTGTGCACGTCTAGTGCTAGCCGTTAACCCGAGCATCTCCTCGGCGCTGCAGCTGCGCCAACATCTGTGCTCTGTGTCTTCTTCGTCCGCCCCATTCCCTCCAATAACCTGCCATCCCTCTGACGGGTATGAATAAAGGAGGGAACAATCTGGATACTCAGTTGCACAACCTGCCGCTGGGACTCGGCACATATCAATAATACATTAACCAGGATGCACCTTCTCTTTAGTTCTTTGCATCGTATTTTGGAGTTGGGACATTATACCCTGGCAAAGTGACAAGGTGCTTTTGTTTTAAGGAAAAGTGCTAAAACAGTGAGACAGTTCTTTAACTTTGATTGCTCTGCTTTGTTTTTCATGCATACTTAAAATTCACTCTATTTAGTGACTTGAAAAGTACCCACAATGGAACAAAAGAAGTTGTCCATGAAAATTACCGTCGTGTGACTCTACATCTGTCAGTGACACAAAGTGACAATTATTAAAAGGGACATATCATGCTTTTTGTCATTTTCTGTTATTTATATACTGATATGATGTCGGATGTCTGTGTTAAACATCGTCAAAGGTCTAAAACTTGAAGTTGAACGTATGTAAAAATGCTCCCTGCAAGTCAAAATTGGATTTAGGCTCGAACATGTACAGATGTATTTGAGAAGTAAAGAGTTAAGAATGAGGAAAAGAAAACCTTACTACTACTGTTTGTTTACGTAGCCTCCCGAGCCACCACAGGTCTGCCACGGAGCAACTTCCAAATCAAGAGGGGGGCCTTAAAGAGACAGGAGCTAAAACGGCCTGTTTCAGACAGAGGCTGAACTGAAGGGCTGCATAAAGAGCCAGTATAAGATAAATAAGGAGTTTTTTCGAACTGTAAATCATGCAAAGATATTCAATTAGAGCTCCAGATTATAAATACAGACCTGGAAATGTGCACAACTTATGATACATCCCCTTTAATAAGTGTCTCAGTGTACTTCTCATCATAGAGCAAACTGTCTATTATAGGGAGCAGTGAATGAGTGAATGAGGAAGTGATTTTGGTCACAGCCATTATAATAGCTGTCTGAGGCTAAATGTCTGAGTCTAAGTGAATTTACTGTTGGGCTAACTGTCATGTATTTTACTCTTTTTACTTTTACTCTTATATTTAGTTTGGGTACTTAATGTAGATCTTTCAATGGTGATACTTCTGCCATGAGTGACAATGCTTGGCTATACTTTTGTGAATCCAGTTTCTTTGGTTTTCTACTGTTACTATTAAAATAACGTCTTATTTGTGGAATCTCATTGGAATCTTGTTGTCCAGTGCTGTTTTCACAGTTTCACAATTGCTTCCAGTAAAAACCTCAAAGGTCAACAGCTGTCTTGAAACCTTTATTGGAAGTTGTTTAGCTCACCCACACACACAGTGAGGGCAGAAGAACAAGAGACACAAATCACATTTTCACAAGAGAGTAAGTGAACTCTGGAGTATTTTAGCAGTAAAAATACCAATAAGAGGGGATGTTTTTTAAAAGTAGCATTGATCATGAAGTGAGTTTTCACAGCCGCCAAAAATCTTGATGAAGCATCTGGCAAAGTAATCAACAACCTAATTATCTTCCTGCAGAAACAGTAATTTAGTAAACAGTAATAGTAAGTAGTAATAAAGTAAAATATAAATAAAAGTGAATAAATAGTAGTAATTTTTCAAACGATTGCACATTACATATGGTCTAGATTTGTGACAGAGATTTATTAAAAAGCACAGGAATTATTTAAAAATATAATTATGAACGAACTGCTGGGCTTTTTATTGCGAAATGAGGAAAAAAAAACTGCTATTAAATCCTCTTTGGAAATGTATTATTTGTTTGTTAGGAGCCAAGAAAAGCACAGTCTTACCCTGCATGATACTGCGCTTGGTAAGGTTACAT
This sequence comes from Scomberomorus guttatus, assembly GCA_038419695.1. NCBI lineage: Eukaryota > Metazoa > Chordata > Actinopteri > Scombriformes > Scombridae > Scomberomorus > Scomberomorus guttatus. The sequence continues at coordinate 6,620,650 of CM076458.1, forward strand.
GCTGAAAAATCCCTTCCAGTTGCATCTTGGCACTGCACAAATTGGCATGTAGGCGGGACCATGTTAATATGGTGTGAGACTGCTAATGGCTTTATGATTGGATAATTAGAGGAAGGTGGGTAATTAGGAGAGTAGTCTGTGCTTGGCTTCCCTGTTGGAGTGAGTAGGAACAGGAAGACTCCCTGCTGGCTGTTGAAGGGTGTTTATGTGTGTGAGTGGGTAAGTGTGTGTTTTTGGATGTCATTGCTACCGGCTAATAGTATAAATCCTCGCTGTGCCAGTTCAAGATTCCAGACTTTTAAAACACGGTAATGGTGTGATGTAGAAAATGAGAACCTGTGGCTCACACTGGATGTGTGGCAAATGTTATGCGATGAAGCCTTTAAGGAGTGCACGTACAACTGAAAACCATAAGGTTCATTTGTGCAATTTTAGTTTTTATACACAGTGAAACTCAAAAAGTTTTTTTCCTTGACAATAGCCCCTGAATTTGATTTTGTTTTATTGTTTTATTTTTATCATACACATTTATTTTTCATTTCCAAAATTTGAAGAGCTTTGTGCTGTTGTCAAGGCGTTCCTTTGAGAAGCTGAGTAATATAATTACATTTTTTTTATTTGCAGTGATGTTAAACAAGGACAACCATGAAAAAAACAAGAGGGAAACCAAAACCACATCTGAAACATCCAACTAAATTCAAACTTATCCTCAAATGTCAAATGTTCTCCTTGTGAGACCAAAAAAGAGATGATAATAAGTGGTGAGACTGTTTGCCATGTTTTGCCAAAAGACAAAGCAGAAAGGTGCTAATCCCTGGTGAGAACCAGACAACTTAAGCCCACCTTTTCCTCACATGACGACATCACCCAAATCAAGAGCCATTTTCCAGATTAAATGATCTCATACTGTATTCCTACAGACGAGAATATGATTCAGGGAAACCGAATCCGAATTTTGCAGCATTTTCACTCCTCGCGGTCCCCCTCAGTTCACCGGTCCACACTGCTGCTTTAAGAGCGTGTTTTTAATTCTTGAGAAAATGACTGTGAAGCTAACGACTTCTCCCTCCGCCCGTCCACCATCTCCAGACATCATTAAAGCTAGGCTATAGCCCCGGGCTGCACATGAACCCCTTCTTCAAACTGTACACTTTATCCATAATTCAGCTATCTTCCCTGAATTATTCAAGCAAATAGTGGGGAAAATAATGGAGTTCACTGAATCTTACTTACACATAAAACTATTTTAATGTTGATTTGAATTTTTGAGGCTTTCTGACGCGGTGAGGGAGGGGGCTAAGTAGCACGTGTGGCCTCTTTTGCCTCAGTCCTGATCAGGGGGCAGGGGAGGATGGCTTGGCTCATGAACACATTAGGGGGGGATGAGGGTGGTAAATAAATGAATTTTGAAATATACACACACGTGCATGAGCATGGAAACACTGTAGAGTTTTACACATGCAGAAACACTTGTTCATAAGGTGTGAAAGCAAACCAAAGTAAAATGTTAGTATGTGCTCTTTGTAGCATTTCAAAATCATTTTATAGTTTGATTATTGTAGCCCACCAAAATATGCCCTGAAATAATTAATCAGTGTTGTGCAAAAATGTTCCAAATCTTCACAGCTGCACAAGCTGACATCACAAAATCATACCTAAACATTTACTACAAGTGATGACATGTGGCGTGACAGGCAGAGCTTCCTCTCTCTCACTCTGCCCTGGTATAGCCTGTCCACATGTTTAAAGGGGACAGGAGGGTAAATGTAGCAATGCCCCCTACTTGATACCATATCAGAAAAAAGGCTGAATTAACATTAGTTGCTTACTTACCATACCGTAAGCCCTGGTGTTAAATCATTTACTCCCTTTGGAGTGGGTAAGGCCATGCAACTTTTATCGCGGGAAAAGAATCAGAATTCCCCAGATAGGAGAAGGGTGGCTCATGCATAAATAAAGCGTACAGTACATGTTAGCACTATAACCTTGCTCAGGGGTTTTGCTGGAAGCATAGAGCGCATTACTGAGAGGTTTTATATGGTATCGTATAGAGGCTGTGTAAGCCCGTGCTTTATAACAGGGCCTTTGGTGGAGTGGGGCTGGAGTGGAGGAGAATGCATCTGAGGCAAACTCGGGAACTTGGGAGGACACGCAGGAGAATGTCCTTGGGTCATACACACCAACACACTTCTGTATATTCCCACTTGTGTTTACCCTCACTCACAGTCTTGACTGTCTCTGTTTTTGCCTTTGATAAGCCAAATGCATGTACATGCACACTGTAGGCTACACACACACACACTACTGAAAGCATCTGGTATCATGTGAATTCAGCACTTACCCCCTTTAGCTCCAGCACTAGTTACAGTGCAAATTTGAAAAGAAACTGAAGCAGAGACTGAAAATAATGCAAACATTTTATGCTAATAAGCCACAGACACTGAACTGATGATTGCTATTTGCAACACTGCCTTCTAAAAATTAAATTATTCTTCAACTTAACTGCATTAGCAAATATGTTTTGTGTGAAACATGAGGCTGTTTTTCATCAACACAGCAAGGAAAAGTTTATATTGAATGCATCGTCAAAACGGTCACTGTCAACATACAGTACATTTGTTTTCCTGCAATATCTGCTGGTGGTAACTAAAGCATGATTAATGTTTTCATGGTTATATTTACTACAACACAAAGCAGTTGGTTAATGTTGTGGAAAGATCCTGGTGTTTGATGCATGCAATAGTTTTCAATATTTCAACCAACTCCTTGAGCTTCGCTAACAAATGTTTCAGTCACCTAAACAAAACAAAACAAAACAAAACGTTGGACAAAGGACACACCCTCCTGTGCTTTGTATGCTCAGCCATCCACGTGGCCTTCTCCCTATGGCCTCTGCACCATGGCTTGGGAAAAAAGTAATTGTAATCCAAGCAGCAATTACTTTTCCTCCAAAACATATTTGGTAAAACAAATTAGTAGGATGCGTGCATATTTGGTAAGAAAACAGGATTGGCTGTTGGTTTTCTATGGGAGGATCATAGGGAACTCTTGGGGAGTAGGCAGTGATTCCAGAGCTGCCACGACCATTTAAATACTGAGAGAGAGGAGTATAGAAGACTATGTATATGATGTCTCAATGGACCATAAATAATGTTGCTCATACAACAAGAACAACAGCACTGCACTAACTGATATACTTCACTCCACTTCACTTCACGTCGGTGGATTTTGTGTTCAGTACTGTGGTCATACGGATGATATGATTTGCAAAAAGAGATATATGACAATGTACCTGCTGCGCCTGTAAACAATGCTGTATGCATTGGCCATAATGCTATTTCTGGGGTTAGCTAACCTGCTTCCAATTCCACAACTCTCTGTGATTTCTGGCTTTACAAAACTGTAAGTTGTTTTCATTAACTACTATTTTGGCAGTCTTAGAGACACTCATCTGCAAAAGTCAGCATTGCTAGCATCACAAAAAGCAAACAAACACACAAAATAGATGTTCAGATGTGGTTTGACTGTAGTCCAAAAAGGGCTCTTGTGGTTTTCCTGGGGATCTATGAGTGAAGGATGAGCTTACACCACTCTAGTAGCTCTGGTTTTTTACTGATTCCTACCATTTAACCCCATATCTCTCTCCCTGCGTATCTCTACATGGATGTATAGGATGAGAAAGAAACAAGGGACAGGGTCACAAGAGGAATGGAGCTGTATATGTGGGAGGAATGAGGGATAGAATGACTGGGGTGTAAAGAGCAGCGGAGAGAAGGGAGCAAAAGATCACAGCAAGGTGGAGAGGAATGAGACCCAGACGTGAGAACTAATTTGACACATTTGCCCAGAATTCCAGCACCGTCTGCCACTATCAACACATTTACCCTCTTTGTCTTGTTATCGAGGGAGATGAGGCCTCTGAGGTCCAGCTTAGGTCTGGCAGATCAAAGAAGGTGCTTTTACAGTACAGGCAGTCATCCAAATGCACAATCTCTCTCTATTCATATGGAGGAGAAAGAGAGATAAGGCTAAAGAAAAGTGAGACTGACAGTCATTTTCCTGTACTGGGTAGGGGGTAAAATGTGAGTACATTGTATTTCACCATATTGGAAGCATATGCGGTTTCTCCTAGTTTCTGCCTGCTGTCTGTTTAGATCCCACTGTGTCTTGTCCGCTGTGAATGCCTGTATTTTACAGTATTAAAATAACTCAAAGAAAAGGATACATAATGGCATTCTTCAACTTTTTATTATCATCACTTCCAACTTCCAGTGCAATAATGAAAAAGCCCATTTAGAGACCCTCTTAAGAAAGATGATCATTGATAAACACTGATGTCTGTCCTGTCTGCTAGGAATCCAGATGTGGGCATGTTTTTGATTGAAAGCTACCATATCCAGCTTTTTGCTTTGAGTCAAGTGTCTCCTTGTACTGCCTTACTCCCCCGTAGATGGTCAGATTCCTGCCACAACATTTGCCATACACCTTGAAGAGCTGTCTACCTTGAAATGACATCTAATCTTAAACTGAGGCGACCGGTGTTCATGAAGCCACTGCCGACACTGAAGCAGCAGATGGTGACTACATCCACTTTGCAGTGAGTTACGCTATTGAGAAGATGCAATCGCATCTGTGGACCTGCACATTGAAGGACTTTATGGCTTATCGTAGGTCACAGAGGCGCCGTCATGCAGACCTGTGTGTTATTGAAGCTGATTGGTTGATCCAACTCTTGTCAGAACGTGGGATCAGAACAGAAAAGAAAAGACAAATGAACTGTCTGAAAGGCCACAAGGTCACAGACAGACACAAGTTTGTTGTAAATTGTTCTATGCTATTATTTAATTGTTGCATATAGCAATTAAAGTTTAACTCCAACTAGGATTTTAGTAAAATGTTCACACAGACTCGGGATGCAACTCTAGATTTTTGGCTCCAGGTTTTTTTCTCCATGCCTCACTGTTGAGAAAACAAATGTGTTAGTTTGATAAACCAAAGTGTTGGACAATCTGAAAATTGAAAAACATGACACCAGGCTAACACAGGATGAAGGCTCACAGGAGCAGATTTCCTCGCAGCGTCTGGGAGAAAGCTCTGTATCACCAAATCACAATCTTTAAATAACTGTTAAAATCTTAGCAGTATACTATGTGTCCTCTTGTGTGGACATTACACTGTTACATTATTAAGGAACTTAAGCAAAGCGCAGCACAACCCAGTCCCAAAATATCCAAGCTGCTGGTGAATTCCATTGACTGATCCAGACTAAAACTGGAGGGGCTTTGTCGCTGCAGCTACATGTTCTCACTAGCCCAGCCTCCTATTAGCAACCTTTGTCTCCTCTAATGAGATATTCACTGTGAAATGTTAATTACTAAACACAGGGCCGAGTGGCTTCCAGTACTGACCCCATTCTGATTCAACTTAATAACAATTACTGTAGTTCTCCACAAAAGTGGGTTAGGAGAAAATGAGGTTGTACGGCGACGCACAACTCAACTACTGAAACAAAGGAAAACCTATTGTCCAAGTGTTAGATTGAGAAATTCATCACAATCAAGTGTCTTCCATGTAGAGTGAATATCTATAACAAAATCAAAACAATGTGGCAATCATGATGAGGCAGGTTGCATTATTTTGTCATGCTGTCAAACATCACGTTGTTAGAGGCAAACAATGTGATCACAGTGTTTATACGGGACTGACAAGATTTTGTTGTTGGTGTAATCGCATGAGTAGGTGCGCACACATATTAAGATTCTCGAATGTGTGTGAGAGACAGAGATAGAGGATGTGTGTTTGCCTACAGCATGCGTAGGTCTCGGTGAGTGTGTGTGTGTGTGTGTGTGTTTACTACCAGTGGAAGATCGACAGCTATTTTCTCCTGTTTGTATGGCTCTAAATCCACGCGTATCTGCATGAATCCGGCCCTGTGTGCTTCTTAATGGCAAAGACCTTCTCTGTTGGCTCAGCTATGAATAACGGTAATTGTTCAGCCCACTCCCTGTCTATTCCCTTTGTGCCCCTGCCAGCTGGCATCTGGTGCCCGCCGACAATAATGTTCACCCCCCGCGCGCGCACACACACACACACAGTAACACGCACTCCTATACGCCTGCGGTCACGTGACCCTCCAGCTGTGTCCATATGACAGCTTAGTCCACACTTGGGTTTGTCACACCTACATGCATATACAGTACAAAGACATTTACACCCATGCATGTACACACATGCACTGATACTCGCAAGGCGAGTGTGTAACAGTACCCGCACTAATACCGTCTAATACCAGTAAATACACAAGTATGCAGCTACACACTCATGCACACACGCACACACACACAGACACAGAGCTCCCCTCCTGTCCTCTCAACCCCCAGTCTAACGTTTTCCAAATGATCTCATCAGATTAGCCCCAGATTGCTACCTATTACAGCCCTGCTACTTATTTAGCAATTTAGCTAGGGGGAAAATTGCCCCCGCTTGATGGCTAATTTTCAGAGGTGACATTTTGCCACATTGGGCTGCAGCGCTGAGGAGCCTGTTGTTGGATAGACAGGGGGTCCAGTTGTAGTAGAGCCATTAGGGCTAAATGATCCCTTTTGACTTGATTTACTGACAGGAGTCTTCACATTGTAACAAGTGTGGACCGAGCAAGTCTGGAAGGTGAGGGAGCTGAATGGTGGTGCTGTAGTTTCTTCAGTCGCTCTTTACTGTGTCTCAGTCTTGTCTTGGTCATGTGATATGGTCGCTCAGGTCTAAACATTCCTCCTGTGGGTTTTGTTAATTGTTTGATGTTAGCATAGCAGCAGTATGAGTCACAGTAAGTGCTGCATTCTGCAGTGTTTCCAGTCTTTAAGAAATGTGACATTTTATGATATTTTAAAACCTTTTGAAATCTTGGACTTGAGATATTTTGTGCAACATACTGGATTTTGATTTTCCACCAAAAAAGTGAGGTGAGTGTAATGGTTTGTGCTTCTCAACCAACTGTTATATGGAAAAAACAGCCAAAGTAGTGCAAATTAGTGCAATAAGACATGTCTGCTACAATAGTTACATCTCTATGAACAAAAGAGGACTCATTGCCAATTCTGGTATTCTTTTAAATGACATTAAGCGACATTAACCTCAAATATTACAAGGATTCAAAAAACACCTCTGCACCTCTCCAGCCACCCACACTAAGAATATATTTATCCCTGATACTGTAAGGTGCATTGGCTAATGGCATCTACTGCACCAAATGGGATATGTTATGCTGAAAGTGCATCAATAATCCTTGGTGAGTTATGAACTGACCATGATTATGGCCCCACGACTGCAAGAAATCCGTTTGAGGCTGTAAAATATAAAACCATGACATTATAAATATGCAGGCCATTAAAAACAGCCAGCTGACATTGCCAAAAATAACCCTGACACTCTGTCCAAGGCAGAAATATGGATTATCGCCTGATGCAATACAATTCTCTTTATATCATTCATGATTTGGAAAACTCCCTCTGCTCTCATTTATAATGAATGGAAACACCTTATATACAGTGTGTTTTATGATATCCTGATGATGTCCACAGAGGGCGGCTTTATTGTTGTGTGTGTATTTTTCTCAACTGCCTTTGAGATTATTTGTCGATTGGAGGTGTTCAAGCCTGAACAAATATGATCACATGGGACTACTATTGACACAACACAAGACATCACTGAAGTGAACGTATTTGAAATCCTGCATGAATCAGCACCGCTCTAATTTGTGATTTTACAAATGGAAGATCCTGTGCAAAAGTTATAATGTTCTCACAGAAAATATCTTGTTCTTTTCTCTTTTTATAAAAATACAGGCAGCAGTGGAATCTATATACAATAAAAAATAATAATAAAAATAATAAAATATTGTTCTTTTTCTAAAAAAAATTCCTTTTCTAATCCATTAAAATGCAGACGTGGAATAGATGAAAAACATTGACAAAACAATCTCACCACAAGGTCCCTTTAGTTGTGGAACTTTTGATCAAATCACACGATCTTGCCGCAGCAGAGTTGTCCAGTTGTCATTTGTAGAATTGTAGATGTTTTATTTTTCTGAGCATTATAAAGAGTAAAACGTAACACTATTCAGTCTGTTTCACCACTTGGGTGTGGTCAGAAGTGTGGTCTTTTGCATTTGTAACCACACCCAACAGTGACGTCAGTGTCCTTGAGTACGTCTGCACATCACTGCGTGATGAGATTAAAGGTTCCTTCTTGATCTTGGAAACAGTAGTTGACAAAACAATCTCACAACAACGTCCAACATCTTTTAAATCCATTTTTAGCAGAAACATCAGTTTTTGCTTGGCTAAATCAGGAAATTAAAGATATAAAACACCCCCCCAAATCCCGATTTTATGCTGTTGTGTGCACAGCATCAGTGATAACCAGCAAATTCAATTAGGCTTCACAAATGAGTCCAGAGGTTGGAGGGTAATTCCTTAATTACCTGAGGTCCTCACATACTACTTGCCCCATGTGAATCAGACTAAAGACAATGAAAGACAGAAAAACAGAGATAGCAGCATCCTTTCTGCACACTGATTACCTGCACTGAGGCATTAGTAGAAGCATAACAGCGGCATTATGGCCCTAATGATGACCAATTTGAGGACCCCTGAGAACCCCAGCTGTGTCCAGGGCCAGACATATTGGCCCATGATGAGCTAAACTAAGCCTATTTACCCATGCTCTTTCTCCCCAGCCTGTTACAGCCAGCCACACGCAAACACATATGCATAATGGAGAAATAATGGAATCTCCTAATAATTTGTTTGGGCCAGGGAGGAAAGCAGAGGGACGGAGAGTCGGGAGTCTGGCTTTCTAAATGACATGCCCCTGTGGCCTAACACGATTAGAATTTAAACTATGAGACCGCCGAGCCCTTCTTCAGGGGTCGAGATGAAATATTGAGATTGCTGCCATGGCTTTTGCTCTCTTCCCAGCTTCCCGCGACATTCCCTCACTCTGACACTTGTCTGCCAATCAAAGTGACGGACAGCTAACACGGAGAGAACAAAGACGAGGTCCGCTGAGCCAGTTTGTTTTAGTCAGTTTGGTGGTGAAGAAGGTTGAGTGACACCTCGACGCTTGGAGACACACTGGTTTACTGAAGTGATGTCCTGCAGTTTATTTAATGGTGGAAATGTTGTCAGACTCTGTGAGGTTCATCTGTAGGAGCTGCTGACAACCATATTTACTATCACAGAGCAGAAAAAATATTGATTTTCTTTTCTATTCTGTTTTTTTTCTATTCTATTTTATTCCTGCAACAAAGGTCTTCTCAACATAATCAATCAAAAATATAATAAAATATCTGTTCTATTCTATTCTATATTATTCAATTCTATTGTAACAACAAAGATCTTCTCAATATACACAGTCTAAGGCAGTTTTTCCCAACATATTCATGTTCATGTCACATTTTAAATGTCATTTTTAACAAAAATGTATTTAATGTGTAACATAGAGGAAAGTGAAGTGTGTTGGTTGGAGTTTCTCTCTCTCTCTCTCTCTCGCTCCCTCACACACACACACACACACACACCAGTCTTCCTCTAGGTCTCTCTATCGCTCCACCTCTCCCTCTCTCATGTTGGAGTATGAAACACAGAAACAGTGTTTGGCGCAGAAGCAGAAGCTCATGATTATTTGAATATTTTCTCCCTCATGAATAATACAAAATATTGCTACCCGGACGGGGCTGTGTACATGAGTGTGTGTGTTCCCATGTGACTGCATTGAGTGTTAATGTGTTGTATGTGCATACATGTGCACCTGTGCTTAAGCATGAACAAGGAACCAAGACAGTGTATTTGTGCATGCGTATCGATCTCTCCATCCTTTTTGCATGTGTGTTTTCGTGCACATGCATTCCATGCGTTTTAAGGTTTATTTGTGTGTGTGTGTGTGTGTGTGTGTGTGTGTGTGTGTGAGAGTGCGTAGAGGTTAAAAGGTTGCCAGTCTTCATTCTCCAGAGTTCCAGGCTGCCAGTGAACATATGTTTGTCTCTGTGATCTCTTGGCCCACCAGCCATACAGACTCACAGTGTGTGTCCCCTCAGACTCTGCCACTGCCAGGAGAGCAAACATGCTGATGTGGAGTCCGAGTGAAGACGAGGATCCGCATCCAAAGAGGAGCTGCAGCTCTAACTTAGTGGGTAGATGCTTGAGGTTTAAAGCCCCAAGCTGCTGTTTCTGTACAACACCCTTTCTGCCCACAAAGGGTGGTCCGCTATAAAACTGTGGGCCATGTAGTTGAGTGTGTATGATCCAGATTTGGTTATGGATCATGTGGGATCTACTTCATGGGCTGCAATTTGAATGTAGACCATGTGAACAATGATGGTTAGTCAGAAAAGCAGTTGCTGTATTTCTGGATCAGACTTTAACAGGTCGTCATCATGGCAAACAAATTATGGGATCTGATTCACAAAACTTTCCTAAGAAGAAAAAAGACACTAAAAGTAGATTTTTTCATAGCTTAAATCACAAAATCTAAAAGCCACTTTAGCCATGAGTTAATGTTAATGATTAACATTTACTCTCTGATACCTGGCTGTCTGACATATGGTCTATTTAAAGTATGCTCGTTCACTCAGAGTTTTCCTTGTATTGCAATAAATTTAAAATAGATTTGAAGGGTAATGTATTTCATTTATATTACAATAAAAAGCTAAGTTTAGTCCAGCTCATGCAGCTAACACCTGTAATAACGTCTTTATTTAAAGATTAAAGAAGAAGAATTTTGGTGCTTTCTTGTCGTTATAGTTGTAACTGCACCCGAAGACCACATATACTGTATATCATGCATCTTATATGTAACTTCTGACTTGACTGTGGTATTTGTACTTGAGCCAGAGTAGTGAAGTCATCATCACCTGCCATGTCTTTGCCACAGTTGGCTGGTTTTTGGCATCTGTATTGTGGGCCGTAATAATCCGGGGCAGTGTAAAGCCGACTTTGACAGTGTCAGACTCAGCTGGGTCTTTTCTGACTGTACTTAAAGCCAAACAGGAATGGGCATGCAAAAATAGTAACCCAACACATCAAAGAAAGTTAAACTCTTGGAAAAGTTGAGAGAGAGGAAATTTTGTCTGCTAATGTATTTATTTAGTTTCATTTGGTTTTAGGTTCCACCCATAACACAGCACAGGTAGCTTCAGTGTCTGTAAATATGATGTATGTGAATCGCAGCAGGGGTAGGGGTCCATGATCATCGTGAACAGGGTACCACATATTAAATTTTGCCAATTAAAGCTGCTCTAATCAATATTTTTTTATAGGCTTTCAGCATCTTTCAAGCTTGGTTTTAAGAACCACAACTTTAGTGTTTTTGCTCGCTCCCTTGGCTCTAATCGACTCAGTTTGCCACAGCAAGCTGTCGTTCATAAACCCCCCTATACACTACCTATACCACTACCACTATACAATACTCATGACCAGCTGCTGAACACAGTGGAGCATTTAGCAGCTATAGAGCCAGACATTTTTTCCTCAGGATTTGGTGAAGACCAAACCAGAGAAGAAGAAAGGAGAGTGAATATCAAACTGTATGCTGGCCAGAAACACACCTTCAAATAAGTGCTAATGTTGCTCAGTGTGTGTCACATGTATAAATAAGCAACTGTTAACATGGGTCAATGTTATTTACATCTTTTTGTGCTGCCCCAAGTGGCCCAAAAACAACTTCTTGAGTTTTACATGATTATGAAAAAGTACAGTAAGTACATAAATAAGATATATTACACACTGAGCCACTAGTTTTTACTACTACTTTTGTCTCCTTGCATAAATTCCTGGTTCCCAGTTGGCTTTCAAGTTTGACACATTTTTGAGGATTTACTTTTTGATGTGCTCAGCAGTGAGCAATGTTTTGCTGATAAAGTGATACTAACAGCAAAGTTGCAAGGTTGTGTAAAAAGAGGCAGCAAAGCTAAATTGCGGCGGTGGATAGGATCTGTCCAAAAACAAGGTAGAAATCATTTGTAGACTATCAGCGTTCATCATTTGCTTTGTGCCCTGGCTTCATTTTTGCTGATTACCTCTGCCTCAGCCCAATTGTTGCTTAAATGGTAGAGAGCTGATGTGAGTAACAATGTTTTGCGTGGGTCTTAGAGGAGTTAGGAACTAAAAATATACTGTGACGGATTCCCAAAAGTTGTAAAATGTAGCTTTAATAGTAGAAACTGGGGTGTGCCAAGATGGTTGGTGATGTGTTTGAACCACTGAAAGTACTTGAATAATTATAAAGTCACATTAGACTTGCCACTGTAACCACAAGCTGATAATCATCATAAGTATTGGGATTTTACATGTTGGCAGATTTTCTTTGACAGACTAACTGCTGGTTTTTCTGACCATGATATGGCTCCTATTACTCTGTAAAAACAGCAGAGGGAGAATAACTGCTGATCAACATTTACTGTTACAGAAGACCATATAGTTCTGTGGTTGTAGTTATCATTACTGGTATTTTTAATTTGGCCAGCAATACTTCACAAGGCTCAATAGTAAAGTTTGATTTTTAAACCCTCTTGTAAATATTTTGCCACAAGAGGGGGCTAGGATAGTTGTAGTTGTCCATGATTTACTGAAACTTGGTATGAAAACTTTTAACATAGTTAAAAAACAATCTCCAGAGACATCCTGAACGTCTTATTTACTTTTCAGTGTGACTCAGTTTTGTGTGCAGTTTATTTTTTCATTTTGAAGTGTTTAATCAGTATAGTTATTGTACTTTAGTTTACTGGTCTCATAGAAAAAGTTTCCTTCTCTGCCCGAAGCTCCTCTCCAAACTGAGGCACTCGCCCACTTCAGAGAGCTGTTTTGATAGAGACATTCAGCCTGCTTTCAGTGGGAGTCATGTCACATTTGTGCTAACTTAGCCTCAATACGGTCAGAAAGGAAGAGAGGGGGAAAAAATGGAGGATGGAGGAGGAGAGAAGAGAGGAAGAGAGAGAGCGAGAGATGGCCAGAAGACAAGAAAATAAAAGAGCTGTTCCTTATTCATCTGATTCTAATTTGGATGTAAATTGCAGGCTGATGTCACGGCGGAGCGGCATGTTGCTGGGTAATCACAGAGGAATCCAGTCGAATGAAGCCAGAAAAAAAAAATACTGCAAGACAGGTGCACAACAGAGCCGCTCAATAGAGCCGTCGTTTTATCTGCGCTATCTACCTCGCACACGACGGAACGTCGATGGCGGTGGATGCAGCCGCGCTCATACACGCCGTCATACAAGCACAAGCCTTGAGTTCAACCTGAAACTCAGGCATTGAGGCCTGGAGCAGCTGTTACTGCCAACAGCTAACTCTCTTTTCTTTCTTCTCCTCGCTTTGCTTCTCTCTCGCACACACTCCCATACAAATGCACCCTCATTCTCATTCTACCCTTTCACTTGTTTCCTTTTGTCCTTGCACCCTTTATTTATTTATTTATTTATTTATTTATTTATTTTTGTCTTTTACAATCCGGCTGCGCTGCCACCCCTCCACCCACACTGGCCCACGTCTGGGCAGCGTGCCATAGTCCTGGCCTCGGCCATCACATCTGCTGATGATAAGTTTAATTTCATTCAATTGCCGTTCATTAATGGATAATGATCCGCAGCCCGTTTATTTGTCGTGCCAAGGCAAAAATTTGACGTCTACTGTAATTGTTTACCTCTTGTAAATCAATGTGATGCCGACACACACACACACACACACACACACACACACACACACACACACACACACACTCACTCACTCCTCGGCCCTGTCCCCGACTGATGATGTCAGAGGTGGTTTGTGGGTTTTTGGGTTGGAGGCAGCGTATGGCTAAGTGACTGCGAGAGCCCCCAGTAATCCCTCTGTTCAGGATGGGGCCCGCTGGGGCCCAATGAAAGATGTAATAGGATCCCTCTGTATGCCTGCTTCCCCTGCATGGTTAGAGATTAACACTAGTGTCATATTCGGCTCTGTCTACCAGAGCTGGACCTCTCTGTCACACTTCCTAACTAGTCTGAACGTTTCACACGCTCAAGACTAAATATCTACATAGATTACTGTCATGTTTACTCATGATTCATGAAAATAATGTTAAAATTTAGAGGGACGAGACCTTTTTTTCACACAGGGACATGTTTTATGCAGTTGTCATATTTTGCATATATATTTTGATGAATGATCTATATTTAAAGATGTACTGAAATGTGCAGGGTTGGGGCTCTAACTGTATTTAATGTATTGATTGATACAGGCGAGCAGCCAAAAACAGTCATAACCAAAGGCTTCCCTCCTGTTTCTTACTTATTTTTCCAGGTCTGTCTTCTCTGCCAGAGAGCAAAGGGCCTACAGCATAATTTCCTTCTGGCTGATGATGTCTGTGGAAAAACAGAACAACAGGAGAAGAGAAGGCGCTGGTTGAAGGCAGCTGATGCTGTGTCAAACCCAGGAGAGAAATGGTGACTTTCCCCAACGTCACGTCACAAGGCTGAACACACAGGATGGATTAGCGTAACGTTCGCAGTGTCAGTCAGCCAGCGTTTGTGTGAAGGCTTGCTGTTCCATATTTTAGATGCCACTTGTTTTAGTGAATAAAACACGCATACACACACACACACTCACTTATAGAGGCAAGCATGAAGAGAAATAAAAAATAAGGAGATACAAGGCTGCCAACAGCTTCTGCCAACAGTTCTGGAGCCACTAAAACAGCCAGCTTTGACCAGTTTCAGTGGCAGCAGTGACAGAGAGAGAGCTGTGGCTTCTGAGTAGAAATGAAGTCTGCTGCAGTTTGGCAAAACCCCTGGACCTTTACAATGTGTGCTTGTGAGTGTGTGCTTTCTTTGCATGTGTGTGTGTGTGTGTGTGGAGTCGCCAGTGCTGGAGAGGCTTCAGAGAACACAGAAAGTGTGTGTGTGTGTGTGTGTGTGTAAGTGCATGGCCACAGTAGTCTGGCAAATCAAACTTGCCTACGTGCACATAGCAGCTCGGTGGTGGGAAAACTCCTCTAACACGTGTGCACGAACATACACATACAGGCACACACACAGAGTCAGGAGTCAGCTGTCTACCCCTGCTTCTCAGCTCATTAAACCAAATCCCAGGGACTGGACTGAAGAATTTAAATGAGAACCCCCCCCCCCCCCCAACACACACACACACACTTTTGAAGTTCTGCCCCTTTCAGCTCATCGTAGCCGTAGTTGCACTCCAAGCCTCTAACAGGTACAACACGCCCACTTCGACATCCGTGCCCCCTCATTTAGTCCTGTGTGTGGCCTCTACTGCACCTTTGGGCGTTACACACTGGCGACACTGACTGGGCTCTGACCTTGGGGAGGGGGAACTTGGTTTAAAACCCTGAAATTGTATATGTGTAAATCCGACAAAGATCCCCCCCCCCTCCGCCCAAAAATCCCACCCTGCCCACGTTTGTCTGTGCCTTGTAGCTCCAGGTCCCCACGGAAACTGGATAACAGCAGTGTTTAGAGGAGCTCGGGATTCATTTGGGATAACAGGGCTTGCCTGATGGGCCGAGGCCTCTTGCAACAGTAACCAGAGACAGAGAGGAGTGAAAGAGATTAGAGACTTTCAGTGAGGACTTGAGGTAACTGTTTTGCAAAAGAAGCTGATCGTCTTATTTACCTCACTGCCTCTGCTGGGTAAAAAACACACAACTGCAGTGCTTGATTTTGTGCGTGGATCAATATCTTGACCTTGACCCTCAGGTAACAGAAACCTGGTCACACCCCTTTTTCTAAGTTTCATGAGACTAGATGGAAAATTCAGTATGCTAACCTAAACTCTTTTTACTTATTTTACTTCAGTTATACCGCTATGTAAAGGAAATGGATCAAAAAGTTTTTATCTGTGCATTTTTGTCAATGAAATGACTTCCCTGAAGTTTTCATTGCACTTCCTGATAGTTTCACAGCTGTAAAAGTAATCGAAGAAGACACAAGTGAGCAGTAGTCTCCAGCAGAAATGTAAAAATCATCTCTGCTAATGTGATTTTTGGATTTCTATGTCTTTTATATCATAACTTGATGTAAATCACTATAGCTTTTTCCTCAGTTTATGCAGAATTCTTTTACTTTTCTGATGTACATGGAAATGCTGCAACACTTCTCTGGATAAAGTTTGAGAAGAGTTTCACCAGAAGCCACAAGCAGCGAGTAAAGAATCTGCGTCTCTATTTGATTTTTTTTTCACTCTCTTGTCTTTGTTCAGCTTGAACTTCATAAGACATCCCTTCCCCCTTCCTCACACGTGACCTCCGACCCAACCTTGATTCTTCCTTTTTCACTGTTTGCCAAAATTTTTTTTGGAAGAGGCCATCCCTGGCTGTTTCTCTATGAAACTATCCTACCCCCAAACCCCCCCCACCCAAGGCAGGCATCATCCAGCGGCCCTCGCTCTCTGTATCAGCTTTTTGTCAGGGATTTGCCTCCTCAATCCCACAAATCAACAGAGGATAGATGCCTATTGTGCCTAATCAAAGCACTTCCTCCTGGGGTAATCCCTCAATTTGAGCAGGAAGAAAAGCCCAGTGAAGGGGGGAATGTTCTGGATCAATCCTATGAAGGGCCCATATTATACACTCTCATTTAGATTTCACCAAAGAGACACAGCCAGCCAGCGTTCTTAACCCCCCAATCCTCCCCTCCAACCACCTCCAACTGCTCTCCTTTTCTGTTTGTGTTTATCTTTATTTTACTCCCTTTTCTCTCTTCATTAATCTGTTTTTCCTTTGGTGTTATTGTCAGCGAGTGTCCTGGCGTGCCGGCTTGTTAGCACGTGGCAGCTCTTTCAGCGCTCCTTGTTTACCGGAGCGATGTTGAAGATGATTGACTTGTCGCTGGCGAAAGCTTGTTCGTACAGTCGATGTAGGCTGACAGGAGCATCAACCTAGATGTTTCAGTTAGCCCGTACACAAAGGCCTAGCCTGCTTTCGTCTAGGAGCCGGAGATGTAAATACATTTGTCAGGTTAGCTTCATGGGGAACTTAGCGTATGTCATTTTGGTCATTCATGCTCCGATAAGTAGGAGATATTGTTGGGTTGCTTTCATTTTTGGTGCATGTTTACTCCCTTTCTCAACCTATGACTGAGAGATTGGAGATTATATAAAGGGTTTTTTTTCCCATTTAATTATGAACCCAATTTAGGAAGTGATCTGAAATCCTTCAATCAACATTTAAAAACCTTTGATGATCCGTCTCTCAAAAGACCTGTTTTGTCAGCAACAATCTCAAGATGACTCAAATGTTGATAGAGGATTTGCAGTTAACCCACTCAGTCAGGTCTGGCACCACCATTGAAGTCCAGTAGAAAGCTTTGCTGTAATATTTGCTGCATACACAAGACTAGAAAAGTGGGGCATACCTGAAAAAAGAAAGGTAATTTACAGATCATTCTTTGATGGTATTTGTAAAAGTGTAGCTGTCTTAAAGTTGTTAGTCCCAGTCTCTGCTTCAGAAAACTAGCAGGTCATGTTGGAAGTAAACTGCAGTGTCATTGTGAATTTTTCATTTTTGAATGAACTGAAAGAGGCACAACACTCTCGTAAGTGGGAAATCTATTTAAAAAATCAACTGTTTTTTTTTCTGGAACAAAGCCTTTCATACTGTACTGTGTCACTGGTTTGCAGTGCTGCCAACACCTCTATAATAAAGCACATAGAAATACAGTTACTTTCATTGTCAGAGTAGGCGCTGTCACCTTGTCCTGTTCTCAGCCTTTTTTAATAAGTTGCTTTGTCTAGACACCAACAGATGTTTCTGTTGTGTCTGTTAGATCTTTAAGTAGTTGTTGTGTTTGGTCTTAATGACAGCTGCTGTTGGTTTATCCGCTGCTTTGGCCACGTCTGTCCTTGCACTCAGACTAACCAGGATAAATAAAGACACAAAAAGTTAGACCTACCTTTAATAATGTTCAAATTTGTAAATAACAAACTTCTCTCTATTTTGGTGTCTTTGATGTTGAGATCCTGTCACCATGGAATATCTCTTTTCTCCGCGGATTCATTGATGCTGTGTAACCCTAACTCGGGCTTTTCTATACCGGAGTTGCATCAATAGATGTCATTGAGCAAAGCTGACAGAACATGACCTTTACCGGAGTTCTGAGGTTACTGTTCTCAAGCGGAGGAAGTCAAAATAGATGAGTGGATTAAGTGAGAGCCAGAGTCCCTGGAGACTCATTAGAATAGGACAGGAATAAAGGGAGAAAGAGAAAAGGACCGATCCCAGCTGGACTGACTTCCCCTCACATCTGACCTCATCACCAGGAAAAAGCTCATGGACATCCATCTGGTCAGGTACCCACTGCAAAAGGCTGAAGAAGCTGTGCTGGAGACGCAAGCAAAATCATCACTGTTAATTCAAGCGTAAAAACGACACTGTGGCAAGTTTATATAAGAGCTAGTTTTGAACAGTGGCACCGTCTCTACGAGCGGATAAACAATTCTCCAGTCAACCGGTTCTGTTAGTGAAAGTACTGGCAAATGAGGCTGCAACAAAAAATATTTTTCTCCTTGATTGATCTGTTGTTCCTGTTAATCAGTTAATCATTCCTGGGGGAATAATGAAAACCGCCCATCACAATTTCCCAGAGCCAAAGGTGACATCTTTAAAATACTTGTTTTGTCCAACCAGTACTCCCCAAACCTAAAGATATTTACTTACACTTTTTCCACAAAGAAAGGCCACAGATCCTCACATTTGAGGAGCCAGGCACTTTTGGTTTATACATAACTTAAACAATCAGTTGGTCACGATTATTAAATGATAAATGATTACTGGCCACTGAGCAGCTCTAATACTGGGGGCCTTGCACAAAAGCACCTTGGCAGTGACCATAGGGTGAAGGGAGATGATTTTACATCTCATGATTCAAAGCAAAAAAGCCAATTTTTCTAACCTTTAACCTAATGCTACCACTGAAGCAGCAAGTATATACCACATTATGTTACTCTGTAATATAACATACGTTAACAATGTGTCATAATTACATTATAACATTTACATATATTGAAACAAGAAAGGTCTTCATGAGCCGTTGTCTTGAAAGGTGTTTTGTTACAAACTAGACAAATAATGCACAAACATCAGGCATCTTTTTGTATATAATGAACTATTTGAATATACTAAATTTATAAGTATAATATTATACCTTTTACAGTATGATATTATTAAGTACAAGTGTGTTTAAAATGGTGGAGATGAAAGCCTGCTGGGCAGGAAAACTCAATCTTTTCTTATTGAATAATGTGTTATAGAGGAAAGTGCTGCACTAGTTTTGAGTTATATTCCTGTATCATCTTTAGTGGCATTTACAGTTTGTTTTCTGTGTGTTCACAGTATAAGGACACTTCTCACAGACTGTGAGCACATGTATGAGTCTGAAGTTCTGCTTCATCCATCTTCAGCATGCAGCATTGATCCAGTGTAAGATGGCAGCCATGTGTGGCCCAGATTGTGATGATGTGATGGATGATGTGAGTAATTCTCATTAACTGGGGAATGGCACATTAACATTTATTACTTTTGAAAGAGGTATGATTACCTGCTTTTGCACTGGTTGAGCGGGCACTTTAATTCCCAGATTACGCTATCCTCATATATATATATGCCTTGTGAAACAGAACACACGGCCGCTTTATTTTCCTGCTTGCTGGCACTTCTAGCAAATGCTGTAAATTTTTAGTCCAACTCCTCTTCTCACTGCAACTTCCTCCATTTAGATGTGTGTTTTTTTTTCCTATACCGGCAGCAGGATAAGTGCTGAGCCACCGTCTGCTTCCCTCTGTCTGCGTCTAAACACTGTGCTTTCCTTGAGTGAGTATGGCTCTCTCTGCTCTCTGGGGCCCACAAGTGTCCCAATCCCTTCCTCTGGCCGCGGTTTCTAACCTAGATCAAATGTTAGGCTTTAAAAAGCTAAAGTTTGATGTGGATGAGCAACTGCCTATGAAACACTTTAATCCGCAATGCTGTAATGTATTTAATTTCACACCCTCTGATGGTGTTGCCCCTTCTTAGGATTACCCAAGGGAAGAAGGGGGTGGGGGTGGGGGCACAAGGGCATGGCAGGAGAGGGGTGGGGGGGGGCAGTCACTGAAGCCCTTCGTAAGAGAGAACGGGACTTAAGAAAGACAGAGGGAGAGAGAGAGAGAGAGGCAATCAAGAGATTCAGGCTGTACAAGGAAAGGTAAGGAATGAGAGTGGAAGAGATGGGAAAGATGCAAGAAAGAACCAACACAACGATATCCAGGCAGAGAAAAAAGTGAGAGTCAGGAAGAAAAGAGGGAGAAGTGAGAGGGGGGGGGGAGAAAAAAAAAAAGCATTTCTAAAACCGGGGGAGAAATCTCGCCACGGAGCTGGCTTCACAGAGAAAAAGAAGAATGCCACTTTACAATTTGGAATGCTTGTATTCAAATAGAAGGTCGGAGCTTTGGAGCCCGAAGAATGCAGCTATATCTGCATTGTCACACAGCCCCCCTGCTCGGATAAGGGGAAAAGACACCCTAGCAAATCCCATTGTAGAGCTTGGAAGCTTCATAAAAGTTAAGGAGCGATGGATATAGTCTTGGCCCCCTTATGAGATGAGGATCTATCTGGCCTGGCTTCGGAAGCCCTAGACGCATACGCAGGGATATTGGAGGCAATAATTCCCCAGGACGGGAGCACACACAGGCTCCTTTATATCGCCCCCTAATATCCAATTTACGGGCTCAGGCCCTCCGCCAGAGCAGCCCCCGAGAACTTAGAATGCACAAACGCCAGCGTGAGATGGAATTAGGGCCAAGTTCTCTTTTCTTCTGTTTGCCAAAAGTTTGAGGCTTACAGAAATATGAAACTGTTTTTCTCCCCCCCCCTCCTCCTTCCCTTCCCTCTCCTCTCCTCTCCTCTCCTCTCTCCTCACCCCCCCCCCCCCCCTCTGTCCGTTAACCCAATTCATCCATTAAATAGACAAGGAACTGAAAGCAATAAATAATTTGGGCCTGGGATGGAAAATGACTTGATATTGTGTGGTTTTGGTTAATATACAGTGAGGTTTTCCAACACAGTGAGTAGGAAATGTTGTAAACAAGCACCACTGATTGGAAATAATACGCAGTCGTTAAATATATTTGGTTTTCTTTGAAATTTATTGGGCTGGGGTCTTGTGGCTGTGCCAAAGTCTGTAAATAAGGGGGGTTTGATTATTTAGAGGAAAAATACAGAGGGGTGAGGGGAGTCTATCATGCTTAGATGAGTGAGGATTTATTTAGGTTTTGGGTGAAAAAGTAAAAGTTAGAAAGTGTATACATGCTTAAGAGGCGTGATATTCCCCCTCTGCTGATCTCCTTATCCTCTCCTTAGCCTCCCTAAGCGGTACACACACACACACACACACACACACACACACACACAGTGACTTTCTCTCCGCTATTGCTGGATGAATCTCCCATGAACCTTGCCAGCCTCGCTTGCCTGTGGATGTATTTACTCATAACAAGGGCTTAGGCCAATAAGAATATATGGTGATTTATACTGTGACCAGCAGGGGATTGTGTTGCCCTGATGGTTTAAGTATTTTACACTTTGATAAACTCTCTGACACCTTCAGGGATAAAATCCCCCATTTGTACTAGCCCCATCTCCGCTTGCTCACAAGTCCACACAAAGCAACAACAAAACAAAACTGTGATTGAACATCGAGAGACACGGGGCGGCTCACAAACCGCTTACACAGTCAAATATACAGAAAGTAATGATGCATCGGTTCCATCGTACCCCTAGACAATAAACAACAAAACTACTGTATGACAGAGCAGCATAATATGCTGGTAAATTTGGGATTGTGTATGAATTCAGTGCTAAAACAATTTGTCAGTAATAGTTGATCAACAGTCATTTATCAAGCAAAAATGCCAGATGTATGCAAATTACAGCCTCTTAAAAGTAAGCATTTGCTGCTTTTCTCTGTTTTATAGAGTTGTAAGTTGAATATTATAATATATGTAATATAGTTTGGTTTTTGGACCGTTGGCCCGACACAACAAGCATTTTAAAAAAGTCATTTTGGGCTCTGGGAAACTGTGATGTACAATTTTCACTCACATTTTAGAAGCAAAGAAGTAATCAGTTAATTGAAAAATGATCTACATATTAAGCACATTAAATTAAATCAGTGTAAAAAGAACACACAAGCCTATTTTGAAAAATAGTACCTGAAATTCATTATCTAATACAATTTATAAGTTAAATTCTGTGTGTAAAATGTTTTATAGTAACTCTTTTTTCTGTCATTCATTTTGTAAGACAAGCTGTTAATAATTCATTTTGTAACAAAATCTTTATATTTGATCACTAACTTGAAAATGAGAAGTAACCTCGGACAACCTCTCAATCCGGCCATTAATCTCCATCGAAATCTGTCTCTGTCTTAATTTACCAGGTCGCTCTGGCCAAAGTCTCCAAATGGCAACACATCTGAGAACCCAATGCTGATATTATCCATCTACCTTCCCCGAAAGGTCAAGCAGAGTGTGCCCAAGTCATAAAAATCCCCCATCTCATTATTTGTGCATTTCTCCGGCTGGTGGCAGGGGTGCAGTGTGGTGGAAATGGAATGATATATCGGAGCTGGTCAATAGTCGATCTATAATGACTGTGTTGTTGGCTTTCACTTTAGAATAATTTATATCCTTGCTGATCAATAACTAATCTTGGGCATAGTCAGCGCTGAAATAAAGAGGAGAATGATGATGGCAGGGGGAGAGGCTCTCCTGGAATGTGTGGGAAACTGATGCCCCCCACCTCCCGTTACACACACACACACACACACACACACACACCGGCGCGTACGTATGTCTTCTGTTCGCCCCGGCGTAAAGTAAATCATCGCAAATCCTAAAAAAGTTTGATCTGGAAGAGTACTTTTTGGAGGGAAATGATTGATTTTGTGTAATGGTATGATAGTTTGGATTTAATTAGTTTCATAAAAATGGGCTTCTCATTATGTTTGTGTGTGTCTACAAGTGTGTGTGCATGTTCAAACATCGGTGCATTTCCTTGTGTGCGCACGTGCAGGTGCATGAGTGTGTGCATCTCAGAGCATTTCTGTGTGTTTACATGCCTTACGCTTGTGTGTGTACCTGTGTGTGTGTGTGTGTATGCGTGCGTGAGTGTGTGTTGTTGGCCTGTGGAGCTGAGGGGGCTGAACCCTCTGCCCTCAGATTAGCCCCTGGTTGATAGGATTAGGCTCTAATGACTGGGACTTGGAAGACAAAGGGAGTTTCTGCAAAGAGGCTTAGATATGGAAGAATTAGCAGCAACCTTCCATTGCTCTTTCTTTCTCTCTTTTTTTGCTTTTCTGCTGCCTCGTTCACTCCTTCTCTCCCTCTCCTCCTTTCTTTCTGACCTTTCCTCTCATTGTCTCTTGCATACACTTTGTCTCTGGATCGCTTGTAACACTCTAATGCTTTCCTCCAAATCTCTCCCTCTGGTCATCTGACATATTTGTGCACATATGCACCTGTCAAACATTTGTATGTACGTGAACAAGCATTCAAAAAAAAAAAGTGGAATTAGGAGATTCAGGTTGTAAAGGCAGAGACTTTGGCATCATATTTGAAGTTTAAAAATCAGAACATAGCTGACTCAGTACCACATTGCTGTGCCTGCTAGTAGCATTTTTTACAGTTGCAAACAAGTTACAGTGAGTCTGCATCTATATTAATTTCTCTTTATTTGTTTTTATATTGATGCTTGATTTTATGACATGACAGAGGAGGAGATATCCTTGAAATATTTATTTCTACAGCTTGCTCCTCTAAAAGTCCCTCTGTACATAATGAGTAGCCAGTTTCAAAACATTGTACTTTTGAAAATACATTAAAGAAAAAACCAAATAATGGCTGTCTGTTAGGACATAGAGTTCTTCACATTTGCTCCAGAAAACTGCTATAAATTTTAGCTCTCGCTGGGAGAATCAAACATCTTGAACCTCTTTGATACGATTCAGTGTCATCAAATCACCGTCGATACCGTACAGCGGTGCAGTGCCAATAGGTCAGGGTTTTTTTTATTTTTTATAGGCAGCCTTATTAGCCTCTATGCTAAATGGTCTGATGCGTCAAGGCCCTGCTCAGGTTCTAATTGCCCCCGGTCTCAGATGCTCTTCGGGAGGGAGCGCCAGCCGAGACGCAACACAACAACGGCAAAAGAGGGGGATTTAGGAGATTTTCTGCCAGCTTACGTAAGAAGAGAGGAGAGCAGCTCCTTTTGGTCGGAGCTGAGAGGCTGCATGTGTTTTTATGTGAGCAAAGATAAAACCATTGGTGGATGAAACCATTAGAAGAGTATTGCTCAATAAGCCTTGGTATTTTAATTTGGAGCAGAGCGTGTGTGTGTTGTGTTGTGTTTGGGGAGTGTTTGTGTACGCTCTGTGTATGTGTGTGTGTGAGTTGCAGTGCAAAGCCGTGTTAGTGATGTCTGTGAGGAGGAAAAACAGCGAGGGGAGAACGACGGAGGAGGCCAAAATAAAGGAGGGTGGGGTGGATGTCGAGATTTGTTTGGGAAGTCATGTATGGTGGTGTGAGTCCGAGGGCCGAGTGTTGGTTTACTGAGCCCCAGCTGGGCTTTAATCCGGCTGACTTTCATAAACCTGACTGGGCAGAGCAGGCAAAAGCACTGGCATTAGCACGAAGAAGCACTGTGAGGTTGTCCACAAGCCAATCTTCTGTCTGTCTTAATCCAGTTATTGAGCTGTTTATTTAGTTTCTTGCCAAAGTGCTGTTTTCTAATTTTGAAAATAAGTCATTTCCTTTAGTTTGTCATGTGTATTTTACAAAATATAGAGGAGACTGTATAAGTACAGTTTGTCAGCCAAAGTGTAAGTGACCTACTATCATTGAAAAACAACTTGAGAATGTTTCATTTTGTGCTTTCTGTAGCAGACTTTTCTCTCTCATTTTGGAGTAAAACTCTCACAAATATTCCTGGGAAAGTAATAAAACACACGCAATACCGAATGTGACTAATTAGTGGACTAATTTGGCCTGATGTGTTAATACTTTCAGTTTGGCTCTCAGTGAACATTTCAAAGCCTGGATGTGGAGGTGGGATCTGTGAACCAGCCTCAGCGCACATGTCTGAGGCCGCCGTGTGCAGAAATCCTCAAAGCCAAATCAACTGCGTTTACAGTGTAATAACGGTGACATCATGCAGTTTTCCTAACTATCCCCGGAGTTATGTTGAGTCCAATTTGCCCTAAAATGCTTACATACATACGCACAAGCACACACACACACACACACACACACACACACACACACACACACACACACACACACACAAAAGTCACGTATATGAACATGCGCACAAACACACACTTCTCCCCTGCGTTGTACAGACGCAGCCTGTTGGCTTTTATCTTGCACTGGGCACTAGATGAGGACCATATGCAGCCTCGGTGCAATTATAGTGTGGTGAATTGGTAGAACAACAAGAGGGCGTTTTAACGGAGCAGTAAATGCAGGTAAGGGCCTTTATTAAGCCAGATCAGGTTGCACTGATGTTGTCAGCCGGAGACTGGCTCTCAGACATGCCGCGAGTATGTTTGTGGGTCCGTGGAGCGTGTTTGCATGCAGGTATATTTAATGTGCGTTTCATGATGGACGTACAGTTTAGCCAACAGAGTATCAGAGGGAGCAGTTACCTGTATAACTTGAGGAGCTTTAAGGTTCATGGGGTCTGACAATGTGACTTTCCACAAGAGCATGTGTCACGCATGCACACAATTTACCTGTCTGAATGTCTGAGGGAAACTGCATGTGATCCATAATGGTTTTGGGCATGTGACCCCACTGCAATCTATTTCAGTGCCCAATAGGTGAAAGGTCAATCTCTAAAATGTTTATGTGATGTTGAGTCCCTCGGGAGACTTAGACTGATCCACACTGCTCCTAAATCACCTGTAGATTTATATTTCCACTGGTAGGAACAATGAGCCAGTACAGGGAAGGGCTGAAAATATTTGGAAATAATTGTAGCACTTACTTTAGCTAGATTTGTGTCACAGATGTGGTAATATTAGTAGTATTAATACCACAGTGCAAAAATACCGCATTACAAGTAAAAATCCTGCATTTAAAAATGTGCTTAAGTAAAAGTACAAAAGTATTATCAGCAAAATATACTTCGAGAATCAGAAGTAAAATTATTATAGTATTATTATGCAGAATTAACCCTTTCCAAGTGTTTTATTCTTATAGATATTATACTGTTGGACTGTTGTTATTGATCCATAAACATGTAAATGCGGCTATTTTAATTACTTTATACAGTTAAAACTATAAAAAAAAAATGCATCATTTTTTTTCTTAATCTTATATTTTGTATCTAAAATTTGAACCTGCAAAGTAACTAGAAACTAAAGCAGTGAAGAAGTTGAAGTATAAAGTGGCATAAAATGGAAGTAAAAATACTTCACCACTTCTAATTTTGTCTTATTTCACTTCTTGCACGTGAGTAACAGTAAGATTTGTCCTGATGCAGAAAACCCACTCATCTGATACTTTACTAGTTTAAAGAATTATTTGTCATTACTGTTCTGTGGCTTCTGGTTTATACAATATTTCCTGCAAACTCTATATCTATATCATCTACTCTGGGCTCTATGCTGTGCAATTATGACACTCTAGATGTAAGTTATGCTCATTTGTAGGTTATATTCCAGGATTTGGTGACAATAACAGGAACCAGGAATATAAACTCCTGCTACAGTGGAAGTTCTGGTGGTTTGGTGGTGAGGAGCAAATTCAGGCAAAATGTAATCACTGCAAACATATCAAATCAGACTGATTAACTCTGTCATAGTTTCTAGTTGAAAACAGTGTTTTTCCCCGTTCGGAAAGCACAAGTGGTCAGCCGCAGCTGCTCTGTTTCTCTCTTTGTTGAATTTCAGAAATATTTAGAGTCTGTTTTCCAGTTCTGTTATGTTTATTCAAAAACAGCTAATCTAAAATGAACTGATGTTATATAACTTTTCCTGAGTGAAAACTTCATATCACTGAACGTTTTCATGGACAGAGAAAAGACAATCTTTTTTTTTTATTTGATGACTGTATGTTTGAGTTGTAATTTTTTAAGTGTTTTTTTTTTAAACAGTGTATGATAAAAGTGTTTAAAGTGTCACTTTAAACCTTTACATTCCTGGAGACAGTTTAACTCTCATAAAAAACTGAACTTACATTCTTT
The DNA here is from genome assembly GCA_038419695.1 of Scomberomorus guttatus. Classification (NCBI taxonomy): domain Eukaryota; kingdom Metazoa; phylum Chordata; class Actinopteri; order Scombriformes; family Scombridae; genus Scomberomorus; species Scomberomorus guttatus. The sequence goes on from CM076458.1 coordinate 6,647,911, forward strand.
TGAAAACACATAACACATGCACTGTGTATCTCAGATGAGGAGTTTCATTCCTGAATAAAACAAAGCAGTTTATATGGTAAAGATTGCAGCTACAGATCTACAATTGAAGGTATCTTAATGAAGCTGTAATGACTTTTTATTCCCCCCCAGAGCTGATACAGTATATTGCTCTTTGGAATAGAAACCTTCAAATTTACAGGTTCTGTCTGCATGTGGAAAATTCAAGGACGAAGCAAAAAAGTGAGAGGGAAGAATAATTAATTGAGGCAGGTGTGGCATAATGTGTGATAAACAAAGGAGAAAAGAAAGAGCGACAGAACAAAGGGTATAAAGATAGAAGTGTCAAACATTAACGTGTGCCAAGTCATCTGTTGTTGTCTTTTGATGGTTATGACACTTGTGATGCTGGATAATTAACAAAAGCTAAGTGGAATAAATTTCAACAAATCACGCTACCTTGATTCTTTGACAGTTTGCATGTGGGTTTTGAAGAACTTTTCACAGAAAACAGGTTTGTGTCTCATTGTTTGAAAAGCCTTGGTGGATTTTTTTTTTTTTTTGTTACACAGGAGTAGAATAATTGCTTCCATTTATTGCAGCAAAGCCACAGTTAGTGCAGAGCAGAGCCAATCTGCTGTATTTCACCGCATCTCTGACATTTGTTGTTATGACAGGAATTTATGCTTTGAAAGCTTCTTTATTGGGATCCTGCGGGGACGTACAGTATACGAGGGATCTTAGACGAGATGATGTGACCACTGACCTCTTCATGAACTTCGGTAGAGATAACTTTGTTTAGGAGAGATGGCAGTAGGTTCACTAGCAACCACTGCAGTCAATCAGTATGTTTGGTAATCTGATTCACTGCTGCCAGGATAGACGGGCGCCCTGCTGCTGAACTGGTGTACAAGTATCTGACCTGGTGTGTATATATAATGCCAAATATTTGCTCTCAATCTCATTGCAGCGTCTTACTAACTGATTTGAATTTATTTTGAACCCCACATCATAACTATCGCCAAGCCTTCCTTTTTATTTTAAGCATATTGCCGGAGTGTTTCTCTCTGCGGCAGGAGAAACGGAGAAATGTTTAAAAGATCTGCAGATTATTCAGATTGCAGCGGCACATAATGCCGAACAGCACCCATTTTAAAGTCCTATCGCTGGTTGTGTTTGATTTAGAATAGATTTTAAGAATCTGTTGTTGGTTTTCAAATCAGTAGCAGACTCGCGCCTGAGTACACATCAGACGTCGTACCTCTGGTCCTCTCAGGCGAGACTTTTAGTTACTTCCAGTAAAACCAGTGGTTTAGCAGCTTTATGGCCCTCACTTCTGTAACAGTCCACCTGAATATGATAATATGAATTGAAACAAATATAATTTTAGCTTAGCATTTACATAGTTTACAGACTTTTAAAAATATATATATTTTAGGTTCATTTATTCACTTATTTTAGTGCTGTTTATATACTTACAATACTTTTTATTACCTGTTCTCTCATGTCATATATTCTACTTCATGTTATCACTATAATTTCTGTTATTGATGTTTTTATTATTTATACCTGTATTTCTACAGTGTTTATTTGATATATGTTTGTAGCAATTATAAGCATTTATATTACAATCTTTATACACACAAGAGGAATTAACAAATCCTGTAACAGTTGCATCTGAAACTGTTTACATTTTACTTGCATCATAAATGAACTAATTTATTAGCAGTTCCTTTTTTTTCTCACAGCAGCAACTGAAAACCTTTAGCTTTTATCACGTTCATCTACGCGGGAACGCTACATAGTGTTTATGTGGTGTGTGAGCGCGTGTTGCGACTGTACTTTTAACTGGTGACCATGTGTTTACTGCAGGCTGGGAGGTACAGATCAGCCACAAGCCAAACGCTGCTGGTGGTAAAGGTTTATATATTCTACCAGCTGCTTGGGCAAGAAGGCGGCCATCATCTGGGGGAACAGTTTCACTCTGGAAATGAGGAGAGTCCATGTGGCACACTTCAGCTGTAAAGCTTGAGGAATATGTAAGTTATTGGAGACTTTTCCTCTATAATTTGAATTAAAGACATATCTGCTCTCAAAACAACATGTAGGAGGTGTTTTAAATCATTGGATGTATCTGTATTATATATAAGTCACAGTTATATTTTGGACAGAGTGTGTTACAAACCTGTGTGTTCTTACAGTATGTGATACTTACATTTTAAAAAATTACAATTATTACTTCTGTACATTATTCATTTTGGGCTTGAACTTGCCTTCTTTTTTGTTTATTGAATATTTTTTCATACATTAAGCTGCAAACTCATCAAATTAAAACGTTCTCTTTTCTTTCAAAACAGTAACATACTGTATGTGAGGATGTAACAGCTGTATTATTGAAATATTGATCTATGAACGTCAAAAAACATTTCCTACACAGACTGCATGTTACATTTTGAATTAAAGCGCTTCATATGGCTTCCTTATAGCTGATGCCGGCTGTTTCTCTACTGGGGTTTGCTGGTTTATTACCACTAGGCTATGCTGTGCTCCCAGACCACTCTCCACTCCAGCCTACTCACACCCATCCAGGAAAAGATGAGTCTTCACACCTCTTCTGCAGCCTTCCCTCACTCCTCCCTTCCTATCGCTGTGTTTCCCCCCCCCCCTCCCGCTTTTATAACTCGGCTCCAACACCCAGCTTTTTCCACTCGTTCTCTCCTCATCGTCATCCTTCATCTCTCTCTGCTTTGCTGCTCTCCCCTTTTCTCACTTTCTCTCCTTCCCTCCCTCCCTCCCCCTCTCTCTTTCTCTCTCTCTAAGGTGCTGATCAATTCACAGTCTCCCTGGGAGGTGTGAGAACCCCCCCCCCCCCCCAACACACACACACACCTGCCCTCCCCATCCTCACCCATCCACCCACAGCCGCCCTTCCCCCCCTCCACCCTGAACGGTGAGACTGGCCGACACGAGACACCCCTTACCTCCCTCACCCGAATCATTCACCCCTGGATTTCTGGGGAGACAAGAGTTATGATGAAGATGACGCCGATACTCTTCCCCTCCTTCCCTCCTACTGTCCTCCTCTTTTCACTCTGTCCTCTCCTCCTCCTCTCAGCAAAAGTGTCTGCGACGCCATTAGCACACCTGAAATAATAGCGTCGGTGACAAATGCTGCTGGAAGGGGAGGGCGAGAGACATTTAGAGAGAGAGAAGGAGGGGAGGGAGGGAGGTGTGTGTGTGTGTGATGGAGTGATGAGCTCTCTATCTGTCTGTGGGATTAATTCAGACTCAGCAGCCTTTCAGAGTAAAAGTGGAGCTGCTGACCCGGTGGCCGGTGGCACAATGTGAAAATTGACTTGCAGCATTCAGCGCAGCTATTATTACAGGCCTCTGCTGTGCTGTGTGTGTGTGTGTGTGTGTGTGTGTGCGTGCTTGAATCTATATGTTTATAGGTCCGCATGTGTCTGTGTGTGTTGGCTACGTGTGCATCTAATTTCACACAGTTCTCACCATATAGGAAAGCAGATGTTAATCACGTATGTATCTATAGGTGTGATGCAGTGATGTCAGTGTGACTGTCACATCCAAGCAGCACTTGTGTCTGTTCAGGTTCAGTCGGTTCTTTATCATGAGTCCTCATGTTCACATGAATGCAACACCTACGTATCAAGTTTTCAGTGAGAAAGCAGCAACATTGGTCGTTATTGTTATTATTATATATAATGTATTTTTGGTTTAAAACATACAGATTCAAGTTATAGTTTTACACATAGTATGAAGGTGATGTTCTTTAAAAGGTTGCTGAGTGTCGATTTGTGCATCAAACTTTTCCTGAAGGCTTCGTGTTGGGCTCACGCCTTTATTCTTTATTCCTTTATGATTGCAGATGTGTTTGACCATCACATGGTCAAGGTAATTTCTAAAATGGTGTCACTTTCACAGTAAATACAGCAAATAGAAGTGGGCAGATTTTGTTGTGCTTCATGTAGTATCAATAGTTTTCAAACCAGTTTCAAACAGAAAAAAACGCATAAATTGATATTTGCAATAAAAGGCAACACACCAAAAGACGACTGGCTCCATTATATATTTTATTACCATGTAAAATTATTTATATGAACAAAGATCATGAGAAATAAAACAATTTCTTTGTAAGATTAAAACAGTATATTCTGCACTCAATGAAGAGCAGGATATTAAGAGTAGTGACAGCGCTACAGAAGTACACAAAAAGTTTAACATTGGTTTTATATTGCACAGGATTAACTTTTTTTATTTCTAAATGTCTACACAGATCTCCTCCTCTGCCTCTCGGCATTACATGTAATTTCCAGCAGCTCCGGTAGAAGGCGCAAATGATTAAGCATTAATGTGTGTGAGAGGCAAGAGGAGCTCACATTAACATTTGGGCCAAACTGCAGGATCCAGCAGAAGTGAACCCTCTGAGGAAAAAGATACTGTTGAAATGAAAAATTTCATGTTTTAAAATGAGTATTGTGATAATAAGAGCCTTGCCATTAAACCAAAATTGTGATTTTACACCATAAAACACAACCCAAAGTATTAACCATGATGGTTTCGCGGCCATAATTATAGGCTACTTACTCCCCAGATATTAGTGTAGGAAGTGCATCAATATATTCATTGATTTAAATAAATCCTGATGCAATAATTTAAGACAAACTTTATATTAAAATAACTTAACCACTACACTTTCATAAATTAGTAACAATTTGTAAACGATGATGGAGGACCGTGTGTGCTGCTGTTATGTGGCACTGCATGCTACCTCGCATTTACACTCACTTTTAAAACAAAATCTCCAACGGAGGAGAGAAATATTTTGCTTGTGCACACTGAAGCGCCTTTTTCCTGTCTGAATAACTCCAAACCGGAGCTCACAGCGACTTAAATGCACCCTAATGAATCGGGCTGGATATTCTGACAGGCGATAATATACTGGTAGTTTCATATAATTAGATAAGCTGTGAAAACTTTGCAGCAGGTCTGCCTGTGTGCTGCAGCAGTGACACAAAGCAGAGAGACTCGGTGGCCTTTTTTTTTTTTCTTTTTTTTTTTTTTTTTGCAGATCCCAACACGTTCGGGCGCAGAGCTGCGGGGCTGCAAAAAGTTTGACCTCAGTTTGACTCCTCAGGCTGCCAGTTGCTCCTTGTTTCTTCAAACAGCTACAGACAAGCGGTAAGAGATACAGACGATCACAAAGGCTCGGCCACTGATCCACATCTCTGACCTGGAGCTGTTTTTTTTTTAATGTTTTTACTCAAACTGCACATATTAAAATTCATATTCTAATTTACATTATTTATTACAACATGTCTGCAAACTAAAAATAACCGGTGGTGGGTTGAAATAATAATATGTAACACAGTGAGGAATAAAAAAAAAACATCTACAATGAAATTCAATATAATGTGTTTTTTAAAACTAACACTAAGGCTGGAACTTCTTTGTCTCCACACAGCACAAGTCACGGCGCACAGGCCGTCCAGTAACGCTTTCTTTAGTTTCAGCAGTCAAACATGCTGTCAATTTACATTCAGCCGTTTGAAAGTAATACCTGCTGATTTTATTGAAACGACTCTGAGCATTACCGTCATCGCAAAGCGGATTAAACAGAAATGACGGTATTTGCCCCCCTGCTCTCTTTCAGGATGCCAAAATGCGCTGACCCTCACGAAAGAGCAACTGCAGGAGAGAAAGTGGAGCTCCAGTTTGCTTTTATAGACGCTAATTGAAGTAACATAATTGCTTTATAATGCCATTGTAGTTATTTTTACAGTGGTCAGGCGCTGATGTGATCTCCTTTCATGTTAATTTAGCCTTGCCTCTTCTCAATGACCCACTAAAATTTAGTGTACCTTGTGGTGCAGGGAGCTACATTATCCTGTTTGAGTTTCACTAAACCCACATATTCAGCCGAAAATGGATTTAAACAACAGTTGTCTTTAATTAAAGACTTCTCCTCAACAATGTATCTCAGTGGCAGTGATAATCTTTTTTAAATTACTTGATATGCCTAAAAAAATAAAAAGAAGAGAATGAGAGCTTCTACTCACCAACAAATTAATGAATTAACAAACCCCACGAGCACAAGTCAGCACGTTTTCTTATTTGATCCGGTATCTCTGTGCGTAAAAGTCCGTGCGTCCTGCGCGGCTTCGAGGCTTCTCTGCTGCCCGCGACCCGGAGCCTCGCCGGCCGGACTGCAGGAAGCTTTGATAGTCATTTCATGCCTGTAAATTTCTCCCATCGGATCCCACCGCTCGGGTATTACCGCAGGAATCACCGCCGAATGTGTGAAGCCGCATTATTATGTTATGACACCGTTTCTGGCACCGGGGGCAGATGATCGATGACTGGACGCACTGCACAGGGGATAAAAAAAAAAAAACTTCAAACAGGCTGTCAGCGACCAGCAACACCTTATGAGCATAATCAGGAGATAATGTGGCTCTTTTACACACTCGTCGTTCATGTGTGATGGGGTGAGAAATAAATAAAAACTCAGGTAAACCTCTAGTCGGTGCTCACCGTGTGGAAAAGAACGACACAAATAAAGAAAAATCTATTAGAATTTTAGGAAATCCTTTGTTTATGCGTTTTGTCTTAAAACTAATCCTGTCCAGTAACTTATCTCATTTTTATATTACTTTATATGCGATGAATTATCACATAAATCTTTTATGAAAATTTTCAGTTAGATCAACTTCTTTCTTAATTAAAAAAAACTTTGATAAAGTAAGTTAAAGAAGAATAATCCCCCTTTTTACATCCTGGTGAGGAATGAAATATAACGACATAAGGTGTTAAATTCAAACTATTTTGTTAATTTACATCCACACATTACTCAGATATCATTACTTTCCCAGAAATGACTCGTGAATTTAAGTTTTTTCTTCTTCAATTAGGGCTCATCAATGTTTGCTCAAACTTTTACAGCATTTCAAACCGTGAAACTCTTGAACGGTTCATTATAAAGAGGGAAAAGTTGCATTAATCACCACTCTACACAGTGCAAGAGAAGACAGTTGGTAATATCTTCACTTAAGAGAAGGTATGTTTGGTTTCCCAAAGTTTAGTCAAAGTGTAAGTGCATTCAGAACTAAGTAAGTCATAGATGTGCAAATTGGTGGTGAGAGAGAGAGAGAGAGGGGGAGAGATGTGTTGGTCAAATATTCAGTGTTTTTGGTGGATTTACAGCCCGCAGAAGCTGAAAGAAAACGCAAAGTGTGTGTTTTCTGTTCGCGGACGATGTTTTGTGTCGCGCCTCCTCGCAAATGTGGCCTAAAACCGATCAATCAGCCCCGGATCGATCATGTGGGGAGCCAATAGGGGGCTCCCATCCCTGTGCCTCTCTGCCATTGGACAGCCCGGGCTGACTGGAGCGACCCATTCAGAGCTGCTGTGGGGGAGAGGGACGGACGACATATGAACTGTTATTTAGACATTAAAAAAATATGCTTTAAAAAGCTGCTGTAACGTTTACATGACATATTTCACAATTCAGCATTCAGACCACAACACGAGTGTAAATATGAGGACTAATTACAGTACGTCTGCATCAAAAACAAGCTATCAAAAATGAATATAAACAACGCTGCCAATTAACTTGGAAAAAGTTGTATTTATGCATCTATTTATCAGCAGCAGACACTTTCTATGCATTTTACAGACACTGCATTTCCATTCTTAAATCTTACCTAAACTAATGCAAACGTGACAGGTAAATAGACTGTATAGACGTTGATAGTGAGCTGTAAGAGGCCCCAAAACCTGCAAGATTGGACCGTTTGGCTACAACACACACTGTGGATATCATGCAGACGTGATGTTGACAGTCTAACAGAAGCCTGGCTGATTATAAAACTGCTATAATGAACTAGTTTTAGACCTATAACGTAGATTTTTTGATGATATAAGTTAGATTATTCACTATAAAGTAATATCCAGTCCAGATTTAATCTACAATTCAGATCATATAGGCTCTTCATAACATACCTGACAACATCAGGGTTAAAAGCTGGTTCAATAAGTCGTTTAAACTGTTTACAGGCAGAGAAGTGGATCCCGAAAATCACCAAATTCGGAGGTTTCAATATTTACAAATCTGTCCAGACTGCCGAATAAAGTCATTTTATGAGGATGAGACATGAAGCTGGAGTCATAGGTGGATATTCTGTTTATCCCTGTGTTGTTCCAGCTCGCAGTGCGGCTGGCTGGGCTCGCAGGGTCCTCCCACCCCCCCTCCTCTCCGCACGACTTGCTGCAGCCCGGTGCGTTGTGTAAGACGCGACCTGTTATGGCCACCACTACTTCCGGGTTTCAGCAGTCTGGTCCAGATCCTCCGCTCCTCCTCAGCTCAACACACACATCCATTGTACACAAACGGGCAGGCGGCTCACGCATACACACGCACTCACACACATACAGACACACACACACACACACACACACGTATATACGCACACACGCACAGCATCGATCGTGGCTCCTTTAAGAAAGCCTAAGCCAGAATTATCACCCCACCTCCTCTTGATCTCCTCTAGACGCTTTTGCATAAGAAAATCAAGCCGGGAGCCGAGAGTGATCAAAGAAAACGAGAGGAGAGCTGCTTCATTTTTTAACTGTGATTGTGACCATTAACATTTAGGTGGTGCCGATCCCGTGGAGACGCGCGTCAGACCATCATTCATCCGGTACTTTTGACAAGCCCTCGCGTTTTGACTGACAGGCGGAGTGGCAAAAAGCCATGAGAGTCGCCAGTTTTGTTTGAGGGGCTATTTTATTTTCATCCTGGTTTTGGAAAAGGAGCTTGGTGCCGCTGCCCCGAGGATAGCCGAGGACCTATTCGCCGCGCCTGGGCTAAACTTGCGCAGAAAGCGGGGGCTGGCTTCACCGTTCCGTGGAAAAAGAGGCATACGGGATTTTGGCTGAAACGTCTTCCCATTTATTTGGATTTTCTTTCTTCATTTCGTCTCCACCCTGGCCTCAGAGGGGATTTATCTAAACTGAAAGGACGACCAGGGAGAGAGGAGGGTTATGGCGCAACGGGTACGTAGGGCAATCCCCCCTAAAAAGTTTCTCTAAGTCTACTGTGCTTGAATGCAATCCTGCACTGTAACGTGGCTTAATGACACACATACCCGCACGGACTCACACTCGCGGCGAAAGTTTCTGTCGTCTTCCTGACACATGGAGACACAATTTCATGTTTGGCGTCTTTTGGCACGGTATTACGCACGGCCGCACTCGTTTGCTCCACAAACCGGCCCGCTGAGGGACATTGGAAGCGTGATCATATCTCACATCGGCTATGTTTTTTAGATTAGTTATGACAGGGCAGTTACTGGAAGCGAAATGGGGGAGGGCAGAGAGGCAAAACAAATCTCCACATTTCTCCTCTTTGACTGTTTCGTCAAGATTTCATATTGAGTGGAGCATTTATGAATAAACAAAAATCGTCAGTTCTGCTTCATCACCCGCAAAATGTGCTAAAACATGCAATATTAGCATAAAGCCAGTGAGGCAGTTTTTAGTAATGAGGTGATGACAAACGCTTTGATCCATACACAACAGGACTGCTCCATAACAGCGGCTGGGATTTTCGCACGGATAGTAAACAGTGTAAAAGCAGAGATGTTAGGAAGCCACTGGACACATTTAGCTGCTTAGTTTGGCACTGGAGCTGCACCACGCTGGGGTTTGCACCTCTTTGCCTTTAGGGTCGAAATGTTCGGCTTTAAGTGATAATGCTTTTTTTTTTTTTTTTACTCTCTCCCCGGCACTTGTTTGCCACTTCCAGAAAGCACTATAATTCAAGCCTCTTGTTCATCAGTTAAAGAAGCAAAAACCTCAAATAAAGATTTTATTGAGGCTTTCCGCAGAGCTGAATCAACAACTCTGCGTTTTAACAAAGCTGCAGTTTGTTTAATAACTCCCAGGCAAAAGTGTAAAGACGAGACTACATTATTTAACTCACAACAGACACGTGAAAAAAAAGTTTGAAAACCCAGCTCAGGTTTAACATCGTCTAAAAAAAAAAACACACACACACACACACACACACACACACACACACACACACACACACACAACACGCGTTGACTTGCATTTGTTGCGTGCACTAATGACAGTGTGCTTGATGGGTGATAAGTTGCTGCACAATTATGAGCCTTTAAAAAGAGAAAACACTGCAATTAACAGGTTTAAGACATTTGTTGTTGTACACGGTGAAAACACAGAACACCAGGCTGATTGTGTTAAAACCTGATTACTGCCTGGTTAATAATAACAGAATAACAGTAACTGAGTCATGGTGCTGTGGTTTAACTTTTTTGTATTTTTGAACATAAAGTTCATAATTATTTTACCTCTGATTTAGTTCCTCTGAGCTGTGAGGCTCCATGTGAACACGTTGAGAACAAAACTAGTTTTCACTTGTGAATAATATAAAGCTGCAGCTTTCTGACTGTAAACAATATCCCGCTTAACACAGATTTGAGTCTTTAAACCGTGTTTGCTTTAAAACGAGCAGAAATATTAAACCAAGGTGAAGTGAATTATTTGTCTTGTTTTGCATGTTTTTCCAAGTGTCCGTAATTTGAAAGAAAGCACTTCAGTGCACTTTGTATCAAGAGAAATGTTGAAACATGTCGACTTGTTTTGAAAAAAAAAAACAAGTGTAATGAAACTATTTCGTCCTGTTTTACTCGACATTTTCTTTTTTTAAAAATAATACAAGCAAGACTTTAGGTCTCACTTCTCCTACTTTAAATAACTTCCAAAGATTTTCCAGACTTATTTTTTTAAAGCAAAGTTATAGCCAGCGTTTGATATATTCTTGTGCATGTATATTAACAGTGGACCTGTGTGTCTGTTGTGTGCAGTACGAAGACTTGCCCCACTACGGGATGGACGGGGTGGGTATCCCGACCACCATGTACGGAGACCCGCACGGCGCCCGGTCCATGCAGGCGGTGCACCTCAACCACGGGCCCCAGCTGCATTCCCACCAGTACCCGCACACCGCCCACACCAACACCATGCCTCCCAGTATGGGCTCCTCCGTTAACGACGCTCTCAAGAGAGATAAAGACGCTATATACGGGTACGTGCGAGCCCTCCGGTCCGTGGGGAAAGTCACTCTCTGGCGGGGAGACGTGCGTCCTGCCCCGGAGTGGCCTGTCGGGGTGGGTTAGTGGGTCCAAAGTCAGTCACTAACAGTAGAAACACCGGCTCAGTGTCCGGGATAACCGTGCGTCCCGGTGAAGTGTTTCAGCAAAACACTGGAGCCCAAACTGCTGCAGGGGCGCTGGGACAGAGAGTGTTTTTCTCTTCTTCTTCTAGTTTTTACATCGTTTTGAGTTTCTTTCTTTTACAGTCAGTCTTGTTTACCACGTGTTCCTACAGAGTAAACAGCTGAATATATTTTAGAGCAGTAAAAAGTCACTTACTGTAGGTTCTTTTTCCAACTCATGCTGAAAAATATATTTTCACTCTTAAGAATAATTAGGAAACAAAGTCCACTTTAATTGGCACATTTAATATATATTTTTAGACTTTAACTTATTTAATATCCTGTTAAGTTCCATCTTTTATTCTGAGCTAAATAATTACCCTCTGTCTTTTAAAGAAAAGCATTTTAATTAATTGTGCGCAATGTTCCAGGCTTCAGCAAATTAAACATATATCACGTTCAAAGGAAAGCCCATGTATGCATGTCATTTATTAATTTACAGGAGTTAATTAAAAATTCTAAGCGTAATGTTTTCACGGTGGCTAAACATGTCAGTAACAGTTTCACCATTTCACACCAAACTGAGACAACTTTAGGAGACTTATTGTCCTCAGGCTGCATATATTTAATCTGATGACTTAAACAATAAATAATCATCAAATGTGCGAGTATTTAGCCGCAGACACCGTCAGAGATTTTTTTCCCCCAAATACACAAACTCCTCTGATCCAACCGGAGACCTGTGCAAGAAATTGTTTGACTGACTCGAAAGCTTTTATGCTATTAGGCGCGCCTAGATTTAATCACAGAAGTCTGCCCGCTGTTTGCAGCCTTTCTCCGAGCCTCTGCATAATATAATAGCATGGGCTGCAGCAGCAGTCCCCATGAGCGAGTTGTTGAAGAGTAGCATGGCTGGCTAAATCTAGCCTGGAGTAGTCTTGACCCCGGCGCTGTTCTCTCTGGTGACATTTGCTATTGTGTGTGTTCCCAGGCACCCCCTGTTCCCTTTGCTTGCACTGATTTTTGAGAAATGTGAATTAGCGACTTGCACCCCCAGAGAGCCCGGGGTGGCGGGAGGAGACGTCTGTTCATCGGAATCTTTCAATGAAGACATAGCAGTGTTTGCAAAACAGGTCAGGAAAGTTTGACTTTTTCAATCTGCATGCTCGGGCTGGTTGAGCTCTCACCTGCATGCACAAAGTGTGGAGCTCTGACTTTTGTGCGTTAAGTGAATTCTGCATGAGAGGAAATAAAATGGCATTCACCAATACAACAAGTTATTTAAAGATATTTTAATTTCACATAGTTTGCTGTGCGACAAGTGGGAATTAATACTGCATTATTTCAATACGTACATTGCATATATATTATTTATAACTCTATAATATTTGATATTAATATATTTTATGACAATGTTCTTGCTTTTAGATTCGGGCAGAAAAGCCTTTATTTTCATCGAATCCAGAATTGGATAATCTGGTAAGATACATTATATTTTTTTTATATGACAAATTAGAGTCTGCATTTTCTCTGTTGAATGTAACAGCTGTTGTTTGAATGTCTGTTCGCGGCTTATACATCTGGGTCAGAGAGCCATGTGGTGCTGAAAAGTTAAAGCACGATTGGAGGTGATGTTCCTCTTTTTGGGCTGTTTGATATCACGATGGCCCCCGGTTGTATCTGCAGATGAAGGGCCGCTATTAGACAGCTGTCACAAACCTTTGAACTCTGCCTGGAAAGTTATTCTATTCATGCTTTTCACTATGTATAGTTTAGTACTTTGAATGTGATATCAGAGTAACATTTTCCTCACGACTAGTTGGTGGCTAATAGATCTCTGACTCTGAGGCTTATTGCAGCCCCAATCTGCACTGTATGCCTGTTCTCCATATTGCAATAACGTCCAAGTTTAATATCAGTTCCACATAAAATCCATTCATATGAATATTTTCCCCGTCTACAGTTACATGTATTGAGAAAAACGTGCCTGTTTAATATCAAGAGATGTGAGCAGCTCATTTTTTTTATTGTTATTTTAAATTTTCAGATGATTCAAGCCATTCAAGTTTTACGATTTCATCTTCTGGAGCTGGAGAAGGTAATATTCTCTCACCATTTCTGTCCACTGTGCCACTTCAGACCTATGGGCTGTATTTGCATAAATGTATTTTTGCTAGTCGGTTATAATTAGCGTCAAAATCAATCATGGGGCCATTTCTCTTCCGCGTTTAATCACGACGCAAGCTGTTACAACTGGAACGGATATCTCTGTGCCCAAATCTCCCCGCATGTTTTAATGAAGTTTAATGTTGGCAGAAATTGCACGCAAGGTGAAACATAAAGGCGAACTTTGCGGGTTTCAGAAATGATTCTTTGTGGAGGGCAAAAGGCCCCAGGCAGCCATCTGTGGATAGAGGGAGTAGTGGGTGTAAAACTCTGATTTGTCTCCGTATCAGATGGACTACAGTAGCCTGTACAGTCAACTTTAACAGTATGGTAGAAACTTTTAACGTTGTGAAACATGATCAAAGCTGTTAAAAGTTTTAGTTTTCCAAACTAATATCTGTGCATGCTCTGCTTTTTTTCCTCGCAGATCTTACAGCCTGTAACGCAAGTTGTAAATAAAGATAGTCAGCTGTATATTGAGCAACTATATACAAAAAAAAAAAGTTTAAGGTGGATTGCAGTTCTCTATATTTCTCTGCACATCTAACATTTCTGTTTCTCAGGCGACAGGATGCGCCACATTGCCAGTGATAATGTAATAAGTAGAGGAAATTAAACAGTTTACCTTAAATGTCAGTCAAGCGGGTCACCCTCCTCTAATGGCCACTACCCGGGGCACCGATGATGAATTTAACACGGGTGTTGAGTGCGTTGTAGCCCCTGAGCCCTCATGTCACTGTCAATTTTCGACGATATCTCTATTTTGAGAGGAGAAAAAATAAAGTTACTATCACAGTCCGGATGGAGCGCACTGTGCCATGCACGGCACGGCACGGCACGGCACCAGAACTGGGCACACCTTAGTCCGAAGGAGTGATGTTATTTCTTGTTTTTGTAATTTCAGAGCAAAGATAAAGCAAGTATTAAAAACTTTTTTTTTTTTTGGAGGCCAAATAAATAAATAAAATTTCACTGTAGAAATGTGATGAGTTTTTGAACCTTTTCAATAATTTATCACTGTGCCAAAATGAAATAGCGTCAGTGATCAGTCATCGTTTTATATCACCCACTTTAAAATATTAATTTATTTCAGATGCAACAACTGTGGTGTAATTTGTGCCAAATTGCGTAAAAAGTCTTCGGGACTGTTTTGCATGTCAAAGGCTGTCATGTGAGTGTTTGTATGCGTTGGGGCGGTGTTGTGGTTGCACATGTCACTCTTGTGTGGAGATTTCCCTTTTGGGTAAGTGTGTGACGCCTCTGCCTCCTCTCTCTGTAGGTACACGAGCTGTGTGATAATTTCTGTCACCGGTACATCAGCTGCTTGAAAGGCAAGATGCCCATCGACTTGGTCATAGACGACAGAGAGGGCGGGTCCAAATCAGACAGCGAGGAAATCACAAGATCTTCTGTGGCTCTTGATCAGGTACATCTCTCTCTCTCTCTCCCTCTCTTCGTGTGTGTGGATGTGTGTGTACGTGTGTGTGTGTTCTCCCTGCTGGCTATTCAGCTATTCTGGGTCACTACTCCGCTGCGCTGTTATTTGCATATGATTAAGGCCGTTTTACATTCCATCCATCGGAATGAAAAATTTTCTGAATAATGTTGCTATTATTGGCCCATTAAGACTTGAACCCGGAACCGACCTGGGGAGATTAGCTCGAAAAAGCATCGCCATAAACTTGACCTGTTTCATGTCGATTTTAATTTAGTGCCTCTCTCCATTTTTCTTTCCTCTCTGTCTCTTTTTGAACCAAAACGAAGCGTTATCAGCGCCTCTCTCTGTTGTCTATAGCCCAGGAGAGGGCTGCAGACTGTGGTTTAGGTGCCTTGGTTTCTCCACTGTGGAGTTCACGGTTCATTACGCGTCTTGTCAGTATTTTTCCTTAGACATGAGTGCACATTGCTTATCGAGACCCCTCCTCTCCACCTCCTTTATTTCGCTCAGAGTGCAGAGATTCAGCGCCAATAAGAAGGTTTATTTTTGAAAGCTATAGAAGCAGCGGGTATTAAAGGTAGATTAGGGAGTGTTTCCTTTTGTGCAGATATCACAGATAACCACAGCCTTCATTATGTGCTCCACTGACTGTTGGCACTCCGGGGACATTGTAGTGCGCGCACAGGCATGACCCTAATGGTCCATACACTGCCGTTAAATAATGATAACAGCAACGATGATTAGAATTATGCAAATCTGGATTTTCAGCCATTAATAGCACGATTCATTTGTGCAGGAGACAGGGTTGCAGGCTATGAGACCATGTTTCAAAAAGTTAAACTGTCGCACAGAGTTTTGTGGAATGGCTCGGAAGAGTAGCGGCTATAACCTATGGATAACGACGAGGGGTGTGTGGGGGGGTGGGGGGGTGGGGGGGAATCAAGTGTCCAAATTAAAGGGATTAGTTGGATAGTCGGACATAAAAAGTAATGAAGCGATTAGGCTAAATAATTTAAATCCGCGGACTTCCATATGGTTGAGTGGCTGGTCTGAGTGGAGGGCTCCAGAGAGAGAGACGGCCACCGGCTTTTATGTTCTGGGCTGAATGGCAGGACTGGGGCCCGACTGGGAAGACCCCCACCCCGCCGCGCATGCACTCCTCCATCCCTGGCCCTTATGACTGATTATGGAAATGAGAAAGATCACCCGGAAGATAATACTTCATTTAATCCAGAAACAGAATTAAATAACACAGACGCCACTTGTGCATTTAAGTGTCTCTTTGAACGGCTTGTTGTATTCTCTCGGGGATTCAGTTGTCAGAAGTTTTTTTTTTTTATAGATAGATCAGGACATGGAATAAAGCCTTATGGTATATGGAAATAGAGTGTGTTAAAACCCTTGGGTTTCTAGGTATATGAAGAAAATTATGTTGTGCTTGGGGCACTGATGCAGATCTTTAATTGACTGTAAGATGAAGACATGGCCTATTTTAATCTAATGATGGTCTCTACATATAGCCAATTCAGGGCAAAACCACATAAGCTTATGTTTACGCTGACAGAATAATATAAATGACCTACAGGCATAGCTTGCATTAAAACGCGGGGAAAACTTTTTGACAGATGTGTAATATTGAAGGATGGGCTGATGTTCCAGTAGGATAGCATGGAGACTGTCCACAGCAGCAGGCTGTGTGTAAATGGGCATATCCAAACAGGCAGAGGCAGAGGGTGCATGCCTCTCACTGCTGAATACTTATATTGTCAATCTAATGGCACCGCTCTTCATGACTTACTTGCGGCTGAATATATATTTTTTGGATTTTGTGGGCTATTTTTGTGTAACATCTTATCTGCAGTTGTTAGGCGGTGACATCCTTAACGAATTTGCGTTGTGTGTGCATTATCTCTTTCCATATGTATTTTTAATATATGCCCTCGGGCATAAAGTTGAAGTGGACTGGAAAAAAATGCTGAGAATTTGCACAAAAGAACAATGTTAACAAGATGGAGAAAGAAGGCTCATTTATTCATAAACCAATTTATTCCAGTGAGGCGACTGTAGCAGAGGAGAAAATAAAATGTCAGAAGAAAAAAAAATACTTTGAATTTATTAAACTCAACAATCCAACAACGCTGGCTTTCTTGCCGAATTATGCACCCTTGCGTCATCGCAGTAATATTCTGAATATTCTTTACATGTCTTTACATTGTTTTGTTAGGCGAGGCATTTTGTTGTCAGGCGAGTTTGGAGGGACGCTGAGCGCCCCTTTCAAAAGAAAGCAGAGCATAGCTGAGAGGTGAAAAAGTCAGAGAGGCTCTGCGCTGGCTTGTGAATGCAGCCCAGCCAGTTTGGGCTCACCCTTCTGTGTTTGTGTGTGTGTGTCTGTGAAGGTGTGTGCAAATGTGCACAAGCTGTGTGCATACAAGTGTATGCATATGTGGGTGTTTGTGTGTGTATGCTGCTGTGTGCATGTGTGTGTTCAGACTGGCCTGATAAATGCAGCACCCCCCTCAGGTGCTATGTGAGTGGAGTGACTGGTTAGCACCAGTTGGACTTTCTTAACCCTTTCCCTGCCATTCCCTGGAGAGCTTCCCACCACGTTTTCTTCACTTGAGCAGCACATTTCTAGTTGCCCAATAATACCTATACATCCTGCTCTCAGCTCAGCTGAATACACATAAAAGACAAAATAAAATTATTTTATCCTGTGCTATTTTTGCAGAGGCCTTTAATGTGGAAAGACTTGTGTCCACGCTGTATGTGGCGGCGACTGTCTCAGTCCTCTTGTTGTCGTGTTGCCTATTTGCCTGGCACATATGTTCACCCAGTCCAAAGAAGCGGGGAGGTATTTCCACGCCGCTGTACGTCATTTGCACAGTTGCCTTTAATTGCACAGGGAGCATGGGGAGGGGCGCAGCAATTTGCTAATGAACTCAGAGGGCCCGGGCTCTCCACTGTAGAGCAGAACACCACTAATAGTGCTGAGGACTCACTCCAAGTCTCAAGAGCTCCTCTACTTGATTGAGCCATGCAGGCTGAAGTGGGGCTGGAAATGATTGAAACTTCCCTTAAAAAATATTCTCCGCCTGACTTCTTGTGGACGTGAGAGGGTCTTAAACGATTATGAATGCTCAGCAGTTGATGTGTTGAGTTAATTTAGTGGAGAAGTATTTTTACATTAGAGGGGCTTTGTTGAACTGACATTTTCAGAGCCTGATTTTTTTTTTTTTTTTTTTGCTGTTGAAATCACGTTAAAAGAATGTGAAATAGCCTACAATCTGAAATAACATCTATACGTTTGGGATCCGTTGCTGTTTTGCTTATGTCCCACACAATCTTTCTTAAACAAACCCTGCTTGTGTGTGCTTAGTGTTGTGGTCACTGTGTAAGAATTTACTCTTGATAGTGCTATCGCGGTATCTTTTCCTAACAATTGGCACTGTTATGCCATACAACTGCCTGTTTCCAGGTCAGTGAGACCCAGCAGTGTTAGTTTAGGTAACTCTGGCGGTCAAAGAGTGACCCCTGGCCCTCCCTCCTAACTCAATGGAAACCCTGAGCGCCGGGGTCAGCCACTATTTTCCTAATCAGTACACCGCTATCGCTAATCTATC
The DNA here is from genome assembly GCA_038419695.1 of Scomberomorus guttatus. Lineage (NCBI taxonomy): Eukaryota > Metazoa > Chordata > Actinopteri > Scombriformes > Scombridae > Scomberomorus > Scomberomorus guttatus. Next base: position 6,666,389 of record CM076458.1, read on the forward strand.
CGCTTCTCGTTGAAGTATGGATCGAGTTACACTCGACTTACCAGGCGCACACACACTCTCTCTCTCTTTTTTTCATTCCCTCTCTCTCCCCTACAGTGGCACGCTGCTGTTCTTAATACAAACTTTTGAATCATCGTGGTGATTGTTGGTAATAGCAGCTTTTGTAGTTGAATAGAGGAGAGGTTTGACCCCCACTCGCCCCCTCCCTTCTCTACACCTCCTCCTCCCTCCCTTCCCCTGAACTCCCCTTTTTTTTTCCTTTGGGGAGTGAATGCGAGGCGGCTGTTAAGGATTCAACAAGTGATACAAAGAGGCGACCACGTGACTTGTGTGTTTCTTAGCCTCTTCATTATTGTGGTGGAATAGCAAGTAGGGGTGATTCTGATTAAGCAAATCAAGGCCAGAGTGACTTCAAAGAATAGGAACACCAGGAGCTTCTTATACCTTCAGATATATTCCAACATCCATAGTCAATTTGTTGTTTTGTACTAAGCTCTGAATTTTCGTTTGATTTATTAGCTGTTTGTAAATCATGCATTATTGCTAGAAACTAGTGCTCAGTGGAGCCGTACTGTGTCACAGATACTCTGTTGTGATAGCCACAAGATCCCAATTGCAAATAAAGTTCTTGGCTTGTGTCTCGTGTTACTTATGATGGGAGGCGATGTCTGTCCCCGAGGCCTGCTGTGGTTTCTTTGGCTAAGTAAACAATAACCTGGCTTAACACATGTGTACTTAGCTAATGGAAAGTTCCTCTCCCCCCTTAACCCCCCGCGAGCCTCTGACAATGGCCACCGTCACAAACAGCCCGTCTCCAAGGGATCCACCGAGAACATCCCAGAGCAGCGGCTGCAAGTCAAGCTAGGCTAAGCTAATGAAGAAACCGCAGCAAACCATGTCATTAAGAAATTACGCCTGGCCTTTTCATTCACAACTGAAAAAAAGAAATATGCTTTGTTTGGGGTTAGATGCCGTGGAGGGGAGAGCACTCGAGTTAATGTTTTTGTTTGGATTTCAACTCACAGAGAGTAAACAAGGAGTCTGTAGCAAGAGCTGAAGTGGAGGAGGCCTCAGACAAAAAGAAAAATCAGTTTGTCAGTTTCCACGAGTGTCATCTAAATGGACTTTGAAAGCTCTGGTAATTATCTCAAACATGTAATTATCTTTGGTTGTCTCTATGAGGTTAACCCGCTGGTTTTAAAGAGCCGATTGAAGAGTACCTGACGGCTATTCAACGTAGCATACTTTACTTACTCAAGAGACCAAATCCAGTTTTCTCCCTCACCCCCTTCAGCAATTATAAGGTTGTTTCTTCTTTCTTTGTCTATTGTGAAGAGTTAGGGAGGAAGGGGAGTGCAGAACAGAATGGAAGGGAGGGGGGGGGGGGTCTTTTGCTCTCTCGCTCTCTTTTTTTTGCACCACGCATACCATTATCACCCCTTCTTTTCATTTTGGAAGCACTAATATTGCAGCGAGGGGAGGAGAGGGGTGGAGAGAGCAGAGAAAGCGGAGGTAGTCGGGCAAGCACTTGCCTGGCCGGTTATCAGAGAGGCAGATCCTGCTTTATCTAGTCACAGTGGAGCAAAGTAAACAAGAGTTTACAATAGCTGGCCTTTCAGCCCCTTTCACTAACAGCTTCCCCACCAGCATTCAGCTGAGTGGGAGAATGTGTCCGGAGTTATTGCAGGCCATCTCGCTGCTGCAACACATGGCATTCTCGCAGATTTCGACGTGAGGAAGCAGCGCTGTTGCAAAGGTCAAAAATGGTGTTAAAGAAAACAACCGCAGAGAACAGATGCACCAAAGCATTCTGGGGGATGGAGTAGCCCAACTGTCATCTTTGATTCAGATGTACCACCACTGAAGAGTGTATGTGTGGGGGGTTATTATGTCTGTGCCGTTAAGTATGCACATATGATTATTCCTGCACACTCGCTGGCACAGAGTGAAAAGTAAATATCCATATCATCACAAAAAGATATTTCAGAGTCGAGGAAAGAAGGGAGGGAGGGAGGGGAGGTGGGGGGGCAAAGCACAACAACCTTAACCATTTTCTTTATTATTGCAAATGAATTGGCAAGGCAACATTTCTTGCATGAGTGCTTGTATGATATGGGGCCTGGCACAGCGAGAAAGGGAAGCCCCCTTGCATCTTAGACGCGGCACAATGAGAATGCACTGGATTGGAATGCCTCACCGATCATAGCGGAATCAGAATTTCCAGCAAGGAAAATCTTTTCATGGCGAATTAGGGTGGTTGAGGGAAGAAAAATGGTAATGAAAAAAAAAAGAAAAAAGAAAAAAAAAAAAAAAAGGTATGCATAGCTCACAAACAGGGTTCCCTCGGCTTGGCGCGGCAGATTTAAGAACTTTAGCTAAAGCTAGGCAGAATAGAATGTGGAAAATTGAATTTACTAAACAATTAAGCATTGAATTAATCTACATCCTGCACAGGAGACAGCGAGAGAGAGAGAGAGAGAGAGAGAGAGAGAGAGAGAGAGAGAGAAGGAGAGAGAGAGACCATGGCGGCTCATTAAGGGGACATAGAATAAATCAAGTGTGTAGCTATGTGTGCAGAGGGACAGCTCTCTTTTTCTCTCTGTTTCCTCGAGCTTTCTGTTTATGCATCTATTCATCTTGAGAATTTACATGTCCCATATTCTGAAGGTGGGCCTCTCCATTGTGTGCTGTAGTCGTGTTGGCGCAGGGTGTGTGTGTGTGTGTTTTTTTTGTCGCTGTGTGTCTTGTGGTAAAGGTGTGTGCTTTTGTTAAATAGGGACTGTGAATATGGCGTTTCTGTGAAGTGTTTGCATAAAAGGTGGATGAAAAGTATTTGTGTGTGTGTGTGTGTGCGAGCTAAGTGACCAAATCAACTGTTTTAGTCTATTTGTGCATGGGTGTGTGCACACATGCTGCGCGACCTGTGTGTACTGGTGTGTGTGTGTGTGGGTTGTGTGATCTCAGCTGTGTGTGTGTGTATTAATTGCGTGTTAGATCAGTGCTGGGCCTGTTCCGTCCAAGGGCGGCCTGTGATTATAAATAAACTCCCCGTCCCCGCGGAGATGCCACCAGGCCCTGTCTCAGCCCCGCCCCCTTTCCCATGGGGCCTCAGCGGCCACCTCCCAGCAGGCAAAGCGCTCTTTTGTTCAATTACAGCTAATGCAGTAGTTTGCCATTTCCCCCCTCCACTTTCTAATTATATTTTCAAGTGGAATTTGTTACAGAATTAAAACAAAAAGGAAAATGAAAAAAAAAACATATCCTTTTTGCAAGCAGAGGCTCTTGGGTTTTTTAATACTTGCTGTTCGGGGTCCCCGGGGTACCGAGCTATTCTTTTTCACATAGCTCTGTATAAACAAGTTCTGCTCATTTTTAAAAACTGCACTTTTGGAGGAGCTGGCAAAAGCCAGCGTTAACTGTTTGCGTGCCGAGCATGTGGTCTGGATTACCTCACTTCTGATGTTCTCTGGAGTTACTCGGTCATGCACGGGTGTTTCATTTTTCAGTGTTCCACGGTCAGCAAAAAAGAATTTGTAGGAGGTGGAGAAAAAAAAAGATCCTCTTGGTATCTTATCCCACTTTAAATCAACATTTATCTACCCAATCACCATCCCAGTCATGCCTTTGTGCAGTGACTTTCCTCTTTATTGCAAAGCCTCAAAGCCTAATTTGGAAAACAACGATTATATCGTCCATGTAAGCACTGGATTATAATTTCATAGCCCAGGAACATCAAACGAGCTCTAATAGACCCCAAATGTGTTGAATTTGCTGACTTGTATATTCTTTTCTGTTATTTTATTCCATCTACATTTTGTTTAAAACAAACCCTGTGTCATGAATTAATGCCTACTTTTTTTTTAAAATTGCTAAACTCAACTCCAAATCCTCCTCAGAAAGGCAGCGCCGCTAGTATCCCAATTGAAACCAGTTGTTCCCCAGTGTGTTTCTCTCCTCTCCCTCCTCTCTTCCTCCATGTGGGTTTCTATCACTCATTTCGTCACGTAGCCCTAAAAGCGTGATGCAAACACCACATTGCCCCTTGATATCTGCTTCATTTGATTTGACAGAGCAAAGATAGGCTCACGCGGGCGGCAGAGTAGGCTTGAGCAAGTGTTTGTGCGTGTGTGGGTTTTTTGTTTTTTTTTTGTTGTTGCGTGTTTGTTTGTGATAGCTAGCTGCATGTGATAAGACATTAGATTCCATTTCCTTCTATTTGAAGTCTCTTTTCTCTCCTGTCCTCAGCGCTAATGTTGCTTTTCAGAGGCACCGAGAGATAAGAGGTAACATCTGGTTTAGTTTCAATAGCACGTAGTGGCTTTGTATGGGGCAGCGTGTGATTTGAGTGTGTGTGTTTGTTGAACAGTTCATGCAGTGTGTATGTGTGCATAAATGTAAGCACCAAATCTATAGGTGTGTTAATATGTTTATGTCTGCTTATGTGTGTCTGAACACAATTTATGTGTGTGTGTGTCTTCCCTTTATTCTCCTGTCTGGACCATTCGCTCCCTGCCATGCAGCTGACACTCATCTGGCCTCAGACTGTCCTTTACCCTTGTACACACACACACACACACACACACACTCACACTCACACCCTACTATATATAAATCCAGGTCTCCTGAGTCCCTCCTGTCTAGTTAGCTGCTTGTGTTTGAAGACACTAACCAGGAGGAAGTGACTAGTCTTTGCTGAGTTGTTATGAATTTTTCTCGGACTTTTGGGAGGAAAGAACTTCTACTATGTGGTAATACTGAAACTTTTTTATTTGTCTATATAACGTCAGTTTTAGTTCATTCGTTAATCTTGTTTCATTTTTTCATGAGAAAAACTTCTGTGGGAAAACTTCTTAGCTTATTTGGTTATGTCTCTGACTTGGCTCTGTTATGAAATTTAAATCTACATTAGTGGGATCTATATTTTGTTCCATTTTTGGACAAAACAGGATTTATATTTAAGCAGCAATACTGTGAGTTATTTACCTCTCTCTCCGTCTCTCTGGTCTGCTCTGTGTGGATGACATCACTCCCTGGCGTTTGCTGCGGCCTATCTTAAGTTGTAGCTGTTTTGTATTTTCATCTGCTAGTGGTTTGAGCCAAATGGAGGCAGCCGTGGATTGCATGCCTCAGAAAGCTGGGAACTAATACAACATGTTCGCTTGCTATTCGTCTGGGCCTTTCTCTTCATCGAGCCCCCAATAATCCTCATTCCATAAGATTGTTGCAGTGGCTCACACACACTGCGTGACTGAGCTGAGAGTTGGCAAATGATGAATTTAATTGTGAGTTTGTGTGTCTGTGTATGTGTGTGTGTGTGTGTATGCTTCATTGCAATAATGTACAGTAAATATAGACATAAAATTTCAAAAGAAGACAATAAAATATGCAAGCTTAAGGCTTTCTAAAAAAAACAACAAATAAAATCAACACAACTAAAGATGAAAGAAAAAAACAAAGAATTGACATTATATTAACTGACTGACCCGTCTGTCCTCTCTCTCGCTACGACAGACGTCCTGGAACAGAGATCATGACGACACGGCGTCCACACGCTCTGGAGGCACACCGGGACCTTCCAGCGGCGGACACACATCACACAGTGGCGACAACAGCAGTGAACAGGGTAAGTTTGTTTGTCTGCATCTTTTTCCTACTCATCAGGTGGAGGTGAAGAGGAGGACAGGGACACAGTTAACATGTAGACCAAGGTGATGAGTATATTCCATCAGATATATCATATACATCAAGTACATGATAGAAAACTTTATTATGTAGTCAGATAAGGTCGGCAGGCGTGTTTACACTGTTTGCAGAGGGAATGAGCTTTTGCAACAGCTTGCAGTTGCTGCACAAAGGTCAGAGGTCACGGTCAGTTAAAAAGTAGTGCATCTGGACCTGTCAGGGACTCATTGTTTTGCTCAGGGACTCTTTTGGCAGAGCGAACATGGTGTGGTAGATGGCTCATACCCAGGTCCTGTCATCAGAGAGCAGTGTCTGACTTCCTGTGCCACCCTGTGACTTGTGTTTGTTTTAGGTTACAGTCCATCAGTGTGCAGTTAGCTTTACATCCAAGCATATTAGGTTTGTGGGCATTTGCTTGTATTAAGTGATATTGTATGTATCATTTCAATAATTAGTTTGCAGGACTCTCTACCAAGTATTCAGGAATATTTTGATGTTTTCATAAGAAAACCTTGTCACAAGATGGTGATGGCGATTTTTGTGTTTTAGTATTGTTTGGAGGATTGCATGCGCCTCTTTGAGAAAATAAAGGCTCATAAAACCAGTTCGGATCCTTAGTGGATATAAAATACATGACGGCTAGGCCAAAAACAAGGCTGTTATTTGCAGAACATGAAAATCTGGCATGTTGGAGAGGTTTTCTGACATTAATGATTAGTTCTCTTATCAAGAAGCGTTGGCTTTGAAGCTTGTAACCCTCAACTACAGTATGACACTATATTCACTTGAACTTAGACTAAAATTTTCTGGATACAAACCATAACTAAATGTACAAGATGTGACATGTGGACAGAATTTATCTATTTTTTTCCATTTATATTGTGTTTAGCCAAAATTTTAATAATATATTTTCTAATATAGAGTCTATAATCCCCTTATTGACCAGACAACTCTGCTCATGCTGGATGTGTATGCGCTCTAAGAATATCTGTGTGTGTGTGAGAGAGAGAGAGGCAGCAGTGGGAGAATGGGGGGGGGGGCGGCGGCGTTGCAAACAAACTGTAGGCAAAAAAGCAACTTCATATATTATTGAAGGCGATGTCAAGGCGAGCAGTTTGCAGGGTTGCCAGTGCCAGGAGGCAGAGCCTGGGTGGGAGCAGAGAGCGCCGCCATGCCTTCCACTCCAACGAGCAGCCATTTATATAGTCAACACACACACTCTGTCTCTCTCTTTGTCTCTTTGTCCGTCTCACACTCTGTCTCATCCTCTCTCTTTCTGTGTCTTACATACACACACACATGCACGCACGCACACACACACACTCTCTCTCTCTCTCTCTATCACATTCTGTTTGTCTTTCTTTCTCACTCAGTAATGCTTTCTCTAGCAAAGAGACAGTGAGGAGCTGAGGGACTGAGAGGTGAGACATTAGTTGAGATAAAATAAAAGATAGACAGACGATATGGAAGAGGAATCCAGACTGATAAAAATAGAGTCAAATTACAGGGAAACGGGAAGACAAAGCAGCGTTGTGTATGTTTGTGTGTGCACGCCTCTACCTTTGATGACTAATGGTCTTGGGCAGCCAGGCACGATCTGATTGGTCACTCTAATGAGCGTGGTCTGCGCCGAGTTTGGGCTCCTGCTTCTGTGACCTTTGCCCTCTATTGACCAAACTGACACTTCATTTTTCACATCTTTCCAATTATAGGTCCACTCCTTATGTTGGCCCGCCTCCTCTCTCACTCTCTCTCTCTCTATCTCTCTCTATCTCTCTCTGCCATCATCTCTCTCTCTCTATCTCCTCATATCTCACTCTTTCCTCTCCGACTCTCCCCGGGTTGTTGTAGGTTTCTGTTTGTTGTGGAAGTTCATTAGAGGGTAAAATGTGGGTTAGTGTGTGTGTGTGTGTGTGTGTGTATGAATGTACACGTTCTGCATGTGTCAGTTTAATGAATGAGGTGCTTTGATTTGTGTTACAGGAGAGTTGGGAGCTAAACATGATGCATTCATGTTGGTGTCTGCAACTCCTGAAACACGTCTGCTAAATTAGGCACATTTAAGACTGTACAAAGTAGCTGTGGATTTACTGCCACTTCATTCATTCCCTGTTGTTATAGTTTCACAACTTTAGCTATTTTCAACAACCAATAAGCTTATATTTCCACTTACACTATGGCCAAAGGTAAACTCTGGTGGAAAGCCTTCACAGAAGAGTGCAGGCTGTTATAGCAGCATTTTAATACCCATGGGTTTAGAGTGAGATTTTCTAATCGGGTGTCCACATACATTTGGCCATGTAGTATATTATTCTTTTAAATCCAGGTAGCATTAAACATTTCTTTCAACATCTTTTTCTGAAACTTGCAGATGCATTGATGTCTGCGTGTGTGTGTGATTGCTTTGTTTAAGTCGTGTTTATGCGGGCGCAACACACACACACACACACACACACATCAGGGATGCAGTGACAACAGCAAATACCGGGGGACATCTTGGACTGGTTTCAGGTTTATATGGGTTAAGAGCTATCACTGCCACGTCATATCGGCTCTGGCAAATTGTGTGTCAGTCACTTGGTAATCCCAGTAAGCTGGTTATTTATCTGTTTGGCACTTTGCTCGCTCTCTCCCCGACAGCTTCACCCCGCTGTCTCTCCTCCCTCTCTCTCTCGCTCTTTCATCTTTGCATCCTCCCTGTCTTCTCCTGTTTTCCCTTGTCTCCCACCTACTCTTTGCATCTCTCTCTTTCATTTTGCTCTCAGTCGGTTTCTCTCTCCTTATGTATCCCCGTGCTTTTCTCTCTCCTCCCCCCTTTTTTTTTTCTTCCATGCCTCCCACTCACTCTAAAACACTACCTTTGTTTATCCTCCTTTTCCCTTCCTCTCACCTCTCTTTGTTCCTTTTACTCTCTCCATCTTCCCCATCTTTCTCTCCCTGTTCTTCCTCCTTCTTTTACCCTCTTTATGTCTTTACGTCATCTTTGTCTCTCTGCTTCTCTTACACTCTTTCCTACTTTATCATCTCTTTTCTTCTCTTCTCTCTCATCTTTCTATCTCAATTTAACTTCTCCCCTTATTTCTCTCTATCTTCACTCCTCCTCCTGCTATCTCTCTTTCTCTCACCCTCTTTTCTTATTTTCATTTTCTCTCTAACGATTTCTTCATGTTTTCTCTTGTATTTTCCCCAACCACTTTCTCTCTTCTACCTCTCACAGATTGCTTTCTGACTGACCTTTCCCTCTCTATCTCTCTCTTCCACTTTCTTCATTTTCTTCCCCTCTGCCTGTAGACCTGCCCAGCTAATATCTTACCTTTACTCCTTCTCCCTCTCATCCATCCTTTCAATCCACCCCCTTTACTCCTTCTCCTCAGTCTATCAATCCACCCTCTTACTCCCTTTCTACACCTCCTCTTGCGCTCAATCTTTCCTCTAATTCCTCCCCACTTGTCTCACCATCATGCTGCTCCATGTTTGCCCCCTTCTTCCCTCCCATCCTCCCCCTCCAGCAGAGCGAAACAGCTCAGAGGAAGGATGCTGGATGGTCGGGGGCCTTTAACTAGTGAACTCCAGTCTCCTCGCTCTCAGCCTTTTTTCTGAGGCTATTCCTGAGACAAACACATGCTCCGTTCTGCCCTCTTCTCTGAACGGTTCACTACCCACTGGTATAAAAATCCCCATATCTACCCGGAAACGTAGCACTCACACTCTCAAATCCAAGAGCTGCAGGAATTGCGAGGAGGTCTTCGTGTTACGTAAGATCAGAGATCTCCTTGTGCATGTTGTTGAACTCGTTTGCAAGAGAAGATTTCCAGTGAAAACTAATTAATAGTGTGATAATGTAATTTTTTTAAATCAGATATTTAATGATAAACCATAGACCTGTTATTCATCAGTAGATGTTTTGCAGTGCTTTGTCAGTGTCGCAGTGACGATGTGAGCAATTAAAAAAAAATACTTTTTTAATTTTGCATGTGGTGACAATGCTCATGCTGAGTTCCTAGTTATGGGTGTTTATGCTTTGACCACAATGCCGATGGTATTTTTTAGTACTGAATTCCATTGGCATTCACAAAAAAACAAATGGAGGGAGGATCACATTTGCTTCACACATGTCATTAAAATCGGTCCTGGGTGTCTCCTCTCTCCCTAAAGAGCAGACAAAGAAGAAAGCCTCTTATTTTTCTCCTCCTTTTCTCTGGGAGATCTTTGTAAACATCCAGCAAGCTTCGACAGGGAGAGTCGGAGAGCGGCCCTGTAGTTAATTAGTCCCACTCTATTAGCCCAGCTGTTTGCTAGCTAGCTTCCTGCCAACAGGCCCCTTTGTTTAATACCCAGAAGCCCTCTGGAGAAACCTCATTGTGGCTGTTGTGCCTTGGATCATGCTTTTCTGTGAAGAGTAATGCTTGAAGGGCAGAGGGAAAGCTAACAGATCATATATGCCTGCAATGGAAGGGGGTCCCTCACGGACATGACCGGGCTGTCTCTTTTTCTCCCAGTATAAAGTACTCCTCTTTGCCTGTGTGAATTTGTAAGGACACCCCTTGGCTTCTCCGAGGGCCTGGCGTGCGAGGGAAACAGAATAACATTCAGGCACTGAATCGGGCAGCTGCATGTGAGTCGAGCAGAGGAGCGGAGCAGAGTGTTTGCTCTGTTTTTGAAAGCTACAGGGTTTCCCTCTCCGCTTGTCAGAAACATCCAGGGAGTGAGGCGATGACTGGCGATATTAGATATGTATCACCAATTACCCAGACCGTTTGTAAAGAGTACAGTGCGCCGCGCCAAGGCAAATAGCTCCCTGTAAGGCTATGTGTTATTGTCTGCATACATTTCTAGTGTCTGAGTAGTGGCTTGAGATTTCTGGTTGTTGGTCGGATGTCTAGCTCCAAGGCTTTTTTTTTTGGCTGGTGTAGCTGCGAGAATGCTCAACACTAAATTTATGCTGATGTTTGCTATTTGACGGACCTAAACGTGTGTGTGTGTAAGTCTAATGTGTTCATTTCTCTTGTTATCCTGAACTAATCTCCTGCATTGCACTTGAAGATTAGAGTGAATTCTACTTTGATGTGTGACTGAATGAAAAGGACCCCCGTAACAAACAGAAGAAAACAAATAAGCTCAGGAAGTCACTGTAAAGCATCACTTAAATGCAAAGACCTGTTATACACTAATGGCTGAAAAGGAAACATTTGCCAGTTGCCAATTCGAATTGCAGCTGGGATCATCTTGGTGGAGGATGTGGCGCTTGGCTTCCCTCGTCTTCAGGATGTGGCTCTAAAAGACATTTGGATAGTCAGCTTTCCTGGTTTAATATGCATTTTAATATCACATCCTGACACAGCGTCATCCCGTTTATTCTGAATCACCGTATAAAACCTCCACTGGCTGTGAATTCCCATCGATCGGGCTGGAATATTCCTGATGTTGTGATCCATCCGTCCACCCTCCGACTTCTGTGCCCTCCAACAAGGTCAGGCCACAGAGGAGCTGTTACTTTCTGGCTCCTCATTGGCCTGTCTCCAGGGCTGGGGCGGGCAAACCGGGACATGGACAGGGGTGCCAGGCAATCAGAAGCCAGATTTGGCTCGTCCAATCACTTGGCTTCACGTGGCCCCCTCAAAGTCACCGATTAATTGGTCCGATTGTCCAGTAGACTGGAAGAGAGAACTGTGTGTGTCTCTCTGTATGTATCCCCCTCCCCGACGAGCTTTTCTCTCCCAGTAGCCTGTAGCAGCTCTTGAAAATTTTGCTGTGGAGGAGAATTAGATGCAATTTAATTAGCAGGTACCGTAAAGACATAGGAATGTATATTGGTTTCATTGGCAAGTATACAATGACAACTTTGAGAGTATGAATATGACAGCTTGCAGTTTCATTTCTTACAAAGCAGTTCAAACGTTCAATTTAAAGGTTCAGCTTGTAACCAGACACTGATATAAAAAGTCAAAAAAGACATTTTCAAAAGCATTAACTTGTGCTTTTATCCAGCTATGCACGTATCAAAAGCGTTAAATATTTTTGACCAAACATTAAAAACACATACATCCACAAATAGAAGGATAGAACTTCAGAGAAACAGTACTTAGTTTTGGTTGCAGGTTGTCTAGACATTGTCTAGACGTTATTGAGGAAGATCCTCGGTCCGGTAATTGTCTTACTGGTGTCCAGCTTTCCTGGTAATCTCTTTAAATGTGAGCCTCTGTGGTATAGATAAAAGGTGTGCGGCTCCCTTGATTAGTCTGCAGTCTGTTTTACTGGAGGTGTGTGTGTGTAAGTACAGTAGCTGGCAGATACAAACACGATTCTCTCCTTGATTTCCTCAGAGTGTGAACACGGGAAGAAAGAGAGAGAGAGAGGGAGGGAGCGGACAAAATGAAAGAAAATGACAAAAAGAAACAGAGCAAAATGAGGAGGAAGGGAGGGAATCTCAGAGCGAATGCTGTGAAAGCATTTTGGAGCAGTGTGTGTATGTGTGTGTGTGTGTGTGAAAATTCTATAGTGAGTGAGGAAAAGAGAAAGAGAGAGAGCAGTTATCCCTGATGAGTGTGTTAAGTGCTGCTGAGTGTTGTTTGGGAGTCTATTGAGGCGTATGCACCGGTGCTAGCAAACAGCAATATCTTCTCTGCCAGTTCAGAGGTGAAAGAGTAGCGGCCAGGCCAACTTAAACTTACTCTACGTCCCCTTGAGGTTTGAAGTAAAGTGTGTGCAAGCATGTGTCCATGCGTTAAAAAAAACTGTTTAATATCTGTAGGGTCACAGGTGCATAAACCTAACTTTTCTGTTCACATGCTGTTTATGAAAATCAATATCTGAAAGACATAAAGGGTAATTACTTCTCAAAACACCTTGAGAAAACACCCCACTACAACTCAGTGTTGCCAGTAGCAATGTTTATTCAGGCTCAACTGGATTTACTACATCTCAAACATTATTATCTGTGGTTACCTGGGAAAAGAGATGTTTGGCCTGTCAGTGTCCAATCACGACCTCCCTCTCCCAGATTCACTGAGATCTTTACGACCCTGCTCTATCACAGTGGCCAACATGTCAACTAACATGTAGTGACTCGCCTTGCAGAAAACGATAGCCCTCGATTACTTTTTATTGCCTCCTAGGCAATAACCAAACTTAGAGTGGCCTGAATTTGCCCCTCTCGAAAAAGAGGAAATTGTATCAGGTTCTCACAGTGGGGGGTCAGTTTGCTTTTAGGATTAAGGCTGGTGTCACCCGGCTGCTGGGGTCATGTGGAAGAAAAGAGTAAAAAATATAAGTAAACAAAGTGACTTCCTACCTTCTCCAACCATCTCCTCTCCTCTCCTCTCATCTCCTCTCCTCTCCCCTCATCTCCTCTCCTCTCCTCTCTTTCCTCTCTCCTCTCTCCTCCTCTCCTCTCCTCTCCTCTGCCTCCTTTCACATGTGAAACCATCTCCTGCTTTGTCAGTCAGGTTCACTAACTTGTGTTTTATTGGCTTGAGTGAACATCTCTTCTGTGGGAAGGTAATAGTCATAAAACAGTTTGATAAGGTGTCAGAGGCAATTTGACTGTTTGACTTTGGGATTTATGTGCTCTGCGTGTGCATGTGTACACATCATCATGTGAGGCTCATATTTGTACATGTCCACGTCTTTATTTTCTCTCATACACCTCTGTCTCTGCCTCTTTTCTCTCTGTATGGCTTCTAATCTCACTATGTGCTTGTTTTTCCCCCTTTTTCTGATAATATTCAGAGGAATCGATTGCACATTTTGAAGGTTTCCCCTTCTCTCTCTGTTAGTTTATATCACCCCTGCATTCATTCTGTCTGTCTCTCTCCATCTGTTGGTTACATGTGGGCATGTTTGCATGACCAAAGAAATGCAAAGTCTAGCCCAGACCATTACAATATGCCTTGTGTGCACAATTTACATGAAATACATATTCATTCATGACATGCATGCACACCAAATAGCTTCTCTCTCCCTCTTTTCTCTTATATCTCACATGCTTTTACTCAACCTTTCTGCTTGCTTAGGATGTGTTCTGTCCAGAAAGTCATTCAAATGAAAACATTGGTATCATTTCTGTTACTTATTTCTTACCAAGTTGCCTTTTATCTTCCTGATTTTACTCATAAATTCACTTGGATCAGACCATGTAGTTGACTGCAGCTCCAAGAAAGGGTACAACAGCCATTCATTTAAAAAAAAAAAAGGAGGTTCTACTTCATTTGCTTCAGTGAGGGAGTGCAAGCGGGAGGGAAATGTATCTTTAGCTCCCATGTTATAATTGTGGCACGCTAATGATGTAGACACATTCTCGCTGTTTGTTTACAGGAAGCTCTCTTCTTTAATTTGCGACTGGCGTGAATGCCAAATGCCTATATCTAATTACTGGTGTTTGCTAAAAGATACTATTTACACACACTTTTTGCCTTGTAGAGGTCTCTTGTGTTTGGTGGTGGGGAGATTATGACAAGAAAGTTAAATGTGTAAACGTGGATTTTTTTTTTTTCTTCGATTTTTATCTGGAGCAATTTTTTTTCTTGTGTGCGTATGCAGGAAATGAAAATTAGGAACAGAGGAGTTATTTTCCACACATGATTTGTACCTTTAAACATGAAGATGTTTTCATTCAGTACCTCTAAATTCAAGTTCTTGTTTGAAAAGTGTCAACCAAGGACTCAATTCAGGTTTATTTCTGTATGAAGCACCATAATTTGCATCGTCCTCGTGTAATCATCTCCAAAAAGAAGATGCCACTTTTGTCAAATTACTGGATATCTCCTTCTGGAATGCAATTCTTTAGCTCTGATTTGCAAATGTAAACAAGTAACAAGTTTAAATGTGGTAATGCGCTTGTCATGCAAATGAATGGGTTAAAAAGTTTAAGCAGGCTCATTCACTTATTATTTGCGTGTGTTCGTGTGTGTGTATGGAAAGTCTTGCCATGGGAAGCTTGTCACAGTGCAGAATGGTGACAAATTGTCACCATTCTGCACTGTGACAAGTTTTGCACTCCTTATTTTGTCTGCTTTCAATTCAGCCCCAAATTGCTGGAATTACACTGGGACACGCATGCAAGCTCTCACAGAATCGTCCCTTGAAGAGGAGCTGAGCTCAGGACCCAGGAGGCCTCTGATCAGATAGATGTTAACTTTTCAGGGAAGACCCTGATGCAGGCTGGAGAATTCAGACTGTCACCTCTGCCAGTGGATGACAGGAGTGTGGGGCCAGATGAGCTTTTTACGCCTGTTTATGCATTTCACTTTTCAAAAATGAAACTTTTTTTTATAGAGTTATCAATTTTAGATGAAAGAGACATAGTTTGGGCTTTCACTTGTACGGTGGGAGAATGAGAGAGAGAAGGAATGGAGGAGGGAGGGGGAGAGCAAACAGACAGAGTATTAGCACTTTGTTCAGTGGAGAAGCATTGTTTGGCCCCTTGGCACACACAAGAACACACACACAAACAAGCAACTCACTTAAACACACACACATGCACAGAGCACCAACGTTTATTTAAGCTTTTGATAAAGAGATTAGCCCCATCATCCTACGGTCTTAAGCTAGCCGAGGGGGTCCGTGTTCAGGAAATCCTGGCTTTCCTGACATACGGGCTTATAGGGGAACCTGGCTCTAGCAACACTTATATGATATTGATACAGTTCCTAATGGTTACATTAGCACAATTTGGTCTTAAAATGAAAGGCGGTTTTTGCCAGAATGGCAGAATTTCCGCATGAGTTTGAAAGAAGGAGATGAAAATGAGATGGAGGGAGTTAGAAAGTTAGCAAGAGAGAGACAAGGATGGAAACAGAAGGTAGAGGAGGCGGAGTACTTATGCCAGCTGGGCTGTTTTTTTCTTTATTATTAGCCCTATCACAGTAGTTGGAGTCCAGCTTAAAGCTACAAACAGCAAAGTGCTAATTTTAGCCTCCAAAGAGGATAAGGATAAATAGCTTGCTGCCAGTTTGCCATATGGTCCCCTGCCGATTATATTGTGTCAGGAATATTTCACCCCACCCCCACCTCAGCACACAAACATATACATACAATCACACTCCCATATCTGTTGTTTCAGCATTTACGAAGCTGGAAGATGGCTTTATCTCAACATGTTGATATGATTGAAGCGTTCATCTTTAAAAGGTTTTAGAAGAAATGCAATTTAATGATTAAACGTATTTAGGACAAATTGTCTAGCCTCTAAATTTGCTTTACCGTCCCTTAAAGAGTCACTGAATTTGTTTTTATTTTGTGCTGTTAATCTCTTTTTGTAAGAATAGAAAGATATGTCATACTGAAACTGTAATTTTCAGACAGGAAATTGTAGTTGTGGCGGTGGCGGCCTCAACCAGCGGTCTTTTTTATCCACTATAGCTTCCAGCTGCAAGGTAACATTTGGCCTCCTCTGTAATCTCCTGCAACTTGGTTTATATTCTCACTTGTAAATGTGAGCCCCGTAGAAGAATAAAAATGAGTCTCCCTCTCCATCAACACACATGCATATGTTCACATGTAAATGCAACACACGCTCACACACACACACACACACAAACACACACACACGCACACTCACAGCCACTCTCCATTATTCTCTCACTCTCTCTCCCTCAAATTGAAATAATTCAATTTATGGACACAGTTCCAGACCTCCCTGGCTAAGACCATTATGCATGGAGCCCCCCCTTTTCTAACAAAAGAACGGGAGAATTTACCAGCCGGCTCTCCAAACGACACTCACACAAAGCCAATTTCATGCCAGGAAAACACCAGCAGAAGCGCCATTTTTGGTCAAAACCTGTATCCCTGTGGATTTTTTTTTTTTTTTTAAATAATTGAATATGGGTCAATGCCACTTTAATTTTTGTTAGGGCTCCCTTTGCTTCTAACATTCAAACCTGGCTTCTGCATAGGTGCACTCATTTACAGTGCAAGTGCAAAATAATATCAGGTCTCTTGAATTGGTAAATGCAGTTTTTTTCTTGCATGATGTAGTCACAGATTTGATCCCTCTGACTTTGAACACCTACCTGTTTCAGTCTAGGCAATAATGTCACTTAAAAGCATGAAGACGTGAAGTACCATGTTTGAGGTGACTGGGCGCGTTGTGAGTCTGGGTAACCTGGGATGCGGGAGGTTTGATGGTTGATTTTATGTGTGTCAACTGGGCCAAAGCTTGACCCGAGGCTGACCCAGACCAAACATGCTGCCCCCTGAGGCCCCCTCCCCTTGGTCCTTTTGACATGGATACCTGCTTTAGAGATAAAGACCTCAAGCTTTTTTAAGAGTTTAGAGAGAGAGAGAGAGAGGAAAGAGAAGCTAGATAACAAATACCTGTAGGTAAACACAAGAGCAGCAGGGTGGGCTGGAGGGCAGCAAGGGCGTTTACTTTGTGTGTTTGCAAAGCAACACAAGGCGTGCCACTTGCAGTACACACACTCACACACATTTGGATGTAACCTGATCGTCCCCTCTCGCTCCGAGCCAGTGAAACTCAAAGAGATGAGCAGGGACTGGGGGCTGAGATTCTCACTGGTGATAACCTTTGGAGTAAAGGCCTGAGTGGCAGTGTTTAACACACACACAAACACACACACTGCATATATGTATTGTGCACACAATCTCCCATGGGCAGTCCCAGGTCTTTGTTCCACTGAGGTTCTGTTTAGCAGCAGAGAGGTCATACTCTTACAGGAAGTCACCCTCAGAGAGGGCTGCCTCTTTTAGGAAGTGACTTGGTGAGACTGTGTGACGAGAGCGCCGGCAGCCACGGGGGGCATATCACTCCTGTCCACATGGGCCCATGGTCCACAGGAAGTAGGCCTGCTGTAAACCCACTCACTTCCTCTTCCTCTGCCCCTGTCCCGAAAGCCTTATCTGGGCTGCGTATGGGGAGGCTGATAGGACTACAAATCCCCCACATCCCCACAACACCACATCCTGTGCCTATCAAGGACACGCTGACAAGGAGGAGGAAGTGGAGATGCAGCATTACTTCGGAGGCAGAATCTACAATGTTCATTTAATAGTCTTTACAAAGGCATCCAATCCAGAAAAAAAAAAAAAAATGGCGACACGCACTCGATCTCTGTTTACTCATTAAAAATCAGCTAAAACCCTAAAATGTAAATGTAAAAACACAACAACCAAAACTTTTTAAAGAGAGTAGGTTGTCGCACAGATAAGGACTTATCCTGTTTTTCTAACCACCCCTTCAGTAACTCGAGCTTGTGGGTGCAGACTATATTCTACTCCTTCATGATACTAAAAGCTTCTGTTATTCCAAAAAAACTCACTGGAAGCTAATGCGCTATTATTAGCTTGCAGGGTTGGCATGCCTGTATTATCTAACAACATACTGCAGTTTGGCTGGCGCCGATAGGTTAGCATGAGTGGGAAAATCCTTGTGTATTATAAGTGTTTATCAGAAGCTGCGTCACTCAGATAGTTACCATGTGGAAAAATGCACACACGGGCGAGTGCTGTACACGTTAGCTCTGAAAAATAAACTTCCTGGGAAACTTAAGTTTGGTTAATGGAACCAACACCCCAAACATGAAGAAATGATTACAGACAGAGTAGACATATTATTGGTACTGAAAATGTGTTTTTCTTCTTGTTCCTTCAGTTGTATGTTTGAGCTTCACTGTGCAGTATGATGTATGCGCAGTTTGACGCTGGAAGGCTGTTTTCACATTCATCTGCTGAAGGTAGAAAGTTTCTCTGAGCTCATTGAAAATCTAATTTTAAGGGGCGGGCCTACGAGCATGATTTGTGACATCACAAATAGTTTGGAGCCAATTCTGATCCGATATTCAACTCACACAAGTGTGATGTGCAAACTTGAAGCCTCCAGTGCACAAACACTGAGAACTGACTTTACAGTGAGGTAGGAGACATCTTCTGTGAAGTAAACTTTTGCATATTCATAGACTCTGGAATTTTTAATGAGGGAGAAGGATATATAATTTTAAGGATTTTAACATGGTAATTACGGAAAAACCATATCAGACACACAATATTGTTCCAAACGAAGTCTTTTTAATTTTTAATCTTTAATTGTAGTTCATTAAACTGGTTGTTTTGATAGATTGGTTGAAATTAAACAATTTAGTGCTGCAAGATATAATTCACTAAATTTAACTCATCTGAAAGGATGCACACTTTGAAACGATGTATTTTCAGTAAATTCATGTTGGCTAAAAATGTTACCTTGATACTGTAGCTTAGTAGAGGGCTCCTGAATGTCTTTGTGCAATTTATAGTCAGTTTGACTTGATTGACAAGGATATTGTGATAGCTTCTGAAAGGCCTTCCATGAGTTTTCTGGTGCTGAAAATATTTTTTTTCACCAAATGTTAGTCCACAACAAAGTTAAAATAGGATGTTTTTCCTTTAGTTTAGCTGAAGGTTCCCTCTCTTTGTCCCACGTCTACATTGAAGGACTTTGGATCGCCCTTCAGCACATCAGCTGACTTTTGGAAAGGACCGCCGTGCCATTGTGCTGTTAAGTGCTCTTAGCTTTTGTTATAGTCCTTGTCCTCTACCATCCCTTCCCCCCTACCCTTCTTCCATAGTCCATTTGACTCTCTCTCGCTCTCCGTTCACTGTGTGCTGGGTTTGACTCAAGCTCAGCGAGTCAAAGGTGTCAAAAGCCATCTGAGAAGCAGCGAAAGAGAGTGAGTGTTAAGACTGAGAAAGCAGCAAAAGAGGCACAATTTCGGGAATCTTACCGTTGTGTGTGTTGGTGTGCATGTGTGTGTGTGTGAGGACTTCCCTTCACTGAGGCGAAGAATCCGTGGGCCCCCCTCACAAGTGCTCCCATTTGAACCGGCTCTGGCCTTCTATCTTCAGGTTAGAAAAAAAGAAAACGGCAACACAAAGGCAAGAGGGCAAAAATCAATAGTTACACAGCAAAAGTACTCAACATGAAAGGGTGAATTCATCGCCCTACACTTTCATTTTAGCTTGTACCGTCTGTCTCTTTCTCCCTCATTCTTTCTCTCTCGACTGATCTGGAAGTGGGAATAAAAGGCAGTCAGTGTGTGTGTGTGTGTGTGTGTGTGTCTGTGCGTGGAGGCATACTGCAGTTTAATGTCGTGTCGGTGCCCCGTGCTTGAGGCAGTTTCCAGCGTGTCAGGCAGCCTGTGGTGATGACCCTTTATGGGAAAATGGCACAGAGAGAGCAGTCACATTTACACTGACATTTTTGCCATCACCTATGGCTATGTCAACAAGCCTGATCCCCCCCCCCTCACAGCCAACAGTGGATGGGCCTCCACCATAACACACAGGAAGCACAGGAACACACTCACAAAGAGAAAATGACCATGACAACACAGGTCTGATATTCAATATTTTTAAAAGCTGACCTGATTAACCAACTATGGCTGCTATAATACATATTTCTTATCATTGTTTTAACTGTCTAGTCTGATTAAGGGTTTAGTCTATAAAGCCCAAGGTGTCTAACTCATGCATGTGTGCATAACCCTTCAGAAGGAATACTAACAACAATGGACTCAAACAACTGGAGCAAAATCCCCATATCTCTAATAAACCTCAAGCTTTGAGGAACACTCTTAATGAACTCATAAATATGCTCAGTTTTTCTCTATTGCTGTTAGTTAAACACATTCCCCGTCACCGGCTTTCTGATCTACTCCTCATCAGATCACCACAAATGAAATAATTGCTCCAAACTTGGCGCAGATTCTCACAACAAGAAGTCTCCAGTGTGCTTTAATTACAAATAACCCTTGTAAATGACTCACCAGTTACTGTCATTATTGAATCTGTCAGTGCTGATCCACAAAACTGTCATCATTCAAAGTAACCTGCTTTGTTATTGCATAGCACTCGTTATTTACTGTAATTACTTCAATAGAATTGTCTTTGATTACAGGAAGCAATTACTTAGGTCTCCCCTGATTGTTTACCTGGCAAGCCCCATTTTCTTTTCTCTTGTAATAATGACAACTTTATCTGTCTACCTAATCTTTTTGTTCATTATGTTGTAGCTGCTGTACGTTCTACAAAGATTAATCTATGCTTCAGAGTGATATGATCCAAATGCGTTGGCGGAAGTTTTGAGCAAAGATCTGAAAATAGTGGAGTGTCTCTCTGGCAGAGGCAGGAAGGGAAGTCTAGACTAGCCATATTGTTTTGTCGACAGCGCATGTCATTATCCGCAGAATAGTCGAGGGGATTTCTCTCTGTCTCTCCTCCTCCTCGGGAATAAAAGGGAGGCGAAACAGCATTGGTCACAGAGAGTGTTTTGTATTGAAGTGTGTGTGTGTGTGTGTGTGTTGGTTTAGAATACTTTTGTAGTCATTATTGGAAAGTTGCCTTATGGACGATCCAAGGAAAAGGGTGCGTGCGAGTGTATTAAAGTTTGTGTCTTATTTCGGTGCTGTAAAGGGAGAGACGCTTTTGAAAATGTGACCCTACTTGGGAATTGCGTTGCAAGGAATTCCTGCATGTTCAGAATATTTGGAGATGGGAGGGGCCTCCACAGCCATGCAAAGGGAACCCCCCACTGCCTGCTACCCTCCTGCCCCCCTCCCTCCCCAAGTCTAGAGCTTATGAATGGCCTGAATACAATAAACGCCACTTTTTTCTTTTCTCCCTCCCTCTTGCGAGCCCTTCTTTACCCCTCTGAGGATTTCTGGGAATGTAATGTGTGTCTATGTGTGCGAGGGTGCGTGTGCTTGTGTGTGAGTGCCAGAAAGAAAGATTGAGAGGGAGAGCACTTTAGTGAATATACACCAGCATGTGTGTGTGTGCTTTGTGTATCATGTTTTGTGTGTATGTGTGTGTGTGTATGAATTTCTCGCCTGCCAATATGAGATGTGTGTATCCCATGTGGAACAGGATAGCAGGCCCCTGAGGCCTGGGCCTTGCCTGGGCAGCCAACCCAGGGTCATGTGAGCTTTCTGGGGTGTGAAACTCTAGGAGTGGCCCATGAGAGATCAGCTCCAGGTCACTCGCACTCACAGTGAAAGACACACTCTCTCTTTCTTGCAACAAATTGCCCATAGACTAAATGCACTGTCATAAACTCAAAAGACCTGTCTCCACTCTTTCTCCCTCTCAGTCCATCCACGGCCTATAAAACCTTGCAAAAACATCTCACTGTATCCTCCAAAAACGTTTGGCCATCTGTGAACGATTCCTCACACAGGATCCCACTCATGACATCTGGCACAAAGCTAATATTCATAACCTTATTCCTCATCTCGGCAGTGCTTCTAAGAAGAAAAAAAAAAAGATTAGAAAGCTAAATGTCATAATTCTCTCGTGTTGCGCTAGAAGCGACGTGCCTGACAAGATCGCTGTTCGCAGATGACTGACTGGTGAATCCATAGCTGTTAATTCGCCAGGCAGCAGAAAAATGGCTGACACCTTGGAATGGCACGTGTGCCCGCGCAGAGGGGGCAGGTAGTACCAATTGCTGAGAGATGGTTCATAATCAGATCATAACAGATTAGCCTAGATACTGCTTGATAATGTCAGGGTATGCCTTGAGACAGAGAGATGTAGGGAAGTGATCAAGACACAGGAGAGGGAGATGAATCGACAGAAGAGAGGAGGCGTCATTAGTGTTCAGTAGTTAAAGAAGTAGATTGAAAACGTGAACACTGAGGATAAAGAACAATGTTAACCCAGTTTTACCTCAGTTTTAACCATATTTTATAAGTGAAATATCATTTGCTGCTGTTTGACTTACAAAGAAAGAAAACTTCAAACCTACGGTGAAGGAAGATAACAATGCCTGTGCAAATATCCTCCATCCCAACCCCACACTCCAGCAGACAGAGAGAGAGAGAGAGAGAGAGAGGAGAGAGAAAAGTAATGAAGTAGGAAGGAGGGCAAGGCAGGAATGAAACATGAAGTAGCGGAAAAGGCTTAAATAAAAGCCACCCAAGCTGAATGAGCATAGAAGTAAGTGTCTGTTTAGCTAATGCTAACGAAGCTAGTGGAAATGCATGGTGAAAGCTAACCTAGTTTTTACGTCATTATCTGTTTGTTCACGGTTTTTTGTGTGTGTGTGTGTGTAAGTGTGTATTTGTGTATACAGCGTGTGAGGGGAATGATAAAATATTCCTTCCCTTGGTTGGCCCCGGGGCATTTCAACTGCCCCTGGCTCCTTCCAGTCACTGGCCTGCTCCCTAATTGCCACACAAACACACACACACACACACACACATGCACACTTGCGCGCACACACATACACGCACATGATATTCAGAGCTTCTGTGGCTGGAAACACATGCATAAAGAAAGACAGAGATAGACACACATACAGACGAATGCACATCCATGCATGCATGCATTCTTCACACACGAACTTGCACCCCCACCGTCCTGCATTGATTCACCCCTCCCCTCCCAGCCCCTCCTCCAACTAGTTGCAAAGACATTGTCATGGCCGATCAGTGGGCCATGCCCAGAGTTGTGCCTGTGGCTTTTCCTCGTGGGGAGACTGGAGCTTGCTAGCCTGGCCGCCCCACACTGGATGCATGCAGCTCAGGCTTACAGGCTGCTGATGCTCTTAATGAGCCTGGCAGCCTGTGTATGGACAAGAGTGACTGACTGGTTCATTGGCTGACTGGCTTACGAGCTGCCTGACTGGCTCTCTGACTGACTGAGTGAATGGCTGATTGACTGATGGGCTAACCGGGTGGCTGACAAGGTGACTTGTTGGCTTTATAGACTGACTAGCTTACTGGATGACTTGATGGGGCATTGGTCGACGAGAGGACAACTGACTGACGCATCTATCGTTTTTCCGACCCAGTTTAGATGAAACCACGCACACTTCCGTATGACGAAAGCCTCGATGGAACGACGGAAGCCTCGACAGCTGCGTTCCCATGAAAGCTGCCTTCACATGGGTCGTGCGAAATATGACCGCTACAGTAGCTTGGAAAACAGCTTTTATAGGAATAGATGAAAAAACATGACTATCTCTACAACATCTGCTTTTTCCATAACCCTCCTCAAGATCTGCAGTCTTTCATTGATTCACATTTTAATCTGATACATGCAATATATTGATAGTTCACTTGTCCAAGTCCATCAAGTCCACGATTACTGTTTATGGATGTGTTGTCACAAATCCTAATGTATTATGCCAATTTTCAAGTCATTCCAAGTTAATGTTATAGTCATTGACTTATTTTTCTTTGAGCACCATCACTATTTTGCTATCACTATTTTGCAAAATATGTTCGTCAACCACCTTTTTTTTCCATGTTTAAGGTGAGACGATGGCGAGACGGCGCCAACGTCATTAAACACTAACTGTGACTGTATCAACATGTAGACTAAAATGTAGTTTAAAGAATAAAAACTTTACCAAAATCACTATTTTCATTGACAAAAAAGAGGAGACAAAATATAATAGACTGTTTTTTTATAGATAGAGAGCTTAGCTGAACCCAGAAAAGAATCCAGAAAAGTTATATCAGTTGGTGCTGAGACTAACTCCGTCTTCTCAGACACACTCTGACCAGTCTCACACCATCACTGCTTTCCAAACACCAATCAGAGTGAACCAAATTATAACGCAATGTAAAGAAACCTATTTGGAACATTGGAAAGAGCAAACTAAAAGCCAAAGTAGATTAGAAATGTTATCTGGCCCTAAGAAGAGATTATGAATTGGCAGAATATCTCTCTACTGTCAGAGATAGAAAGCAGAGACGGATCCTAACCAAGTACAGGCTCAGTGACCACAAACTGGAAATCGAAAAGGGACGACACAAACAATCGCGGCAACCAACAGAAAACAGAATATGTGGTCACTGTTCGACAGGTGAGGTTGAGACAGAGATGCACCTCCTCCTACAGTGTAAAACATTGAACAAAATAAGGAACATTTACAAGTTCAATGTAATTTCAGGTTTCAAAGAGCTTAATGACCTCAAAATTAAAAATACTTGTAGGAGAAGGAGACAGGGCATATCTTGCTGCCCAATATGTATCAACATGCCACAACCACGACATGCCATATGTGGGGGAATGCCAATGTGAAACTGTAGCGGGGCAAATTAAACTGTGGCTGCCTGCCACACTTAGTAGATTAATGGGAAACCCAGTTGCTGAATCGTGTCTTTAAATTGATACCATCAGATCAGACACTTCCTACAAAGCTGCATTCTTAATCATTCAACCTGTGGTTTTTTATCAGATAATGATAAGATAAAATCTTACGAAAATAAGTTTGACTAAAATGACAAAACATTATTGGTTTTGGCTCGAATAGATTGACTGATGTTCAATATAATCTGATGGCTAAAAAAGACTAACATGTCAACAGTTTTCATTGACTAAAACTATACTAAATGGTTCCTTTGACTAAGATAAGACTTTTAGTCAACTAAAACTTCTTAAATAAGTTTTCAGCCCATTCTTCCATACAAGCACACTAGTGATCCACTTTGAAACCACAAAAGAATACAAAAATGTTTAAATGTGGTCTATTGCGTATGCCCAAAATGCTTCAGCCATCAGTCATAAGCACAACACACCAGCGGTGTATGTACAAACACCCATGCCCCTGTCTTACTCCCAACCTTGGTGTGAATCAACACGCCAGAAAAGCAGCAATTTTGTCATATTTACTCCCCAGATTGGACATCCCCGCTACTTGACTACTCCTTCTGTCTCTATGGTGCTACATATAGTACTAAAGACAGCAAATAAGTTTAGCTAGAAACGTAATAATGGCTGAATTACGTTTCCTCTCAACATAATGAGAAAATGTTGTTAATTAACGTATTTGGAAAGTGGCAAAAATGTTGCTACTGAATGCGAATGTTCAGTGACAGCGTAGTTCTTTTTTTCCCACCAAAATATCTGATCTTGCAGTATAATATCTGCTCGTAGTAACTACAGCAATATAAAACTTTTTATGGTCCTCTGAAAACAATCTGTAGAAAATGTTGGTTTAGTAAAGATTCAAAGGCCAAAATAGAAAAAAAATCAGTCCCGCATCAGATTTTTCAAATGATTAACTCCAATGTGTCACACAGTAGTTGTTTCCTCTCCTGTCCGTCATCTTCTCCTCCATCGCCTTCATCAGTGCCTTGAGTTTCAGCGCCCTCTTTTTCTGTTATTCGCTCTCGCTCTTTCTCTTTACCATCTCTTTACCATTCATTTTCTTTCCCTGTTCTTACCCTCCCTCTGACTCACTCACAGGCTGAGGTAACACCATTGACATTTCCCCAACATGGCTGCCAGACACAGCTTCAACACCTTTCCTGCTTCACCCTTCCTCAGTCTTTCTCTTTTCTCTCCTTCCACCTCCCACTCTTTCCTCACTTGCTGGGGTTAAAGAAAAGCAGAAATTAGCCCCAGACCTTGCAGAGGTGATTGGTATCAAATTGCAGTGAAAATGGAAATGCCAATAAAATTGACGGCCCTTCCCCAGCCCTCCTCCTTCCTTTTCCCCTTCTAGGTAAAGTAAGTGCTTATAGGTCAGACTTAAGGAGAAGTATTGGGAAGGGAGAGGAAAGAAGGGAGTATTGGGAGGGGTTAGAGTTTCCCTCTCTGACTTGGGGTTTGGAATATGGGTGACGCAAATAGTCCTACTCTGCAATCTGTTGAATCAGGGTCATTATTGTCATTGAACATTTTGTGTAAATGTATTGAGAAGATCTTGTGTTTGTCAGACAAGCAGTGTTTCTATGTTCTTTTCACATGCTTTAACAGTATGAGACAGACAAATGTGGGAAGAATTGTAATGCAGGCTGCTTCTTTCACATTATTCATCATTTCACATTGCTGTATGCATCATTTTGGTTTGTACAAAATTATTGATTAGCCGGAGGTCTTTGGAGTAATTTTGATAATCTGTAGGGTCATTATTAAGGGTTTTGAAGATTATAGTTGCTGCTTGCATTAACATTTTATTCTCCATAAATCAATAGTTTAGATGTAGTACTGTAAATGTGGCTGATCTAATGCAGTATAATACTGTGCTATATGGGGCATTGGTGGCCTAAAGGTTAGACCGCAGGCTTGTGACTGGAAGATTACTGGTTCGATTACCGGACTGGAAAGAGCACTTGAAAAAGAGAGAATTGCTCTTAGTGATACTTTCTTGTTAAATAAATTATTAAAAAATATCTATCACATACAGTAGTATATTAGTACCGCATGATACGATGTTAAGAAGAATCCTTAATGATCAAAGTGGGTTCAGTTTAGATGGACTGTTGTGATAAGACAGTAGCAAGGGAGCACAGGCAACACACCCAGAATCATGCAGTTTCTCGTGACAGTTTTCTCTGAGCATCCACACTTTTATTACTCATTCTGTTCTTTCTCTGCTTCCATTGTGTTTTATCTCTCCCGTTTCCCCCTCTCCTCTCTCCTTCCCCTTCTCTCCATGCTTCTCACGATTTCTCACCTCTTCCCGAGTCTTCCTGCTTGCCCACTTTCTCCCATTTGCTCACTTGCATGCATACTCGCTCACTCGCTCACTCTGAGCTGGTACTCCAGCCGTTTGCTTCTGTTTTCCCAACTCGCATGGGACAAGCCCCTAGGTTTGTTATTGTAGGCTTTGCTGAACATGAGCCGGTCTTTACAACGGATTGAAAGCATTTGCTTCCAATGAAAATCTGGTCTTAGATTACAAGGCTTCAGCTCGGCTCACCCCTCTTTTCCACCAGGCAGAGAGACGTAGAGGGAGACAGAGAAAGAGAGAGACAGAGGGGTGGGTGTATTTTAGCCCTGAAACAGTGGGCAGAAAAAAATCTCACTTGTTAAGCTCAGGCTGCATTTGTCCCGAGCTAATGATGTAACTGAAGCTTGCAATGTGAGTGTGGTTTTAGACAGAGAGAGGTCTGTGAGCTGGGTGGAAGGGCTACATTGTGTGTGTGTGTGTGTGTGTGTGTTTGTATGAGTGTAATGCTGAAAGTTTGTCGATTAATCAATTAATAGATCAGTAAATCGACAACCATAATTGATTCATTGTTAAGCAAACATAAAGATTCACCAGTTCCTGCTCTCAGATGTGAGGATTTGCTGCTTTTTCCTGTTTTATGTCCTTGTTAATTGAATATCTTTGGACTGTTAGTGGGGGAAAAAAAAAGGAATTTCATCACCTCAGGCTCTTAAAAATTGATATCCGATTTTCACTATTTTCTGTCACTTTAAAGCCTAATTTGAATAATCTGAAAAATAATCAACAGA
Organism: Scomberomorus guttatus; assembly: GCA_038419695.1. Taxonomy (NCBI): domain Eukaryota; kingdom Metazoa; phylum Chordata; class Actinopteri; order Scombriformes; family Scombridae; genus Scomberomorus; species Scomberomorus guttatus. Next base: position 6,694,256 of record CM076458.1, read on the forward strand.
TTAATTGATAATGAAAATAATCCTTGCATTCAATCCTTGATTCTTGCATGGTTGAGTGCAGATGGAAAGTGTGACACTACATATACTGCACATATACATTTACGTTTCATGCATTATCCAGTGACTTAGAGTAAACTGGTAGGGATCACCAACTTGCTTAAAGGCACTTCAACCTGCCATGTGGCTACTGGCCAAATCCAACTTTTGAACTTTTGGTGATGAAACCTACCTACCCAACCCTGCCATCAGCTTTACATGCATATGTGCATTATTAATGTGCAGTGGGTGGCATTTGCATCTGTATCGCAGCATCTATGAAAAGCAAGCCCTTGTTTTATCCCTCCCCCAACCTCCATAGCATCACCTCCACTTCCACACGAGGTTCATTAAAAAGCCTTCAATATGTGTGCATATGTATCTCCTTCTGCCAGAACAGTCGGAGAGAGAGTGAGAGCTAGCCAAGAGTGTTGTTGCGTATGGATCGTTGAGAGCTTCTCTCTCCTAATGGTGTATATAATTCAGGTGCCCTCCAGGCATGCTTTCAGGAATTCTTTTGCCTGAGGTAATGGGGAGCAAAGGCCTGGGTTTTAGGCCCTTGATTATTCCATTGATGTGGCAGGCTGGAAAAAAGTCATCTCCAACCGGATTAGCGCCAACATCCCCATTAATTATCGATGAATCGGGGTCTTAGGGTTTAGCTAGGTGCTGGGTGACGCCTTCTGCAAGCTAGCGGTGCGCAGGCCCGCTCGAATGCAGTTATCTACTCCCACCACAGTGAATAGACCTAGAAGCTTTAGAAGTGCTTTGTGTGTAATCAATAAATAACTGGATCCAATTCTGTGCACTGCTTTAGTGTTTTTATTTTTTCTTCTTTCCTTCCCCTCAATTCCAGTCAAGAGAAGCGGCATGGGACAAAAGTCAGTTATCAGCCGCTGAAATTTCTTGCAGTGAGGAGATGAGTGAGGGTGCCACTTGTTTACCTCGCCTCATGTTTCTTTTATGATTATCGCCTTCATTGAGGGTGGCTTGCATTTTTGAATAATGATAATAACAATTAGGCTTTTCACAGCCACAGATGGGAAGAGCCTCTTTCTCTCCACTGGAGCTGTATAGAATGCGTACAGTAATTGGGTAGTTTTGAATATGTGCTGCGTGTGTGTGTGTGTGTGTATGTGTGTGTGTGAGAGAGAGTTCATGTTGTTGAGTCTGAAAGCAGAGAAAAGGCCAACAGAGTGCCTTCCTTTCACTTTTCCTCTCAGTGCTCAAATACTCTAAGCTGTCTCAGTGTTCCCCTTAGGTGAGGTTAACTGGCCTTAATAGAGCCTTATCGAAGCCCTACAGGTTGCTGTAAGCAGCCATGACGCCATTGTTATGAAAAGCAGCTAGCTTTGTTAGCGCTGTTTGTGCCTCTGACTTCCTTTTTTCCACCTATTTTCCTTTTATTTTCTGCCTTCCCCCTCCTCGCAGCCTCCCCTTTTGTAGTGCCGTGTTACTCTTTCCACCTCAGGTAAAATGGCAGAATGCGCCGGGGCGACGCTTCAATAACTATTTTCCCCTCAGGATAATAAAGACTAAATCTCTCTGTCATTTTCAATTCTGCGCGGGCTTGGATGGGAGAGTGGGGAAATGCGACCTTACAAGTCCTTTGTGCTCCCCTTCTCCCTCTCTTTCTCACAGAAAGATCCGAGCGCTTGCTGTGTTTTCAAGTGGCGGGTGGAGAAAAATGAAAGGCAGGGTTATTTATAAATGTATTAAAAATGAATGCATTTATGAGGTGCTGTTTTCCAGCCATTCTCTGCTTGCCATTGTTGTGTCTCTATACCCCTCCGTCTGTGCATACAAAGCCCTCCAGAATTCCTTCGAAATCGTATTTATTCCCTTTGAACGCAGAGGCGCAGCGAATGCAGGAAGTAAACAAACTGTGTGTCTGATCTCTGCTGTCTCTTCCTGTTTCCTTATCATGTGACAGGTGATGGCCTGGACAACAGCGTGGCTTCACCGAGCACAGGGGATGACGATGACCCAGATAAAGAAAAGAAACGCAACAAGAAGAGAGGGATCTTCCCTAAGGTGGCCACCAACATCATGAGAGCATGGCTCTTCCAGCACCTAACAGTGAGTTGAATGAAACAGTGTTTGTTCTCGATAGCTCGAAGTTTCACATCACGTGTGCAAAGCGAACCTCACTTCACAGCCACAGGCTCTCTCGCTCTTACACACACACATTTTCTATCTTTCTAACTCTGCTTCTGTCTTATTTGACACCCATACACTTGCGAGCAAACAAACACACATCCTCAGACACTGACACGCTCATTGACACTGACATGCACACCACCAGAGCCCCCCCCCCCTCTCTTCTCCACAATGTATCCCGGTTCGTACGGCGAACACTTCAAAGACACAGGCCTGTGTAATCTGCCGGCAATCTCAGCAGCCTGCGCTTTCGCTCCTCATCTGCTGAAACTGAATAAGGTTGAAGCCAAGGAGAGACGCCCCTGGCCATAGCTGCCGCAGATACATAGATGAACCTTATTAAAAACAAATCTGTCATTATTTAACAGATGCCTGGGATGCTGAAAAGGCCTGTGGTTTTGCTTCATTTTCACCCGATTATAGCAGGGAATACCAATGCCGTTAGCACCAGCTGTCAGGATCACAAATTGTCTGAGAGGGAGAAAGTTGGAGGGAAAAATGTATTTTGACACTGGAAGATGCCAATGTGATTGCTAAAGATGGAGCCATCAGTAAATATACTGTTGTGTTATTTAAAACAAGTTTCTTTTGATTTCAAACATGATCTGTTCACCAGCCACAGTTAGCATCGCTTGACATTATGCCAACATCTCCTAATACTTATCAAAGGAAAGAAGAGGAGAATAAATAGAAGTCTGTACCCATGTTTAATTAAATAACAAGTATACTGTAGTTTGTAGGACTACAGTAGCAAACAAAGTTTCCTTTCATAAGTCAAAAGAGCACACAGCAGGAAGACGGGGGAAATATAAACTAGACTTTGACAGAACTTTACAAAAGTAAAACTGCAGCTTAGATGGAGTTTATGTGTAAAGCAACAAAAAAGAAAAGCTTTCAACTGTGACATCTACTGTATATTGTGTTTACTTTTGCATTGAGTCAGATTCCTGATTACAATTTGAATCTACTGCTATGTTAAGGAGATATGTTTCAAAACTAACTTCAACCATGCAGCCTTGCGTCACACAGATTCTGCCCATGTCAGGAGTTTATGGAGAACACGATACAGTTTGGCTGAGTGGGTGTTGGTTTGGATTGCACAAGCCAACAGGGAGGATGCTGGGGAAAGTAATTTGGTTGTTGGATTATGGATATTGCATGGGCTCAACTTTTTTATTTATTTATTGTAGTCTGTCTTTGATGTTGATGTTATGCATTGTACAGTGTCTTCCCCTGTTTCCAGCGGTGTTAATGGCAAATCGGGGGAACTTTTTGTTTCGTGCACACTGTAGTATGGCATGTAGGCAGAGATATACTGTATTTGTATACATAGTATATATCCACACACTCACATCTCACAAGCCCTCTTGGACATTTTGTTTCTCTTTGTGCTCTCCACTTTCCATCTGACCCCCACCGCTCCTCCCTCACAAACCACTAGCTCTCCATCATCCTGCGCACACACACACAGACCCAGACACACACACACACACACACACACACAATCATCATCACACATACATACTAACCTTTCCTCCAACTCCTTGACCTCCACCCATACACCCCTGAAACCTTCGGGGCCACAGAGGAAAGGTGTTTGAAACATACACACATCCTGTCTGTGGAAATACAGTTCAGCACACACATTCAGCGAAACACACACACACACACACACACAACAACACACCTACTGTGTCATATTACACCATGAGTTGGGCTTATGGGAGGCTTCTGCACTGTTTGATCTCAAACAGTGGGAAGGATATAAGTGAGTGTCAAGGGAGCAAGGGAGAAGAGAAGAAGAAGAGGAGGAGAAGGCGAGGAGGTGAACAGGGGGATAAGGATGATCCATCAGCTTTTTTCTTCTCCTAGGTAAAAGAGAAAGAGGAACTAAAACATGCACCCATACAGGTACACAGTGCCACATAGGGTATATTGCTTTATGGCACAAAACGGGAAGAAGCTGCTGTTTTTGTCAGTGCAAACTGCTTTTAAAACTCTGAAGTAAACCAAAAGATTGATGGAAAAATCACTTCCAATATGTTTATCCTCCTCAGAGAAGCCAAATAGAAATGAAACCCAGGCACAGAGGTGCACCATCGTCTTTGTTTATGGGAAATGTGGTCTTAATTTTAAGCAACACTGGCATTAACAATACCACTGGTGTCAGATAAATGCTCGCAGTTGTCCCATTTGTTTACCCTAATCATTCTTCAGTGTCACTATTAATTTAATCACCATATATCCGCATAAATGCCACACATACTGTAGCACCTCCAATGCAAAAACATTTACAGTATCTCTTACACTGGCAGTATGTCTCTCTGTCTCTGCTGGTACAAACATAAGCATGGGCAGCTGATCCAGGCTCATCCGCAGCATCATCAGCTGGCCTGCCTTTGTTTCACAGAGGGATGCAGGATGTGAGTCTGGCCTCTTAGAGATAGACACAATGCCAATTAGACACACACAGATGCATGGATGCGTACACGTATGCACACACATACCCATAGCAGAGGGCTGTGGCACCACACAAACCCAAGAAACTGAGTAAGGATCCCATTATTTCTCAAGCATAATACATATTCAATAATGTGACCCTAATGCAGAGATAATTGGACAGAAAAGAACACAATACAGTAAAATAGAATATAACAGATTCAAGTAGAAGTCTGGATACCCATCTTGGTGTATTTTCTGTTATTCGCCCTCACACTTGGACCCTCAGGGGAGTTCCCATTGTACCGAAGCGGAAGGGGAAGGTGGGTGGCAAACTGAGGCTGCGAGTGCACCATCAGGGTAGGTGGTAGGTTGCATTCATACAGCTGTTTTTTTAGGGTTCTTTTGAAGACATTTCTGCATATCCATCAAGGATGCAAATTGCCAGCGTCTTGATCTAGCAGGAAAAGAGAAACATTTTAACGCAGGAGATTCCATTTTGGTTCTTAGCATGGACACCAACTGTAGAAAAACTTCTGATTATGAGTGCCAGGGTCAACGTCACAGTGCCTAGGGTGTTAAAGAATATTGCAATGTGCTTAGAGTGATGACATAAAAAGGAGAAATAATAGGTAAAGAAATGGGTATTGGAAAGAAAGGTTAAATAGAGCTTCTATCAGTTGTGTGATGGGTAGAGTGACAGATAGAGCAGTGGTATTGAATTTGTGACAATGACAACAGTCACAGCTCGCTGAGTTCTCTCCAACACGCCCAATGAGCTCATATGTTGTCGACAGCGCTTGTGGGACAAGTTCATCCTAAGAATTTGGCTGCTCTGACTTGGAGCGACTACAAAACATGAGCATTAACCGCCTGTCACCGATGACCAAACCACGCAGCTCGCTGCCAGCTTGACATGCAGCTGTAAACTTGGTGGGAAACAAAATAAAGTAGGGGAGGGGAGGCATCCTCAATTTAACACATGTTGAGACTACTAGCGGTCATGCTGTTTTACTGACTTACATATCTGATGAGACACATCTGCCTTTCCAATCAGCAAACACACCTTTAGATGTGCTTGTCATCAAGGAGGATGTGTGTAAACCTGTAGATGTCGATCTGAAATGTGCTAATGATTTTTAACCGGAAATAACCACAACAGTATTAGTTGTGGAATCAGTTCTGCAGGAATTGCATAACTGAGCTGCCTTGCTGCTTTGTGTTACAACCAAAGAGACAGGGCGTGAGATGAAGAAATAGCTGGTACCCAATCTCTATTTCCTCTAACAGTCCTATTGTGCACTTGGATTCCACCCACCCCCCCCCTCCCCTCCTCACAAATGGTATTTTCTTGTTTAATTTAACAAGAAATGAGTAGTAAATGAAAGCTCAGGCCTCCAATCCCCAACGCGCCCTGTGCTCTGCTCTGCACTCCCCTATGAAAAGGCAATTTGTGAAATTATGTGATAGAGTAATTAGATGGAATTCACCCCCGCCTCCCCACTACACACTCCACCACCGTTATCCCTGTTTAGATTGTTGCCTTGCTAAACTGAAGTAGGTGTGTGTGTGTGTGTGTGTAGAAAGGAAAGGCAGGGGGGGTTTGGCATTCAGAGTGTTAGCATCGGTATATTAGCCTGGCAGACTGGGACACACACTCTCATACACATTATCACTAACACTCCCTCATTCTGGCTCTCCTCCCCTCCTATTTGTACACAGACTCAGTGTAACGAGGGGCAGCCGTGATCGCAGCTCATAAAAGAAGCCAACCCGCAAACCCTCAATGAGCTGCTTTTCTTCCCCTCCTCCTTTCTCCCCTTAAAACGTGTAAAATGCAGAGAGAGAGAGAGTATAAAAAATCCAACTGGAAGGCATAATCCCCCGTTAATACAATTAGAGTCTAATTTAACCGCTCATGTACGCAGATGTAGCCGAGCTGGGGGAGCGCTGTTCCCCCTGCTTGGAAATGTTTTTTTTCTTCAACACGGCAGCGTGCAGCAGGGGTTTTGAGCAGAAACAGGTGTGAAAAGCGATATAATTCATTTCTGCGCTGGCAGAGGAGGCCAGGAGCCTTGCTGTCGTGGGCCCTGGGTGGTGGAGGAATCCAGACAGGGTGTGCAGGGTGGGCGGGGGAGTGAGAGGAGGTGATAGATGGATGGTTGAATGGATAGATGGATGGATAGGTGCACTGCTCAGTAAAGGCGAGATATCCATTGTATCTTAGTGTTTTAGTTAGTTTAGGTTGGGATTGAACTGAACATAACAGAGAACAACAAGGCAGAATAGATTCAACTCTTGTCACGTTGGAGAAGAAGCTCTTTGCCATGTACAGTCATTTTTTTGTGACATATTTATGTTGCTACAGTACGACCAAAAAAAGGCAGAGGAAAAACATAACAGGAATCATTTAAACAGTGTTCTTTTGATGGTCATAGAGTGAATTACTATTGTATTTTAACTGTTTTGTAAAAAAACAGTGACTGTCAGAAAACGTATCAGTGCCTGAACTTCTCAGCATGGAGATCTGTAAAGTCTCATCTGAACAACAGAAGGGAGGTAAAAAAAAAAAAACAACTTTTGAGGTCAGAGTTCGCCATTGCCTCAGATGCCATTAGTCTTCGGCTGTTTATTGCTGGAGCCTGGACATGTCAGCACCCTGGTCACCCGCGGCAACCCTGATCTGGAAGGATGTTATTGCACTGGTCCATCCAATTTTGCAGATGCAAAATTGTCCCTGTCTTCATTCTTAAAATAGTCAGTGTTTATCTCAAGGTTACTTTTGGCCATCTTTATTACACAGATAGATTGATAAGAAGGAGATGGGGAAGAGAGATGAAGATCACATATGACAAAGCTACAACGCTTGAATTTGATCCAGAACACAGATGTTACATGTATTTGTGTTCATGTGTATGACTACGGTTGTCCTGTGATTGTTGTTAGACTTGTTTGTCTTAGTTATCCGCTGCACAAATTAAGTTTCTCATGAAAAATAATTTCAATTGACCATCCAAGCCACCAGGACGCCTCTGTAATAGCTTTGAAAAGATATCAGGAAGCGAGCTTAAAAGGAGAACATCAGCTGACTTTTTATATGTGTTTTCATTCATTTATTCATAAACGACAACAAAGGCACGATGTCCATCTTGATACTGTAAAGTAATATAGTGGCCTATGTGGCCTGGTGTCTCCGATTAGGTCTTAATTCAATCTAAGTGGCAGTCAGAATCTTAGGCGCCACTGCATTAGGATTTCAAAGAGGTCCTAAGAGACGACAGACAGACGGACAGATCTGCCAAAGGCCTGGCGTGACACTGTGACGAGACAGAGCGGCAGAGGAAAACAAGAGAACAAGTTATTCTTATTCTCAGCATTTTTACTCTGTTTCAGATACTTTATCTCTGGGAATGGAATTGGCTTTGGGCTGTGTGTGTGTGTGTGTGTGTGTGTATATGTGTAAGGCCTTGTGTTTGTGTGGATGTATGTGTGATTGCTTTAGTGCAAGTCTGTGGCTGGGAGTGTGTATGTGTTTGTACGAGGGCATTTGGAAGCAATGACTTGTATGTACCAATGGCAGGAGCGGTTGGTGTCAAAGAGGAGGCAGCTGAGTCAACCTGCCTACCCCCACTACACGCGCACACACACATGCACACACACTCGTACTGTGCCCCAACCCCCACATTACCCCACACCTTGTAATGAAAACATCATCAATTACCCCTCTTGACAGGCCCCAGAGACCAAAGGCAGACAGCTCTCTTTGGGGGCTTCTCTTTGTGGACTGACCCTCACAGACACACTCACACACTTGCAACCATACCACGAGGGCATGCGTGTTTTTGTGTGTGTGTGTGTGTGTGTGTGTGTGTGTATTAAAAGCTGATTGGCTAATGACCCATCAGGGTAGATAGCGATCCATGGGAGTGTATAGTAGATTGTAAGACCGGTCCATCTGGTGGAGGTGTAGGGGGCAGGAAGTGTGTCTGTATGTGTGAATGTATTTGTGTGTGTGTATGTGAGGTACTGGGGGTTTTGATGGAGGGGGGGGGTGGGGTAATGGTACGGCCAGGGCAGAGGGAAGCCATCAGTCCTGACATGGACCCCTGAAAGGCCATCTGTTTCATGATTGATGGATGGAATGATGGATGGATGAGTAGATGAAGAAAGGGATACAGTAGGCTGACACATGGCGGATGAAGGCAGTTTGTAGGATATCTATCAGTTTACAGAAATATCAAAGTGAAATTGGCATTTTACGATATTGGATTAATTCCTCTTTGACTATTGTTGTTTAGAAAATCAAACCACATATTTGCTTTTGTGATTTAGTTTCTTCACTTAAAAACAGTATCCCAGAGGTTCCCCTACTTTGGTATGGATGTGGTTTACGTACCCTACTTTAGACCTGCCAGTCCACCTTAATGCATTTCATAAGTTTGGGTTTCCATGGTGTTCAGTGACAGTTTAAAGGTGTTTCCAACATGCCAAGACTCTGATTCTGGTAAAAACATTACATACTTGGAATTTTTCAGAATAGCTCTTGTATAAATATCAAATTTAAATATGTTGAGTCTTGGAACGTTTCCATCAGAATCTGTCCGTATGGAACTCCTATTGGTTGGATCTGGGTTACATGCTACATGGAAGTAATTCTTGTAATTTGTTTGAAATTTCAGTTGGTTGGGTTTTATCACATCACATGTCAATCACAGAAAAGTCTAAATGAAATTGCCATTTAGTGTATACCACAGAAGAAGAATGTTCCTTGGCTTCAAAAATCTCAGAAAGGTGATATGAACATTTTATACCAAAGAAGAAAGCAGTCCACCCAGACACCCTAAAGCCATTTTGTGTGTGCTTAGTTGGTGATTATTTTTTCTTGTCAGATTTTTGTCATGTGAGGAAATTCACACTAATCTCATAGCAGGCAGTCCAGGTGGTCTTGTACGAAATTATGTCTGTGGACAGACCTGTTAGGTAGTATTTTTCCTTTATCCCTTTACATTTCTTTAAGCCCTTTAATTCAGCGTTTTTCTCCCATTCTCTCCTCTCTGCCTCTTGTATCGTTTTACTCCTCCATTTAAAAGCCCTCAAGGGCAGTTAACTTTTAATTCATGTCACCTTTGAACTTTTCCAAAATGTCTGCCATAGATCTAGACAAAAAGCAAGCACATGTGTGTGCGTGTGTGTGTGTGTGTGTGTGTGTGTGTGTGTGTGTGTGTGTGTGTGTGTGTTGATCTGGCCTTAGTCAAGGGGCGGGTCAGTGTGTTTCCTTGAGAACGTGAGAACTTTACAGACCCTCAAGGTCGGTCAGTAGCACTGGAGGGGATCACCAGTTGCAAGAGATCTAACATGGCTTTCAAGAATACACACACACACACATACACACACATATATACACACACATTGATCAGTTCGTGTTCAAACTGTAGGAGCTTCTTATTTTTGGTTTTTACTAATTATCTTCTTAAAAATAGTTCTTAGACGTTACTAGTCTAGTGAGAAAATGTACACAGAATCTCTTTTTGGCTCAGTAAAACCTCTTTTCGATGTTTTAAAATGAAATGTGTTTAAATCATAAAGATTAAACATCAAGGTGAGGAAATATTTAATCTCACTCTGTATTTCTCAATTACCTCCTCACTATCATTACCACCTTCCTCTTACTTTCTCTTTCTCATCCTTCTTCTTTTTCCCATGTCCACCCTCCCCCAACCCTCATATAATTTCATAGTTGGGAAACTATGAAACAGTTCAGTGTGTGGTTTCATTGTTGTACGTCAGAGTGATTGATGGCTTCATGCTGAAGCTGTGTTTCACACTAGTTCTATTTTTCATTATCAGCTGCATGTTATAGCCTAAGTGTGTATGTGCGTGCATGCATGTGTGTGACTGCAGGGTGGACAAAGGCCCAATAACTCAGATATGTGAAATCCTTCTTGGTTTGGTACCCTCTAATCAGTTTACAATGATCTGCAAATCCGAAGAAGAGGCTCACTCTCATCCCTCAGACACACACAAACCCACACCCCAGATGCAAACACATACATCCATACACACACTTTTACATAGGCCCACAGCAGTGACGTTAGTGCCTGGGTGGGGTGTGGAGTTCCCCACCATCACTGTGGTATTTATTGGAGAGTGAGTGGCAAGTTGGAGTGTGGAAGAGTCAGGGAAAAATATTGTCACAAGTCTGTGGTTAGCTTGATGGAATGCTTCTATCCAACACTTCAATGTTAGCAGTTTAGCCACTCATTCCCACTGTAAGCAAATACATATCCTCCAAAATATTTCCTTTTTTCGTTTAAAACTCCTCAAATGAAGCTTTGGCAGTAACATTTTTTTTACCACCTTACAAGAAACAGAGTTTAGCATAGCTTCTGTGTGTAGCATGATTTTGTTCAGCCAGTGATATATTAACTCTGCTAAGTGTGAAATCACATTAGCGCTAGCTGTTAGCCATTATCCATTAGGCTGTGTTTGGTGATCCAGAGGATTGTGGGATCTTTTCTGGCTGGAGTCAGCAGCTCAATACCTTTTACTTATAACTGCAGCAGCCTGCCCTAGATACATTTGGTGTGTGTGTGTGTGTGTGTGTGTGTGTGTGTGCATGCATCTGTGTGTGATTGCATATTCAGTTGTGCTATTATTTGTATGTGTCAGCTTCATGTCTCTTTTGTAAGTGCTAAGTGTGAGTGTGTGCGTGCCTTTGTGGCTCATTCCATGCGTGTGCTCGATGGATCCTGTGGCTTTGCCGTCGTGGTAATCAGTTTGCGCGTTGGCTGAACTAATTTATCAATTCAGTTCCTCCCACTTGTATTCTCTCCCATGCGTGAACCCTCTCTCTTTTCCCCTACACTCTGTCTCTGGCTCAGACAAAACACTTCTTTCTGAAACACCATAAGGGTCTCCTATCTTTTATGCATGCCTTCTGCCTCTCTGACTTCTCTTTCTCTCCTTTCTTCCATGACTCCTTCTTACTAAATTTTTCTACAACGTACAGCTGTGTTGCCTAACATTTGAATGGCCTTGAACCATGATATCATAGCAACATTGGTGCACTTGCGCTGTTTGAAAGGCATTGGAGAGGGAGCTATGATTTATAGATGAGATATCATGTGATATCTATTCATAACTTATCATTTTACACCTACTTGTCTTATAATTGTATTATTGAAGTTTTCTGCATAAAACACTGTAAGGCTAATGATGCACTGGAGGCAGGTGGCATAGAAGGTATGGCCATAGGCTGGTGGTGTGTTTACACTTGGACCAGCTGACCCAAGGTGCCACTGTGGAGGGGGACGATCAGGTGTGTGGTTGTGTGTACGGCAACGTAAGGGCATCTGTGATGTACACACACACACACACACAAGTAAGCATGTTTGTGTGTCAGGATGTGTGTGTGTTTGTGTGCGTGAGTCCAGTGGAGTGAGGGAAATCATAGCTAGTGAACCAGGTGGTGAATGCAGAAAGGCAATAACTCATGGTAGAGGAGTTGGGCAGAGGAGATGTGGTGGGAAAACGCACGTCAACGCACACACACACTTTCATTCATCTCATTTTTCACTATCCTGTCTTTCTTTTACTTCTTCACCCCTTCTTTCAAACGTTTGTGTTCCTTGTACCCTCGCAGCTTTCCTTTTCAGTACTTTGTCTTCCAACGCAGCACATGTATTTTACATTGTGTATTTTTCAGCTTTCTTCTTTTTCCTCTCCTTCCACTCTTTCTGTGGCATGCTGTTGCAGTGTTAGCGATGGCGGGCGGGGTGGAAGGGGGGGTGGTGAACAGGGCTGATGGTGCTGCTCACTTGTTTGTTACGACAGATTAAATCATTGATTTGTAAAAGCGGTGCACTGATGGAGAAGGCCCTCTGCTGCTGAAGATGAGGAGGAAGTGAAAGCAGGAGATTGGGGGAAGCATTTGGTTGAGGAGAACAAGGCGAGGATATTGAAAGTGAAGTGAAAAGATGAGAGCTAACGGTAAAGAGATGAATTAAGTGGGAGGTGGGAGAAAAGAGGGGAGAAAAGGAGACAGCAAGAGATAGTTTAGCAAAATGCTAAATATAGAACAGAGGGATGGAGGGGGCGGGTGATAAAGATAGGGAGATAGAGGAATGAGAGGAAGGAGGGAGGGGCGTAGGTGTACTTTGAATGACAGAGATGTCAGAAAAAGACAGAGGAGGGAGGGAGAGTGAAGGAGCTTCATCTTTCAATAGCATAGCCTGCGTCCTCCTTCCCTTATACTTGCCGCTCCAAAGAGCATAAGGGAGCAATTGTGAAATACCTTTACCTAGTTTCAGCATTCCCCCAACCCAGGTTCTTTTTACCCCCCTAGGGGCCAACGGTGAGTTTCTAATTAAAACGTCGGGGGCAAAAGGGTAATTATGATAATAACATAATAATATCGCCAGGGTTATTAGAATGTTCTGTGGTCCCCAAATTGCTTCCTCAGAGAGATCAGATTTCAGTGGCATTACGTAAAGTCGAATTTCCTTGAAAGTCAGGTGAAATGAAATGGATTCCCCCTTGGTCGAGGTGCAATTTGAGAATCTGATTCCCTCTTGTATGTCATGGACATTGAGTCTAAAAAAAGCCCTTCAGTTTCTCACCACAATGATATATCCAACACCCCTCCTCGCTTACTTATAAGCTCAGTTTAGTCCAAAGGGTTTATGTGGTTGGGAAGTCTACCTGTTTAATAGTTTTTGTTTTGTTGCTTTGAACTCTCCCGTAATAGCACTTTGTTTCGCTGCAGCCCTGTGTAACAAGCACCATGTATTGTAGGTGTGTGTGTAACAAGAGAACATTTGTTTTTAAGCCTAGAGATCACTGCTAGAATGCTAGCTCCAAGCACTGTAGCTTGGAGCTAGCATGCTGGTGCTCCGAGGGGCATCCCGCTGTTTTCTCTCAGCTTTCTGTGTTACCTGACTGGGATGAGGCTTTGTGGATCCCTCCTACTCCCCATTTATACACCCCCTCCATCCCAGGCAGCCCTAAGGCAGCCCACCTCCAGCTGTGGCTGCCGTTCACTGCGCCGCTTGGTGCAAGTACCGATTGCTTTGGAGTGCCTCCCCTCGCTCAAATAGGCGGTAATTACGGGCTTAAAGAGGTTTAGTGGTCCAGCAAACTACATAATCACCCCCTGAATTAGCCCCAGCTCATCAGCCTCAGTCCAACGAGCAGCGCTTACCACTAGCACTAGCTAGCATGCTGCACCCCCTCTTTATTGCACAGAGGGAAGCACAGCAGCAGGTGTTGTGCAACATCCGGCCCCCTTAATAAATTTAGCCTCCCCTGAGCTGGAATAGGGAGGACTAATGAAGCACGCCCTCGCTCTTAGTGAAAGCAAGCGGAGAGTACAGACACCACACATTCAGCAAACGTGAAATGCTTTCCTTCAGTATCAACAGACCTCACCCTTTACATTCTGTTAAACACAACAATACAGCACTTTGTTAAGACTTGAGACTTGATATTCATGTGCATACATGCCATAAGCTTCAGTATACACATAGGCTAGAGACCCACCCAACTGTAAAGCACACGGATAATTGTCTACACCCTGTAGCATAGGACAAACTGTTACAGCAGTGGCTGTTGCCCTGCATTATGTTATGTGCCCTTAGAGTTTTAGAAAAGCGAATGATGCTAATCATCAATTATCATAGTGGAGAAGCTGGTAATGCTGTAGCCTACATTGTCTAATCCAGTTTGTACTAGAGCTTTAATGACATACTTTTCACCCTTTTCCTCACCAGCTAACTAGATTTATCTCATTCCCATAGGCAAAAGCGCTGTGAGATTTCCCTAAATCAACAAAAGCTGTTTTTCGAGAGGGAAAATGCTCATTAATGAATGAAAAGCCTAAGAACATCTGTTTTTTTCTCCATTTTCTTTATCTCCAGAAGAGATGGAGAGATTTGATGACAAAAAATTTTTGAAAGGGGGTCTCTTTACCATTTCTGGTGTGTACATCGAGATTTTCAAACAAAAAAAAAAAAAAAGTGGTGGTGAATTATTCATGATACAAGCTTTGAGATGGTTTAGCGTAGTCCGATGCCATGAAAAGGGTTGTTTCTGCTTTTTTTTTGCGCTCTACATCACTGAGACAGGGGGCGTTTATTTTGCTCAGACTTTGCAGAGGGCACTCTGAAACTCTCATCCTGTAGTTGGTTCATTTTGAGTCTCTCAAAAGATCTGTTTTTGCTCTGTTTTGTTATTTTGCATTGGAGCAGCCCGAATCAGAGGAAATTAGGTTAGGGGTGCTTTGTTTTTTTCTGTTGTTGTTTTGTTCGCTCTCACTCCCTTTTCTTTTTTTCTTTAATCCCCCCTTTCTCCCAGAGCCAGGTTTGTTGCTGGGTCCCTGCTCCCTAATGAAGTCAAAGGGATGTCAGTCGATGCCACCTACACAGAAAGGAATTTGAAATGGCGTAGCTCTCACAGTGCAGCGTGAACACACACAGAGGATGAAACTTCCACTGAATGAGCAAGAAATTTTGGAAATTGGAAGCTTGTTGTATGAGATACAGCAGGCTTACAGTTTGGAACGCTTGTTTTAAAGTCTGCACATGCTCAGGGTTCTGGGCATTTGTTGTTAGCATAACAATGTGCTTGCCTCCCCAAATATTTAAGGTAATCTCATACACGTCTGGCAGGAGCAAAGCTACACTTCCAGTAAACTGTGTGTTCCTGAGTGTGTATGTCAATGTGTGTGTAAGACAGTTTGGTATGATGCCCTTCTAGCCAAAAAGGCCCCTGGATTAGCCGTCAGGCATTCCTGATGGGCAGCTCGGTTTCCACGGAGATTTGACCTGGGAACAGTGAGGGGAAGAGACCTGGCCAAGTCAAGGTTGTTCACTTTTACCTCAACTGCCATGCCCCAGTCAACAACCATGAATGTTGGTGTTTGCTATAGCCTGTCTAGTGTTTCAGGTAGGCGGGGTTTACAGTGTGCTGAATAAAAATAATTAACCCAAAGTATCTTATTAATAACAGAAAAGTAAATAAAGTTGTTGCACATAAACAAATTGTTTACTGAGATTCATTGCATTTTCTGGCATCCGTTGCCTTGTAGCAAATCCCAACCATCTGGCAGTAAAGTAAGCTAACTCAAAATACAACTGACCCATGTCTGTTATCCACAGATTGTGCAGTGTCATGGCCTCTTTTGGAGGAACATCACATGACTGTGACAACGTGTGATTTCCTCTCTCTTATTCCTCTCTCTCCATCCTGTTTCATGGTTGCTGTTTTATAAAGGTAATGTGGCGTGTCAAGCCTTTTTTAATGGGATGCACACAGGCTTGGGAAGCGCAGCTTTAAATAGAAATATATGCAATGATAACACCATAACACTAATGGCTAGGGAAGGAACGGGATAGAGTAGACTGGGGCTGTACTGAATTGCTTACCAAGGATGGAGTCACACACATAAAGATGGAGATGTAATAGTGAAATACAGGTTTTCATTTCAAATGCAGTATGTATGTTTTGAAATATTCACAATTATTTGACATTTATCAAGTGAATTTCACTATCAAGTGTTTTTTTATTATTATTATTATTTTTAAATCAAAAGTCAAATTAAAAGTAAAGAGTATTTTGAGCAGTGAGGAGGAGAGACAGCTGGAGAGAAAGAGAGAAAAGGAAAGATGGTTTTGCTGAGGAGGCAAGATGAAGAGAAGGGAGAACAGCAGCAAGATAAAAGAAATTTCCGAAATAGCCCTCCCCTCGTGGTGAACTGGAGCATCCCCGACAAAAGAGTGACTCAGGCTCTTGTTCTTTCTCGCTTTTTTCTTTTCCTTCCTCCTTTTATTGCTACCAGGAGACTTAAGGTGAGGCTTTAATACAGTGTAACAGCTTCAGAAATAAGAATTAGGGAACTATGACCCTTAGGAAGTTCATTCTTTCTGTCTATAAAATTTTTGGTGAGTTATGTCCCTTCAAATGAGATTAAGATTTTGGTTGGACAGTTTGTCCTATAAAAGTCAAAGGTTCAATTTACACAATAGCCGCGTGTCTTGACAAAGTGACCTTGAGCATGGCACCGAGCAAATAGCTGCTCCCATATTGTAAGCCACTCTAGTTTCAGGTTTCTCAAGCATAAATAGAAATGCAGAAAATCCGAATCTCATGTGAGGTTTGTAACTCAAAATATAAAGTAAGATTTCTAGTTACTTTCTTGATATTTTATCCACACAAAGAGAGCGTATTCTACAGAACTCTATCATCATCTGCACCCGATAAAACTTTATTCCAAGTTGTTTTATTGGGCAATAAAAATTAACATATGCAAATTATAATCTCATTACTGTTGTTTTTGTTCCATCTTTAATGCACAATTGGTAACTGTAATGGTTGACATTTTTCTCTAACGCACTGCCTGGAATAGTTTTCTCCTGGGTTAGGCATGGGACAGAGGGAGTAAAGAGGGGTCTTGCAGAATATTTATGCTCTTATCTCTTTGTTAAACCCCTGGGGCTCCAGATATCCATTTCCATGTCTCCTCCCCTGCCTCCTTCTTCCTTCTCCCTCTCTTTCCCTCTTCTCTCCCTCTATCTATCCCTCTCTTGTTCTTGTCTGAGGGGTCAGAGAGGAAGACGGTCAGACAGGGAGGGGATGTTACTGATGCTCTGTTACTCACCCACCACACACACACACACACACACACGACCATGCACGGCTGAACTTACTCGAAACCCCAGCAAGCTCAGTGGCTCAAATGAGAACAAACACACACATAAACACACAGTCTGATGTCCGTGCACAGATGAACTTGCTAATATGAACACACGCAAAGAAAAGATTTGACTCAAATGGTCACATATAACACAACAGACATTCATGCGCACACCCATGCATGCACACTCACTCACACACACACACACACACACACTTGGATTGATAAGACTCACAGAAAAGAAAGAAGCAAAACCACACACCCCTCCTGGCACCCACATGCTCAGCAGAGAGCAGCGAGCAGGGTGGAAATTCTCATGAAAGGAGTTGTATATTTGGAGAAGACATATCATTAAGATAGGCGGAGGGAAGAGGGAAGGGAGGGAAGGATGCGCAGAAACTTTCCATCTGCTCTTTTAAAGAACATGTTATTGCTTTTCTCACTAAAGCCCTTTCTCTCTCTCTCTCTCTCTCTCCCTCTCTCTCAACCCGCTGAATCACAGCCAAAGGCCGTTAAAAGACCAGAATCACTCACAGACAATATTAAAACTGGGCGACTTGTTGCTGAGCTAGAAGCTAAATCACAGTGTTTTGACAGATAGGAGCTAATTTGGCGGTTTACAGAAAAGGAGGACAAAAACAGTTTTGATGTACTGGCTTTCTGGCAATCTCTTCCCGGTAACTCGTCCAGTACATGTGTGTCATTTTGTGTGGGAAACCACGGTGTATGTAGCCCTTTTTAAAGTTGTAATCGTATGCAGCGGTGGAAGATGTTTTCAGATCCTTTACTTAACCTAAAGTAGCAGTATCACAGTGTAAAAATACTTTTAATATACTACATGTCCTGAAGTCACAATTTTACTCAAGTAAAAGTAGTATTATCAGCAAAATACTACTAAAAAATGTCCAAAAGTAAAAGTAATGCATCAGAGTGAACCCTGCCAGTGTTATATTATGACATATTAGACTGTTATTACTGATGCAATTTATGCTTAGGAACTCAGTTTAACAAGTTTATACATTGTTGGGTCATTTAATCTGTGACATAATCATATTATAAGTACAAGAACCTCAAAGTAAATAAACTCAGTTACCTTCCACCACTGGCAGGATGTGTGTCACAGAGAGTACACTCATGCCAACATGCATATTTTTCTTCTAGTGCTACTGCCTGAGATTGAGATTGCGTGCGTGTCTGTGTGTGTGTGACTAGTTGTGTATATCTTTCTGTCTGCTTGTGTGTTCTGGGAAGCTAGAGGGAGGGAAGCATTGAAACAGGGTGTATTTGTGCTGTATTGTGGCCCCTGGCATGGCCGCAGCCCCCCGATATCACGAGGCAGACACTCCTGCTTCCACAGATCTACGACACGTAGAATGGACACATTTATCTTTTCTTCTTCAATCATCTTTGTTTGTGGACTTAAAAGACATGTTACTCACATGATTAGCTTTGATATATCAGCTGTGTGTGTGTGTGTGTGTGTCTGTGTGTGTGGTGCCTATATGTAAAGTGAAATATCAAGACATCAGATGACACAAGCCCTAAAGAATAATGCTTTCTCACTTTCAACACACACGGACGGGCGAGTGGCTCCCCAGATTTTCAGTTATTTTAATTCTGATATTATCTGATCAGTCTACAGTATGGAAGATAGTTGCGTGCACACACACACAAACACACACACACACACACACACACACGTAAAGGCACATAAAAATGGAGTGGACACAAATTTGGCCGCAGGCGACAATGCATTTATAACTTAGTGCATGAAATTAGCCTCCTTGTGTTCCCATTCCCCACAACCAATCACATGGACAGGAAAGGCTGGGAAAAAATCAGTCTCCTCTCTTTCTCTCTGCCGGGTCGTCTCAGCCTTAAACACAATCATGTTCATTATGCACTGAAAAAACTGTAATGAAAAAATGAAAATGCTGGCGCCGCACTGATTTTGCACGTCTGATTGACTATTAAGTGTGTGTGTTCTTGTTAGACATACAGTATACGTTATACAGTAGTCATATGTTTATTGTTGTTCACTATAACACGGGATGTGTAGCCCAAACGCACATTTAGCCGCTCCCTTATTTTGATGTGGATTTGCAAGTTTTATGTAATAATAAAAGATGGACAGTTTTGGGTAATGTTTTAAATCTCTGCGTATGCGACGCTATGTATGCTACGTCATAAGTAACCACTTAAATTGTGCTCTTTTTCTATTTTAAAGAGAGTAAAAGTTACCTAAAATGTTTTCTTCTTTAAATGTATTGTTTGAAATGATGCAGAGAATATATAGCACATTTTCTAATAAATAAATAAAGTACATAATTTGCACCCTAAGTTGGCAAAATGATAATACTTTTGCAGAATGGATCATTTAGCAATATTTTATGATCCTCCTTATTTATGTATCTGCTCTTTCTTTCCTAAATTTATACATATTATTTTGGAATATACATTTTTCTCCAGTTTGTGCTTTCCCTTCAACAATCTATCCTCTCCCTCGCTCACCTTCTCCTCCCTCTTCTACTCCCTTTTTTTATGGCCTGCCTATGGTGTTCAGCACAGTCCATGTCTTGTCTCCGTCATGAACAGCACATTGTCCACCACGAACAAGGCTCTGTGCAACTGTGATACCCCCCCTCAGTAATATAAATCAACACAGTCCCCGAGTTCACATTTATCCAATTTATTCATTCTATATATTTAAACAGGTGGCTCGACTTTAACTGTTCTCAGCTGGCTTCTCGGGGAGGGAGTGCAGTCAGTAGTTTTATTTAAAGACTGGGACTTGAAGTCGGTTTGGGTTGTCTTTACAGCAATTGACCTGATGTTTATCGTGCATTCATGTGTCATATTTATGAGTCTTTAAATAAACAAAAGATAATCTCAGAGTGAGGTAAAATAAGTTATCTTGCAGCAGCGCAAAACAAATTCTTCCAAAAGTGACAGCCTCTAATGTCAAGATGATGAGGCTTGATTAAAAAATGTTGAGAGTTAAGACAAGATTAAAAAAAAGAAATGAAAGTTGAATTATCTCTGTGTGAAAATGTATTTACATTGAAGGAATTTAATATTGTTCCACCTTCCCGCTGGCAGACATTTTGATATTTAAGATTTAAAGGAATCAAAATGAGATTAAATGACTTGATGAGGTGGTAATGTGTGACTTTGGGGAAATTCATATTCCTATGTTAACCTGGTACTCAAAAGGATGTAACCTAGAGAGCTCTCTGTACTTAAGGTTTCTTACCATCACTGCAGTTATACAGCAAAAATGATTCCAGCAAAGTGGCAAACTTAAGAGTCATGTTATTGTATCAACTGTAATAAGGATAAAAGCAACCAGCAGCAATAAAGACAAGAGATTTTACATTCTGTTGTCTGTATTCCGGCAGGTCAACGTTACATATTCCCCGTTCTCTGATTACATATGCAGCGGGGTGAAAGGGGGGCCGTCGACGTGAATATATTTGTGTAAGAGGCTGCCTAATTACCAGAGCTGGTTCTCCACTTCACTTAACTTTCTAATTGGCTTGCCTTTTTGGCTGCCATTAATTACAAGATTTCATATTCCATTAATGATCGAGGGAGAGAGGCACGTTGGCGTGCACATACTCACACATAGTATTTACAGTATACATCCAGATAGACACGCACACACTGGCACATACTGACACCTACGCACCAATGAGCACACGTCTCATTTTCTACCTCTCATTACGCAGTATGGTTCTGTGTGTGTTTCTGGGTGTGTGTGTAAACTGTGCAAATCAAACCCCTTTTTTCAGGCAACGGGCTTGAAACAAGAAGTTTCTTGAAACAAACAGCTTCATTAAACAATTCATGGTCAGTCTTTTTTCATACATGTTGTCTTTCTCTCTTGCAGCATCCCTACCCGTCAGAAGAACAGAAGAAACAGCTGGCGCAAGACACAGGCCTCACCATCCTACAAGTGAACAACTGGTAAGACATTTCAGAGTTTACATGCAGTCGATTTCAGGGGTTTGCTCCCCCAGGCTATCCCAGTTCTTAATGATTGGAATTAATGCCTCCACTCCACCCCTTTTTTCACACACACACACACACACACACACACACACACACACATACACACACACACACCACTTACCAAATCATCCTCACCTAGATCAATCCATCTAAAGAGATATGGCCTGGAGTGATTTTCCAAACCAACAGCCTAACTCAGCCCAAACATGAGCATCCATGTTAATTAAGAGTCAAACTACCATCTGAAAACATCCAATAAAATCATCCAACATGCACAAGTTATACAAGAATGATTACTGGAAAAGTGGTAGCTCTGAGACTAATTATAGGGTTTTTACTTTGACTGACTTATTTTGGGGTTTCTAGCTTTTTCTCCCATTATCTTTCACTGTGATTAACATTTGTTTTAATCAGCTGGTGAACATCTCATTTAACATTTATTCTCTCTTGATAAAACTTTAACATTTATTCCCAGTTTATGCACCATATTATCATTGAAGCCAGCTTAAAGTTCTGTTTACCTTTTTCAGAGATAGTTTGACACATACTGTAGTTATTTCTACAGATAACAGATTTATTTTAAATATTTGAAAAGAAAGGAAAATTGCAACATTAAAGTTAAATTAAGAAACAAATAAAGTGCTTTTTGTCATTACAGCAGCAGCTGCTTATTATCCTCTGATCATTATTCTATTAAAATCATTTTATTGGGTGTCCACTGGCCGTATATCATTTCATACATTACTATTTAGTACTTCTTCATGATGCATTTAGCATTTTAAGTTGTCCTTGTTAGCAGGGAGCTTAGCTTAGAAGTGCACTGCCTGATTGCTAACCTGCCTTTGCAAATTAATGCCCTGTAAGTGCCAACTAGCCTGTTAATTGGGCACAAGCATGACTTGCCGGGGCCATAAAATAAGGTTGCTAACTAGCCGTTTTAACCTTAGGTTGCACTGTAAAAGGTAGAAAGGGGCCCTATGTCCTTGTGCGGCTAGTCTTATCAGAGAGATGGCTATCAGCACATGCTTAGTGTTATTAGCCATGTCTAATTAAAGGGGCTGGAGTCTGGGTAACTGAGGCAGGGCCCAGGCAGAGGGTGTTTGATCTGAGCGGCCCTTAAAATAATCCTTGAAAGTATCAGTCAGTCGCTAGGTACGAGCATGAAAGTGGAGACTGCAGAAAGGCAAAGAGCAGCAGAAGGAGAGAGAGAGAGAGAGAGAGAGTTAAAGAGCCAAACGGAGTGAAAAATAGATGAAGAGAAAGAGAGGAAGATAAGCAGAGAGGGAGAGAAAGAGATGAGACATGATAAATCCCCATTACCAGCAGTCTAATGATGTTAACATTATTCCCAGCCATTGTTCAATCTGAGACCTCAGAGACAGACGTTAGATTAGGGTATGGTGTATCAGTCTATGGAGAATTCATTTTATACCGGGCCAAAAACAACACACACACACACACAGTTACACATACGCATACGCACACACACACACTGGGCCTCCTGACCAGAGGGAATCCTGTAGAGGTTATCAAATCACGTGACCCCCCTGAAATCCATTGGGGATCAATTCTTACAGCTGAGATAAAGCCAAGCTGTGTATCTCTCTCTCTCTCTCTGTGTGTGTGTGTGTGTGTATGAGAGAAGAGAGAGAGAGAGAGAGAGAGAGAGAGAGAGAGAGAGAGAGTCAGACAGAGAGTCACATGAACAGTAGCTTGGTCACTTAAGGCTGACTGTGTGCTCTCATTTTGTTTGTTATTTTTATTGGTAGGGGGATAGCAACACACCCTGAAGGTGTGTGTGCGTGTATATATTTGTGCAAGACCAACACACACTGTGTAAATCGTGGGAGGTTAATCTTGGTTTGTGGAAGATGTGTGTATCTGTGTCTGTGTGTGTGTATGTGTGTGTGTGTGTGTAAGAGAGGGGAACCGGGGGTGGTTAATCTAAGGGGTATTAGCTGTTAAAACCTGCATGCTGGGATCCCGCTGCCCCCTCACATTTTGTTGTATTCAAGTGTGTGTGTACATGTGTGTACATGTGTGTACATGTGTGTATGTATGTGTGTGTGTGTGTGTGCACGCTTGTCCACAGGCGTATTTCCATGCACGGTTCTTTGAGCGAGCGAGCAGTACATTGTAGCGTGGAAGGTTGATCGAGTGGGAAAACAATATAGTGAAAAGACACAGGGTGACACAGAGATGAAGACAAAGAAATGGGAGAGAAAGATAGAATGAAGAGAAGCAGAAGAAGAGAGGTTGAGATAGTGGAGAGATAAAGAGAAGACAGCAGAGAAGAAAGAAAGAGAAAAAGAGACAATCACAGAGAGAGAGAGAGAAAGAGAGAGAGAGGTTACGTTAGGGGAACTGCCATTTCGCAGGCATGTTGTTGTGCTGGTTGGGAAGCCCTGTCATTGGGTGTCTCCATAGCAACCCCTGGTGATGTTACCTCCTGACCCACTGATTTGGTGAAGTCAATTTCCCTAGCTGTGATTCTGTTTGTCAGTGCTGTTGAAGAACACACACACACACACAAACACAAATGCGTGCATGTCTAAATTCCCCGAGTTGCACACACACACACACACATTTTTATCAAGCATTCACTTGCACCAAATCAGGTCTACAGCTGTGAAATCAAGCCAAAGAGGACTTCAGAAAGCATAAAACACTTAGTGGGAGTGTGTTTCACGGTCATACGCGGGCGATCGGTGTTGGATCCATGTTGAATGGCCGCAGATGACCTGTGGGTCATCCACGTATGTTGTCCCAACAGATGATGAAAAACACGGACAACTGATAAATAAAATGCACAGTTCAATCCTCGCGTCACGTTTCAGTGCACAACATTATGGAACACACACACTCTCCTTTTCTTTCTCTGTCTTATAGTGTACACACATCTCTTTAGACATGTGTGCAATGTGCTTTTCTTCACTTAATACGCATACACCCACATACTGCCTGTCTCTCTGTCTCTCTCTCTCTTTCTGTCTCTCTCACGCACTCACACACACACACACACACACCATAGACATGTTAATACACATGTTGGTGTGTATTATTGATGAGAGAGCACGCGGTAGGGCTCAGCAGATTAAATAAAAATGCTAAAGGCCGGCAAGGGGCGCAGATCACTCATGAATTATTGGCAGAAATACGCTGCACCAGGGAATCTCAATTTGAATGGAGAAAGTGTGTGTGTGTGTGTGTGTGTGTGTGTGTGTGTGCTGTAATGCATGCGGGACATTTGGCACATCAAAGCAGAATCATATACAGAAGTTTACACACATACTGTACACACCCAAGCCTAGCCTAAACAGTATGTACTGTACACACACATAATGCAAAGTCACACTTCCTAGAAAGGAGTAGGGTATTTACACACAGTGACACCAATACCGCAGGCACACACAGATAAGTCACCACATGACACAAACAAACACACACTTACGCAGACACTTTTTTTTTTTCCCCCCTCACACAATTAAATGTTCGGCAATGCTTTTTTAATGATAGGCACACAATAGACCTTTTCCACAGCACACATTTTGACTGGTTATAGCAGGAAAAGCACAGGTGGAACTGATAACATTAATGATGGCCCAGTTCCAGTCAGGCGTCCAAGGAAGCTGAACCATCACGCACTATACCAGGGTCATGAATTTGGAAAAACTAAATAGGATTCAGCCCCTGTTAATGGTATTAATTGCACCTGTGCTTTCCCTGCTGTGAAAACTATCTATTACACATACAACATACTGTACATGCCAAAGAGATCTTGATGGATTCATGTTCATTAAACATATTAGGATACAAATATAAAATGTCAAATCCAAAGTGATAAATTAAATACACAGAGAAAAAGACTATTTTACTGGTCACATTTTGAAGACACCAAGTGGTCAAGAGACATCTGGTATTTAATTGTTGACACCTCATTATGGTCTGCTATCAAAAAAAAACAAAACAAGAAAAACACATTTTATGTTATGAATGAAGCCTGTTGTAAGGCAAACCAAACCACTAATACTGTATGTCCGGTTCAGAAACATGTGAAACTCTGGGCCTCAGAAAGTTTATGAGGGACAAATTTATCTTTATTCTTGCAAAGTCAGTGAAATTTTAGAACATTTTAATTTTATTTCATTCAGCTGGGATATTTTCACACACTGGCCATTATAGAAGCAGTTTCTGATGTCTAAAGTACACAGCGAGAAGCAGATGTCATCTCTGTTTGAAATCAAACCAATCTTACATGTTTTTGTAGATGAGAGACAAAACTGTAATTCCACATTGTGTGTAAAATAAATATATAGGTCAGTAAAGAAAGCAGTGAAGAGGCCATCAGATGAGTTTGTCCAGATTTAGGTTTATCAGCGCTCAAAGTGTCCTTGAGCAATATAACCGTCTACCTGCTCACACATTGTAAACCACTCTGAATACAAGCAGAAGCTAAAAGCTCAAAGTGTAACATATAAAATGTCTTTCTTCCTCTCCCCACTTTCTCCTCTGGATATAGTCAGTATCTCTGCTAAGTTCTTCTAACGCTCCGGTGATGTAAAAATCGATGGCGAGGTCATCAGGTTTCCCTTGTTGGCTGCCCCTCCCCTTCCTGCCTGCAATTTAATAATGCCCCTTTAAAGGCAGTGTTTAAGCCCTGCCGAGCGATTGTTTTGTCAATAAGACCTCCTTTTACAAACGTCTTAAAAGCATAGACAGGGAGAGAGTGAGGGAGAGAGAAAAAGAGAGAGAGAGAGGTAGTATTTAAGAGGGAAGAGTGGACGGAGGTGGAGGCTACTTAGGAAAGGAGCAGCGTGGCACGTCCATACACCGCTTATCGGGTTTCTGAAAGGACGAGCAGAGGGAGAGCAGAGGAGAGGAAGAGGTGAGGGAAGGGGACGGAGAGCAAGTGAGAGGGGGAGGAAAGAGAGACTGGTGAGGGGGTGAGAGAAAAAAACAACATGGAATAAGAAGAAGAATATACTGACCGTTGGTTAAAGTTAATTGCAATTGTGTATAGACAGAACATGCTAATGAAGCAAACTGAATCAAAATTGAGGGGTAATTCTGATTTATTTAAACTTTTCTTACTTTCTTTGGGTCGTCCAAAGAGGTTTTAAACAAACCCCCTGGTTAAAGAAACTTAGTTGAAAGAGAAAACAAAAGCAAAACTGTAAAGTCATTATCCAGACTGTCCTTACAGTTTACAGACCTGGTTCAGCTTTGACTGTACTTGCCATAGTTGTGCACGCACACTTTCTCTGTACGACGAGGAATCATTACCGACATTTTGTATGCAAACACTTTTGGTTTTATCACCAGTTTTCAGATAATCTGGTTAATCTGATTTCCTGATTGGGTCTGACAAAGCTGTAAGATATTGAGCACAATGCTATCACACACAATAGAAATGACGGCTAAAACTATGAAAACAAGACTCCAGTTGTAATAAACCAGACTTATATTTAAATAATATGAGAGAAAGACAAACAGTCTGAGTGAAATGAGTTGCGTGGCTCAGTGTGTTGACAGGCTGGAGAGACAGAGAGAGAGATGCTGGAACTTGTTCACAGAGAGACTTCTGAGGTGTGTGTGAGTGTGTGTGTGTGTGTGAGTGAGTGTGTTTTGGAATTAGCAGGCCCAGTTTCAGACTGTGCCCTGAAGCTTGGTTCATACACTGCAGCTCTGTCAAGTTGCTTCAGCCTGAAACTCCCTGACATTACAGCAAATACCACACACAGAAACACACACTCTCACACACACACACACACACACACACACACACACACACACACACAAACTCACACTTCACACTAGTTATGACCTCACCCTCAGATTTCAACACTGAGTTAAAATGTGAGAATCATTTCAAAAACAATATTTTCTTCTCCCAGTTTGAAGTGTGTTGCTACCAATAGCCTTTTACAGGAATCTTCAGCTTGTGCAGACACGACCCTGTCTTTACTGTATTATGTCAACAGAAATATGTGTAGTCGTGTGTGCGTGTGTGTGCTTATACACATATAGGTGTCCAAGTGCAAAGACACTGTGAACTGAACACCGCCACTCCTCCCCCTCCCTCCATCTCACTCTTTCTGTTTCTCTTACATCACAGCACGCCGCCCGAGGCCAAACCTGCATTTCTCTTCACTTGCCTCTCTCTCTCTCTGTCTTTTTTTATTCCCTCTTCTTTTTGCCCCACTCCTCTCCCTCGCTTTTCAACCTCCTTTTGTAGTAGGAGAGAAGGGGGGGGGGGGTCCAAAACATGAAAGGCGGCAGAACGTGAATGCCAGGGTCTGTGTTGAAGCACACATGGCCGCTGTCGCCCTCGCCGCCATCAGTCAGTTGTTGTTCTCACGCTGATGTTTTCTTGTGTTGATCAAACACTGTTGAGAGATGAATCAGCAGGGATATGGAGCAAGTGTGTGCCAAAATTTAATATCTAGGAAAAATAGGACACCTACTCCTACAATTAACAGGCAGACAATCTTTTAAAATTTTAAACTTATATCTATATAGAACAAGCTAATGTTTAAATGTAAGCATGTGAATCTATGGTAAAAAATATTCCCCTTTTTGAATATAGATATTATCCTCTTTTCCTCTCTTCCACTTCTTGGCGTTTGCTGACTCTTCAGTGTCGACTGCCTAAAACTGCTTTCACTAGTTTCTGGGCAGTCTGAGGGAACCCCATAGCGATGGCTGCTGTGAGCCAGCGGGGGGAAGTGACACGCACAGAGACAGGATATGACACGGGCAGTATGGGGGGATTTAGGTCAACCACTGTGTGTTTGCAACAGTCCGCACTGCAAGCCCTGTCAGCAATACCGGCTCTGTGTGACATTGTGGTCATCTGTGCGTGCGCAAACTGAGATTTTTACTTTTTGGGGGCTACATTTCTGTTTTTATTTGTGAACATGCTGGACAGAAACACACACTGTATGTATTTACATGCAAATACAACCAAAACCTAAACAGATGTGCTCAGTGAATGAAGAAACACACACAAGGCGAGTACTGCTGACAGTTTCTATACGTGCACAGACACACACAGCAAGTCACTCACTCGTATACGCGCTCACACAGGCGCACATACATTTCGATCCAAACCCAAAGGCTAAAGGACACAGGGTCTGTCCAATGTTGTGTTTGTGGAGTGGGGGCAGCACAGGACAGCCGTGTTGTTACTGGGTAAAGCCAGGCTTCAAGCCATACCCTCTCTCTGGCATTGATGGATGACTGGCAAACGGAGTCCAAGACTCTCTGAATGTGTGTGAAGGGAAGCAGGAACAAAGATAAAGAGAGTAACAGAAGTCACATGTGACAGCTACACACTCCCCGCTGATGTCTTATTCTCTGTCTTTATTTCTTTTTTTTTTTAATTCATCTTTGTCTCTTGTATTCTCGACTCATTTCTCTGTCTGTTTCTCACCCCCCCTTTCTCGCCTCCCTCTCCCCCACCCTCTGTTTATATTTTGCCTTTTGGCAAGTCCTATTTAGAAGTCTGTGAATGTTGCAAAGCCAGCCTACTCAGAGCCAATGAGTTCATGTATGTTTTTCAAATGGCCAACATTTCATTTCTGTAACTCTGAGAGGCACCTGGTTGTCATGGACACACATATATACACTAAAAAAACACATACACACTGAGCTCCTCTGCACTCCTTGCTCTAGCTTGTGTGTGTGTGTGTGTGTGTGCGTGGTTACCCAGCCTGTCACTCCACTCTGTAAAACCAGCTTTAGTGGTAGATTCATGGCTGTCTTAATGGACACTGGGCTCTTGCGTAGTGGAGCAACAGGGAGTGTGTGTGTGTGTGTGTTTTATGTGTGTGCAGTAATGGGGATTAAGTGACCCCATGGCTGCTCTCAGTCTAAAGCTCCTTTTAAATTTCACACTGTTTTCTTATGTTTCCCTCCATATGAGGCACTGGATCCAACTAATCCACCTCATGTTATTAGGAGCTGGATCAGCAGCCCTGCATGTACTCAGAGTGGATGTGTGTCAGCGGGTGTGTCTTTGCATAGCTATGCATGCATTTGGAGATGGTTCAGGAACTGTTTGCTTGCCAATAAAGACTTATATGTATTGCTGACTCAAAACACAGGCCTCCTGTCTAATAACAGCTTAGCTGCTGCCCAACAGCACTCAGACTTGGTCATGTGACTGTTACATGACCTCACTTCAACCTCACTTGTCAAATGTATATGTGTGTGTGTTGCATATTGTTCTTATGTGTCTATGTGTGTGAACATCTATGCATGTTTATGTTTGTCACAGTGCCACAGCTAACCTTCAGGTAATGTGTAAGGTGCTACACCTTCTCCACCACAATGCACACAGCCTTTTTCTGTAGGTTGGATCATGGTACTGAACAGGGTGTATGTTTGTGTGGAGTGTTACCGAGCAATGACGTGTAGTTGTTTGATTGGTCTGAGCAGCTTTAGGGAAAACAGCAAAGAGTGATGCTACATGCTGACAAGTGAGCGCATGTTCCTGGAGGTTAACTGTGTGTATGCATGTAGGTGTTTTTACGTGTCGAAAGCTGCACAGAGAAATAAAGGACAATACAGCCTCTTTGTACAACATTAGGTATGCCTTAGTTGCAGCCCTCTTTGCACAATCTGCAGCTCAAAGCTTAAAATCCCTGAAAATCAGTGGTTCTCAACCTGGACCATGGCGAGGGTGTCACAAGTTGATGAAAGCAATAAGAAAGAGAAACATATATTTATCTTACATATAATTCAGTTTGTTTTTCTGTCTTTTTTTCTAATTTTTCACCTTTATTGTCAATTACTCAATACTTTCTTTTATTTGGGCCTCCAAAAATCCTTCTAAGAAACACTAAATCATTCTTCGGTTTAACTATTTACAACTCATTCTAAGGTAACAATAAGGCAATAACCTAAGATGAGGGGTCACAAGTAGTCACAAGTAGACATTGCAGGATTTGAAGAGGTTTCAAGCTAACAGTGCTTGTTAATTTATTGTTCAATGTTTGAATAGTTTCTGTATCTGTTTCTGCAACACTGGCTAAAATATAAATCATGCAAACACTGTTAAAAACTTAAACTGAACTTCATCTAGTGACGCTCGGCATTTTGCTTCCTTCAGTTTAAATGTGAAATATGTGTTTGTATTTGCTTTGTGGTCAGTTTAAGTGTCTGCCCCATCTCTCAACTATTTGTGGAGTTGTGTGCGTCTGTTGCAAATGGCGTCCTGCAAGCAGCTGCGTTAGTTTATTTAAACTAATCTGAAGCATCTAACCCAAGCATCTGACCTGGGAGCAACACCAAGGAGGAGGAAAAAAAAAAAAAAAGCAGGGCAGGAGGGATGTGGGGAAAGCAGAAGGAGGTGATTTATGAGTTAACTCGTCAACTCAGGAGAACAAGGGGAGAAACTCATAACCGTAATTCCCTCACACACCCACATACATACATATACACACACATATACATGTACATGTGCACTAACGCACTGCCACCCCCCTGCTGCACATAAGAGAATATGTGAGCTCTATAATAAAATAACTAATTACTTAAGAAGATAGAGATGTCCTGGGACACAGGATGGGGATAATAAAGTTCTGCAGGGATACAAGGTGTGACATAAAAATGGAGATAGTGGGAATAGTATGTACGTTGGCTCTATGATTGCTTATCTGGAGATTTATGTCTGGTAACTTGTGTTTGTGTGGGTGCAAGTGTAGTTTTTGATTTTTCACTTTTATAGAAATGGGATTTGTTAAAAAGACAAAAAAGGAAAGGAAAACAAAGGAAAACATTCTGATGAAATAACAGAACAGGTTTGCATGAATGTGTGTGTGTGTGTGTGTGTGTTCACCAGTGAGAAGGAAGGATATATGGGCTAGGCGTTAATTGTGGTTGAGCAGCAGACAATCGATAGCCGCGCAGTGACAACCTGATGATAAGCTGCATGATTCTACCCGTCAGAGCTCGCTTTCTTTTTAGTGCTTTTAAATCACATTGATTGGCAGCCAGGAGAAGTGTGTGGTTACACAGTTATTTTAAGCGGCTCTTAGATTTGAATATGCATGTAAACCTCTGTTGGTGTGCGCTGAAATACACCGCCGGGTCCTGATGTGTGTGCGTGATACTGGAATATCCAGCTGTGTATGAATGTGAGGTGTGCGCAGGCCTGTTCATGTGTGTGCATGTTCTC
This sequence comes from Scomberomorus guttatus, assembly GCA_038419695.1. Taxonomy (NCBI): domain Eukaryota; kingdom Metazoa; phylum Chordata; class Actinopteri; order Scombriformes; family Scombridae; genus Scomberomorus; species Scomberomorus guttatus. The sequence goes on from CM076458.1 coordinate 6,725,770, forward strand.
TCGGATTACTAATGTAATATTGGTAGCGAGTGCAGAGGACGTGTATGTGTGTGTATGTATTGTACATTTGTGTGTTTCAGTGTGTCTCATATTACTAATATAATATTGGTAGTAGGCTCAGGAGATGTGTGTGTGTATGTGTGGCACAGAAATTGAGAACTCCACATGAATTTAAATCAACGAGCTCGGAGAGTAACCTTTTGTATATCCAATCTGCATCTTTCCACTGCTAGTTATTAAATTATCCCCTAATTGGTCACGCAACAAAGGCAGCTGATGAAAAAGACAATTTCTTGCTTTTAATTGGGCATTTCACGTGTGCTTCGTGTACACCTGTGTGCGGCTGCCTCAGCTCAGTGTGTCTGAGTATGTGTGTGTGAATCTCGGGTGTAATGAGAATAGGACATTAGCAAGGGCTTGGCAGACGCCGTCGCAATCAGTTCCACTCTTTCCAGAGAAGGAGGGAGAGGGGCGGGAGGATTAATCCAGACATTAGCAATCTCTGAGGGAGAAATAGATTGGAGACAAATCAACAAAGAATGAAATTCACCCAGTCCCCTTATATGACTTTTAAGAGTCTTCAGTTCTGGCTTAACATATGGCGGACATGTTTTTTGATCCACTGTACCATGGATGCATGCATATGTCAAGCACGTGTCCCCCCGCTGGGACTCAAACTCGTACCCTCGGTGGTGTTCGCTCTATGTCGGACTCCCTGACCTACACAAAGCAAAATTTTATTTTGAGTCACTTTGCTTCCTCCTTCTTGTCTCTCAGTATTTTTGCCCAACTTTAGGCGTACCACCAGTGGTGTGTCACGCCAAAATAGCCCAGCTATTGTTGCACAGAGTGGAGCTGAATAGTGCAGCTCATTGTGTTGTGATGGGAGGCAGGGGAATGAACAGGCCATAAACACTGGCCCTATAGCACCCAGGGGTCGTGCAAAGGTGAAGCCTTACTCCCCCTAATAGAGGAGCTCTGCTTTTCTCTTCTCTCCCTTTCTGCCTTTCCTTTCTGTCTCTTCATCACTCTTTATCCCTCTCTGACTCTCCTCCCTTTCTTATTTCCTCTTCCTCGATCTCGATTCCCCTCCTTTTTTCCTCTTCCTCACCCCTACCTCTCCCTCTCTCACAGTCTTTCTCACTGTCAGCTTATTAACGGTCACAGCAAGAGTGTCTGGTTTGCAGACCAGAGCCCCTTGCCTTTTTTTTTTCCCACTCTCTCACTCCTCCTTCCCTCCCATTCTCCCGCTCTCCATCGCTCTGTTCCCCTGGCTGCTATTATGAGAGGCATTTTATCCTTTGTTCCAGCCCCCATGGTGCATCTGGCCTCAGATATGGGGACGACGGGGACAGGAAACTGGCGAGAGTTTTTGCAAGGAGGAGGGGGTCAGTGGGTTAGAGTGTGGGTTCGTTGCTGGGAGGTGGAACGCCAGTTTCCACCATACAGGGAAGGAATGATAAGGAGAGAGCAGACGGGAGAAGGAAACAGATACAGAACTGGACAGAGAGGGAGGTATGAGAGGCAGAATCACAGGCAAAAACCAGCTATTACTGTCAGCGGCATTTGTAGAGTTTAGTTAGTAGAGTTTTTCCGTCTAAGAGTAGTAATATTAGTAACAGTAGCAGGATTATTACTTAATTGATACACAGTCTTTTAAGACCTTAGAGTAAATGAACACTGGTGCCATATTTCTCAAGGTCACATCAAGTTACAAGTCCATTACATTCCTCCCTTAGCCCCATTGTACCAGGAACAAATGCCTGGCTTTCTAAGAAGTGCACACCTATTGCCAAAACAACCGCCTTTGTTGCATCAGTATATTTTTGAGGGAGTACAAAGGTTCAAAGTTTGGCAGGACAGAAATAAAGAGCAGCGAAAGAGAAGCGAGAGAGAGAGAGGAAGAACAGATGCAAGGAGACATTAATGAAAGACATGAAGGGAAGGAGGTGAAGAGAAGCAGAGGTCAACTGTTAGCCAGCGCTGGCCTGAAGTTGACCTTCTGTAAAGGGCCTGGAGAGAAGAGGAGAGGAGTAAAAGGAATGCTCAGGCCTCCTCAACACTCCTTGCCCTCTCTCCCTCGCTCCTCCTCTCATATCTCCCCCAGCAAAACAGGGTAGCGAGGGAGGAAGGGAGGGAGGGGTGTTGGTGATAAAAATCCAGACGTTCCCTCATTTGATGGTGCTCTGCCATGTCAGTGCATTCTTGCATTCCTCCCTTGCTCTTTCTGTTTCTCTCTCCCCCCCAAATTCCAATTCACCATACTTTATTGTAACAAATAGAGAACAAAATTGCGAAAGCCTCAAGCTCAAAAGTTGACGAGATCCCCATCGCTCACTTTTTTTTTTTTTTCCTTTTTCTCAGATCGTTTCACCTAACAGAAGGCTCCACTTGCACCCCTGTCAATAATTTACAATTTTTATAAAGCGGCTTACAAGATATAACAGAGCATTTATACAAAAGCAACGTAGAGAAACAATTAGGCTCCAAATCTTTCTCCTTTTCTCTTGCTATCTGTCCGCCACTTTCTGTCTCATCATTTCCCTGCAGCTCTGTCTTCAGAAGGTGAATCAGGATAGATAAGAGGAGCACCAAAAAGCAGTTAGAGAAGAAATAATAAAGATATATAAAACAAGAGGGTTCCATTCACTAATTAGGGGTCAAACAAATGCACAGGCGAGTGTCCTTTTGTTTTTAACCTCTCTCCCTCCACTGTTCCTCCTTCCCTCCTTTCCTCGAGCCCTTAAATGCTTCTTTTCCCAGCTTCAAACGTGTAGCAGGACTATTGTTTCTTTAAAGTTTAGCTAATGCTCCCCTTTTAGTGATGAAATAGAAGTGTCCGGTGGGGCAACAGCAGGAACACATAAATCAAGTCAGAAGCCCCAAGAGCCCTCTCTCCTTGGGGTCATTACAGGTCAAAGGGTCACTTCACAAGGGGTTAGGCTGAGCAAGGCCAGAGCACTGCTTGTGTGAGTGTGTGCGAGAGCGTGAAAGTGTGTGAATGAATGTAGTAGAGGGAAAAAGACTGTGTGTGTGTGTGTGTGTGTGTGTGCAATTGAGAATGTGTGATTTAAATAAGAGTAAAGGTGTGTGTGAGTGTGCACAATAAATGGTCCCACCGTGTGCTTTTATTGGAGGTCATGGGGTAAAGGGGTTGGTCCAAGGCTATATTTACCAAATTCTGCTCCTGTGAAAACACACACACACACACACACACACACACACACACACACACACTAAAAAAAGCTCCTGCTGTCACAGAGTAACACATGGTCACCTGTCTTAACATAGTATCACCCAAAACAATGACTCTCACCAGTGGCAACATGACATGTCTCTGTCAGCAACACTTCCCACACAAGCACGCTCAAAGCCAAGTGTGTTAAACAGTCAGCAAACTAGACTCGTCGTGAGGTGGAACGTCTCCAACAAAGTGAGATGGGTCGACATGTTTCAAACAGGCAGAGAGAAAATCCCGTTTAAGCCTCGCCCCACAAAGACCCCAGTGTTCAGGCTGATGTGACTGTGTATACACTGAGGCAGTGCAAGTTTGTACAAGTCATGGAGTTCTGCGTTTTGAAAGACAGCTGCCTTGGTTGTTAAGGTTGTTAAGATGTGACTTTCGCCGTGGTTCCTCTGGGGCTTTACCAGGGCTCAGGGTTGCTTAGAGGAGAATAATTTCACCATATCACTGTTATGGTTAGCAAAGAGAAAGAAGCAGGTTTGGCAATGTGTTTGTTTTCGTGCTGTGTGACAAGCTTTTCAAGGTCTTAGTCAGCAATTTTTGCCTAATCTTGTTTTGAGAAATACACTGACTGTGTTTCTATGTCTTTGTCCCCTCTGCTTCCTCCTCCTCCTCCTCCTCTCTCCCTCCATCCATCCATCCATCCTCTTCCTCCTTCTGCTCTTCTCCTTCAGGTTCATTAATGCGAGGAGGAGAATAGTCCAGCCCATGATCGACCAGTCAAACCGTGCAGGCAAGTCTCCTATAGTTACTGTATTCAAGTCACGCAGGCGAAAGCCATCCACGCTCCATGCACCCGGAGGCCCCTCAGCTGGTAAATACAGGCCTGATCCCCCATCCTGGAATGTCCAAAACCTCCAGGGGCTTTCCCCTTCACTGTCGTGACTGACCACTAAAATTAAGGACCAAAACATTACAACATTAACAGCAACCATTAATCAACTTTGATGTACTACCCGGGGTGAGAAACTATTTATTAATTATAAGATATAATAATTTGGCTGAAAATGAGTTAACGACGAGTGGATTTATTTTTCTTAGCCTGTAAACAAAACTAGCTGTGTTCTCAGTAAAGTTTGCTCTTAACCCCTTCCTCCCCCCTTTGCCAACCAGGCAAAGGGAAAAAAACACTCAACCCTTCCTGCCTGGCTCAAACCAAAACATAAAGAGAACTACACCCGTTTCTTTTTTTGGGTGACCGTTGTTTGGCTTTTTGGCTCCAGACCTGTTTTTACCCACCCCCCCCCTCACTCTTTTAAACTCCCCCCCCCCAACTCGTCCCCATTTGCGGCTGTTTCAGGGAGCGAGGGGAGTGAGTGAGTGAGCGGTCCCCCTGGTGCATGGCTTGGTTTGGACTGCCGTAAACTTTATTACCTGTAATAGGGGTCAGAGGTCAGGGTGGCATTAGGGGCGCAGTAAAGTTCAAAGGCATTCAGTGGGGCTGAGTTCTTGCTTTTGCTTGACTGACCCCCAAACAGCCTAAATCGAAGGTAAGTGGATTTCTATGAGAGCAGAACAATGGAGGCGAGCGAAAAATAGGAACCCTATCAGGTTTCACTTATCGTTGCTGCTCAGTTATAGGCAGTATTTATTAGATAAAGCATTTAGGTAGGAGCAGATTCTGAGGCCATTCAGCATGAATGACTTATTGTTGACAAAAATGAAAACTGATCAGACCTTTAGCCTGGAGTTGATTTTGTTCTTTTGATCATGTGTACAATCCGACATTGATATGAGCAGCAATTATGTTAAAATTCACAAACACAGGAGTTTGGTTTGAAACGTAAACATTTTACCAAAGACCTTTACAAAATATAGCAACAGTGTTTTGGACTGAAATTCCTAAAATTTCAGGCATATTTTGAAAATGCTGTCTGGGTGAGAAAAATCTTTACCATAAATGTTTCACCCTTTAAACTTCACTGACCTGCTGGTGCGCCAGTCATTACAAACTCATACTGTGCAGCCAAACATTGTTCAAACCCACAGTAGAGTTTCCAACGATAGCAAATATATCAGGTTGAATTTTGGGGAAACGTATAAAATGATGCACGGGACGTCTAGAATGTTTCCATTTGATTAAACAAGCCCAGGATTTAAATTTTTCACTCAGTCTAAACATCAAATGACTTCAATGAAGAGCTGAAACTGGCTGATACTGATACATGTAGTATATACTGTCAAACAGTGTGGAATAAGATGATTTTAACAGCCTTACAGCTAAGGGGGAGGGGAGAGCAGAAAAACTGTATGTTAAGGGGTAAAATAGAAATATAGTTTTATCCAAACAAGGACTCCAGTCATGCTAACATGTTATATTGGTTTACTATCAGTCATTCTGTACAAAACAGTTGTCACCTCTTCCAGATGGTTCAAATCTCATTTTAAAACAAAAGTCCTTGTGTGTCTTACAGTAAAGTTTACCACAGTGTGCGTTGAACTCTCTCAGGCCAATCCCTATTAAAGCATTTACACGCATTAAAGTCTACCAGCGACTTACAGTAGAGAGCCGGCTGGAGAGACACGGAGCAGAGTGACGTTAAAAGACAACGGCGGCTCCCTGTGCGTGCACCGGCCAACAGATGATCCCGCTTCGGCCACTGAGCCTTAATTAAAAGCACTAATTGACCACTCCGTCCCCTCCCTCCAATCCCTCTATCCCTCCCTCCCTCTGTCTCCTCCTCCATCCACAGTAAGTCAAGGAGCTCCCTACAATCCAGATGGCCAGCCGATGGGGGGCTTCGTCATGGACGGCCAGCAGCACATGGGAATCAGACCACCTGGTAAGGCTTTCTCTGCGTGTCTGTCCCTTTCTTTCCTCCCTCACTCTTCCCATCTTTCTCCTTTCTTTCCTTGCTGTCGTTTGCCCTCCTTTTTTCCCCCTCTTCTTGAGTCTTGCTCCTGCTTTCTCTTTCCTCATATATTTTTACTCCCATCTCCTGTGATTCATCTCTTTCATCTCTCCTATTTTCTCTCTAACATTATCTCTGGGTGTTAGTGTGTCTCTGGGATGCTCCTAGTCTTTCCTCACACACAAGCACTTAATGGAAGTATATGGTAGCTGCGTGGTGGTTTAAGTGTAAGCCATGCAGTATGTGCACCCTCAAACACAGCGATCAAGACACACATACTGTACACAAAAACTGCTACCCCCCCCCCTTCAGCACACAAACCAGAACAGGTGTGGTTAATCACATTACACAACCATCTCCTTCCTTGGCTCCCACTCCCTCGCTCTCAGTCCCTCTCTCTCACGCCATCAGGTCTAATCCCAGAGTTTGTCCTTAAGCTCCTCTCCTCCTCCTCTATCCCCTGTTTTCTGGGATTCTCTCAAGTCTCTAACCCTATCTCACCCTCCACTCAAAGTCAGCAGGTTTGGATAAACTGCCAGGCTACTTAACCCCCCCTCACCACACCTCGCTCTGCCAGATTTAAGCCAGTATGCTCCTCTGCTATGTTGTCAGTCAAGTTAGTTTTACAGAGAAACCATCTCTGGTATTTAACTCAATGTTCTCCCTTTCAGTTAAACATTTTCCACTTGGTTGCGATAACTTAATAAAGGCATGAGCATTTGTTGTCCATTTAAATCAACCGTGACATCAATAACTGTAGGTAGATTGCATAGACGTATTACATCTTTATGGTTCTGCATTTAAATTCTGTGCCTCTGTGTTTCTCAGGACCAATGGGTGGAATGGGCATGAACATGGGCATGGAAGGTCAGTGGCACTACATGTAGCCCCGCCCCAGTACAGCCAATCGCAACACAAAGGGGGATGTAAGTATTGATACACGCTGACTAACACCTACAGATCTATTTCCATATCAGCAGGGATATATCTACTATTTTGAATTGGGGTCTGTGACTCAGGTGTACAGTACTATTATTATTCAGAAGTACATTTACCGCAGATCAGCTTTTAGGCTACAAATGTAAGGTGTCGGTTTAAAAACATTTTGTACAAATGATGGGAGTTTCAGATTGCGTAAGTCCTCGTTTGGCAAATGGTTAGCCTCCAAACGGATATATTTGGGAATAATTCATTTGTAATTTTTTCTCTGAGTTCAAATGGGTTTTTCTGTTATAAACAGGCTCCTTTTTCTTCCTGGGCTGATTTTTCTGTTACTCTCTGTAACTCTCCCACCCTCAGTCTGGTGATAAGAGCCTTTGATCACAACCTTGTAACTCTTTGTGTATGTAGTGTGTGTGTGTGTGTAGCTGTTTCACTCTCTCACATATCCAATAGCTACAGGACTAAACATCCTTCATATCAGGGAAGAGAGGAAACAAGGTTTACAGGTTAAAAAACAAGGGAAAGACAGGAAGAAAGACGTAGGGGAGAGAGAACATATCTATGTGGAGCGTTTTTATACTCACACACAATAGTTTACACATATTTTCTGATAGCAATTGATGATCATAATTCATGGTAGCTATATCTTTTGAGTGTATGGTGTGTGTCCGTGTGTGTGTGTGTGTGTGTGTGTGTGTGTGTGTGTGTGTGTGTGTGTGTGTGTGTGTGTGTGTGAGGGCCAAGCAGATAGAAGTAGGCGAATGGGGCAAAGGGGGGAGATAGGAGGAGAGGGATGATGAGAAGGAAAGACGAGAGGATGGGTTGGGACGGGGTGGGTGGTGAGATGGGGTGGGATGGGGGACTAGGAGGGGGGGGGTGGGGGCAGGTATGGCGTTGCCATAGCAACAGACTGATTGGCAAAAAATGTAAGCAGTCGTCGGTAGTGCAAGGAGAAGGAGAGAGAGAGAAGTGAGTGCCCCTTAAGTGTCATAAATCTGCCGGGTTGCTGTTGATGCATGAGCCACATTAATACACACACTAACCAGCTAGAGAAGTCACCCCCCCTCACCCCCCACCCACCACCCCCTCTCTCTGTCTGTCTAATGCTCACTCTGTCTCACTCCCTCTTTGTGGTTTTTCTCACTCTGTCAATTTCCCTCTTCTATGTCTTTCACACAAACACCTTTTTTTTTGTTTTCTTTAAATCTCTTATTCTCTGCCTCTTTCTCTCTCTCTCTCTCTCTCTCTCTCTCTCTCTCTCTCACCTCCTCTCCCCCTCTCTCTCGCCCCAGGGCCAAATAGACTCCCACATAATTCTGGACGTATACAGGCTTGATGTTGTCACAGTGCAGAGTGTATATAAAGTGGCTACGGGTCTGTGTTTATACACCATATGTGTGTGTGCACCTGCACGTGTTTGTGTGTGTGTATACCTGTGTGGGTGCGTGTATACCATATACAAAAATTCCTATGTGAAATACATGTGCCTGTGTGTGTGTGTGTGTGTGTGTGTGGGTGTGCGCACGTGCACAAACGTGCATGTCTGTGCAACTGTGCATGTATGCGTATGTATGTGCATGTGTGTGTATGGTAATAGGATTACTCCTGGCACAGGGAGGGGACACAAACTAGTGCAAAATGGAGGAGGTAGCCAGCAGGGTATGGAGCTTAGCTGGGCCTAATTGACTAGATCCAAATTAAATATGCCATCACCAGAGGTGTGACCAATGGATTTGACTTATTCAGTTTACAAAAATAGAGACCATTAACCCTCCACAGAATTTGCGTGCGTGCGTGTGCGTGCCACTGTGAAAATATGCCGCCCTTGTTTCCGTCACAAATGTCCACGACCAAAACAAAGACAGAAAATCTCACATCGAGTGGCATCTTTCAGGTTTGAAATGCAGGGAGACATGGTAATAGAAACACTGTGCTTTCAGAATGAGACGTGTGTGTGTGTGTGTGCGTCTGTGTTTATGTGTGCAAGCGTGTAAACATTAGGGCTGGTTCGCCGTGTCCAAGCAGCCTCTTTCCAGCAGCTGCTAGCCTTCCCAGCAGACATTGCTTTAAACAGCCTCAATTTGCCTGCTGAATCTCGTAATTGGGCCACCAGAGGAATCCTCTGCGAGACGGGCAAAGCACAGAGAAGACAAGTAGACAGCGGGAGAAAAAAGACAGAGAGAGAGAGAGAGAGAGGGGTAGACAGAAAGAGGGAGGGGCGGGTGAAGAGATGGTGAGCGAGAATAGAGTAAACGACAAGAGGGAGGTGTAGAAGGAGGGAAAGACGGAAGGAAGGAAGGAGGAGGAGGGAGAGATGAGGATAGTAGCTGGGAGAGAAATACGTCTAATCTTCTCACTACTAGTCGTTTCTTTACAGCTTCATCAGCTAGCTGTTGCTAGCTTGTCTCCGTCAAATATTGCTACTTTCCTTTCTAGGTCAATTAAATGTAAGTGATGTGTTATATTCTTTCATGACCAATTAAATTAATAGGTTATTATGGGAAGGAGGGGGAAACGGTTATCTTATTTGATTAAGAGAGCACAGGTTCATTATATTTTATAAGCAATTTTCATTAGCAGAGTTGAGGTTTTGTTACCGCGGGGCTAAATTGAGCGGTTATTGTGCTGTGGAGTGCTGAGCCTTGATACAGAAGGTGTGCCTAGCAGTCACACTGCAACATTAGTTAAAACTAAAGCCAATTAGTCCTGCTTAGTGAAGAGCGTTATGCTTTCCACCCAGTGATGATTACAGAGCTTATATCCCCTTGCGAAACAATACACCTGTCAGCAGAGATGAAGCCCAGCAAGTGAAGCAGAAGTGAGCAGAGCCTTTGATAGCGACGAGAATGACTCTCGTATGACCCTTACCCCCTTTCCCTTCTTCCTCTCCCCTGCTTTCCCTTTTCCATGAAATTAGCCAGGGGTGGCCCCTGAAAACTGTAATTTTCAGTTTCAGGACAATAGTTATCACAGGGTGGAAGAATTAATTATGGCGCAGAGCGTATGGAATTTTTTCTGGCCCTCCCTGCCCAGAGCTCTTCCCAAAATGTCGGACAGAACGCTTGAGTGAACGCTGCCTGTAACCCCTTTGCTGCCAGGCTCGGCTGGAGACCCTTTGTCCCAGGATTCATTGCTCCAATCATTAAGCACAAATTTGTTAACCTTCTGCTAAGGGGTCAAGATACCCCCCCCCCCTCCCCCTCACCCCTCACCACCACGCACCCTCCCACTGTCACCCCCACCCTCAACTTCTCTTTCTGGTGGATGAACTTTTACTATTAATGAACACTGGAAAAAACAGGTCCCGATGGGGATTTTGTGCCCCCTCGTATTGTCCATGTGAATGTGTCCCTGTTGATTTGGCCCCTCTGGAATCCCCCTTGGAGTCTAAGAAAGGAGGCCTACAGCTCAATGTATTGATTGGCTTATTAAGTGAAAAACTGTATTAGCAATGTGTGCTCTTTCAAGCATGCATAGCGTTTATTAGAACCTTGACATGGATTTATTCTAGTCGTCAGGACGCTCTTGTTAACCAGGGATACATATGCAAGAACCAGAAACAACTTAAAGTGGTAATCTAACAGATTCTTGATTTTTTTTTGGTTTTAAATGTGCATTGCTGTGATGTTTAGGCACTGCACTTAAATCACCTGTCAATCAAATAGTGACTTTTGCTTCTCTTGCATTTTGGTTCTGTAGGTTTCTTGTCTGTTCAGCTACAGTGGCTACAACTACACATGCTATCGCGATCATTACTTTAAGCACAAACATGCTCTGCACTGTATTTAAGATAGCATAGCTAATGCCTTGGTTTGTTGTGAGGCCACAGATTACATCCCACAACAGGAAGGTCACAAGTTTGATGCCATTAGGTCAAAGTTTGATGCTATTAAGAAACTAATTGCAGCTAGCACAGCTCCCCCCTCTCTTACGCAAGTTGCACCTATTCTCCTCAGCAGTCCAGGTGAAAACTGATGGATGAGGGGGATAACAAATTGACGGCCCTCGTGTTCACTCGTCTATTGTCCTCCTCCTGCTGCACCTTGTTGTCCTTTTCCCTGCCTGCCTTTGTGTTGTCCGTAGTGGCCCTCTTGTGTGTGTGTGTGGCGAACACGTGGACGTGCCCCGGGCACTCTCAGGTGACGAGCAGCTGTGAGCTTCACCTCTCCTCTTTGGTTTTGACAACAATGGCCGTGGTTCCTCAGCGGTGACTTTCCACCTGCAGAGATGGATGGCGGCTATTGTTGGCTTTAAAGAGAGGAGTGTAGGGAGAGAAGAGGGTGAAGATGGATTTCTTTACCTCATATTTCATTGTATGGGGAGGCTTGACGGCATGCCGCAGGTTGCGTCAGTTTAAGGGGTTTTGGTTGTTATGTGAAATAAGATAGTTGCAATAACTGTTAAATTCTGTGTTTCAAGCCTTTTTCATCAGTATTACCTTTAAAAAGATTGAAGATTCAGGTTAATACTAACCTGAAATAGTTTTCCTTAAGCAGTCTGCTTTTTATATTCTGACTGAACAATCAAAAGATAGATCAAAGACTAATTTTGAGTTTCCTTGTAGTCCAGTTAAACTGATTATCCAGGAAATGTTAAGTACTGCACCTTGGTATCACTTAAAGTCGATCATGTGTGTTTGGTCTCTAAGTCCTCTCCTACTGTTAAAGTAGCATTACTGAGGGTGTAGGATTAACTCACTAAACCTGCTCTCTCTCATACATCCGCACAGTCTTAGTGAAGGGCAGGCTCGGGTCTGTATTCTGACCCAGATTAGCACAATGTTGGGTTTGCAGTCGTTGCCACATACTGTAAAATCCTCCTCCTCCTCCAGAGTCTTATCAGCATGTTCATGTGTCATCGGTCTGAAAATGTAACACGAGAGTCTGCTTTCAGAAGTCTAGTGTGATCTATTGTCCTATTTAATGAATGATTAATGACATCTAACTCATTCAACAGTTTTCTTTTGCTGTTAAACGCTCTCTGCCCCAGTGGTGGAGGCAATATACCAATTTGCTGGGAGCTTAACCGTGTTTGCATGACTTTGCACATTCACAGTGGAGATTTTAATGTGTTTTTACACATTACTGCTGCCAGGTGAAACATTGTTATTTCCACAACATCAGCACTCATCATATGACTTTGAATGGGGTTCAACCAACAGGGGACGTGTAATTCCTGGACTGAAGTTAAAATCTTGACAATCCCAAAAATTAGAGTTAAAAGGTTTTCACAACAGTGAAATACACCAGAAACACTAAAAATGAATCATGTTTCATTTGCCTGCGCAAAATTGATAATTGACATTTTCATCCTGTCTTTCCTCAGACCTGCAGGGCATACCAGGGGATCACCTGTCACACAGAGGCCTACGGATCACGGGAACAGGATTCCCCGACTTCCTGACGACAATAACAGCAACCTCTCTGTCCACATCCAAGACCCAACGACATTTTAAACGGCTGATAATCCTCGTCTATGTATCCAGCGACGGTGAAGCACAGAAGATCAAACCTCACTCAACCCAGATGACCCCCTGTCCTGACAGAACCCTGCTTCTTCTCTGGTGGGCACTAGACTTCGTCCCCTCGCCGCTGCCCACCAGGTCCACATGGATTCCTCCATTAATACTGATTGCGATTGCGAGCATTAATGACATGCGAGAGACACACTGGGTCCTTTGCCTGTACCTTTGGCGAATGCGGCACCTGGTGATATATTCTAGACTCTTTGGCAAACAAAAGAGACTTCCTGTGAAGAGCACTCCACTCTTTGGGACGATGGAATTGGACCAAGGAGAAGCCAATGTCTGTATCTGACAGGACACTAACAAAACAAAAGAGGTGCCCTATAAAAAATATAGTGGATTGAAACATGGAAGGCGGGAAAGCAAGAGAAAAGAAATTAAAAGTATAACTATATCAAAAACCCTAGTTTGGGAAACGAGTGGAGAAAGAAAATATACTGTATACTGTTGTAAAACTACGCTGGACTCTCACAAGAACTGGGAATTTAAGTATTGTAAATGCTATTGTATTGTTCTGCATATTATGTTGTTTCTAATAGATTTTTTAAAAAAAAGGATGTGAACTTTTTTTCTCTTTTTTTTTCTGGTTTCTTTCCACACTATGTGTGTGCCGTCTCTCCATAAAATTTGACCTCCTGCCCCCCCCTCCCTCCATTGAATCACGATGCATTTTTAAAAGAAAAAAAAAAAGTGAATAAACGGACAATTCGATCAGTCTGTCATTTCTCGTAAGCCTTTATTTGGATGGTAAGAGAGCGTGTGATGGTGATTCTGATGTCCTGTTTTGTTTTTTTTTTACATATACACACAGCTTACATCCACGTACATGCAGGGTGCAGCTAACTTGTATTACTGTTGCTGTGTCTAAACCTTGTAACTCCAATTTTGGTGCTTTTTTTTTTTTAATGATTTCATATCAGTTGATTATATGTTCCTCTACTGGTAGAAGGTTTTTATTGGTATAGAAAATGATCTATCTGACCTTTTAGAGTCATGAAACTCTTATAACTCATTGGATTAACTCCAAACACACGACAAGCTAAACAGTTTCTGAGAAGCTAACATTTTGGATATACAAGGTTTTTTAATCCTATCTCCATTGTTCAGTTTTTCATTTTATCCATTTTATGTTCACATGAAGGCAAACACACAGTGGAAAACATGGCTAAAATCACCACAGGCTAACAAACACGATGTGGGGTTTCAGTTAATGCTCACAAACAAATCTAAAAAAACACGGCGGATGGGAAACTACAAGTGTCTGTCCCACAAACGTTTCCTGTTTTTCTCCATGTGTGTCTATGGCTGAGGAGTGCTGAAAGTCTCTTTCAGTGTCCTATTGATGTGTTTTATGTCACAAGGCTGAGCACTCGCATGGCCAATGGATTCTCTTGCCCTCAGTGTGTGATGCGGCCTGATAACAGGGAGAGGCAGAGGTTATGGGAAAACACCATTTATACCACAGTCCATTCATTTTGATTTAACCAGATGATGTAATGCTGATCAACAGACAGGAGAGAATGTAAAAGTCACTCTGTACATGTGTGTGTTTGTGTGTGCGTGATGCAGTATGCATGTGTGGGGGAACATGTGTGTGTGTGTGTGTGCATATGTGCTTGTGTGGGTTATCAATGCATCCATTATCCATTGCTTCAAACATGTATTACGCACATCTTTAAGATTCCTTTGAAGACAAGTCATGTTTCTTATGCTTTTGAAGGGTATATATGTACATCTGTGTTGTAAATAAATACTTTTTGTTCAAATAACAGAACTCACAACAGTCTCACATTATCTTCCTATATGCAGATATGAAACAGAGACATTATTATTACATTTTAACAAAAAGCAAATAACCCCACATGTGATGTTCTAAAGATAAATTAGGCACAGACGTGTTTACATGTCAACAAATGCCCATTGAAGAAAGCAGAGGTCCATTTATACTTTAAAGGAACATGCACTTAAGTCAACCTTCCTCCCACTGCTGTGGATAATGTGCAGCTAATGCATGCGTTATGCTGTAATTTTCTCACACATGGAGAGGAGAGGCGAGGAAAGAGGGGTTCGGCAAGAAAGCGAATTATCCTTCATTTAGCATTAAAATTCATTTAGGTAAAATTGCTACAAACATGTAAATGGGAAGATTAGTTCTCCCTCACGCCTTGTTGCCCGCAGTCAAAGGGCTCCGCTTGGAGCTCAGCACTCTGCAGCCGATGTTGTCTCCGGGATACACTTCACTTCAGGAGGCAGAGACTGAGCCGACTGCGGAGAAGAGCCCAGCGAGTCTTGTCTAATTGATACATTTCGGAGCGCAGCCCTGAATCCCAAAGTCAGCGTCTTGTTTTTTTCAAACAAGCGAACAAGAGAGAGACTGTTTTATCCATAACAATATGCGCGTATAAATCAATACTCTCCCCCTAATCCCTCTCTATCTCTCCTCCGTGCAACTATTGTGTTTTTACTGCCTTTGCCGAAGTGAATGCTATTTACACTAAAGAATAAGGAAAAATACGCGCTCTTAAAAAACCCAGGCGACGTTTTAATTGCTTCGCCTCTCCACCATGGCTGGAAAATCCGAGGCTGTGAAATGTGAATTCCTGAGCCTGTGGCCGCTGGGAGCTGTGGAGACAGAGGAGAAAGCCCATGCTTGACTGCCCTCTTTAGGGAGGCCTGGAAACTGTCCGGGGCAGGGACGTTTGGAGATGGCGCACAGCACCAACTATCCTTTTACGCACGGACGTAAACCGCAAAAAAAAAAAAAGAAAAAAGAAAAAAGTGTTTGGAAGTTTGATAAAAGTGAAAAAGCTAAGACGAGACACAAACATCGTGTGGCTGCAATAAACAACTGCACTGCAAATATTAATGCAGAGGCAAATCTTATCTTTACATCTCATTTATATTCCTTTATATGACCTTATATTTAATATAAAAACAGATTTTTCTTTGTGTAATTATTAAACTAAATATGTCATTGGAGTGAAATAATTGTTGTTTTCACTGCACTTTCATTGCAGTAATTTGTCCCATTTGTTTCATTAAATTAAATTAGGCTATTGAAATAACTTGATTTGATTTGTCTCATTTCAGTGACATTTTCTTTTTTTAATATATATTTTTAAGACTCGATACTTGATTAAATAATAATAATAATTGATTTGAAGGTTTTTTTTATTATAAGTGCAACTTCTAGTGTATTTTATCAGATGTAAAAACTTTTACATGACTGTGATTTTGCATATTTACAGACATTTCTGTCACAGTTGACCTACATTTCATACTGGCGAGATGTGAATGTCTTTTGACTTTTTCCTCGCAGTTTAGCTCTGATGCACGACACTAAAGTTTGACTTGTGCTAATTCCAAAAGCTGAAAGTCAAAGCGTAATTTGAAGTTAATGATGATGGTAGGACTACACACTCTCTCTCTCTCTCTCACACACACACACACAGACAGACAGACAAACACACACTGACCGCGGAGTGAACTGTCAAAGTAATGAATGGAGCAGAAATGTGTTCCAGAGCAGTGGAGGTGCCCGGACAGGCCTGTCTTCCTCCCACAACAACGCAGATATTTATGCGCCTTTACGGTTGAAACAGGGAACTTGGACGTGTAACCGTGTGCCTCATGTTCTCTGCTACACTACAAGCCACGACAAATCTCAACGGAAATAATTTGTGTAGGCTTATTAATTCAAATCACCGGGTTGTTACTGGCTGCTGAACGCCGGGGCCTGTTAATACACACTGAAAGCAACAATTTGACTGAGCTGAATTTGGAGTTTTAAATTATATTTAATGCACAATTTTCGACAATTTAAACGTACACGCGCAGCATTTTTGTGTCATTTCCCCCCCCCCCCCCATTTTTAGCCAGTTGATCTTGGTTGTATTTATTATAAAAAATAATGTTTATTAGCTTTTAAAAATTTGAATCAACTGAAAATCACAGGTTAGGCCTTAATTTCACGTGACTAAACCTGAGTGGCCACAAATCGAAGCACTATAAATGATCTTATTCTCCTCCAGAGAGCCAGGAGTTAAATGTTGGCCATAAAATGTGCAGATTATGTAGATTAACTAAAGCAGCCCCTATTACCTTCAGGCTTCATAACTACAAGGTGCAACTCGAGGGAAAAATAGATGCAAGATAACATTAAAGATTAGACATGAGCGCGCAATAAGACAATACTCAACCAATCAATGCCCCATATTTTCCAAAGCGAAAATCATTTGACAGGAAATGCACATATGGCCGAGATGACATGTTAATATCTGAGCTACTTTATGAAATCAATACAGATACAAGCACAAATTAAACTGTAGCCTACAAACGCATCGCAGGACAAACTTTCCACCCCCCCATAAAAAAACTCCATCTTCAAAGGTCGCGCGGCAGCTGGTTTTGAAACAAAAGGAGGAAAAAAAAAAGGGAGGGAGAGAAAAACAAAAATCTGTTGGTGGGGAGAGAGAGAGAGAGAGAAAGAGAAGAGAGGAGGACTGTTGAGCGGGGGCCATTTTGGATGTCATCTGTCTCCTTGGCGACGGGGCCCCGGCCCTCAAAAGCCCCTTGGGCGCACGGATTGTTTGAGAGGAGCCCGCTATTTTCTGCAGCATCATTTATCACTGTCACCACATAATGATTCCCCTCGCAGCTCCTTATTGATGTTTGTAATTGCATTATCTCATAAGGGGGGATGATCAATGGAGCCGAGAGGAGCATCGAGGGGTCAGGAGATGCCGGATTGCTGTTTGTCCATTTAATGCAACCAGGCTCTCATTATCTGCAGCCTCTCTGCGTTCAGTCTAAGTAACGTTTGGTCTGCTCTCCTCTGAGGTTTCACAGAGAGGAGAGGAAGAAAAGGAGGAGGAGGAGGGGAAAAGCTCGTTTCATTTGTTTAACCCCAAGCCACTGCAGATAAAAAAAAAGAAATGCAAAGAGGAGAGTGAAAGTAACGTGATTAAGTGTTGTGTTATTAGTTCCATTAAGTCTGAAAAACGAGATTCTGAATTAAAGCGCACAGCTTTAGGCTCTTGGGCATCCGTCTTGTAGTGGTCATATAACTTGCAATGATTAAACATATCTATAACAACGTGCCCTCGTGGTTTAAGCGGTCAAATTGACCTTATGCACACGAAGAGAAAGAAACACCAGGAGAATATGGGGGGAAATTATTTTAAAGTAGGATTCAGGTAAATTTTTGTTCGCTCCACAGACAGAAATAGAGAGATATTGAGAATTGAGATTGTAAAGTTCCAAACTCAGAGATCAGGAGCATCGGGGTCAGACGATGCTGTTTGCAGAAGTTCGTGTTGGGGAGATGAAGTCATGAGATCCAGTTTCAGAGGCCGACTGAGGCCCCCGCGCCAAACAAAATGCGATACTCTCCCTCTCAAAAAGACCATAAGGAACACCGACGTAATTACTCTGACATGAGTAACTTCAAGCGACCCCCACCTTCACTTACACATGTAGCAAACCTCTTATAAGCATTTCTCTGTCACATTTAATATAGGTAGAGGCCACGGTGGCGACTTTTTGAATGCATACATTAATTCAATATAAATATCGAAAACTCATTTTCATCTTTGAAATAAATCCTGTTTAATATTTGAACCGACAGATGTGCTCAGAAAGAAATGGTACATAATATGCAAAAAAGCATACAACCCCTCAAATAAACCACTAAAATAAACGCTGCTTTTGCAAAAAATAAAAATAAAAAACTAATCTGGAGGACATCAAAAGATTTAATATGAATTTGCTACTTTGGAATATTTCAAAAGCTTCTTTACAGCACTAAAGCTGTTCTGTGATACAAAAAAAGCCTTTTCTGACCATGTGTAAACTTTCTTATTTAGTTTCTGTGGGAGAGGAGACGGCTGCGGCTGCTGGGTGACGTTCTGCAATATTGCAGCAAATGCGCTACGCGTCATGGCGCACAAGGGGGGCCTGTCAGCAGGTATGAGTGTGGATATGTGGGCCAGGGACCGGAGGCATGCGTACTAGTGTGTGCCAGACACAGGCAGTGACAGAGAGCCCGGCTCAAAGAGATCATACAGGTAAACACAACGGTGACTGGTTTGTGGAGAATTACGCACAGCTCGTTCAGAGCAGGAATCTTCATCTCGGGATGTTTTGTGGGCGCGTGGTGTGTTTCTCCACTCTCCAGCTTATGACCAGAGACATCCGGTGCTTGGGATAACATGTTTTTGGCCTCGGTTTGTCCCTGCTAGCCTCTCCTGCTGCGGGGAGGGAGACGCCGCTGGCAGCACACCTTTCCAGGGCAGAGAAGCAAACCGCGGCTGGTTCATAACCAGAGATGTTTCTGTCAGCACCTTCCTGAATATCCATCTCTCTCTCTCTCTCTTTCTCTCTCACACACACACACACACACACACACACACACACACACACACACACACACACACACACACACACTGTCTCTCTCTCTCCCTGGAAGGTCACCTTGGCACCGCTAGGCAGGGCAGGAGAGCTAGAGGAGCGGGGTGGGTGGGTGGTGGGGTGTCGGCTCCTCAGCTCACCTGGTGAGGCCGGATCCAATAATAGCGACCTCCCCCTCCTTCCAAACACACACTCACCACAGCCTATATCCCCCTTCCCCACTTGCCTCCCACCTGCTAGTGGATATAATAATAACGACAGCTTTGGCACTGAGTGCAGATCCTCTTCTGTTTGCTTATGAAGTGTTATGTATACCTTAGAGTAAACACTTTTTTTTTTTTTACAACCACCCTTCCAATTTCCTTCTCAAAGAATTACATTACTCAATTCACAATTTCTCCCAGAGCTTTGATCCACTCGAGCTTGAACAGTGACTCAGCTGTTAAGGGTCCCAGAAGAAGAGCTATGGACGCCGTAAAACCTCCAGCCATTAGATATGAGACCGGGGTGACAGTAGAATGGCGCCATTGTTTGCGGTTATGCGTAAAAAAGGATGTGAAAATCTATTGAGATATCTTTATTTTCACTAATATATTCAGGAAGTTTAAGAAATTATTCAGTCGATTTAGAGTCGATTCCCAATTTGGGGTTAATTATTATCAGTAGTAGCATAATAATTGCATGGATGAGTTTTAATTCTGTTGTCTCCCGGTTTGACTCAAAGTGCCGCCTTCACTTTCTGCACAGTCGCGCCATTGAGCGGCTGCAAAGACTGACTGCTTGGCCTCCAAAAGTAAACAGCGAGGAAGCAAGTTGAGACGGG
Source organism: Scomberomorus guttatus (assembly GCA_038419695.1). Taxonomy (NCBI): domain Eukaryota; kingdom Metazoa; phylum Chordata; class Actinopteri; order Scombriformes; family Scombridae; genus Scomberomorus; species Scomberomorus guttatus. The sequence continues at coordinate 6,745,563 of CM076458.1, forward strand.
ACAGAGGGGCTGAATTCCAGCCACAGCACAATACTGATAAAGCACTGGCCCCGAGCCACGTCTTTCATTAGTTTATTTATATGTTGAGGCTACTTCACCATTCATCATACAATCCAATCTACCGTTCTAATCTCAAAATGTGTTTTGGGTGGTGGTGCTGGTGATGGGGAGTGTTTTTTTTTTTTTTTTTTAGAAACTTGTAGGGCTGTAGTAAAAAGAAGCTTTATTATTCAGTAAAAGGGATGGTCAAGTTATTGTAGGTGGTAATAATTGTTCGTAAAGTGGATCCTAAATGTAACAATTATAATAAATAAAGTGCATATGAGGCTGTCATATGAGATTATTTCACAGAAATATTTGACATTTCTGAGATGTTTCTAGCTCAGTCAGAGCTGGCACAGACCTCTCACCACATGCATATTTGTCACGATTCCAAAAGAGGCACAAGAGGTGTTTTTCATTAAAAAAAATATCTGTTCTCTTATCTTTATATTGGAGTCATATTTTTTTTGTAGACAGAACATTTTCATCTGGAATTTAGTCGAAACAAAGCCAGAGAGCAACCAACATCTCCCCCACACTCTCACTGTAGTAATTGATAAACCGGAGGCTGTGAATGTGCTACCCATCTCGCATATTCATCAGCTCACAACAGTGATGGGTAAAGAAAAATGTCAGCTCCACGCGCGCTGTCACCCTGTCAGCCGGTTTCCACCCTCCAACCATGACAATGTGCGTCTTCATCACGCATCTCTGCTGTTGCTTTGTCTCTGCTTCCCTAGGCCTGCTAGAGATGTAGCCTCAAATGTGTGTGTGTGTGTGTGTGTGTGTGAGCAGGGGCGACTGTAACAATGAAAGCAGCTTTGACCTTGTCATTTAAGCATCACCTTAGTTAAGTTTAATTTGTGGAGGTGGAGAAAGTAACAGAGCCTAGCTCACCAGTATCTTCAGTAAAAACATGCAATATTCTCCAGTAGGCTATTTTCTGTCCCTCCCCTGTGATTCAACTTTCTTTACACTTTTCTCTAATTAAGTAAAAGTTTGATTACTGTGAGAGTTTCAGTGGCAAGTTCAGACACTCAGAGAGTTTACAGACACAAGTTTCACCCCAGGTACAGTTTCTTCTTTGTGACAGTTTCTTACACTTCTTTTTTTTATTCAGTTATCGTCTCTCAAACATAAACTATCTTCTTCTGTATAGTTTTATTTGTGATTTAGTCGTATTAATCCCTGTGCACTCAGCTCTGTTTTCTACCACAGTCATATTCAAAGCTAGACTTGCCGGTTCCGTCTGCATGTTGATCTTTGTGGATCAAAGGAACGATCATGTTCAGTATAACACAGAAGTTATTCTTGGTTGGTGCATTTAGTTTTAATTTTTAAAGGGGCTTTTGGTCATAATTATTCCCTTATTATTCCATTAGTAGTACTGTAGTATTTAAGAGCTCTAATCATTCATCTTCCTGACTTATTTAAAAGGTACCCTGCAATTTAAAGGTGAATGCATTCACTTCCTTGTGAAACATTTTGTAGTTTGTGAAGCTGCAGGAATGTGTAGTGCTTGTGTCCATAATACTACTAGAGGTTAAAAACTCCTCAGGGTACCTTTAACTTCATTGTGCCCAAAGTTATGCCTCCCAAAAATAATCAGAGCACAGTTTTTACTTTACTTATAGATATTAATTTCTACCATGTACCTTATATTAAACATGTCATGTTTCTTTAAGCTGCTCTGTAGAATATTTGTGTGTTTATAGCATCTTTCAAATTATTTTGGCATAAGTTTGTGCTGGAAAAAGGGACCTCCTTATAATGGTGTTGAGTGTACTTTATACAGTCTCTGAAAGTAAAAATTACACACTTTATACAAATTTGGAAATGATTTTTTAACATTAGGTAGGCTTGCCAATATGTTAGCTGATAATAAAGTATTACTCATATGGTCACTAGTGGTAAGGCGTGTCCTGAGACTTAAACTGTCTACATTGTCTGAACTGCCGTATCTTTTCCTGTCTTCACCAACATTATAGACATGTTTTTAATATAAAAAGCGAATAAATGTCACATCTGCAGCGCTGTAAGATAAGCACACTCACTCACGGAGAGATGGCATGTTTAAAACTTTTCTCCACATCAATTTTTCTCTGTCTTTTCTCTAAACCAGGGGATCTCATCGCACAATTTACTAAGCAAATCTCAGACAGGGGAGAGGGAAGAGGCGGGGGCCCTGAATGTGCGTGTCCCTGCAGGCCGACACTGTGCAGTGTTATGCTCAGCGCTGCACAATTTATGGACCATGGACAGTTTATAAGAAGCAATGTAGTCTATCAGAGAGGCAGACGAATTGAGGACAGGGGGGATCGTTTCCATGCAGGAAGCTGTGTTTTGGAATAATATACGCTGTGATAAAGATGTTTCCCCTGTGACGTAAAACAGCAGGGAGCACCAACGGCCACTTACTATTCCAACCAAATATGAAGGAGAGTCTTTGAGCTGCCATACTGTTATTTTCCTCTTGTGAGTCTTGTGTGAAATGTTGAGATGTGGAGACTGTGGTTCTTTTGGCTGCTTTATCCCTCAGTTTAGTTTCCAAAAGTAATTTTTGGTGGCATTTGAGCCTGGATGTAAAGGATTATTTAAAAAGCATGACATCAAGTACATTTATCATGCAGTAGTCATGTGGGGAAGTTTGTCTAATGCCAATTTAGCCACAAAAAAAACTCAACAAAAACCAATACTGCTGCCACTATTCAATACAACTGCTACCAGATCTGCTACATGTCTTCTACTTGTATTTGTCCTCCTAAGAACAGCTACAGTCACTTTAGCCCCAAAATGACATTGATTGATTACGTTCAAATCACAAAGCCATCTAGCAGCCACAGTAATTATTATGGGAGCAAAGGAGAAAGTCAGGTGACATTATTATATAGCAACAAAGTGTGCATAGGGAGGAAGTTGGGTTGGATGGATGGATGGATGGGTAAAGAAAACATGTGACTTTAATGGGAAAGCAGTGTTTGTTTCCTGTTTCTAACCGCGAGTCAACAATGTTTTTTTAAACCGTGACCACAATCGTCCCCTAACCTTAACCACCCTAACCTTAACCACGTGGTTCTTATAACCATGATAACAAAGTACTTATTATAACCCAAACCATGATCTTTCCTGAAACCTAACCAAGTAGTCACTGTACCTTAATTTAAACAAATCTAACCATAGTGTTGTCACATCATAAATCATAAAACGTAATGATGTCATCTTGACAATTACTGTCAATAGGGGCGTCAGGATTCTCCATGCCCTGGAGTGTATGGACCAACAACATATTTGGAGGACTAGATATTGTAACAACTGCAACATTTGCTACAATATAGCATAATTATATTTGCCACTACGACATTGCAAAATAATCTCCTTATAATCAAAGTGAAAAATTCTGACAATGCAGAGAGTTTGTTTCAGCTTGTTTCCAATGCAAATAACCTTTTTAAAAGTTTTATTCTTCTATTTTCAAGCGTAGCAATCGGTCTTATATTCAAGATAAAAGCATAATTTACCTACAATTCTACACCTACAGGTTAGAAAACTTTTACAACACAATTTGATTTTTTCGTTAGGTTTTAATCAGAAGTTACTTGCTAAGGTGTAGATTGTTTGTAGTGTCTAAGAACAAGCTTTACCTAGACATAACTTCTCAGATTTAGAGACAGTAAAAGGAAAACAGTTATTACAGTTTATAATAGGTCATATAGAATTTATTATACCCCCAATGACTTGTGAGCTGCAACCAAAATAAAAGTTCCTTCATTCCAATAAAATCTAGCATGAAACTTTATATGTTCCCCCTGAAAAATGATCCACTTTTATTATGTCATCACATGATGTTTATGACTGTCAAGTGACTCCTCAAACACTGACGACTCCCTTGATGAGACGTGGCTCGTCCCAAAATAACAATGTTTGTTGCAAAAGCAGAGAAAGAGCAAGAACAAAAAGTGACAGAAGCTCAGAAATGATGGAGGGACATGACCAACTTCCCTCACAAGCCCGACATCTGTCGAGGCGTTGGTGTCGTGAGGACGGCTTGTTATGCAAATGGGTGATGCAGCCCCATGAGACGCTGACAGGCCAAACTGTGAGCTAGCTTGACATCAATGAAGATGTCACTCTTCTGTTTGCAAGTCGTTGCGCACACATACTCCTCCGTTCACCGGTCATGCAGATTTTAAATAAAGCAGCGCTGTTGTCAGTGAGAGAGAAAAATCGAACATGAGGCCATTTTTCATCAGATGGGTTTATGTTGTTTAATGTAGCTTAGGGGAAAGACTGAACTAGAAAGTGGGTGACATAAGAGCACTGAAACATAACTCCTAAACATTTAATAGTTTCAATGATGTGCCTCCGTCAGTGCAACCTGCCGGTGGTTCAGGGGTTGTTTACGTATATGTGAGAAATCCTTGGCAGCGGAGATATCAAACACATTCATCTGATAAGAGGTTTCAGAGAAAGCTACAAAGCCCCAGGAAACACACACAAGCACATGCTCTCAAATAAGCCTGAATGCACACATGCACGAAAACACACATGCAAACCCACAAACACACACGTAGCAGGTCTGCGGGTTCCACATGAAAAGCTTTTAAGCAGTGCAGAAGCAGCTGAGGACATGGCTATTGTTAAGCTTCATGATGGATGAAGCAGAGGTATGTTAGTGTTAGCTGACTAAAACAGCGCAATTTATTAGACTTGGGATAAGCTGGGTCATCACCTCCAAAAGGAATGCCCATGAACAAAATTCCATTTGGAGGTAAATAAGAAGCACTTGTGTGAGGAGGTAACCTGAGGTTTAAATATTTCCAACTACTTTAAAAAATGGCAGCCACTCTTGTAAATTGATTGCTGGCATGAACATTAGTTTACTGTGAGGTGAGGAGTCATTTTATTTGCTCACAAAATAGTTAATATTTTGAGGAAATAATAATGTATGACTTTCAAATAATATGTGCTAAATTCAGCAGTATTTTTAATGAAGCCTTTCAATTAATGTTGCTATGATCATTCTTTTTACAGTATAGAGCATATTAATATAAATATGCAAGTACAGTATGATGCTGAAATGTTTCTTAAACTACTTTCATGCATTTTGCTGCATTTATGCACAATATACTAATAAGAGTAGAAATAAAACAAAGTAGGCTTAATTCTCATGGTTTTTGTGGATAAAATGTCTTTTTTCTGAAACTCAAACTAAAAGACACAGGCACAAATGAAAGTATGGTACAGTTACTATGTGTTTTTCTGTTGCTGAATTCTTATTAAAATACAACATTCGGCCTTTGCAGCTAAACAAACACAAAACAGATTTCCACGTCGACAGGTCGACAGTCTTTTCCTGCACTGGGCAAAATTGAAAGCTATCAGGATCATCTTTGCTCACTAAGGAGACCACATGGACCGATGGTGGCAGTGCCGTTGTAATCAAAGTTGAGGCACATTACATCACACTCTGTGCTGTATATTCTAAATATATACTGACAGAGCACAACATCTGGTTACATAGTTGCCATGACTGGATGATTAATCAAGTATGAGTTCAATTCCTAAACGTTACTATCGTTACTTGAAGGTAATGATTTAATAATGATCTTGTAGGTGTGTTACAGATCACTTAGCAAGTCATCTGGAGGCGGTGTGACTAAATATAGACAACTACCAGGAACCTTGGACTCTTTGTATGTACGTAGACTGGCACCAGATTGTTAGAATAATGGCTTGAATTAAAATAAAACTGAATTATCTGACTGGTGCGCTAAAGTACACAGTAAACTGTCTTATCATTAGCCTCGATTCCAGAGCAGCACAAGTTGAAGCTTAAAAAAAGAGAAAAAGACCACAAATTTTCAGCTAACAGGTTCATTTCACAAATCAATGAAGTGTCAGTATTAACATGCAATTACCGACCACCAGTAAAGCTCGCTTCATATTAACTTAGCGTGTGTTAGCTTGTATTTACAAGACACAGATCGCTCATCACATTATTATACGCTATTATTTGCTGACAACCACATAAATACAAAATTATTCAGAGATGCGATCAAATGTCAAAAAACACCAGCATCTGTTGTTGCCTGCACATCAACAGTGTTGTGATGTGTGTCAGCTTGCCAGAAAAGTAGCGAATGATGTGATGCTTCGCATTGTGGCGACATTCCGTAACGTGGACGACGTGTGTTGCACTGAGCGCTGATACTCGCTCTCAACTCCATGTTTGTATTTGTACGCATGATAGCTTCATCACATATCTTGCATTCATTAGGGAATTAACACTATATCTACAAGATTTGGAATTAAGCGGTTGAGACAGTGGTGACGGGGCCTGAAGTGATGTCTGTTGTAAGTTTTGAAGGGAAACAATAAGAGTTTGCAGCCTCTGCTGCTTTTTTCTGCTATGATCTTAACGTTAATAATAATATAACATGTTTAATTATGTTTACATTGTGCAAAATCAGACATATTCAAGGAAGATATTCCAGTATCAGATGTGAATGTGACCTGATCTGCCCCCTTCTGGTTATACTTTTTAATTCTCGGGTACACACAAAGTACTTACAAAGTATCTTCATTATTCTAGATAATTGATTGATCATTTGGGGTATTGTGACACATGACAAAACACCAGCACCCTTTTTTTATATGAAAAAACAATGGGTGGTGTTGTGATGTGTGTCTTACTTGTCTTGAACGTGCCACAACTTTAGAACAAATGATGCTCTGAACATTGCTGCTCATTTCGCAGCCACCATGCGTGTCGGTAAAAAGCAAGTATATCATGAGCCTCACATTACCTGAAAGCTCGCTATACTTTCCTGTCTTCTATCTATACTGAAGTATCTTGAAAAGGCAGGTGCATTTTTTTTCCCAGTGTTCTTCTCTGCTCTCATCTTCCTCTGTGACCCTGAGTACACGGGGCAGCGGTCAACCTTGGCTTCTCTCCATTGTGGCAGCGAGCCTGTTAACAGCGGCTGTGAGTTGTGGCCTTGCGTTAAACTGTGCTCCAGCCACAGTCAATGTTTATGTCTACCAATCAAACGCAATGTGTTTATGTTATATGGCATTATGGACAAGGAGTCTCTCTAAAAACACACGGGCTGGAGGAGTGCGGTCCAAGACGAGGGGGTTTATGGTCCATTGAGCATCGGAGAAAAATGAAGCGTCAGTCGGAGACGAAAGGTTGAAGCTGGTTCGATGTTGTGTTTGGGTTTGACAATCTAGTGGGAAATAAGAAGCAAAGAGGCCAAAGTAAAGGAGATTTAGGCCATTTGTGAAATATTGTCTAATCAATCCTGGAGTAGATTTGTCAGTAAAGCACTTTGCTAAGTCTAATTTGTTGAGAGTGCTTAATAGGTACATTCTACATGTATAGCTCAGGTGCATGGTGCTGATATCATGTAAATGTGTGGCTACAGAGTCCACATCCAGAGTCTAGGCTGTACACTTTCAATCATCATAACAGAGGGGAAACCAAAGGGTCAAACTGAGGGGAAGCCCCTGAAGCCTCCACACTAACAGGCCGGAGTGTACACTTCTAATTAAGTTGTACTTTCATGCTGAAAAATCAAAAAGTGCTTCTCTCAGTTGACTTCTGGTCAAAATAGCACTAATGGGGTAGAACCTTAAACTTAACATTTAATTTAGTTGTCTAATATTTGATGGGTAAATTAATAGGTGAGTTCGGTTGTGGATGGGTTGATAAGACAATATACTGTATATTGGGGGCAGGAGTCATATTCTCTGCATATTCTCAAATAATAATAAGGCTGTTGTGGTTAATGTACTGAAATTTAACAGCAAATCAAATATTATGATCAGCAGAGGGTGGATGAAATAACCACCAAATGCTCTATTATCAGCATGGAGGTAAAATCACTTCCACAAAGCTTCTAAATTTCTTCCTTTTATGACTTTTGTGATTATTAAAAATCTAACATTGTATTTAACTGCAGTTATGGGACAGTAGCTCTGGCTTTTATTCAATTAAATGTCTTAGAGCACTGCATGCTTTTGTGTATTTACACATATTAAGTGAAAAGATTAGACATCTCCTCCCTGTCCAAGCTTAAACATGGGTGTCTCTGTGAGTTGTGAGGACCCAAATTGTTTTGTCCTCAGAACCACATGTGGATGTAAAGTAAACAGACACTTAATCCTCCTGGACGCACAGACTGACATCAATTTGTTCCTGCAGGGGAGGCTCCCAAGTTCTCTAAACTCTTACTCCTCTCTTTGTTTCCTGGCCAAAATGTCCTTGTCTTTGTTTTGAACAATCTCTGGCTGGACATCTGGACTTGCTCCTCTCCTTCAGAACTACCATCAAGGTGTCCTTGAGCAAACCACTTAACACCCCAAATTGCTGCTGAGTGGTAAGAAGAAGACTGTGGTTATAATGGGCAGCTTTCCATGAGTCAGCATCTGACTATTCTGGAAGCGTCTTTGTCACATTGTTGCTGTAAATTAAACCGTGTTTCCTTTTAAATAGCCTGGTGAACTGCCTTGTGATAATCCGAGAGATTGTTGTCTTTGTATTTTGGCGAGTTCCATGGTGATAAGAGTTCATGGAGGGTTTTGCACTCCTCCCTGTATGGAAGTTCATTAATGACAAAACAGTTGACTGAGAATGAAACAAATCCAAGCTGTGAGTGAACTGCGTGTCAAAATATGAGAGCTTGTGCTTACTCTAAACACAAAAAAAAAGAGTTTTGCACTCAAACCTTGTTCCAGATCAGCTCTCACCATTTCCTCCAGCTGTTTTGTCAGATTCTCACCACTTGAGATAATGAGAGGGCACTTACCAACTAATTTAGGAAAACATCTGGCTGCTTGGGTCATATCTTTTTTTCACAGTTAAAGCCTGCAGATAAATGCCAAAATGGATGGCACTGGATCCTTGGTGTAGGAGGTAGCCTGGTGTTACTTAGAAGAATGGATTTCTCACAGGTTAAATCCAATGGATTTTGTTCTGTTCGAGCTGGACACAAGTTGTGAAAACCAATAGTGAGCAACTTTGAAAATTACTGTGCACAGATGTGTAAAAGGAGATGTGCAGAAGTAGAGAGGGAGACTGAATGACAGAAAGGCACGATGGATGTCTCTAATTTTCTATATTTTTGAGTTATTTTTCTGCTTTAGTGTGTAATTACATTGAAAAAAATAGCAAATAAAATGAAGTTTATTTTCACTTGCTCATTCTTTTGACTGCTGCTTGCTCTTTAGTTGGCTTAGTCACTCTCTTTATCGCCAACTTTTTTTTTTTTTTTTTTTTACAGTAGTTGGGAAGTAGACTACATACTTTATTTTCAGTAAACACTAGAACAAATTCCCCTCCCAAGCTTGCTAGGGTTGGTTACTGTGTAAACAAATGCTTAAAGTCTGTGTAAAGGAAAATGAGAGATTTGTTTTTAAACACATCATACATGTTAGAAAATAATTGCTGAAAAAATATGAAAAGACTGAACTGTGTAGTACTGAACTGTCAAGTTATATATAACTGTTTTTCACCATTTCTGTGTTCAGGATTTTTTGGGCGGGCTTGAAATGGTGGCTTGATGATATAGAGGGGTTACTAGCATGACCCCTCCCCCACTATATAAGCACTAGAGTGCACATACTCATAGTTACTATTTTTACACTGGTTAGTTTTACAAACTTTCATCGGCAACAACTGGGATTCACTTTGGATAATCTGCTGTTACTGGTGAATGGGGCCATTTTCAGTCAACGTTAGCGCTTAAGGAGTTATTTTAAACCCAGCTGAAGCGTCCGCTGACAGGTGGAGCCGCCCGCAACTTCGGCTTTAGCACCGGCTGTGCGGCTGGGAGGATGGGTAGCGGCAATGGATGCAGTAATGCACATGGCGCCGGCAGCGGCCGGGCAGCGGCCGGGCAGCGGCCGGGCAGCGGCCGACACCGGCCCCAGTGTTTCAGAGCAGAGAATGCTGCTTATTTTTCCATGATTTTGAAACCTAATTTGATATACTTGGCAAATTTTTTTAATCATTCAAATTTGGCCGGGTGGTTAATAACACATTTTTCTGTGGTGAGACAAACTCAGAACACATATTTAGAGCCACAATGCCTGCATTTTACCCATCAGTGGTCTTCAGCTGCAAAATCTGTCTCACTACTTCCTGGACCATCAGAGAGAACGACCCCTGAAGCTGGGACATTTTGTGGGGCTAGAAACTAAGTCCCGGGAAAATTTTGAGTCTGGTTGATCTTGTTGAAACATAGAAAAAGTTCCTGAGTTCCTAGAAAGTTTCTTGGAGAAGCTTCCTGTTGTGGAAAAAGCTGTTCATCAGTCTCAGCAGGTAATGCTCTTTGTTTTCTATCTCGCTCAAACTAACTACACAGTCCTTCTTTTGTTTACCCCAAATAATGTATTACTGCAGAAATCTAAAATGCCTAACTTCCTGTTTGCCAGAGATTTTTTCCAAGAAAGGAACTACCAAGCATCTGGTGGTTGGAACAGCAGATGTAGAAACTCACATGAACCATTTGGCTGATTCACTGTTGTTTTCTATCAGCTGGTTGTAGAAAGTAGCAAAAGGGGCAAATAATATAAAGGACGAGGGGACTTTTTTTTTGCCTGATTCTTCTTTCTCTCATCATTCCCTGTCTTCACCATCTGTAGAGTGGAAGCTATAAAACAAAACCAATGACTTTTCCATTGCTCCCTTCAAAACATCTCCCATTTATCAAACACATTTTAAAACATCTGTTTCAGACAAAAATCCCAAAGTTCATCATTCAATATATCTAAAAGACAGAGAATCAATGCCATTAAAGCTTTATCATTTTGTCAATCACAGACATTTATTATCCTTTAAGAAAATACCATTACTTTGTTTTTATTTTGCTATCAATCTTTTTGTGATACGTGTTACCTTGATCAAATAGTGAATATCTCATTTTGGAACATGACTCTATTTGTTCTCCTTTTTTCCTTTGCCACAGTCCTGCCTCTGTCCTTCATCCAAATGCTTCTGTCTCAACCCAAAGCAAAATGGATCAATTTTCCTGCTTTTCTCCTTTTCTCCTCCATTCACCCCCCTCCCCCCATCCAAATATTCCCCCATTCAGAGTTGTATGCCACAGTAATAAATCCTCAGAAGGTGGTTTCAGACAGTGTGCTGTAACTCATGTCACCACTGGAGCTAAATCTGAGCTCAGCGGACAGCGTGATGCAAACAAGCTGGAGATATACGCAGGGGGATTTATTGTGGCGTATTTCATCTGAGGCAATGCTGGGCCTGTTCTGATGTCTGTTTTGCACTTGTGAACTGGGATGTCTTGCAGAGAGGCACATGTAGACAGTGCTGTTTACTGTCAGTGCAATGATAAACAGTATGAACAAGGTATAGAGTGAGAAAATCCCCTCAATTTATAGTGTTCTCTAATTTCATTGGCTGTAATATTATCATTATATTGTCTCTATATATACCCTCTTTCACAGGAATATTATTTCAGCACTAACTGACACTTGCGACGTTTTGTTCTGCTTTTTTAAAATCAGTCTGAATAAATGCTAAATGTGTAAAATGTGTGAGATACCACTTGTGTCTGTTGTGCAGAGGTAAATAAAAACAACAGTTCCAGGTACACTGCATTATATGGTAAATGAAACACTGAGTCATAAAATATGAGCAAAATTAAAACACAGTCACACACTGAATCTCGCTCTGAGGATTCTTTATATTTGAGGACTCTCGTCGGCCTGAATGCTTGACTAAATCTCATTAGGAGCCACCGTTGTAGCATTTTTCCTCCCTTTTCTTGCACTAGATAGAGTAGATAAATTTGTAATACAACATTGACTGGCAGAACACTATGTACTCAGAGCTTTGAATTATATTATATGAGGACAATAAATACCCTTTTCATTAAATATAAAGTGTATTTGATCCTATTATTTTCTCAGATGGCTCTCTTTTCAAGTTAAATGACCCTGAGTTCATGCCGTTTGGTCACATATGTTGATGAATTTTATAAAATCGGTTGCATGAAAGATGAATCAGCTCGTAGGGTTTTATGCTGTAACTGGTCACCGAAACACATGTTGGTGCTGTTGAGGAGATGGAGAGAGAGAAGGAGGTCATGTGGAGGCTAAGAGCACAGATGCACATGGAAAATGGTTATAAAGAAAACTCTAACAAGTTAAAACAGCAAAGCAACATGTGGGATATTCAAGTTCCCCACTTGCACTAGCTGTGTTTGTTGCTGTTTAGACATGCATGCTGATCGCTATTTTTTGATGGCGGACAAATATAAACATCCTTGTAAGGTTTTCATCCCCTTGTCATGGTGATGAGCATGTCTGCCTTTATTTGTTTACCTGTCTGTTTGATGTCTGTGTGGTGTAAAATCATTAGCATTGCTACATTTGTAGTGCTAACAGGTGAGAGACACTTGTAGCATTGCTAGTAGTTGTCTATACCTTGAAAAGATTAAGGTGGAACATGTGGATGCTTGGAACGATATGCAGAGAAATCCTTCTCTGGCTCACCTTTTCCCCTATTTATGCTTTTACTTTTCTTCCCTTGTTCCTTTGGAAGACTGAAGAAAAAAACTCCAACAGTGAACCCGAGGGGTGAGGCAGAGGACACGATGTCTTGTAAAACATATGCACTTAATATTAGGGCCGTAAAACTTGTAAAATTAAAAGCTATTTTGGAAAATAGAAAGAGAAATATTTATGCGTCTGGCTCTGGATAGAGGTCGTTTTATCTTGGGGCAGTGAGGGCCCGCCGAGGCACAGGTAACGACTGTCAACAGGCGAAGGAAGGGGGTGAAACACTGTGGGGCTGCATGCTCTCCGTGTCCAACCAGATGTCCACATGTGTGACTGGGTTTCCCCTTTTCAGTCGGCCAGAGTGGCCAATGTCGGGGTTTCAAAAGAGCAAGAGAAAGAGAACCAACGTCTGCTCCTAATTACGAAAAGAGAAGAGGAAAAACAAGAAAGAATCTTTGAGCTTTAGACTTTTGCTTACGTTTAGACTCGAGTCACAGCTACGCAGGGGTAGCTACTGACACACAGAGCAGCCTCCCTGACGACAAGGGGGAAAAATGAGAGGTGAAAAAAATACAAAAACAATGTCCACCAAGTCGGGTTGATTGAAAAGCTGCAAAAAGCAATTATGATTGTGAGAATGTGCAGACCCCTCGTCTTAGCAGCCAGCAAACATCGTAAATCGTGTGGCGGTCTCTGTTTACATTGTGTTGACCTCTCTATGCCCTCTGGTCCTGGCTGGGCTCTCCATGCCCTCAACACTGTTGACATACATACACATGGAGTCTAGTTCATATATACATAAACTGTATATATGAGTTTTTCACATTTCTAGTACTAGTTCTTTTTGTCATGTCCCCATTTGGTTTGACTTTACACCATTTTAAGTTTCCATTCAGGTTTTGCTGTCTAATTGTCTTTGCAATGTGGAAATTTTATTTTATCCCTTCACTTATGTTTTTGTAATCAAGTAAGGACATGTCATACCTTTAATATAAAGTTAATTTTCCCCAGGCTTTGCCATAGCTCTTTTGATCAATGTTGTACATCTGTGCACTGACATTTTGTGCTCAACAAATCAGGATTAGTCAATATTTGTCCTACATAAGGGCCATGCTCTTCATACTCCTCATCTACATTTTTTCAGTGACGATGACTCACACAACACTCAACACGTGTCATTCCCCAGCATTTAAGAACATTACTTATAGTCTTGTTTTGGTCTTTGTTGGTGCAGTGTTGCTTTGTTTTTGGTGTCCTCCAGCTGGAGCTCAGCAGCTGGAATAGGTGGGGTGTGGCAGCTATGGTCTGACCAATGGGTGATCAGCTTAGTCTTTCCGCAAGTCCCCAGGTTTTTGAGTGGAACCAGTAAGACAGTTGAGAAAGTACAATTCTGGCATCAGTGTGCTTGAACTAAAGTGCTTGTTGGATCATCAAAGTCTCTGAAACACCCTCCCTCATACCTTTCTGACATATAAATGTGGGGGACTGAGTCCAACAAATTTTGCAACTTTCCGAAACTAACAATTCTGCAAGCACGCCCATGTCATGCAGCGATTGGCCAGCTGTGCTGAGGTGGGAAAATATGCAGTATTTGAACCTTTCTTTTAAGCTTCCTTTTTTTTAGTCTTTACATACCTACTTCTATCACTTTTTGTGTGAGCAAATGAGGGCAACACCATGAATGCATTAAAGGCGAGACTGTACGAAAGTATGTGCCTTTATCTTCATATGAATGATTATCGTGTCCTTCCTCTCACTCTGCCCCGCCTTTGAGTGTGACCCTTTGGAAAAGGTATAAATACTTTTACCTTTAGTCATAGCTAGACATTTTGTACTAAGAACAAGTCTACAATGCAGCACATGAAGTCCAGAACAGTGTTGTGTGTATGGTTACATAGAAAATAGTAGAACTGGCAGTTTTGATGCTCATAATACACTGCAAATGTGTTTTAGACTTCCGGCCTGCCTTCTTGCATGCATTAATATTTATGGAAACAGGTGCAACCTACACTTGTCTGCTGTGAGCATCTTAGTTCACACAAGCTAGTTACTGTATCGATGGGCTAACAGCTGCCTGTATTGCTGAACCTTTACAAACAAATTGCACAGAATTTCAAGTGCATATTGGTTAAGCATGCTGAGTTTGAATTTCACCTGACATGCATAATTTGAATACCACTGATGTTCAAGACTTGCGGCAACAAAGTGAGGTTAACGGCTAAGTCATAATTTTGAGTGTTTTAGAACAGTTACAGCCTGATACAAATTTTGAGGAATCGTTCCAAACAGCTTTATGAACACAAGCTTATTGAGTAAATAAAACACTTTGCCATCTATGGAGTATTTTGACGAGTTGGAGCTGCATGTGAGCAGCAGTCATAAAGCCAATTCATGTGAAAGACAATCATTACCACCATTCACTCAAGAAATAAATAAGGAAGATGTTTTGAACCATAGAAAGAAAGCAGCTTTTAGTTTTAAGAAAATATTTTTGTGAGAAAGGCTAAATCAGCCTGTTAAGCATGTCGAGGATTCTAGAGAAGGATATAAATCTTTTAAATGATCATCAGAATAGCAGAAAGTTTGGTAACACTTGATGGCCACCTATTTAGAATTTATAAGCAGCATATAAACAGTCAATAAACGGTTTATAACACATTATAGTGTAGTTGTAAGCAGATATAAGTATTTATTAACATGTTTGTCTATAAATATAACGCCTCCTGTGACCAGGAGTAGAGGCTAGTGTATAAACAGATAATGAACGACAAAGTAAAACACAGTTGTACTAATATAGAATATGTTTTCATAGGTGAAGTTATAACAGTCGACAAATACTGTGCATAAATAAACACTTAAAAATGTCTTTATAGTTATATCTGCTTATGACTGCATTATAGTGTGTTATAAACCCTTTTTATTATTATTATTATTGCCTTTATTTAAACCTTAAACTCAAAAAATCATTGAGGGCTGGCCCTCATTTAAAATGACTTAAAAAGATAAAAAAATAATAAAAGATACAAGATAAAAGGAAACAATCAATTAAAACAAGTATATAAAAACTGTTAAATATTCAAGATAAAAAAAAACAAATTAAATTAAAACAGGTACAAACAGAGGCTGAATGGTTTGTGATCATGTGATCATAAATTGACCAAGGGTTACCAAAGTATTACTTTTTAGGGTGCTTTGTAAAGAGTTCCAGGTGGTCAGAGCATAGAAACCAAAAGCAGATCTTCTAAGCTCAGTACAAATGGGACAAAAAGGGACTTGCAGTGAAAGCCAGTCATTAGACCGAGTTTAATGTGGTCCAGAAGACCAATCTAGCATAGATGTGATATAAGATGGAAGCTTCCCAATAAGAGCCTTGTAGATAAACAAATACATATGCCTATCACGTCTCTCATACAGAGAAGACCACCCAACTTTTTCATACAGGATGCAATGATGAGTGCTATAAACATCACCACTAATAAACCCGAGGGCAGAGTGGTAAACAGCCTCCAAGGGCTTAAGAGTAGAGGCAGAGGCATGCCTATAAATCACATCACCATAATCCATAACAGAGAGAAAAACAGCTTCAAAAATCTTTCTCCTACAAAACATAGGAAAGTTAGTTCTATTTCTATACAAAAAAAACCCCAAAACAATTATTTGTCGTAATTGAATTAAATTTGTCATCTATCCAAATACCAGGGTATTTATATTCTGTAACTCTCTCAATAATGCACAGTGGAAATATGAAGGTTTTTGCTACTGTTACCACTAGCTCTACAGAATAACAGAAACTTAGTTTTATGTGCATTCTATACAAGTTTATTATCATTAAGTGCAGCTTGGAGAATGTCAAAAGAATGGTGCAGGTTCTCCACAGCTACCTGAGCAGAGTCGGCAATACAATACAATATTGTATCATCTGCGTATAAATGTGCATGGCAGTTAGTTAAAGATGAAAAACTATTATTAATATAAACTGCAAAAAGAACTGGAGACAGAATTGAACTTAGTGGAACACCCTTAGTTATTGGCAAAAACTTTGAACAAATAGTTCCCAAGTTCATGACTGCTCAACAACAGTGTCAAAGGCCTTCGAGAGGTCCACAAAGATGGCAGCACAATGTTTTTTCTCATCCAAGGCATTGATGTCATTCACAATCAAAGTGATGGCAGAAACAATGCTGTGCAAAGGCCTTAATCCGGATTAATGCAGGCTCAGAACAGAGTTTGTGGTGAGAAATTCCTTAAGTTGACAATTTACAAATGACTATAATTTTAGATAAACAAGACAATTTGGATATTGGTCTGTAGTTATTTGGATCACTCATTTCTCCACCCTTATGCAGGGGGACAACATGAGCAGTTCTCCAAACTCTGGGAACTACACTAGTAAAAATAGAAAGGTTAAAAATGTGAGTTATTTGCTCAGCAATTAGTAGAGCAGAAAGATGAAGAAAAAATTTTCCAAATTGTCTTCACCAGAAGATTTCTTGGGATCAATAGTTTGAAGAACCTCAATAACTACTCTGAGAGAGATAGGATCTAGAATAATCCCAGAGGCAAAAAGATGGTCAGTGTTAGTAGGAGGGGATCCCCTATCCTCATCCTCAAAAATGTGACCAGCTGCTGCAAAGTGTCTATTAAAGGCAGGGTATATACTAACCAAAATTTTGCAGGGTTTGAATAAAAGCCAGAGACCAAGTTCAAATAATAATCAGATTTAGCCTTTCTCACAAGTGACATGCATTTATTTCTAATCTCTCCACATGAAACCCAGTGGGATGCCTCTTTAGTGTGTCTAGCAAGGGACCAAACTTTGTTGAATAGGTTGATAGTTCAGGGGAAAACCGTGGACTAGATCTATTTTTCACTCTAATCTTTTTAAAAGGTGCATGCTTATTTATGACAGAAAGGAACGTTTTTGTAAAAAGAATCTAAAGCTAATTCAACATCAGGAATTCCAGATGTAAGATGGATGTCACTATCATAAAGGTCGCTTAGAAAAGCTTGTTCTCTTCAAGTGTTTGATCCTAATACATGCAATAGGACAATGATCACTAATCCCTAAATCGAAAACATCACTTGCAATGATTTTGTCACTCCTGTTAGAAGAAATTAAATCAATTAGAGTACATTTTAAAGGGTTCTTCAGATTAGGCCTGGTGGGTTCATTGATCAATTGAGATAAATTTAGGCTAGAAGAAACCTCCTTTTAAATAATAAGAAGCAACAGTCAACCAATCAATGTTAAAATCTCCCAAAACTATAATTTCCGAGTTAGTATACCAAGAGAGTAACTCTGCCAAATAATCAATAGACCAAGCATCAGCTGAAGGAGGTCTGTAAATCCCACTTACAACAATGGAATTATTAGACCCACTATTTATCTTTAGGGCACGGTAACAGCATGTAAAATAGAAACAGAAAAACAGGATTTCACATAAATGGCCACCCCACTGCCCCTTCCAATTCTGTCAATTCTAAAAAGATTATAATCATTTAAGGCCACCTCAAAATCCCTAATGCTATTCTTAAGTCATGTTTCTAAAAGAGCCAAAATATCTGGATCTACTTGAGAGACTAATATATTCAAATGATTAAGTTTCTGATGCTGGAGCAGACTTCTAATATTCAAATGAATCAACCCTAAGCCTTTTATGGTCTTAGACAGAATGGAGTAGATTTGGGTAGACATTTATTTTTATAAGTTTTGTAGGCATTTATTTTTGTAGGTAATTGTCAGCAATGTTATAAAATTAATACAGTTTGAAGTCAGTTGCTTTCCCACCAGTCCATTTGGATGAATACCATCCTTTTTGTACAGGTCCTCCCTGGGCCATATCAAATAAAAGTTGCATATGAATCCATATCCATTAGCAATACAGAAGTTCTGTAACCAGCAATGCAGACTGAGGCGACTAAAACATTTCAAACCATATTGTAAGGATGGAATGGGGCCAGAGAGAATACAATTTTTCCCAAGGCTCTCTATAGTTGTTGTCAGAGACTCAGTCAGACTGAAGTTTGATCGATTGTCTAGACATTACATTATTAGCTCCAATGCACACAATAACAGTGTGGACTGAGGGGTAAAGATCAAGGATAGCAAGAACCTGTTCAATGACATCAGATACTTTAAATCCAGAGAAACAGCAGATAATGCCACAAGGATGTTTGACAAAACTGATGATAGAATCGCCGATCACAAGAATCTCAAGTTGACCATTGAGACATGCCCCATCGTAGATGACGAGCTTGTTAGGATGATTAACAGCAACTGTCACCACATTTGCAGTGATAGCAGGCCCCTCACTGCCTACGGGAGAGGGTAATAGGGCAGATCCAGGCAAAGAGGACAAAGGGGCCGTTAAGATGTTGCGTCTAAAAACGTGTGGCAAACGCCAGCTGTGCCACTTTCTACAAGGTGATCGGTAGGTTGGACTACTGTCGCGCCTGCCATTACTAAGCAACCAAAACCACTCGTATCTTTTTGGTTTTTGACGGCGGTTGGCAACCAGCATTGGCTGACCTTTCAACCAGATGTTGTGATGTTCTTGAACGGAAAGGGTAAAGCAAGTCCTGTGGAGTTGATTGGTTAACGTGACCTGCTTGATGCATTCAAAAAAGTTGAGATTTTTCCATCTTGGTGTGCTGCGAACGCACCCGAAAAAACAGGCACATCACAACGAATGCGTGCCGTGACACTGTCACTTTTGGTTTTGAGCGCGCTTGTCACACATCAACCCCAAAGGTGCAGGAGAGTGCCATTGAGGTTGCTGTGTTGTGTTAGGGGCAGAGTGATCTACCTGGGGATATTTGGCCTTAGGCAGGGGGTTAGGTGGAGAGCCTGTCCTGCTGGACAAATG
The DNA here is from genome assembly GCA_038419695.1 of Scomberomorus guttatus. NCBI lineage: Eukaryota > Metazoa > Chordata > Actinopteri > Scombriformes > Scombridae > Scomberomorus > Scomberomorus guttatus. The sequence goes on from CM076458.1 coordinate 6,764,996, forward strand.
AGTGGAGACAGTACGTTTCCTTGTTGATGATGTGATTTGGTTGCTAGCACTACTAGCTGCTAGTGGAGGAAATAGCAAAAAATTGCTATTTCCGAGCTCGACCAGAGGAGCGAAATAGTTTCTCAGAGGGAGTTCATTCCTGGGTTCAGAAAGGGGGATGGAGAGCCTTCTCTTTACCATCCAATCCAGGACCATCATCCTGTCTCACTAGTTCTGTTGAGTCAATTCAGATGTCAGCTAATCTGGAGCACAGCTAAGCCTGACGTTAAAGGAGATCATCAATCAAAGTTTCTATTGATTGCAACTCAGTTTTGATATGGATGAGCTCAGTGGACAACATTATTATACTAACCATCGTGTTTGTCTTCAGTGTTGATTAAACAACACGGAAGCAGATTACTTTCTCTCTCTCTCTCTCTGATCACCAAGCACAAACAGCGCCAGCTGAGCTACCGTAGCCACCATGCTACAGACAAACCAAGCTAAACTAGCACGCTAGCAGCAGTCTGATAGCAAAAAACTAAGTGCAAGTGCAGGTAATTGGAGACTAAGATCAGGCAGACAAGCTCAGAACCAGTTGGTCTGGTTCTTAAAAGAAGTCCATAATGCATAAAAAAGATAAAACATGGAAAAATCAATTAAAACAGCGAGAGAGCTGTGAGTGAGATGCCAGGCCGATATACGGCCTCTCATTTATTACAAGTTTTTATACTAATTATAAATGCAAAACTGGGGAACTTAAAGTAAAGTGTTACAGAGAGTTCATGGTGTTAAAGTGTGTCAGTAGTTAATTATCACTGAGCCAGAGAGCATTTATTACTTTGTGTGCTGATAAAAGAGACCATTTGAAGAGATATCTATATGTGGCTGATAGCACAGTAATTCTAATAAAACATTGTACATGAGTTGCATGTAGTAAAAAGTTCAGATGCACAGAACGATTAAAACGTATTGTTTGTATGAAAATACAAAATTGTTGTAAAAATGAATACTTTGGAAATAAACTTCTCATATATAGAGTGATCTATGAGTGATCTATAACATTGGACACAAAGTGTTTGTTGACGTGTTTTTCTGTCCCCTGAAATTTCAAAGCTTGAGTGCGGAACTTTTGTCTCCCCCTGCTGGCAGTGACAGTAATTACAAAAACACTGTTGACAAGTACTTACATCATAGGCTCAACAGTAGCCTACTCCTTAGCTACTGTTATGGCTGTAAAATGGTGGATAAATTGTTTTGAACGTTACCCCTGCGAAATGACTCATTTCACTATCAGAATTTGATACATTTGGTCCAATAAATTTGGAAAGTCTAGAAGAGCTGCATGATTAAATTTTATCCCCATTCACGTTAGCAGAGAGCTTACTGAAAGTCAATCGCTGAGCCGCTGCATGCTCTGCCCATAGAGCATGTGCAGTATGCATTCATCCAGCCAGTGCGGGAATGTCTCCACCAACACCTGGTTTAAAAACTTCGTATACTGTGAAATACAAAGAGATTTGCCTGGTGGGGATAGGCTTAATCAGCATGGGGTGAACTTGTTTAGCAAGGGCTCCATTTATATGTAAAGGTTCCTGCACTGCAGGTTTAAACATCTCTTTGAACTTGTTAGTAAATTTTAACCAGAATATATCTTTTACCTGAGCTGGAATATTTGAACAATGTCCGGTATGTGTGAACTCCCTGTTCAGAGCTTCACTAAGCAGTTCTGCTTTTGTCTTAAGCAGATCTTCAAATTTACTCCTTTGATGTAAACCACTAAATATGTGGATCAAAGGTAAAATTTATATTCTATCTGGTGACTGAGACTGGGGACTGTGTAGTATCATTTGTAGCAGTGCGTGTGCGTGTGTAAATGTGCTGATGTGCACATGCATGTAGGCTTGCGTGCCTGTGTAGCTGCATACATACTGCACGGTTGTGTCTTGCCACTTGGACACAACTCTGAAAGACCATTATGTTTTGAAATAATAAAATACAAACACACACAGCCTCTCTCTGTGAATCTCAGACACACATACACACCAACAGACATGCTCTTAACATACACCTCTGCACACCTCAGCACGGCCAAAACGCACTAAAAATTTACGACCTTAACATTCCTGCAGGGTCAAGCAATTTATCAAATCCTGCACATTCTGGTTTCAATTACACAGCCGATTGTGGAGAGCGGTTATTTTAGCAGGTTCATTTGGCCCAGTAGGGAGGTCGAGTCTTTTTGCTTAACACCCCATCCCCTGAACGCAACTGGGCATTACTTTCAGGGCAGATGCATTCGCTCGTCTCTGGATGCTACAGATGGCAAGAGAGAAATTGTCAGGCTGCTAGAACTGAGCAGATGAGCCGCGGGTGTCATCACACAACTGTCTCTCTCAATTTCTGTCCTCCTCTTGTCTTTTGGCTTTGTCCTCCTTCCAGGTCTTTTTCAGTGGCAAAGTCAGTCTATCATCCTGCTTGTTCCTTCCTTCAACCTCCCTCATCTGTCTGAAGCTTTACAATGATGAAGAGTCTTCTGGGTTTTTTTTTTTTTAAACCTCTCTCTTTATACCTCTATGCAGGTTTCTCTTTTTGCCCCTTTCTATCCTTTTCTCTCTCACGTCACCATTCTCTATCTGACTTTCTTGATCTTTTTGTCCCTTTCTCTGCCTCACACCCTCTCCCTTTCGTCTTTCTCCTCTCTCTCTCTGTGGTAGAGTGGTGATAAATCCCTATTTTATTGCTGGAGAATTCCTCTCTCCCTGCAGGGCTGACAGCTCCCCACGTTCTAAGACACTGCTAGGACCAAACCCAATCCTCCCTCCCTCCATCACTCCATCTCTGCCTCCATCTGGCCCTGATTACTGAGAGAGTGGAAGGGTGGCAGGGCGGGGTGGGGTGGGGTGGGGGAGACGTTGGAGGGAGGCATCACACCATTACACCCTAGGAGAGGATAGGGAGAGAGGAAGGAGGGATGGAGGGAGTGGATGATGCACAACATGTTGGTATGGAGGAGGAGAAGGGGGAGAAAGAGGAGGAGGAAGAACACTAAAGGGAAAAATGGAGACAAGCAGGAAGACAAGAGAGGTCATTGTGGTCTGGATGAATAAATATGAATTAATTTATTTATTTTTTGAGTACATTCAGTACAGGAGCTGTAATGTGGAAGTGACACGAGGAATAACTGCAAGGGTGGGAGAAAATGTAAAAAAAGGTATTTAAAGTGATAAAAAAGTAAATACTGTCACATTCTTACTGTGGCAGTAAAGCAAAGACCGAAATGAGCCGATTGAATTGTTCCTTCAAGCTAGACAAGAAAAATGTCAGTTTCCTGTGGTGTGAGCAAGAGAGACGATAGTGACAGAAAGAAGGAGGTTGACAGAAGAGGGAGAGAAAAATAGAAACAACAGGTGACAGCCATAGGCAACAAGGCACCAGGACGAGGGTTAGATAAATGTCCAAGTAGAGCCAACACCCTCACTGTTTATAGTGTGTAATCTCCAATATGTTGCAGACAGCCCACAGAAGATGCCGCATTGAAGGATATGCATTTTGTGGGGCTTTTCTTGCATGAATCAAACGGCATTCAGAGCTGTCAAACATCAGTTTGCTGAATAAGAATTGTCAAATTTCTTGTTAGAAACACAAATAAAATTGCACCATAAAAAATGCAATTTGATTCAAATTTCCTGTCGAGTAATGTGTGTCAGGTTAAATTAAATGAGGCTGGGCTTGTAGTGTTGAGTTGCATATTCTTCCGTGATGTAGAACAGCACACAATGAAACAGCAGCTGAATCCTACAAATGTAATTGAAAAGTGATAATGGCCATCATTTGGGTGGAAAGTGGCTAGATGGAGAGGAGATTTTGCAAGTGTGTGTGTGTGTGTGTGTGTGTGTGTGTGTGTCCTGGCAGGCCCGACTCACTGCAGCAGGTGCCAGAGGAGTGTGTAATAAACACAACTGCTTTGGACAAGCTGGCCTCTCACATCAAATAATGTGTTGGCGATGTCCACCTCAGCTGTTCATATGTGCAACACTCAGCAGCAGTGAAGCCTCTCAGGAAAACACAACCAATTAATATTACAGTTTCTCACAGTGAGGCAGGGCTTCACCAGAAGATAAAAGTCCAATTCTGTTTCAGTTCTGGCTCTGTTAGTTCTGTGTAGTACCTGTAAACCTGCATGTCAACTCTGGTAAGTGAATACTTTCATTTCAAAATGAGATTTCCACCTTCGGGTAATCTGACAAAATTATACAAAATGCAGAAAAATAATTTCAGTATCATATCCCTTCCTTAGATTTACGATGACATTTTGAAGCAGAAGTTAATAAAGAATAGTGGCAACACATTTTTGTAAATACAGTATCTTCTTGTTCTACCATTACATGCATTAACATTACTCTACATTAACATTCATGACGGTGAAAATCAAGAGATTGTTTTAAAATATTGAGCCATCAATATAATTCGCCTTTTATATTTTTCTCCTGCAAGGAATCTCACCATACAATGAAAAAAATTCACAAGACACTGTTGACTAAGCTTTAAGCTTCATGTTAGATTATGAATCACCCCCCTCCTCACTTGCTCTCCAGCCACCTCCACCAAAATAATCAGTATAATTTCTATTCATTATTACACCTCCATTTATCTGCGAGACGAGACGTGGGGAGGACGGGGTATAACTCTGAGGAATAACAATACCATTAAAAAGCCTGTGCGGCAAATATCAATCATTGTTGCAGTTAATGTCCCTCCAGCCTATTCAGATGGCCTCTCTCTTTTCCTAATGTCCACCCATCTGTGTGTGTGTATGTGCGTGCGTGCAAGTGTGTGTGGCTGTTATATTCAAAGCCCTTTAATCAACAATCGCTGCATCTGGGCCAGATAATGAATGGCATTGTTTATAACCTCACTCCTGTATCGGGTGATAAATGCATATGTGCCTAATGCTATCATCTGAATAAGAAATGAGATTGTGCTTTATTTTAATATCGAGGAGACATTGTGTTAATAAAAATTCCTTGGTAAAGTTGTGATGATGATGATGATGTTAAATTTTGTCAGCCAGCCAAAGGATTAAGCTGCGGCAATAAAACTGAAGATACAAAATGAAGTTATGAAGCAATTGTTTGTGATGCATGCCCGTGACAATAAGATATAAACAGCAGTGGTTAAAAGCAAAGAGAACTGCATTCAAGTGGAACATAAATTTATTGAGTCACAAATTTACAAAAACAAACAAAATGCTCTGTGAGCGTTGCTTAAAATATGAAACAGGTTTTTCTAAATCCACTTAAAAGAATGCCTCCGTCACACAAAGCCTGATGTATGTGCAAAAGCTCTTGTCGTGTTTATTTTCATTCTGACACGTTTAGCAAAACTGTTGTGCATGTAACACAGGATCCTCTGTGTACTTTATAGTTGTAAAGTGGTGGAAGGAAAGCAAATCAAGCTCAAACATCATCAAAATTATGCAGGAGGTGTTATGAAAATAATATCACACTTGGTTTAGATGAAATATTGTATGTGTTGATTGCTAAATGGACTACAAAAGTTCAGTGTCACTCACTTTGACCACATTTCAATGACTGCAAAATCTAGCAAGCTTTACTAAAATTACCTACTGGACTAAATAAATTTATATTCCAGCAAAGGTGAAACAGTAGACAAAAGCTGAAATATTATTTTTGTAATTCTTAATAAAAAAAGACAGCAAAAACACTCAAAATGTGTTAATATTCACACAGTATGTGAGGTGTTTGACAAAATACTATATATTGTTTAATTTATCAAACTGCACTTTGAACACCAGAGATGTATCACAGTGTGGACGGTGGTTATATACAGTAGCAGAAAAAAGAAAAGAAAAAAAAGTCTGATTTGTGCATTTTCACAAAATATTTTGCATGGCACAGAAAATCCATTAAATCCGCATATCTGATCTTATGTCATAAAAAAAGAAAAAAAAAACAGTGCAGACAATTTCCGAGCGCCATTTCCTCAGTGACATTATCCCACTGGAATAGCAGTGGCGCAGTGTTACAACCCTGCGTGTTGCCACAGTGGAATACAGATAGAAAACAGCTCGGCGTTCACTACCCGGGGACTTAAGCTGTCCAAATCTTTGACAGTTTCTTAACAGCTCCTGGCCCTTAAACTGTGAAAGATTCCAGCGACAGATAGGGAACCCCCCCCCCCCCCAACAACCCTCCACCCTCGTCCATATCAGGCAGAATCATTGATAAAGACAACCTTTCAGGGATGACACTGATAGCTGCTCCAAAACCATTCGAAAAGTGATTTGCCTGCCATTTTAGCTGCCGCTGCCCTCTTTATGATGCACACGTGTCCAGGAAGACAAGGAGGTTGCTCATACAGGGAGAATTAGGTGGGACCTTAAAGGGTCACAAATAGGTATTCAAATTTTCCTCAATTTATGTACATGAAAGATTAAATGTAATTAATCTATACACTTAAAATTTGAATTTGTTTGAGTGGATCAGATTTTTTTAATCCACCCTATTTCAGTGTCATGTCAGCTTTGGACTAAAGTGAATTTCTCACAACAATCAGCACTTAAAACTTGAAATTCTTCACTCAACATTTAGATCATTTGACTTAGAGGAGCTGTACTGGTGAATTATTAGAGAGAGGATCTTTAAAATTAGAAGTGCGTTATCATCAAGCATAATTTAAGTATAGACTGAAGACACGTATGATGTTTCAGATATTACTTTGACATAACTACAAAAGCATATCTGATATTAACACCTCCAAATATTAAACACAGAAAGGTTTAAATTGCTGATCAATTGCTATATTAAAGCAGGAGCAGTCAGTGCATTTTAGGCTATAAGAGAAGGCTGTTTGTTCAAAGAAGGAAACAATTTTCTTGTGTAATGTTTAAAATGTGACAGCAGCAGTTGTAGAGAAACAGGGTCCGGACAGACATTTTGAAAGCTGAGATTTTTCTCTTCTAAAGTGCAAAATGTTTCATGATGTCTTTAATTTACTGCATTTGAAGCTCCAACTCAGACATTCAGACATGAGATGGAGACACTGTCTCTACTCCTCTGTAGCCTTCTGCTCCTGCATCCCTTCACCCCTCCTCTCGCCGCCATCCCCATCTTTGGTCCAAATGAATGACGCCAGCTGGGGTCGGTTGGCTGATGCTGGGCCCTGCTAGGTGGCATTGACAGCTGAATTATCCCACAGGCCGCGGCGGCTGATTATCAGCGGAGAAGTCATCAGGGCGTCCAAGCCTCCCCATCTACCCCCAATCCCCAATCTCTCTACCCCCCCCCCGTCCTCTTCCCCGTCCCCCTGTCACCCCTTGTCAAGAGAGGGACGCCTTCACCAGGCTCGCCGCCTGGATCCTCTTGACAGGTAATCTCAACAATAACAATTACCGCCATTACTGGTGTCATAAACAAGTGGCTGACCCCAAGCCAGGGCAATAACAAAGGCTTTATAATTCACCATGCAAGGCCATATAAATACATGCCAACAGGTAACAAGTAATCTAGCTGAGAGGATGAGGGCTGGTGCTCCCAGGCACTGGACTGGATCAGTGTGTGTGTGTGTGTGTGTGTGCTTGTGTTTGCTGCAAGGAGCTGTGTGGGTGAAGGGTGAGGACTGAAGTCGAGGCTGCAGACGCACATTTGAATATAATCACATAAGGAAGAGGATGATTTCAGCGTGTGAATATATTTGATTGGGTCTAAGTCACATTTGCTTGATGTTTAAATGCAGCCGTGTGCAGTGAAGCGGTTTTGTCAGGCCATCGATGGGACAATTTTATCTGAGAATGTCATTGATTTTGAGCATGTTATTGATTTAGCAATAGAGGCAATACTTCACTGTAAATCTTTGATTATCAGAGAGAAGTAGATGACACTTGAACGCGTCAAATAAATGTCTTCCTGTCTTGAATAGTGAAAGGAACAAAAATCCTAATTGGGAACAAATTTAGATTTATTATAATTATTATTAATAAGACAAATTTGATGTAAGAAAGAAGTGATGTGAAATTAAACAAAACATCTATTTGTTTCAATATTTAACAGAATCAGATATTTAACAATAAACCAATCTTATAAATAGGTATGTATAAGTATAGCTATATATTTATTAATTTTAATATATTTGAATTCCTGCTTGATTTAATAGTAATTTTACGTTTTTATTTATTATAACATTTCATCCAAACTAATTCTGCCCAAACGCTTTGTGCCTTGCAGTTGAAGTTTGGGGCCAGATTGCTTCCTCTCCTCAGCAAAGCAAACAAGGCGTTGTGGCCCGGAGCGCTAAAATAATTTGAGACTCCCTAATGAGGAGAGCTGAGCAGCAATTAACACGTGTCAAAGTCGACATCATCAGGTGCCAGTCTCATTTTCTTCCCAAGACTCAATGGATTTTTTTTTTCTTCCTCCTCCCGTTTCCTCTTGTTTATTCTCACCCGAAGGCGACGGTGGAAAAACAGGTTTTCCATTTCTGATGCAGTTGGACCGCGGCGCGTTTAACGATCACCAGATAACGCCATCGAGATTGTCGTGCGGACGTTTCCCCACATCCTTTATTCGTTTTCTTTCTTTCTTTCTTCTTTTTTTGCGGCGGCAGTCTGATCACACACACAGGCCAGTTAGCGGTGCGTAATTCCTGCAGGAGCGATGCTCCGAGCAGAGAAACAGGCGAGCAGAGGAGAGCAGGAGCCGCCTCATGTGGATCCCGCACGGTTGTTTAAAACAAAAATCTCGATACATTAAATATTAGGTTAAAGAATTTTTATTTCAGACTAGCAACAAGTGAACTCAATAATTTAAATTTTTTGAAACAGGAGTAGCCTAATATTTATTTTCTTTATCCCCTATTCATGAGCATTATTTTGTACAAACGTTGTATTTAATTGTTGTGATTATAATCACTAATTATATTTACTAAAATTAAAGATAATAATTATAAACTAAATATACAGGTGAAAAAAAAGATTTGGAGTGACTTTAGTCAAAATGTATTTGCATTTAGATTTAAAAACAGGTAGGCTACACAATTAGATGTTGCATTTAATTTATTAAATAACACAAAGGTATGTAAAAATGTGAAGAATCTAAAGAACTTAAGAACTTTTAGAAAATTAAATATGCACAAGATAATAATACAGGCAAACTACTAAAATAAACATAGGCTCCATTTAGCAGCAAATGTGCAAATAACTTCAAATCACAACTGTCTTTCATAATTGTTGATAAATACATTTTATTGCAGAATTAAAACAGGTCATTTCACTTACATCTTGGCCTATTACAAACACCACACTCTGATGATTAAATAGCCATGTTGTGAGTTTAAATTACCAAATGAAGTGTCAAAAGAAATGAATGTCAAATTACTCCATTAACAGAAATGACTTCCATAAGCACAATTAGAGGGCACAACTTGAGTTCTCTGCAGAGCTCAGTTTTATTTTTTTATTTTTACTGTCATAATTTGTGACAATTAAAAGTCTGGAAAGTCTGGATGTAAAACACAGATGTGTTTAATCTTCAGTTAATTTACCCCACAAATGTCAGTGTGCTTACAAAGATGAATAAGAGGGAAAAAAAAAAAAACATCTACCTAGCAACAGCAGCTCACAAAACACATCAACAGCACTATGTAGCAACACTACAACCTCATCTCTCAGCTTATGTGTTAACCAGTTTGCATCTTTCTCTGCACCCGCAGAGGCAGGCTAAAGAAAAAGAAAGAGGAAGAAAAGGAGGAGGAGGTGTTTTGTTGCCATTCTTCTGACCTGAGCCGCTCATCTTCCTCAGTGCTCAGCGGGAGCTCGGCCGGCGCTCGCCTCGCCTACCCAGGGTCCTTTTGGTGTTTGTGCATATCATTTGCATACATTTCTTATCGGCTGACGAGGCCTCGCTCTCATTAAAGCCTCGTCTCACAAATTCCCTCCCAGAATCCTGCTGGTCCTTGCTGCCATGAATCCATACCTGTGGCCGCTGATGGAGGCATGCTGGTGCTCAAAGGCAACCAGACGAGGGTGAGGGGATGGGAGAGGAAAGACGGGGAGACAGAGATCTGTTTCTGTGCAGTGAAAACAACAGAGAAAGCAAAGGAGAGGAAGAAAAAAAAACTGAAGTCAAGCGAGAGAGGATAAATGACTCCTCTGTGTGCTCTCTCTCTCTCTCTCCCTCCTGCTCTTTCTCACTCTCTCTCTTTCTGACTCTTGAACCAGGCTCCATTTTGTGTTAAGCAGCTCCCTCTCATGACAGATCTCTGCTGGGGTCAGGTGTCAAAGTTGAGACTAGGGTCAGCTGTAACACAACATGCAAGAAAAGTCTGCAAACTCTTTCTCTTTCTTTCTATCTCCATTACTTCCTCTTCCAAAACACGCTCTACATGCACAAGGGTGATGCACTATTACATATTTAAATAAAATTAAATTTAAATTGTCAACAAACACCATGAAAAGATAAAAAAAACAACAGTGTGTTACACAGCAATCAGACCGTTAAGTTTGTGTGGCCGTCTTGCTTCAGGTAGAAACTGATTCCATCTACATTCCAGGTTGATTAATAGATCTGCGAGTTAGAGGGCTTATCAGATAAAGAGCACTTGGAAAGTTATCGCAGGGACTATAATCAGTTTTAACCTCCCTCCCTCTGAATGAATGTAAGTTAAAACAGTAGAAATACAGTGTTCACGTTCCAAAGTAATCCACCAAGAATCTGCGTTTACACACATTTGATTGGCCGATGCAGTTTGCTGTCGGGCGGAAGACATTGCGATGGAACTCCCGTTGCGCCAATTCATCAGTCTCATTGAAATGAATGAGAGGGCCACAAATACGATATTGGTCCAAACATAAGACGACCCCTTTTTAAAAAACAATCCCACATTTGTGCAGCCTGTCTATCAGTCACACACTCGCTCCCATCAGGCTTTTGGAGGCCGTCAAAGTTATTTTCTCCTGCTGTTAGCATTTTCCAGGCTGTCTGACTGTTGGAGCTCCTCATCTTCTGTGACAGCAGTAATTCTTGGCTCCTTGACAGACGATTTGGACCCCAGTCCGTTTCTGCAGTAAAGATGTCGGGAGACGCTTTCGACACGTTTTCATTTGAATTTCCTCCGCGTCAGAAAAACACGTTACACGAGCCTTCAGAAGCTCCTGCAGGTTAAAATGAGCTAACAAAACACTTCTCTGTAAATGTAAGGGAATACACTTGATAGCCTAGCAACATTAAGGCTACAAACAACCCATAATGCAACACTCTGTGTAGGACCTGGTGTTACAGCGGATTGCTCTCCATTCAAAGAGGATCTCTGATCTTGTGATCAGAGTAAATGTCCTCGAATATCACACAACCCCCACTTTTTAAATGTTATTTACAGTCTTATATTTGGGCCAGTACGGTATATAGTTTAATTTATGAAAAACACCTGGGGGGCTGTAGATTTTTTGCAAAAGTTACTCAAGCAGGAACTAATAGTGCATTTAGACACAGATTAATCACTCAAAATAAACTACTGTGCCCATGTTCGTGATAAAGATGGAACATGTCACGCCGTGCAACAGTGTGCCTCTTTGGGCATACAGGCAATGCTTGTTAGTAGGATCAATTCATTGTTGGTTTTAGTCTTGTCATGTGATTTGTTGAGAATAAGAATATAGGATAGATTTTCTGACTTATCCATTAAAAGTTAGGTATGCAGCCATGAAACAGAAGAGCTGAGAGAAGCATCGATGACGACAAAAACACAACGCACCAAAGGAATTTCACGACACACTCTATGTACTCTATGCAGTTCACTCACACATGCATGGACTCACAGTCACACGCAAAATGAATGAACACATATAGAAACACACGAGCAAAACCACATCACTCAAACCTCCTCACCACTGAACACAAGTGGAGGGCAAAAAACAGAGAGAGAGCGAGAGAGGGAAAAAATGATGAAGTCGGACTTGAACATCAAACAATAAACAGTCCATTAAGTCTGTGGGTGGAAGGCTTTGGGGGTGTGGGGGGGGAAGGCAGATATTGGGGAGGGGGGGGGGGGGGGAGAGGAATGATGGGAGTTTATTTAAAGCATGGTGACCCCGTGGCCGAAGGCTGCCTCAGTGCAGGGATGAATAAAACTTTAATGGCTCATAAAACACAGCGACCCCTTCTCAGAGTCCAGCTTCACAGCATTTATTCGTGCTAGGTCGGCCAATCAGATTGCTCAAATCTCCAAACACAGGGAGGGATAGAAAGAGAGACAGAGAGGAGAAATAGGAGAAGAGTTCAAGGAATAATTAAACATTTTGGGAAATATGCTTATTATCTTTTTTTTTGAGAGAGAGAGATGAGAAGATATCAATCTTATGTATGTGCAGAGTATGAAACTGGGGTCAGGATCATGCTTTAACATTTGTTTAACAGTTAACTATTGATGTTTCACAGGTTGCCAAACACAGTCGCTCAGCGCAGGTTATGGTTTTGGTCTGTGCAGGTGTGCACAATGGTACCACATCTGGCAAACTCACTGTGTAACCCTGTCCGCTAAAATTTCATTTATGGACAACAAGTCTGTAACAATTGATATATTTTGTTAGAAACATAATGCTGTCCAGATTATTACAGAAATGTTGATACTGAACACATAAATGTTCTCTGACAACTTATTTAGTTTTCTTATGATATCCACTCTTGCAATAAAAAAATCTGCTCATAGATTCAACTTTTTATGGTTATATCATCTCATTTCTGTTTTATTATTGTTTATGGATGTTTGTCCATCCTTTTGATTTGATTTAACTGTAACCAGGGCTGTAAAAGCCAGTACAAATAAGGGTTAAATGTGAAAAAAATGAGTTAGGCACTCACTATGTTTATGTTAAGCACCTGGATAAGTTTAGGGAAAGATCATGGTCATAGTTAAATATTGAAAAAGTCAAAAGTGACTTGAAGAATGTGATAGGACGGGTTTACTTTTTAAACATGTAAATGAAACCACAGTCTTCCTCTAACCTTAACCAAAATGTTCTTATTGCCTAACCTAACCGCACACATGAGCCCGGTCCCCCATTTATCACCAAAATGTCCTGTAACTGGTAAACCAAATCAGTATATAAACATAATTTCTTGTAAACAAGGTTGCACTGTGATAATAAGACCTCAGGATGCTGCACAGCGTCACTACACCCAGCTGCTGTTCGCCAAGAAATAGTTCCACCAAACAAACTCCCTGTGAAACCACAAATTATCGAATATGTTTGTGTATGGAGTTAACAAACGAGATACATGGTGGTGGGCGAGTTTTTGAACTTTGGAGAGCTGTTTTCTCCTAGCATAAAGACTGGAATCTTTATGCTAAGCTAGGCTAATGACTTCAGCTCCGTACTTAACACACACTATTTTTAGATCTCACTCTTTGAAAGAAAGCAAATAAGCATAATTCCCCAAATCTATTCATTTAATTTAAAAGATACAAGACAAAGAAAGGTACTGAAGGAAAGAAAAGAGAAGGATTTAAGTCATAGCAGTGGAGGTAGAAAAAAAGAAATGGAGAGAAAGAGAGTGCGGGTGAAAAGTGAGAGAGAGAAAGAGACTGTTATTTATCCTGGTAAGGTTTCACACAGACATGTAAATCATACAAACACACAACCTCTCAACCTTTTTAGCACAACACTGTGAAGGTACAAACTATCACCAGCGGTTTAATCAAACCCGTGTGAACTGTACTTATTGCCAAGCACCATTTGCCTCTCTGGAAACGGGCCTGTGACAGTCTGAAGCTGAGGTGTCAATCCATGCCGCCATCACCCCGAGGTGCTGGGATCTGTAAACAAGCAGCTGTCACCTTATTTAACACTCAGCCATTTTCTTACCCACCTCTTCACTCAATCTATGATGTTTGCTGAACTCCAGGAGTCATTTTGTTGATGTGTTGTAATTTGCATTTTTAGTAGCCACTTTTCCCAGGATTGCTTTGTCTAATTATTCTACAATTAGTGTAAATCATACATTTCCCAGAATCTGTTGTCAAACCACAAAGAGGTCCAACTTCATCACTCCAGTAAGTAACTATCGCAGCTGCTTTGCCTACTCGATTGAAAAATAATAAATAAATTGAAAATTGCAACTTTATCAAGACAAGTTGCTGATAAAATGACTTGCAATCTGCTGTTGTCCATGTAGGGAAGTGAGAGGAAAAGTCAATAAGTATAAAAGACATCCAAAAACAGATAACTGGTGCAAGAACGGACTGGAAATGAAGTATAAATGATGAAAAAATAACGTGATGTGCATGTTTTTGCGAGTTCATGGCAAACTCTTTTTCTTTGTTGTCAAAGTAGATGAGTATTCCCATTTGTGACCGTATCAGACAAAACATTTGATGTGTGTGTGTTACAGTCTGTGACCCTCTCTGCCCCTCTCTCCCCTCCTTGTTCAGCCCAGCGGGTGTCATTTTCAGGTCATGAGACTGTAAATATACACAGTTAGACCCCAGAGCCATAAATCAGAGTGAACAGCCTGAACTCCTACATGGACAGATTACATGAGACAGACATGATATAGCTGTTGGAATAAATAACAACAGCACATATTCACAGCTTATATAAAAGACAGTAATACATATCACATTTTCACAACTACAGAAACACCACCACGATCACACACACACGCACACACACACACACACACTCTAACTCTACAACTATTAGAAACAGTTTTATTAACTCTACAACTGCAGCAGACATACCACTACTGCAGTACAGATACTCCTATAAGTGCAACAAACACTGTAGCTTCAATTCATTTGAATTCAATACAATTAAATGTGCTTTATTTAAAGGTGCAGTGTGTAGAATTTAGTGGCATGTAGCGGAACGGACTTGATGGAATACAATATTCATAAGTATGTTTTAATTAGTGTATAATCACCTGAAAATAAGAATTGTTGTGTTTTTGTTAGCTTAGAATGAGCCTTTTATATCTACATAGGGCTGCCATGTTTCTACAGTAGCCCAAAAGGGACAAACCAAACTCTAGAGAATGCCTTTCGCGTTTTTCGTGAGTTTCGCGGCCACCGTAGCTTCCCCAACATGCTTGGAGAGGAACAGTGAGGGGAGGTGCAATCATTTGGTTGCAATCTGCAACCTCACCGCTAGATGCCACTAAATCTTACACGCTGGTCCTTTAAATAAAAGTTAAACACTTTTACCAGATGTGTGACAAAATTATCATTACTCGAGGTCCACTTACTCTTTTGATTCTGTCCTCTCAAGCAAAACGACACAATGTGTTGTGTATGTCTTAATGTCAGTCGGCCAAAAACAACCCATTGTTGCGTTTAAGTGACAGATGCCATCTAGTGGTCATAGTAATTATGACCCGGAGCAGTGGAGCAGTTCAGCTTTAGTATATATATACACACAATATGTCAACTATTTTCCGCAGTCCCCTAACCTTAACCCCCGTGGTTATTATCTTAGCCATGACGGCGAAGGTCACCTAAATTTAAGAAAGTAGTAACTTTAACCCTCACCACGTGTTTCTCTAACCCTAACAAAGTGACCATTTTAACCCAAACCATGATCTTTCCCTAAACCTAACCAAGTGGTTTTTGTGCCTAAACCCAACCAGATCTTAACCACAGTCATAAAACATCATTGTTTTTTAACAGTGACAGTGTAACGGTTTTGGAAAGCACAGACAAACGATGTCCTGCCGATTATTGCCGATAGGGGGACAGATTAGGAAACGCTCTTATGTGTCATTCTGGGTTTACTTTGGAGGACTTGTTTTTTTCCAGACCTTTCAACCACATCTCATGGTCTTCATCAGTGAATGTAATGGTTGATGATTGATAAATGAAAATATCTTTAGGCTACAGGATACATGATATACATCCTCATTATAAGCTGCATGATCAAAACACAGTTCAACAGGACTGACAGGCATGCCAAAGCATGCTCATGAACATGTCAGTGTGATGGAGGAAAAGAGTGGCATTCTGGGATAAATCTGTTTACAGAGCTCTACAGCTGGATTGCAGTTGTGCTGATTTTCAGCAGGTTTTTTATTATTAGAAAATATCCACAATATAGTGATTTATCTCACAACAGTGGGCATAAAGTCTTGTCGGTACTTTTAAGTCAAGTTTCCTTTATTGTCACCAAGACAAGTTCCAATAAATTATCTCTGTTTGCCATTTCTGAACGCATCCTTATTACCTCAGTCATTATAAACACAGATCAGATACATTGACAAGACATTTCCACTAAAGATAACAAATACACCCGGTGGCTGAATATCGATGTTCACTCACACACACTGGCTAAATGTTGATTATCATGTTTATGGGAAGAGCTAGACTAAAGGTACCTGCCAAAGGTTGTCATTAATGCCAGGTGTCAAGCAATATAAGGAAAACTGTTAAGTTTTAAACATAGCTTTAAAATCACGCATCTCTCATTCTCACACTTTTCAAAGATGTTTTACAATCCAGAAGGTATTCCTGCTTCGCTTCAGGGCAACCTGCTTCTTAAAAAATATGTTTTTATCCTTCTTGTAAAAGTCTTTTTTCCCCACACGTGACTCAAGGGCAAATTGTAGAAACATGAAAAAGTTAAGAATGCTTTGTCACAATTATAAGGATTTACTGAATAGACTCAGAGAAGATGTTTGGCAGTATTCAGGGTAATCAAGGCACACACATTGTGTTAAACTATAGTTTCTAAAGTTCTTTGTCCATACAAGTATACAATGTAGTATCTTTTGCATGTATTTTTGTTGTAAATGAATTGTATGGCAACAACTGAAAGGCTTTATTTGGTAATATAGATAACACTCTAAGACCCTTTTGCTCAGTCTGAAAAGGTAGAATTCCAATATGGACATACTGCAGGTCTCATTATCTGGAGATATCTAAATAAAAAATAACTTGAGTTGGAAACAGTTGTGCGTTACGTTGAGACAGAAACTTTGAAGAACAATGGTACAATACATCACACTTGTAACTTTTTTAGTAGATGATCATTCTCCCACAGACTTTGTATTAACTGTTGCACAACGTATTCATGCATGGAGCCGGGGTAAGGGATTGAAAACATTATGCACTGAGGGTAAAGTGGTCCAAAATCCATTAACTCTTGCAAACGTATTCACATTTCTGGAAAGTTACCAAGCTACATTTTAGTGTCTTGGAGGCTACATACGGTCTAAAATGTAGTATCGTGAGATTTCAAGAGTGCAGAAATTTGTGAGGCATGCACCACTACGGTATACTAGCCAGCTGCCTAGTGTGAACATGTGCAACTGCTGAAGAATAGCATGTGTGCTCCAGCAAACTTCCCCCCAAAAATAAAAGTTAAATAAATCTCCATGGCTAAAGCACGGTCAATACAATCTGCTTTACGGTTACATTAATGTCAACTTCTGTCCAGAAAATCAGCTGAAGACTCCAGCCGTCCACATTTAATTATAATGAAGGGGTTCAACTTGACCTCACCAGCATTAGTCAATGTACAATGGAGTTCCCATTACTAAATTACACAAAATAATTCATAATGTCATTTATAATGGCAACTCTCTGGATCAAAGGTGTGAAAGTGGAATACAATATGAATGTATTTTATTTTCAACCCCCTGGCAACAGTTAAGACAAAATATCTCAGGACCAAATCTAAACTTTACATCATCTCTTGATATCACGGGGCATTTAACTTGAACTGCATTACATTTACATCATTCCATCTGTGATCTCTGAGGTGGTAAATGTTTTTCCAGGCATTAACGCGTCATCAAAGTGTCCGAAATCCTAGAGGGTTTGATCCTCTGGATCTCTGGAGGGTCCGCGGACACAAAGACTACAATTATCTCTCTGTTATGTCAAGTGCGCTTGAGCCAAAAATTGCTTGCCTTGGATTGTTCAGAGCTATCAGGTTCCCATGTGAAAACACAGGGACTATGACATCACTGCGTCACTTAGCTAGCTAGCTACCTCACACACACCATAACACACACATACACACACACACACACACACACTAATCCTTGGTCTTAAGGATGTGAGGCCTGCATAGATCGTTTGACTTCCATTATTGAGCTAATCATTGGGTTTTGGGAAATGCAGTACTCTTGAAATGTGTCACCATAATGGCGCCAGAACAATCAAAATGCGTCATGAGAATATACTTGAGTTTTTCATGAAGGGAAAGATTTTGATGTTCTTTGATGAAACCAGCTATTGACAAATACTTTTGGTCGGGAGTTTTGCAAAAAAGATGTGACCTCTGCACAGCTGTAGATTTTTCTTCTACTATACATACTAACAAAATATAATAATAAAGAAAGATACTCCATAAAATTATTGGTTTGCCACAAACAACAACTTAATTTATCTTTGTTAGTGTAACTGACCAATATACAGTATTTGTATTGAAGTTGTCAATAGCTGATATTTTATATCGACTTTAACCATCTTTAAATTCGACCATTTTTGAGCCCAAAACATTTGCTACTGTTACAGCTAATACTATTAATTTCTAAAACTAATAATCAAGCAGTAGATAATAGTAATAATCAGAAAGAACGCAATACTACAGAAGATTAAATGGAACAGATCAATTTGAAGAAATTTTCACTAGGATTGTACCAGTCACAACTTTTGAGTGGTACTGTTATGCCCCCGTGCACCAAAATAGTTATCGTGGTTCCTTCTACGCGAGGGTTCACACAGGTTTACAATTAACGTTTACAGGAAAAGTTGTGGTGATAGCTCATACGTGCTTCCAGTAATAAATAGTGAAGAAAAAAAACATATTGAGACAAGGTCCATAAACTGCCGATCATGCACCACTTATGAAAAAACAAAACAAAACAAAAAAACACTGATTATACTTTTAAAATTCATCTAGCTGAATTTTTGTATTATACATTTTTTCTCCAAAAAAGTTGTGTACATTATTACTTAAAACAATGAATTAATTAAGGTTATTTTGCCATTCAGTAATTAACTTATATCTTTAAAATCATAATATCAGCCTAACATGTCAGTCTCACTCAAAATTAAACATCACTCAATCACAGCGAAACAAGGAACAAAATAAACTGAACTGAATGTAGTGAAAGTTCTTAAGGCATCCTGAATGAAAGACGATGGCTTTTAAACAAAAATCATTATTCTCTAAATGATAATTGGGATGTTTTTTTTTTTAATCACAAAACAGCCCTCCTGTTTCAGTGTAGGTCTCACCTGTCGGCCTGCTGTTACAAGTGTCAGCTACATTCATGCGTTTCCATACAACTGATGCAATTAGCAAGGCTGCCACTTATGAACTTAACACAGGTGAAAACAGGAAAGAGGTATGAGAGGTGAAAATGAGAGATGGAGAGATGGAGAGAGAGACAGAAAAAGAGAGATAGAGAGAGTTAAAAAAAAAAAGTCATATCAGAGAGAAACCTGAATGTAAAAGAGAAGATAGTCGACATTGCTGTTCTTGCCATGTCTGCCATGTTATCTGGAATCAGGTGACACGTCTTCATTACATTCATAATTAAGATTCATTTGTCTAAATAGATAAATACAATTTTGCTCTTGCACTTGTTTAGAGGATCCCAACACATTTAGCTTCCAATTTTTCCTACATCTCAACAGCAGTGGCAAGTTTCTGCGGGTGTCATATATTTAAAATAATACTGACATGACCTTGTGTAAAACTAAAGAGGAAGCTAAACCAATGTTCTATCAAACCATAATTCATGATCTTACAGAGGTCATTATTCATTCCCGCTTCATCTTAACACTGACAGTTTCCCTACTCTTTAACTGCCACCATCAACCGCAATGTAATAACACCGACTTTCATAAAAAGCACACACACAGTAATAAATTACTGAGCACATGCAAATAACACATCAGACTACAGTGCATGAAGCTCTGTCACTATCATTGGAAATGTGTCGTTAATGCTGCTGGACAGGCCAGTGTTTGTATCCTGCTTTAAACATACAAACACTAACCTCTTAGCTGCTCACTCGTTGTCAATCTACAAACATCATTGTGAAATGCCTAAAAAACTTAATGTGTAAAACAATGTTGGCAGATGCATGTCGAGCTTGTTCAAGTTCGAGTCAATGAGACTCTAAATGGTTTAAATGGGAGCGATAAAGAGAAGGAACTGGAAAACTTGCTTTTTAGAAACACAACTTCTCTGACCTGCCAAACTTAAATTACTCTTTATAAGTTGTTTTATTACACAACTTTATTTGGACAATAAAGATTGACAAGTAACCCTGCTCTGCAAATGAAGTTATGGTTATTCCAATCATGAATTTAAAGGTCCAGTGTGTATCTAGCGGTTGCAGAATTGCCCTCCACTTCCAGGTGTGTAGGAGAACCTACGGTGGCCGTGAAAAATGTGAAAGGCCCTCTCTGTTTGGTTTGTCTGTTCTGGGCTACTGTAGAAACATGGTGGTGCAACATGGCGGCCTCTGTGGAAGGGGACCCGCTGTAGATATAAAGGGCTCATTCTAATTTAACGAAAACAGCAATTCTTATTTTCATGGGATTATACACTAATTAAAACATACTTATGAATATTATATTTCATTTCTGCCAAGTCCATTCGGCTAGATGCCACTAAAATCTCCACACTGCACCTTTAAGGAATAAAATAATTCAGTTAAAGTGTTTCTTTCTTTGGTAACAATCATATTATTAGTGCATCTATACATACCGTATGAATATTGGCTGAATATTAACTTAACAACATACTGGCTTACACACACACACACACACACACTCATCTTTCTATTGGCTTTGATAAAAAGGCTGGGAGGTGGGGAAGAAGGGGTAGCAGAGTGTGTCAGCTCCTGGAGTAGACTCACTGTGCTCCGAGATGCACTGGGCCATTACACCTGACCTCTGACCCCGGCAGGCACCCTGAGGTGAAATTACGCGGGCCTGGTCTCACTCAGCTGGAACCAAAAAGAGGAGGAAGGCACAAGGGTGACTGTGTGTGTGTGTGTGTGTGTGTGTGTGTGTGTTATTAGTAGGCACGTATATGTATATGTGTTTTAGTGTGTTCAAACATGCACTGATGTGTGAGTAGTGTTCATGCATCCCACCCTTCACATATACAGCCTCACCAACAGCCCAGACACAGAGCTGCGGGCCTGTCTTGTGGCTATGCAGATGTGATGGGGGCGTAAAAATATAAATTTTAATCACAGCCACCTCCGTCAAATTACCAGCCAGTGACCCTGACGAAGATATGTCTGCAGCTGGGATGGAGCGCAGGAATGACAACGTACACATACAGAAAGTATGACTGTCTTTTTTGCATGACTTCACATCCAAACATATAAATGTATCCAATATAATAAAATACAAAAACCTAGTTTAATTTGGTTGTTGTTGTGCACAGTGAGGGCTGTATATATTTAAACATAAAGACCTCAGTGAATCTCATAAAGGTAAAGTATGCCCAAGAAATTTTAAGACTGTAAAAATTTAGCTGTTGTCAATGTAGCTTTCATTATGAGCCTATTCTGATGTTTAACGGAGAGGTTTTCTCACAGTATGTTTCTGTGGATAACTGGCCAAATGTGCTCATTTTAATGACAGTTGAAATATTTCCAGCTGCTACAACTAAGTTTAATTACAGTTATGTAAAACATCAACAGCAAATATTGGCTTTGTTTTTTCATTCTCTCAGAATCAAAGAGTTTGGCCATCACAGATTCATCAGTTTGAACCAACTGCAAAAGATGAGAGACACTATACGATACCAGAACCACAACAGAAGGACTTTTTAACGACAGAAAGAATTCTTGTTCTGGTAATAATTAAAACATAAAATCTGACTGAAACAAGGTTATGCCCTCATGCAAGTTTTACCAGTCAATGCTTTGAGTTATAGATAGTTAAAGGTAGACAACAGGAGAGCTGATTTGGCTGTAGGGTCACTACAGACCCTCATTGCCTCACCTGCTGTGAGAGGGTCACCATGCTACTGTTTACTTGCTGTCCAATGCACCTTATGTGTAGGACGTCCTGATTGTTGTCCTGATATTTATGTATGCAGTGTTGTTGTGTGAACAGACACAAATTATAACACTTGTGTCCACTGATAAAACAACCGTCAAGTCTGTCAAAAGAAGGTGGAATTTGTACATAAAATAAGAAAAACAAAAACTTTCCTCCTGAGACTCTTGGGGGGAAAAAAAGTCCCTTGGGCACAGTCAACTAGAAAAACACTCCCAGAGCACATTGGACGTTAAAGAATGAAAATACTGAACAGACAAAGAAGATGCGAGGATGGATTCTTCCTTTGGATCTGTGCAAGTAAACCCGCCAACAAACTGTCAGCTCGCTCTGCAGTCAAACAGACAGAAGATGCACAGACACATTACCATTAACACACACACACACACACACACAACACTTCATTTCAGGGATTCTTAATTAGTGAGGAGTGTCTCCATCCTCTGGGTCCACATGCCAGTCACCCACGGTTGTGAAGAGTCTGTCCGCATTAGCATGACCCTCCTCCCTCCTCCCTCCTCACTGTCCACTCCAGTGCTCAACACACAAGCACTCAAGCATGGACACCCTGCTAATTATGGCTTAATGTGTGTATGTGTGTGTTCCTGCATGTCTACACACACACACACACACACACACACACACAATCAAAGGAATATTACTCGATGGCTGACACTAACAGTCTGCTAAGAATATAGAAAAAAATGCCATGTGCAAATGTTCTCAATTCATTACCATGGCTGATCTGTTCTTGACAGCAATTAAGGACAAAGGATTATAAAGTAAGAACGTGCTTAATATTGCTATTGTCTATTTAATTATGTACTTAGTTTCATTCATTTCAATTCAAATATATATATATATATATATATATATATATATATATATATATATTCAAACCTTTTGTTGGTCCTTTTGGTCTTTTGAATAAAAAAAAAAATTACATCCATTTTCCTCTATTTGGGTAAGCATTTGTTATTGCTTTAAAAATTATAGATATTTCTTTATTATGTGTTGACAGATTTATATTATAGAAAATTATTTGGACCTGATGTTTTTACTTTTTCATGTTAACTTGTTCATTTTATCTTTGTATTGTCATATTTAACTCAGTAAACTCACTAACTAATCAATAAACTAACCAACTGGTCAGATTAACTAGACATTTTCAATCATTTCATTTAAATGAAGTAGTACGTGAGGCTCAACATCAGCCACAAGTATGACTTACATTTTGAAATCAATTAAATTTATACCTCAGACTTTAAATGGTATTTTCAAAGTGTGGGAAATTTAAGTGAATCTCTCAGATCTGAGCTCAAAATATTTTTTAGAAAAGCATAATTAGTTACACATAGTAAACACAACTGATTACTGTAATCACCAACATAATACAGCCGAAATCTGGCAATTGGTGCTGAAAGGATGGTCATAAACTAATTGTCTTGTTTACCTCACATTGATTCTCCTTCAAAAGCATCATCTGGTCAAGACAGAATGAAAATACACTTCATGGGGAAAAATAGACCCCTTATTGTAATCATCAATAATTTCTATTTAATTACAAAAACATATACTATATATCAATAGAGGAAGTATTGGCTCAAAAAACACATTTGAACCACTTCCTTCTGAATTAATGAAACCAAAAAGTTCACTCACCAACATCACCCACTCACACACATTTATAAATCTACACACTCATCATATCGCTGTTGAAAGGCGCGTATAGGGGGAAAGTTACAAAATAGGTGTTGACATTCATATGTAAATACAAGCCAAGGCGAGCTTACGTCCACACGCTCCTTTGTTCGTCTCCAGTCAGATACACTCACCCAGAAACAATGACGGGGAGAGCAGGAGGGGGGGGTTTGGGGTATGTGACCAATGCCAACCCAGCCTCCTACCAAAGGGGGGTCACACCAGGAGGGTCAGAAGACAGTGAAGAGGGTGAAAGGTCAGCAGCACAAGAGTGTGTTGGTGTGTATGCAGTTTCTAACTATTGTTTCCCACCAGTGCGTGTGTGCGTCTTATTTCCCAGTGCTTACATCACTCAGTAAGAGATCCCATTAGTGCTCTGTTAACCAAAATGCCAATAAAATTACCAACAATCAAAACTAAATTAAATAGTTATGCCCTAACTTAACTCTTAAATTTGTATACTAAGGGAATTATACAATCAGGGAAATCCGAGGGGAAACTGCAAGAGGATTACAGATTTGTAACTAAATGCAACATACGATAGCTTTTCTGTCTAATTCAATAGATGTAAAGGCGGTTTTAAGTGAGTAGGAGTTTTCTCACATGGTGTAAATGGCCACGTTACCACACGATTATGAAAGTCATTTGCAGAGGCTCTAAACATCTCCGAGCAATTTAGAAAATACTCAAGGACACATGAGGTAATCGCTTCAGGGTGCCAACTGGCTTCAACATGACAGTTGCGATTAAAAAGATTTCCAGATACCGCAAGTCCACGCTCACACACAAAAAAATATACACTTCCTGCACATGTACACATTTAGATTCATGCAAATAAACACACATGTGCGCGTGACACATACATACACACAACTTCCAACTTCTCTCACATCACAGATCTGATCTGACCTCCCCTCCTCTGCACACACACACGCTGGAGCTGATTCCTCTCACACAGCCACTATGACCAGCATAAACAAGAATGACAAGTTGAGATTAATGAAGGGCCCAGCAGTGACAGACCAATTTAATTGTCAACCATGATGGCTGTTGAACTCCACCAGTGTATTTATACAAGGTTACCGTAGTGCCTTAAAATGTTGCTAATTGATCATGACCAATAAGTAATTAGAAAAACTGATAGTGTGTCCTTCCTCCACACGTGTCAAAGGCACACGCTGTCACAGGGGCACTGAGGAGGGGCGAGCGAGCCTGAGAATAATGAGCAAGAGGAAAGAGATTTGAGATAATGTGTGACGTTTTATTGCTGGAGTCATATCAGTGAAGAAGCTTTATACAGGCAGCAGCTAACACAGTGGTGGCAAATTTGTTCCTTTTTCATTTAGTTTCCAGTTGTTTTTATTCCTACTGGAAACAAGTGATGTGATTTTATATGTATTTAAAAGGCCCAAAGTCAAATTTCCTATCAGTGTCTGTGTTTGATTTGAAATTTGATTTAAGAATAAAAAAGTACCATGTGCAGCAGGCCTTACACAAAATGGTTGGCTAAAGTGGAAAGTTTTGAGGGCGTGGTCAGTCACATCGCTCCGCACCTTCCCGCATCTTTTAAACAGCCGTACTGATCACAGTGGCACATGACATGGTGTAGAGAGCTCACTAAATGGAGAGGCAAGTCCTGACCGGCTTCTCATAAGAAACTAATGTGGTTTTGCAGACGGTTGAGAGTGGCAACATGTGGCTTACAGCATTATTACACCATATACTGCTGCACGTGAAGGCTTAATAGTTTGTTTTCTAAGAGGGAAAACTAATCTTGTCAAGACATAAAATAATTTCCAAAGAACCCCAATATATTAAGAAGTTTTAAATACAACTGGCTAAAGTGGATCTGTAGTCAAAACTAAACTTTTACTAGATGAAGGATAACAAAAACAAATACATTATAAAGTC
This sequence comes from Scomberomorus guttatus, assembly GCA_038419695.1. Taxonomy (NCBI): domain Eukaryota; kingdom Metazoa; phylum Chordata; class Actinopteri; order Scombriformes; family Scombridae; genus Scomberomorus; species Scomberomorus guttatus. The sequence goes on from CM076458.1 coordinate 6,790,631, forward strand.
CAAGACATTGAGCTGGAGTTAGAGCTGCTGATGACCAACAACTTCACCCTGACTGACAGTGGATTAATGCAGCGTAATGCAGAGCCACCAGGATTCTCACTTATTTTATATTCAGAAATACTACAAACCTTTACTTCATAAAATCAAAATTTATAAAGTCAATGTCCTAATAAAGGTCACAAGAATAGGAAAATTTATATTTTAAGTTTTAAGTCAGGCAGACTGCAGGGAAGTTAAGACAAGAAAATGGCTGACTGGGTTTTAAATCTCATCTTATATACTGTTTCTTATATATTTCATACGCCGTTGGGAAGTAAAAGGATACATTAAGGATACAACTTACAGTTTTACACACTGACAGTCATAAATATAGTGTCCAATACCTCAACTTGAATATATATTAAACCCTGATTGCCCTGTATCCTTTTTGTCTTCACATATTCAACCGAGGTTCAGTCAGTCACTCCTAAAAAAAAAAAAAAAAAAAAAACTCCTTCGTCTACAGTCCTACCTCTCACTCGCTCTCCTTGCCAGCGCTGGTCCGGTCCCAGCACAGTTCCCTGGAGGTTTTACTGGGTTATTCTAACCACTGAGAGCTGACAGTGGCCTTGGCTCCCTGGCTTGACTTCACGTCCTCCGCTGGCAGCCCAAGGCCTGGCTCACTGGGAAGGAATGTGTGAGAGAAAGACAGTGTAAATAAATACTGTAGGGTCTAACAGACAGCACAACCAGAGGAGACCCCAGTGTTAGAAAAGGAATTTTAAAAAATTGATCTTGGCGCCTGGAGAGCAAGCTGGAAATGGTTTTAGCCACCTGTTTTATTTGTAAAATGGATATCGCGCACCATTTATACCAGATATAAATAAATTCACTCACACACACACACACCATCTAGCCATATCAGATCAATGGACAAATCTAAAATCAAATGTTAAATATACACCTGCACATGTGTGCATTACATTTGTAGAAAATAACATCAAACATATGCTGGGGCTCAGAGTCAGAGTATTCAGTTTAATTGATACTGTACACAGACACACGCTGCTATGTGAGTTGATTACAGGAACTATACTCAGGGACTAAATAAGGAGGTTCTTTGTGCATTTGTTTGTTTTTTGTTTTTTTTCATTTCCAAAACATCACAAGAACCGTGAAGGTTAGACAAATAAAACCGATAACAGGTTAAAAAAAGCCATGGCTTTGTTTGACATGTAATTTCCGCATGAAACAAGACAGCAAGCTGTTGTGTTGAGTGTGATGTTTGAATGTTGGAGAGGAGACGTACAGAGGTGAAAACGGAGACAGAAAAAAACAGACAAACACTGGTTTCCAAATGATCTGCTTGGTGTTTTTTCTGGTTGTTTTTCCACTTTATTGAACCAAATTCTCATGACTGAGAAAGTTGGCTACAAAACTGTGGACATAAGTGTCATTAATAATAAATAAATTCTAATCCCTAGACCAAATATTGATAATAACTAATAGTATTGAAAATAACTACTGTCTTCCTGCAGTCTGAATGAATGCTGTTAGTAGTACTGGTAGTACTAGTTGCAGCAGTCTCAACACTTTTGTTTGACCACTTAGTGACACCCAGTACTGCGTGCAAAGCAAAACAATTCAAGCCCACTGCAGCTAATCAGAGAAACGCTGACTCACTGCCAAAAAATACATCCAGTGTCACCAACCACACACTCAGTAACTGGCTAACATATAATGTCCACTAAGGAGACAAAAAATAGCAGCAGACAAAAACATTCGATCTGTGCGGAGCGAAAAAGAGCCTGTAACACTCCTTAAATTAATACATAATAATTAATACATAACACTAATATAAATGTCATATTTCCATCACGTTTTCTACATTGTTTTTCATTGTTTGAGGTTTTGACCGGCGCTCTTTTAATGACGTCATCTTGTTGCGCCCTCTTCTTCTATCTTGACGACCCAACTCCTAATATTGACATAACACGTGGATGGAAACGTGAATTAATTCAAGTTTTATTTAATCTGATGTCAACAAAACACATAACAGTCACTGTCAGGACCATTATACCCTTCATTGCATTAAACCCAGTTCAATCAGGATTAAAGTAGCAGTCAAATACTGCAAACTTTATTGCTGGTGAACTGCGTTATCTGCAGTCAGGGTGTTTCTGTTAAGTGGATTACTCATGTCAGCAGGGCTGCTCCATCACAGGACATCAGTGGTGTATGTATAAAAGCTTAAACTGAATGAGACTTAAATCAGGATATGGATACTTGAAGTGGACACGACCGGCTCACAGTTTTTAATGCCAGCCCCTTATACCCAAATTAGGTCATGAATGATGGAGTGGCCTGTGCATGGAGTTCAGTGGGATAAAATATGCTTCTCCTCCTGACTGTTTATGATATAAATGACAACTTTTAGTATAAATCATATATAAATCATACTCCACACGGAGCGTGATTTCTTGTGACACGCTTTAAATGTCTTTGCCAAATCACAGTGTTGTGTTTGGGTTTTACACATATCTTTGCTCAGTGAGTTTATATTAAGAAAAGAGAGAAGGTGTTACGACTGGGATGTGTGTAAGAGTAGATCACAGCAGAGGAGTAAAATTACCTATTGTAGCACCTTTTTTGGGGACGACAAAAGAAACAGGGTAACATGTGAGAGACCCAGACACTGAGACTTAGTGACTGCACTCACATCAAGCACATTTGGAGCAGTTGAGGCAGAAGTGAACAACGTGATTTGAGCCAAGCTGCACAGAGATGACTAAAGATGTATAATTGTTCTCTTCCAACTGAACTATGGAAAGCTTCAGAAAAAGGCTGACGTGGGTCTAACTATCTGATTGTCAGCAGTCCACTTAATACTTGGAAAGGCATATTTGGAATGTGAACTGATGCTTGCATCTCTTCATGCTTTCTGAAGTGGTGTAAAAGTCTTACAGAGATCACAGATAAGTCCATCACAGTATTTTTTGTGTTTGTTGCAGCTCTTGACACCAAAGAGCTTTATTCATTGACTTTTTATGTGACTTTTTTACTCTTACTTTTTTACTTTACTTTACGTAAAGCAAAGACACTATTTCTCCTTTTGAGTTATCAAAGTATCTGAACGAAAAAAGGCACTTTTACATCAGTTTATATCACTTTTGTTTGTTCTCCTACAACTATACAGAGCGAAGCAAAATAAAACTTTTCTACTACTCACACACACACACTCACTAAATGTGTGATCGCAGCCTTAGATGTTATAAATGCTGATTAATTAAAGTGGCAACACATTTCATTCTAAGCAGCTGATACGCATCACCTAAATGTATTCCTCTGAAAACATCTTTGCCAATGGGAGTAAGCTGTTGGCATTTAAACCTCTGTGACATTACTGATATCCCAGCAGCAAATGCGCAACGCTTACTTCATTTGCATGGATCACTAAAAACGTGTGCTCAAGTATTGCTCATGACCCCCCCCCCCGATTTTCCCAAGTTGTCTTGGGGCCTGCTGTTAGCGTAAAGGCTAATGATATCTGGGGGGCTGGGTGTGTGTACGCATGTTGGTAGGGGTGTGTGTTGAGGGGGTAAAAGGTGTTCACCCTATCACTTGCTGAGTTGATATGAACCTCTGCAGACACCTAGGCTGAGGAGGGAGGGTGTGACCTCACCCCTGACATAGGAGTTGGCACCTGTCACACACATTAACACACAAACACACAAATGTATAAATGAGTACTGCACAAGAGCACCATCCAAAACACTCACATTTACACACTTGCAGAAACACACAAACACATCCTCCCCAACCCTGTCTGCCACCTTCAGCTCTCCTGTTGGCAGCCGGCTGGCAAGCACAGTGGACAGTGTCAGATGAGAGGATATACACAGGCAATGTTTCAAGGTAAGGTGTGTAACAACAGAGGAAATCGGGGAGCTGATTAAAGTCTCGTCAGGTAAATAAAACATCAGGACATCCATTATGAGAGACCCAAGTAGTCCATGTCTTAGGTTTAAGTAGAGGAATGTACAGTTACAACAGCTACAAAGGAATCCTTTAGAGATGAATGCACACTGGAGGAAAGTCAAAGTAATGGGGAGGGATGCAAAATGACAAAAAAGATAAATTAACTATCATCAGACATCTGCAAGTCTTGATCATCCAAAGTAAACACTTTGGAAAATACTGGATTTTACAAGTCATTCATTAAGACCAGAGACATTAGTATCCGTCTATGGTTTGCACAACTGAACATGACTTTAACAGCAAAAAATGTCCATAGAGCATATCTAGACGCTAAGAAGTTGCCCACAATTACAGCTTTCATGGCATAGCCACATTTTGTGCTGAGGGCACATCTCGATGCATTTTTAAAAAGATAATCTGTTTCACATTGTTGCTCGTTGCTATTAGTGTTTCCCTTCGAATTGCCAATAAAAATTGGTTGTATCACCCGCTTCATGCAGCCGAAGAAAAGCAACAGAGACTGAGAGGTGAAAAGTGAAAAAGATAGATGAGCCAAAACCAATTCAGTCTCTGTAGCTCTCTTGATGATCCAAAATAAGCACTTGACCAAAGCTAACATCATAGACTGGAGCTATATTTATGGTGCAGATAAAATATTTATATAGTGAGTCATAAAGTCTGGTCCTGGAAAACAGCTGCAAGGGTATTAGACACTGCAAAATTTTGGCAATTAAAATACTTATTTTCACTAGCAGGACAGGGTTTACTATTAAGGTATACAGCATGAAAAAACAGCTTCATGCGACGTCCATGCTCATCATCTCTCCCACTGGTGTTATTTTTGTCATATTATGTTTTTAGGTCTTCATTTTTTAAAATATCTGTGTAGATTCTAGTCAGCAACAATTCCCCTTTAACATAACATTTGAGTTGGTTTATTTACATGTGTTTTTTTTAGTTTTTTTTTTTTTTTGGTGATCAATTATTTATCAAGGTGATACTGTCTGAAACACAAAATGCAGATTACAAACCAGCAGAGAGAAAAAGGGGTCAGGAAATGAGTGAGAGAATGAATGAGTATTCAGTGTCACACATATAGTCAACAGCAAATTTCACCTAAACAGAGTCAAAAGAATGATAAACTACCTATTTTTGTATATGCATAAAAATATGTGAGTGTATAGGTAGACAATCAAATGAATATGGCAATACTGTATTCTATGTTGTGGGCCACTTCCAATGAATATAACAACATTAAAAGTAACTCTTCTTCCTGGGAATATTTGGGGAGAGTCACATGGGGAGAGTGTCAGATATAATCACTGTTTTCATATTTAAAGGGGGTTGGGGGAGCACCTGGGCCTGCATGGGTTTTAAAGGAGAAATTCACCACTGTGAATATGATGATTTCTTAAAACTAGATCACCTATGTAATAGAAATGTGCAATTATTTTTGAAATTGGTGCCCTGTGACTAGAAAAAAAACTGAGAAAAAGGCTGTAGATTCCCCATACAGCTCTAAGGGGGAATCCTACAACAATCAAAATGCATTGTGCGTGTCTCGTCCAATGAGCTTCCAGCGAGATACTCACGGTGTGTTTACGACCAGCCGGTTAGCAAAGACAAAGTGAGCAGCATTATATATCTTTACTGAGGCTTATTTACAAAATGTTTTTCCTCATCGAGTCTGGATATATCTCTGATTTGTCTGATTACACAGCACTATATTCAGCGCCACATCTCTGCTCCGACATTATATTGTAAAGCTAGTTGTTTTCTTGTGTTAGATTCATGCACTTTTGGATGAATCACCGAGAAACTTAGCAGCTTAGCTTAGCTTAGCAGCGGCTGTAATATCGTTCCGGCCCGGTGGTCGCTTCCTCTTCCATACTCTGCTGAATCTGATTCAACAGCGTGATATTCAGCCTTGTATCATGAAGCTAGTTTTCTTCCAAATATACTAGTATTTTAAAGTATTTAGTAGTATGATATTTTAGTGGCTGCGTTTCCCTATTGCTGGCGTAACATGGTAGACGGGAGTGTTTTGGGAGACCCACATTTGACTGTCCTTGAAGGCACCACTACTGAAAATGAGGAAACATAGATTGTAGTCTAATGCAGATCTCCAAAGTCCGCCGGATGACGCGTTTTGCATCACCTGTTGGACTTTTGCTGGCAAATGAGCGGGGAGCTCTGGGTGCAGGCAACATGGAGGGAAGTTAAACATTATTCATTTGCATATACTACCCACATTGTAATGATACAATGCTGGCTTCCATGCAAGGTTTCCCTTTAAGTGCTGTCCAGAGTTTAAAATAGAAGAACAATGAGGAGCCTGGAAGAGAGTAGGACTCTTTCATCATTTGATATTTAAATCCCTCTACAGACACCTATGGATGTTTGAAAGGCATAGACCAAAACAAATAAAAACTGAGACTAACCAACCTGGGATTCCTGGTTGGAAACACCAAATAATCATTTCTTTAAAAGGTGTCTGCGTATGAGAAGAAAAGTTGACTCTGAGTTGCACAAATCTGACACCTTTTTCAGACTGGTTGAAAGAGAGAGAGCAAAAAAATCTAATTAAAAAACTGCACAACTGCCCTGCTTTAAAACTTGATCTTTAGTAAATAATGGATTGCAGCACTATCAAATACAGAGAGTTGGAATGACCTCGGTATCCCAGACTAAACATTGGCCTAGATGCAGGAATGAGTTATGTCTATTCCGGTCTATCGTTTCATGATTTTGAATGAAAAGCAGCTAATTAGAGATAAATAAATCATGGCGGGCTATCGGTGGCTGTAGGGCCGGTGTTTGGTGTCAGTTGGTAGATCCAAGACACTGCAAGGTCCAGATTAAAGTTAATAATGGATTAAATTTAGAAAAGTACTGGTTCAAGTGCTCGTAGTACACACAGTAGACATCCAGCTGCATTGCTAACAACACGTCTGGGCTTTGTTAATGCCCGCTAGCATGACAACATTACATATCTCTTCCTGCTGTTTGTTAGTTTGTTGATATACTTTATGCACGCTTCAAGGCCAAATGTATGTGGACACAGTGTCCACTTACTTATGTCTCCTTTCTGTTTTTCATGGTTTGGGCCAGGCCTCTTACTTCCATTTAAGGGAAATGTTAAAGCTACAGCATACAGTGATATTTCAGACAACAGTGTTTACAACTTTGAGGCAGCAGTTTAGTCCGTTTCCTGTTTCAACATGACATTGCACCGGTGCACAAAGGGGGGGGGTCCATAAAGTAATGGTTTTGAGTTTGATGTGGAAGAACTTGACTGGCCTACGCAGACCTCAATTCAACACTTGTGGGATGCACTGTAACGCTGAATGTGAGCCAGGCCTTATCACCCAACACCAGTGGCTGACCTCACTAATGCTCATGTGGCTAAACAAGAGCAAATCCCTGCAGCCAGGCTCCACAATCTTGTGTCCATATGCATTCGGCCTTGTAGTGTATTCAGACATACAGTGTAAGGCTGGCACAGGTAACATTAACGTTATTGTGGCAAGCTTCTAAAGTCTGCGTTAAAAGCATCTTTGAAGGGCTTCTTTGAAATGTATCCCTAGATTTCAGCACATAGTCACAGACATAGACTGATATGAAAATGAGACAAAATACCACCAAGATCCAGAGGGGCGTTATGGAAATGGGGGAAGAATCAGGTCATGTTTGACATTATGCACAATACGTGCAGACGGACGGACGACAAAAAAAGAGCATTAATGCAACTATTAACAGGCTCTTTCCCCAGTCTTATTCATTAAACATACAAAGTTCTCACAGTCGCAGTAAATCCCCCCCTTGAGATGAAATTCTAATGTGATATTAAGAGAACTGGGACAATGGCAGCTTATTAGCATGAAGCCAAGGCAGGCAGGCGGCCATGTCCTTCATATGTAAACACGAACAGAACACGTTACGAGATGCAAACTCTGACTTTGTCTCACAGCGTGCACCGAGAGTACAGCTCTCAAGAGTGCAGCAATTCTTTGGATCTGTATTCACACAGCTTCTAAGTTTGTTTGTACGAGCGGAGGCTGAAATTGCAGCTTTAGTCTTGAGTTAGGATCGGCTCTCAAGAAGCACTCACGCTACATTAACCAGAGACGAGGCGAGGGCATCCAGCTGGTTACACAGTTCACCTCACCTGACATTGAATGTGCATAAATGTAAATTATATAGAGCTTATTTTTGTTTTTATGAAGGTATGAAACTATTCAACCGGGCCTTACTGTGGCATGGTAGTTACTGTATATTTTTCAAATATTTCTTATTTACGTCTAGTATAAATTACTGCGTGTGGATATGAACTTACACAAAGCAGCGTCAGCCACCGCAATCATTTCCCAACCTCTCGTCACTTTTGGAGTGAAAAGTTTATCACCTTGGAAACACATCCACAAGCAACACGTCTCATTCCTCGCCATCTCCCAACTCTACAAAAAAAAAAAAAGCTAATTAGATAAAAACAAACACATGCTGTTTGAGAATTTGGAGTAGCATACAAATCTCACAAAGTATCACCATTGTAAAGCCCTATCAGTGCAGGTTTAACTTAATTTACTAAACATCTGTTGTTATCATGTTTCATGAGAAGTGCAAAGAGACGCTGGCCAAAGTATATAACATTTATAAAACTTAAAGCTGCATTCATCAATATTTTTATATCAACAATAGATCATATGATTAAGTGTAATGTGAAAAGTGTCACTCGTAGTGAGAAACCCACAGAGAATTATTACCCGACTCTGCAGCTCCCCACAACTCCATGGGGCATTTTAGAATCTTTTAGCTCATTGTTTTGATTTTTCCAGCCTGAAACTTTACTGTGTTTGTTTTCATTCTCACCACTCGTGTCAATCTCATTTCCAGACGCAGCAAGAGCCAAATATTCCCCCCAGGAGTCGGTGGAGACTAAAAGCGGAGCTAAAAAGAGTGTGAATTTCTGACTTACATTTATCAGGTGGCCAGAAACATGACTCCACCTGAATAACGTTTCTCTGTGTCAATGTTGTGTGACCAAAAACAAGCAGGTTTGAATTTAAATATGAATAATATGTATTTTCACACAATTTTTTGTTTTGCTGTCAGAATTATTGTGACACTGTATATATACACACACACACACTATTTTTTTTAGCATAGGAGCGCTTGGCTTCAGCCTCAACCTGCAGTCTAAGTTGTCAGGCAGACCAAATTGTGTTTTTTGGTTTCCTGTTTAGGTTGAACTCGAATTAATTTATTTCTGCCTCTGACAAATATTTGCACAAATACAATTTCCATCTGTAATTTGGTCTCATCCAAACCTGTTTTGGATCCTTGTTTGCCAACTGCTCTGCCATTCCTGCTCTCTCATGATGGATGACTTCCTGAAATCCAAACTACTGCCTCTTAAGTCCATTGATAGTGTTCTGTGTCCTCCCCATTGCTATACATCTGTTTTACCCACCTCATGTTGTGTTTACTGACTTCCCTGACACAGTGTTAAAGGGAAACTTCAGTATTTTTCAACCTGGACCATATTTTCCCATCTTTTTGTGTCTAAGTGACTAATGGGGACAACAATTTTTGAAATTGGTCCAGTATTGAGCGAGAGCACTTCAGCCGGCAGCTGCTAAACAGGCTTCAATGTAATCCGATGGGGAAATAGCACCCCGTCAATGTACGTCCACTAAAAGTGTTTGTTTTTGTCACTGAGAGGCTCATATTCAAACTCATATGTGTCTGACAACATTATGGAAAGGACCATACAGAGAAATAAAATGTTTTTCTTTACCTTTTGGCTGATCCTGTCTGTTTGTTATTGTGTCTCACCAAGTCTCACTCAAGGAGAAATCTCGTTCTGAAATCTCACGAGAGTTGAGTTGTTGTCGAAATCAGCTAAATATTCAGCCGCGACTTTGAAAATCTTTTAGATAACACTAAGCTACGCTTTCTGTAGTCCAACACAACAATCTCCTCTCTGCACTCCTCTCTCCAACTCTGTCATGGCTGAATATTTAGCTGATTTTCACAACAACTCAACAAGCTACTAGTCACTTAGACACAAAAAGATGGGAAAATAGGGTCCAGGTTGAAAAATACCAAAGTTTCCCTTTAAGACGGCAGTTTCAAAGACAAACAGCAGTCAGACCATGTGACAGTAACACTACATATCTAATTGCACTTTAATTGCATTTTTTTTTTTGGTGGTGCACTAGTTTTTCTCAGCAGGATAGCCCAACCTCACCTCTCCAAGCTAAACGAAACCCAGACCCAGATACAGAGATTAGGACCAGACATCATATTCTCTCCTGGTCTACCGGTCTACTTGGTACAAGCCTGGTAGTGGAATCAATGACCGTCTCCAAGTGTGATACTGACAGCCAAATGTCAGCCTGCTGTACTGCAAACCCTTCTTCCACTGCTTAATTTATTACATTTAAATTAAATCCGGTGAAATTCAATATTTTAATTGAATGTTTAGAGCCTGAGTGTTCAGTGATAAATTTCCATTGGCGCCCTGCGCTCCACTATCATGTTTCTCGGCCTAATTACATTTGCATAAATGATGTTCGTCATTATTATCACGGGTTGGGTAGGCACTGCGAGGGGTGAAAGAAAGAGCTGTGCAGTGTGAAGGTGCAAGGACATGCTGAAAGGACGATGGCATTAATGATGTTTTTTTTTGTGGTGACCCACAAAAGTGATGAGGATACACGTGTCTCCAGTGTGCAGAGAGTGAGAGTAGGTTTTCATCCAAATTAGGTTTCCAAGAAGCGAGCATTGGCAATATCAAGTCTCGGCTCCTTGACAACACTGACGTGAATGACTAAACGGCAACAGTTCACCTCAGACAGAAAAGTCTGTTGAGGCAAACTATCAATCTGTGACCAATTGTCTGAGATCAATGAAAAATAAATGTATCTCATCTTGATAATGTCAGGCAAACCTAATGTAAAGACAGTACAGTTTATTATGTGTTGACCTTTACCTATTGTTCATTTATCATACTTACCGACAGGAGAGCTCAAGGGAGGCTACACATTATTACTTGAAGGGTAATGCACAAAGTTGTAAGATACTGGATCTATACTGTCAAAGGCTTGCTCATAGTGCTGAATTAACTCAGAATTACTTCACATCTCTGCAGCTAAACCGTACAGAGACTTTTTTTTGCCCAGTAAACCCACTGTACACTACCTGTCCAGCACCAAATGGCAGAGAGACAAATCAGCCGAGAAGCTAGTGGTAGTGGTGCAGCTAAAGGGCCGGATATTTCCCTCAGGAGTTGGTGGAGAGCAAAACAGACCTAAATTGCGAATAAATATTTCACTTACATTTGTCAGGTGGGCAGAAACACGCCTCCAAATGATTGGTAATGTTGCTCCATGTCTGCTTGATGTGTAAATAGGCAACTGTTTGCTTTAGTGGCCTCAGGATAAGGATGTTTAAAGATTAGTTCAGGCCTTGTCTTGGCCTTTTTTGAATCACTGTGTGCAGCAACTGAACAAAAAACCAGCAGCAAGCAACAACTCACACAACCACCCTTTATATACTCTACCAGCACATGATTGAAGTGGGCTAAACCACCAGTGGGGGGGTTGGGGGTGGGGGGGTCCATATATACATACACATATAAACAAAAAATTTAAATAGAGACTTCGAAATACAAATTACCAAGAAATTACAAAAGCAGACACTCCTGTAACCTGTAACCACCAGCTTCTAAAAACACCTTTTTAATCAAAAACCGACATAATCTGACCTCCCTATCCTCAAACATGGTAGAACCAGGAAGTATAAACTCCCCAGCAGACTTTTCAATCAAACTGACTTCCCTTGACTTCCATGAACTGCAGGCAGATGAATCCTCCTATGTTGCTCAAAGACAAACATTAATACACACTTAGAAGCAAATAAAACAAAGAAGAACTTCCAGCACACCTTAGCTAAAAAACTTTACTTTTTAAAGCTGCTGATATGCTCTCTCTGTCTCTGTCACCTTGTTTTAATGATTTCTATGTCCCCTAATGGCCAAAAACATTGTATTAGCACATCTTTAAATAAAGTGCTGACAAAGTACAGTAAAGCTAGAAAAACAATGAAGGTACAAATTGGGAAATCATGTTGGCTATCTACAAAAATGTAGGCATATTTTCTTTCTAGGAAAGAGTCTGTTTTAACTACAGTATGCAACAGATACCCAACATCAAGATGGGGCCTGAAAATTACCACAGCAGCCCACACTGGATCTTTGACAGACTTATAACTGATGGCAGTGGGTAAGGTGATCCCTGGTAACAGTAACACCACTTGTGGTCATATGTACACAGTGCTTCAGAGCTCTCAAGTGTGTGTCAACCACTGATGCAGGCAGGGTGTGGGAACAATATGTTCCTAAGGAGCAGAGTGGGATGGGAAGAGATGAGCAAGGAGATGAGAGACATGGGTGTTGGCCAGGGCGGCAGCCATTCCAACTTTTAAACAGACTGAGGTTACTTGAGGTTTTAAACATGGTTGTCCACAGCAGGCCTGAAGTAGGGCTCAGGCTGACTCATTTGTATTCTACTGTGATCGACCCTGTTTCGTTCCATCCCACTCCTTCTCGTCTCTGCTCAACTCCTGCTAATCTCATCTCCTGAAGTTTGTGTAAATCTCTTAAATGATGTTATCCATAAACAAAACATTTTCCCAGATGAACTGATTCCATAAAGGAATTACATATTACATTAAGTGGTTTTAGTCAGGTTATGGTGAATGAGTCTCACAAGGAGCAGGAGAGCACAAATGACAGAACTCGCAAAGCAAAAAATATATATTTTTCCCAGGAGATGGTAGATCAAACTCAACCATGTCTTGCACTTCATTAAGATCAGGGAAAGTTGGTTGATTAAATGTTAAAAAAGTCACAAGTGACTTGAAACATGAGACAGGATGTGTTTATGTTATCAACATTCAATTGAACCCACAATCTTTCCCTAACCATAACCAAAGTGCTTTTATTTCCTGAACCTAACCACATGGGACTTAGGATGCAAATCCTCATCTCCAGTGTCCAAGTCCTGCGCTTTGTATGCAAAGTCCTGCCCTTTGACATCATGCGGTAGAAGAAAATACCGCTTCCTACACTGGAAAAAATATCATACATAATCCAGGCAGCAATTTGTTTATTCTCAACACGTAATTGGCAAAACAAATGTCATTTCTAGGAGACAGAGTTGTCCATGAATACTGGACGTACATTGTCAGATGGTGCGAGAGACAACTCCAATGCAAACAAACCTGTATCTGGTGAATGTGTAAATAGGTGACTGTTTGCTAACACATTAGCCTTTAGCATTTCATTTGACAGTATATCAAAGCTTTGTTGGCTTAGTTTAGTGTCTCTTTGCATGCAAGATCAGGGCTAAAATGGAGAAGTGTCTTGGCAGCCATCATAGTGGTTAGATGATTTGTGATGCAACTGTGAGGCCTCTGCATGAATACTGTAATTTCCAGTCATGCTTTATTGTAATACAGTAAAATGAAAAGATGATATTTTTTGTGTCCAGTTTGGGACAATACTTTAAGTGGCACAAATGGGTGAATTCAGTTTTGTAAGCGATATTTTATGTGAGATATGATCTGCAATGTATCCCGTTCCCGGCACACTAATGGAGTAGAGTTCTGAGTTTTAAAGGGACAGATTTTTCAGGATGACATCAGCACAGGCTCTTGTTTGTCTAAAGTCCGCTGCCTCTTGATTAAAAGCCTGCTCAGATTTTCACCCGGGCGACTTCTCAAGAGGAGTAGCCTGGCTTTGGCGACCAGATCCTATTAAGAACTGCCTTGTAAGAGGTTTTCTCCTCTTCGCTGCGGAAATAACTGCCGTAATGTCTCCCCTTCTTCACCACTTTGGAATGCTCTTCTCTACCTCCCCCCAGCCCCTCTCAGTTTCCGTCTCTTTCTTTCTCTTTGCTCTCATGCTGAGAAAAGTAAGTGAGAAAAATTATTAAATCATATTTTGTGGGGGTGGGGGCTGGGCAGGACAGACGGGGGCTCTTAAAACAACACTAGGTACATCGTCAAAAAGCAATTTTGGCGCTTAGGTTACAGCCACTGACGGGCCGTTACACAGCGCCCCATGGTGTGGGGCTGGTGGTTAAAATATGAGTGAGGCTGAGAGGACCTCCTTATAGTGATTGAGGAGGATTCCCCACTGTTCAAGGCAAGCTGGAGGTTAGAACTCAGAAAGATTCACAGTACACCGCTCTGCTGGACAGGATAAACCTGTCACCCAGATTCCCCTGAAAAACAATGCCAGTGATATTATGTGCTTGGATTAAAACTGACTATCTTCTATTAAGCACAATAGATCAAAGTACATTTAAATACTCAGGAGGCAACAAATGTGCTAGCAAATTCAGGTCAACTTTGATTTGATTGACTCCAAACACATTTCCAGATGGAGAACCTCTCTTCTAGTTTAAGGGAAGCCAGGCGTTCTCATTCCCTAACAAGAGCGGGGGAAACCGATAGCATAATTTGTCCGCTTAGGGAAGCTCCTGTCGCCACTAAACCTTTGTTGGAATTAAAGCCCATAGAGGGTGGGGATGCCCAGGGGACCATGATGTTGTCTGAAAAGTCGGGAGTAGGGTTACTAGAAAATCCTATCCCTTGAGTCCGACCCCCACCATGACCCCTTCCCACCCCCGGGATGGTCCAATGTAGGTCCATACAGGTAAGGAATGAACACAGCGCTTCATGACAGCGAGGCGGTAAGTGATGCCATCGTCAAAAGGGCCGACCAGCAGAGTATCAGGAGGTTAAGTGTCCTGCAAAAAGGTCCTATTCTTCCAATTCTATCTAAACTGCCATCCCACCACTTAATAGATTTGCAACCATTCTTCAGACTCCTTTCCTCTATAGATACACCACACACACAGCACCCATACCACCTTCTCAAAGTCTCTCAGATGCTGCTTTGACATGACCCCTTAATTGATTGGATTGTGTTTTTTTTCTTGCTTTTTGTTTTCTTTTTCATCACTGCCGACTTCAAAGTGAGGGCCTGTAGCAGACGGTTACAGTGAAAGGCTGTCACCGGCCGACTTCAAACGCTGCCATATAATGCCACATTGTCATAACTAGCTACCTGGGCCCCCCGTTATGATGTGAAGATGATACGCCCCCCCCACTGACCTCAAAGTGCCCTATTATAACAAGCATTCCTTTTTTGTTCTCCAGCCTTTCGATGCAGGTTGAATTCTTGTTTGAATTAGCTGAAAATCTATGTACTGCAGATACTGCACTGTATGTTTTACAACAGCTGCGTATGCATAAGCCTATGTAGTAGGACCTAATCAGTCCTTGGACATGTATCACATACATATTTGCTTTTTTATATTGTTTAATTTCATTTTGTTTCACTTTATGCGAAGAATGAAAAACAAATAACCGCAATCGCTTACGCTTTGGATGACGAAACTTATTTTGAGTTTTTGATCAGATATATTTATCAAGCTGACACAATTAACGGTCAATTGGGAGTTTTCAGGGTCAGTGTTTTGAATGTTCTGATTAATTATATATGTATGTGCCAGATTGGGTACGTATGAATGAATGATTTCAGGAAGGACTGAAACTGCTGTGTTGTATTTCATCAACACATTTTATTTAATCTTGGGCCAAACTTTCAACAGACTTTTCTGGTTTATTGTAGCTTGCTTTGATACTCGGCAGATGGGGTTCACTGCCTTTTAAGTAAGTGAAATAATACTTAATTAACTTTTCTGTTACTGTGGTTGAATAATGGCGATGCAGTAATCTCAGAACTTCGAATAGGCGCTTGAAATGTGTATAAATATTGTGAGGATGCATAAAATGAGTCTTTGAATCTCTTTTTTCAACAGTAAGAATTATTTACGACTGTCTATCTGATCATGGCATTTCGCAGGTCATTCAGTTTCACCAGGAAGTCACTCAGGTCACAATGAAGATGCACATGTGAACACTTCTCACAACTACTCCCTCCATATTTGTCACCATCTCTGCCTTTCTCCTCTGCCACTCTCTATCTCCTTCCGCCTCAACACAACTTTCCCCTGTCACGGCATATTAAAAGTGGTTTACATGTGCATGTCCAATGCGATGAATATGGATGTGACCTCTTTCTTTGGCGCCTGGCCGCCCGCCTGCCCTCTCGCTGGCACCCCCCCACACTCCCCCCAGGCACAAGACACCACTTCTCAATGAGCACAGCGTGCATAGGAGACAGAGCTTCACCCCCGCCGAAAACACACACATACGTTCACACACACACACACACACCAAGGAATTATACTCATAATCACAAGCACGGTTCACATGCACGCATATATATACATACATGCATGCACACACATTCATAGAAACACACACCAGACTCTCTCATGCTCTCACTTTTTCTCTGCCGCCTCTCTCCGCTGACCTTTCACAATGTGTTTTACATAAAAATAAAAGAAGGGGGTAGTAAAAGCCTGAAGACTGAGGTGAAGGAGGATGCTGATTTATAATTCATGTTTGTGACACCTCTAATGAAAAAGTGGCCTCTGGTCCACGTATGTCGTTTTGTGGGAGTTCAGAGCTTATAGGCATGTACATACAGTGTGTACATGTGTATGTGAGCAGGTATCAGTGCATATGTTAGTCCGTGAAACAGAGGATATCTGTGTGTTTGTGCATTTTTGTTGTGTCTCTTTAAAATGAAACAATGCTGCTGTTTCACAATGTTAGTACGATTTGAAAATGAAAACTGACAATATTTAAATGTAAAATATAATTATTTTTTTGCATGGGGATTCAAGGATCTAAAAATAGATTCAAATGTTGAAAAAAACATTAACTTACACTGTTCACTGAATTTTCTTTTTTTGTTGTTCATTTTAAATATATTTAAATTTTAACATTAATGTCTTTATCTAATTTCCAGTTTTATCATTTCACTTTTTTTTTTACATTTTAACATGATTTATATCTTGTATGCATTGGTCTACTGTTGTTTTACTGTTTATATTTCCGCTACCTTACAGATTGGTTGTCAGTCACATTTGAACGACACTAACCTGTAAAAAAGTCAGCATATAAGTAAAGCCGTATCGACTGATTGATCTTCTCATTTCTTGACGCCACAGCTTGCATTTGCATTATCCACCGACTTCAAGCAAGCAAATAAATACATTCTTACAACAAAGCGATAAACAAAATTCTTCTCATTTTACTTCACTTTGTAAAAAAAAAGATCTGTACATTTGTGACAATAGGCTGTTTAAAAAGTTACCTCTTTCGTATTTGAACCACACAACAGAGAACAATCTTTGCATGTGTTTTTATCAAAGCCCTGATTTGGTCACTTTAATTGGTGTTCGGTTATCTTGTTAAGACTAATTAGACAATAGCGAAGGTGATGCTGGGTTTGGCAATTAGCGCGCAGGAGACAAGCTCAGGCTAATCATCTCAGGCTCCTCGGTGGCACGTAAGATGTGATGCTGGCACATAGTAGCACACCCACCATACTGAGGGGGGAAGGGGGGTTAAACATTTGTTTTATGATCAGAGACAAACCTTGTAGGTAAGGGGTGTATATATTTAGAAGTGAATGAGTATAAGTGCTGGTCTTGCTCCTCTGTACTGTAGCTTAGAATATAATTAAGAAGCTATTATCTCTCTTCTTTCTTACTTTCACTCGCATGAAAGACCTGCACGCACACAATCACATGAACACACACAGATACCAGAGCAGTCAAGGAGAGCCTGTTTGGGAAATGAACAACTATAATCTGTTTCTTCTGTGGCACACAAAAAGAAGGAGACATTACAGTCGCACACAGTCTCTCTAACAAACCTAAAATGTGGAGGTGAAAGGTTTACCGAAGTGACAAAAATATACAACAAAGCCAGGTGAGGAACATTTCTGAAAAGAATAAGAAGAAACAGACATATTTATTTGAGCTTAATTGTGATTGTGTCAGTCTGGCTTTATTGCAGGTTAAACTGTGCACATGTTGTAAAATACTATTTAAAATAGAAACACGCAAAACACAGTAGCATTTTTTTAGGTCTTTCTTTTTTTAAGGCCTGTTGATTTAACAAGTATTTAACAAGCATTTTCAAGTGGTGAAGTTGAAAAAATACAAACCACTTTAATAAATTATATTTATTAACAGTTGCTTTTCAACAGTACATACATTAAAGTTTTGTCAATGGTACTTTCCCAGATGAAATATCCCCATTTCCAAAACGCAAATTTCCTAAAAGCTGAATGAGTAGGATGTGGAGTGGGGAGGAGGAGGAGGGAAATTACACATTGTAGCTATTAATGTCCTTGAACTCTGGTCTTTCCCAAGCCCGGCGAACAATATACCCTCTATGTGGGTTCGTGACACGGCGAGGACAAAGTGAGGACGCTCCGAGTGCTGTGGCACCACTAGACCAACACAGTGGCATTGGCAAGCGTCTGGGGTTGAGTCATGAGTCAAGCACGTCTTGCCAATCTATGAATGTGTGTATACATAGCAGAGCGGGTGTACTTCTGTAAGATTACTCATGTGAGGATGGGGAGGAGGGGGCGGGGGGGGATTTGGGGCAGGATGTGGTTCAAATGGACAAGGGCAAATAAGGCCCTATCTACAATTTAATCCTCTCTCTCAGACACAAATGCATATATACACTTTATATACAGTAGCTATGTATGCATAAATAGACACCTTCCTGTATCTGATAAGGTTGCAGGAGAATAACAATGAAATCAGATAGATTGATGCAGAAAATGCGCACACATGGATGCATAGATGGTATATGTACAGAATCGCAGATGCTCACATGCTCACACGTGCATAGATAGATGGATGCATGTACACACACACAACCATCTATATCGACTATCATTTGTCAAATGCTGGTTTCCCTCCCTGGCATCGTTTCTGAGTTATGAAAAGAGTGGGGAAAGTTCAAAACCCAAATTCCTTTGGCCATGATTTGTTTTCTTTCCCATTGATCACCAAGCAGCTGCTGACTGATTCTCAGCATAGCCAACATAGCCACAATGTTTTCTTAGCATTTCAGACATGCAGACAGACAGGGTGAGAAAGGAGAGGAGGTGAGAAGTGGGAAGGAGAAGGCAAAATGGAAGGCAAAGGGCAGGGAAAGAGTGTGTGGGAGGGGGAGAGTTTCTCTCCGTAGTTTGCTATTCAAAAAATATGGGGGCAGCTGAAGCTTGATAGTTTTGGGGGGAGATATTTGACCAAAAGGTCATGAATCCCTGAACCAAATTAGAAAATCTGGGCAACGAAAATTAATGTGAGGTTTTGCAATGGCATCAAAAATCCCTGAGCAGCCAACAATTATTCAAAAACAAATGACAAAGTAGGTCATTCTGCAGTGTGTTTAAACTAAAAATGACTCAGATATGTTTGTCTGACCTTATTGCTCTATGATTAAGGTCTAGTAA
This sequence comes from Scomberomorus guttatus, assembly GCA_038419695.1. Taxonomy (NCBI): domain Eukaryota; kingdom Metazoa; phylum Chordata; class Actinopteri; order Scombriformes; family Scombridae; genus Scomberomorus; species Scomberomorus guttatus. The sequence continues at coordinate 6,810,057 of CM076458.1, forward strand.
AGTTAAAGCAACTAAAACTACTCGGTTAAGGTTAGGAAATTATCACCTTTATGGTTGAGAGAAACTAATAATGACTGTTGGTAGGAAAAGGGATGCAAACCATGCAATTTTTTTTTGTACACCCAACCATCCACACTCACCTCCTTGCTAAGAGGGTTTTTGGCAGTACAACAGTGCCACACTACTTCCGCCTTTACTCAGAGACACTGCATGACTGCAAGAGGTCGCTTGTCGGGAAAATATGAGTGTTTGAAGATGAAAATAGTTGCTGAGAACAGACTCATTACAGAACTGGAGAACTGGCGTGTGTGTAAATAGTGACTAAATGTATCTATAACAGTTTAGCTTTACTAGAAGATGTAACTGAAAAGGTATTTTATCAGGTCAATACTGTAAGTAAAAAGGTTTCTGACAACTTTAGGGTGATTCAGTGATATCAGAAGCCGCCATGTCTCGTCTCTTGTCCTCAGGTCCTCTTCTGTTCCTAAAACTGCTGTCTGGCTAACTAGCCAGGAGGCTAATTTATCAAAGCATCCATTGTTGATGTTAGCATGAGACTGCTTGATACTGTAGTGCTAATAATTGGCTCCACTCGATCTGTTAGCTTCTGTGCTATAACAAGACAGTGATGGATAGCTGTCAGCTAACAAGCTAAAATGATCTAAACTCAAAATCAATCAGACATATCGAGGGGAAATGAGTTGTTCCCCTACAACAACAGCGCAGAAATCAACCACATCTTTTTAGATCTTTTAGAAACACACAACCACAACAGCATAAGACATATATAAGGCCTTGTGTTGAAACTGCTGAAAATAAATAAATATTCAGTGAATGATATGGAATAAATACAGAATTTCCTGCATTTCTTCCTTTAGTCATTTCCGTCACCTATTCATCCTCCGTTCCCTCGGCACCAAAGCCACCGTCCTCCTTGCTCCATCTCTCCATCCCCTCTTTAATAAACGAGCGCTGGTGGTAATTGCCCAGTCTGGGACAACGTCATTACTCATTCAGATGTCCAATAACGCTGCAGCACCCCCAGCACACACATGCAAGCCCCCCCCCCACACACACATACACAGGATGGAGGATCAGTCTGCACATGCAGATCCATATCATTGATCTCTCTCCCAACCTCCCCTCTCCCTCCCATACTCCATTTTTCATATTCAATGAGTGACTAGTAGATTTGACTGCTCGATACAGATATGTCTCAATTAAGAGCAGGCCACGGTCTGTATTGACATGTATGTGGACTGGCTTCACAGCCGAGCACCACTGAGGGCAACCAAAAAGTACAACCTGACAGAAAGAAGTTTAGAATGAACTAGAAAGGCTGTTTTTTTGTTTTTTTTAATAAAATGTATGAACTTGTACAGTAAATTATGCCCAAATCTTCAAAAGGAATGTCTGGTAAAGATTTGAAGTCATTTATTTCTGTTTTTAAAAGAAATCATAGCATGCAATTCATCATTTAATAACTCAAAAACTGTCACTTTTGAAATGGTATGCACCTGATGGAGCAAAATTTGCAGTAGTTTTGGGAAAGAACCTTAAGAAAGTATATATTAATGCTGCATGCCACTTCTTCTCTTCACCCTCAACCTCAACTCCTCTCCTTCTGATTGCATGTTCATGTGAAGATGTAGTGGCGTCCTAACTCAAAATTTCCTTCTATATAGTGACTGCTTAGCAGCCCTCCTCTTCCTCCAAGGACGGCAATATAATGCATTTACTACATTTCCTTGATCAAAATCAACATATATGAGAGAAAAGAAATTGGCTCATACACCAACACCCTGACAAAATTCAATACGTGTCCAAATTGAATTGGACTTGGGGATTTGTATTCAAACATAGTAATTTAATGCTATTTCTCCAGAGGCTACTTTAGAGACACTCTTGAGGGAAAAGTCCTAGATTGGCAGCCTCATACGCACCCAGGGGTGAGGAGTTCAAGGGTCAAAGCCACAACTTCCAGACAAAAATAGACTAAGCTAAACTTGAATCTGGAATCTGGAGGGGGCACAGCTACAAGTGTGTCCCAATGCAGCCCACTGGATCCAAGAAGCTGATGAGATGAGGTTTCCTCAATCTCTGCTGTCAAACTCGCCACAGCACCTGAGGGAAAACAGAGCAGCCTGGGAAAAGAGAAAGTGGGCCAGTGATTGTATTTTCAGTGGAAGGGTACACTATATAGTGACTGAGAATGGAATACTGTTCAGTGTGTGTGTGTGTGTAAGTTTGTTTTTAAGACATTCTTTGGAAATCCTTGTTTTAAAATGACTTTTACTCTATTTCAGACCAATAAAACCAGCGTAATTTTAATCTATGTATCTATTAATTATCAAAACTGAAGCTCCTGTTGCTACAGGCTTTTATTTTTCTTTGAAAACAGCTCACAAAGACATACTGCTGTCTTGACTCTACATTTATCGACTTTATATATTTAGTATTCCATAAATGTCCGCCTCTTGATTTAAAAATTGAATTGACTAAATAATTAAAAAATCGTATTACCTTTGAGTGAAGTCATTAAAATATTGTGTCATATCACCTTTGACATGTGTTAAGTGCATTATAGAGCAACACAAACAGAGAGAGAACAAATGCTAATACATTATATAAATCATGTACTTTTGTGCATTTATATCTAATACTCTCAGTTTTGCTTCAACTTACTTGGACACAGAAATCAGACCAGATTGGAGAGGAACAAACAAAAGAAGAGTCCGTCTTCACCCAAACCCTCAAGCCACACATAAAGGGACCACTGGTTGAGTAAAATGTAGGAATGTGCCATCTTTTATGGGGGAATGGAGAGAGTAAAAGCACTCTGCTTCATAAAAAGCATGTATATACACATATTGGATAACTGTACATCTCGCTGCTGTAACTCATAAATCTCTGAGCTGGGACTGTAAAAAGGCCAAGATGAAAGACCTGATTGGCTTATTTTGACTGATCGTCGGTGGAAGAGTTATTTTTGCCTGTGGACAGACTTTTTTTGGCAAGTCACTGGGGAATTCACTGTCAGCCGAGTGTTAATATTAACTGTCCATAACAAAAGAGTGTTAGTCTGAGGAGAAAGGTGGTGTAGCTTGACACTGCGCAGACACACCTGTATGATATCACAGCTGAGGGAGAGTACAGTGTGTATGGCTATAGGTTATACGGTAAAATGTGTGCTATGTCTTTCATTTAGACTATATAGACTGTGCAGGAGTTTTAGTTCATTTACACAAGGGGTGCCCACACTTTTTTGGCTTGCGAGCTACTTTTAAAATGACCAGTTCAACATGATCTACCAACTAAAAAAAAATAAATCCCATGGCTGAAAATACATAAAAAATATACCTTACATTACTGAATGGACCCTCCACAGCACAATACATTTCAATAGATTTAGGGTCCCTACCTTATTCTGATGACTTGCACTTCAGCAAGGGTTGCATAATCCGGACAGTAGCTGCTGGTAGCTAGTCTCAAGCAGGCCTCCAAATGATCATCAGTCATGGTCGAACGGTATTTGGACTTAATAATCTTCATGTGGGAAAGTCGGAAAGTCAGTGAGGTAGCACATTTCCTCATGTTTGGATACTTTTCCTCCGTGAGTAAGTTCCAAATCTGTCCAGCACGGGCCTGAGACTTCAGTTGAATGTCAGCCTGCAGTGACAAGAGCTCATCCTCCAGTGCAGATGAGTTCATGTTAAACAGTGTTGCGATTTTTGAGGCCAGGGAGTCAACCTCAGTGTCTTCTCCAAATGGAAAGCACATGAATGGAGCCATCACCTCCAGTAAAGCAAGGTCTTGAAAGCGTTTGTCAAAGTCCGACCGGATATTTTCAATCTGCTCTGTGTAGCGTGCACTGTCAAGTCTTTCCCTCGCTTCTCCAGCTCAAATGCAATATTTATGAAGTTCCTCAAATCGTGGCGCTGCAGCTTTGAAGACAGCAGTTGTAGTTTTCGTTTGAAAGCGTTAACTGAGCCGATCATGTCGACCACAGGTTTGTGTTTTCCTTGCAGCTTTAAATTAAGCTCATTCAACATGTTGGTCGGATCTGTTGCCAAAAATGCCAAATCTAGCAGCCACTAAACATCATCCAGTTGTTTGTATTCTGCATGTTTAGTGCCAAGGAGAAACTCCCTTATCCCGGGTTGGGGTTCTCGAAATCTCTGCAAGAATTTGCCCCTGCTCAGCCATCAGACGTGTGTAGTGAGAGGCCAGTGTGGCTGCAATCAGCCTCCTCCAGATACGCATGAAACAGCCATCTTTGAAGAGATCTTGCCTGAATAGAACAGGTGATTTTCATTGACACATCCGTGACCTCTTCCATGTTCAGCATTTTTGCATATAGTGCTTGTTAGTGTATTATACAGTGAAGTCGGGAAATGCGTCCTCCTCCTTGCATTTGGCAATGAATTCATTAGAATGGCCCACCATCGCAGGCGCACCGTTGGTGTGATTGACACCAACTTAGACATTAGGAGCTGGGTTTTGTCAACAAACTTTTTGAATGTCTGAAAAATGTCCTCACTCCAGGTGGTAACATTGTTAATAGGCTCTTTTTCTGTCATAATGAAATGAAAATGCACAATTGAGCCGTATCGCTTCAGTCTGTGGACTCGTCATTACAAACAAACAAACTGAAAGTACAAAACATGCTGAAATTACACAATTATTGGTCAAACTTTTACAAATCAATGAGCATTCATGCACCAATGTATCTTTTCTACCCTCTCCACCCACACTGGCAGGAGCACTGTACTGTAAGTAGTTTCCTATAAATGCAAACTCACATATTTGATCTCGCCAGCATCCAATATGAGCTTGAGACCTGTCAAAGTGTAATGTTTTCACTTTTTGTAAGTCCATTGAGGTAAGAACCTTTTCATATCTGCATGCACCTTGGCGCCATTTGCTCATTAGTTACTCTGACGTAACATAAGAATTGAGATCATAGAGGAGCTTAACAGACACATGCAACCCAATACAAAATCCTCTGATTCTGCAACCAACGACATACAGAGTTTTTGACCTTTCTCAGAACTATTCATCATCATATTCATCATAGTTGAGAATATGAAACAATAAGCTTCTCATTCTGACCACTCTTCACTCTTCAAACATCTTCACTTCAGTCCCTCTTTCCAATCTTCCTCTCTTCTCTCTCTCTTTCTCTTTATTTTTTACAGGCTTCAGGAATGTGAGGTCTCCTTAGTGATTTATAAACATACACATAATAAATGGGCGGCTGTAGTTTAAGCGGTGATGAAGCATTCTCTCTCTGGGACACAGCGCTGGCCTGTGTGTGATTTAAAGGGCTGACATTTATGGCTTGCCGGCCTATTATTCAGAGTGACTGTCTGTGTACAGACCAGCGTTTTACAGCAGCTACGCAGAGGTGAGCCCAGAACTAAGCTAGTATCTGACACAGGCTTAACATCCAGTAAGAGTACTATAGTAACATATCACGTGGTGCTAAAGTAGTGGATGCCTGACAAGAATATGTGGTCATGGCTTCAATTAATTTTTCAGCAACCTAATCTCATGGCACTTGATAGGAATTTATATGTCAGAGTTCACATAATTTAGAATTCCTTGCAACAGGACCAAACGATCCAAACTACAATGATATGCATGTTTGCCATAACTGAGAATATGTTTAAATGTACTGTGAACTGGAAGCTTTGTTGTGCTGTTCTAGTGTATTGTCTTGTATTAATTATGAATGTTTTCTGTTTGATTGCAGTGTAAAGTAGGCCCAAATTATCCCTTTCACAGTTAACTGTGCTACTTTGTTTTCACATAACCCATAACCTTTCTGCCTGCTACCAATGTGCAGTGGATTGCAATCGACGACTCAGCGGCCGACATCACTATCTGTCCAAGATAATAGATGACAATAATGGGAAACTGTCCCTAAGCACTCGTTTGGAGTCTTCCTGCCCATTTACTGATACCCTTCATATTTAATTCCCCTCCTATAGCCAGGAAAACAGACACTTTAAGTCCATCTAGAGGGAGCACATTTACAATAAAAGGCCAGCTGAATCCTCGGCTCACGTTTCCTCCTAACTGTGGCAGGACATAAACCTTCGAGCCAGACCTCATTTTCTCGGCGCCATCTCCCGGACACTGCTACAAAAAATCAATAAGGCTGCACACAATCCTCTTAACTTTGGAAGCCATTGTGAAAATGTCTTTGTCGGAAGAATATGGGGAATATTTTTCTTCCTCTTGCTTTGTTTTTTTGTGTCATTCTGATTTCCCTCTTATACTCTGAGGGAGTGTATAGGCCATCACTTGTTGCTAAATTAGTATTTAGCCACTGTATGTGTTCTGTTCATATTTTCTTGACACAGGTCTATGACACAAGCAGTCTGTTGTTGTGCATTATGGTCACTGTAACTCAATTCCTCCAGCTGAGCAAGGAGGAATAATTCAATCGTGTTGCAAAGATAAAGATCCCTGGAGCAGGGTGGAGAGATCTGCTCTGCCTGTATCAAGTTATACTCAAGAGATTAGCGCGTAGCATGTAGCGTTTAGCTGCTAGCTACAGTGAATCAAGACTGACTGTGATTCACATAGTCAATAAAGCAGGTTGGCTTATTGCATCACGCTGTTCACATAGGTTAAACTGTCACAACACAACACAAGTGCTTTCATAAAGAGTGCCTTCCAGGCCGAGATGGCTAAGTATGTCTGCGTGATAGAGTCTGACTCAACTCACTGACTCAAAAATGTAAGTCTACAGCACAAAAATGTTTAAACTGATTAGTGAGAATTTCACATGAATAAAGTTCTGTTTTGCTACCATCTGTGGCTCCAGTTGGCTTTTGATGCTAGCTGTCATAGCTGAACAGATTTAGAAAAGAAACACCATCTACAGACACTCTTATCTTATCAACTGACAGTGTAACGACGAAAATGAGTGTGTTGCTAAAACTGACTTATCTAGTAGCTTATATAAACAATTAGTGATGTCCTGAGCTGATTCCGGGGAAAGGTATCAGGGCCAGTCTGGGCATATTTTAAAAGATCTGATTGTTGCTTTTGGCAGTTAAAATCGTGGCCGGTGGAGGGTTATATCAAGTGTTGCCGGGTTTGTGTGTCTGCACTCGGTCCAAAGCTCATTTGTGAGGGAAGACACTCTACTCTGTAACACCACTGTACAATCATTAGAGTGTTTTGGTCCATCAGAGTGATACGTCAAGGATTGGGACATCCCTGTGAATAATACACTTTCAGCAGCCAATGACATACATTTTGAAAATAACCTTGCAAACCTTTTGTGGAATGTGTAAAATCTTGAAAGGGGAGAAGCGGTTGTATATGTATGCGAACATGTGCATCTTTGTGTGTGTGTGTGTTCATGCACATTTTCCCCCAACAGACTCCCTTCAGTCTCCTGCACTCTCAGCATCTATTGCCTTCTGCTCTACATCACCCTGACAGCAGGGACTCGGGCAGAGGCTCGGGGTGGAAGAGGTCTTCTAGGTTGCTTTATGTGATGGACTGGAATCCCCAAACGGAAGTAACCTCACATTGACCTCATCCAGTCATGACTTGCATGACCCCTCAACTTGTAACCCTTGACCTTTGATGCCTGTTCCTGCAACACATAAATAAAAGCAGGTCAAAATTATGGAACAGCTGCATTTGTTTTTATTTAGCTCTCATCTGATTTTAGGAGTTCATTTCTATAAAAAGCTGCCTGCCTACGTTCTTTTTGTGAGAAGCAATTTCTAACATGCTTGCTGAAAGTTGTTATAGTAGCCATCGTAAGTCTTGTCTTACCTGTGTAAGCCTGTGTAATGTTTCTTAAGCATTTCTACAGAATATATCACTTTACTTTTCAGGCAATGCAGTAAATCCCTCTTGGTCCACAAAGGGTTAAAAAGCAATATGTATGCTGCAAACAGAAGCCACTTCTCCCCAGAGCTGTGCAACGGTGATATTCTTCCCCCCCAAAAAACGACAATGGAACGAGAAGTGACACATAAATTAAAGCGGCAGTGTGATTGATGACTCAGAGAACAGCAGAAAGGGTGTTTGTATCGCTTTTTTTCTCAAACTGGGGAATATTCATGTACACAAACGCACATACAAAAACAATCATGTACACGCACACACACACACACACACACACACACACACATGCTCAGACTCCATTTGCCATGTGTAACCACATCAATCCAAAACCCTCTACAACATCCTAAAATACACCCTTGAGAGCAGGTGAGAGGGAAAATTACGATGGAGAAAGTGTGTTTGCATGGTGGTATGTGCGTCCGTGTGTGTATCCCAACTGCACATCCTCTAAATGAGCTCCATGCAATATTAAAGGATGCAAAATTAGTCTGTGAGTGAGGATGCACTTGGAGCACCATTGGTGACTGACCTACCAAGGGCACCATGGGAAATAAGCAGACTGGGCATGTGATTGCAAAGCAGACCAGTGGATATTGTTTCCAGTAGTCAGTCTAGCCATAACTCTTTGCCAATATGGTAATTCTCTTTTAGACCATGAGCCATCCACAGGGGATACTGAAACATAGAACGGTGTACATATTGAAGGTGGTTTACCATGGTGACCATTTACTAATGACATCAAATTCTGGTTGTGTTTTACAGTAAATGGTCATTGCTTCACTGCAGTGAATAAGGATTTGGATTTGGGGCAGTAATTAGCGATTCAATAAAGACTGATGAGCAAGTTGCAACACAGCTCTGAAGCATAACATCAGCAAAACATCAGTCAGCATTTGTTCTAATAACATCTTCTATATTTGTTTCCTCCCCAACTAAGATGCACGTTGAAAATCATTTCCTGAATAAAGTTTCAAATCTTCTTGGACATTGATCTCAGCTCCGTTCAGGCTGCAACATTCGAGAGGCTCATGGGAAAGTCTCAGGAGTGAATGTTTGTAACAGCATGAATGTGAAACAAAGTAGCTACCGGAGCTGGTTTTACTGTAAGTTGGTTTGGAGCAAGTCCATGTCAAGTCTCAAGTAGCGTAATTTGAGACAAGTCCAAGTCGAGTCTCCAGTCTGTCAGAGGCTGTCTCAAATCATGTCTCAAGTCTTCATCAGCCAAAATGCAAGTATTTTACTGTGACTCCCTGAAAGCTTTGAAAAAACATCTGGACAAATCTTTTCTTTTTTTCCCCCAAAAAATCACTCTGACAAAGGCCCTGCACCGAAACACGTTGGCGAAATTATGACGATTCTTCCACTTAGCTTGGTGTTGTTGTTTTTTTCACATTTGTTCCTTGAGCATAAACACTTAGCTGCTTTTTCTTGAACAAGCAAAGACAACAAAGTGCTAGCATTCAGTATGAAAGACTAGACTGAGCTGGCATTAACACTGAGTTTACTGTGATAAGCTATAGGACATCTGTAATGAGGACCAGTGAGGCTGGTGTTGGGGGTTCTTCCAGGCTGAGGTCGGAGGAGCACTTAGCACTGCAGGAAAATGTTCCAGGTTGTGGGGGTGTGTAGTGTTAACGAAGGGGGCAAGTCAGTATGAGATCAGTCCTCACCTTGGAACATGACAGGGTCTGGTTTTACTGCAGCTCTTAGTGTCTCTGAGGTGGTGGTGGGGGGATGAATAGATAGATAGACAGATAGACAGATAGACAGACAGATAGATAGACGGACAGATAGATAGATAGATAGATAGATGGGAAGAATGAGCAGTGTGTGGGGAAGAAGAAGAAGCAGGAAAGGAGGCGGAGGGCGAGTGTACAGTCCAGCGCTGTCTTTTATAGCCCCATTCCAGCAGATGAGCAGCATCAATCTTTACCTCGCCACTGGGATAAGGCTTGGCTGCTGCTATCAGCAGGCTGGGGGGATGGGAGGGCACATATAAAACACACACATACATACATACAGTACTTGCATGCCTGCAGAAACAGAAAAACAGAAGAATTATACACACACACAAGCTACAGTAACGCTGAATGTAGGATCCAGCAGTGCGAGCCCAGTCACGACTTTGATGTGGTTTCAATGTCCACTGGAAACATTTCAGAAGTGGATCATTTGTTTTTCAGCGGCCACATTTATAATATAGCTTTGCGTTGTTCTGCCAACATTTTTCATGTCACTGAAGCTGCTGTCACTAACCTGCATTTTCGTTAAATTTCTCTATCGTGATCATAAAATAATGCTTTCATCTGCAGCTCAGCAGCTTGGTAATGACTGCTGGTCAACATAGTATTTATGCACTGCAATCAAATTTCATACTTGTTCCATTGTCTTTGACAATAGAAAGTGGAAAATATGCAAATGAGAACAACTCTATCGTGAATTTGGCTGCACAGTATCTGTGATCAGAACAGTAGGTCAGTAGAAGAGGGGTCCCTCCCTTGCTTTTCTCCTTCTCTCCCCCTCTCACTAACAACAAACTTGAAAAACTAGTTTTGCTGATTATGTGTGTTGACAAAGTCAGAAACAAATAAAATGCATCATTAAAAATGTTTTTGATTAAATTGCCAATAAATACCAGAATTTATATACAGTTTTACAAGTGAATTTCACACTTCAGAGATGGGAAAATTAGACCCTGCACGTAAGCGGAGCGGAGAAAAGAGCTGCGATTTCTTTATTATACACTCTCTCTCCAACCCTTTAACCCTTCTCAGAGAAATCATGTTTGTATTACAGATTTGTTTTTAAGGGAAACGTAAGTGCTGCCAGGATTAGGTTCAGTGGTCATGTTTTTCCAGTAAAGGAAGTGCTATGTTCTTGTACTACACACAAACGCAGGACCCAGATACTGGAGGCTGGGGTTTGCATCCTGAGTCCTGCATGTGGTTAGGTTTGGGCAGCAAAAGCACTTTGGTTAAGGATAACAAAAGATCACGGTTTCGATAAATGTTAATAAAGCAAACATGTTGTGTCTCATTCTTAAAGTCACTGCTGACTTTTTCAAACTTTCACCAAAACCACACCTTTTCCCTAACATCAGCCGAGTGCTGGGAGGGCCTAGTGTTAAAAATAATAATCCTGCTTCAGTTGCGGATATTGTAGGGAAACAGTGACCGTTTTGCGGGTATGTTTTGCAACTTGGCAGACACATTCATTAAAAATGTTTTCTAATCTAAAATTGTATTTATCTGGTGGCATTATGTTTTTCTCTCAACGTATTTGGCATTGCACGTGTGTCCCTGCAGATTGACGTTCAAAACAAGGAAAAGCCAGATGTACATGCATGCAGCTCCTTCACACACACTCATACACAGTAGAAACATTAGTAATAGACAAATGAACTTCACAACATACAGGAAGACAAATGCCATCATGTTTCAGGAACATTCTGTCACATATCAGAGCCATTTTCCAGCACTACACGTCTTTAGTCAAGAACATGCAATTTATTTAATTTGCCTTAAGACTCTTTTGCGTACAAATTAATAAAGCAAGAGGGGTGTTGGTGTGTGTGTGTGTGTGTGTGTGGTGATGGTGGTGGGGTGTTAGAGAGAGATGGGAGGGAAGGAGGGAGGAAGGAAACCAACACAGCAAAATAGAAAATGTTTTGAATTATACATTCCTGCCATCAGTGACAAATTGAGAGAGGGATTCGTCATAAATCATAAGCAGGCTGCGCTGCCTACCCAGAGAATTGCTTGGTGGGCAGCAGCCTGAGATTTAGGAGTGTGTTGTTGCCTAGTTTGGAGCCCCAGCCTGCAGCCACACCTTTACCAGCTACTCTCCTGTGAGGTGTGTGTTATTTTCATCAGGCGACTAGCTGACAGTGTGAAAGGAAAAATCTTTATTCTTGCTTATTTTTTTCTGTTGCGCTCGTTTGTCACCACAGCAGTTTTATGTGTAGAATTTCTTTTCTTTGCATCAGAAATGACAGTGATGATATTGTTACTCTACAACACTATACGCTTTCCTGTACTCTTATAAAATTGTGCACAGTTTGCAACTCGTGTGGCGAGCAGTCACACAATGTAGACTTATTTATGGAACGAGCAGAAAACTTCTCTTGTACTATTCAGGATTACACCAGTCGACACAATTAGCTATTAGCAAATTTCTGCATTAAGTTTCTCAAAGAAAGAGAAAACAAGGGATTAGTTTCTGTATCAGCTTCATACTTCCCCTCTTCACACATACACAACATAAAGCCCACATGGCAAAACAATATCAGCCACAAAACCTAGAAGCTGCATGTGTGCATACACTGTACAACAGTGGGATATTCATACTATTCAGGCTTTTGTACAGTGGTGTCTTTTTCCCAGAGGTTTTACCACTCTGGACAATGTCTCATGTCTGGAGCGGGTAAAGAAAGGTAAAAGTGGGTAAGACTCACAAAGAGGTGGCCAAAAACATAAGCAGAGGAAGACAGACTCCATCCATCATGGCAGCTAAACAAACAGGCGCAAGGAAAAGGAACAGGGCACAGCAGAGAGAGCGGAGATGCCCACTGTGTTGTAAGGTGTGTGTGTGTGTGTGTGTGTGGTGCCCACATCTGCTGGGAATGTGACTATTATGATAAGATGGCCGCCTTATACTGTATGTTTTAATGCATGGGTGTTAGTGGCATCTGCTCTGAATGTGAATGATATGAAGGGAGTGTGTGGGTCTGGAATGTAATTGGTAAAACTTGCATAGTGTAAGGGGTAAAAACGTGCTGTTCTGTGCCAGGCTGTGATCCTAAAGTCCTAAAATACCCTGTGTATGAAAAAATGACATTCTTTTGTGACATGAACAAGTAGATGAACATAAACAGGCAACTGTCCGGCACTGAAATAGTACAGTAGACAGAAGGAAGTTTTCATTTCTAGCTTCTTCTAAGTTCTCCTAGTTCACCAATGAAGAGCCATATTTGGTTTTACGTACTGTATATTATCTTCACAAGGTGGGGGAACTCTATTCTGCAGATAAAAGGGTACATAAACTAAGCTGATGTGAGTTCACCACCCCCCCCAACTACATCCATCCATGGTCAGCCAAAACAAGTTGGAGAGGTTGAGGATCCCTGGTTCCCAGCACGTCCACACTGAATGTCTGTTGTCAATAAATAAATCACCGGTGAAGTCAGACTCCCGTATTTACACAGTGATTAAAACTCACGAGCCGAGGCGCTTAAACGAACCTAAACAAAACAAATGAGTGCAAAGGTTTCCCACACACATGTGTACTTGCAAGGTACACACGTGTACATGGACAAACGCTGAGCTAATCTTAGAAAGCACACATGCACAGAGAGGGGAGAAACAATCCAAACGTGTTCCCTAAAAACGGAACTTTTCTCCCTTTTCTCCTCACTATAGGCACTGAACCACACTGCAGAAATGTTTAGCAAAAGGATAACAACATTAGGTGCTCACAAGACATTTTTTAGTTCCAGTTATCTGAGAAAATTATTTCGCAATCAATTAAAGCAATACATGGTGGACAGTGAGGGAATCTTACTCTCTTAAGTATCAATTTGACCTTTTTCTTTACCTTTATCTGTCATTTCGCAGAAGAACGAATGGTAGCAGTTTAATACGGCACTTGTTGGTAAGATCTTATCTGAAGTCATGCAACCACAATCCATCAAATTATATTCATAACCAATACCATTAGCTGTTTTCCTGACGAATCCGGGAAAAGCTCTCAAGCAGCTGCAGAAGTCTGCAGAACTGCAAACCCCAGAAATCATGTAACATGACCAGTGAGAAAGTGGCTCATTAGTGAATCTAGCTGTCTCTCTGCTATTTAGGAAACAGTTTGTAATTTACTTTTTAGTTCTGATTCATGCAACACAACACCACCAACACACCAACACAACCAAAACCAAAATATGATGTGTCCAATAAGGGTAAATTTCAATTTGGGGAGATGGTACACTCTTCCTGTGTGGCAACCCTAATGTACTATAACGGTCAGACATTCATGAGGCTCTTTGGAAGTGTTTGGAAAGATCTTCATTATCAGATGATTTTTACTTCTACAGAACTTCTACAGAGCACTAGAGAAGTTAAGTTTTATCCAAGACTTTTTCTAAGCTAATTAAATGTTTAAATGCTTATGTCTGCCAGAAGTCTCCACAACCTCCAACCAGACTGACACCTCCTGAGACAGAATTTGATGAAACTGGCTGACTGGCAGATGGGAATATCACACAGAGCTTCGAATAAACATCCCTGGGTAAAAAGACACAACACACCTCCAAACCGCCCAATCCTGGATCCCCCCTGACTTAATCTCCGCTCGAAGCCTCATCCAAGAACCCCATCTCGCTAACTATCAGAGAGAAAATCAAATATTTTGTTTTGAGCTTCACTAATATCAGCGTTTTTTACTCCACCTCTAATGGCATTTTTATTGATCGGCTTCTTAATGGCGGGCCCCATATATTTGACGGCGCTCATTTAAAGTAGAAGTGAGTAATAGCTGTCTGAGGGAAGGCCGTAAAGCTGCGTGTGTGTGTGTGTGTGTGTGTGTGTGTTTTATCATACCCCGTCATTGGGATATGGAGGGAAAGGAGGAGAGGAAGGAGAAAGAGAGAATGGAGGAGAGGAAAAAAGATGGAGTTTTTAATTTACTGAGCACAGGAGAGCAAGGGGAGAAAGGAGAGGAAGCGCGAGCAAGGTGGAGTAAGAGAAAGGGAGACTTTAGGAAAGGGTGTGAAGGATAAGCAGTAAAAACACATTTTCCATAACTAACAAAATTTGTACTAAAGCATTTCTGCAAACGTAACCCGTTTCACCTCCACACACTCATACATCACCTCTCCGCTTTCACAAACAAACCTCACAACCCCCTTTTTGTCCCCTCCTTCATCTCTCTCTCTCTCTCTCCATCCCTCCATCCCTCTCAGGTCATCAGCGAGCGAAACCACAACAAAGGGGGGCCGTTGCCGCGGTGACCTTGGCTGTGACATCATGTGGCGGCAGAAAGAAATGAAGCCATTAGGCCGAGGCAGCGCTTGCCCATAAATCAGACTGTTTCCAATAAGCTGCCTTAACGGTCATCCATCACCCCGCCAGCCAGCGCCCTCCGCACCCAACCGCCTGGGGAACGGCCACAGGGATGCGGAGGGGGGGTGGGGGTGGGGTGGTAATAATGGGGGAGAGAGAGAGGAGAAACAGCCCGGGTAAAATCTGGGGGATACAGTGGGAGAGAGAAAAAAGAGAGGAGTGGTCAGAATATGGGAGAGAAAGGAGGGTGAGGAAACAAGCGGAGATGGGGGAGAACAGAGAGGATGAGGGGAGAGAGGTAAGGGGCTGAAGGAGAGACGTAGATATGGGAGAAAGGGGAAGAAAGGTGGGAGATGTGGGGGTCAAAATAATGTACTGATATGCATAAGAGGACAGCTGAGGAAAAGAGAGGTAGAGAGACAAAGGGAGCAGAGGAGGGAAGAGGAAGGAAGACAGAAGAGGAAGGATGAAATTAGGATGTTTAAGGAGAGGGGACAGAAGTGGGGAACAGGGGTGAAAGGGGGAGAAGGGAGAGAATATGGGGAGGGAAGGGGTGAGACAGATCCCCATAGCAACAGAGGCAAACAGGAGAGGAGAAGGCGGTAGAGACAGTCAAGTGAGAGAAGGTAATGGCGAGAAGGGGGGCCGGAGAGAGACAAGGGGAGAAAGGGACGAGAAAGGCAAATTTCAGAACAACAGAGGGACACAGACTGATCGAGAGGAGAAGAGGTTAGGGGGAGATGCGAGGGTAAAAGAGGAGATTAAAGTTGACGAGAGAGCAAGCAAAACAAGATGAGGGTGAATGGCGGGAAAAAAATCAAAAGAAGGAGAAAGCAGAGAGAAAGCCTTCATAAAGACGGGAGTGAGGAGGAGAAAAGGGAGAAATCAGCATTCGCTAAGTGTGTTATACAGAATTTGATGAATTGAATTAGATGTCCAGATGCTTCACAGCCCCACAGTGCCAAGCTAGGTGTAGAGCATTAACTGCTGCTGTGCACCTAATGGTGATAACCACATTGTTCACTCAATTTATTGTCAATAATAATAGATCAACTTTATGCATTTTGTACTGTGTCTCCACGACTCTACTGCCAGACAAAAAGTTAAATATCAGATGATTCTCTAAGGCCAAAGTTTTAAAATGTCGTGCTTTCTACAACATATGCACATGCACAGTATGGTTAAGGTTAGGTAAAGAAGAAGGAGTATTTGCACACCTGTAACGTGTAGGAGAAAAAAACAACAGTACAAAACAAAAAATAGACTCCTGCACACAATTTATTTTACAATTTATTAAATAGATATGTTTCGGTCAGCAGGCTTCATCAGGTATTTCACATAGTGAATAGAAATAAGTCTGTATATAAGGACATACACGTGTATTATCATTTTGTACTAATGTTAGGTAGTAAAAGAACACAGTTATGGCACCTACAGGTATATTATGGATTATATAATAACCATATTAGGTATGGTTATGCAACTAAAACATTTGGTTGGGGAAAGATCCTAATTACTGTGAATATAGAATATTTATTTAAAAATGTTAATTGCAAGTCCAGTGTAGGAAAGTCACCAAACTGTTAAATGATGATCAAATTTCCTCAGTTTTCCACCAGGTTGTTTTCTTCTTTCCTTCTTTCTATTTTATCATATTTTGCAGTTTTGCCTCAGTTATTAAATGAAATCAGCACTGCCCAACAGAAATGTCAATCATGTTGTGACTCTAGGTAGGCTTGCTGTTGCAGCCTTTGGATGGTGCTTTTTTTCTGGTTGGTGTAAAATGATACAAAGAAAAAAACTTTCTTAGTATTAATTAAATAAGATTTTTTATTTCTCCTCGTTTTTTTCTTACTTGGTGTAATTTGCCACTTGTGCGTACTACTATTTTTTTCATATTCCATTCATTAACATATTTATTTGTTCCAGCTGACAGCATTTTATAAATTGCAACACTTAAAACATTAGCTAATATTCACTTGACAATTAGATGGAAAATTACAGTAAACAAAGTACACATATATATACACATAGACCCACAGAGTGAACAGAAGTATATCACATGAAAACATCCTTGTGCTGTGGAAACATCCCCACGTGCCAAACCCCAAACCCCTGGTAGCTAACCAGGGCTGCAGGAATTACTCCACACACTCCCAGTAGTCATGTCATCAGGAACCTGGTGTAACAGGCCCTGTCTGTAGCACACACCACACCAGCCTGGTGCTGAAAGGTTCAATCTAAGTTATGACTCCTGGAGTCTGCAATTGTGGTTCAGCATCCTTATAGACTCTTGTTGGTTTGTTTCATTCCTTTCTTTTTGGTGTCTTTGGTCAAAGTTTGCGCCTGACCCTTAACTTTATTTTCTAAATGTTCAGTCTCTCCCTTGTTCTCTTTTTACTTCATCTTATCATTTTATTCTGCTCTCACCACTCCATCTTTCTTTTCTCTTCTCTTTTCCCTCTGTGTGTGTGTGTGTGTGTGTGTTTGACCATATTCTCAAGGAAAACGAGAGCCCATTTTGGCCAAAATCAACTCACCCAGAAGTCACTTTACAACCCGTGCTCTTATGAGCCCTGTAAATGTAAGCTGAAAAATGATGTGTGCGGCGCGGCTCTCCTCTTAGGTTTCCCCAAGTACAGCGGCCAAATTGTTTTCGCGAGGCACTACGAGAGGCATTATCCATCATTTTGAACGAGCTCCGTAATTGGGATTATAGGAGCAAAAGTGCAAAAATTGACTTCGAGAGTGATAGCATTACAAGTGGGCCTTTCAGCTGAAATAAGAGGTTGAGTGTGTACTGTATGCTAGTGTTTGGCACATGTTTGGTTGACACTGTGTAGCTCTCTCTCTCTCTCTCTCTCTGTGTGTGTGTGTGTGCGTGCACTATGTTGGAACTATATCTTTATATATACATAAAACATATTAATGTGTATGTGACTAAAAAGGATTGTGTGTATTGTGTGTCTGGATGTTGCATTGATTCAGTGTTGTGTCTGTATATACTGAATATAAGTGTGTATATTTGTGTGTTACTTGGGGGGTAATACTCGACGAGTTGTACGTTCGCTTTGGGTGGTTCTCTGCCTCCATTACAGTCATGGTAAGTACAATTCTTAGTATCTTAAGTAAAATATCATTTATTGCTTTTACTTATATCACAAGATTTTGAACTTTCTTTTTTGTTATAATGTTGCATTCGTACTGTGTTCGTACTCGTACAAGAGAACCCAATTTGGGAGTGTTTGAATATTAGTCCAAGATGGTCACCCCCACTGTTAGCCGTGTAGTCATGCAGGATAAATGGATAATGTGTTACATATTTCCACTATCAAGTGGAACCAGATACAAACAGTGAATAGCTCCTCTTTAATTTGGCTGAATGGATCGAGAGCGATTTGCCAGCAATTCTTTTCGAAGTGTGAAATATAGCAGCTGTCAGAAATTCTTCATATCTCCAACTCAGAATGACAACTATGTTACGACTACTTAATATTTTTAAGAGAAATTTCACAAATTATTGGCTCTCATATTGTGGGCAGACTCAACTTATAAGCATACAGAATAGTTCTGCTACACAATATCACCAATAAGTAACCTTTAAATGATATTTACAGCAGAGATATACATAGACATACTTGGCAACTCCATCTCTGATTAATTTAGGATGGCAAACAGCTGCATCAAAGGTGTCCAATACTTTCCATTACAACTAGTCAATAGACATCTGCCCACCAGTCAGAATAGAAAATTCTCAGTGGCCATGGTATATGTACTTTATGTGTGTACATGTTGTCTTCTCTGTGTATTTTTTTTATTTATATGTACAATATGTAGCCTGTGTGTGTCCCTGTTTTTGCCTGTGTGTGTGTGTGTGTGTTTACTGTGAGAGCTCGCTGTGGGGTGTGTGTACAGAGCAGGCAGGCAGACAAACACCAGCCCAGCGGGTACTATTTTATTCATGGTGGGTAATCCCTGCTCTGCACCTCCTTAATCTGCTACCATGGAGTGTTTGCCCAGAGTTCAGCCCCATTACACCTCCTCTTCCACCCTCACACTTTCTCTGCCTTTGACTTTGTCTCTCGGGCTATGTGCAATTGAGATTTTCCCCTCCAATATTACAGAGATCTGATGGTTTCTAATAACTATAGCTGTGTCGTTTCTATTTGTAGACAGGATGTTGATACAAAATCTTCAAGACTTCAGGAAATATGACCTGCTGTACATTAGGTCTCCATTCCTGTCCTTTGGTCAGCTTTCCTCAGTTGGGCAAACTTTTGTGCTTAGAAATATTCAGTGATATAGAATAGTTTTACAGACTATTTCTAGAGACCAACAGATCAAATTTTATCAAGCATCAATCAGAAAAGCCTTCAGTATGCCATTAACGTCTATGGAGACAGGGTTTAAAATCTGATTTGCTATTGCTGGTCAATGACAACAGGTGTGTTGAATCACTTGACTTTTGTTTTGTGTCAGTGATCTAAAACAATATTTATTCTTATAATTAGTGTTGCTAAAGTATTATTGGCCAGTTTGTCTTTGGAGGGTGAGGCTGGTATTATTTGAGCTTGATTAATCAGTTAATTTATTACTCAGAATGTCAGAAAAATAGTTAAACGTTCTCAATATGCAGTGATGTAAAACAGAGAAAAGCTGGAGCCTAACAATTTATCAATCACTGAAATCTTTGTCAAATAATTTTCTGTTGATCCACTAATCTGTTTTTTGACAAATCGCTTCATCACGAGTTGTTATTCAGCATCAACATGAATAACGAGTGACAGGAAGGAAAAGAAAGACAAACAGCCATCATGATGCCTGAGTTCAGTCAAAACTGGAAGGAGCAAACCTTTACTGAAATGTGTTCAAAGTAAGCAAAGGACTCTAGGAATAAAAACAGATGTGATGTCTTTAGTTAATCTGCATGCAGATGTCTTTTCAACATTAGTGTTGGTTTATATTAGTATTGGATGTGACTTCCATGCTAGAAAACATTTGAACAGTTATCCAAAACCATCAGATGTGGAGAACACCTTTAAAACGAGCATTCAGGCTTCAGCCATGTAGTGTTTGGCTTTTACTCTCCCTCCTCCTCTCGACCACACTTTTTCCTTTCTCTCTTCTCTCTAGGCACCAGTCTTCAGTTATTATCCCCCTCACACACACACACACACACACACAAACACACATACTGGGGACCTCGGTGGCCCTTCTCAGCTGGTACAGAGCCCCATATGCTCTAACTCCTGTTGTTATTGTTGTTGTTTGGCTCCCCGGCTCATTTGACGTGTGGACCCGTGACAGTGTCCAGGACCCCTTCCAAGTCCTGCCTGGTGCCCCTTAATGTGTGTGTGTGTGTGAGAGAGTGTGTATATCAGTTAGCCTGGTTGCCTGTGTGATACAGTACACGATGCTGTATTGCATGTTACTGTATGAGTGTTTGTTTGTATATGTGTGTTTTTCAGGATCTGTGTGTAGGTGTATGTGCTTATACAGATTTGGAAGTGTGTGTCAGAGGTCAGTTTTATCATCATGTAGTTACTGTATTTGTGTGTGTGTGTGTGTGCTTGCGTGTGTGAGTATGTGTGTGCTGCCGCACTTCTATCTTTTTGAGGACCTTGAGTTACACCTTCAGAATGAATATCCTTTTAGAAAGTGAGGATATTTTGGTTCTCACCTCTTCAAAGGGTTATTTGAGGGTTAAGACTTGGTTTTAAGGGTTAGGGTTGGAATTAGGTTTAGGTTTAGGTTAGGGTTAGGGAGTGCAATGTCTCAGTGAGGGTTCTCACAACTGTATGTCTGTAAGAAATCAACTTGTAGAAAAAGTATTCACACAGCCCGATTTGGATGGGTAGCCACCCACAATGCCACCACCCTCTCTCTCCCTCTCTCTCTCTCCCTCTCTCACACACACACACATAGACACGCACAGTACATGATATAAAAAGCAATGTTTTAAATAATTTGTATTTTCACATTTTGGTCAGTGATTATTTTACATTCACATAAATATTCTCCTATTTGATGTTTTGGCTCGTGGGTAAACACCATATGCCACTTACAACAGCCTGGATAAAATGGATGCTAAAACCTGAATACGATATGCACAATGGGGCTTTAGTGAAGGCATGCAAAATCTTATCTTACTTACCATTTCAGGTTATTCAAGTTTCCACAGTAATATCCAGAACATTTTTTATGAAGCTACACAGGAACGAAGTGTGAAGAGACATAAAAAGGCTAAACAATGACACCAAAATATGAAATTACAAATAATTTGTGCTACTGTTTGGATTCTCCGGCATGTCAACACGGGGAGGGTGGCTCTGTACTGTGTTACATGTGATTTTTGGCCATCTGTCCACTAAGCACGCCGCCCACATTGCCTTTCCACATTCTGATGAGCTACAAGGACACATTATCTCCACTTAGCCCTTCGCCACTTGGCAACTGCAAGAACTATAACAAGCAGTCTTTATGAAAACCCACTTTAAGCCACAGCTCTTATTGCCTTTGGAACAAGAGGAAACACACTCAGGGCTTTCCAGACCTTCCTCCCTTTTTGGTTGTGCCGAGCTGCGCCTTTTCCAAGACCTCCTCCTCTAAAAGTCTTTGGTTTTCATCGCTGTAGAAATGTATTCAGGGAGACATTTATCAGCGAGCTGCCTGCCACTGGAGACCGCACTGGCGGCCATTTTACAGGCCTGGTCAGGGAAAACAGGAAAAGAGAACTTCACTGTAAGAGAATGACATTTACATGTATATTTACATTTATTCACAGCTGTTGCCGAATGGAAGCAACCCCAAGTGACGTGAGTGGGAAGACTAGAAAGGTCACAGCCACATGCATACATTAAGGCTTTATTAGCTTAGCTTTAGCGTTTAGCGCCTCATCTACCTGTACAGTCAAATGGGAAAATGTTTCTCCAGCTCTGATGCTTCTTTAAATCTTTATCTCGCTGTCAAACTATTGTTACATCAGTGACATTGTATCATTACACACAGATTTAATATGATGATTTGCATATTTTGTAAAGATATTACAGTAGGGTAAGTGGAGACTGTAGCTTTTTGTGAGCCATGTTTAGTGAATTGCTCAATAATTTTCTGAATTTGGGTTGATTTGTTTGAGACACATCCAGGTTTTTTTGCCAAAAGCAAACAAAGAAAAGTTATTTCTGGGACAAGTGGGCGCGCAGAAATCCGATGAGAAAGAAAATTTAACTTGCTTTTGAAATATATGAATACAATCAAGAAGCAGAACCTCTGGAGCAGCCAGGATTTCATTGTCTGGATACAATGACTTGACCACCAAACCTTCAATTTCCAGACCATAACAGTTGTTTATCTTATCTTTAACATGCAATAAAATATTGAATATAAATACAGTACGTGTAGGGACATGGGCGCCTAGTTATAGTTAAAAGTGGGGGGTAAAAGATTAGTGACAGGCAAGGGGACGTATAGCAGGGGAAAATTTCATTTAATTAACACCTGAAAGTGCCATTTCCTGCAATATAGAGCCTTCAATCATGACTAATAAAGCTGCTCTTTCACTATAAAGCTCAGTTTATATTGCACTATATATTAAAATATTAGATCTCTTTCTGTCCTCCCTGAGTCTGCACTGTCACTTCATTCTACATTAAGGAGAGCAACACACTTTGGATACACAGAACTGGTTTGAATAAATTAACTTAGGCTACTCATGTAAAGAATGGGAGGGAGAAAGAGAGGGAGAGAGTGTGTGTGTGTGAGTGAGTGAGTGAGTGAGTGAGTGAGTGAGTGAGTGAGTGTGTGAGTGAGTGAGTGAGTGAGTGTGTGAGTGAGTGAGAGGGAGCTAACATTAGCTAGCTAAACAGTTTCTCTATTCACCTGGCTTAGCCAAGCTGTGTAGCTAGCTAATGTTAGCTAGCTAGCTACTCCAATAACGCACTACGTGGCTAAACAGACTTGGGTGGCTGTCTTAGCTTTGACATCCAACAAGCTATAGAATCTACCTGTTCTTGTACTTGTGCATCATCACGTCTTGTCTTCTTGCTGGGCAGTTTGAAAAAATTCAACAAACTTTCATTTTTAGTCTGCACCAACAGAGAACAGTAACGTAGTCAGCGTAACTCATGTATCTCTCCGGCTTACTAGGTAAGGATGCTACAAATGTCATTTTTAATTCATATACAACATATAAAATGGCCAGATATAACTATTTTTGATCCAAACTAGCTCAAATGTTTAAAAATAGCAAAGTTGTATGATCAAAAATTGGGGATGCAAAAGCACGTTTGCTCCCCCAAGTCTGATAGCGGGGGTGCAGCTGCTCCGCTTGCTCGCTCAGGCGTCTATGTGTAGGGAGATACAGCACAGATGGAGAGATTTGTTTTACTTTTGCGCTGTCTGTTATTTTGGGTAGGTGTCAGTTTTTCTCATTTTGCTGCTTCTCTCCTCATATTAAATGACGTCTTTGCTAAAGATGCAAACATACAGCTGAAACCTCAAAAGAACCAAGGACTGCCCAAAAGACTAAAGTGACATTTCATCGTCTTTTCTCAATATGTGAGCAATAAAAATTGACTGTTAAGCGAAATGAATGCAAAACGTCTGCTGTGTTTAAGTCTGAGATGTGATCCTCATTTCCCTCATTTAATGTGTTAGATTACATAATTACTTCTTTCCTACAAAGAACTGCAGCTGTGATAATTCCCTGTTAATTACATTAGCTAACAGGTTTTTTTTAAATTTAAATAATTCTCCCAAATAACATATCTTATCTCCAGAGATGCACATGGCAATGATTCAATTACAGAGTAGAGATGGAATAAAAGGGGGAAAACAGTTAGATAATGTAGTTGGCTAACTCTTGCCTCACCTTTTATATTTGAACAAACGAGTTTCTGTTTCTTTATTTTCTCTCATTGAACATCATTGTCTCACAGGAGGTCACTGGAGAATAAAGATACAGTTTTATGCGCTCTAATCCTGAGCTTTTAATGCTGATACTCCTGCACACCGGTTCCAACAGACATTGTCAATATCTGTGCAGAAAAACTCCTAAACTCCTGACAAAATGATAAATGAAACCTTCCTATTCATACACACACGCGCATATCCAAGCACATAAATACGGTACACACAAACACGCACGTGCATATAAAACACACCTCCACCAGGTTCCCTTCAAAATTATGTTTGGCCGAGTGCAGACGCTGGCCTTGGAAACCACACCACCGCCCCCCTCCCACACACACACACACACACACACACACAAAATGGCGTCCATAAATCAAGAAGCTAGATGTAATCTGCAGTGTCCAGAATGCTGGGGGCGAGGCTGCGGAGCATAATGCGACTGGTTCTCCATTGTCATTCAGACGCAGGCAGCAGCACAGAGAGCCTTGCCTGCACCTGATAAGGGTCCGCTCAGAGTGAGCCATAAATCACAGACAGTGCCAACGGTTACTCCACTGATTTCACACACAGAAGGAGAGACGGAGTGCGTAAGAGGCAGAGAGAGGAGAGGAATCAAGTACAAAGAGTATGGGGAAGGTGGTTTCTAATTTGAGCGGCAGAAGGATGAAAATGTGAGCATACGGGAGAAAGAGAACACTTTAGAGAGAAAGACGAGAAAAAAAGAGTGAAAGACGGCGTGGGAAGGAGGGAATACGAAGGAAGAGAGAGAAAGAGGGAGGGAGGGAGTGATAGATCTGCAATTTACTCCCCTATCTCATCTGGCAAGAAGTTTCTCCACACAAAAGGCCTGACCTTCAGGAAATAAACACCTCGCTCTCCCAGAGAGCTCTGCTGATGTCTGCGCTGCATTTCAATTCCATCACCGGGTCTCAGGACAGAACTAAAACGATTACACAGAGTTTTCAGAAAATAAACTTTTTAGGCCAGAATAATAAATTAAAAACAGAACAATTCCATGTTTTTTTGAGTTACCCCACACTTGGTATAATACGGCACTTTTAAGTTATTTTGACCAGATTTAAACAAATGTTTTGGTTTGGTGATATGTTGGATTAATTAAAATCAGTGTTGTCATATGGACAATATAATGAGGGTTTCCCGTTGACCACAAACAACAGTGTATACACTGCAACATGTGGTCTATCCCACTGTGAATAATTGATAAAGATACAGAATAAGCTGTGCATTTACCCTTTTTATGTAAAAAAAAAGCCAGAATTCAAATCTGTGCTTAAATGTGTACAGAAGGTTGAATAAAGTGAAGACTCTAGCACATCAGTTGCCACCTTCCCAACTGAAACCCTGGAGCCATGAAGTCAGAGAAAATCATTGAGCTGAGAGCGATCTCTCCTCCAGCTCTTCCATCTCAACAAGAGATTTAGGTCTTTGTGTCTCATCCTAATCACTCTACCCCCATCGCTCCACCTCGAGTGGCAGCTCTCACTCTAACCATAGCCTCTATTCAATCATCCCCTTATTCCTTATTCATATGCTAAACCCCTATAGCAGAGCCCCTTTGGCCAAGCGCACTGTGAGATAGATGTTAACATGTGTAATCCCCCATTAACGCGTACGAGACAACGTATCCTCTGCGGACGCCCACTCTCCCCCTGGGATTAGCCCTCTGAGAGTGGAGGGGCTGATGGGTAATGGTTCAGAGAAGCTCCTCTCGATTTCAAAAGGCATCCTCCCTCCCGCCTCCTTTGCTTCTATCCCTGGAGTTTGAGCTGAGATCACTGAGGGTAAGTGTATTTGCCTGAAGGATTTAACTGATTGTGAGGAGTGATGGTATTTATAAAACATTCATTCAGTCCTATCCAAAGCCCTACAGGAGCTTTTTTGATTTAACAACAAAAACAGCAAAGTAAATGCTCCACGTTAAAGAAGGTAGTTCATGTATCGGTTAGTTTGGCAGGTAGCAAATGTGACTCCCATCCATTTGTGTTATGTTTGTGTCATCTACTTGCAGTTTAACAGCTCCAGCTAAATCATGATAGGAAATGTGCAACAGTTTACTATCAATGACTCTTCTAGGAGTTGAGATGACCTGATTTCAAAACTGCCTCTCCAGTATGAAGTCTATTTTGGAGCCATTGTTGCAATACATTTAATTTTCAAGCCAAGAAAAACAGTTACACAACATTATTACACAGTATTTTGGATTGTGATACCAAAGATAAATATAGAACAGTCAGGGTAGCCTACAACAGACCATACTAGGGTCCACAGCAACAGTTCAGTGCCAAATATCCATTTAAAAAAACTACCTTTTAATAACATGATTTTCATAGGTTGTACTGCACCATCAGCTCCCTACTGTGGACGTGGATCTTACAGTTGATACCATGACAATGACATCCAAGGAGGGTTGAATCGGGGGCAACTGGACTTAGTTGAAGATACTTGAAGATACCTCTGTGGGGTCGTTATCAAGGTCATGATACCACTTGGTTTGTTAGTGCTCCTGGCTGTTGTAAGGACAGTCGTTAAGAGTCATTGGAGTCACCCGAGGCCAAGTGTAAATGACAGTCGTTGGAGTTGGACCTTGATAACGACCCCACAGAGGTTTAATACCTGGGACTCCCCACCGGTCAGTTAGAACCGAAGAAGCCCCTTGGATGAGAGGTGAAACATCTTCAAGTATCTTCAACCAATTCCAGTTGCCCTTGATTCAACCCTCCTCGGATAACCATGAACTGGACGACTGAGAATCTTCACAGACAAACCGAAGACATT
The DNA here is from genome assembly GCA_038419695.1 of Scomberomorus guttatus. Taxonomy (NCBI): domain Eukaryota; kingdom Metazoa; phylum Chordata; class Actinopteri; order Scombriformes; family Scombridae; genus Scomberomorus; species Scomberomorus guttatus. Next base: position 6,836,693 of record CM076458.1, read on the forward strand.
TTGGATGAACGCAGATTTGAACTTTACTGGTGTAGCTACAGGGAAACACACACCGGCAGTGTGTGACATGCATCAAAACACAACGCCCGTTGTTTTCTATGGAAGCCCGCACACCACCAGCATCAAGATGTGCACCACCGCATCAAGATACACCAGTCTTCTTTCCCAGCGCCAACCCTCTAGAAACAGCCCAGTAAGGATCATGTAGGTATCGGACAATTTCGTACTTCGTGATTTTCGTCCAATGCCAAAATAGTGTGGCCTTTATGTACAGTAGCAAGGCGAAAAGTAAGGTTGTGGAGGTCAGGGTGGTGGATGGGTGTGTAGTATGTCAGACACACCCATCCTTGGTTTATTTGCCATATCTATGATCTTTCAATATCCACTTCCTTGGTTGTTAGAAAAGAAGCTAATTTTATCACATTCGCTCGGTGTGTCCGTGTGTGCCATGGGCATCAAATGTTGCTTGTCAAATCTGCTGATTGTGAGGCAACACAGGAAACATGATGTTTTTATCCCATGGTGACTATAACCTCTGAGCAGTCTTCATGTACCTGCTGTTAACGACAAATGATATCTTAGCACGCAGCGATGCTAGAGACTCATATTGGGGTCACTGGCAACACAAAATATTTGCAGTTTACTGGGGATGCCGTTACATGACATCACCAAAGTAGCTGTGTCCAAAAACCTGTTAATTGCAGTTACCCTTTCATTGCGAGCCAAGTTCTTCACACATGAAAGACTGCACAACATCTACACTGAGGAAGAGTTCAGCTCTAACAGCAGTTACATCATGACTGTAGAGTGAGACGCTGTTTTAGGTTGGCCTGTCTGCGCATGGGACCTGCAAGCACGCCTCATTGGGTTTCACATTATGTGCCCTAATCCGGCCAGAGACTATCAAAGGAAACATTAGACGGAAGACCTTGAAAAGTTTTGCGACATTGTAGTGTGCTGGTCCACTTGGACTGGTTTCAAAGCAAATGCCGGCATGTTTCTGAGAGGAGGTGCTGATTTTCTGGCTGTTGAGTCCCTTTTGTCCTGCCGAGAGGAAAAGGAAAGATTCTCCTGCTGAAGAAAGTTTTTATAAATGTATCTGTGCATTCTGTTAATTCCTTTTAAAGTTTTATTTTCTCTTTCTCAATGACATGTAAGTAAATCTAGAAAGATGCTCTGTCTAAATGTGAAAAATCAAAAATGACTGTGTGTGTGTAAAGATAATCCATTTCTACTGAAGAAAAAAGCAAGGCTAAATAATGATCTAACTAGTTTTAGATTGGATTAGCTTAGTTGAGGCATTATCCGTTAAAATCCTAAAATACCAATGACAAGATCTTTAAAAAGTGGTAGAAAAGTGCTTGAAACCCTAGAGGTTTTGTGGTGGAGCCGCTCCTAAATGCTCCCAAATCCATTCAAAATGACATCAGCAGAAATATAAAAGTCTGAGGGTGTTACTCCCTCAAACTGTTAAATTCCTTTCCTCTCTCCTTTTATCCATCCCTTACTCTCTCTGGAAATGTGAAATTAGCTGAAACATGAGGACAATTACAAGAAGGCCTAGCATAAAGACCGGGCGACTGGGAAAATAAACTGATCACAGACCCTTGAACAAATCTGGTTTACTTTACAAAGCCTCCTCTGAACTCCTGCCAACGTTTTCCCCCATCTAGATAATTCCTCCCTGAGCAGTTTCATGTTTACACCTTGGAAATCGCCGGATGATCAAGAGGGAAGAGACTCCGACGCATTCCCTTCCTTTGTTCTGCTAGAGGACGCTTGACTGAGCATCGCACCTCAAAAGTAACATTAGAAATATCTAATTGGGTAAAAATATGCAGGTCATCCTTTTGAAGTTTTCTGTCTTTGTGGTCTTTTGCTCTCCTTCCCATTTACTGTAAATCTGTGGGAAAAAAAACGCCCAGTCTTATCTTCTTTGGTGTCTCTCATTTAAGACTGGGTCCAGGTTTTTTCTTTTTTTTTTTTAGCAGCAAAGAGCGTTGAGGCGTTTTATAGCTTTTCTCATTACTGCATTTTCCAAACAGTGTGTGAGGGGTAGTGGTGCATGGCTGAATTATTCAGGGGTACTGGGGATAACGGCGCAGGGCTGTTGTGTTATACTGCACTGCTGTAAGGAGTCCTGCGAGGGACATCATCAGAGGGCTGCCATGTCAGAATGTAAACCGGCTTTTATAACATACTGAGAGATGGAAAAGAAACAATAAAGAGCTCCAGATTGAAAGCTTTATTTAGTAAAACAGAAGCTAGAGAAAGCAACTTGGGTCTCTTAATCTGTCCCGTCCAGTTCTCAGTAAAGACCCAATCTGTGCCCTGTGAGTGATTTTTGCGATTTAAGAGATTGAAATATTGTGGCTAAATGAGTGTTTTATAACACAGATGAAAGTAAGTAACACTTTGATATGAGTTTTATGAGTTTTTGAGACTGGTAAAGGATTATACAAGACATCAATGAATGTTTGAAGGCTAATTCCATTACTGCTACTTTTGACCAATCCATCAAACACTTTCGAGCAGGATATTTTAACTACTCACCCAATTCCCACTAAATTTGGCATGATTATTCAGGATCCTCGAAGGATAATTCTTAATGCATTTTTGTGACCACTTGCTGTTTTGTGTAGCACCAGCCTCAGGCCAGAATTTCCATGTGTTCACGCAAATTGCCATGAAATTCAGTGAGCATGTTAACGCTCCTAAAAAGACAAAACACTTTCCGGTTCTGATTGTCACCTTTGCACACAAGATATTTTATAAAACACAAAGACTTTATTTGGCACATTTTGGGGCTATTATCTTTGTTGTCTTTCAAGCAAACTTCTGTGAGGTCAAAATGTTATTTTTGGCTTGTCCCACAAGCCTGGTAATGGAACATGAATAGCCTGCAGACACACGGTGCTTTGAGGTGTGTGAACCGGGGTGGCAGCATATGGCTTCAGTGCATGGTAGTTGTGCACAAAACCTACAGTGTATGCCATATGTGAGTGTATTTTGTATGCTCGGTGTATACAGCCTCAGAGCTTCATGGCTGTAACTATTATATACATACCTCCTCTGATCTTGTATCACAGAAGACTTGGTTTCACTCCAGCGTGATTCAATCAGTTGTCTTCTGTCTCTGAAAAGATAAATTACGCCATTACCACTCTGAACTGAAACACTGTGCGCTTAGAAAACAGTAGAGCTACATCGGGTTTAAAAGGAAATGCCACTAATTACCCCCTTTTTTGAAGATAATATTGTTAAGTCATGCACCATTGCATAGTGTGCCGCTGTAGCTGAGGGATTATGAATAGGCATGTTTTTTTCCTCGCTGCACTATCCAGGATATTTAGGATTATGTTAAATTCCTGCGATTGAGGTTTTATTCTACAATCAGATGTGCACCACAGCTGCAGGGAGAAAATGCTATTTAAAAAAAAAGTCTAATCCACCATATAATATTATTGCATGAGCTGTTATTCTGTTTTAACCCACATTTACTTTCAACATACTAACATTTTATTGGCAGTTGTTCAATCACTCATCCCTTTAAAATGAGGCATCAATTCCAGATTACATGTTATTTTGAAATGGTTGCATGGAATTTATTTAAGGATATGCACTGAACTCATTCATAAACACTAAACCAGATTTTACTTTACATTACTGTATAACCTGCATCGCAAAATAACATCTCACTTCCCCACAGTGGTTATGGAAATCTCCTCTGACCAGGTCTATTTTTTTTTCACACCCCTACTCATTTCATTTTGATGCTAGCGTGTGATGGCAGCGCAGCATGACAGCGCTCACATTTCCAATAAGGTTGGCACAATGTGGCTCTGGACTATTAATATCCCACAATGCCACGGCCACAGTGGTGGCATCTGTCTTCTTAGGCCTCCCCCTTTTTCCTCCCCCCCCACCGCCGCCTGTCCCGTCCACCTCACCTCTTCCCATCCCCCTCGCCTCTCTTTTCGTCCTTCTCCATCTCGCTCAGATGGACTGTGCAGTCCTTATGCCACACAGCTCAGTGAAAGGCAGTTGAACCGCTGCCAGCAGCCACATGCTGCTCTGGCTATTTCCATCTCTGAAGAGTAAATGGACAGAAATTGCAGAATATGTGTTAACTTCCTTCAAAGTGGGGGCAGCTGAGAAGACTTCTGTAAAGTGTTTAACAGAAGGAACAAAGCCATGACGTCACCTGTTGTTACAATATTCATGTCAGCTAAATACATTTTGTGCTAAAAATCTTTTGCATTTTTGTATGTCAAGGAACTCCTTTCAGTGTCTTTTTATCTCTTGCTTGCAACTTATTCATGAAATCATTATTGTGTCATATCAATCAGCTTTAGAGAGGGGCAAAATGGACATTTGTTTATGTGTGAATGTTGCAGATCATAACTGTAATATGAATCTGGAATACACTGGCTTTCACATCAAACAAATATTCCCTTACACAGGCCATCAACGCCAGGGTTTAGTGTTCGACCCAGCACTTCATACTAATGCTATTTAAGGCGAGCACTGGACGCAGTTTGCATTTATTATGAGAAACATTTTGGACAACTGTCCGGCTGCTCATGGAGCTCGCGTTTCATTAGTTTCACTTGCGCTTTAATTGATCTTTATTTCCCTTGATTATGATCATAATTAAAAACCAGAAAGCTGTTCAAGCTACCAGCCATCTGCCAGGTTGGATGATGGGCACCATCATTGTGGGTATATGGGTACAAGGCCACCATGGTGCACTCTGCCAAGACCCACACCTCAAAACGCCCCATCAAATGTGTTATTATAAGGTGAGATTCTTATTCTGTATGTTAACAGCAGTGCACTATATTTTGTTCTAAAAGATTATTGATTATCCCCTAAGTTGCCTATTTCTGTGTGCCTAATTGAGAGTAAAGGTAATGAGAGATGGAAGTGAAGACAGTTGTAATAAGATACAGTAGATGCTACATGGCATTTGCCTTTGACTGAAATATAGGTAGGTGTTTCATTTCATTACTGCTGTGAGTGCAGTGCCACTAATCTAAGTGACTTGTCTTAATAATTACCATTATTTTCACCAGCTTTCTGTTTTTGATCAAACTGTTTCATCATCTTATAAAGCCAACAACCATATTTACCAGAAACAGTATTCTTTGTGTTTCTAAGTGTCTGCTGGCTTATCTGATTATTCTGGTTATGTATAAAACCTTATGACATGGACTTAAGCATATTTATCTAAAATCCCCAAAGAAGAGTTAATTACTAGGGAGAACTGGCGCCGTCAACTTTTGACCTCTTTAACTGAATAAGTTGAGGTAGTCAGAGCCCAAGGTTAGGTGAGCATAATTTTGAGTATGGGGCTGCACCGCCAACATGTGGCTTGGATAGACTTGATTTGGCCGACTTTACCCCCTGAAAGCATAAACAATCTATCCTAGCTGATAACTTTGGTGGATTTCGCTGCAGCAGAGATCTGATGAGAGCATGTGATAAGGCGAGGTCACGTGACCCCCACTAACAGGATGTAAAACTGTACCACCATGTTAAACTCCCAGCAACAAGCCGGTGCAACTGATGAAAAAGCCTCGGTTGCGGATCAAAGATATCAATAGTCTTCCAGTCAAAAGGCCACATTCTCATGATGAAAAAAGATGCCATTAAAAACATCTACTTTACATTTTGATTTTCTATGGATTATGTCCTCACATTAGATTTATACTCATTCCGATTTTTATTGTCCGGGCTCCACGCAGCTCAAATCGAGTTATGAACTTAATCAATCCGTGCTCTCCTGCATTGACCGTTTTATGATTGGACGAGGTCGCCAGGTTTTATTGACCCGATAACCTTAGATGAAAATGGCTGTGTGTATTTGACTAGGAGTGGGAGAAATGGGTCGGGCAGAAATATAGAGCCGCACGAATCCGTCTCCTCTCTGTAGCGCCTACTAGTTAAACGCATCATAAATGAGAGCTGACGTGAACTAATTTCTTCCGGTGCGTTCTCTGATCCCTTCACTATCGTTGGCTGACAGTGAAGAGTAGTCCATAAAGACGGTCATATAGGATAGCTGGTGTATAAATCTGGGCCGGGGTGAGGAGGCAGACCCTGCATGAAGAGTGATGGATGAGGTGGGAATCCTGCCCTTTCTCTCTCTCTTACTCTCGATCTCTGCGGCCTATTCCATCTCCTTCCACCGGGATAAGGAGAGACATGCATGCATTCCTGACCTCCATAAGGAAACAAGGCGCTGTTGCTACAGCTGCATGCTGTGCAGGCTCTCACCCTTAGGGAGCAGGCATGGCTCCGTAGCAGGTTTAGGGAGTTTCTGTCTCAGCCAACAGATCGTTGAGCAGCCGCTTCATTTGGTGGAATGTAGAGGTGAAGAGCTGGAGGTTAGGAAGGGGCTCAACGCCTGCAAGATACAACAAATTAGTCAACAAATTAATGGAAGGAAAAACAGATTAATTAATCCAAGAATAGAGTTTTGATGCAGTTACCTAAACAGACTGATACACAGACACACACTAAAAGACTTACTTGAAAGGACAGCATCACTTCACACGTCATATTTAATCACAGTTCAAACCATCGGACCACATTCAAGTTTGTCCAGATTCTAGTCATAAAAAACAAACACGCTGGAAATAATTACGAAGGCTCTGAAGTCTAGTCTGATGTTCACTCATGAGGAAAGAGAAATCCTCCCACGCTGTATTATCACATGTGCTAAATGTCTATTTGCATCTCTATTTTGTGTTATTTTGTGACTGATTTTTGTAAAAGGAAAAGACTGAAAATCAGTTGCCGTGGCCCTTTTGGGTAATAATCAGGCCAAAACTGACATATTCTAGATGTATTTGATATCTCATCACTCTGGTAATGAGGACCTGAGGATGAAAATCATAAAAATGATTTGTTTTTATAATTAATTTTCTTTGTATCATGACTTCTGGCTCCACTCTGCAGCACTGCTTGCCTAAAGATCCCATGAAAAATACCTATTTGATATGATGCAATTCCAACTCAGTTAAGGAGAGAAATGCAGTTTGATTTGGCAGAAACATGCAAGATGAAGATGCAAACGCCCATTTCATGGGATCTTTAAAACCTACTGACTTTTGTTTATATTCAGAGGCAAAGCAAGAAGTAATGTTATGTCAGGGTGATGAATGGGACCTATTTTACAGTGTTTATGTATGAGGACTTTTTATTCACTTCTCCTGCAAATGCCAAATTATTAATTTTACAACCATACAGAGAATGCATTTTATTTATAAAATTAATAGTTTGACATTTTAGGAAATAGTCGTGTTCACTTTCTGGCAGAGTTAGATGAGAAAATCAATACCACACTTGTGTCTGTATGCTAGATATTAAGCTATAGCAAGAAGCTGCTTAGTTTAGCTTAGCATAAAGACTGAAAACAGAGAGAAACAACCAGCCTGGCTCTGCCCAATGGTAGCAAAATGTGCCCACCAGAACCTCTAAAGTTAAAAAATAACTAAATAATCTAGGGCTATGCTGGACTATTTCTTGGCTGGGTGCAGTGAGGTTGCGAGGCAACCGGTGGAGATTCCAGGAAGTCACAGTGGTATCAATTTTCAAATTTTATAAGTGTATTACCCAAAATTTCTTTTAAGCTGTTTGAACACACCACCACACTGTTACTTGCCACCAAGCTGTATGAGTGCAGTGAACCCGTCATACAGTTTTCTGCTGCCACCGCTATGCCCCTTCAGCATTAACACATATGGCTTTCCTTAGATCATTACTTCCATTAAGTCATTAAGCCTCGGCCTAAGCGAGGCCTGTTAGTTAGTCACATTAAAGAGTTAACACTTTCCGTCTCCCCAACCCGATGGGCTGACACGTCTGCCGTGGCAACTGACACATCGCTCCATCCCCATAATTAGGAAAATTGCTCTTAACAGGTCCACCGTTTAGTAATGGTCTCATTTCTTCCATCTCGCTCTGACGAGAGCAAACTGCCAGAAGATGTCCCCATTAACTCTTTGCACTGAGGCTAAACCCCTCCTGTGTCCATTCAACATGGTCTGATCCATCACCGCCGCCCCCCCCCCCCCCCCCCACCACACACGCACACACACACACACACACACACACACATGCACTTCTTTCTAATGGTCTTAATGTGCCAACCCATGGCCTGTTCCCCTTACAGATCTTTAACATATTTTTGGAGACCTTTGATCGAACAGCTATCATTTTAAACTTTTTGGGGGGCAGTTAATGCTAAATGTGAGGAGGGGAGGGGGCAATTTGGGAAGAATGAAGGATGGTGAGACGATTCGGCGGTGAATAACACGCCAAGCTTTCATCTTGCCCCCCCCCCCCCTTCCAACAAGCACCCAGTCCGCCATCCCTTCATCTCACCCCCCTCCATCCCTTCACCAGCACCACACTCACCCCCACTTCTCTGACCAAATTAAATTGAAACCAGATGGAGCAGGGCCTGGACTGTGCGTTGTGTCAGATTGTCATGGCGCATTAACCATGATTTCACATTGAGACGGTCTGCCTGGCCAGAAAAAAAGCAATGAGAGAGAGAGAGAGAGAGAGAAGATAGAGGGATAGAGATGGAGAGAAGAGGGGCTTAAAAGATGGAGAGAGAAGAAAAAGAAGAGAGAGAAAGGGGTCTTCAGAGAGAAAGAGAGAGGGGAGAGAGCGGGGACTGATAAATATGGTCCTGCTGCCAACAGATCAATCCCACTGATCGCACAGCTGGCACAGGCTGATGATATGAACGCCATATGACATGAAGACAGGCCTGCATCAGGGAGGCTCAGGATGGTGCCATACCTTTACAGATAATATTTAACACCCGACATAAATCTGAATCCAAATCCAATAATCATTTCATTAACATCTGCATATCGCCCTGAAAGTGAATCCCCTATGGACTCAAGTTTTACTTTTCCTTTACCTGCTGTGGCTGTGTCACGGCTGTCAGGACTCGTGGCTCAAAACGGTGGCAGCAGACTTTACGCTGAGATCAGATTTATAACATTGTATATGAATGTTGAAGGGAAAGTCAGGAAAAGAGGGGACAATATTTTTCTTATGATTATTATTATGACTAAACATGTAGCTCACTGACCTCTGGTATCACGTGTCAAAGTTAGCATTTTGTTGCTGTTCAATTGAAACAATTTACCTCCAAAATGTCAATTTAAAAGAAAAACAGATTTGAAATAAGAAAATAACCCTGTTTTAAACTTTGTAACAATGCACCTTTTTTAGATAATTCAATGGATTTTTAGATGCATACGTAGGAGAATTTTCTCAACCCACAAATCAGAATTTAGCCTTTCAGTTTCAGAAAATTAAAAAAAATCCCAGAATATGGAGACCAGTGACGTAATTTCAGGTAGTGATTTAGTAATGCATTAACTTAATGTTTGGGAACTTACAACTGACTTAAAAGCAATGATCAAAATTGATGCAGGAGAGGTAGAGATAGTCTGATTTTAGTCCCTTTATAGGGTCAAGCTCTAAAAATGCTGGATCCTACATTTCCCATAATGCACCTCAATAGCATCTTTCATTAGAGAAGTTAATTAGAGCCTCCCTGCCTGGTAAATGCCCACATCTTTTAAACTCCACATCCCTACTTTGTTACGCAGGCTTTAAGAATATGAAATCTCAAACCCAAACCAATATAATCTAACCACATCGCTATGACATCACCAGGTTTGTTTTCTCAGACTTAACAAAGCTCCTCCAGAGCCACAGGCGGCATGATATAACTGTTTTCACAGGCTGTACTCCTCATGACGAGTATACAGATCTTCATGTTTAACATTTGTATACACACACACATATATATATTCCAAAACCCTCCGTTCGTCACACTTTTCCCAAAACATTTCCCACTATTACTTGAAACCTTACTCAACGATTGCATGGGCATGATACTCTCAACCATAGTGAACCATTCATCTTCTATTCGCAGCCCAAGGATCAACGCTCCACTTAACCTCTCAGGGGATGGAATTACAAGTTTGACTTCAACCAGCGATATCATCTCATTGCAGGTGTCATTACCCCAGCTTATAATTGACAGAAGCATTAACATGTCATTAACACATAAGCTTAGACTTATATTTGAACCTTTTAATGAGGCCATCATTCAACATTAATAGATTAGTTATCATGGGTAATGACTGAGGTGTCTTTGCCTGTCCCCACAGGTCGGTGTAAAGAAAACTCAGCATAATGTTTTTGGTGGGGTGGGGGGGCACCCTCAGGAAATGAGAGGGGAGGTCGTTCAGGGCAAACGTAGGGAGACAAGAGCGGGTACTGTCGTCCAGACAGAGGTCTTTAGGTGAGGGAGATAATGAATGAGAAATACCATTCCTCTGCACAGTAGGCTAAAAGAGGCTTAATCAAAAAAAGTCAGACAGTGACTGAAAGTTTTGTCCTTGTGCTGTTCACGATATAATCTAATGTGACACCTTCTCTGATGAAATGGTTGCTGGCATGATAATGAGACCAACATTCAACTTTTCTAAGCTATCTTTAATCTTTAAAGATAGCTAATCGTTTACTTACTAAACAGTGACCGTTTTGAATTTATGCCTTCACCCCGGCTATGTTGTTGTTTACCAAAATGAAAAAAATAAATTAGAATATGTGGATGTCAAGACGCAGGTTCATATTTTACAGTAAAATATTTGTCACAACAAAAGAATCAAGTTAGTTTCTTGAGAGTACTATTTTAAAAGTGTGAGATCAATCTAAAGTCTTTACGTGCATATGTTGAAGAAACACTATATTCCACATCTCCACAGAGAGTTTATCAGAAAGAAGTACATTTCATAAGATGCAGTCATAGACTTAATTTATAATTTGAGCATTATCAACAGAATAGAATACAATAAAATCCTCCTTACACAGACTGTGAATGTGCAGCAACCTCAACAGTTGGTGAAATAATTTCTTGGAATACACACACTTAAATCTGTTGTATTTATATTTATATTAATATTTTTATCATAATTATTTATTATTTCACTCATTATGTGCAATACTGCACTTGCATACCCAATGTGCACTGTAATGTAATGTCATCTTTCTCCTTTTTTTCCAGCTGTAAATATTGACTTAGCACTTTAATGGGAACTAAAGCTCAAAGAAGCCAAATTTCACTGCCTTCAGTGTCGCCACCCGCTGTGCTGCTGCGCTTGTGACAATAAAGGTCTTGAATCTTGAACCAGTTTGATCCCTCTGTACATAATAAAAATGGGATCTATGTCAGCGTTATTTTTTTGATGTAATAAATAAGAAATGATAACAGGAGCACAGTGTTGACAGTGTTGTGACTTTTGAAAGATATCACCTATCACCACTTTATTTTCTCACATTCTCAAAAAAAAATGGCCCTTCAATGTGTATTTGCATTATATCTGAAATTTCCAACTATTTGCTTATCTGCTCTCTTAACCTTAAACTACAAAAACACCCACAACGCCCTGTGCTGCATACTAATCACACGGCGCTACAGCCCTCCCTTGTTTACATCAGGCCCTGAATTAAGGACTACAATTAATCTCCCAGAATGCCTCCTCTCACCTCAGCCACAGCCGATGATTGATTAAAGCTGTCTCTGGCGTGGCAGTGGCTGAACCTGGCTAGAGTTTCACCAACAGGAGAAGCTGTGTGAATGGCTTGGTCCTTTCAGTGCCGGACTCGTGGCTCGTGGGCCCTTGAGACACCACAAACCCCTTCTACCCCTCCAAACTTCTCTGATGTGAAAACCAGGTAGCCCCATAACCCCCCACCCGACTCTCTGGCCTCCTGTCTTTCTTCCTTCGCTCCCATTTCTCGGTCCTAACGGACTTGGTGATGGATAGTATTTTGCTCCTCAGAAACACATTGTTTTCTTTAGCACAGCAGGGTATTCTATTTGCAAAGGTCTGGCCGGTGAAGTATTGTGGATATCTATCACTGCAGAGGTGCCTCTGGTAAGCATGTTCCTTCCTTTAAGAGGAGGAGCAGTTGTGAACGATTGATAGCTGGAGCTGTCTGGTTCTAGCAGCGGTCCAAACTGAGACACGGCTAAAAAAAGACTCCTACTAATATAATGATGCATTATCTTCAAGAAAGTTGGCAGTGTATTATAGAAAAGCCTGTGTCACTTTGTAAATATTTGTCAGAGTTTGTTGTAACCTGGTACCACATCAGTGGGATTTACCACATAAAAGAAAATGAGTCTCAAATAAGTTATCAATCAAGTAAAAACTCTACTAGAAGCTCTATGTTGTTATTAAAGGGCAGAAAATGTAGAAAAGTTTATCCAAGACAGACAGAAACCACAAACTCATACTGAACAAATTTTATTCAAATCACAGACGAACCAGCGGACCAGACCACTGATGAAAAATTCTTTGTCCAGTGGTGCATTTCACACGATAGTTAATAAGACGAAGGTACAAGTTGGAATCAATCATTATCAGTTAATCAAGAGTCAACAGGGAGAAACTCATAGCCTCATTCAGTGTTTTAGTGTCAGAGTAACCCTGTAACGCAAACCTCTTTGCGTTTCTCTCAACTTACAATATCACATTTTCCCAAATGGATGCTTTCCAAAGAGGGATTACCCACTCCAAATCTCCTTTTAGCACCTCCATGTGAAAGTCAAACAGCGGCAGCGTTTCAGAGACGTCGACAGATGACAACCTTGAACCCATAAGCGTTTGTCGGGCAGTCCGATGTAACGGTTTGAAAAGGCATGGCATTTTCACTGCTGCATGCACCTCAGGAGAAACTGAATACATATACAGAGGTCCTGATATGTTTTACATGCTGTCCTCCGAGGGGAACCGGGGGGTATTTGTAACGCAGCTATTTCAACAGAGCGATGATGTACGCACCCCAGCTATGTTGAAATAGATTGGAGATGATGTGAAACGCAAACAGGACCAGCGACTCTGAGCCTTGAGGCCAGCGATTTGAAATAAAATGAATAAATAAAAGATTGTACATCACAGACTTGTGTCTTTAATCATGAGCAGAAAGTGTTGTGGTAATCCAATATACTACGCCTGGCTGTTGGTTTTTGCTTTATTGCTACCTAGTCGCACACATACTCTCTCTTTAACACACACACAAAGAGGGAGGCCCGGTGTTCCTGTGTGACCAGCAGACGAGGGAGTTGAACTTGTGACCCCTCCCTGGGGCGTGAGGCCCCAGGGGTTGCAGTATCACAGAGCTGATCCACTCCAGCCTGCCTGGTTTGGCTCGAGCTGCGGGCTGCCCACCCACTCCCACAGCTGGCACATAGCACACAGCACTCACTGTACAGCCCAGCGCCTTACAGCAGCGCTACATGAGCTCATGCTATGATGCAGCATTAAAACACCACTGAGCAATTTTCTCTCTAAGGATTTGATATGATCCTAGAAATTGAACTCCGCGATAAAGATTAAAAAATGTTGTTGTTGAAATTCGGAGGATGTGTGCCATAAAAAGGTGTCACTGATTCTTTTTTCTTTTTATTGTGGATCTCAATAAAAGACAAAGCCAAAAAAAACAAATAAAAAAAAAATCTTTAATAAACGTTTCAGTTTGTTCTTGCCCTCTCTTTCACACTAAAAAGTGTATAATCACGATTGGCAGAATTAAGCTCACTGCAAACAGCAGGGGTAAAACAACACAAACACGTATTCCTCATTTTATTCCCCTGTTGCTGATTTGCCATAATTGCTGTAAGATTCATTTTTGAGCGCACAATCCTATTTTTTTCCTCATATGCTAAATATATTTGTCATATGACGCAGCTCTCACAGCAGAAGCTAATCTGCTTCAATAGGCCTCAGATGAGCTCACTCATACAATATCGCCATAATACAGCTAAAAGTGTGACTGAGGCAATTTTACTCGTCACATTAAACATATGTCATCTAATGCAGCAGTCACTGTGAAGTTTACATCTCTACATGAGCCCAAATTAACTCATAAATGTAATATTGTGATAATACATCAATTAATAAACCGTGTAGTTTAATATTACTACAGGAGCTCACAAATATGAAATTATCACATTTTCATTCACACTCATTTGAAATGTCCTTTAAATTATTGAAACAACCCAGGGAAGAAAGCTTATTGATGTTAAAACATTATGAAAGGCTGATGCAGAGGAAATATTAGTCTGGTAGTTTAAATGTAACAGGCATCTATCACCAAACCCTGTCAGCAGTGAAAAAATCAATACAGTGTATCTCTACTTATAGATAAAGTTTGGAATTTTTGCTGCAACATTAATCACTACATATCAGTTCAGCAAGAGGGATTTTTTTTTAAAGACAAAAAAACTGTATGTTTTTAGGATTTTAGGAATTATACGTGCAGGACAACTAAATTAAAAGCATTAGATGCACATTTAATAATTCACTTTTTCCATGTTTGTCATTATTTTTTATTATTAAAATGGAAAAAAATGTGATTTTTAACATAAACTGTATTTCCATAATTGTTTTTGCTTCAAATATTATTGTTCATCAATTTCTATACTGTAGTTCTGATATATAACAACAGTTTTAATAATCAGCTGCATCAGTCTTATGTTATTGTATTTAACCTCATGGAGATTTTACACTTAAAATAATTCAGACTGCAGATATGTTTGAGCATTTGACACCTCAACTGTATGATAATTACAATATTAATTAGGAAATTATTGGTGGAATAGCAATACTGTTTTAATAATTAGTGCATTTCAGATGAATAATTATTATTTCATAATTAATGAAACATTTCAGTGGTGAATATGTGACCTGATATTTCAACTTATTACCACATTCAGTATGTACAGTGCAGAGAACACACTTCATCACTGTAAATCTTTAGATAATTTTATCGTGAACAGAGGATAGTGTGAGACATGACATTCAACAAATTATACAGATAAACATGAACTCACATCTTTTTCTGCCAGACTAAAAGAAAATTGAAAGAAAAAGAAACTCGCAGAAATCACAGAGCAGCTTAATGAAAAGAGAATTTGCAAGATCTGATCCTGTACGTGTATTTGACTCGCTAATTATACTCATTCCAATTAGTCCATGGGGATTTATTAGAAGTTAAAAAGAATAAAATAATGTGCTCTGCAGTTTTACCTCTTTCTAGATCGTATTGGTTTTTGCACCATTTGGCAGTCTGTTCTGTGTCAATACTAAACACACTGCAGTCAGTTTACACTCCGACTATCCAGCAAGCTTCAACATCCACAGATTCACAGAGCCACAAGAGAAGCTGTGGACCACAAGCCACATTCAGAGAGGAGGGGAAGGAGGAGGAGGGGAGTTAGCACATGGTTATCAGGGTGTCAGCACCCCCTGCTGGTTTTGGCTGCTTGACTGGGACATCTGCCCTCTTGTCGACCCCCCCTCCTCCCCCCAACCACCAACCCACCCACCAAACTCTCCACTACTACAGGACTTTACAGCAATTCAGATCCCCCTCAGGACAGATAAAAACATTCAGTGTAGCAGAGTAGAAGTGCAGAAAATGCTGATTTGATTTTTATCTTTTCCTTTTTTTTTTTAGAATCTTTTTAAGGCAGTGTTTAGTCCCGCATTCAGCACACTAATGCAAATACTTATATTTGTGTTTTAGGTCCAACTTATGACAATTTAACAGCTTCAAAACATGATTGAAAAACTAGAAAATGCACAAATAAACAAGGTTTTTTTTCTCCATTTTTAATATGATCACAAAGTTGTCATCAAAACAAAATTATATCCCAATTGAGACCCAATGACCACTAAACATATTCATTGTGTAAGCACTGAGTCACGTTAGCAACATTTTCATGATTCAATAAGAGGTTTGGTTGCCACAAACATGCATGAATCATGAGCTAACGCAATATAAGAGATGAACAAGTGCCTGCTCTTTGTTCATTTGTTTAATGTTGGTCAGCACTGGCCTGAGTTTGATGACCAAATGCTGATACTTAATGAAAGTGTGCATCAGTTCAATTACACAAGTTGAACCTTTATCTGCTGATGTCAGACATTACAAAACTTGCAGTATAAAATGACATTTCTCGATAAGGGTGCGTTCGAGATAAGCAGTTTAGTAATGCAGCTATAGATCCCAGTTACACAGCTCTCTTTCAACAAACATCGCAAATACAACCCAGACTATAAAAACCCACAGAATATGACATATGGGGTTTATGTACATCGATAACCTACTAAATTGTCATATTCTAGCTTTCGTTTTACAGTTTCTCATAATTGGGATATGAGTTTAGCAAGATGGTCATAAACATGTCTGCACTCATTGTCACGAAGAAAACTTGAGTACAGCTGGAAGACTAAACCACAGCATTATTGTTTTGTGTTGCAGTTTAAAGTTCATGCCAATCATTTAGGTGTACCCCAGGCTGGTTTTATAAAAATGTGTTAGGATGTGTTAGTGGTTTAAGCACTCACACAAAAACAAAGACATGCCAAAAAGTTTGCCACAATTCCCTCAGGTGAAGTAACAACTGCAGAAAAGTGTTTCCATTGTGACAATGGATGATATTTGTCACAACTGACAACTGACAAAGAAGAGGTAAACATACTTTGTGGTCTATGAGCAATGTTGCGGAGTGAGCAATGAGAAGCCACACAGATATTTAGAAACAGGAGTCACCACTTGGATTTTTTTTTTTTATCAGCATTTCCTTTACATCACATCATTTTCCAGCTAAAACCTTGTTACTCTTACGAGGCCCTGAGGTTTTTCTGTTGCAGTGAATGGGGAATAGCAGGCTAAAGCTATAGCTCAGTTTGCAGTGCGGCCATCAACAGTATGAAAAACAATATTCACAGACTTTAAAATTGACCAAAACAGACGATCCATCACATGAACATGAATCAAAGACATGTACGTTAGGGTTAATACTCCTGTCAGTGCCCTGAACACCGGCACTAGCAAAAAGAACTGGAGTTGGTCCCCGGGCGCTGCACCGTGGCTGCCCACTGCTCCTAGTGTATAGGATGGGTCAAATGTAGAGGATAAATTTTGTTTCAATGTGTTTGAGTTCTGAGAAATGACAATAAAGAAGGTCTTAAACTTAATCTAATCTTAATCATTAAACGCTCTGTACACAAACACAGGTGTTTGTAGCTGATTAACCCGATTCTCAGAACTGTCTCTGAATATATTGTACAGACTGTGTCTGTGTTGTTTTTCGTTCACACTTTAGAACAGAACTAACTGTAAAGTCTGAATTGGTAAAACTTGATCAGCGTGTTTATGTTAAAGCAATGGAACTGCAAATGGCACACGTTTTGCAAAACAACTGCAGGAACTGGCATTGAGACAGGAAATGAGCTACAGTTCAAAATAACACCAGTGTGCCCCTTTAATTTGCATATAAACTCTCTCACTTCCTAACTGTCCTCAGACTCATCTTCCTCAATGGGAAGATCCACCAACACAGGAATATCAAGGTCTCAAATCAAATCCAGGAATGTGAAAATGGAGACGGGAACAGCGCATTACCATGACACCGCCATCTCCCATGTGGATGTAAGGGAGAAGGGTGACACTACAGGGGGCTCTGGGTCTTGTCGTTAGGCAGGAATGGGCTGCTCTCTCTGGGTTATCAGCCTTCTCGCGTGACCCCCCGGTAGAGCAGCAGGGCTGTTCTGTTGTTTCATTATCACAGAGGTTCACGTAGCATGGAGAGGCGCCATCATTATCCATCAGGCTTAATGAGACTATCTTGCTGCCGTAAAGGTCAGGCAATTACTGCTGGTGCAGTTTTCAGCCTGGAGATGCGAAGAGGTTGGAGAGGGATGGAGGCGAAACAGATAGTACACACAGACACACGCACGCACACACACACACACCCACAAACAAACACACACATAGGCTGCTTGCATGTTTGGTATTCATATATCATCACTATTTAATGAAAATCTTGTATCTCCAAAATGTCAACTTGTTTTTAGCTCGATTTCTATGTATTTTTAATTTTATCCAGTCAGTATGTTTTTTATGTATAGCCTATCAATAATTTTGTTTGGTGAATTTTTCCCCTTTCTTATAAAGTGTGCTTTTAGCTTCTAGTACAGCTGCACTTTTCTTGCACTGATTGTTGGATGAGAGGATGAGAGTTTGGTAAAATAGCAGCTGACTTCCCAGTCACCTGGATCATGTGCAGTATATGACAAGCCTGTAATTGGATCAGGCATTGGACCTTTGACCTCTGGCATATGACATCACCAAGTGTGTACGTGTGTCTCTCACAGTTTCAACCATAAGCAGCCGTATAGCTTCACACAACAAGGTCACAACACATACAGGACTGTTCCAACAGTAACCTTCATCCATTTACAGTCTATTTCAATAGTTCAAATCAAAGTTATTATATAACTTTTTAGCATTAAAAGGTTGAATATTTCTGATTAAAAGTCTGCTGTTTCACATCTAATCACATCGCTCTGCTTTACAAGGAGGTCATAATTTTTGTTGATTTCCATATTATTAATTGAGAGATTATTCCTTTTTTACTACTGCAGACAAATTCTCAGATAACCAAAGTTAGGAAATGTACATACATTACATACATTCACGCTTAGTAGCTTTTTCCAGAGCTATCAACCACATTTCACAGTCCTCATCAGCAGGTGGAGTTTAGATATCTTTCACTTGTCAACTTCGGTCACGACAGTTGATCATCTAGGGGGATCGTAACTTGTCTCTGTTCAAGGATGGTCTTTGGCTTCCTTTATCGCCGCGATATGTGATTGAAAGTGTAAGTGGACCTTGAGTTAAACTACTGTTTCAAGGCCGAGAGTGAACAAATGCTTAATTTGTTTGGATAACAATATTTTTGCCACTGAAAAACAATGCTGGATTTGTTTACACTGCTGGTGCTGCAGTTCAGCTCTACTTCACAATGAGACACAATTCATCTGATTATGATACATTTGTGATAAGAAGCAGCTCGTTCTCTCTTACTTATCATGCAATGTGTGCATGCATAACCTTGAGGAATGATGTATGTATGATGTATAACAATGATCCTTTTCTATATTGCCTCTTTTTCAACGTACAATAATTTAACTCCAATGGATGTCTCCAGCAAGATACCTGCAGAAAAATGTTTAAGAAAAATGTTCCCCTCCTTCCTCTATTGGAACACTATCTTGCCTCCAGAGCCAAAGGCGATGCTGGGACAGGTTTATGCTCCTCTCGCAGAGAGTTTGAGCCACTGGTTACAGTGTTTTAACGGCTGGATTAATGGGGTGGCAAGAGGGGCCATAAATTGATAATATAACCACTGAACATACTTGCCAGGACAATTAAGATAATACAACTGGAAATAGAGGCCCCATGAATCGCCATGGTAAAGAGCAATGGCCGCCTTACAATGATGTGTGCCCTTGAGGCCTTTGGCTAGAAATTGGCTGTGTTCTTCCAGATATGAGCAGCGATTAACTTGTAACAATCACACATGAAGGCTGGAAAGAAAAGGACATTTTTAAAATATGGAAGTTTAAGGGATTTACTGCACATGGAGAGCCTTTAGACTAGTATTTAAGACTGCATATTACATTTTTTTATGTAATATTAGTGATAATACCATCACAAGTGTTACGGGACTTCATGCTTCTATGTCAAAATTTTTTTAAAAAAGCTTAAAAGAATCTTCTACCTTCCCTGGAGTAATTTGTCCTGTCAAAACACCATCTACAGGCATTTCTATAGTTTATTACATGAGGGCTTGACATTTCAAATACTATTACAGTGAGTAGAGAGTCCAAAGGTCAATGATCTTGTCTGTCATTAACTACGTGGCTACGTCGTCGAGATGGAGAGCTTATGTGCTGAATGATCCGAACACAATTTGCTTAATACCTCTTTCATCTCTATCAGGCTTTGAGACTGGAAATAAACAATAGTTTTTGTCAGTCCGTGTGAAGCAGAGTGAAAATCTGAGCACCCACCCACTGCCCTTTCTGAATGAAGTAACGAGTAGTTTCACTGCCATCGTCATCAGTATTTACTCACATTAAACCTGAAAAAAGAATCTGGTGCACCTTAATAACAGAAAGTGACACTCCTCATAAAGATTAGGGGGCCGATTCAACATCTGTAGAAGATGGCCATGTTTTCTCGCCTGCCTCTGTCGCCGCCGACCGCCATCCCACTGCATAACGAGCATGCGGTGACAACCGCGTAACAAAAACAAAGGCGTAATAAGAGAGTGAAAAATGATGCAGAGCGCTTGTAATGAAGATGAAAAGACTTGCTCTGATGCCTAATGAAGATACATGCCCGTATTTCTCTGACACAATACTAATTACAAGCTGGGTTTCCATTAATAGCTCATGAAATATTAAGTTCCATTAGCTAATAAAAGCAGACTGCAAAAACTAACGCAGGCTCACTGGAGCATTCAGAGGCAGGTAAAGAGATACAGTAGAAGGTCTTGGTTTTACTGCTGGGAGCAGAAATGATGAAATGTGCCTCTTCATTATTACAACTTAACTATCAAGGGCGAGACAGAACTCTTTTCCCAGATTATTACTAAAACATAAATTTCTCAAATAATGTTTGAGGCGTTAATGTTTTACTGTAAGGATTCTGTGGTTACTGTAGAAGCTGCAGCTGTTTTTTCTGAGGTGTTTTTAAATCCATCCTGGCAAACGCCATCCTCTTCTACTCTCTATGCTGCATGCTGGCAGTTCACTTACAATGAAAAATTGACCACCTTATACAAAATAACACAAGTAGCCTCAAAATACAGAGATGTATTCTCTTTTGCACAATTTGTCTCAATTATCTCATGGGTTTATCTTTACCAAATAATTTGACCTAACAGGTGAAACTCATTAGGAAACATTTAGCTATTAGCTTCATGAAAACCCATTCTCTGCTCAAACAATATCAAATCAAACAAATCAGCTCATTTAACCAAAGATAATACAGATGCATTCTCTCCTCCTACGACTCTGGACAGGACTCCAGGATGAAATACAGGGCGAATTAGTGAATTAATCATTAATGGTTGGCCAGTAATGATCCTGGAACTTGGCGTTATTGGTAAATTATAATGAATCATCATAAAGCCTGGCCCATTCAGGCCCCTTCAGCTCCAAGGCCCCTACAAATGAGAGCAGAAAAGACCCATAGTCAGTAAGTATGGGCAGCCCTGCCAAGCGCCCGATTGATTTTCTTATTTTTGTGCCGGCAGCCTGGCTCTGAGAAATGAGTTTTAATTCTGGCGGTGCATGATTAAGTCTGCTTGTGCTTTACACCGGCCTGCTCGACTGGAAAAGTGGATGCGGTAGGAAAAGGAGGAGAAAGTGAGAGTTGTGATAGTGAGGAATGTGTGTAGGTTTGCTTTAGTGAGGCCTTATGTTTGTGTCTTAATGGGTGTCTGTGTGTGTGTGTGTTCTTAAGTGCGTGTGTGTGTGTGTGTGTGGGTGGGAGCTGCGATTGTTCAGAGGGCCTGAATGGCACCTGTCAGGCTCTTGATTAACGAGGCCCTCTGCCCTTCAATTCCCCAGCCTGTCACTCAGCGAGGACGCATTAATCTTCATCGCCCGCTTGTCAGGTCAGGGCCGGTCCAAGACACCCACCAGTGTGTATCCGTATGTTTGTGCATTTAATGCGTGTCTGTGCGTGTTGCGATGCAGGTTGCATGTGTTCCCGCGTGTGTAAGTGTATGTATGCGTCCTTGCTCGTGTGTGAGATTAAACGCACGTGTGTGTGTGTGTTTGAGTGCATGTGGGAGGAAGAGGAGAAGTGAGAGGGGGGAGGTGCTTGGATTGAAGTAGTTGAGTCGAATAACATCAGGCTGGACAAAAGTACAAAGGCAAGACCACAAGGGCAAAACGTCAGCGCTTACTGGAGAAAACACCAAAATACCACAAATGCTTACAATTAATATTTGGCCCTTCAACAGTGAGCATTTGCATAATTTATTAAGATTCACAAGAGCATGTGCACTCTGTAACACCCACATCATTCCCTTGTGTGAGAGGTGAGAAGAAAGGCTGGGGTGATGGGGGGTAGGTTGCTCATCACTATTAAGAGTGTGTGTTTGTGTGTGTGTGTGTGTGTGTTAGAAGCCAGATGGAGAGTAGGGCTGCCACTGCTGCCAGCCGCCACTCGCACTCATCCAACCGGCACCCCACCCCTGAACCCTCGATACGACCCGTCCGACCAATCAGACGAGCCCAGCGGCACGAGCGCCAGCCAATCCCAGAGCCCGCAGTTCAATTAGAGAATAATAAAGGGACATTCATCATTCAATTAGGCATCTGTCACCGAGCCACAAAAGAGGGAAAAACTTGGGAGATGCAGAGAGAGAAAGAGAGAAAGAAAGAGTGGAACAGAAATGAGGAGAGAAAGAAAGAAAGAAGAAAAGCTAAGAAAGGGAAATGGAAAGGAAGCAGAAGAAGAGAGGCAGGAAATAAATAAACAGGCCTCCAGAGAAAGGGATGAATAGGAACAAAGAGAGACAACTCTGACTGAGAAAAGGTGTGGGGGAGATAAGGTGTAGATGCAGATAACAAAAAGACAGAGAGAAAGAGAGACTGAATAATTTAAATGGTGTAGAGAGAGAAAACAAGGCTGGGACGCAAAATATTCATAATGTTAATTACAGTGCCATCACAGTGACATTGTTATGACTAACAGCCAGCTCTGCTGTAATGAGGAGCAGAAAAAAACATCAGGGCATCAGAGACATATCAGGAAGATCATCTACTGCTGTGCGAGTTAGCATAAAAACTTTTGCCATCAACAATTTGTAAAGTTCTTCTGTAATTAGCCTCCAAAGATTTGTTCCATTCTCATCATTTTCAGATGTTTCACAGGGAAAACGTGCAGTACAGTAATACAGAAAGCCATGTTGCTTGTAACATAGCACACTGTGCAAAAATAGTTCAGAAAGTGATGGCTTATAACTCTAAAAGCACACATTTTAAAACATTTTATACTAGGTAACAAACAGATTAAACCATTAATCAAGGCAACTGTCATTCTCTATACCACACCAGTGGTATTGTTTATGTTTCCCAAAATTAAAACCATTTCCTAGTTGAAAGGAGGATGCCTCAACTCCTTGGAGTTCTGGATATAGTTGTTTGTTTTCTCTTTGATTACACAGAAGAGACTTTGAAACCTTTACCTCTGTTTACTCTGGAAGTGCCCTCCTCATGATTTCTGCTGTAAAGTAACCCACCAGCTTCCAGATCAAACCCAGTGGCTCAAAAAGTTACAGTAATTGCAGCATAAAGGCCTGCAGAGGCTTTTAGTGACAGTCTTGGCTGTTTTTGGTAATTAAACTGACGTCAAAATGAATTGTGTAATTAGGTCTATGGGAAGCTGTATGGGACAGTGCGCCTTAAAACAGTTAATAATGATCAATCAAAGCATGCTGAACTGGCCAGTCACAGTCTTTTCAGCACATCTCTTCTCATACGTATTCAATATGTCACATATTCCATAGATTGATTAGATGTTGGCTAGGTGATGTCAATAAGCAGTCAGCTGATTGATTAGAGCTCTAAATAGTAAGATTGGCTCTATTAGCATACATGTTGCAGTGCTTATTGTGCGTGTATGATAAAGTTAGAATATAATACAGCATGTGTATGAGTATGTGACATATATTATATAAGCAGAAAATTATGTGATTTGCCAAGTGCTCCTTTGCTGCTGTTGAGGAGGCTGTTTTGTATTTTGATCTTATTTTTTTCCACCAGTAACAAGGAATTTGCACAAATGGAGAACATCTACAAGGCGCGTGGGACTCTTCTTTAAGATTTAGTCTAATATTTTCATATAAAAATCATGCCTGGTGCAGCCTTCAATAAATACTTTTCATAAAAATCCTCATCACTCCAAAGATTGTCGTCACATTGTCTCTTTCTTGTCTTCCCTCTCTCCTTCTCCCTGTCTCTTTCTATTTCTCACTGCCTCTCTCGTGCCAGCTGTCTCCAAACCCCTGTGGTCCTCCTTCCCTCAACCCCCCCCCCCTGTCATTTCTCCTCCCCTCCGTCTCTCTCACCCCAGTCCCCAACCAAGCAGGAAAATGATCCCTAGTAAATAATATATCAAGATAAATGATAATTGCTCCGATTTTTTGTGTGTTCCGCGTCACTTAATGAGCGCCATAAATTAGCAATGAATACGGCTGACAGCGTTTGTCAGAACACGGTCGATGAAAATGAGCCTTGGCATCTCAGCGGTTAAAACTTTGTGTCTTCTCTGCGTCTCTTAAGCCTTGAGACGCCTCCTTTAATTCAAATTAGAGAATAGATCAAAGTTCATTTGAGAGTTTATTACAGACTTCACTTACTTCTTGTATTTTGTTAAGAAATGAATCCGCTGTGTTCTCTCCCTCTGAGGATGCAGGCAAGGAAGCAGCGTGAGAGTCGACAAGGAAAAACAGTTTGTTTTAAAAAAGGTCAAAATGAGAAAGATGCTTCATCTCCTATGATTAGGAATACTGAAACAATCCTAAAATTCATTCTCCTGCATACAGAAGTTATATAATGTATCTCGCTGAGACCTTTCTTCACAAAATAGTTACCATTTCTGAGGAAATAATCATCTGTGGGTTTTTTTTTGTTGTTTTCCACATTACAGTTCATTGTTCTTTGTTACTTTTATAAATGACTGGAAATATCCTGCCATATTATGTCATTGTAAAAAACACACAAACACGCATACACACCCTGTACAGTATTTGTGGATTGGCTGTGGGTGAGCACCCGCTCTTAAGCCTCATCTCTCCGTCCCTGTCAGACATCAAACGGGGGGCCTTGGCCACAGATCGCACACACAGGCATCCCCAGAGACCGCCTGATTGAAACCTGGCAACAGGACCAAACAGCTGCTTCAAACAAAAGACATCTGCATATTTCAGATTTGTTTTTCATAAATTAACACCGCAACCTGCCAAAAAATCTGGGCGAGGGAGTCTATCGACTTGTGTATAATTAGATAAAGTTTACAAGCTTTGAAAGTTGAAAATTAGCATGAGGTAAAGGGGTGCTCACCGGGGAGAGGTGGGGGGGGGGCCCGGCTTACAGGCATGTTTCTGCCTTCTTTTGTAATGACAGGGAGGTGGTGGCACTGGTGGTGTTGGGGGAGGAGGGGTAGCTGCTCAAGCTAAGGGAAAACATACAAACACAACTCTGGTGTTTGGTTTGTTGGAGCGACAACAGTAGCTCCGCTTTGTTGTTCTCTTTGGAGAGATGCAGGGTGATGTTTTAGCATGTCAGCAGCATGCTGACAGTAGGTGATGCGGCTGGCTTTAGCCAATTAAAAACTGTCTGGATTTTTTTCAGCTGAGCCTTTGACCCAATGACACCTACTGTGTATGCATGTGTATGTGTGTATTTCTGTTTAGCTCTGGTAGGACCCTGTGTCTGGCCTTTCACTTGTAAAAAAAAAAACAAAAAAAAAAACGTTCAATTATTCAGTGATGTCAAGTCTTCCCTTTATCTCCCGCTTGTCTCCTGGTGTGTTTGGGGACAGCAGGGAGAGAGTGAGAGTGAAGGCAAAAGGGAGGGATGGAGAGTTGGAGAGAAGAAGGGAGGGATGGATGGATGGATGGGAGGGAACGGATGTCTCCTCAAAAGCATTGCTGCCTAATTACTAGCTCATTTAGATCAGCGACCACATTTATAAATAGCCCAACAGCTGGCGTGATGGAAACAGACAACACCAAACACGGAAACGTAGCACAATATCACAGTCAGCTGAAATAAGCGCCGGAATGGTAATGGTGTCTGTGGTGCACGGAAAGCATCTGATGTGTCTCAACATGGCAATCCAAAAAACCTCTAATGGGCCCGGGGAAAGGGTGAGGTTACGTTTTAAGAATAGATGTTGCTCTAGAGTTTCATTCCAAAACTCTTCTGTCTTAATTTTTGAGAAATATTTGTTGTCTGGATATCTTGAATGTGATTATATTAAAGGTCTTCCCATAATTAAGTGGCAGCAGCCATGTTGACTTTTAACTTCATCACTAATAGAAGCATTTTAATTTAGAACTGAAGGGTGGGTCCACCCAAATTATCACCATGCAGCCATGCAGATAATTTTATTTGTCCAGGTTGTGAGGTATCTGTCGCTGAAATTTCTTGCTTACAGCATTAGGAAATGACAGCAGCAACATTAGGAACAATTTACAAAATACCTCTTACTCTGTATAATGCACAGATATCTTTTGTGGATATCTTAAAACCTGGGAAAATAAAGCCAATATAGGTAGGTGGAAAAATATGTTCCTTTTTTGATTTAGGTAACCCCTCAGATTTTTTTTCTAGTGGACTAAACAGTGTATTTACCAAGCCGGCGAAATAGGAAAATGGATGCGGGAATTAAGAATCTATCTGGGAAACATGTTTTATCTATAAAGCACAGATTAGATGTTGGATGACTTGGACATCATATTTTCTCATGACGGTCATGTGAATGTTTTTGGTTATAGTGACGTACTAGAAAATGTGATCCTGATAATGCAAATTTCACGTAAACTTTAAAACATAAGTTAGAAATTGAAACTCTGCGTTAAAGGTAAACATATACCAATCCTCACAACCACTCTCAGACAGTCATGTCTTCTCTATACAAACCTCTGATTGTTATCAAGTGAATCTCTTTCTTATTTTGTATATGTAGAATGTCATACATTTACAAAGACCAGGCTGAGAAAGGGAATCAAAGCAAAGATG
The DNA here is from genome assembly GCA_038419695.1 of Scomberomorus guttatus. NCBI lineage: Eukaryota > Metazoa > Chordata > Actinopteri > Scombriformes > Scombridae > Scomberomorus > Scomberomorus guttatus. Next base: position 6,863,419 of record CM076458.1, read on the forward strand.
GCCAGACAACCAATGTGTGTCATGTGTCTTTAGAATATCAGCTGTGTGTCCCTGAGGCCAATGGGAAGATTTTAAACATTTCTGTTTGTGTCAAAGCTCCCACAAATGCAGAGCTGCTTCTTCTGTTAAGTGATTATACAGACAACTTGGGAGTGATATAATTACCTCAAACATGGCAACCCTAGTGGTGGAGCTTGTGGAGGTGATAATATATGGTAATTACCAGTTTCTAGGGCTGAACAATCTGGAAAGAATGTATTTAAGATAAAAGCATGAAAACATCCCCGGCAGCGGTTTTACATGTACAGCGTGTGTTTGCACTGTAAAGGAAGACAATGGCTGTAAACATTTAAGAAATGGTAATCAGATAAATGCTGTATCCCTTCCGGAGTACACATGTATTTTTTGTTCATAGACTTAAAGTGTAACAGCCCTAACAAGGAACAGATTAAACAATGGAAAGATTAAAATCTTTATTCCCCCGGAAAGCAAGTAAATAAAGTGAGTGTCTAGACAGTTTTAATCATGTTTTAATTGTAATTAAAAGTTTATTTCACTAGTTAATTCTGATCATTTGAGGGGAATGTAAAATCACGTTTGTTTACTTTGGCATAAAATACTTTTAAGTGGCTACAGTATTTATAAAAGTCTTACCAAGAAACTGGTAGAGGAATATGAACCTCCTTTGATATCTCAAAATTAATATGACTTTCAATGACATTAATTAAAGGTGAATATAAGACTTGCCTCCCAATTAAGCCTTGAATTTCATTAACTGCTTTGTGCGGTGACTGTCAAATCTTTGTCCCATGTACACAAACCTTCACAAGAGTAACACAATTCTCTGACTGAACTCTCTTCAAGCATCAGGGGAACATCGGTTTTCAAAGGGTATTCATTCAGTCGGAGCTCTTTTACAACAAGCCTGCGATACAGTGGATCTGCTTTGGTCGTTGTCTCTTGACGGACATTTTGGCAGCAGATGACGGCTCCTCAGTTCGAGACGAGCAGACCAAAAGACTGTAGCTCTCTGTTAGCAAACAATGGGCGGGTTTCTGTTTCAGCAAAGTGAAACACCAGAGCGAGAAAGGTGATCTTCACATCCCAGAACACACTTACAGAAATGAAAAATCCAACGGGCAAATCCCTGTCAAATTTTCCCCTCAAATATTGAAGATATTTAATATTGCAGTATTGGATATTGCAACTCTGACGTGTCATCTGCTGGTTCACTTGGATGACCACCTACACAGAACCTGGTTCAGAAGAAAGGAGAGCAGGTGGGTGGGTGATATCAAGATATCAATTTACTGCATTTATCATTATGTTGCTCATTTTTCAGGTTCTCTGACACTCGGCTATTTAAAAGCCTCTTGAGTATATTAAAATAAACTTTGCCTCGTAAGCATTGCTGTCACAGCCACACCAGTGTAACTAATTTCCAACATCTCTAAACCCAGAGTGATGGAAGGACTCGGGGAATAGAAGATGTTAAGAGTGGGCGGTCCCTCCTGTTGTAGGAAACTCCGGTGAGGGGTGTTCGCCATATGCTCGCCGGGTTCCGAGGGAAAGGGGCTTGGAGGATAAAAGTGAGTGCAGCAGCGACGGGCCCTCCATCAGTGTGTTCAAAGCCTCCATATGAAAATGACTGTGTACAAGACTTCTACTGAGGCCAAATTTAGATCAAAGGAAAACCCCGGGCAGGAGGGGAGCAGAGGGAGAGGGGGCGGGGTAGGTTTGGGGCAGACTGGGAGTTGTGCATGAAATGGAAGTTTGTGCAATATGATGAGCAAATCTGTGTATGCATGGGAATGTTAATAATAATAAGTGGGGAAATTTGTCAATTTATTTTTCCCCTTTACACTGAGGATGTCAATACTAAATTGGAGCTGCTAACTTGTGATGTGACTTCCAGCTGGGTGAAATGAAGTTGTGTCTTTTCCAGGTCACCAAACTGGAAGTTTTCCTGTACAGAGTCTGCACAGGATTGAATTTAGAGAACGGGACATGTAGCACTAGATGCAAATTAGCTTTTGATGTTTTGACTTACAGTACATTTGTTTCCTAAATTTCCATCTTACGCTGGAAGCATGGAGACTTCTGCACATCTGTGTTAGCTGATGTAGTATAAATAATTATTTGAAAATAATTACAAACTTTCTCGTGAGTAAATAATCACATTTAAGTTCCTGTATTGTTCAAAATGTATCTTTTTCTCTCCGACACATACCGTACACATAATCATAGTTGTGTTTACTTTTAAAAAAATGTTTATATTTCTTTATATTTTGCACTACACTTCCCAGAAATCCCTTGTGGATCAACCATGTAGGTGTTTATAAAATGTGTCTGTCTAAAGGTTGAAGCTGGTGCTATTCTATATTTTTCTTTGAGTCCCATCTGTTGCACTCAGCTCCAAACGTATTCATTCCTAATGAAGAGTAGATGTTAATCTTTAAAAGCAGGTCACTTATACAAGACGCTCAGTAATTCTCTAAAAAAACAGCTGGGCACCGTAGTTTTAACCAAATGTTACTCAAAAAAAGAGTAGTGTTGGGGACTATTTTCAGTTGTGGATTAATACAGATTTGGTGTACTAGTGAGGATTTACTGCACGAGGACGGTGTATGAAGGATTGACTCAAAATACCTACAGTGGCATCTGTATACTCATTGAGTTTCTGGACGAGTTGGAATAGTGTTTTTAATATTTTTTGGACGACAATGGAGGTCCATGTCACAGAGGAAGAAACTTTATCAGGCTTTGGCTACATTACTTGTTTGTACAAACAGTTCATTGTTGGTTTTGGTCTTTTCATGGGATTGGTTGACAAAAAATATATCACTAATCTTATCTTTTAACTATACATCATTTCTGTCTTATCACTTCCAGCTAACTAACAACTTATTTTTCCAAAGGAAGACCTGCCAGACACTAAGTGATCAGAAAAGCTTTCATCAACTGGCTACATGCTGAATCACTGCTTTATATCATTCATAGATATAAAGCAGAACAGAGCAAATTTATTTATATTAAAATGTTATTGACTTCTGCTTTAAAATAATATATATTACTATAAATCACAATCTTAATGCTCCTGATCTTAGGGGTGGAACAACCGCTAATACTGATATATGAGAGGCTCAGTCGGCTCCACTCCTCACATCTTTCTTCCATCTCCTCACCTCCTTTGCTTAATCTCACTCCCCCTCCTTCTCCTCGCTCCTCCCTCCTCTCCTCCTTGCTTCCTGCCTCTCCAGAGAGGAGGTCACATGCTGCAGACCTGCTCTGTGCCATCTGGCTGACTTCCTGTCATCCTTACCCCAGGAGAGAGCGGCTCTGCAGGGTATATGACTGGAGGAATCCCTCCCCCTCCTCTTCCTCCTCCTTCTCCTCTGGGCTCCCGCACACCTGAGCAGAAAGGGTGAGAAAAACACACAGGGAGAAAAACAGAGGGAGGAGAAAAGAGTTGGAGAGAGCAAGACAGAAAGAAAAAGATAAGGACAGAAGATACAGCAGGAGGAAGGGAGGACAAATTAGAAAAACCTGCAAGCTGCCAGTGCAGAAAAAAATCACTGCTGTTCTGTGGAAAACTGATTAATCAATTAATATTTTAAATCATGTGGTTTGGAAAAGGGAAAAAAGGATCCAATGCCATGATAATGACAAATCAAATTTCACCACAGCCAAAACGCTGAGGTGCAGTTTTGATGTTATTTTATGTTTGCAAATCAAAATGAGGAGAAAGAGCAGTCCTCCACTTTTCCTTTAATCAGACTGCATCATGCCTATTAAGTTATGATTTTTTATTTTATTTTTGTAGCTCGACATTACAGATGAAAATTCAGAAACATCATTAGAGAAACTGCGGTTGAATTTCCCATCGAGGCCCCGCATGAGAGCCCACTTTGTTTCCCACCTTCTCACCTTCCTCTGACACATCTCCGTCTAACACAGGAACATTAGAATTGGTTAAAAGCGCATACATGCCAGATTATTCTTAATGTCCCACCCATGGTCTTGCATATTCATATAAATATAATATGACTGCCGCTCACGTCTGAATTTATTGGTTTTCCTCCTCCGCAAATTAGGGGGCCTCCAATTGATGAATATTTTAGCACATGTGCACTCTGTGGGACATTTATCATCGGCTTTGCTATTATAAACAGAATAAATGAGCAGTCAAAGTAGGCTGCTGCTACAGCGTGCTGCACGCAGACACACCGCCCCTCTGCGCTCTCTTGCTTTAGCCTGCCTCCGTGGCTGCTGCTGCGTCTTAATTCTGCAAAATGGCTTCCTCTTTGGCGTCTCCTTCACATGTTACGTGACGTCTCCCAACACATACTGATGAGGGTTTACCATAACTCAGTATAGTGCCGTTTTTTCCCATAACTAACATTGAGATCAGGACAGAAAGGTCTTGCACCTCAACTGTAACACCTAGAGCAGAGCTGCAGTCAAGACAGTCTTAGTTGAATCTATGTTAAGTGAAGCCCTAAGGGGGTCGAGACAGAGGTTAATTGGATATACTAAAATTATGTTATTTCATTACAGATATTAAGTTTTGGAGGTTAGCCTAATAAAAAAGATTAAAATTTTAAAATAAAGGTATTGCTTAACTGAGATTCTTCTTTCCCATCCTTGTTGCTAAGCTTATCATTGCCCTCTGCATTGCGTTCTCAAGAGATCAACCGTCAATCAAATGATTTGTATGGTACCGTTGACGTCTTTGTCATTGGATTTTCTGTTGATGAAGTTTGAGCTTTCCACGAGATACCTGGTGAGTAGAACAGCAAATATAAAGGTTTTCCTGAATATCTAAGGTCAACATAATTCTAATGAATCAAGCTGTTATTTCATAATTTTTGAAATGCAACTCCCTTCATCTCCCAATCTTAAAATCCTTTCCTGCGCTCTCTGTTCCCTGATTCAAAAAACTGGGAACTGGAAATGTGTTCAGTAAATGTTTGACTTGTTCAGAATCCTGAAGTCAGCCATGTTGGCCAACAGAAAGCCAAATCAAGATGGTACCACAACTGTCCTGCTTTGATGTCCTTTCTTCTTCCTGCTCTGAACTATCCACTGCTGGTTGAGAGCGCAGTTGGATGCCCTTTAACGCTTTAATTTCACCCCATGTGACCAAAAAGGGCTACTGGGATTCTTTCAGATAGACGCCAAACCACCTTAGGCTGCATCTAACCACTGCTGAAGCCCATGGATCTGACACTGTAGAACCAGGCATTGTTTCAAATGCTTTCATTCACAGTCCCAGCCATTGGCAGGCACTGTGAAATGGGTGAAATCCCAGCTTGGTGAAGCTGGCACAGAAATCCAGCATCCTGGATCCCTTCCACTTCAGAGAGCTCTGCCACATGCTAACTGTCATCCATGAGGCACTGCTAGCCCAAAGGGGGGTCTGGCAGAATATGTGGGGGTGTGAGGGAGGATGCGTTGGCATAAACATTGGGATATACTCTTCACGTAGGAAAACATGGAAGACACAATGGACTCCTTGGAGGTACAGCACCAGAGGCCATCAGAGGTGATTATTATTTATGCAGACACTATTCTGAGTTGAGCTTCATATTCTCCTGCTTGTCTCACTCACTTGGCATCTGCCCAGTGTGAACCATCCCTGGGATCCACAGCAATGATGAGCCCCCCCTTACCTCACACACACATATACAAACACACACACTCACAAACACCTCCTTGTACTCACTGCTGTCTACGCCTGGTAGATCCCCCGGCATCTTTGCTCCTCCTTCATAAACACTAGCAGCTGCTTGGGCAATTAGCCATCAGCTCTTTACTTTTTACTATAATACCCAGTCCTCAGAAATCTCCACAATTAGCTCCTTAATTGCTTCTAAACAACCCAAGCGTAACCAATAAATAGAAGAAGGCAGTAGGTAGTTAGGTGAAGAGACAGGCTTCTGGGAAAGAATCAAGCTAGCTTGGAGAATCCAAGCTAAACTGTTCTTCCTCTCTCCTGTGCAGCCTTTGGCATTTTTCTCCGCTGTGACATGGCTTGGAAAGGCTTGCAGAGGAGGAGGAAAGACAGACTGGGTAAAAACACAAGGCAGCAGAGGGCTGATGCCTTATATTCAAATTGAAACTGACACGTCCATGCCCTTTATTCTGTGGTCTAACTATCACTTCTGAGTAATACTAACATTCAGTGTGACAGAGGGTGTTACGGTGACTTTTAGATGGGCAGGAGACGGCACCCCCGGGCGTGGATTTGCGTGGCAGCATGATATGACACAGCCCGCTTGACAGAGCAATGGGGATACCCCCAAGATTAGCTGAATGCATTAAAGGGAGGCATGAAACGTAGCTAACTGTTGATTAAATCGCTGTTACATCCATACTGGCGGTTCCAGTTAACCTCTTTAACATTGACAACAGCTACGCCACTGAAATGACAACGGCCTACAGGCCTAAATGTGTGTATGGCACCATGGCATACGTGTTTATCTGTGGAAATGAATGGATGAATAGAGTTTTTTAAAGATTACAGTGCTTATAAATAACAATAATAAGAGTAAAGTTAATTGACAAAAACAAAGATAATTGTTGAAGCAGAAATGTAAATATTCACTTGTTGTTCCTTCTTAAATGTGAGGAACTGCACTAAATGCGAATGAGTTTGACCCAAAGATGACACATGTTGCAGTTGTCCTCAACTCCCATATATTTATCATTAGCGGTGGCTAAATATCTGCTGATGTTTTGATGAAACAAGAATTATGCTTTAACAAGGGAAGTGGAGGCTCTGACTACAGGTCGTCCGTTCATAACGGTTTCTGGCTTTCAATCAAAGGAACACAGTTGATTGGCTTCCCCAATTCTCTATATTGATAAACTGCTTCCAAATGAAAACAATCAAAGCAGAATCAAGTGTAATCAGAATAGTAATTCACTGCAGCTTGTGTGTGCATGTATGTGTGCGCATTGCCCTTAGTAAAAGATTTTCTACACAAAAGTCTCTACATCTAGTCTACACTGACATCACTTACTATATCTGCCTTTCTCTCTCTTTCTTTCTCTCTCTCTCTCACACACACACACACACACACACACACACACACACACACACACACACACACACACACACACACACACACACACACACACACACACACACACACACACACACACACACACACACACACACACACACACACAATACCAAGGAGGTATACAAGCACCATCTAGTGCTTTGTTCTGGAAATTGCTTTGCAGAATGTCATAAATGTGTTGAAGAATCCCAAATCTACAGTTCTTTTCAAGTTAGATTTTTTTTGTTGTTGTTCATAATTGATTTGACTTTATCATCCCAATTCAAAGAGATGGTAAATTAATTTTGCATCATTTAATGAGAAAAACAAAAACAAAAAAATACAGCAAAAAAAAAAAATGCAAACAGTAAAATACACAATAACAGGTTGATTAAATTTCTACCCTGACCTCTGACCTCTCTGGTGAAATACATTTGTATGTTTCATAAACACATTTTGCCTCAAATGCACACTACCTACAAGTCACTTAAAAAACATTAAACCTCCACCAATCTCTTGTCAAAATTGTGGTTTCCTTCCAAAAATAAGAAGTTACTAATTTTTGTAAACAAATAACGTCATTCTCGATTACTGTTTGAGAGACAGAGAGTGTGAGTGTGTGTGTGTGTGTGTGTGTGTGTGCGCGCACGTGTAAGAGTGTATGCACGACACAATTAAATAAATAACAGCAACATTTGTCATGTACCTCCTTTCCTCGGCTTTCACAGATAAGAGGGCGATGATGGTGGAAACATGGACTAGTTTCAACAATACAAGGACTTATCTGGAATCATCAACTCACATGTCACTAACCTGTTACCACTGAGGCCATTATTCATTTGATACACATGTGCAGAAGCCAAAGTCTTAGAAGTTCACTCAGGGAAATGCCAAATATAGTTCTAAGGAATAATATTACCAAGAAGGTTTAGCGGAGTCCCAAACTAAATCCAAGACCTGACTCATTTGATTCTGACTGAACACCAAAATAGGCAATAAAACAGTTTAAATGTATTTTCCAGTGTAAAACAAGTATATTACTGTATAGTTTCTTAAGCATGATGGAGAAAGATGTGTGTAACTGCACCAGCTCTGAATCTTTAATAATTACTTCTTAAAAAACAGATCTTAAAAAAAAAAAAGACAATACAAAAGCGATCCCTCACACTTGCTGGAGAGAAAACAAACAAAGATGGACTGAGTGAAGAAAGGGAAATTTGAATTATTATTATAGCAATTTTTTTTAAAAGGCTGGAAAAGTCATGACAAAGCCAAGTTGAATTAAAAAACAATCCAAGACAAGTGTAAAAGGTCAGAAAAATAGTCTACAGACAAAAACTGTCTTCAAACTACTCACACCTGGATCTTACATTTGACTTGTGTGTTTTAATTAAAAGGTGTAAATTCAACAGAGACTCAGATTTTGACACTGAAGTTCACTCCCTAAACAAAAGATAAGCAGCTCACCCATCAGCCATCTTGGCAGACTTACCCTAAGTGCAGTGTATTAATAGATTGTTTGGCTTTTGACCTTAAGGCTCTAAAGCAAGTATCACTTTAGATTGCTTATGAAAATATTTTTGCTTGAATTTTTACCTAAGCGGGCTACAGTCAAGACCCTCACCTTATCTGTTACCATTGAAGCTGACGTGATGACTGAGGTTTAAGTGAAGATTTGGAAACTTGATCCTTTGGGTTGAGGCATGTTGGTAGTTATTTTGTGCTGGTATTCTTCATATTTGAGTAACTGAGAACATGAGCGCTAAAATGTATTAAAACCAATGCAAATGAAATTCTGCTTGCAAAGCCAAGTTAATTACACTGATATCTGATTGTTATGCTGTAGAAATGACAATATTAATTGGTGACAACAGTACAGAGAAGGAACATCCTGACCACTCTGACATTTGAGGAAACCAGTTGCAGACCTTAGTGCCATTTTTTTTGCCAAACATCATGTAATATGGGAAAATTGTTTGAAATATTCGTAAAAAGTGTGACGGATTTATTTGACAATAGGCATGCAATTCCAGACAAACAACAACCTTCACAACAAGGCTTCCACAAACAAACACGCTTCAGGCCCAGTGAAGCCTGATAACAATTACAGGGCAAACATATGGGTGGACCTACTTGGTAGTACCAGGCTGTCTGCCATAATATTTACTGTGCTGCTTCCAACCAGCCAAGTCATGAGTAATACAAGTGCAGATCTACTGTCTGTGTTTCATGAAGTTCCCAGATGAAGGGCAGAATTTGGGAGCATGAGTGTGGATTTTGTTGAAACTTCGAAATGAAATAACAGTAGTGATGATTTTTTTTTTTTTTTTTGGGAATGTCACCAGAAACTGATATAAGAGACACATTTTATTTTTACCTCAAAAAGCATTTCCTGTTTACTGCTTTTTCCACTCTGTAATTCTGTAACCTCCAGACTGTCAGACTTGCCTCACAACCATGTTAGCACAAAAAAAAAAAAAATCCCAGATCAGAAATCAGAAACAGATTTATTGCCAAGTAGGTTTTCGCATACAAGGAATTTGCTTTGGTCTGATGATGCATAACGATAAACACAGTGCGAGGACAAACACAGGCAAGTACTGTAAAATACAATGAACATAAGTGACTAATTAACAATAGAAGATATGAAAAAGTGTTTATGAGAATAAGTACGATATAACTTTTATGATGTTTTTAAAAATAGAGCTGTGCAGTTTTGTGCAGGAATGTGCAAAATATTATCAGGGAATGTGAAAAACTTCACAGGATGAAGGATAAGGATATGTGCGGTACAGAATATGTGAAGATGTGCGTTAATGTAACACATAAGTCATTCCCAATTCAGCATCACTGTTAATTTAACACAATACGAGCAAACTGTGATTATTTAAGGGGGTTTTCACTCTGTTCACTGTTGTTTCTATATCTGCAGACCAAAACCATTAAATGAATTTCTGTGCTCCCTTTTATTGAATAGGTGAGGATGACTATTTCATAGTTTTGGGAAATGTTGTGTTGTGGGTTTCTTCACCCGATGGTTTAATTCACAGACCGTGAAATGTAGTGGTGGAAGAAGTATTCAGATAATTTACTTAAGTAAAAGCAGATGTACTGTAGTCTAAAAATACTCCATTACAAGTAAAAGTCCTGAATTAAAAATGTTACTTAAGTAAAAGTAAAGAAGTATTATCAGCAAAATGTACTTAAAGTATTGAAAGTCAAAATACTCATTATGCAGACTGGCTTCTTTTAGAGTGTTGTATCATCATAGTATATTATATTGTCTGTTTTTATCACTACACACTAACAAATACATGTAAGAACATTTCAGTGTTGTAGTTCATCAATGTGGAGCCAATTTGAGATGTTTTGGGTAGATTCATAGTAGATGCAGTATATAGCAGTAATAGTACTGCATCATATTATATGTGTTTTTTAAATAATAATAATCATAATACACTTTATTTATGTAGCACCTTTCATACACTAATGAGGCTTAAGTGCATAACAAATTTCAAATATGAAGAAAACAGCACACAATCTAAACAACAGTTATTTAAAAAAATGTTTTATGTGAAATTTAAAGCTGAAAAGTAACTAGAAACTATACTAATTGGCAAATAAATGTTGTGGAGTAAAAAGTACAATATTTCCCTCTGAAATGTAGTGGAGTATAAGTACAAAGTAGCATAAAATGAAAGTATTCAAGTAAAATATAAGTACCTTGAAATTGTACTTAAGTACAGTATTTGAGTAAATGTACTTAGTTACATTCAACCACTGATTAAATATTGAAAACACACTGTGACACACTTATTCTCTTACATATCTCACAGCAGTCCAGTCCAGCACGTCTGCCTCTGCAGATCTGTATGAGCGTTGCAACCTGCAACGAACTGCGAACAAAACCTGCCAGGCATCCGTAGATCGCTGACGTCAGTATCAAACATGGAGGCTTCCCCGGAATGAATGAACGAACGAAATGCAAAACACACAACAACAAAAGTTTTTGCAAAAACACGAAGGGACCGTGAACGTGACGCCTCGGTCGCCACGTGGCGAGCTGTCGCGTATCAACGAAGCCCGTTACCGAGTTAGCGAAGCATGTCGGAGCCGAGGACGCACGCCGCCGACTTCACTGAGCACTGGAGGACTGTTTCCAAACTCTGCCGCAGCAAAACACACGACAACAACACGGCGAAACAGGCGTGTGACACAACAACATCAGTCATGTGCAAAGGTGAGGATGCAGATCAGTTACAATGAGGAAGGATCTGCCGCTCCAGACGGTTAAACTACTTTAAAACGGGATAAACTGCTGGCTTGTAAACATTTGGGCCTACCTGCTCGAAGAAGTAGAGGCCACCTGAGAAAGTGGCAACAAGCTGGCTGACCTGATACCGTCTAACTGCACAGTACACACCTCAAAGCACTGTGACAAACCACATGACGTTGTGAGAGAGACGTAAATAAGCGTATATGTTGAGAAATGGTTTAGCTTTTGAGTGAAAATGCATTTGGATATGTTTACAATTTTTCACGTGTCGTAAAACAGTCAGATGCCCCTATAAACACTGAAAGTGTAATCATTCCTCCAGTTCATACTGGCTATTAAAAGATCACCTTTAAATGAGCTTTCAGTGTAAGTGACGGAGGCCAAAATCCACACAGACATTTTGTGTGTGAAGCTTATATGAGGCTTCAGCAGTCTGAGTTAGTCATATCAAGTGGATATCTGCCACATTTACAGTCTTTTTAGCATCAAATTCCCTCTTTGTGTTTCATCAGACAGTGTTTTCTGTTGAGCTGCGGTGGAAGGATAGTAACAAAAAGAGGGACTTTAAAAAGACTGTAAAGTTGAAAGATATCTACTTGATTTGACTCATTTGGAAGCTTCATATTAGCTTCAGAGTCTTGTGGATTTTGGCCCCCAAGTGCATTATGAAGGGATCTTCTAATGGTCAGTAAGAACAAGAGGGATGATTATGGCAAGAAAATGTTCATTTTGGCACCTGACTGTTGTTTTAAGAAAGATTTGAAAAATTGTGAACCCGTCCTTTAATAATATATAATCATTCAAAGAAAAATGCACCAAATTTGCTGGTTAAAGGCTCCCAATTATGATTTTTTTGTTGCTTTTCTTGGTCTTACATCACAGTAAATTTAATATTTTGGGGGTTTTGTACTAAGTTGTTAAACAAAATGGGAAATTTGAGGACGTCACCTTGGACTCCAGGATGCTGTGATGTGTGTTTTTCACCATTTTCTGATGTTTTATTGACCAAATGATTATTAATTCAATTGTGAAATGGATTAAGATTAATCAATAATACAAAATAATTGTTGGTTGCTGAAGCTGCCAGAAACTGTGTTTCTCTTACATCTGTCAGTCTGTAGAAAAGCACCTGAAACACAATTTACAGTCCACTAGTAACATCATGTATAATGTTAAATTAAATGTACAAATGTAACCAGAGCAAATTGACTGTGGCTGGCTCTCTTCATTTAACTGACATAATATCACTCTTCTGTTTGACTTGGACAGATTTGCAGAGCCCTCAGCGCCGAGGCTGCAGCAGATATCCCGGCTTTAGTAATGGAGATTCTCCAGGTGATGTGGAAGCTTCACAAGACATTTTCTGGGATCCCACATCTCCCACTCAAGGGAACACTGGTAAACAACACTGATACTCAACACAGAGATCACATCACCCGCTCTCTTTTTTTCTCATGTTTATCATTTTATGGTAGTAGTATAACATTGTTGTTGTTTGATTTTAGGGTCGGGGCTCAGGAACACAAGAGTTGTGGAAATATCAGATATTGTCAACCGCATTGCTCCAAAGGTCAGTTGTTTCTTCAGCTTCCTCTGAAACATTAAATACCACGTTGAATTAAAATATCTGTAAAACTGAACATGAAGCAGTGTTGTCTCCTACGTGCTGTACATAATTTAGGTTTTAGGCTTGTACAGTAAATATATTTTAATTAAATTATTCAACTTTGTGCTTTTGTCTTACACAGGATGTGAAGCCCAAAGGGACTGAATCCCCTCTGCTGCAGTGGATAGGTGACAGTGCCGTCCCCTGCACACCAGAGATTCCAAAACCGAGAGTCAGGAAGAAGTCCTCTCGGTGCGTAATCAATATATTAACCCAGATGTGGTTTTATTCCCCAAGCTTTATAACTCAGTTTTACCTATAGCATTTAATTATTTTAAGTAGTGAGTTCTGTTTTTTTCTCTATTTGAATTGTTGATTATTTCCTTGTTTGTTTTTTCCTCTCTGCAGGCAGAGCAATGTGGAAGACCTCATGAAACTGGCCAGGCAGTTTGATGAGAACATGCAGCAAGACAAGGAGACGTCCGAACAGCTGAACACTATCAACAATAATCTCAATGAATACGTGACCGGCTCCAACACAAAACTGACAGAGACATCGTTTCCTAGCAAGGTGAAGAACCTAAAATGTTCATCCTCATCGGATCAGGTGGAGGCAGAGCTGCACGCTCTGTTTGACAGCTCCACTCAAAGAATCAGCGGTCGGCTAAGCCAGGGCTCCTCAACATCAGCATGTTCACAGGAAATAAAAGACCAGCCTGTGACTGTAGCTGAACCCCGACGATTAGAGGTCAAGTCAGCTGACAAGTCTGGCTCAGCTGCTTATCCTGCTGAAGAAAAAGGATCTTGTGGTTTTAGCGCGAGCAATTGTGATGACTTTGATGACGACTGGGAGAATGACGACCTACTTAATGACTCTTTTGTGCTGGCAATGACCCAGAATCCTGACCAGCAACACCACACCGACACTACACAGTGCACCTCCGTTTGCAAGCCAACTGCAAGTATAAACTCTTCACATCAAGTTTCAAACCTGCACTCCAAGCCAAACTGCAGTGGCCTCCAGGAATTGTGTCCCAAACCAAAGACTACCAACCGAAGCACTTTCAAGTTAGAGCCCAACCCTCACTTCCAGCCTCAGACGGCTGCCAAAGAGGATTCCAAGTCCAGCTTCACTGTTATACAACCTAAATCACAGATGTCTGAGCAAAAATCTGCTACCACAAAAACACTGTCTACTCCTCAACCTGACAAAATGACTAATGATCAGAGGGGGGCTAGTGTTGCTGCACACTCTGTAAAAGACATTTCAGACAGCTTATGGGATGATGGGGACGATGACGCGCTGCTCTACCAGGTATGCGACAGCATGGAGAGGATCTCCGACAGTCAGCCATTGCAAGTGAGCCCCGGCAACTGCCAAGAAAAACAAGATATTGCTGTAGACAGACAGCGGAAAACCACTGCGCCTTTGCCAATTGACACGGCCTGGTCCGTGAGCGCCGGGGCCAGTGCTAACAGACAGTCACCGTGCACTTTTGTTCGTTCTAACTCATTACCAGGGACTAGCTGTGAAACTGTAAACTACCAAGGATGGAACATTCCCATGAAAGGTGCCAATAGCAAATCGCGGATGTCTCAGAGTCTCCCAGGAAGCCGTGTGAGTCTAAGCACATTTAGCCTGTGTAGGGATTCCTCTGGAACTTTCCAGGCTGAGAAGGCTCATGTGGATGTGAAGCCTCATACAGTGACATCCAGGCCACCACAGAACTCCAAGTCCCATCACACAGCCTTCAAGAGAACTGTATCTGACTCAGCAGTTATAAGCAGCAAAGGTAAGCTGTGGGAGTCTACTTTTGGCACATGAGCTCTATTAAAGCATGCAATATATGAGAGAATGATGTAACTTAGTTTAAATGTTAACTAATAATGTAAACTGCTGGGCGCTGGATCGCTTTTTTGTTTAAAAAAAAAGGCCATAAGGGAAATTTATGAATAGGTAAAAGAAAAATAAATGGGGAAAATGCCTTTCATAGACTATATACAGTAAAATCTGTAATAACCAAAGGAGTTCTCATCAGGACAAAGTTCAGTGCTTTTACTCTTTATGGTAAACTCAATGCATCTTTGCAGTTCATCTGTTGCATCTACTGTCCTCAGTACCATGCTGTAAGACTGGATATTGAAGTGAAAACTCACAAGTAAAACAGATGTCACATGTTGTTCCTATAATCATTGACAGTTCAGTGCATGTGCACATGAACAATTCTCCCCCAAAGCAAGTAAACATAGAGCCATGGCTTTAATTTGTGATGCTGTCAGGAGTCCAAACCTCAGGAAGCTTCATTTTCAATGAATTGCAGACTGATTTTTTTTTTTTTCTGGACACGGAGGGATGGGTTTTTTCTACTTCCAAATGAGCTTCACCATGGGCACCCACTGTTCCTAGTTATAGAAGCAACATTTTTATGTTAACAAATTAAAACTCAGTCATTCAAGATCATAGCAACAACACTCAGGTTCTGATTTAGAGCCGATTTCCTCTTTTCTCCTCAAGTCTCAGTGTTTCCTAGCAAACCTTATTCAATTTTTCCATTCACTTTTCTCACTTTCCTTCTTTCCAGTTTTTGTCACAAGCCAGATGACGGGGAAATGCTCTGCAGCCGAGATTGAGAGGAAGAAACAGGAAGCCTTGGCCAGGAGGCGAATGCGAATGCAGAACACACCAAAACCATAAAGGAGCTCCGTCGTCACTGAAGAAATATTATCATATCTTAATTAACCTTATCAAAACTCATTATTCCATAACAGTAGTTCAGCCACCTCTTTGTCAAGGCTGTTTGTGTCAATAGTTCAGTATTAGATTACCACGTTTTGGATGATTTGCCTGTCGCTCTGCACAGAAAAGAAGTGAAAAAGATAAGTTAATTCTTATCAGAGCTGCTTAACGTTTTTGCTGCTAATGTAAAAACATATTTACAAGAAGCAAGTTTTTTGCATTGTTTGAAGTCTCAGATCTGACGCTGGGATAACATTAAAAGAGATTTACCTTTCACATTTAGATTTTTGAAAAACTATTTACATCTGCTGAGTTTGAAGTAATTCCAAATGCTGAACAATCCTGGGAACATTTTTCTGCTGTTTTCCAGCATCGTCATATCAGCTCTCTGCACACATTTTGGCTTTTTCTGCAACAGCTTTTGTTTCAATGTAAATAACTCAGTTTCAGTGTTACTTCTCAAAAAGGGCTGACAGACAATAAATCACAGTGTGTTGATTTGAATGTTTTGGTCTTAATTTCATTTAATTTAATTATTTATAAGGACAACAGACATTAATTAACATTCCTGTAAATGTGCCAGTATTAGCCAGCTGGCTACTCTTCAACTGCGGCCCCTTGGCGAGATGTTTTGAAACCTATAAAGTGATAAAATTTACAGAACGAAGACAACAAGACGCCATAAATATAGCAACAGCAACAAAACAAGAATTCTCAAGACAGAACACAACAGCAACAGGAAACAGCCAAAAATCAGTAAAATAATACAGCAACAGCAAACACCATTTCAGCACATATAGCCATGCAGTTACAGGTTAGTAAAATGATAATACATCTAACACACAAGCCTAGTAGATCTTCCATGCACACCCAAGCCATACAAAGGTGACTGCTTGGCAAAGGACATGGGACAAGTCTGTTTTTAGAGTGACTCTGTAACATCTGTCCAGGGACTACAGATGAAAAATAGCCTCTTGGCTAACTCTGGCGCATTTGAAATTTGCAATGTTTATTAATGTGCACTGTCCCTGTTAAATAAAGCAACAAATAAAATAAAAGTAATAACAACGATAATAAAATGAGCAATCGACTATGTAGATTAGAAATGTTCACGTCTGACCCAGCAGAAACTGATGTCTCCAGTTTACAGTGAACACTGGCAATAAGTGCTGTATTTTATACTGTATGTGTTTGCTAAGACTAATGATGTGTCTGCAAGTTCTTATTGATGTGTACTTACAATACATGGAAATTTTTATACCTTTGTAATCAAAAGAGTATTGTTTTAGTAGAAGTTAATTGAGACACTATTTTAACACAATCTAAAACTTTTGTTTGGGGCCAAACTACAAATTTAGCTGATGAGAAAATGTGATGTGTCTGCCACAATTCAGTAGATTTTATTGTGCAGTTTTTGTTTATATTTTTTGTTATGTTTTGTTTCCCTCCACACTTTGTGCATGTCACGTTTTTTTTATCCTTTCAATTTTTGCACAGGTCAGAATCGAGTGATATGAAGACAGTGTTATGGCCCTGCTCTGTAGGCACAGTTTATGGCCACGCTATGCACCTTTGAAGAAATGTGAAACCAATAACAATAAAAAAACAACAACAATGGAAATGTGTTTCTTATACTGACACAGGATAAGACTGGAATGAGGAGGTTGACCTCATGTGACAATCGGATAAGAAATTTTACGGGAACCCTTGATGTTTCTACCTTAGTGCCTTACTAGGTCATAATAAATCTGACTCCAGCCCTGCTGCTTCAAAACAGCATGATCGACTTGTACACTTTGTCCTAATTTACTTTTCATGGTGTTTGTACCTGGTGTGAACAAATAAAGAAATACCCAAATACAGTTGGCTGCTTCATGTTTTGTAGCTGTTTCACGTAACAGTTTAGTTTTTTCACTGAAGTCTTTATTTGTTTTTTTTCTTACCTGACAGATATAAAACGAAACAATGAACATTTGAGCAAACTGCTGCAGTTATACTTGGTGTGAATTTATCCTAAAGTTCTTAAAATGCATGTTAAAGGTATTCTCCAGTAATTTTTTGTATTGAACTCACAAGAAACAGATTTTAAAAAGTTGAAGCAGCAGTGTCTGAAAAATCTGCTTTTTAGTCCCAGTATGGGCCAAACTCCATAAACACTGGATCCTACATTCCCCATAATGCAGCTAGACAGTCTTCCAATAGACCCCTCCTTTTTTCTGAAGTCTCAAGCCCAAATCAAGATAAGATGACATCTTCAAGGTTGTTTTTTTTAAATTTTGGAGAGCCATAGAAGACATTATGAAAACTGTTTCCACGGGCTGAAAAGTACTCCTTGTGACCGGCAACTAACACGGCTGAAGCCAGTGTGAAAGTACCTTACTGTGCAACGTCACAGATGGCCGCTAGATACTCACTCCAAAAATCCCTGGTTACAATTGTCGTCCACTCAAAGGGCGTCAACTTCTCTCTAGAAATACCAGGTCAATATTTTTTTTCAATGAGTCATTATAGTTCAGGCCCTTCCTAATAAGTATGCTGGTGGTCATTTTGGAAATGTTTGCTCCATTAGTAAGACAACTATAGTAGGCTTTAATGTCTGCCATGAGGGCCTTGATTGACATCCGTGACTGTGACACTGACAGTTTGCTCACCTGCTGCTTTCTCTGCTCGCGCTGAGTCGGACTTTTGTCGCAATATGAATATGTGGCTAGTAAACTGAACTTCATGTGTAAAACAGTGCAGCGCCCCTTTAAAAGCCACTGTGTAGGTATCTTTTTGCTGCATCGAGTCTACTTTTGTATCAAGCAGCTGGTCAGGATTTTGAGTGTACACAGACTGCTTCCTTAATGTAGTTATTGACGTCCATTACTCTAATCTCTGTGTATTTCAAGACCGTTGACAGGTCGAGCAGATATGATGAGCCAATTTCACAAACACTCAAATCTGTTTTCAACAAGCTGCTGCCTGAAGAGGAAGACCATTGTGAATGTGCAATAGCTTCAGTGTTGAGCATATTATTATTATTAGACATGAGGGATTATTTTAATATGAGGGCTAATTTGTCCTCTGGCCCCTTATCACACTACTCACCTGCTGTACTGTGTGTGAGGGTAGCACAATGTTCGTCTTTGTAATCCCGAGAGAATTCCTCAGTGTTCCTCCTTCAAGCCCATCCCCAGCTATTACATGCCTGTGAGAGTTCCCAGGTGTGTGTGTGTGTGTTAGTGCGTGTGGTCTGCAGGTGTGTATATTTGAGTATTTATCCCATTCTGAGCACGTAATAGGCCCCATCCTCCTCCATGCCCTGTCTGTTTCCCCTCCCCACCCAGTCCGACTGTAAATCAGATGGCAGGGCAATTTGGCAACAGCATAAAAGCCCCTGGTTTTTATGACTATGATTATGGTTATGATGATGACTAGTATTTATTTCAACTATCTGATGAAACCCTTGGCTAAAGCTAACAGGTGTAGAGCAGGTACAATATCGTGCTCGCTGAAGGATCCCTGTAATGTCGCCATAGAGAGCAAAATATCGTCCGCCAAACAGAAGAATGGGCTGTTTCAGCGCCCACTCGTCACGCCGTACACGGAGCAATTTCTGATTATTGGATGGGAGTGGAGCGCCACAACGTCCTCTTTGTGGAGAGAGAATGATTTATGGCTGTTAGTCAGGCATAAGGCAGTAATTGCCGCAGTGACGATTATGTTACCATGGCACCTGTTTAAACTGTCTATTCTTATGTGAATGTTTTCATTTTTGGAAGAGGAAAATTTGCAGCTTGAAAGTGATGTGTGGAGACATTAATTGAAGTTGGGAAAGGGTCTGGGACGGTGTGGTAACAATTTAGGGGAGAAGGAGAGTATATGACGGACACATTTGTGTTTTGTCATCTGATATATTAGGGAAAGTTTGGACAGAAGAAGACAGAAGGACTCAATTCAGCAAATACAGTAAATACAAAGAATTACATACTGATAATATTGTTGGAAAGGGTTACAATTTGGACATTTTCTCGATGTAACCTCACATACTTTATGGTACAATGCAGGCAATACGTGATATATTGGGGAAGGTCTACTAATGGTGTGACAGCTTAGGGGCTGTTGCTCTGTTCTGAGCCTGACCTTTGACCTCCCTGTGTTGGTGTTTAAATGAAAAGAGGATTTCTTCTTCATGGATCAAAACAATGTGTCTTTGTTGAAACCCTGTTCAGTCACAGGTTCAGGTCTCAGACTCACTGATATGGGAAATGAAAAAAAAAAAAAATCACCCTGGGATGAATTCACATTTCCTGTGGGCGGGTAAACTGAATGAGTTATGGTCTCCTTCTCTTCAAAAACTGCTGTGAAGGTGCCTTTTAGTAAGTCAATTACCCCCAGGGATGTGTGGGCAGGTAAACTTACCTGGAGCCCATTTCTGCCTTTTGATCTGTTGAACTACCTTTACAGGTATAATGTACTGTATATAAGGTCAAGTCAAGTTTAAATCACACAAAGTTTTAATGTCATACTGATTGTTGTTTTAACAAGAAGATGGCCATTCAAGAATTTACAGGAATTAATGAACATTTTGTAAAATGTGTGATTTTGATCATCACTAACTAGAAATCATAGTTCACCATTTTCACTTATTATTACTGTAGATCTCTGCTCAAGCATCCCATTCACTCTGCTTCTGTTTGGTGATTTGCATAGATGGCTGCCACATTAATGAGTATCACAAAACAAATTAGTTATAAGGAAAAGAGGATGCACTACCAATAAACGCAAGAGAAAAAAAGGCAAAATCGTACTTAAAGTTCAGTTTGTGTTGCCAAATGGCGTTTGGTTGAAACACTACAATGATCCAAGCGGGTTAAGTTTCATTTCAGAGTTAATATGGAGTCGTCTTGCCTTGGAAGCACATGTACCTCTCTTAAGGCCGTTCCAGAAAGAAAGCCCTATACTTATCTGCTATAACTGTGGCTGGGCATTGTAAAAAGACTGCTGCTCAAGCATCCAGTCGTATTCCACTCTATGGTAATACTCTACTAGGAAACCAGAGCTGGAAGACTAGCATTTATTCCCCTGTTTTTACTTCTTTCTGCCCCGGTATGGGGTTGAAGTGGCGGAAGTGAGGAGTAATGAGACCTGAAGGCATACTAGTGTGCTGTATGACTGATGCATTTGCAGTAGATTAATATGAGCCAAAATTTTCCAAGGGCATCTACTGTTCCACAAAACACACTCCAAGAACAGCGGACATAAATTAAACATCTATAGAAATACGACCTGAGGTAGCTGTTGCCTCTTTAACCCAAGTGCAGCGCAGCCATTGGAGATAGCATCTCTAATCGCTTTCCCATGCTGTGAGGCCATGCTGCAGAAAGGCTAAACACCGTTTTCACAGCTCACAGATAACCTCCCAGTGTATGACTAATACATATCACACATACATCAGCTTCTTTTTTCCACTCTTTTTTACTCTCTAAATCTCACTATCTCTCTCTCTCTCTCTCCCACTGTTTGTATATCTATGTCCCTCTCATATCTGTCTCACACACACACCCGCACACACACAAACACATGGAGAGGAGGTGTGCAGCTCTGTGGCAGCAGCCTGTCAGCAGCGTAAATGACCTGTGAAGAGTTTCACGGTGCGTGTCATTAGGCAGCTTTAGATTTGTTTCAACAGCGCTTTACCTGAGGGCTCCATTCATGGGCCCCCAGGTATGACTGCCCTCCCCACTGGGGGGGAGTTGCCAAATTCCCCTAGTCCCTCCACGGAGGACAGTGATGGAAAGCCCATGAGCATGATGGGGCAAAGTAAAGAGTTCACAGTGTTACTGCCAAAAAGGAAAAAAAAAAAGTAGTGATCTTTTACTTCAGTTGTTTAGACATATTCTTGCACATTTTTGCTCAGCTTGTTTCTCTTTAACCACTTCTTAATCATTGCCTGGCATTTTACTGTTAATGACTTTTAATGGTGTTAAAACATGTTCTGCTTTATAAACAGAATGTCTTCTTCAGAACTTCACAGAAAGAAGTGTGAATCACGGGACTGTGAGTCATTATAGCTGGATTCAGATTTTGGAGGGTTTTTTTTTTTTTAGGTTTTAACAGTTCCTCAGAAAACTGTGCTGTGTTGAAATGTTTTGGAGATGTATTGTCGTAACATTGGAGTCTTATATTGCTTTTAGTATGAAAACAACAATCCTCCACATTTGATGATTTCCATGCTCCTAAAGCCCACTGGAGAGGCTCAAAATGATTTTTTTCACCCACCTGAGGCAAACCTTACATTTATAGTTGACACTCTTTTACAAGTAATTTACAACTAGTTAATCAGTCTAATGTCTTTTTCTAGGAAAATGAGTCATGTGAAGGTCAAAGTCACCCAGATGTAATAGTGAGTAAGGATAATGAGTAAGGAGGTGTGTACCAAACTTTTGTTATTATAACCTAAATCATTGCGTTGGAATGGAGGGAGTAACAGAAAAAAACACCTCTTGTGAAGGATTTATTAGCCCACTGAAAGCTCTGCAATCAACTCACCTTTCTAAAATTCCATGTCTTGTACACTGTTCAAACCCGGGATTATCACTATGTTTTTTTAAATCTTCTCCATCCAAACTGATCCCGTATTGATATCCTGGCATCATCACGCTTTATTAAGCATGCTGATAAGGGTCTGCAGATTTAACCGTGTTTTGAGAAGCGAGACTCTCTTGCGCACAGCCAACAAATATCCCTGTTGCCACATTCCTCCGGCCCATATCTGCCAACACCTTTGCGCTACAATGGCTTTGGCCCTTTTTTCCCCAGCCCGTAATAGTCAGCGTGGGCTGTAATGGTCTGTTGACAGGTTTAGGCTGAGGTAATTTTGTTGCTGGGCTTTACAGTGAGGTGCCAAATCTTCCCCTGAGGAAAAAAGGAGCAGCAGATGCAGGGAAGCTAGCTATTAGCGTTCTAACACGCACTTTGTTATTGGTTGATTGTTATTATAAAAATTTGAGGAGAAAGAGGCAGCAAATCGGGCTTTCACATAACATCGACTCACCTTCAAGGATTTGGAGCTAATTGCAGGGTTAGCTGTAGCTTTCTTGTACAGAAAGAGACTCAATATGTTAGCCGGGTGCTAAAATGTTAAGTGGCGCTAGCTTCTGTAAGTTGTGTGCTCTTGAGTTAAAATGGCTCCCGCTGTGCAGAGACACAGTTCATTATTTGCAGCAGGACTGCATAAAGAGAGGCCAGCTGAGTGGAACTCCAGCTGCTGGACACGCACACACACACACACACACACACAGATTCAGTGTAGAAACACACCATGGAAAATGCACGGGAAAGCAAGACTGTTGAGGCCAAGGGGTTCCCTTAGCAATGTGCAAAGCAGATCAACCGTACACACAGAAGACACAAGCACCTGCCAGCTTACCATCTCCTGTGGAGAGGTCCCAGGGCTCCCTAGTGCTCCAAAGCTACACACACACACACACGTTGGTTATTGTGACCTTTTTAGGGTCATGTTGGGTCCTGCCTGTGCCTGCATGCTGATGGTAAGTAGCTAATGATCGTCGGTCTTTGTACTGTTCAATCATCTGGCTCTCATTTAAGCCTGGTGGCAAAAGGAAAGAGGCCACAGTATACAGAGCCTGTATGTGTTTTTTTGTGTTTGTAAAGAAAAGTTTCTTTTAACCAGAACAATTTGGAATGCTACATAGTCTGCATTGGATATAACAATATTTGTTGCTGTGAAATGACAAGCTGCAACCTGTTATTATTTCAGTCTCTTTGGATTTTCTATTTTTGGAATTTCAGTTTTTTTTTCCTTTTTCTGTCTACTGCTCATGCTAACTAACTACACAGTCTTTCTGCTATTGTTCAAACAAAATTCTGTTGTTGCTGCACACATCCCTTCGTCTATGCTGGGAGATTATTTCCCCAGCAAAAAGTTCTTCAAACTGCAAATGTAAGAGCTTTCATGACCTGGATTTACTGCATGTTGAGGCACAGTTGTAGATGAGTATTACACTAAACAAGGGTGTTAACTGACTGATTTGGACTGATGCGCACATACACACATACAAATGCTAAATTCCCAACCTTAACCTTTACCCTAGTCCAATCCATATTCCTAAACCCAATCTTGACCCTAAAGATGACATCTAACCTTCACATAGTCTCTTAAAGATGTGACGACTGGCAGAATTCTTAACTTTAAGGTATTTTCTTTATCTCGAGAGGTCATTTGCTCTTTGTAAGTATAGAAATACAAGAACACTAATCCAGAGTTTGGTCCAGGTCCAGAGCTCAGTCTTATCTTCACATTGTCAGTAATTCCATATTCTGGCTCTGGCAAAGTATGACAGACAGAAGAGGTGTTAAGAGGCTCACATGTACAGAAGATCAGCAACTTTCTCACACTTATAAGATGATAATTCTTTGTTATGTTCACTAATATACACCCTTTCTCTAGCTCACACTCACAAACGCAATGTATGCCAAGAAGGAGGCAAAAGGATTGGAATGCCAGCACTCAGCAAAGCAATGTTTGCAACACAGTCCTCCTCAAAGGCAAATTGGGAGTCCCCAGTCAAATTACACGAGCTGTTTCCAAATGCAAATATGTGTTATCAGATCAACAAAGCAACTAAAGATGCAAATCAAGAGATCCGTGCTGCTCGTTTAGCATCTGTTGGGAGGAAAAGAAATGAAACATTTCCATCAAGACTTTGCCCCCATGTTTTCTTTGCTGTGAGCGAGATGCAGATTTGTATGTTTTTGTTTGAAGATTCGGTGTTGGAAGTCTTCACGAGGAACTGGGGCCCTTCTGGCAGCGTGGGAATTCACCACACGTTTGGTTTCTCAAACAGGCGCATTTTTGTTGGGTTTGCTAGTCGGCAAGGCTGTAGTATGTAGAGAGGAGGTGGAAACAGGGGAGACATCTGAGCCAAAATGGAGGCTTCATCCCTGCAAATAATATATGCCCTGTCTCAGAAAAGAGGTTGGTATTAAATGTCCAGGGTGACATTAGCCGTTAGCCGTTCCCTTGCAAACACACTCTGTTCCTCTGCATGTGTGAATTGTCTCCTTTTATGTATAAAGAGTGATGCTTGATTTATTAACCATTTGACCTAACTAGTAACAAAGGTACGATACAAATATGGTAAAATACCGTGTGCACTGTATGGGTTGTTACTTGAAAATATAAATTGTCAAAAGTGAGTTAGGATTCTTTAACGATAAACTAAGGGAAACTTCACTGGTGTCAGTGGGTTATTTTTAAAACACGGGTGATGTGTGCATCAAATCCAACAGAAGTCATGAATCAGATGTGGCCTTACAGATTTGCAGACCCATGAGGAGAACCTCATCCCAAGTCAATGGTATTTATAGAGCGCTGTCAAAGTAATAATCCGTGAGATTTGTGTTTACTTTTATTTTATTTTTGCTTCTAATCATTGTGACTGTGGTGTTTCTGTACCCTTGGATTTAATGTGATTAGAAGTGTTTAGATGGTGCTTTTTCCTTTGTCTGTTGAACACAACTGCTGAGAATAATAACAACCCAGTTCTGTTTATTCCACACAAACCTGCTGTTGCTGCTGCCGGCAAAATCAAGTGCAGCATTTCGTGTGCACCAGAGGAGTTTTACCAGGAAAAGACCGCAGACTGAATGTTTAGTGCACTGAATGCAAGGTAAGGTAAGGTTTTCATAAGGTGGATTATTATCTTCATATAGCACAATTATCTACTGGTAAGAAAAAGAGAGGAGCACTTTAAAAGATAAGATCAAAATCCTCTAGAGAAAACAAGATAAAAATCAAAACAAGGATGATGGCAACAACAAATAGAACATTACAGTACATGAAAAACTCCAAAAACTGGAGCTTGTGTATATTATACTGTGCATTTGTGTGTGAGAGGATTTTATCATCAAGGAATCCTTGAACAGCCAGAAGAGGAAGTTAGTGAAAGACAATCACCAAGATGTATCTGGTGTTTTTGATTCTTGCACATGGCCTCTGGGTAATTTTAGGGTTTTTTCAGGATTCGCTCAGATATACAGACGTCCACTTCTTGCTCATCCGATTACATCGTCCTTCAACATGTGACCAACTCATCCTGAAGGTGGTTTTCTCTATCAATAGCATTGAAACATGCCTGTCCCGTGTCACACATGCCACCTTGACATATAAGGCATGTTTACATGCCGCTAACCCCACACACACACACACACCGTCACCCAACCGCCCACACACAACCCACGCTAAAGGTTACCATGCCGGGATTTTAATCTACATGTGAAATGTGCTCTCCTACGCCTCTTCTTCTGTCTAGTCAGCAATCTGGCTATTGCCCTGTGATTCAGAGAGCCTCACTTTATTGATTGAATGGGTTTTAGTCTGGAACACACACACTGGAAAACATACATCCATCCACGTACACACACACACACTGGTGACTTTGTTGCAAATGGAGGGAGGGAGAGGGATGAGTGTCAGGCCTAGCGTGATGGGCGAACATCAATCATTGCTTGTCAGCCTTGCCTTTTTTTTTTCCTCCACCCCTCCCCCCCTCCCCCCACCTCCTCTCACTTTTCTTCTGCTTCACTGATCAGCCTTTGTTTTGAATTGTGGTGTGTGTGTGTGTGTGTGTGTGTGTGTGGAGAATGCAGCCCAAGCACACGGACAAGACGTGGGCTGTTCGCAGGTGTTATCGTTCTCAGCTGCCAATTAAGTCTCCTGTCGTTTACTCTCGTACCTCCAGGTCATGACAAACACGATGCATTTTAATAAGTTTTACATGTGATAAGCATTAGGGACCTGTTGTCTTCTGTATGTGTGCCTGCATGAGCGAGTGCATTAATGTTTGTGTGTATGTGTAGAAGTGATGCATGCATGCGTGTCTGTTCACTCTGATCATTTACAGTGAAAGTATTTCAAACAACGACAAAGGTTATTAAAGGTTTTTATGAACACTGCTCAGCCTTCAGAAGCTGTTTTTTTTCCCTTTTTCTTCTTTGATTGAACGGTGAGGGTGCACTGTACACTTATTTCCTTAAAATAAGTGAAATATAATCTGCTCGTGCAGTATCATTATTTCAACCTGTTTCCAGTACAAATCAACTTGTTTAAAGTTTTTCTTGATTCTTGCGCAGAATTCTGCCTTATTCTGTCTTCTCCCAAGAGATGCTAATTCCTAGAAAATTCTTGAAAGTTGATTCATGGTGGAAACAAGTTGGAATAATGTTACTACACAGGCCGATAATTTCACTTGTTTTAAGCACACAAGACTTTTGGAGCACAACAATAAGTTTTGTTTATCTGTGTGAAACTGCTTATTAAAATGTTGTATATAATATGTTTATGTGTGTTTCTTTCTCTCCCGTCTCTGTGTCCATCTGACTTTCTCTGTGCTTCATGTTTAAAATTTCAGAGAAACCAGAGGATAAGAAGACATCCGGAACTAATAGACTTTTCAAAGACTTGAGCTCAGAATATGACGATTTATGAATCGGCCCAGGACAAGTGCTGTGTCTGTTTGTCAGGGAAACATATATTTCTTTTCCCTTTTTGGAAAAATGGATTTGGCCCTCCACCAATCACTGGGAGCGTGTTCTCTTCATGTTGTGCCAAAAACTACAGCATGCTTCTCTTTCTCTGTTGGTCGATCTGACTCTATTTGTTATTATGCTTTGTGTTGTGTGGAGAAAGCCCCAGTGTGTCTTATTTGTAATGGGTGCCAGGGGCTGGGGGAGATGTGTTTTCAATTACCACTTGGTAGAATGACTGATGGTAAGACAATCAAGCACAGAACTGCAGCTCAGTGCGTGTGTGTGTGTGTGTGTGTTCATCCATGTGAGACTACGTTTGTATGTGTGCAAGCTTGCATGTGCAAAGTGCTCTGCACATGTTTGTGTGTGCACGCATCTGTGTTTTTATGTGATCTGTGCTCTGATTTTTTCCCATATTCCGTTTTGATTCAGCATTGTCGGGTCAGCAA
Source organism: Scomberomorus guttatus (assembly GCA_038419695.1). NCBI lineage: Eukaryota > Metazoa > Chordata > Actinopteri > Scombriformes > Scombridae > Scomberomorus > Scomberomorus guttatus. The sequence goes on from CM076458.1 coordinate 6,891,089, forward strand.
GGAAATTGCCACCACTGTTACAGAAATAATGGAATATAAAAAACAAACTCAGTGACTTTTCCTGCCGAAACACAAAGAAAGAAGAAAGACAAATGCTAAGAATTATCGCTTTTATCTATTAAATTCTCAAATGATCCTCAGGGATTCCCCCAAATCATTTCTAGGTCTTCAGTTTTGAGCCAAAATCTCCTCTAAAGCAAAACTATGACCAGAACCTGATGAAGGATATGGAACAAAAACCACAGCAACCTCTGACCACTGCTGTCATGAAAAATGACTACACAGGAAGCTCTGGTGGTCTAATACTGAGAGATTGTCCTCACAAAACCTGAACTGGCAATTCCACATCTTGCCTTGATAATCAGACCTGCACTGAACAGAAGAAAATAGCAACTATTGTGGGACATTGACTTAATTCTCAACCACTATATCCAGACACGTTCAAAGACTTTCAGAATTTTTATACAAATTTTGTTGCCGGTATCCACAACAACTTAGGTGAGTGCAGTAAAAGTAAATAATCGGAGTCTCATTAGGTTCTTACACAATATATGAAGCATGTTTTCTTGTCCCCCCCAATATGTCCGTCATTTATAGATGTAAAGAGTGTGTCCCGCAGTCCCTGTTTCACCCTGGAGTCTGCCGCTGACTGAAACATCCAGGACACAGATGGAGCCTATAAATGATTAATCACAGGTGATGTAGTTCACAGCCAACCAGTCACAACTCCAAGGTGTAAAATATCTGAATAATGAATAATCTTTGTGTGCATTATTTTTTAAGAACTTTTGCTTAAGGGTGTAAGAATTACATGCATCTGAAGCAGAATTGGGGTATTTACAGTTCATTAGTATTTGTTTTGTGAAAATGAACCCAACATGGTTAAAATCAGCATATGAAACATATTCTAATAAACAAAGAAAGTGTTGTGATTTTGGCTACTTTTTGGTCAGGGCTCAGACCAAACACAATGCCAGTAGTACACACATGAGCACACACACACACACAGACTGTGATAAGACATATTAGAGCAGTGTATTGTATATTTATGAGCGCCACGTAATGCATCACATTTACTCCATATTCACTTAAAATATTAAAGACCCTCCTCTCCCCTCGCTGCCGGGAAACGACACAAGAGCACAAGAGAAGTTTTTTTGGAGTGAAAATAGGAAAAATAAGAACGTAATGCATGTCGTAGAAACATTACGTAAGAAAGGGTCATTTATTAGACAAAGTTCTGTAAGAATTAGGACATTAAAGGTAAAGCCAACAGTAGTAGGTTAACTCAGCCGTGTGTCACATCACATACATGCAGTGTATTATACATATATGTGACATGCAGACAAATATTATGTGGCATCAACAGTTTATTAAATGAAACAATTTAGAGTGAAGAAGTTAATTTATGGTTCACGTCCTCCATTCACTGCTCCTCTGGAACTACAACAGTGACCTCTAGTGTGGCTGCTTCCCCGAAGACCGAAAAGCAAGACCTGTTCAGCAGCAACGCAAGCCCTTAGCCCAGTAAAGATGATAGCTGAGCGAGTCACGTGCACCGCAGTAGCAAAAAAAAAAAAAAAAAAAGTTTCACTCATGTCTCTTTACTCCATTCTGCTTCGTTTAATGAATGCATTGCATGGTGTGAGTGATGGCAGAGCAACATGTTTAAACCCGCTGCCTTCCTAAGTAGCTGCAGGTGATTCTGTTACAGCACCACATGAGTCAGAATAGGATTTCCAAATAATTTCTGTGTTTGTTTTACTCAACTCGCAAAACCAGATGGGTGGAGTGCAACAACAGGCAACAAATACCAGAAAGTGTAGACAATCTTTGGAAGGTATTTAAAAACAATACAGCGCACTTTTCAGTGATTGAAAACTTACCAGAAGTCATCTGATCTGCCTTTGTGCAGGAAATGTTATCTGGTACATCTGGAAGATTATTATTCGCAGATACTACAACATTCAAATTACAGTATATATGAAAATACTTAGTGAATACATAGACTTAAAAAAAGATGAGATGGAAGTTTGCATCTCTGGTCGCCAAAAGAATTCGGAGAATTAAATGAAATCTCATCTTCAAACACACAAACACACCTAACCCTGCAGTCTGTAATACAAGGATTGATGCATCATCTCCTCAAAAGTACTTGGCAGGTTTCACTGTCTTGCAAACCAACTTTCCTTCAAGGCAATGAATGGCATAACACTGAATCATAAATCTTGTGACCTGGTTTTATATACATTCATACACACACACATACATACAGCACATACATACATAGTCCTGCAGGCACTTGCACACATACTGTATTTGCAGACACACCAACAACACCCTTGTGACTCCCCACCACTACAAATGCCAACCAACCCCAAAACTCCTCTCTCTCTCTCTCTCTCTCTCTCTCTCACACACACACACACACACACACACTTTCTTCCACCAGCTAGCCCTTTAGCCTCAGGCTCTCCACAATAAAATTTTCATGCAGCCATATGGAGGAGTATTGGTGATAGAGATTTACTGTCAGGGCTAGACATCCCACTGGAGAAAACAGGGAAGCCTGAACATATTGGCCTCTGTAAATCAGAAGGAGAGGAGAGATGTCACCACTGCTACTGTTGACAATACGTAAGTCTTAGCAGGAAAAGAAGCCTCTGTGTGTGTGTGTGTACAGTAGGGGTGTGTGTGTCTGTGTTGTGCATGCAGACGTGCACTCACACCAATGCACAGTATTTGTGTCAAAGTTCAGCTAAGCAGGTACAGTAGCAAAACAGTGCAGGTGCTGACCCCTATTCTTTGTCCTGTATTATGAAGGAAATAGAGGAAATGGAAATGGAGCTCAGGGCCTTTAAATTGACCCTGAACTTTAGAAAAACAACACGCTGTGAGAGGAAAGGTCACTGTTATTGCAAGTCAAAGAACGCTGACTGATACCATGTTTGCAGCGATGCAATGCCTTCTCTATGGCTCTGTGTGACTTTCTGAGTTCATTTTGTATAGCAGCCGTAACAGGTTCTGTGCAGTAATTAGCAGCGAGTGAGGAGGAAGAGACAAGAAAACACATACAGGATGTTGATGCTGTCAGATTCCTTGTCAGTGTCACCCACTTGGGTGAAACTTGGGATATTTCGACATCTTTCAACATCTTTGGAAATGCACTTATTCACTTTCTTGCTGACAGTTATAGAAAAAAGATCAATATCAATCCCATGTTGGTGTATGAAGCTGGAGGCAATTTACTTCTTTTTTTTTACTTTAACTTTGGTGAAAGACTGCAGAACGTGTCTTGTACATGTAATCCGTACACAAACAGAAATGTAAAAACAACAATTTGTGGTTTTATGGGGAGTTACATGCTGTAACTATTTCTCGGTCTATTTGAATTTCAAGTTAACAAGTCACAATAACACAAAAAACTGTATTACCAATACAGAGACAATAAACCACAGACAATACAGATGACGAGTGGGGAAAAAAAGCCTTGTAGAAGTTCATGGTTTTGTCTATTTTGGTTGTTAAAAAGACACCCTTCCACAGCACATGATATTTTACAGATAAAATAATAAATGTGAGGTAATGATTTTTTTTTCCATTTTTCCTCAAACTGCAACCTGGGCACACAGAATAGCATTGTGAGGAATAAACACTGTCATGCTATAAATACTTTTTGTTTTCACTGACAATAATATACTCCACAAAATATCAACCTAATTTTAGAAAAGTGCTTGTTTGATCTCAAAGCCCCCCTCCTTCCTCCCATATTTGAACCCAAACGTTCCACATCAGATCAACGAGCAGCACAAATGTGAACCAGATTCCCAGTGTTACGGAGTGGGAATGCTGAGGGGGATTATGGCTCATTGTGGTCCTTCCTGATAGCCTTGTTAGCATTCATACATGCTAATGACTGAGTTTAGGATGCATGGATGATTAGGCAAAGAGAAGCAGGCTGATTGTTGACACTGTAATGAGCCTGTGGGCTGAGAGGAGATTTAAAGATTGGAAGTTGTTTGGATTAAAGAAGAAGCCTAAAAGTGCAGCAGTTTCATCACAAAGCAAGCAACCAATCACACCTGCTGCTATCATGGAAGTTAATAAATAATTGGCTGCAACAAAGTAATTTGGTAATACTCTACATAGCATAGTATTTGAATAAAGCACATGGTCTAGAATACTTGGAAAAAGATTGTTGCGGTCAGGTTCAGTGTTAACATTTTTTCAGTATTGATTAAAGCTAAAGTAAGATTTAAGTGTAGTCTGTACTTCAAAGTGCTATACCGCAGACTGCAGCTCTACAACAGAACAAATTTGTGGTTACTTAGCTAGCTGATCAGATCTAGTGTCAGTGCTCAGTCAAGAACAGTTCAAAAATGATATAAAGCCAGGCAGGCTTTAAACTTTGGTTTAGAATTTATTGAATAGCCACTCAGCTCTTCCAACACCCAGTTGTGAATGGACAAAATCAGGGACAGAATTAATTCCATTTCAGGTTGAGGCTGCAGAAATTCTACCGAGAAACTCCACTTGTGCATTAAAACTACGAATGTGCTTTACACAGGAGTTCAGGAGTTTGCTTACCAAGTCTGAATTTCCAGATGCATCTTTTTAAAATCCCCCCAAAAAACTTGTTGTACACAGAAACCATGCACACTGACACTGATGTTGTTGGGAGAGTTTCACAACACGTTGTAGTTTAGACCAGAGCTGCAGAATCACTTTAAGATCTACTTTTCGATGTCAGTTTGATACTTTCTTAACAGTGCTAAATGGTCACATCAAAAAGAACTGGACAAAAACAGATCCAGTTGATCCTAAACTGTAAACGTCTTCGTAAACAGGTAAAGTTAATTTATAAATACAGAACTCCTGTCTGAAACCAGAAATGATGGACGTCAGCTGAGCAGCTGATTAGCTATGTAGCTGCTAACTGACGTTAGCGGTGCACTTTTCCCCAGTGAATGTTTGTTTGGTGGCTCGTTCAACAAGCTAAGGTGCAGGACAAGACGTGTTCAAGTTATCATCAAGTTCTGATGAATTTTTTCATTCACTACCATGTTTAAAGGAAGAAACTATCATGCCTCATATTGCACTTTAATTCAACAATTGAGTATTGCATATTTTATATATTTCAAGATTTTATTTAAACATTGGACCGTGGGCAAAAGCTCCTTGCTTTAAGGGTTTTAGCAAAGTTATATTTGTCTCCTTTTAATTTTTTTTTTGCTGATCTGAAAAATGATCCAGTCCTTGACTCAAAACCGTGATACGATCTGAACCGTGAGTTTTGTGATCTGTTGCACTCTTACCTCTTTCCAAAGCTAACAGTGAAAGTCTCTCTCTCTCTCTCTCTCTTCTCTCTCTCTCTCTCTCTGAACTGCACCTGAATCAGTGCCAGTGTCAGGAGAGCAGTGTAAACATCCAGGTCTCAGCTCAGGGCCTGCCGCTCCAGACCGCACAAGGCCCCCAGCCTCAACCTCAGCCAGCACATTCCCCTCGCGTCACTCAAAGACCACAACAATACCGTCTTTGTCGGCCAGTGATTGATGACACACAGGAATTTCATTCACGACCGCCCTGTGTTTTGGGGTTACCGTGACGACCAGGTGAAAACAGAGCACATCGGGGGTATTGAGTTTCCCAACCTTGATCACAAGGGACAGAGGTAAAAAAAAAAAAAAAGGAGAAGCAACAAGGAAGAGGTCACTGTAGAAGTTAAACAAACAGCCATCGTTGTTATCTTAGAAGATAAGCGCTGGGAATTATCTTGTTGATTGTTCACAGGTCCAGTCGATGCTGAGCTCACTGTGTGACGTTCCACACAGGTGACACCATGTGGAACATTTCCGCCTCAGGTTTCTATTTTTTATGGTTTCGCTGAAGTCAAATAGAGGTGTTTTTTTAAATCATTAGTTTTAAGGTTTAACAATATGTTACCAGATATTTGTTTGGACAGTTTCCATCACTTTCACAAAAGCAAAGTACACAAATAACTTCATACACTCACACACAGGGAAAACCATGCACATGGACACACATGCATACTCACTTATCCACATAAATAAAGACTCTGCCTTTCCCCCTACACATACACATACACACACTATCCCTCATGCACATACACTCACATTAAGCACACTCATTTAATGGATATAGCTACTTGGTAAAGTGCACCATTAAGAGAGACGAGAGCCTGAGCATAACAAAGCTCTGATGCAATATTCATGCCTTCTCATTCTGGGCTAATGCTGTTTTCCTCCATTTCAAAGCAATGGATTTGCACATAACATGTCTCCATAAAGTCTTACAGTGTACGCGGAGGAGATTTTCTTAAAGCACTCGATCACCTTACTCTACAGAGGGTACCGGTAATTAGGAATTTGTTTTGTTCACATACCCATCTGATAGACATGAACACATTAAACTAGAGAGGTCTGAGCTGCGGAGAGCAAGTTAAGTGTTCAGGGTCTTTCCCAAGGGCATTTTGCCATAGATGGACACGTTGGGAATCAAACTTAAAAATTCATCTTTAGTGCTTGCTCATAGGTATGGATTTGCTTAAGTTAAGCAATTAAAGTTACTATATCACCATAATGACTAAATCAGAAAGCCACAAAGTTGACTAACTGTGGACAGCAAGCACCAGATGTGCTTTATGTGTATCTCATTTGTAGGCCTATACTACATTTAGTCCTAGTGAGCCGTTGCAAATCAAGATTGAACCCAGCTGAGTAACACTGGCACGATATCTTGGATTTGCATAAACATCTTGGCAAAGAAGACAAAAAGTGCACTAACAACACTCAAACGACCGAGGCACACAAACGCACACATCTACCAGAGTTATAGCCCCCAGCGTCTTGCTCAAGGACACTTCAGCGGTGCAAATACATATTGTCATTGCGTCCTTGCGTCCATTTTGCAGGATGGTCAAACAAATCATGACAGCAACTAGAAACTGTTCAATCGCTCACCATCATCATTTTCTGCAGCCTACAGCCACGCATCTTTATGTCATATTAAAGCTCCAGTTTTGCTTCAAAATTGTTTCACCTCCAAACATCAAACAGGTTTTCTTTTATTATAATGAGCGATGCAAAAACATATATATATAACATATACCGTACCTGACACAGCTGTCCAACGTTGCCTGCAGGGGTTACAACAATAACAGAAGTTTACGGTAAAATTATAGTCATACAAAACTAAGTAAGGACTTAAAATAAAAAGTTAAAGTCACATCATCCAATGATCATACGTATGTTTATAGATCATACACCTGCATTCTCATCATACAGTTATTCCCAGCACTGTATATGATAGAGGAGGGCTGGGTATAAGATGAATAAATGCCAGATATACAGAGAGATTGTTTATTTCTTTTTAAAGAGGAAGTTGAAAAATATATGACATAATGAGCTGATAATAAAGAGGAATAATCTTCACACGCATTCAAACCCAATCAAAATAAAGTGATTCTGGCTCTAATCCAGTGAGACAAAGAAGAAAAATGCCCGTAACCTGCCAAATTCGCAGTAACCTCACTGAAACAAAGGCCTTTTAGTGACACAGATTTGCAGCTAATAAAGCACTCTAGCATATTTTAGCCTTCATCTGCCTTGCAATAAATTAATATATGAAAATGTTGGATATCCTCATCTGAGCTCCCATCCAGATATGAATTATTCACCCCAGCATGGCTACTCCATTATGTACTCTGCCTGCCACTTAGGCTGAAACTCCTCCTCAGCCCCTCGCATACAGAGACATTAGGCCTCTCTCTAACACACACATACACAATTATATACATGTGCACGGACGCACACGTGCTCCACACATCTACGTGCACATGTATTTATATTTATATGGCGCATAAATAAGAATATGTCATATAAATACTGTACACACACATGCATACACAACAGACATTAATGAATGCAAGTGATTCAGGCTCTCAATAAAAGCCTTATGAGTATGGAGACATTTCTCTTTCTCTCTCACACACACACACACACACACACACACACACATACACATACGCACAAAAACCAAACACTGTTCTCTTTATCTCCTGATTTCTAATCAGTGCCATGTCGAGATCATCTCCACTCCCAACAGTGTACACGCAGCAACCTATCATTTTAGAAACCCCAAGCGTCATTATCGACTTCCCTCTCAGTTTAAAACACCACTCCTTTATCTGGAGTTAGTTGTTATCAACTGTTTGTTTTGCACACAAACCGCAGGCAGTGCAGCGAGAGAAGTGAGGAAGCGACCTCTGGCAGCACAAACTGATGATGACAGCTTTACAGCCCCTGATTGGAATACGACTATCAATTATGACACAATGCACGTAAAAGTAGACAGTATCAAAATCGCTTGTTATCTGATCAAGCTGCCAACTGAGGTGACACTGGCAAACAACTGAACATAGCTTGTGTGTAATTTCTGCTTTCATCCACTGTGGTGTTTCTGTGATCCAAGATTTATTCTGATCTTATATATATCAAAAATAAATGTATGTGTACAGTTGAGTCTATATTGCAATAATTTTTATTACCAGGGCAAGCTTAGTATCCCTTATCTTATATCTAAAGTACTGAAAACAAACTGTCGCTTGCCCTTTTTGATACAAATGAAGCGTTACATTCCTAAATACAGATGCAATTTGAGATTTACACTTACATTTAAAAATGGTTGCTGGCACAAAGTTGAATTCTCAGATCATTGGTACTGAAAACATGCGCTTTGTGGAGCACTTTCCTGATATAATAACAAAATGCTAAGTGCTTTTACAAAATATTAACACGTTTTTTCATAAAATGGATATTTATTGTAGCTTCAAACACAGCAATAGTTTAAAATGACATTTAAAAAAGCACATTTAAGGACTCCTGTAAAGTAAAAACTTGCTTATCTTACTTCACATCATACTTTTTCACCTTGACCTACTTGTCTTTTAAGATGAACTTGGCAAAAGGCAGTGAGAAAAAAAAACGTAGGAAAATAGTCTGCTCTCACTGCTATGTAAGCAACTTTTCTGTAACGTTCTCTCATGTCTTGTTTGTGTTTGTATGCACCTACTGTGGAAAAGAATTTCCTCCTTGAGGACAAATAACCTATCTATCTATCTATGTTCTCTTATGTCTCAACTTGTCACCATACTCAGTAATTTCCTACAGGCTGATTTGACAAAAGGAGGAACGGGGCTTTCTGTTGCCACTAAATGATCAAGGCTGATTACACAGTTGGATTATGACCAAAAAACCTTGCAAGCCACAGCTTTAAATTGTTTCACTACTATAAGGTTCCTCACCATTTTAAAAGAGGACTAAAACTTTTGAGAATAGCCTTTAAGGACCAGTGTGTAGGATTTAGTGGTATCTAGCAGTGAAGTTGCAGACTGCAACCACCTAACACCACGTCCCCTCCCCCTCTGCTTCCAAGTGTGTAGGAGAACCTACGGTGGCTGCGAAACTCGGGAAAAACGCAAAAGGCCCTCTCTGGAGCCGGTGTTTGGTTTGTCCGTTCTGGGCTACTGTAGAAACATGGCGGGCTACGTTGAAGAGGACCCACTTCCTATGTAGATATAAAGGGCTCATTCTGAGGTAACAAAAACAAAACAATTCTTATTTTCAGGTGATTATACACTAATTAAAACATACTTATGAATATTATATTCCATTTTTGCCAAGTCCGTTCCACTAGATGCCACTAAATTCTACATACTGCACCTTTAACTTTCTTCCCGTCTGCTGCAAGCCCAGCATGCCTCTAGTTCCAGTAGCGCCGGCAGTGTGATACATTACACTACGTTCTCATTACGGCCACCTAGGGTTTTCTAACAGCTTGTACGGTCCGCGGTGAGTCTGGTCTGCCGTAGCGCTCGGAGGGTTGGGCACTGCTGCTAGCATGCACCAAGTGTGAAGAGAAACTGGAGCTCTCTTCTCCCTTTCTGTACCACCGCAGGGATCTCAGAGCCAGAATCACTTTAATTTTGTCGGGTACAAATGCACATTTTGTACAACAGCACAAGTAGCCAAAATATGAATGAATGAATGAAATTTCTTAAACACTAACACTGCATATAAACGGACACATATACATACTATATATAAACACAATTTTGTTAGAGGATCATACTATCAGCACTGCATACATTATTTTGTAAATCCTCTGATTAAGAAATTAGCATAATAAAATATAATTGAATGTAATGAGAGGCTTTGTCTTGAATTCATGGGTAAATCTATAAATACTTAACCCCACTATGTTACACTGCTACTGTCCTCTTGACCCTGTAATATGTGTATGAGTATGTGTTGTGGAACTCACTATGTGTTAGTGAGAATTCCTCCACATTTATTATACTTGGCAATTAAAGCTCTTCTGATTGTATCAGAGAGAGAAAGGAAGCCTGGGGAGGACACTGCAGGTTTCGGGTGAGAGGGGAGCTGTAGCCTCAATCCACAGCATCACCCCATGAAACATGCATGCAATCAACAGGGTCATAGCTCCACTGACAGTTTCCAGCCAAACTCATCCATCACGGGGAAACTGGATCTGCGGGGGCCTCCATTCTGGCTCTGAACTGACCAACCCACCCGCACAGAACGGTCCATCAGCAGCACGCTAACACTAACAGGACTACAGAGCAGCAATACGATACATGATAAGCTTTCTTCTAACAGCTCTTGGACTGGTTCCAATCCTTTTTCATTGTTTTCACCCTTTTTCTCCCCCCTCAGTTCCATACCGAAAGGCATTGCCTCAGCTCTGATGAGGTGATGACTGAAACATCAGGGGCTGTAACATTAACGTGACATGGCTTAAAAATTTCTAAATGAAGACCAAGGAATGGCGCTCCCCGGGCAGTAATGTTTCAACATGAAACCCGGCTCCCATTAATGTGGTCTTTGTTTTAAAACGAAGAGAGCGGCTCATTTGATGTCCAGCTCTCTCGCTCATTCACTTTAAATTGGTGGAAATCAATTTGGAGCAGTAACGTAGACAAGTTGGGTTTAGCCTTTGGGTGTTTTTGAGGGCGCCATTTCCCTGCACTTCTACGTGGTCAAAGTCACAGCAAAAAGTGCGGTCGCTGGTGATGGATTTCAAAAAAGTGTTGGTGGTTTGTCATCTTTTCCTGCACGAGCATGGCTTTTTGAACTACGCTTAATGAATATTCATTTCTCATTTCTCATAAATATTGTAACTGTGTTGCTCAACCAAAATCCTACACTCTTCCAGTTTAATTACACTCCCCTCTCTGATGCAGTGTGCATATCAATCTCCTCTTTTCCTCTCTGTCACTCTCCCTTCGACAGCTTTATTCGCCTTGTCGATGACCACACATAATAAATTTGTGCCATCTATGCTTAATGTTTATTCTTTGTAAGAGAGCGCCCTGTGACGAACCAATAAAAACTAGATTTACTGCTCGCTGAAAGCCACTCGGAGGGTTATCGCGAAATTCCAGCACCGCTTCCTTTGCTTTCGCTTGCCTATCCATATGCAATAGAAGCACACGTTGATGGTGCACGCGCTCACTCAGCTAAGGTAATACATTTCAATACGCCAGTTAATCCTCTTTTCTCCAGCATGGGAAATGGCCAAACCCTTAAATCAGCCACAACGCTGGACTCAGTGCAGCAGGAAGAGGAGCTGCTGTATCCAATGCCCCTGGCTGACCCTCTTTAAATAGGATGTCTGGATGTGTTATGGGGGCTATTGTTTCCTATAAACATCTAGCACCGGGGCAATAACAATCGCATCAGGCCAAATGAAGTTATCTGAGAATGGAATTAAACTCGGTGTGACCCCGCTGTCTGCTTGGCTCACAGGCCCTCCATTAATAATGCCTAATCTAATCAAGGAGCTAAGATGGATGGATGGGAGGCCTGTGTGTGTGTGTGTGTGAGTGTGCATGTTAGAGTGTGTGTAAGGGGTTTGATTTCTGCACATATGCGTTTGTCTGTGCTTATGTGCATGTTTGGGTTTCTTCCATATGTACGCGCTGGCGTGTCTACAACTTTTCATGTGATGTGTGTGTGTGTGTGTGTGAGTGTGCATGCATGCATTTCTTGTGTATATGTGTGGACACATGCCTGTGTGTGTGTGTGTGTGTATGCGTGTGTGTGTTGCACAGGACCAGGGCCAATGCCAGGCGCTATGCCAGACCAGTGTTCTTCTATTCAGGCCCCAACCAGACCCATGCCTGCTGCACTGCGCTAATGAACACAAACAGAAGACAGAGGAGAATATGAATGTGTGCATGTGTGTGTGTGTGTGTGTGTGTGTGTGTGTGTGTGTGCCCTTTCAAACAGGGAGAAAGGGAGGAAAAATGAAGACAGAGGAAGTGGGGGAAGATAAGGAGTTTTGAAGGAGGAAGAACAGACAAAGAAGAGAGTGAGAGAGGACCACCACATGGTTTCATTCTCTGTTATCTCTCTCTTGGCAAAGACATGCTCTTGTAACTGATAGACAAATAACTCTACTGTGACTGATAAAGCCTGGTTACAGATGGAGAGAGGGAGGGTAAAGTAAGGAGGAAGGGAAAGGGTGAGCAGGAATAGATAGGGAAAGAAAGGAGAAAGGGTAACGGAGAGAGAGGAGGGGAAGGGAGGAGATGAGGAGGGGCAGAGTTAGGGAGGAGAGATCGTGGGAGTTTGGTAGGCAGGAAGGAGCAGAGGTGGGTGGGACAGGGTGATGGAGGACGAAGGAGATAGAAGGAAGGAGGGATAGAAAGATGGAAGGAATGACACAGACAGACATTACTCATTACTGGATTGTTTTCAATTATAAATCCAAGGGATGCAAAAACTCACAGCAAAATAACTGCATGTACATGATAATACTATATACAGTGACTATATGACCAAAGTTATGTGGAAACCCCAGTGATATTTTTAGACAAAAATGTGCTTCCAACATGTTTCTATGCATAACTTTTGCATCACCATATTTTCTGATCTTCTAAAAAAGCAAACCTTAATACATATTGTGACAGAATAGAGAGATCCTCTCCCAACATGTATTAAGACATATATAAATACTCTGCTTGGAACAATATTGTGTGTCTGATATGGTTTTTCCACAAAAAAAGTATAATTACCATGTTAAAATCCTTAAAATGGCATCTACTCCTTCTCCCTCATTAAAAATTTGAGGCTATGAATATGCAAATACATTTCATTTCATTGTTTAACTACTTCACAGAAGACGTCTTCTACTTCACCGTCAAGTCAATTTTCAGCTTATGCGCACAGGAGGCTTCAAGTTTCCACACCACGCTTGTGTAAGATTGGCTCCAAACCATTTGTGATGTCACAAATCGTGCCTTAAAATCAGATTTTCAATGAGCACAGAGGAACTTTCCACATTCAGCAGATGAATGTGAAAACAGCCTTCTAGTGTCAAACTCTGCACGTACATCATTCTGCACAGTGAAGCTCAAACATTCGTAGGAAAAAGAAGAAAAACATATTTTTGAGTGGAAGGGGACTTTAAAGAAGCTGTAAAACATTTAACCTTAGTGAAAAAGTATAAACTGTGTTCCTAATTAGAAGATGCTCAGTTGTATGAAAGCATAGCAGCTGAGAATTGTGTATAATTATGTAAAGAAGTCAAGATAACCTACTCAAGCCGATACTCCACTCTACAAAGTTAGCATGGTTACAACACACATAATATCCGTAAGCAAGAAAAAATGTGCTTTGATTTGTGATGGAGAACAATGGCTGACCATCTTGTTTTTTACTATTTGACAAGATATTTTCATTGAAACATCTGGCCATCAAATGACCAGGCATGTGTACAAGAAAAGAGAAAAATCTGAGGGGGAGAGTGACTTGTGGTTTTCAAAGTTTGAGAAACGATTACGTCAATGTAAAAAAGAAAAAAAAAAACAGGGAGAAACAGAGAGAAAGAGAGAGGAAAGGAGAGACATATAAATGGATAGTGAAGAAAACATAAACAGGCATTTGAGGAAGGGAAAGAAAGTGCATTAGTGTAAAGACAGACAGACAGAGAGAAGAAAGGAGAGAAGCAGAGTAGGGTTCAAAAGCTCTTGGAAAATTGTTGCTATAATAATAATCTGTTTCCTTCTCTATTGATGGAGAGAAAATGACGTTTCCCAACATCTGAGAGATCCAGACATGGGATTTTCTAAATGAGAGCCAGACCTGGTTCAAATAGTATTTGCAAGCACTATTGATGGTTTGTTTTAACTCACTTTGAGTGCCAGATGATGAGGTTTGCCACAAAAGACAATGAAAAAGTGTCAGAATGTTTAGACATCAAACAAAGTATGTGATGCTACACATTTAACAGTGTCTGGTAGACTGAACAGATCAAAACAACAACATTTAGCATACCAGGAGTTGTTCGATCAGATACGTGGATTTCATAAGTCTAGTGATCAGTCCTCAAAAACAGGGATTTCTGGGAAATCAATCGCTACAGTTGTATAATGTGTATACTGCAGTAACCTGAGCCTACTGTACTGTACTGTAGTGTGCTTACACTAAGTGTTTCTCCGTGTGTATCCTTAAGGTCTAACAAATGTGTTGAATGCATTTCCTTCCTCATACAATATTTCCATTTTTTAACATACTGAAACCTGAATTGTTTACATCAGTGTTACACTGTCTAGAAGTCTTATTCTCTGCATTTTGCTGGTGCATTGCGGCGGTTTCTTGACATATTGCCATAAACATCTGTTGATGTGTGCGTGAAACCAACATTTAATTTAATAGACAATTTTTGAGATAATGCCCCGTTCATTTAGCATTACAATGAACAATATGACATACAGGCTTCACCACCTTCTCCACTTGACACACTACTCCCCCCGCTCGCTTTCCCAGTCAATCATTATTCTTGTTGATTTTTATGGCTTTCAGGCACTATACCTTTGCATTACTCGCCTCTGCTGTCAGCAGGATTGTGTGTCCAGTAGAGCATGAGATACAAACAAATTGCGGATCCACTCATCATAATGTTGCTCTACAGCGCCACCAGTGGTCAAAAACTGTGGTCACAAAACTAATAAAACGCACTGCACAGGGTACCCTTAAGTTTGCCAGATATGAGAACAAAGTAGTTCCTCTTTTCACACAGTATGCTATACTTTTGCATATATTATGTGCCAGGGCAATACTGGATCAGTAACATGTTCAGTGTTTCTTAACTACAATTTTCTGTTTGTCATCCAAAAGTGCAATCATCCAAACCGTATCTGGAGGTGGTGGCAGACACGTTTGCACAAATTAATACCATGTGAGTGCTGGTAGGACAACATGTTTCAAAAGCAAGTCACATATTTACATGATTAAATTGAATATTGCGTGAGGAAGTGATGGCATAACTGCTGTATCTGTGTTTTGGTGAGGGAAACAAAATCATGTGTCAGTGTATATGCTAAATGCCAGGTGTAAATATAATCCACCCAGAGTACATCGGCTCCAGATTCAAACTGGATACAAGATTCCTGTTGATTCCAGGAAAGAAAGCCTCCGTCTTTTAGTGCGTTCACCTGTCGAACAGTCTACCCATGAGTTTGTCAGTCTGTAAACCTCTCTGACTCCCTCTCCATCCTATTCCTCTCTCTGTCTCTTTATCAGCCCCTTGGCCCGTATATATTTACGAGGCCTTATCTTTATATCGCCGCTCTTCATTTTTATTAGATGTTGTTTCAACTGTGAACTGTGTTGGGAGTGCTGGACCGTGGACATTTCTCATTTTCATTTCTCTGTCGACGGACTAAAACTCACAAGCTGTAGGCAAGTGTAGGCTTACTGTGTGTTCACGAGTGTGGCCGTGTGCGCTTACACGTGCATTATCGACCATCATTGTGAGTCTGCAAGTTTAGCAGCTACTCACCTGTATGTTTTTGTGGTTTTCATATGCTAATATTTAATATGCCAATATTATTAATTGGAAACTACAGGTATACAGGTATCATTTTAATACTATATGCTTGCATACTATTTCCAGTTTTTCCAGATTGCAACAATAAAAATGGCCAAACTACAAAGATGAAATATATGGTTTAAAACTAATTTTAATATTTTTTTGTTTTTTATTTTGTTTTGTTTTGCTATAGTACACTGAATATTGAGAATATTCATGTATCCGTCATCCTGATATGATACAGCTATGTCTTTGATGTGTATGGAAAGTAGAGGCTGATTTGATGACGTGTGCGTCCTTTGCTCCCTTATTTGTTTATTTTTTAATTTAACTATCAACATAGTTTGCTAGTTTCAGTAACAACCATTTTCTTCTCAACTTGCATTTGTTCATTCGTTTTACTGGTTCATTCTTGATTTTATTATTACATCTAAGGTTTCCTTTGACAAATAGGGTTTTAACATCCAAAATGAAATGGACTGGGATAAGAAAGTGCATGCTACACTACTTACAGTATAAAAAATGGTTTTGTGTCACTGAAAAAGGCATTCCAGCGAGGCTAACTACCAGGGCCATGTATTGGTCATGACATAAAGAATCAGATAAGCTCACCAACTAGCTTACCTTGCTGTTCCTTGTTCTGCACTCAGCCTCTTCCTCCCCGCTCCTGCTTCCCCTTTCTGACATAAACAACTCTCTAATTTACGACCAATAATATCCTGATTCAATCACCTGATTGATTTTGGACTTGTGTCCACTAATAAATCTCAGCTCTTCTTCTCTTATTGAGTCCTCCATCGGATCTCCACACTCCCCCACCCAAACACACACAACCATGCACACACACACACAAACTCACATATATATAGTCTAATGGTATTAGAAAATCAAAGTCTCTCATTTTGTCTCTGTATATCCGCAGGGCCTGGTAATAGATCTGGCTGTACTTATATCCGGAGAAGGGAGGAGGAGGAGAGGATGAGGGGGGGGGGGGGGGAGGAGGATAAAAAAGAGAAACAGAGGAGGACTACAAGCAGTGGAAGAAGAAGAAGAGGATATAAAGAAGAGTAAAATGGTTAGCATAAGAGCAGCAGATATAGAAAGTTAATCAGGATGTGTGGGGTTCAGAGTGTGTGGACTGAGGCTGAATTAGGACATCTTTATCTGGTCGGCAGCAGAGCGACAGGAATAGTAAACCACAGCAGGCAGTGGCCATAAAATGTTCTGCTCTAAGACAGGCTCTAATCTGTTGTGACTCTCATTGCAAATCACTGTGGATTGGAGCATCACCTAAATGCAGAAAAATAGGACTGAAAATGTCTGACTGTGCAGAATGGTCCTGGTTAAACTGAGATAAAAGAATGCATCTTGCTACAATTTCAAAAATGGCTGATTTACTTTTGCATATTGCATTCATTTTCTTCTTCATAACTTCCTTCTTTTTGTCATTTAGTGTCACAAATGATCATTTAATACCCCAACTTAATTTACCAATGACGCACAAAGGGCCATGTGATCATTTTAAAACAGCAAAAATAGCCCAACATCGATGCTGTTTTGCAACAACTGTGATTTGTGTTCCTCAGTGGCTTGAAAAACCCAAAATAAGTTAAAATACAGATAACGGTATAAAAATCCAAACAACAAAAATGAGGCATCAATATTATGAAGGAACACTGGAGGAGGCAGAAAAACATTTAAAATCTGCAAAAACACATACGTTGTGTGTGAAAAGGCAGCAACACATTTTTTTAAAGAACGTATTGGAAATAGAGCCCGACTGATATATAACAGGAAACATGTATTTTTAATCAGTGATACCTCCATTTATTTAAATGAGACTTACTTGTTTTTGGTGGAGTTGTAGTTGAACTTGATGGATACCGACTGTATGTAAATGTTGCTAAATGTTAAGTGCAGAATTAATGCAGTTACAAAAAATGAACACAGGGATGTTTGAATTTGCACTGAATTTTAAGCTTATTAGAGACATTATTCACTGTAAACAGTGTGCCTTGAGGTCAGAGTCACTGTTTGAGAAGGTACAAATCAGCAGCAATTATTTTGTATTTTTCATTAGAGGATGTTATAAATTTGGGGTTGATAGTAAAAAAAAAAGGCTTCTTTGAATCTCTTGCAAGAATATGTCATCTGTACAATGAAATTCTCTCTAAATACTCTTTCTGAGAATTGATCATTAACAATTATAATTCAAATTGTGGCCATATTATCTTTTAGGGTAATAAAAGTCTTAATAAGGATCCTTTACAGCCTGACAGACATGTGCCACAGCTTGACATTAAAGAGCGCTGCGTGTGCACATATACACACACCGTCAACAACATAATCACATCCGAGTTTACGTCTGTATATATGTTTGCCAATCCTCTTGCTGTGCACCTTGTGGCCTCCCCCCATTAATATAATTAAATTCTACTACAAACTTTCCCTTTGAAACAAATTAATTAAGATGCTATTATTTAGCCATTGAGAGGTTAATGACCACCATTAGCAACAAAGGCTACATCCACCATCATCAGCCAAACTTGGTTATTTGGTCCATTTTGGTTATTTACTGAGCCTGAGATTGATGGCTCCTGATACTGCGAGTGACGCTAATTAGCTTTTAAAACATAACACACTCCATCACTGCTCAGGACCGGTACAGCAACTAGAGAACAATCCCATCATCCTTTGCTGCTGTCTGAACATAGAGGACAGTGAAGCAAATTTCCAAAACACATATCTTCTGTATGCATGTATATATACTTTTAATTCTAAAACATAATACATTACTTCACAGATTATTATTTAAGTATTATAAGCAGTCATAAAGAATATAATAATACATACATTTAAGTTGTTTGCTCTTTAAATTGCAGTTTTGTTTGTTTTAATTTGTTGCAATCAATCATTTTGTCACAGTAGATAATCTTGTCAGTTATGGGACAGCCTATGTCATCACAGATACAAATCTATTATCACTGTTCCAGTGGAAAACCTCCCATTTTCATGATTTTATAAACATCTGTGAAGTGAACTATACATGTTTCATGGTTCAGAGTAATTTTACAACTCTTTGGCTAAATAAAACCTTCTCAAATCCAACTAAGCAAACTCAAAAACTACACATGCATGATGCAACTGCACTTAAAAATACAATTAAATGAAATTTTTAAGAAGAAAAATATAAACGCATGATGTGCCATGTATGTGAATGTTCATGACATGTACATTAGTATTTTTAAAATATAAGAGAGGCTCTTCTTCGGAGTGCTGAGCTCCTTTTCACACCACATTTTTGCCGTTCCCACACAGTGAATACTCTTGATGCCAAGGCCTCAATAATATGGCAACCAATCTACAGCGGTGACAACAATAATCCCTGTTCTACAAACACACAAACGATCCCGCCCATAACGCTGACATATTTAAGAGACGATAACATTTTCCTTCCCCTTGTTTCACACTTCACAGAGTTAAATTAATGGCCAGGCGTCATGATGTCATCGAGAGGACAACCGGGGGTCTGGTGGTCACCTGATTGGAGAACCCCGGAGCCGTGGCCAATGGGAGAACTGGTTGAAATCACAGAGGGGGACGGATGAGTAATGGCCTCACCAGTAAAGGGCATTCAAATGACATTGTGGGGATAACAGAACTTATTGTCAAGCGTTTACACTGCAGGCGATTTACAGCCGCACCATAAATGTTTATTAGCTTTTCTTCTATTTATAACTTCTGAAAATCATGATGGGCCTGACTACGCCCTTGTGTCTCTGCACTTTTATGATCTGGGTGAACATACCCTGACGAGCAACACTGAGGGGTCTTTGTGGGCATGTGTGTGGGTTTGTGTGCACGCTTATATGTTTGTGAGAGACTGCATGGTTTTCTGTATCTACAGTTATTAGCACCTACAGTGTTTGCGTGTGCATGTACCGGACTCCAATGCAGATGCTTTTCTACCTCAAACACTTTTCTGCCTCTCTCTCTGTCCCACTCTCTCTCTCTCACACACACACACACACAGCTGTTCTGTAGAGGCATGTGATTTAAGATGGGTGGCTGCGACAGGCTTTTATCTGCAAGTGTGTAAATCAGCACAACTTTACATCGAGGAAGCAGATAGTCTAAAACAGCCTGAAACTCACTGCGCCAAAGGGGCTCCGATTGGGAAAATGCTTGCTCACACATGTCTATGAGAAAGCTTGAAGATGATGAATATGTTTCTATTTTCTATTTCTATTCAGTATCACTGATATCTGATTTTACAACACACTGTGGCAGGGAATTCCTAAGATACTATTGTTTTGTTTATTTTAATAAAATTTGATTCAATTTTGCAATAGTTCTCCATACAACATATTAACAAGCATCAAGATGACACAAGACTCAATTTAGGACAGTTTCACAATACATTAAAGCTAAAACACAACAAGGAACTTCACAACTTTCAACTCGAAACTAGTGCCAGCAGTTGTTATAACTATGTATGATTTATTTTTCCTGCACCACAGCTGTAAGGTGGGGTGGTTATTCAATTTTAAAGAACATGAAATTAATGTAAGATAAGATAGCTCAAGATTACGATTAATTTTAAACTCTGCCTCCCACAGTTATGTTTCATCCTATCAGATATGAGTAACAGAAGCAGGACACCAGAAAAATTATGTCCTCCATAATGTTTAACTACAGTATGTCCCACCAGCGCTCATGTTACCATTGTAACATGAGTGTTGTTGCCGTTGGCCCTTCATGTCTGAACATTTTGACACTCCTGCTGTGAAATTTTCATCATTATTATTCAATGTGAGAAAGATATATGAACAATCAGAGTGATATACCTGTTCACTTAGAGATTTGACAGTCGAGATAAAAAAGATGTATACCAGGTAGCCATATATATAAATGTACCACAGTGTGTTAGCACAATATACAGAAAATAACGTGAATGTTACTTACACCATTACTGTTTCTCAACATGTTGAGATGCTGATTCATTCACGTATTCAAAGCATTTTTAACAAAACCTCACCAAAATTTCAACCTCAGATCTATACAACTTGGATAAATCATTTGAAGGAAGAACTTCTCCTAGTATGAAAGGAAGAGTAATTAATTGATTGGCATGGGAAGAGGAGGGTAAAATGTTCCTTCATCTGATGCCCTCAGTCTCCCCTCCATCTACTTGTCATGCAGAAGGTACTTTTACAAATTAAGGTAGCCATGCTATTCTCCCTGGCCGCCTGCCTTCAGAACGTTAATCATTGGCTCAGGCTTTTAAGTGCGGGCCAAATGTGGTCATCTGTGACAGCAGAGGTGTAACTTTATGAAATAATTACTTCACAGGCCTTCGGAGTATGTCGAGGGCTGAAAATAAACAGCACTTGGGGAGAGGTGGGGGAGTTAAGGGGGGAGGAAAGGCAGGATGGAGAGAAGGCCAGCGAATGAAATGCAAACGCTAGCTGCTCTCTCTCTCCTAGGGACAGAGATTTATGGGAGATGTACATGACATGGCAGCAGCTCAGAAGAAACCCCTCTCTCTCCTCTCGTCTATCTCTCTCCCCCTCCCTTGATCCCATCGCAGCTGTTCCAGCCCTGGCCCACTTCCTGCACCTGCCGAAAAAGGCGCTCGATCAAGGCTAGCACAAACAAACCTAATAGCTCTTAAAGGGACACTGCTGCTCTTTTATGGACAAATGCACTTCATACCAGGTCGCACAATGTGTTTTCCTTGAATTGAAACCCTAAATTACAGTGAAAAAGATTGGCCTTAGCATGCATGATTAAAACTGTCTCGTGTCTGATAGCTCCCTTCTGACTTCAACTTTCACGAGCGAAGGAAGGGAGATTCCCTAAATTTACAGCATCATCCTTTAACCCCAACTCACATGATTTTTCCTTGCTGTAACTACTCCTGGCGCTGTCCGGACAGAGGTTGTCTAGTGCTAGTCCCACTGTCTGGGCTTCTGGGTTGATTTATCTGACTTACAGGCTGGTGAAAATCATCACTGACTCCTTGTCCCAGACAGGAAATCAGAGGAAGACAGCATAATCAGTGGAGCAGCCTGACCTGGATTCAGAGCGCTCAGAACCTTCTGAAACACGGCAGACGGCTGCTATCAGCACAGGCCTGGCTGGACTTACATGTTTACTACAAATCATGTATACTTTTCATCACAGCTAATCATTTTGCAAACCACGTTATTTTACGTTTGAATGGTTTTCCCCACAGTATAATGGGTAAAGGACTGGGTCTAAATGGCTATTCTGCATTACCATGAATCAATAAGGTGTCTTTTACAAAAAAATAATGCAGACTTGATGTTCGCCATGATGGATTATAATCAAGCGGCAACTACCACAGCTTGAGGCTGAAGCCAATGCAGAAGCACCCTAATAGTGCAATGTCACCAACGGCCACTGGATGCTGGCTCCATTGACTCCCATCAAAAAAACTTTTTTCAGCAAGTCATTATGGTCTCAATCACTAAATTTGAGCCCTCCACTAAGTGTAGCTTTGATTTCTGCCATGTGGGCATTGATCGACAGCTGTGATTGACAGTTGGCTCACCTGTTGCTCTCCCAGGCTCCGGGACTCGTGGTGAGTCAGACTGTTGTCGCAATATTTTGGTAAGTTAAATGTTACTTGATTATGATACCTGCCCTGTTAGCACAATTTTGCTAAAGTAGCTAAAATTAGCACGTGTGCACAGGTTGGTGCTCCCAGTAAGCTAGCATTCACCTTGATCCGAGGTAGCGGGGCGTGTTTCCAGAGCATGAAAGGCAACACCCCGCACTCCTTATTTGGAAGGCTGTGGCTCCAAATGGAAAAGTTGGCGTCGACCATAAGCTGCAACTCTGGGCTTCAAACCAGCTCCAATGCAAACCAGTGGGTGATGTTAAACCTTGCTACGTCTATCTTTATATACAGTCTATGGCTATAACTCAAGCAAATTTCAAGACTCTGCTAATTGATTTTTATCCATACAGAAATGATTGGAAACAAAAGGCTGCCTGAAAAATATTGTATAGTTTCCATTTGAAAATTGTAAGAAAAAATGTACACAAAAGTACATATGAATCATACTTAAGAAGCTAAAACTTTCCCAAAGAAAACTGGCGCGGCCCCTCTAATTTTCTAAAAGTAGTGGTCACCACCGACAGGGTCTGCACCTTAGCTGTCCATATTTCAAGTGGCTTTGTTATTCAGTTTGGCCACATGCGCTTGTTTACGCAAACGCTCTAGTTTACCGTTTATTTCCTGCTCAGAAAAGGTCTCTTGTGTCCCTATAATGGATATAACTCATCGCATGCGATTATTACAGTCAGGGAAAGAAACTGATAATTATGTATATGAAGGTCTTTTGCTGGAAGATGAAGGTAATGGTAAGTGCGTGGCCCTTCTCCACCATGGTTGCATTAGATAAGAGTTATTACTAAATGTTTCATGAATGTGTCAGTGCTTATGTATATGTTTGTATGTCAGTGAGTGCACGCAAGTATGTGTGAAATGGTCAAGATGTGTGTTTGTGCATGCAAATGTGCGCGTGTGCTCATGCATCTTAGTGAAGAATGTGCCTCTAATTCTCGTTAGAGCCCTAATGCAGCTATGAGTTGACAGACTGCCTCAGCCAACTGCCATGTGCATTAAAATGACTGAGGGAAGATAAACGCACAGTACCCAGATTAAAGTGACAAATAGACTCTGCATGCAAAGTGGCAAAGGTAAATTGTGTTGCTAAATGCGAGCGGAGACAGTTTCTGTGACTGCTGCAGCCAGACTATCTGTGACAAATGAAGGGTAAGTGCTAAAGCACCTAAGTTAAAGCCACTAAATTTCACACTGCCCTCCGACCACTTATTTCCCTCCAAAAACATCAGAGGTGAAGCAAGACGTTGGTTGTAAATCATGTAAATGCACTGATATGCAAAAATGCACAAACCTCTACATTTTTTTCTTAACTGAGTGAGAACACATCTGTTGTACAGACTATTTTAGGGTGCATGCTGAAATGGAAAAGGAGCAACCATGATACAACAGCACCAGTAGCGTTTGCTTCGAACTCTTCTGGAGAATAGAAATGACACATTGCCTTTACCTTACTGTACTGGCTTAAGCATTACAATATAATGAATACATTGACATGCATGCCATACAATTAAGTCCATACTTGTGTCCCCAACAGGTGTCTTTATATCCACATATTAGTGTATGACTGGTATGTTGCAGCCTATATGTGTCAGTAGCCAAGTGCAGATCATAGACCCAAATCATGTCTGCATGTTTCCCCTCTCACATGACAAGTCACGAACCAAACTACACACATATACCACATTTGACACTCAAGTGTGGCAGCAACAGTGGTGGTAAGAGACATAGTACAGTAGCAGCAACAGCAGCAATAGTGGTATTATTGAAAATATGTTTAGGAAACAGTAGTTGTAAAATAAAGAATGCAAACTTCACACAAATCTTTGTATCAATACCTAAATAAATAAAACAACCGGTATAAAATGCTAATCTAGGAAGGAAAGATGCAAAGTAAGGGGAACATACACCTACTAAAGTTGAAATGTTTGAACTAAAAAAAAACTAAAAAACTACAGGAAACATCTGAAATCAGTTTGGGTCTGAGCTGTCACATTGACTGTACACATGAAGTCGATGACTGCTGCCAGCAGCAAGTTTTTGTAGTAGTCACAGTATAAGAAACTGTTATTAGTAGTAATATTCAAGCACATTGCCTATAAATTATCTTCACGTGCAACTATTTTGTAGTGGCAATATTGTGTTATGTTACAAAAACATTTTTCCTCAGACAAAATGTTCCCAGGCAACATTTTTTTTATTGACTATTCCTACAATATCCACTTCTGACAACTTAACCATCAACTTTAGTTGTGTTTTATTGTTAAAGGACTTAATTGTAATGTTGTGATTTTGAAAAGTGGTTGTTGGTTAATATTACGCAACTAAAGATCCTGGTTGTGGTCATAGTTCAATGAGAATGAGACCATTAGCAGAAGTTTCAGTACTATCAGCATTGATATGATACTACAAGCAATAATTTTGTTATTATTGCTTATATAAGCAGCAAAAATGTGTGTGAATTTGTGTATATTAGTGAGAGAGACAGGTGGCTGATCAAAGATAAAGGAGATGCCCTGCAGGAAATGTTGATTCATTGCTTCATTTGCATCTTTGATCAAGTGTGATGAAATGTGAATCCATTACTCTTCCTGTGGGTTACCACATCCCACTATACACTTCAACTGTACACACACACACACACACACATGCCCAAACTGTGTTTTGGAGGGAAAATATATACAAAGTTGTACATATGAGGTAAGTATAGCTGTGCTGGTTTCCAGACTGACGTTACCTGCAGCTGGAGGAATTATTAATGATGAATTGTCAGGCAGTTTGGTGTGGGCAACAGTTTCCAAAGTAAACAAAAGAACTGGATCAGCACAATTATCAGATACAGGAGATTAACATTGGGAATTTATACTGAAAGTTAAAACCAAGTGTCAGGTTAGAGACACTTGAGGCATTAACACTGAAGTGACAAGGTCGTGCATGTTGAGGTTTCTTTTACTGTCATCTGATGTATTTTCCTTTTAAAAGGGTTTTGGCATTTAGAATTGTTAGGAGGAGGCATTTTGAATGCTTTATAAGGCCAGACTGTGTCTTCTGGGACACAGAAGATCAGCTAAAAGTTGTTTCTAATAAGTTCTAGTAATTTCTAATGTAATCACCAAAAATCTTACAATTTAATCTTTCAAAATTGCGTGGCTCAGCAAACAATTCATTTTAGGAATTGAGGAAATATGAACAAAGTTTCCAAATTTTATTCTTTTAACTGCTGAATTCTTAACATTTCAGTTTGTGGGGATGAGACAGTGTCTCTGCTGCAGCTCTAGTTTGTGATTTAGGTTGATCATATTTACTTATATTTACATAAATATCTAATGCAGTCAAACAAAAACTACATTTATATTTACGCACATATATTAACACTGCCCTCAGGTCAGGAAAGTCTATTAAGAGCAAGATTCACAATCTGCAGTAGAGGAAATAAAGACACAGTGACTGGTACGTGAAGCCATCGGCACAGTTGTTTGCATGCTTGTGGGATCCATAAGCTACAAATGTACTGATGTTATTCTTGCCTGGGAATGCACTGACAGACCAGTAAACACACTCATTTACGTACTACTCAGCCTTCCTAAATTAGAGGCTAACTCTGATGACATGACCCACACCTCCTTTCTTTCCTCGTGGTCAGTGTCTGTTTATGTGCACATGGATATGTGTGTGTGTGTGTGTACAAGGGCATTTGGGTCTGTGCATGTCCCGCTGTGTTTGTGCTTGAAGATGTGTGCGACACAGACGTGCCACTTTGGCCTTCAGGGCTGAAACATGAACCAACAGAGCAGAGTTTACATCAGTATGCAGCAATCACAGGAGCCAACTTCCCAAAAGACTCGACTCTGACCACATCAGTGTGGCCTTCCCAACATAAACACAGTTGATTTAAGCACTGATATAGACATATAAAAAGGTGGATGAACTACATTTTACATTTGCCCTTTAGACATTTAGCTGGCAATCTTATACAGAGTGACATTTGTTTTCAATTTCTCTTAGTGATCACCGGAAGGTGAAAAGCCATCATGTTTTCATACTTTTCACTTTAATTTGAACTAAGCAACTTTGTACTCTGGTGGCTTTAGATGGCGGCAGGAAATAACAGTTTGAACTGCTGTGTGTTCAAAGCACTTACCCTTAAATTATGCCATGTGATCCAAGCCATGAACTGTGTTCTGCTTAGATGTAGTGTTTTAAATATCTTATAGGATTTTTTTTCTGTAAACAGGTTTGATTTTTTGTTTTTTTAGCAGTGACCTTTCTTTACATCTATATTTTTTGTGCAAACAGGTTGAATTAAAGTATCTCTTTTAGAGGCTGGGAGAAGCTCTCATCTGTTGCAGCCACTTAGTAAATTAGACGAGTGTATTTACATACATGAAAAGCTTAGTTCAGCTTCATCATTCTCATTCCATTCATCGTCCACGTACACCACATATATTTTTATATGTACACAAGTTTATGTAAGTAAATGGAGTCTCTAACTTTTCTACAAAGTGGACATACCAAGCCATTGGACCTAAATGACTTGAGAATGATATATGAGCTGAATGACGATTGCAGCTCCACAATAAATTGTTTCAGAGCGGAAAAGATACTTTAGGATCTTTAAACTGTGATTGAAAGGAGTGCAGTTCTGCCACTCACAGAGGAATCTAGAGCTGTAGACTTTGGGCTGCTACATTTTTTTTTTTGTCAATTGAAAGAGCAAAAGCTATCAAAACAACTATTCCTCCAGCTGCTGCTGATCTAATCTGTTGTTGGAGATTTACAGCACAAACTAATGGAGGTTTTGAAGATTTCCCTCCATCACAAAAAGGGAGGGGGTTTAATCTATAGTATGTCTAGTGAAACTATGTATTTTTCCCCTACTTTTAGCTCAGGCAAAGAGGAGGATGATATAAATCAAATGAAGGGCCTCCATCCTCGGGGCCGGGAGAGCTGAAACCCAAACCAAGCCGAGGTTAATGGAAGTTCAACTCAAGATTTATTTTAATTGTTCCATTGTAATTTCTTGAACTCAAACAAAATGTCTCCTTTGTTGAAGCAAGCCGCTAAATTATACCACATCTGTAGTGGAAAATGTAAAGTGTCAAAAAACTTTTTCCCCCCACTCTCTGGGTTAAATTATTAGAGTGATACAGTGTTTAGCTCAGTGATTAAAAGCTTAATTCAAGAAGCACAGTGGGAATACTGGAATTCTCAAAAGGAAATGAGAAAATATGACAACAAAGGGGAAGGTCATTTCTTTTAGTTTTAGCATGAATGAAATGAGGCAACACATTTAGTTTTCTTAATTATTTGTTTCTTCTTTCAATAATTGATTGTTGTATTTTCAACCAAATAAAAACAGTTAAGGTTCAAATTTCAGGAGGGACAAGCCTTGTTTCATCTTCCAAAAGTAAAAAAATATATGTGATTCCTTTTTTTAATCAACTTATAAAAGTTCTTGGATTTTTATTATTTTACATTTTTACATAATGACCAAGTTTATATTAGCTGCCCTGATCTGTCACTCATATCGGTGTAGGGTATGATCTGTTAGAATGCTTTAAGTGAGAAATAATAAATATTCACCCATTATGGTAAAAGTATCCCCTTAGTTAAACTACAGTGTGCACTGCCTCCCAGTGGGACACTCGTATAAGGGCCACATCTTTCATTAGACGACAAGCAAATTAATTACTCAACAAGAGTAACTCTGGAGTTTCCATAACTTGTAACAACAGGACGTGTAGATCAAAGGGATAGTCTGTACATAACAATTAGACAGGTGCAACATTGTCAAGCACAGGCCAAGTTCTGGCCTTGATCACTGGGCCAGCATCTGTCCTTGATCGCTGCCAGGGAACTTAAAGCATGGTCCTGCATGAGTCAGTACAGGAAGACAACGCATGAAGCATGACAACCGCACAAGCCAGCTTCGGTATAAGTGTTTGCAAACTGGAACTAGCTGGTAATCTGCTTCTCCCTCTATTCCTGCAGCCCCAGCTGTGCAGGGGCCTATTTTAGACATCCAAACTGCATACTGGGAGACACTGACACCCCATGAGCGGTGATCAGCATGTGTTGTAAGTGGTGTGTGTGTGTGTCTGTGTGTGTCTGTATGGTAGGAGAGAGAGCTGATGATATTATTACTATTATTGAAATAACTTCCTGCCACCTGTCTTGCTGTTGCCTAGTGCCAAAGTACAGTACATAGTGATGAAACTGTTGAAGGAGCTTCTACAAAACTGACAGCTGATGCGGCAAACAGATGTGCTAAGCTTGGCCTCCTCTGACGCTTAAAATATTTAAAATGATGGCTGCGTTATTTTTCTCTCAATAACCACTTTTCTATTATCTTAAATTGATGTAAAACAATCATGCATGGCAGCATGCACAGCACTTACTGAATAAACAGAGGCTGAACTGGGTAGCTGGCATGATTAGCCAAAGAAAAGAGTCACCTACAGAAACTTTACCAATAGAAAATAAGAGAAAAACAACATCACAGTACTGCCTGCACAATTTGACAAGTGATTTATGGAAGTGCATACAGTTAAACAGTTAAAGGTTCTATATGTAGGAATCAGAAATTCCTTCTCATTAGTGACACCAGTGGCCACCCCAATCTGAACCAACCCGCAAACCGCCAACTTTTTTTTTTACCAATTGTGTTTACTAAACACTAGTAGGCTCAGCAAGATGTGGCCAGGGAGCAATGCGCTGTGGCCGGGAATCAACACGCTTTGGCCGGGGATCAACGCACTGTGGCTGGCAATCAACACGCTGTGGCTGGGGAGCAACGAGCTGTGGCTGACAAATCAACGAGCTGTGGCCAGGGAACAATGCAATGTGGCCCGAGGAGCATTGAGATGTTGCCGGGGAGCTGCAATTTTGTTGTAAAATGTGTCCTTTGGACTACGAACAGAAAAAGCAAAAGAGGTAAGCTATGTAAGCTATGCTATCGCTCTGGAGCTTGTTTTCAGCTCCTTTGTTGAGGAAATAATGTTTTAGCTGTGTGTGCTCGGGAGTGGGTGACTTGTCATTGCGGGGGTGTTTTGTTGTGAAACGTGTAATGGTTGACAGAGGGAGCTAGCTGCCTCATTAGCTGGAGAGCTAATATCTACAGGGTGTTTCTACTCAGTTAGCACTGTTTTTGTTGTGGTAGATGTCGGCCGTTTGTTGACATTAGCGGGAGAAAAGGAAAGCACTCGGGAGTGACGTGCAAGCACATCACATCTGATGGATTTTCGCAGAAAATCCGGCCCGGGTCATTCACATAAAAATCTGTCCACAGGCTGATATACCCAACCGACAAAGTCAGGGAAGGTCTCCTTTTTTAAGTTCTGTTACAACCTGTTCACTCATTAGCAATAAAAAATGATTAATAAATGTAAAATGCTTCATAATTCTTACAAGATGAAGCTTGATTTCAGTAAACTTTACCTCTTGTAATGTTTTAGTTCAGTGTCACCTCTGCGCTGTCGTATTGCACAAAAATACATCTTAGTGGAAGGAATATTCAGTGTGCTGGTTTTTACATGATTTGAATTATGATGAGACAGCACACTGATAGAAGCAAAGTGAGATCAAATGAAATCCATGAACGAAATTCTCCTCGAGTGTTGTGAGCTTTTAAGTCAGGTCCCTGAAAGTGGTTGAAATCCTGAACTAACACCTGAAGGATGTTCATTAACTATTTTCTGTGTCACAAATCCATCTTGAGTCATCACCCTTGCCCTGGATCACTCTGCTCCTACTTACACCCAAATCCTCAGCCACACTAAGTAGCAGAGCTCATGTAACTCACGCCAGCACAGATCTGCCTTGCCTCTTTAACACCTCTTCTGACCGGTCAAAGTGCTGAGCCAGCAAGGCTACACTGACATGAAACCGCTTTTAATGTTACAGAGTTTTAATCTGTCAAATTGTGTGGGCTGGCTGATTAATCATGATAGTAATGTATGACATTTATTCCACTACTGAATACAAACTACTGCATGCTCCCCGTTTTTTAGGATCTAAAAGAAATTTCAGAGAAAGTCTATAGATTCTCAAGATGCTCTGATCTTCATCTTCAGGGGTTTTTCCTTATTGATTGAAAAATAAAATTCTGACTAATACTTTTAATTACTGAAACAAAAATTGTAAATGAAATATATTTAATATCGCTGTAGCTATAAGCTGCCATAACTTCCTATCAAATATCTGAAACTGAAATATTTAGTTTTTGAAATACTCTTTCCATTTTCCCTAAAATAAAAATAAAAATAAAAAAATGGACAAACAAAAAGGCAAAGAAACTGACAATATGGACCTAAAGTATACATTTTTTTGGCAGAGGTAATGATATTGCTGGAACAGTGTCCTATTATTTGTTATTTTTGCATCACTCACATATTTTGTATTCACTTTCAATACAATAATGGCTAACTACAGCCTGCCATTTGGGATAAACTTTCTATTTTACACTTGGCTCTCCCTGCTATGAAATGAATCAGAAACCAGCTTGTGATGGTACAGTAACTGGTCTTTTTATGGTCTTAGCTGGTCTTTAAAGGGGACATATTATGCTTTTTGTGGTTTTCTTTTTCTGTTATTCATATACTGATATGATGTTGGATATGCTAAACATGGTCAAAGTTCCAAAACTTGAGGTTAACATATGTAGAAATGCTCCCCATAAGTCAAAATCCAGGGCTTCAACCTGCCATAAAAATGCTTTGCACAATCTGACATTGGCTCGTCGCACATGCCCATAAACAGCCACCTGTTCCATAGCCTTTGGGTTGTTCGCGCTGTCCACTCTCATATTTCAGATCAAATTTGGACTTGAACATGTATGGACGTATGTGAGAAGTTGACATTTCGAGTAAAAAAATGAGAAAAAGTATTAAAATCCTACTACTACTGTTTGTTTATATAGCTGCTGGAAGTCAGCAAAGACGCAGCTTCTGGTAGCTATCCAATCAGAAGAGAGGTGGGGGACCTAAAGAGACAGAAGCTAAAACAACAGAGGCTGAACTGAGGAGCTGCGTAAAGTGTCAGCATGACTTAAATAAGGATTTTTTTTAAACTGTAAATCCTGCAACGATATTCCAGTAGAGCCCCAGATTAAAAATATAGACCTGGAAATGTGCATAATATGTCCCCTTTAATGGTTATATACTACTATATTTTCAAGCTAGTTACAAAGCTGGTTCTTGGGTTGGTAGAATGATATTTCTGGTCAACCAGCATGAAACAAAAGAGCTCATCATCAGCTAGTCATGGAAGCTGTTTCTTGACCAGTCTAAACAGTGTTTGGGGTACAGCTTTTCATACTATAATCATAAATGCTTAATTCTAGTGACCATCTTAGTTGTGCAACCTCACTTCAGATCATCTAAAGAGCAGCCATCAGTTTTAGCTGGTCAGTGCTGGTTTGGACCTCTGTAACAGCACTGCATGTGGTTTATCTGAGATTTGTGACACAACTTCTTCTATTACAGAGTTTACATTCTTCTCCTTTCCTTTTTTAGATATGTGCTCTGTAAAGGTTTATTAGTATTAGTATTATTACTCCATTACTCATCACTTCTTCCATCCGTTTTTTCCAGGCACAGCGCTGACCCTGCAGAGAGACAGACCACTGTGACGTCTGTCACTATGTCGACTTTACAGCCCCATGTGCTGGAAGACAAATGGGTATAAGTATACCCGCTACACTCCCTGGCATGATGGGATATAGTGCCAGACATAGCTGTCTGGTCCACAACTAGACTGCCCCTACTGAAGGACAAGATGGTGGTGTTTAAAAGCACTGCTATCTGTGAGCCGAGACTGAGACGCTGATATTTCACACTGTCTTGATTTCCTCCCAGGCTATATGATGCCGGGCTTGCAGCCATGTTGGAGCTGTAACTGCAGAGGGAGATAAGTGTCATGACTCCTAGGTTTCATTACCTCCCATACAGTTTAGCACTGGATAGTATTAGCTGTTAATGGCCCTTCTAACTAAAAGGGGTGATTCAGACAGACAGCATTCAGCCCATAAAGCCAACACGGAAAGCATCTTACTAAATAAGGATACACTCTTAAAACACAAGGTGTCACTTTCAGATAGCATGCATTTGTGTCACTTTCCAAAAGTATTATGTGTTTAATAGCAACACACACTGATACAACAAGTTACTAATGTTTTGTTGAAAAGTCAGTTTGGGCTTGAATTACAAAAATAATAAAATAATGTCTGCTATCAAGATATTACACATGACCAGGGCGATGACTTATTTCAGCACAGTGCAAATTTAGCTTAATGACAACTTTAAGCTAAAGTTATATTCGGGATTTCTAATAAATGTCAGTATTATCTTACCAACTCTATGTAATTTAACCATGTAATCAAGCTTATTTCAACTGTCAAATGATCATTTTAAGCCATCAAACTAACAGCTTCATTGGTAGTCCTATATCCAAAAACAAGCCATCAACACAAGTAAACCAATACTAGCTTTAAGAGTTGCCTTGATAGTCATAAGATGAAAGCTGTACCTCGACTCATCTGCAAGTATGTAACAAGATCAGCAAGATTCGATTACAAGGAATCTAAATTTAGCTGAGCAACTTATCGAATCAAATAGAAAAAAAAGATATACAATCAGAGTTTGGGGCTGCTAAGATCCATTATTTAATAAGAGAGCCCCTACGTAATCAAAAGTGTATCCAAGAAATTTGCTGCTGTGCACTGATGTTCCTGAAATTAGATCTATCTTATTTGCTTTTTATTCATATGCCTAACGTGCATGTGTGAAGAAATATATGACATAATTTCATTGTTCTGCTTGACTCTGCTCAATTTGTTCCCGCAAAATGAAATGAAGATTGCGCGTGTGCTTGACTGTGTGCAACTGTAATAGATTCTCAGCAGGGACGATGTCCAATTCCACAGCGTTACAGTATGTCACTGTGTAAATACATGTGTGTACATGACAGCAAGGAAGAAAGAAGACATTTAATATCCTTATCGTACTAATATCTTTGACACTGGTAAGATTTAGTAAGCATTTTCCAGCGACAACACTGACTATATTTAAGCAGCACAGACAGTTGTAAAAAGTTTCTTTCTGCTGCTTGACGCTGTTCACCAAACACTTTTTTATTCTGGCTCTGTTAATAGCCTTGAATCTTAAATTGAGAGGTTTAACATGGCCCCAGAGTGGCCTTTGCCAAGGCATACATTTATTATATGTCAAGTTATGGGCTACTGTATACTGCCTGTGTATGGGCTGTATGTCTAGGTTTTCCATGCTGTAAACCAGGGTGTAAAAGGTCAAGGGGCTGTTTGGGCATGTTGAGTGGATTTGGCAGCACATAACAGGCATCCTGTCTCTGATAGGTAGTAAAAGCAAACAAATTAAAAGCCCTGTGCAGCTCCCAAGACTGGTGACATTTCCACATTGATCACCCTGTTTATGGCGATGCTGTTTGCCAAACCCCAGACGTTGTCTCGACATGTGTCACTGACCTATTTTTCTCCCAAATATAGTCAGTAATGTTGGCGTCTTTGCACTTGTGAGAGGTCTGGTGTAACACTGGCAGCATTTACATCAGGAAAGGTCAAATGTACAGTATACTTTAAGTAATCTCTTTGGATATACACCATACTAGGGATTAATAAAGAGGGCAATGACTGTTTTTTTGTTACACATGTTCAAAATATGATTTCTTAAAAAATTCAAAACAATAGCTGTCCAGTGATGCTTTGAGCTTCCAACAACCCTTTTTTCCATTAAAACAAGCATATGGTCATATACCATTAGCTTCATATGCCCTCTTAACTCACTGACAAGGGTTGGTATCATTCAATGCCGTTCCATGCCTCTTTGATACAGTGATTTATTGCATACACACAGTACAGGAACATAATGTTAAAACATAGCATGTTGTCGGCAGGGGATATGGACTCAAAGACTGTTTGTACGGGCCCACAATGTTCAGCGGCCTTGTCATTCCAATACTAATCCTGCTTGTTCGTCCCTGGACTCACAAACAGCAGAGTCGGGTTTCTAGCCCTCCTCAGTCTACTCTGGGACTGTGATGACAGGGGACAATCCTGTAATAGAGTTCAGCTCTTATTATCAACATGCTGTAAAACTGTATGAAGGTGATTTTCATGGACTAGCATGGAATGTCATCGTATTTATCACATCTGATCTATGGATTGACCTGACATATATGCCAGAACATATGTTCTGCTGTTTAAGTGTTTGCTTTGTTGAGTACAGTAACTGTAAAAGATGTAAATCAAAAACTGTATGTAATTTTTATTATAAGTTGAATTATTATTTGCCTGATTTCATTTAGTAACAAATAATAACCATCATTCACATTTTTTTTGTCTATCATTTGTTTGTTGTTGAGTTGTGATTAGGCCTCCCTTCTATCACATACATTTAATTAGATTGTATTCTTTTAATCAGTCAATTCTCACAAATGCTCCATTCTACAGTACACATAGGTGCATCCACCAGGATAGCTGGGGTGGGGTCCTGAAATGTCATTGGCTAAGCTAGATGCCACCCCCAAAATTTCTGTCACAACATTAACTTCTGCCTCCCTGCAGGGCGTTTGTTTGCCTGTGAGTTGTTCTTACTACCATCTTCGTACGGATATATCAAAACCTCTACAAAAAGCAAGATGAAAAAAAAAGTGCTACCCTCATGCAATCCTCAGCCACTTTTGCCTACCCCATCTCAAAAATCCCAGAACCACCACTCATCCTGCATGGTCTCTTGCTGCCCTCTAGAGTACTGTTACACCTTCCTCTTACACACACACACACACATACATGCACACACACACACACATCACAGTGGGGTTCCAGAGTACTCCCTTCTTAGAGCTATGAAACAAGGACAGTCCAAATAAGTAATGACATTTAATCTGCAAAAGCACAGGCAGACTTTTCCACAGACGGTGATGATTCATCTGGACCACAGAACTGAAGTTGTGACTCAAAAGATTTTGTTTTTCGCAAGAAAATAAGTAAAAAGTACTTAATTAGACTGATTGTCCTATACATATGAAACATAAATGCATCCCTTTCAGGGAAATGAAATATATTATGAGTTTAGTTACAGTACATGTGTAGTAGAGGTAATGTAGTAGTAGTAGTAGCCTTGTAAAGGTAGTAGTAGTACTTGTAATGTAGAAGTGGTGCTAATAGCTGGATTCATTACAAGAAACAGTAGCAGCAGTAGTGCTACAGTACAAGTGACTAGAAGAAGCTGCAATAATAAAAACATTGGTAGTAGAAGTGTTAGAGCTGCTGGTAGTGTAACCAACAAAGCATCAGAAGAGTTAACTACAGTCCATGAGTGGCTCTTCAGTTAACCGTTGTAATAGTTAAAACTTTAAAACATGACGGTGCCTGCGGGCCTGGGGAGTCATCTCTCCCTGTGCATAGCTATGTGGTGATGTCTTCATCAACCAGGCGTGTAGCGAGCTGCTTCCGTGATCCGTTTAGTGTCGGCAGAAGTCCTGCACGTCCCCTCAGGTAAGCCTCTGTCAGACTCCAGACAGATAAAGCAATATGAAGAATAACAAAGCGGAAGACATATCCCAGAGTTCCTCCTCGAGGCAATCGGGCAGTTTGTTTTTGCCCAAGACCTGTCAGATTCTAAAGAAGGGCTTAAAGATGGGAATAACCTCAAGAGATGAGCGAATGGCAATAGACAAAAACCAGACGTTCAGTTTTACAATTTTTCTGCTGAAATATGCACAATATGTTCTACCCAAAAAAGCCCAAAGCCCTGTGTTAATCATATCACATTGATATGTTTACAGAAATTAGCTGAACTGAAATATATCTAATAATCTATCTATGTGTCAGTCTTTCTACTGATCTGGCAAACTGCTTTTTATCAGATGCAAACTTCTGGTATGATAATGATCTTGTTTAAAGTAGGACGGTGATGACGGGGGTACTGGGGACTGGCCTTTTTGTTTTGTTTTTTTTGTTTTTGTTTTTTTTAGACTGGCCGCTGAGTGACCATCCAAGGCGGGCAAGGTGTCAGACGGCCTCATGGGTCTTCAGGCCATCTGTTTGGGGTCGTACTTTAGCAGGGGAGATGTGTGGCCGTTTTCTGCTTAATTAGGTCCAGTAAACAGGCACTCATCAAAAAGCAGCTGCTAACGTCCCCATTAAAGACACAAACACACACAGATACACGTACACACACATAAGGACACGAAAACAGCCGTGCCGTAGAGATAAAATCACACAAACATCAGTAATGGCTGTGGTGATGATTAAGGTCAGTTCAGGGAGTTAACTTTCTCACCTTGACCACTTGACCCACGTAGACTCCTGAGAACCTCCCACTGTACACGCCTTTTTAAAAAGGAGAGACACAAGACATGTTTGGCATTGCTGTGTGTCTTGGTGTGTGTTTACCATTGCATTACCTTAACACGCTGTGTTCGCAAGCGCACGTGTTTGTTGCATGCGCGCGTAAAGATGTTGCCACATTATCGCCTCAGAAGAATCACAGGGAGCATGGGAGTGCAAACAATCAAATGCCTAATAGCACAATCATGGAGCTGTGCAGATCGCCTCCACACTAAAACAAAACAAGCCAACAGGAGAGGCAGGAGCTGCATTTCCATATCTCACACCCAGCCTCCTTGTTTGTGATTCCACACAACAAAGTTGTAAACTGGAGGGAAATATACTTAACCACACTGGACGTTTGCCAAATTTCCATAGGGCATTAGCAACCAACTGGTGCAGGCTCATTAAAGAGCAGAGAAACCTATAACCATTAAAAGGCCATTAGGCAGCATGTAATTTTGTGGAACTAAATGGCGGAGAGTAATCAAAAGCACATGAAGCCCAGCTGGGCGACTGGGCAAACTGTTTCGATTAGGGAGGAATCCATCATCGACAATGGCAGCTTTTTGGGGGGTCAATTTTCCTGTGCACTCGATTCTTTCCCTCTGTCACTTTCACTCTTTCTCTCTTTCTCTTTCTGCAGTTTGCATGCTCTTTGTCAATAAGATCATTATTATCAGTATCATTACAGTTACAGTTTAAGCTGCAATAAACAAAATGTCCATGTATACACCTGTATTCCTAGATTTTATCACAAAATGAGCCGGAAATTCCACCCGACAAAATACATACTGTCCAATAAAGCAATTAAATCCAACATTATTGTCTTAGTGGTAACATTTAATATGAAAACAATTACAGGTAAACCATGTTGGTAAACATTTGGGTCCAATTTACTCATGTTACCTTGCATGCATTTTCAATAAAATAACATTTTCCCTGTGCAGTGTTAGTTAGTGTTTTTTGAAGACAAATTATCTATTTAATTATCTTGTAATACTGTAAAAACAACAACAAAAAATGTGATACTTGCTGTGTATTTCTCCACAGGTTATTAGACACAACGCTTAAAATGAGCAATGCAATGAGAGCTAAAACTGGTAAAATCTCACTATCAAAAAATGGGGAATTTTTACTATTTCTCAAAACTCCCAGAGTGATCCACAATTCATAAAACAGCACATAGTATTGTATCCGTATCCTATTTCTTCATCAGAACATGCTACACTGACAATTACATGCACAAAGGTTTAATCACGAGCTTCATTTTCACCCCAGGCAAAAGCAGTTTAGAGAAAGCCAACTACCCGGGGCCCTGTAAAAGTCGTGTCAAATTCTCAAACCGGCTCCCTGTAGTGGTAAATGGTGTCCAAGAGTAAGTTTATTATGTGTAAAATGTCATTAGGCCAGTCAAGGCACATATTTCTCTGGCTGTTCTGGCTTTAGAGGCCATTGTGACAGGCCAGACTCTGATTAGTCAAATTAGGAGAGCATTTGGACTGACACGCCTTTCAGGGGGTTAAATCAAGAACATGCCACCTTGTTTCAATCAAACAGAATTCACACTCACACCAGAACATTGGAAACATTTATCGTCTTTATATTAAAGCTTGAAGGTCTTAAGTAAACTTTTGGCTAGTAAAGAGTGGGTTTATGAGAAAAGGCAGGTTTTAAGCATATCCAAAATTCTTCACAGGAGCCAGACGAAAGAAAAACTCAAAAAGGAAGAAATGCTAAATTAACGTACAACATTTTCTTTGATAACATACATTTTTGAATGGCAAACTGCACCTTCCATATCAGGAAGGTCCAAAGTTTTATCATCAAGTGGTAAAGAGTGCAAGAGTTTTGCTGTCCAAAGAACGATCACATCATGATAGAGCTGCTGAGTAAAATCATATTTATAATATGATTATAAATTTTCTGAAGAACTGAGAAAGCAGGGAAACATTTAGACAATGAAGCTTGTCTGCCTAGAAAGTCACTGACAGCTAATCAGATTTCCATGCTTCCCTGTTTCTCTAGCAATGTGATTTTGTTTAATGAAGAACATTTTGGCATATTACCCATTATTGTATTGTGTTGTATAATTGTGTTTTTTTATGTAAAAGCAATAATAGCGCATAATATAACACTGTCTTTGAAACTTTGTAGGTGTGCTATACCTCAACGTAGACCTAATTTCACCATCAAACACATTAACCAAGTTGCTACGAGTGTGTACAGACAACGAGAGCAAAGGAGAAAAGGTATTAAAGATTGAGCATGACAGCAAGATCATCAAGGGCAAGAAGAGCTGGAGGAAAGCAAAGGAGGATCTAATATGTCAGTGCTGGAAGGTAGGGGAGAGAGGGACATAAAGGGTCTCTTCTCTCAACACCTCATTTACTACAGCTACACATCTGTCTGTTTAACCGGTTGCGGCACATAGGAAACATCAGGGCTTCACACACTGCCCATTCTTCACAATAAAACTGTATGAAGGCCATGGTGGTCGAAGGGGAATCCCGAACCCGCTGATGCACAGAATGTTGTGGATGTTTGATATTAAACTCATGAGATTGAAGAGAAGATTCTTATTTCTGTTTTGCTTTAAATTATGTTATAAAATATTCTGAACTTGACAGCGTATTTCCTGTTGTCTAAGTAAAATCAGTACCGTATTTTATTTGTATCACTAATGCACTCACTGTAGGTCACTCTGAATAAAAGCATTAGCTGCCTAAACTGTAAATACTCTTAGTAAATTTTCAAAATACTCACTTTTAATATCAAAGAGTGCGAAGAACAGTTTGTAGAAATGCAAATGTACTCCAGCAGAGTTTTTATTTCTTCATTTTGTAGAGGACAGATGTTGCAAATCCAACTCAATTTAGTTGATTTCATTTATTTTACAGAGTCATTGACATCAAGCCAAGAATTTAATGTGCAAGCCAGTTAATCTGGGAAATGAAGGAGAGAAAGTGAGTGTTTGCCTCATAAAGGTGCAGCATGCCTTTGCAAAAGAAAGTAAAGTTGGAGAACACAATTCATTACCATCCACTTTATAGCCTTCCAAAGTTACTGAAAAAGCTTTTGGTTTCAGTCTGATGATCTCTCAAATGTTTTTTTTTATGTACAGCACGTGCTGCAAGAGTGCCTCCACTTGATTTCTATCCTGTTTCTCCTTTTCTGCCTCCATTACAGCTTTCCTATCTGAATAAAACAAAATATCTGAAAAAAGAATCTATATAAAAGGGATAAAGATGATTTTTCATGTTCACCATGGTCCAACTATTCTTACTTCAAAATCTCATAAAAATATCAGAATTTCCTTTCCTTTTACAGTAGGCTGATATTATCTAACTTCTCTCACTGGTCACATTATTTGTAAAATAGTACAGCAACAAGATTACTGTATTTTATTTTATTTTCTTAACCAGCCACCACCATTCATTTGTTTTTTTTGTTTTTTTTTTACAAATAATTACAATAATAATTTTTTTCAGGGAAGGAGGAGGAGGTTAATCATCATCATTTTGTCATAGTTTTTCTGCATTATTGTTTTGCAGTATAAATCCATGTGCTGCATGTTAAGAATTTAGCATTGCCAAGTGCAGCTTCCTACAAGAACCTCCTTATCATGCAATTAATAATGTACTTAATTATCTAAAAATGGCCACTTCTCATACAGTATGTCCTTTAACAGGCTCTCATCTTTAAAGTAGTGGAGGTTTACGATGGCTGCAGGCCACAATCAGGTGATGCAACCCATATACCCCTCTGATGAAAAGACCGTGGTTAGCCCCACTGTGAAAGTCAACTAATTATTTCACATGTTCCACAGGTAATAAATAGTGGGGAGTCAGGTGAAAACGGCAACTCTGAGCTCATTAAGGACTCGGTGTTACAGAGATTTTGGCACTTCAGACAGTTTCTGTCCATTTGAAGTCGGGAAGGAACGTGGTGAGTTTCATTAATTCCAAGCAAGAGAACAGACAACCTTCATAGAGGTGGATGAGTCAACAGCAAACCGGTGTGGAATTAAGCATACAGACTCCTCATACAGGCGGCCAATTAAAAGTGAGGATGTTAGCTGCAGGATGGGTCGTCAGTGCATGGGGTTGTTGGCCATGGTGTTAGCTATATGTTGCTGTGATTAACAAGAATATGAGTTGGGTTACAGAATACAGAATAGTGGCTGCCCTGCTTTCTGTGTAGATTCTTCAAAGAAATGTAAAGAGGCCAATTATTAGAAGCACAATAATAGTTTTAAATAAAAGGCTAATTAAATGATAATCATTGATAGATCTCACAATTCACATTTTTTGTCGCCGTCAGCCAATGTGCTGTATTCAGCACACTGCAAAGCACATTGTGTCTCCTCTCACTGTCTGTAGAAAACATTTTTTAAAAATATTATACTGATGAAAAGCTTGGATCAGGGTCTAAAGTATAACTCTAAATCTTAAGCTAGCTGATGTCAGTGTCACTTTGACCCAGTACACCGCCTGCAGCACATTAACAATGATATTAAAGTCATTATTTTGGCTTTCTTTTACCTTAAAATACATACTAAGCTGACAGCAAGAAACTCCTCTGCAGTTTATGAATGTGAGCTGTAAACCAGCCAAAAGGTCTGTGCTTCAAACCCGAACCCCCTTTCAACAGTTGAAATGATGGATCACTATGTCAGGGAGGGGGTTAATGTCTGTCTTAAAAAGACTGTAATAAAACTGTTTTTAAAGTTTGTAATATTATTTTACTGATGGAATTTCTGTCTGACTTCGTGACACTATAAGATTTCCAGATGCTGACATATTTTAATGAAAATTACATTAGAGCGCCAATGATTTGTCTATCAATCGATAAGTCAATCAAAAGAAAAATAATTGGCAACTATTTTGATAATCGATTAATTGTTTAAGTCATTTTTCAAGCAGAAATGACAAATATTCTCTATTTCCAGCTTTTCATTTATGAAGACTGCTTTCCTACGTCTTAACAGTATGATAGTAAACTGAATTCCTTTGGGTTTTGGATTGCTGGCTGTACAAAACAAGTCATTTCAGGACACCATGTTGGGCTTTAGGAAACTGTGATTGAACTGTGTTCTTCACATTATTTTTACCTTATATAGTTGAAACAATCAAGAAAATAATCAGCAAATTAATCAATAATTAAAATAATTGTCATTTGCAGCCCTAGATTAAATTAATTTAATTATACTGTATGCAATAAAAAATATGTTGCAAAGGGTGAAAAATTTAAAAAATAAAATATACTGTATATATACTGTATAGGTTAAAAGAAACAGACCCTGCAGGAAAAATAATTCTAGCCTAAAGCTGCACTGAATTGTTGCCACAATGGCATCTTACAGAACACTCATTTGAAATTTGTGTATCAAAATTTTCATATTTGCCAAACAACCTTTGCCTACAACAGAGAGACCTGACTGAAGAGGACAAATGGACCCTTAGACTGCGTGAAGGAACTGAGATCTTAGGTCAAAAGCTCATACTGTACACACACTCATCACTTTTCTACGTTTGCAACAAGGTGAGTCTGTCTGTAGTAGTTGCTAGAACCACACTGGGCTTGTACACATTTAGTACATGCATTCAGCTGAGGTAACGTGATCACCTATAACATACTTTGTGTGTGATCATGTGTGCAGTTATTTGCAGGCATTGATTTGGCAGAGTTGGGTTTTCTTCATTTGTGCATATTTGACACCAAAGTCAATGTGTCAAACTGAATGTGTGTAAAACTTTGCAGCACATAAAAACTGCTTCCAGTTTCTTTCTTTCTCAAGCGCAAAAGTACCATTAATCGACTTTAAATGTATTCAGTCTTACTGTATCATCTCCCACATGAGCAGTACAAAGAAACTTGTGAGTGATCATGTAGCAGTAGAGTGCTGGTTCAGACACTGGAAGCTGTTGTCATCAAACACTCCATAGTTTGGACCCATGACAGTCTCTCTGTGCATTAGGGCCACCGTGACGCCTAAACATATTGGAACTCATTCATTTTAAAGCTCATTTCACTGTATCTGGCCAACGAAGCAGTCACTTACCCAAACATGATAACACACTTATCTCAATATGAGAAAAAAGAGCAAAACATTAATTTCAAACTATTAAAAATATTACTTGCCTGTTGCTTGAAGAAAAACAGAAGTAAAAAAGCAGAGTGCCTATTAAAATAATAATAAAATATTTTATTAATATAACTTTAATATAAACCAGAGATTTCCACAATTTCAACCCCACATTATGATGAACAGCTGTCAATTTTCTGGAATTGCATTGAATACTCTTGCTCTCAAAGGTTATGGGATGCAAAATCGGTTCAGTATTCAAATGGAAAACTTAGTTTTTATATTTCACTATACAGGCTCAGTGTGGGTCTGTTGTGTAATGGAACAACTCTATCTTTCTTCACAACTCGCTCGCTTACTCCCCCCCCACCTCCTCAACAACGTCTGACTGGTGTGTCCCTTGGCTGCGTCAGGCACTTAAGCCCCTGACTAGTCTGATTTACAGGAATGAAAAAGGGGAGTTAAGATGTTTGTCGATGAACTACAGCTACGCTAGCTTTCAGCGCTGTCCTCACTCCACTGTAATAGTATTTCACCGCCGCCCAACAAATCTACCACTGCATCTAGCTTTGGGCTTGACATGTGCAGGAGCCCCAGCCAAAGACGGAACAAAGCCAACAAAGTCCTGCTGTCCCACACAACCACAGGCAGCCGCTGCAGACACAACTAACAACACACAGACAAAGCAAGTAATTAGCATCTGACATGACAAGGAGCTCTGATGTTAATTATATTTCAGTCATGCCAGATAGCAAAACAGTCACATCAGAATTAATGTCATACTATGGATGCTGTTATTCACTCTGTGGTGTTTCAGGTCTTAATTAGGTTGCTATCCAATTATCCTACA
This sequence comes from Scomberomorus guttatus, assembly GCA_038419695.1. Classification (NCBI taxonomy): domain Eukaryota; kingdom Metazoa; phylum Chordata; class Actinopteri; order Scombriformes; family Scombridae; genus Scomberomorus; species Scomberomorus guttatus. The sequence goes on from CM076458.1 coordinate 6,934,959, forward strand.
GTGTTTTGATTTTCCCTTTTTTGCTGTTTTGAGGTTGGGTTTGCAATATTTTTATCTTTACCTGTCTGTCCTAGAATGTATCCACAGTTACATGCTTTTATTAGAGATTATAACAAATAGTATAAGTTATATTTTCAGCTGTAGAAAAATGCAAAAATGTTCTTTTTTTGCGTAAAATAGACGGATCACGCAATAGATAATGATGGATTCTCAAGCTGGTAAAAGTGATACTTGTATTTTGTAAAATGAGGTGCAATTCAAGCAAAGGTTGTGTACACAAATGTGTTTTATAAGCACTTCACAGTCTAGAAGAAATATAGTAGCAGTGCTAGTATCCCCCTCTTGAGTCCTCCCAGCATCACCCTCGTCTCTTCTTCCCTCTTGCCACAGATTCATCCCATATTTCCACATCGACCTCACCCTACGATGTGTGGATACTGAAAGGCCCCACTATGCACCAGCACTCACACTCACTACATCATATCTGGAGTTAAGAGCACAGTAACCCAATATCTGGATTTTCCCCTTGGTTTGCTGGAGTTCCCACCCACCCCCAAAGTCCACCCTTGGCTTCAGCCCCATGATTCACTGAGGACAGGAAAGGCTGAGTGGAGACATGTAATCCATTACTAGAGGAGACAGAGGAGGGTCGATGGGGAGGAAGAGGAGGGAAAAGGAGGTGCTAGAGTGGAAGAGGAGTGGAAAGGAGGAATTGAGATGGTGGGAGTTATGTGGGTGGGGGACTGGAGAAAGGGGATTTTGCTCCAACAGTTCATAACAGGACTCCCACAGGCAAAGTGGAGATGCTGGGGTGGGGTAGGGAGGAGCAAAATAAAATATATCTTCATTTCTTTGAAGGAATCATTTCTCAGCCCACAAAAAGTACATTACACAATGCAGCTAATGAAATCAGTGATCTAATGTTTAGTAGGCACTGAAAGGACACTGGTATAGTTCTTACATGTCTCCTAGCAACCACATCTGGCACCATCATGGAGGCTGAGAGAGGAAATGGCTATGTGCAAATAATTAAACAACACAGCTAGAAAAACAGACACAAGAAGTTATTGTGACAAAGCAACTATAGTATACTCACTCTGGCTCTTTCTCTCACACACAAACAAATGCAAACACAATGCAAAATAATGTTGCCATGACGAAATAGAGTAATGTACTAGTGTAAATGTGTGGTTTAGTTCATGAACAAAAATAAGGGCGTTAGGGACCTTCACCAAATTATCCTGCTCTCGTCAGTCGACTTGACCATCAACACAAACCATTATACTTTCCTCCTGCATTGTCTCCCTCTTCAAGACATTGAGACACAACCTCAGACGTCTCCTTATGGCCCCTTTACACTGTGAAATTTGGGGCTTTTTGAGATAAAAGTTGACAATCACGAGAGAAACGTGGTGAAATCTTTGGTCAATCAATCCAAAACAGTACTCCTAGAGACACGTCCACTGACAATCGATTTGGAGCTTTTGCGACCAAAGACAGCCTGACATGAATACAATGTGAAATGACACACGATACATGTTTCCTAAGTACAGTTTTTTGAATAAAGTTTAGGGGGAAAACACACTCGTGCTCATTAATACATCCATGGCACAAAAACCAAAATGATGGAGGTGAAACAAAAAAGAATCTTCTGTGATTTTGCTGACGTGCCTCTGCTTTCATATACTTTTTTCTATTTATATAATATGATTCACCAAACATTCAGTGAACAATCTGACATACTTCAAATTAATTTTGTGCAGTCTGACACAGATTGTGACCAAGATTTTATTACAGGCATACAAAGTATTTTCTAATATTTTTTTTCATGCTATTTCTCACCTGCCCACTGGTTCCTTCACTGATTTTCCCTCCTCTGAATCACCTGACCAAGTCACCCACTTTCTATGCTGCTCCTAATAAGCAATCAGTCCTTGTATTTCTACAGGAAAGTTAGAAACGTGACTATCTTTATGTTGCCTTTGAGCCTTTTATGTATCCATTCCCACCTGCTGCCTGCATGAAATTAACTGTTCCGAAATATGTCAGCTGTCTGCCAGTTCTGTTTATTTGCCTGATTTTAACTTAGCTGCTGAGCCTGTTGTTTCTGCTTTTAGAACCAAAATTTGTCTATTGTAACTGTACCAAACAAAAAATTAACCCACATTCTTTCCTTTAAGTTGATGGTAAGGTGGCAGACAGGAAACAAGGGGGAGTGATGGGTATGACATGCAACAAAGATCCCCGGCTGGAATTGAGCCAGGGACGTTGTGGTTATGCGGCATGCGCAGTAACCCCTCGGCTAGCAGGGCGCTCCCACATCCTTTCCTTTAAATTTCATTATGAATTATGATTTCAGGATGTAAAATGCTTCTTGTATATCAGAGGGTGTCTCCCCCCAAAAAAGGCTACACAGTCTGTCCTCCTCAGAAACACTACAGTGATGGTTGTCTGTTCAAACAGCTTAAGGGAGTATTTTACGTTCACAGAAAATGTGACATTGAGACGGGTGGATGGGTCACAAAATGTTTGATTTTGGCACTGCAGACAGGGAGTTTATGTCCTGTCTCCTGCCAATACTCAATGTTGGTTTCCTTTAATCATGACCACAAACATTCCCTAACCATTACAAAGTATTTTATTTGCTTAACCTTGATCAAACCATAACTATATAATGCGCTGACAGGCCAGCCCATTTATTGTTTTAGTATGAGGACTTATCAAACCACATATTGGGATAAAATAAGATTTCATAAACTGTTGATGTAAATCATGTCATTTAGGAATAGGAATTTGTGAACACAGTGTGCTCTCACATGTCACAGACACTCTAAACAGGTTAAAATGTCTGATCAGAATGAGTTGCAGTTGTGTTTAAGTGTCCTTAAATAACCACAGAGAATCCCAAACCAACACCTCTTGAGCCCCTCGCAGTCCCCCAAAACCTTGTCTCCTTTGCTCCAGAGGGCCCCTGCTGCTCTGTGGTGAGTTGTCTGTTTTTATTTATATCGACAGGGAGGAAAGATGGAGAAAGCTGAGATGATGAGGGGAGAAGGATACCACCCACCCAACACATACTAGGACACGGCACTCCAGAGATGCACTGCACCTGCTGTGGCCCCTGGCACGCAAGGCTCATCTCCACAAACACCTCATATATTACAGACACACACATGCACACACACACATATAGACACACGTGCCAAATTCATTTTATCTCTGTCTATGTTAGTTTCTTTACTTACTCTATTGTGTCTTCATCTTCTTCTTGGCTGCATTGTTTGACCATGTTCCTGTTGAAAAATAATAACAAAGAATAACTGTATTGTTAGCAGAAGCTGTTCAGTGCAAGTAATGTTGTCGCCAAGTGGATGTCCTCTTCTAAGATGGTGACAGTGATGATGATATTATCTATTTTGATGTGCAGTTTAATCAGGTATCACTTTCTTGTTTCCCAGCAAGAGGTTTGCCTGTGCATCAAGCTGCATTTTACAGTGACAACACTGGATCCAGAAGGTACACTAAAGGCTCTGATTGCCATCACTCCTGTAATGCTGACAGCTTAATCTCAAATCTCAGATTCAAGCGATGCCACATCCTATTTTAGACCCACTCCTGTCATTAAATCAGTCTTCTACTGCCCACATTACAAATAAAAACCAAATGGACTCTGATAAGAATCTATTTCCATATGCTGGATTTAGTTACATGGGTAACACAGAGATTTTGGCATCTTTTTTTTTTCTTCCTTGCAACAGTATGTGGTTGTTTATACATTTGTGGTATGTTCTACAAACCTGTCTGGAAAGCTCCACTCCTGTGCAGGATTGGGCCAATTCAGTGGTATGTTCCTATATGTTAGGATGGAGATGGGGGGATTATTTATTAGTCAAATGCGGTTATTACCTCTATCAGGCCCCCTTTTGAAATCCCAGGCCTTTGAATCAATGATGGCGATGTAAAAGCAAAAGTGTTTTCTTAGTCAGTTCAAGCCTCAGAAAACTCAAACAATAAACAGCCCGCTTAGAAAGCTAATATTTTCTCATTCAGATATTTATTTAAAAGATAACACTGGACGAGCTGCAGATTATTTGTGTGATCAAAAAGCGCTTTTCGCTGTTCAGTCCACAAACCTTTCAAGTCGGACCACGTTCAAATAAATATGGAAAACGGCCTGAAGTTTAAAATCACACACAGATGATGAGGGCTGATGTGAGCAGTCACACACGCTGTGGGAGCTCATGTGCTCGCTGCAGGAATATAAATGGAGTTTTTAATTGTTTCTGACTCAGGTCTGTGGGCTGGGTCTGGGTAAAGCCAATTAGGAGACTGGAGGAAACAGTGAAGGATTGTCTGCGGAAAAAGGCTATGACTCTCTGGTAAGCAGGCAGACAGTGTATGCGGTTGTGTGTTATTGTACACGTACACTTCTGTCTGTGTGCACTTTATGTGAAACTGCTGGAGCGTACTTTGTGTCTGCATCCATACGTGGGCATGTGAGTGCTTTTCTGTCTTTGTGCGAGTGTCTGCGTGTGTGAGAGCGAATGCACTTTGAGTTTGGGGGAAGAAAATGTCATATGGCATATCTGATTACGTCTTGCAGTGTTTTTTGTACAGTATTTAGCTTTTTTTTTCCCCCTGACACTGAAAGTATCTGGACCACTGCAAAAGTATCTGCAGATTGAAATCAGACCCAGAACTCTGGTCAGACTTGGAACCAAAACAGAGAGAAAAGCAATGCTGAGAAACCAGCTCTCTGGTTTTATGTGACTTATGTGGTGCTTGAATTTCACCCATTGTTTTGCATAGTCAAAACAGTGTTTCAGGATGAAGAGAAAAGCGGTCAGTAAAATTTACGGTGCAGTTCACCAATGTGAAACTTCATACAGTATGTGAGGTCGATTTCCCTTGTACCATGTGTATCACTGGGTACTGTGGAACTCTGAAACTATGTCACTGAGACAGGTTCCTGTATTTTTATTGTATTTGGCATTTTAAGTCATTCTGAATCTAAAGCACAACAATTGAGAGGCATACAGTAACCGACAGAGAAAAAGAAGAGTGCCTCCATGATCAGATATCTTCAAGTCATGTTGTGAGTTACAAGTTCCCACTGTTCACAACTCACTACTCTCTGTAACATAAATGAATGTTGGGGCAAAATAATAGATCTAAATAAAAGCTCTTGTTTTTTAATTATCAATGACAAAACCTGACATTTACCATTGATGTTCTGAATCACAAACTCTACTAAATAAAATACCACCAAACCACAAAATTAAGATAAAAAATGACATCTTGCTATTTGTACAGTTTAATAGTGCATTCTACTTTTAATACCACTGTTACATGATTTCAAGTCACTCTTGATAACGGTGTGAACTCAAATGCTGAAAAATGTTAAAATGCTGCTCCATCACTGCTGCTTTTTTTATTCAATTGAATTTTGAGTACCATGGTGGATAAACTAAACAAGAACAAAGTCCTATTTATACCTCATATTTACAATGCAGTGTTATTATAAATAATGAGGTCCCTAAGGTTTGCATGCTGACAGTGTGGTGGTTGTTATAGCAGCCATTTAGCCATACTGAGCTCCCTGGTGGTCTTTAGATTTACAGAGAGAGAGAGAGAGAGAGCGCGCTACAATGCCCCACTCAATTCACCACTGCTGCTCCAAAAGCATATTATCCTGATGTGAGTGTGTGTATGTCCGCACAGGTGTAGTAAAGTATGTGAGGTATGTAGGTGTATGCACTGCATTCTGTATGTGTATGCACTATATGTGGGAGTATTGGTAATGTACACTGTTTATGAGTGTGTTTATAGGTGGATGTCTGCTTGCTGTAATGTTTCTGCCTGTGTATGCCTGAGGGTGTGAGTGAGCGTGTGTGTAAGTGTGTGTTTGCAGTTGCACAGATTTACGTGTTCATGTGTATGTGTCTGTCTGTGTGTGTGTGTGTGTTAAGAACAGATGACTTGATTGGTGGCCGGGTCGGCCAGCTGGTGAGAGCTAGTGTTTCCTCTGGCATGAAAACTCTCTGCTTGGATCATCACCGAAACCAGGGAGGGGGCATGTGTGTGTGTGTGTGTGTGTGTGTGTGTGTGTTTGTGTGTAGAGTGGCAGCGGGAGCAGAGAAACAGTAATTTTTTTGTGTTTACATTTTATGTATTTTGCTGACGCTTTTGCCCAGAGCAGAATAGCACTGAGTGAAGCTTCAATTCCAGGATCAACATCATTATAATCAACCGACAGTAGGGAGGTCCGGGGTGTGTGTGTGTGGCGTGTTTTCATAATATACATTATTACTACATACATGTATGCTGTGCAGACACACATAAGCACAACTCACAGATGCACAAATGGGCTGTGTGAAAATATGGTTTCCTTCTCGTTGTGTAATTTCTGGAATTTTGAGTGTGTTCCAGACAGGAAAATTCATGGAGACAGAAATTTAAAAAAACAAGTCAGGAATACTGAAGAGAGTATTTAACAATTTGCTTCACACATTTGCTACATTAGCTGGAGATTTACTGACCAACTGCAGGCATTTCTTTAGAAAACCAAACAGAATAAAGTATTTTAATCAGGGACTCACACTATGGAAAGTCACTTCATTACGGAAAGTCATTGAAAAGTCCTTTAAATCTGAGCCACAATTGGAATATTGATACAGCAATTCATGCACATATATGATACACATACACGGACGCAACTGCGCCCACATATGTACTTTAGTTGCAATTAGGGCTGCAACTGGAAATATTTCTCATATTAATCTTTATTTCAGTCCCGCTAGTGAAGTGTTTTTACAATATCACTTTGTCCATATGTAATTTCCGTGGTTTGATCTAATTTGGTTCTCCCCTAAAAGTTTAAAAAGAAGCCTAATGTACACGTGCATGTATGCTTTCAAGCCACACTTTTTTTCTCAGTTTAGCTTTCTCTGCCTCAACTCACATTTCCAGCTGAGGATCACCCCTCCTCTTGCTTCCACTCTGTGTGCATCTGGCCGTGGGCTCGCTCTGGTCTGACTCTGGGCGAGGCAGTTCTGCCTGGGGCTCTTTAGAGAGGAAGCTTCTGCTCACCTGTTACTTGTCCTGGTAGGATGAGACAGAAAGAGAGAGTGTCAGAGAAAAAGAGAGAGGAGGCAGCTCTAAAGATAGAATGCAAACTTTAATTTTACATACTAACTAATTATCATGAAAAATGGACAGTGGGGAGATGATTAACATGTCAGATTTCCTGTGCTGTTTCACTACACAAAGGAATATAAGATTTACAGAACAAAGTAGGAACGGATTATAATCCCAATTAATACTAAAATTAGTATAACCGTCTGTGCCGCTAATGGTTTCACTTATTTAAAGAAGTTATACCAATGTATCCTAATCAATTTGACTGTGATATAGCAGATGCTTTAAGCTGCATGCATTGATTTTTGGCTAATAGCAAGCAGAAAAACATCCAAACAAACTGACAGCTACCACTTTTCACAGGCTGACACAAAGCAACATTAGCACTCTGATTTAGCCTCCATTAACTCCTGAGAAAAATATCTGTCACCACTCGTTAGCTTTGTCCATCTTTCATTTGCTGCTGGGCAGGAAGTGTACAATGGGTTTATCTGAGCTTTTTTTTTGCTATAGTGCACTGACTCGAACAAGACTGCATCACTGAAATGTCACACACGTAGTATCTCAAGTCTGAGTTCTAAATGATAAGTTTACTTGTAATTATGACTAAAAATGTATGAATTGTATTCACATATTTCATTTCTTTTCAACACTTAAAATGACTTAACTGATGTGGAATGATGATACAGCTACAAGTTTGGGGCTGCATAATTAAATGAAAATGGCTGTATTCATTTTTGTGGACAGCAGTTTTAAATAATTAGAAAGTCAGAAGGACAAAACAAGAGTAATGGGGGAATGTAGGCTGGGCAGTAAATGAAATAATGGACAGAGCATAAACTGGAGGAATGTGAGAGACCTAAGATAGAAAATACTGCAACATAATAAAATAGATGAACTGCGTGTATTCACCCCAAGACCACAGCCCTGTCGACTTTTATGACAAAATGAAAACTCCACTTTTGCTTTGATTTACTGTCTGAACTACATCATCCCCCCTTACTCCCCTCTCTCTCTTTCACTCACTTCCCCAGTTTTAATCAAATTTGTAGTGGTCAGGTTGCCACCCATAAACAAAGCATGCACAAAAGATTAATGATGCAAAGACACACCCTCTCTGCGTATTGTGTAAACATTTTTGCAAAGCCATGAATTGTCAGTGACAACGCTGCTGTAGTAGGATTTTCCCAAGCTGAGAAAGGTAGTTTTGTACTTTGTTTCATGGAGACCAGTGGGAACTGATGAAAAAGGCCTTGGGAGGTGTTTGTGGATGTGATGGCAAAGGTAAATGTCAATGCATTCATAGGACACACACACACACACACACACACACATTCTCACACACAACATACTACAACCAGTGCGCAACTACTGCACATTCCCAAATCCTACAATTTGCATAAAAAATGTTTTCATTTGCATAAAGCAAGCCAGCAGACATTTGAATTCAACGTGGTAAAAACAGGTCTGCAGACAAAAGCTAAACACACAAACAAGATATAACTCATAAACATAGTACATTCACAAAAAATAAAAATATAACCACAAGTGTACGCATATGCGCATAAATAATCATATCCATGTCTGCCAAAGAAGTTACTCACACAACACACAAAGCTCTCAGCCATTCTTCTGGCCCTGAAATACCAAATTCTGTGGTAGACCAACTGAATGACAACACACACAAGTGAGAGCTGACCTTCACCACCACAGATACAAACATTACTTCATCAGCCACCTCAACACCGCCGCAGGCCGGGTAGAGGGCGGGGGGGGGGGGGGGCTGCAGACGTAGGCTAGCCAACACACAATGATACTGCTAATGGTAACCTGAGAGACAAGTGAAATTTGGTGGGAAAATAACTAAAACAGTAAAAACAGCAATATAGGCAATGCAGCTTATGTTTCTGGATTTATTTAGTTTTTTGTTATTTAACTCATTGCTATGGATAACTAGCCAAAAGGAGCTAACATGGCATTCACCTGAGGTATGAAGGATATGAGAAAAAAACTATATGACAACATTATTAAGTAATAATAATAATAAAATAACTATATGACAACATTATCAAGTAATAATAATAATAAAATAACTATATGACAACATTATTAAATAATAATAATACAATACAGTTAAAATTAGGCTACTAAAACTACTTCAGGGCCGCTGCTGGCCAATTAGGCACTCTAGGCGTAATTGCTTTGTGGTGGTTGCGTTATGATTTTAAGGACACCACACTGTAGAAGAGTGAAGTTATTGAATATTTTTGTAGTCTCTCTTTTCAGTGTTGCACTTTGTAGATGGTCCCTGCGCACTCTTTGAGTGAAAATTAGGTTTTAGCTTGTTGTCTACCTTACTACGGCAGGAAAGAGGCATTGTTTGAGTTTTAAAAATGTTTCGCTTATGAGTTATTGATCTGGGAAGTTCGAATCTGTGAATATATTTCCAACTTTACCAAAGTGCTGTTTGGTGCCCTGGCACCTGGTGCCCTATGCAGAGCGCGTGATGCGCGTGTACATATTGGCAGCGCTAAACTACTCAGTTAGGATAAGGGAAAGATTGTGAGAGCATTGCTTGAAATAGACCATAATGCAATGTAGCCATAAGTGGTGTGACTGTCATTTTTTCTACACTTTTGCTCTGCTATTATGCTTTTCACTGACATAAACTATAAAAGCCACAGTTGAAAAATGCTCCACAGATGATGAAAGTCATTCTAATGTACTTAATAATTACAAGTAAACAAGGCAGATTTATTGAAGAAAATAGGTCAATTAAAACATGTCATCATCACAAAATGACTTACTAGAATGTACCGGGCATCAGAGATTGCTGATAATGAATACACTGTGATAGATTTATGGAGTATAGATAGATTGGATAGATCCAGGTTGGATATTTCCAAATGATCCCTTTTTGAGAGAAGCTCAGTGGGATTTACTGTGTGGATGGAAATGGAATACTTCAATGGATACGGATGTTAATTAACCGTCAAACGCAGGCCGGATCTCTGCCCTTCTTTGGACGTGTGAGTTAATTGAAGATGTATTACTAAATATTGGAATACGAGTCAAATGTTCTACTGAGTGATTGAAGTTTTAATTGGATGCCATGATGCTGATAACTTCCTGATCATCAGAGGGAACCCAAATTGTACTGTGTGTTCTTCAGTGTTTATCAATAATGTATTACCTGACCTTTCATATCGCCTGCAGCTGCATACAGTACACATACACACACTCACACACAATAACCAGTGGCTGGGGGTGGATTCTCGTGCTCTTCAGGGGGCAGTTTAGATGGTCACGCCTTTCCCTTTGTGCCACTGAGGCATTGCCACTGTCTGTTTCACATTTTACATGCCCCCCACCCCAACACACACACACACACACACACATACATACATGGAAAAACACACATACACACTGACATAAATAACATAAATGCTTACACTGACATTGCCTGTTTCACATTACAAATACACGCATGTGCATGCATGCATTCATACAATTCATACATTCATCCACCACTAACTGACAAACACACACACACACACACACACACACACACAGAATGCTTCTGTCCCAGTCTGTTTGACATTAAAGCTCAGTCCCTCTGCACCAGAAGGCAGTTGTTTATGTAGATATAAACTATTGTTCTAATTACCCCATATGTAGTCCTCCAAAAACAATGACGCTCTCTGATGAATATTTAACGACTGAATTCACACACACATACACACACACAATAATGATATGTGTACACACCATCAAACACTGCCTGATTAGAATTTATCACAGACAAACATGAAAATGGCTAGCCTCTTTTCTCCTCCAGTGATTATGGACATTTCAAAACATTTTCTCACTCTTCCAAACCAGGCATGTAAATGGTCAACCTTTTTTTTATAGGTATAGGAACATCTAGTCCTTAGAATTGGAGAAAATTATAGTGTGACATGGCTTGATTCTGTATTTGAACCACTTCTTGGCCCATATCTATGAAGAATCTCAGAGTAGAAATCTGTCTGACTTGATACATATTTGGTTTTACTTTTAGGCAAAGGTGTGAAAAGATCAGGTTTCTTAGAAGAGCTGCAGAGCAAATGCTGCAGCAAATTATGAATTCCTGGTACGTGGCTAATGATAGGACATGCATGCAAATTCTGGTAGGTGTGGAAATATAGAACTCCTGATTAAAGCTGCAATGATTAGTCGATCGGCAGAAAATTAATCGCCAACCATTTTCAGAATCGTTTTGAGCCTTTTTTTATATCAAATATTTTTTAGTTTATTTTTTCTTCTATGACAGTAAACTGAATATCTATATTCTATATAATATCTATATCTATAGTGCCTTTTAGTATGTTGGGCATTAGAACATTTTTCACCATTTTATGGCATTCTATAGATATAATTGATTAATCATGATAATAACTGACAACATCAAACTGAACATCAAAAAACAGACTCTATTGCTTAATGCTGTTAACAGCTATAACTGCAGAATATATATATGATGTAATAACTGCAGTTGTATTAATTGCACCTCACCCACCTTTTCCTGCCCTAAAGCCAAAAGGAAGAGGTCATATTTTACACAACTTGGTGGCTTCAAGCATTCATCACTGTTATCAATAACTCTTAAAATCTTTGGTCAAATCATAGATAAGAACACTTCTGAATAACAATGTATCTGCACCATGAGGCCATGAGAGTGGACAAACAGCAGTGTCAAAGCAAACCAAAGTATATTTATATTTAATCTACAGGCCTGTAGATGATTCATAAACTTAAAAGTAGGAGGCTTAAAAAGTGTTAAATCAAACTAATAAGTCATACCCTGAGGTGCAAGTATTTTAAGTCCTAGCTAAACTTTCAGAGTGATTCCTAGGAGGGATTTTGAGATGTCGTAAATATAGGCCCTGTTAAAGACTGATTGACTTGATCTGTGCGCTTGTGTATGTAATATATAACCCTCAACATTCATGTGACCATCTAAATGATACACAAGTAGTGGTGGTATGTTATGTTTGCTTACCCAGCAGAACTGAATGTGTCACAGTGAATGAGGAGACCATACAGGGGTTGAAACCCAAAGCTTGGGGACTGACATTTGGGAGGGTTATGGCAAGTTGCTCGGCCCATCATTAGTTAGCATCAAGGAAGCAGATGACAGCTTCCTGTAAAGTGACAGTGGAGGAGAGAAGATAGATTTCAGTCGGACATGGTTTGTATGGGTACAGACTACAGATTTACTCCTGTGCGTGCAAACACTCACGCACACACATACAAGAACACATACTCAGATACTTTCTTGCATAAATGCAAGCAGCATTTGGTCTGAAAAATGTAATTGCGACTCCACTGGTTGCAAAAAGATGCATAGAAGTCTGTGAGAAAATGTTTTATTACCTCAGTAAACATTTTCCCAATGAGTTTATGGTCTAAATCGCTAGTTTCACGTCTTCTTCAATACAGCATGATGTTAATTTTGTAAATTATGGTCCCATTTAAAGTAAAATAGATGATAAATCAGGGTATGCTGTGGCTACCACGGCTACAATGCTGGTTACGTACGCTACATATCGTAACACCAGGCTAGAATAGGAATATAGGCGTAGCTGTCGCTATTTTAGTGTGTTTTCAGTTCATGAAAGTTAATTGTAACATTTTGGCCGCCTAAAAAAAGTCTTGTTCAGCGTTCAGTTGTACTAAAACACCCTCTAAGGACTCAGTTCAGTTCAGTTTTTCTGGTAAGTACATTTTGTTTTAAGCCTGTTTTTCACTAGCCAAAATTAGCATTAGCATTATCACAGTTAACCATAGACTGTAAATGCACCGTGCTAACCAAGCTAGCAGCTAGCAGCTAGTGTTAGGGTAAGCTCCACCCTCTCGTCCAAATATGGTCACTTCTGGCTCAGGCAATGCAAAAATAGTACCTATCACATAATTATAAGTTATAAGAATATGGGAAGATATCAGTGAACCCTCACATTCATTTTTAAAAACACAAAAGTCAAAGACGCTTTAACTCCATCTCTCTCTTATGGTATGTCGTAACTCTTTTATGTTGCTACACGCAGGTGAAGGATTTAGAAACCTGAGGCAGAAGCAAATCAAAGCATTGAAAACACATTGTGAAATCTAAAACACATTGTGAGCTTCAATGAGGAAAATATGCCAGAGTAGGTCTGGAAAGTTGTGACAGGACACTCATAATGTGCCAACCCAAAAACCCATGCATAGACTGCAGACACAAATACTGCATGTATCCACATATTCTGGCACAAACACTCGTATTCCAAGGCATGCCTACAAACCCATATCCATAAACAAGCACATGGCGTTGGTCAACCATGTTTTCATGTTAGTAACATGCACTTTTTGTCTGCCATTTGACCGCCGGGACACATGATCCACCACTGTTTGGTGGAATCAGTCAGAGGTCAAAGAGGCTGAAATATTACACTCCTCAACGCAGGCACAATCTCTCTTCAATTTAGATAAATTAACGCTAATCGGAGCACAGAAAAGAGAAAATAAACTCCCTCCTACACATGATGAGTGAAACAGAAGGGTCAGGATAAGTTATGCTTTAAACTTTGGAACTGTATTGAGATTAATCACTTTTAGTATGTGGGAAAATACACTCGTGTGCTCATAGCCCATCCACACATATGAACAGCTTTTATCACATATGGACAATCACATATACCACGTATTCTCACACATACACACACAACTGGCCACATTTTTGCAAAAATACACACATATATAATATACATCATCATATTATTGTTCACTGATCTTAAGGCAACATTTAACATGAAAACGTATTTTATCAAACTAGGATTAAACTAAAAATGCTGCCTAATAAAATCCCTAAACTAGAGTGAAACTGGAAATTCTGGGGAAAATATGTTTGCTGTTTGCTTTTGGCAAAGAAAGAATGTGGTAGTTATGTATGGACCCTGATCTAATATCAATAAAATATCCATACAGTTGTCAGAATGTACGCAAAAGAGCAGCTACCAACACTCCATATTTAACTGAAATGTCAAACATAAGCTCCTGCACTCTGTGAATACTTAAAGGACCAGTGTGTAAGATTTAGTGGCATCTAGCTTAACAGACTTGGCAGAAATGGAATATAATATTCATAAGTATGTTTTAACTAGTGTATAATCCCATGAAACTAAGAATCGTTGTTTTTTTTCGTTACCTTAGAATGAGCCCTTTATATCAACATAGGAAGCGGGTTCCCCTTCCACGGAGGCCGCCATGTTGCAACCTCACCACTAGATGCCACTAAATCTTACACACTGGTCCTTTAAGATCAATTTATGACTAGTTATCAGAGCAACATTTGTTAGGCATTTTGATATTTTTACTCATCGCTTAATCTACTATGTATAGAGGTATGCAAAGGTTTGTTTTCTTCAGTTTGTATAAAATGCAAATAAATGAAACAAAATTATTAACTAAACTAAAAGTAGCAAAAAGCAGCTTTGAAAATTAAATACAGCTTATCTTTTTTCTGAATAGGATGCCTGGACAGGCCTTCAGGAGAGCAGCAAAGAAGGGGCTGTAATCCAGAGAAAGGCAGCCACAAAGGAAGGTGGAAGGGGAGAGTAGAAGTCAAAGTGAGACTCAGACAGAGGGGGAAATGTGTGAGTCATTGAATCACAGCTGAACGAGTTCATCTGAGCCCTCTAGGTAGCAGTCAGTCTTTTGTGATTATGATATCGCTTCTGGATGAAATTCAATAAGAGGAATGACCCTGAATTGGTTTGCTGGAGCTGAGCCAGTCCTCCACTAAAACAACACAGGAGAGCCAGTGAGGAGTAAGCAGAAGGTAATAGAGATTTTAAATTGTGTTTATCAGTGTTATCACCATTGAGATGAACTACATTCTTCATACGATAAATGGAATAAGCTTCCTTTTTTTTCATATAGACTATCTGGCAATCAGATTGAGTTTTTTTTTTAGTCACAGATCAGATCATTTTCTGGATCAGCAAAAAAAAGGGGGAGACAAATAACTTTGCTTTCCATTTATTCGGTAAAACCCTTAAAGCAAGGAACTTTTGCCCACGGTCTTAAATGACAACAACGTTGAAGATGTCCAATGTTTAAATAGAATCTTAAAATATATAAAATAATCAATAATCGGTTGTTAAATTAAAGTGTAATATGAGGTGTGATACCTTCTTCCTTTAAACACGGAATCGGATGAAAAATTAGCCTGTGTCCACATCATCAAAACTTGATGATAACTTACAAACATGAACACCCGTCTTGTTCTGTACCTTAGCTTGTTAAATGAGCCACCAAACAAACATTCACTGGGGAAAAGTGCACCGCTAACATCAGTTAGCAGCTAGATAGCTAATTAGCTGCTCAGCTGCAGCACATTAAACAGCATGTAGCTAAACATACCTGAAAAATGTTACATCAGACCAGTTAGATGCTGTTTTGGTCGTTGATCTTCAAAATCCCTGTTAGCTACACGCTGTCTGTCCATGATTTGTAATTACAGCAGTTTGTTTACTTTGTCTCCAATGAGACATTAATTTGTGGTTCACATGTGCCAAACTGTGGGGGGCAAGCCGTCTGATCATGGATCAACTACGATCCGTTACACCACTACGTTAATGTGATCGATGATTTCGACCACATTAACATAGTCAAATGCATATGGAAACATATTTTTGAGCATTTAAAAATCAATAAAAGACGGCTGTATATGATTCAAGATTTGTCTTGCGGCCTATTTAAATGGCCTACATATAATATCGGGCTACTATATGGATTTGTCAGAGTAAGAGGCTGCACACGTGTTTCTGTTTAAATCAAGCTCTTATAGCTTTTTTTTAAAATTTCACTTTAAACATTAAAAACATGTAAATGAATAAACAAATGAAAGTTTCAAATAAATTCATAAATGTATCTTTTTAGCAAGTGTGCCAGCTAGCCCTACTAGAATATAAAAATATATTTATAATTCCCTTTATTTATAATTCCTCATTGAAATGTTATCCCTGTGCATTTTTGTAAGCTCCTATCTGTTTTTTCCCATTATTGTGATGCACACTGACTGACTGGACTGAGGGGTCCCCAACAGATGATTAGACTCCTGGACTTTCAGGTGGTAGTCCTACAGATTTTCTTATCTTTGTGTGTGGTTGCCTTTTCTGTTCTGTAATGACAAAATAAAACAATAAAAACACATAATCTACCTACCATAAATTTAAATGATTAGGATTTACTGTACATATGTCAGATAGGATAAAATGACAAATAATGTCAAATCAGGTTTATAATATTTACCCTGCATTTCTCAAAAGTGATGCCTTTGACCGTACAGGAATGTCTGAATGCATTCTTATTAAATCTTGCTATGAAAATAAAGTTTTAATGGTTTATTTCACAATATCAGTATCCCCACTTTGTGCACAAGAGACTGTACTATTAACCAACACTTTTAGCTAGTTAGCATTTAGCTGATTTTAGATTTTAGCTAACTTTAATCGTATGCTAACGTTTATTAGCGTTGTTAATAAGCTTACAGCTAATCAGTGTTTAGCGGTTGTAAACTAACACTAACACACTAACACTCAGCTAACATTGCCTAACAATGTCCCTGCATATTTTAGTGGTAGTTAAAAAGACTGATACTATCGATGTCGTTTCCTATATCAGTAGTAAAGTAGTTTTTAAGCTAATGCAAGCTAACGTTTTTAAGCTAACATTTTACAGTATCATGATCTACCCCCAAAATATGACTGAACCACTCAGCTTATACTTATATTTAGATTTACACTGAGGTTTCATTTCACTGTACATTTACTGTACAAAACATTACTTACCATGATAGTCATGTGCACTGCAGTGAAGTAGCTTAATGTCCTATGAGCGTGTTGCTCATGAGGCTCGTCCAGTCCTGGTTGTATACAGTGGTGGAAGAAGTATTCAGATCCTTTACTTAAGTAAAAGTACCAATACAGCAATGTAAAACTACTCCATTACAAGTAAAAGTCCTGCATGGAAAATCATACTTAAGTAAAAGTACATAAGTATTAGCAGCAAAATGTCTCAAAGTATTACAGTAACAGTAATCATTCTGCAATAACTGATATAATATTATACTGTATATGAGATCATTACATCATTAATACTGAAGCATCAGTGTGTAAGCAGCATGTTACTGTTGTAGCTGCTGGAGGTGGAGCTAGTTTGAACTACTTTATAAACAGTTAGCTAGTTAAGTCCAGTCCCAACCTAGGGGTCAGGCCCCTCCAAAGGGTCACCAGATAAATCTGAGGGGTCATGAGATGATTAATGGGAGAGGAAAGAAGAAAAAACAAAGTTCTGATACACAAATCTGTTTTCAGTTTTTGGACTTTTTCTCTAATCTTTGATTTTTGGTGAAATATTGGATCATTTTAACATTTATTGAAATGAAACCATGTGAGACGTTTAGAGGAAAAATCACTATTTGGTGGAGCTGTTAACAACTCATAGACATCTGAAATGTGACCCCGACTACACACTGCTTTTTGTAAGATGTCAAAAGCCAAAAAGGTTGGAAACCACTGGTTTTATCTTTAACAATGTGTTGTATTTTAAAAGCTTGTTATATTGTCCATTGTGTCAAATCTTCATCTCAAAAATAACTAAAGCTGTCAAATAAATGTAGTGCAGTAGAAAGTACAATATTTCCCTCTGAAACCACCCCTGGTGGTTCAGACCAATCAGTGTTGTGAATCCAGCTGCCTGCAAGGTAAGATGGTGATAGACAGTGATAGACAGATGGTTCATCCAATCAAAAATCATCAAAGATGCTACAGTATGTGGAACTGAGAAAAGGAGTGATCGGAAATTTTGCAAACCTACAAATTTGTAAGTAGACAGAAGCTGTTTTGTGGTTAAAAAGGAGAAAGCAAGAGACAGAAAAGGGACAGAGAAAAAGAAAGAGATGATTATTGGTGTGTGTTTAGATTTTCCAGCAGGTGGTAAAGGAATATTTGGAGTCCCACAAAGGCACCTATCCCTGCCAACACACAGAAGCCACTGATATTGTAAAATGATAGAGAGACAGTGAAACCCACAGAGAGGAAGGAGGGGGTGAACTCAAAAGCTAAACAAACCCCAGAGCGCTCTGCTCTGCTCTGATCCGTCACCTTGTAACCCAGTTCCAACTACACTACAGAGCACTGACACGTTTCCACTGGTGTGCCACCTCAGGCGTAGAGGCGCTACGGTCTTGGTGGATTTGTAAAAGAGGAATAGACATGCTGTACAGAGTGAAGTCTGGCCCAGAGGGAACAACAGGCCAGCCCTTCCATGCACCTCCACCTCCCTAGTGACCTTTCATAGAATACAGCACTGACAGATATTACTGCTCCTATCTCACCAGACTCTTAAAGCATCAAAGAAGCCCTAGACTTGGATCACACACAGACACACACAGCCAGGGCTTGTACAGATACAATACGTGCGTGCATGTACAAATACACATGCCACTGCAGACAGTTTTATATAGGGATGTTCTCAGGCAAATGTGTACAAACAAGCAAAAAGGACAGATATAAAAATAGATGCAAAAGAGGCTTAATTATACTCCTACAAACAGGTGATCATACTTGCAAGTGCACGCAGACACATTCAGACACATGGAATTGAACGTGTCCACACACACACACAGGCAACGCATGCTCCGTCACACACACCTGCACAGACACAAAATCACTCCAATTACATGTGGGGCTTTTTTTTTTCACCGCTCTCCCTCAATGCAGTCCTGAGGGACAGAAGATGGGAGCAACAGAGAAGGAGAGGATAAGAGGATGAGAAGGGTGCCTGGAGCCAAAACGAGTTGGTTTTCAAGAAAAGAGTCATCTAAGCTGCCAGTCCCTGTCTTTTCTTTCGGAAAAGTTAATCCCCGTCCCTCTCCCAGCAGATATGATCCCTTGTCTGCAGGAACCTACCGGCTTGAATAGAAGCAGGTGAACTGTCTGGGGATTCTATCACAGGAGCGATTGGATTCCACAATACACATATGAGCTTTTTTTTCATGGGCCAGCAGAGCTATCACTGGCAAAGCAGGTCCGCGTATCAGAAACTTACTGCTGGTTGTGCTGCTGTAACGTGTGTGAAATGTGAGCATAACTACATGTGTGTAAGCTTGCTTGTTATAGGCTTACATCTAAATCTATACATCTTATACAAGCTTATTCAAACACATTTTTGAGCCTCGGCTATGGTAAGTAGGCTGTAGGAGTGGGGCAGGTTTTATAAGTAGTCATAATGGATTTCCAGACACAAGTAGCCCAGCCTGGGCCCGACACCTGAAACGCTGAAACATTTTGTTAATAGTGACTCAGTAGGCCTGAGCTGAGTATTAAATGCTCAGCTCAGGGCGATGCTAGACAAGGCTTGCATGATTGAATATCCTCATAATGTAGAGCTTTTATTGCAATGCGTCCATAATACTGTTCAGTAGGTCATTAAAGATGTCATGTGCCTCACAGAACTCACTTAACTCACAACAAAGAAATTCCTATTTCTTGCGGTTTTTAGAGTTTTCACAACAGACATTTTATCATAGCAGGAAAAGCACAGGTGTAATTAATTATAATGGCTGCACATGACTTCATTTAGGTGAATCCTGCTCACTGGTTTGCCTTATTTGGGCACTCAAATGAAACTGAGCCCTAATTAATGACCATTAATTACACCTGCTGTGACAATGCACCCCATCCACTCACATTTTTCAGCTGCACATGGAAAGATGCACCATAAAGAAGCAAGCCCCTTTTCTCAAGCCAATTGAAACAAATTTAATATCTGTATGGTGACATGTTAGCTATTCACTTGACTGTGTGTGTGTGTGTGTGTGTATGTGTGTACGTATGTTTAAAAATATACACTTGTATCTATACAGGTGTGTGTGTGTGCGTGTGTGTGTTGCCCTGTGTGATCATGGTTAGCAGCTGTGAGGGGGCCCCAGTCTTTGGGTGGTCTCACACTCTCATCCATAAATTATCACTCTGCTCTCCTGCTGCTGGCCTTGAAGTGTGTTGGGGTTAGGTTAACACACTTTGCAAGAGCGTTCACCTCCTGTTAAGTATCACCTTGTATCCAACTACTATATACATAAAAATACCAACCATCTGGTAGGGTTGGATAATGTTTACATTTTGAAGATTTTGATTATTCTGGTTCGTACAAAGTCATGGTTCTGAGCAAGAAATCTTAATATATTAAAAGCATAAAACATTTATGAGCACATTTATTTATTTGAGCACATTTAGGCTTCCATGAACAGTCATCAGTCATAAATAGGTTGTTTTTTTATTATTTTTGGTTAAAATAGCTGAAAATATAATGGACTCTGGGGCGTTATGATAAACGTTATGATGTTCATCATGTCAGAAAGACTTCCATTTCATAAAATTATTTCCATGCAGTGATTACATTTTGTAATGTATCACTACAGCCATAAGGGAAGCTTATCCATACTGTACTTTTGAACTCTACTGTAGCTCCAGAGTGCATATGAAAGTGCAGCATTAATGCATAACCACTGATGTAGACAGAAGTGCTGTAGGTCTAAACCTCATTTTCAGGAAACAATAAGAAGAATCAAACATTTCAATATTTTTATTTAATAATTGAAAGTTTCAATATTTTGATGTATTCACACTGCTTATTAAATGAATATGGTTGCAGGATATGAAAAAGAGTTGAAAAATAATGTTCTTATTAATTAACAATAACATATTGAGTAAATTCTCACTGACTGGCTTAGTGTTTCAGTCTTGTCGCAGCATAAATGTAATGTAATTGCACATATAGGTCGATTTTCTGCAGGACCAGTGCAGTTCCTGATCCAACATCAGCCTCTACTATGGATACTGTATGTGTCTGTGTGTCCAGGTTTATGATCAACAAAACAGGTTTCTGTATTTTGTTGAGACATGAGGTGGAACTATTTTTTTCCATTTGAAAAATACAGACATGCACACCACACACACACACACACACACACACACACACACACACACACACACACACTTTTTAACTTAAAATAAGCAATTTGTAATTTATTATGCTTTACCTTATCTACCTTATTGCATTTTATTACAAAATTGTTTGCCTTTTTGATAGGAAGTGCTTAAATAAATTTGAAACTAAATCAACTTGAACAACTTTTTCAAAAATTGCTCTATAAAGTTTAATGTAGCAAGAGCATCAATGCATTCTTATTTGTTGATTTTGTTGCATCATGATTTACACATAATTAGCAAAAGTTTGCCCAGAACTACTTTTATCTGTCCATAAAGCTGAGAATAATTGGCAGACTTACTGACACTTGAGACGATAAAGAAAACGCATGCTCAAATAAAACACACAAACAAACCGCCACATGCTACTTAAAACATAATTCACTGCATATTTTACTAGCGTTTAATCATTCCCGTAAGTATAAAAATTGCTGTTATTATCTTTGGCTATTATATCTAATTGTTGCCATAGCTCATATAATCAGAGTTGTACAGGGCCAAAAAGTGTGCATGTCTAAAAGTGTTTGTGGGTGTGTACATACTTACGTGTGCATAAATGAAAGTGTGTCTATGTTTGTCAGAAGTCAATGTGTGTTTCTCTGTAAATGTGTGTGTCTATGACTTAAATATACATGAGTGCAACTGAGCATGCACACACATTTTTGTGTGACTATGCGTGTGTAGGCTTACGTTTGTGTACGTGTATGTGTGTGCGCGTGCATGCACGTGCACATGACTTAAACAAACAGAGCATGTTTGGGAGGAATGTGGTGTGTCTGGAGATTGCAGGTCTCTGAGAACACAGCGCGCTGGTGCACTTAACATAGTTCATCAGTAGCAGTGTGATAGGAGGCTCTCTTTCCGACTCACACAGGCATCACAATACATACACACACACACAACTGAACAGTCCGGCATAGTTTCCATTAGGACACACAGTGAGGAGTTAACTGGTGTCTTTAGGGGAGAGAGACGCAGACAGTCATACCACCACAATTGCCATTTGAAACCTCCCCCTGGCCGCCCACTGATGACCCCTCAATACAGTATTAAAACCTTCTGTCAGCCTCAATCACTGTCAAGTCAAGTCAAGTCGTGTAAAGTTCTTTTGAAAGAGCTTTTAGCAACAGGTTGGACACAAAGTGCTTCATGGAGAAGGACACAATAACAGAGGAAAACTTGACATGGTGGACTGTAAAAACAAGAAAGAGCAGACACTTCACAAACTCCACCGAAACTAATTTCGTCGTCCCCAGCTCACCGCATGCTAACTCAAGAAAGCCCGGTCAAATGATAAAAACAATGAGTCTTTGAGCAGCTATTACCACCATTTCTCATGAGCTGACATCAATTGTTTTGACTCCGTCAGAAATCAAATGGAACCATGCTCTTGGCGTCTTGCTAAGGTTAATGCTGCAGCTTCAGAACCAATTCAAAACATGGCTCTCCACCAAGACATCCACTGCACTGCTGAGTATTATCAAATTCCCAGCGACACTTCCCTCACCGCTTAAAATGCAGAGTGAGATTGGAAGTAATATGCTCAGCTGTGTAGGACAGAGATCATTTTGATACTGTGTAAAGATTGGAAAAGCACAGGGGACGCACAAAAAGCCTCTTAGATTGTATAACTTAATCATGCATGAAAGAAAGCAATACAAAAACAGTCAGTGCCTATTCAAAAACACTGAGGGGTTTTTTTCACCCCCTGCTAACCCTGTCCAAGTTCTGAGCCTCATTGGGAGTGATAGCATTGTTATTAAGCCAAGCTTTTATGAGCTTTGGCCCTTCATGCTGATGATCCCTTTATAGCAGAACGACTGTTTTTTGCTAATGACCTCTGGTGACATTAGTGTGAGCATGCTAATGTAGCAAAGGGAAGCAGAAAACCCACAAAATGCTTGAACTCTTCTTCGTTTTGAAGCGACTGACTCAAGAAAAAAAATCCTATAACTATTGTCTTTCGTCAGCCTCCACTGAATAGCAGTAAAAAAGAGAATCATTCCTTGTGCTTGTTTTCAAACCCCATCCCAGGGAACAGATGTTGTTCATTCTGCTTGGCTGTGCTGAGGAAGAGCACCAAATCGTGCTGTTTTCAGCCCAAATAGCTCACGCACAATTACTCTGCCGGGGATCTGTGTGCGTTGGCACGTCACTGCGGTTCCCCCTTTGTTTTCTTAATAATTAGCTTGTGTTTTCACAGGGGGGTTATATGTGTGTGTGGGGAAGCCAGCCTTTTCAAGGCTACTTAATCTACTCCCTGGTCTGTCTCTCTGCCTCTCTCTCTTTCTCACTCTTCCTTAATCTCCCTCATAGTCTCTCTCCCCATCTTACCTCATTGTCTGTGTCTCTCCCCCAACGTCCAGAGCCTGCATAGTGAGCAAGTGGCCATTCAGGTGTTTTAGCCGCAGCCCATATTTGATCCGAGGAGTGAAGTAAAATTATGAAAAGTGGCACCGTTTTTGCGTCAGCGGCCTTTTCATTCCTGGAAGGGTTGTGAATTCTAGAGAGGATCAGAGCAGTGGTCATGGTGAGTGCTGTGAGTTAATGGCAAGGCACATGGCCATTCATGTTGTATTAATATTGAATGTAGTGAAGCATGGCTCCAGCAATGATCAAATCATATCACACACACAATATTCACACATATCTACAGTACAAGTCAAAGGTTTGGACACACTTTCTCATTCAAGTGAACGGAAAGGTGTGTCCAAACTTTTGATTGGTACAGTATGGGAAGAACTAACGTAAAAATGTTTTTCATATTTCACAGACAGCTTAAAAAGTCATATTTGGATCATGAAAACTTGTTTAAAAAATCCTTAGAAATGGAGGACAAAGGTGTACTGTGCTTTTTTTTTTACTTTGGTACTACTTCTCTGTCAGTATCTGTACCAAATGTGTGCCCAACACATGAACTCCACTGTTAAACACACTTCCACTGTAAACATGTCAATCAATAGTGGCTGTGTTTGACCAGTGGTCGATATGCTCTGTGGGAGCCAATCTCATCAATTTTCCACCTGCTCAGCTGCCTCGATCACCTTGACCCCAATGGGATCTGTTCACATGGCCCCTGTTAATTAAACTGAACTGAGGACATGCATCTGATAAAGCACACATACACAGATAAAGACGCTGTCACATACACACACACACACACACACACACACACACAGGAGCACAGCTGTAGTCAGCTGGCTTACACAAACACACACACATTTGCACAGACACATTTTAGATGTTACAGAAGAAGCACTGTGACTGGAAGGTCACCAGTTCAATCCTTGAATCATTTGGGAAAATGTGGGTAGGGAGGGTGAATGAGTAACACTCTGCCATTAGGTGCCCCTGAGAAAAACATACAAAGGCAAATGTTGTTGTAGAGATTTACCAGTTGTCCAATTTACATCCACTTAAAACAAAAAAAACAAACATAAACATATCTTTTTAGTTGGTTAAAAAGAAAAGATTAAGAATATTTACACAAAGTAAACCTGTCCAAGTTTCACAATGAGAGATTGTTTTAACGGCCAAGTTTTCAATGACTTTTGGGCTAAATGAGGGCTGTAATGCATAGATCAGATTTATCCAATAAAACAACGTCTGTGAATACCAGGTGGCTTAAACCCAACTGCTGCTGTAGAGTTTGCTTTGTGTGTGTGACGGTACAAGACTGTGCAGAGCTGGTCGCAGGTGTGAATGCATAGAACTGAATGAATGTGGTGTTGATGTTGATAGAAAAGACAGTTGACGCTTAGATGACTTTCAATAAATTGTTAAGCACACTCTCTCTCTCTCTTTCTCTCTCTCTCTCTCTCTCTCTCTCTCACACACACACACACAGACACAGACACAAACACACACACACACAAACGTGACATCCTTCTGGTAATCTTCAAGTAATCAGTCTGCTCACTGGCCTTACTTGGATAAAATTTAATATCCAACTCTGAACCATTTTGAGAATACCATGCCCTCATATTATCATAGCATTTATAAGATATGAATTAAAATAGAAGGCGATTTTAAGCACAGATATAGGAATAGGGGCAAACTGAGGTTAATGGCAAAGAATCTGGATGAATGCTGGCTTGATTGTTCCTTCTTTCCCTTAACTTGGTACAGACTGGTATCTGTGCCCCTGAATGCAAATGTTTTGACGGTTAAATATTTGTTGAACATCCAAAAGCAGTATAAATATTGCATGGTGTTAACAATAAAGTTCAGAGGCTAACTGTAGCTCTTCTAGTGGCATCATTCAACATCATTTAGGCCAAAAATGTTTGGGGAATAAAGCATTATATAATGAAGAAGACTTGTGGGACAGGTTTAATTTTGATGCACTGAGTATGTTATCATTTTTGCCATAATAACAATAACAATAACATATTGTCATATTTTATGCTTGTTTGGGTCGATGGGTTGAACTTGTGCCTCTCCTGCATATCAAAAACCCACAAAGACACATACACTCTATACATGATATGTAAACTTAGAAAAAAAGGCAAATAAAGTGATATGCACATGAGCACACACCCACGCACATACACAGAGGCATTACTTTCCCCCCTGGCACAGGCCGTCAATGAGGCTGTGGGAACGGGGTCACACCTGCAGTGGCTGGCAGGGTGATAAACGATGTTGCTTTAAACTTTGGAGACCGTCATTTTTGGGAGCCACTGTTTACCCTCCATTGAAGTATAATGGGGGCCTTTGAAGACCAGAGCGCCAGGGACAGAGGCTGCCCTCTGTCTGGTGTTTTGAAAGGAGGAGAAACTAGCCCTCGATTAGCTAATGACACATTCTGCTTCGATTTGCCATAATAGGACATTGCGGCCCTCTGACATTACTGTAGGACTGGCATTTCCTACTCTGGCTGCTTTGGAAAGTTTCTCACAGCTTAGACCGGTCAAATGAAATAAATCACTGTACACCTCAGTTTTTGCAGATTTTTTTTCTTGCACTTTACAGCAAGGTGTCAGTTTTTATGATGCAAATAAAAAAAAAATCTGGTTCACAATAAAGATATAGGCATACATGTTTTTACAAGACGTCTAGATGGTCTTCAAAAAGTGTGAAATTTCATGTAAAGACTTTCTTGCTGTCACACACACATACACATGTATACATGTCACTCATACATTATGAGGTGGACAGCTCATGCTCTTCAGTCAACGCCTGTCCAAAAACCCTTTGACGGTGCTTGCTGTATCAGACGCCAGAGCTGCCTTTTCATGCTAGTTTGGAGAAGTCATCAGTAGATCCTCTTACCACATCCCTTATCAGATGAGGCTGCATATCTGGGTGCTCCTCCTTATTTGTCTTTTAGGCCTAAAGCGATAAAGTGATGTGAGAATGACAGTCTAGACTGCAGCTGTCTCGGTATGAAGCATTCCAAACCTTCACTGAAAAGCACTGTAATCTTCGCACACGTACACACACGTACACACACGCACACACACACGCACACAGACAATAACACATGAGCAAAAGCACTCAGGAGAAACACACACCTGCGCAGATACATTCGCATGCAGTACACACAAATACACAATTATATGGGTATGCACACAGCCACATGCACCAGAGAAAACAGCCAATTGATGTCAATCCAAGCATGCAGTGACTGTGTATTAGATCATGATTAGCCCGTACTGCCTGCAGCATGCGGAACGTAGAACATCCAGATTTTTTTTACATTTTTTGTTTGGGGATTTATGTGGTTAGTAACACCACAGACTTTTATTGAAAGTGTTATATTAACTGTCATTCAAGTTTTCAGCTTCTTAATACATTTTGATTATACTTTTCATGCAGATTTACAGTTATGAAAAGCTTTTTAGGAGTGTGGTTAGTAGATACAAAAGCCAATAAGCCTATACTGTAAGTACAATAACTGTTTTATGTATGGATAATATGGATATACACTTAGGCTGATGCATTTTTATGAAAGTATCGGCACATTTATCTGGACAGAAGCAGAAAAAAGGAAAAAGCACAAGAACAAATGCAGTCTACTTTCACACAAACTCACTTGAATTTTCATCAATGAAAACTTTTTATTTTCATTCAGAAAAAAACCAAACAAAACTTTTCCTCATTCTCCTCTTTGAAATCAAGTCACTTCCCTCAGAAAAGCAGCCCCACAGGAAAGTTGCAACCATGACAAATGGGTTTAAATAACGACCATGCAGCAACAATCTCCTCACAGCGCGGTGCATTGCAGCTGTCATTCATCACGCCACCGCAGCATAACGTGGGACTTCCACAACAATTACTTCTGTCATTAAACTCCCTGTATTGTTGTCGTTTTCTCGTGTGATAAGGGTGATTACTGGCAAAGCGAGGGCTAATCTCCTCCGATCTGCTCTGCGGTAGGAGGAAAAAGCAAACCTCAGCTTGCCACTCAAGCCTGACCGGGGAGCAGGCCTGTACTGCTGTGTTGGACTGCCCCTCTGTGGCTGCTTGGAAAAACTTTTGATCATACTTTGAACCATCATATGCTGTTATACTGAGGGCTGAATAGTTTCTTTTTGAAAAATGGCCATGCAGAAATAGTCAAAACTGGTTTTGCCTGCAACCACAAAGACACCCTGAATTTATAAATTATTGGGATCACTTTTTTCATGAAGTGGGCTGCATAGACAGAGTGAATAATATAGAAAACTATTGTCTCTTATTGATTTACCTCATTAAATCTGTGCTAATCACAAGACATGTAGATAAAGACATAAAGTTGTAGGTTTGATTCATGTAATTCCAGTGATATTGCTGTCTATTTTCCACTGTGGTCCCAATATTATCTGCACTGTAAACCGTAAACACATTTTTTATTGCTGCATATTGATCATACATGCTGATCAGTGCTAATATTTTTTCAGTGAGTTATTTTGGGATTAACTCATGTCGACTGTACTGTACTTTTCATTCACCTAATAAAGTCAATATTTCTTTTGGTTGGATGTTCAAAACTATTTTATTACCTTTTCTATTAAACAAGCTGATTTTCTTTAACACAACTTAAAATTAATACTGACGTTTTGCTGAATTCTCTATTATGCATAGGATTTAATGTGATCAAATTCACAAGTTTAGCTGATGTACCTACCGCACATCATCTGGGATAATAGCATCTGAAAAGTCTTAAAGGTGGTGTAAATATTTAGTGGCAGGGCATATAATCTATCCTGTTCCACCGCAGTCCAGTCATGTACAGTATATGGACATACTGCTGCTCTCACAAGCTCTTTTACTCTCTCAGGCTACATCATTCACATCATTGTAAAAGCGGAGGCCCTTCATCACTTTACAGTACCCAGCGCTACCGTTAGCCTCAGGCTCTCTCACATCAAGGCCTACAGCCTTCCGCCCCACGCTGGCTGTAAACCTCGGTTCTAGATGTAAGAGGAAAGAGGGCTGAGAGGGGTTATTGATGTGCAATAAACCCCTTTATTTTATCGAGGGAGAGAGGAAACTAGGTGAGCGGCGAAGAGAGGAGGCACTCTGGTTGTCCATTTGCAGCAGGTGTGTCTCTTCTGAGGAATACTGACGAGAAACAGGAGATGTTGTCCATGAGCTTGTTTTGTTGTTTGTTTGCTCGGGAGCCCCATGAACTGCAACAAGCACAGAACTCTATTTGCAAATGCGGACAGGCTTGTGTGTTACTCTCTCAATGCCTGGAAAATGTTATGCGATTCAGATCGACCACTAACCCTCTGTTCATGATCACAGTGCATCCATGAAATCTGAACACAGTACGCTTATCATTCTGGCAATTCAGCTACAGCCACATTTTGGGATGAATCCATGCATGCATTAGATTCATTTCAACCCAGACACCAAAAGGGCGTTTCTGGTGTATGCGTGCCAAATGCTCATATCATGAAAGCTCAAAAGGCTTAAATTAACACTGAGAATACCTAGTATGCACTGCATTGATATCAGCTATGAGTGACTCACATTTGATATTTTAGGCGATTAATGATTTTATCCAGAGTGACTTTCAGTGTACACAACATTAGAATACAGTTCTGCCATTTCAGTGCCAGCAGCTAAAGATATTGCAGTAAATCTCAAAGACAGAGTGAAAGCTGTAGCAAATATCCATGTAGCCCTGAAATATCTATAAATGAAGACTTACGATCCAGGGAGAAATAAGACTGACACTTTTCCTAGTTGGCAAAACAATATCACATGCTACAAGCTGCATGCAACCTAATCTATCCAAAATATTCTTGTAAACCTGCACACTTGTATGATAACATGACTCCAGCATTAGCTACTGTATGGAGAGGAAAGTGAGATTCAGACTGTTTTTTATGAGACCTGGCCAGCTGCCCTCCTCTTCTTCCCCAGCTGTTGAGTATTCCTGATACAACAGAGGGGACCCGCTCCTGTCTGCACGCCATTTCACCCTTCTCCTCAACCTGCAATGCATACACACAAACACACACCTCCTCTTTTCAAAGGTATACACACACACACACACACGCGTGCATGAGAAAAACATAGAAACAGAAGCATGCTGTGACCTTGCACATGCCTGCATGAGAAGCACTTTTCACACACATACATCCACAAACACACATGATCACACAGACACACACACACACACACACAACAGTCCTTAGGGCGATCATTTGTCATCTGGAGAGGAATCTACAGTCATGCTCTTTATGCTGAAGGCTCTGTCTTAAGGCATTCCTCTGGAAATTTATGTCCAAACAGCTGTGGTCTCATCCGCCTCTGTGCGGACCTCGAAGACAACGCTGTCCCAGGAATTATGAGGGGAATCCAATCCATTATACACCTCCAATCCATACTTGAGTGTGCGTGTATGCACATTTTCTCTGTGTCTTTGTACATCCCTTAGCATGTGTAACGGTGAGCGTTTCCCTGCTTTCACAGTGTGCTTGCAGCTGCCTGACTCCCCCTGTGTGTGTGCGATTGTGTGTATGTGCACGTGTGCTTGTGTGTAAAGGATTCAGAGATGGTTTCACGTTCATCTCTTTGATGGGTGAACAGTTATCCCGCGGCTTTATGCATCGGAAGACCATGGTTTAAAGGGGAAAAGCCCTGATTTCACATTGTGGCCATATGGGCTGTTTAGTTACGAGGTCCACACCAGAGGTAAACAGTGGGCCACAGTAATAGATGAGGTCTTCAAACGGCCGGAGTCAGCAGCACAGAGTGACATCATCAAAAAGCTGGTCTGCACATGGGAGGCAGAAGATGAATAATCTACATTTAATATGGATGTTTCATTTTCAAAACTTTATTTATCCATTAAAAGGCCATTGACAGCTATTTCCTACTTCACATTACACAATTACACACATCTGAACTTGGATCCTTGAACCCTGAGGAAAAAGGACAGCATTTACTCATAAAGACAACCAGTCCCAAGATTTGAACCTATGAAGCCTGTAACCTTGCATACACAGGCTTGATTCTCTAAAATAATTTGGTGTTTTCATTACTAATAGTTCATTTAAGCCTGATAGATGACAGGCCAACCCTAACTCATTCTCTGAGGGTTATTTCTGTGTGGATATTTTTTTTTCTCCGTAGATTAAACACACTGACGGGAGTAAGGCAATGTAAAGGATGGAAACTCAATGAAGTGTGATGATGATGTGATGTGTTTAGCGAGGAGGGTTCAAGGCCTCGCTCTGTGCGTGTTTTCAGCATTGCGTCACTTTCTTACAAGGCCAAACACCGCTGGGGTGTACAGTAGTGGGGAGAGAGAGAAAGGGGGAGAATTAAAGAGAGAGAATGCAATGAAGAAAAGTATGAAAGGTGCGTTAAAGCTTCATGTTCTTTCTGATGAAGTAGTCCAGGTACTGCTGCTCCCTTTTTCCATCTGATTGCTGATGATTTTGAAAAATCCCAGAGAAATGAAAGACGCTGAAACTAAACTGAGAGGTAACACGCTGCAGAATGTGAGAGAAGAAAATATAGACATTTACATGCATGTAATAAAGGTTAAATAGTAGGGGTAAAAACAGATGTGAGAGCACCTACCACTTTGTATAAGTAAACAAATTAGACTCTCTTTTGATATTAAACCATAAACGTTTAAATACAGTACCAGTCAAAAGTTTGGACACACTTTCTCATTCACTTGAATGTACTAATACTGTAAGCAGTCCAGTACCTTTCTCTATTAGAAGTGAATCATTACACCTCGAAACAACAAATAAAAGTGCAAGAAGAGAATTTAAAGAGTTAAAAAAAAGAAAAACAATCTCAGCCCAGTTTCTGTTGGACACCCTGGTGGTCCAAACTTCAGGCTCACCTGCTGACTCTTGAAAAACTAATTTGACCCGGCGCTGGGAGGTGAGGGCTAAATAAAAGAAAAACATTGTTATCATGATTAATCAGGGGCTCTGTCAGCTAGACCAAGGTGGATAGGAAGTGGCACAAATGACTGCACGGAATTCCTGGTGTGTCAGACAGAATAAAGCGGCAGCGTCCGTCCTTCACTCACTCTTTATTTCACTCACTTATTCAAAGGAGAGCTTGTTCCAGTGGGATTCATAATTCCTCGTCTTTCCCCGCAGCCCCCTGAGTAGACTGAAATCAATTGTTTTTAAGTCTGTGAGTCTGTGGGTGATACACTCCAAGTTTGTAAATCATAAAACATCACCCAGACAGGATTAACTGCTATGAATAAGATGTCGGATTTTCTTTTTCCTTGTTATGAAACTGCATGTGATTTCTGACCAGCAAATGCCAATCTGTACACACACAAAGCGGCACAAGTTCATTTTCATTGCAGTGTGGGTGAAAAATGATAAACCACACAAAAACAACCAGTGTTTTTGGGATAATGCGTTTTTTAGTTTGCCAGACAAACCTTAAGACCTCTTAAGTATTCTTTATTTCTACATGAGACAAACGTTTAAAGGGCAAAAATGTATTTTTCCAGCAGCTTTTCCAGGTTCAGTCTGTCTGATCAGGCACGCAGCTAGAGCTGGAACGGTTAGTCAATTAATCAATTAGTCAATTGACAGAAAATTAAAGAAAAAAGACTAAAAGTCTCTGGTTTCAGCTTCTTAAATGTTTTTTCTGGTTTCGTTAGTCCTCTATGATGGTAAACTGAATATCTTTGGGTTGTGGACTGTTGGTTGAGACAAAAGACATTTTATGTTGCACTTTGGGCTTTGGGAAACAGTGATTGACATTTTATACACCAAACTAATTGAAAAAATAATTGACAGAGTAATCAATAATGAAAATAATCATTATTTGCAGCTCTACAGACAGTCTGTTGACATATAGACAAGCACAGTTTTCATTCTAAATAGTACAAATAACCCAAATATACTATGTATGATATAAAATGTCAACATTGATGAGAAGTCTGAGCATCTACAATCCCATGACAACTGGGCAAACTCTGTCTGCTGATTAAAATCATGTGATGTGATCAAAAGCTCCAGAACAGCTTCTAAATGAACCTTGCTGTGAGATTATTTTGTCAGCTGCTGTTTCTATTGTCAAGAATGAACGCTGAATGTTGACAAATTCAATGTCTTTTTTTTTGTGTGTCACTGTTGCAAAGTCCTGGGAGTTTTGGGAGTAAATGGAAACAGTTTGGGATTTTAACAACTATGTGCAAATACTCTTTAACCATGATGTATTTCAGCATCAATTTATCCTAATCTGTTTATCGTATCCTCAGAAGTTTACCTTCCTGTGACCAACAACTTACTGTATCTCAGATTATGTGATTTGACCAGATGTGTTGAATGAATTTGGTCCTCCCAGCAGGTTATTGCAGTCTGTTGTCAGCATGTCTAATCTTTCTGAAGATAGAAAAGTTTGGGAGGAAGGCTTCTTCTACCCCCTTCTGGCCTGAGGAGGTCATTTGGTCTGATGCCTTTCACTCCATATAATATAAACTTCCTCACCACAGGCTGCTCACAAACAGCATAAATAAACAACCGCGGGACAAAGCAGGGTTTGGAGCTTGTTAGGGCGCACGATTCCAACATGAGAGTTTGTTTGTTCAAATTTGCTCGCACAGTGACCTAACTCTTTTATACTGAGCACATGTGGGGAAGAGGGCATAGGAAGGCGAACATTACAGAGGGAAAAAAAGTGGAAAAATCCATATTTTTCCAATATGCAGACGGGGCAGTTCATCAGGCAAAGTTTGACACATGTCTTTGAACAGAGTTAGAAACAACAACTTGGTGGAAAAAGTAAAAGGATGGAGTAGGGTGGTTTGGCTAAACAAATGTCATTCTTGGACGCTGCTGCAGGGAGGATGAGAGAAGGAAAGATGATGAAAAGAATGAAAAGATACATTCCTGAGAATCTAACTCACTGCCTCACTGTTTCCTGGGCTTGATTAGAGGGATGCAGTGACTTGTGGGTACATTAAGATTAAGATCTCGGCTGTCCAGAGGGAATTACAAAAAGGAAGCAATATGGGTGCCTTTATCAAATGTGACATTGTTTTTTATAAAAGGAACTTTCATTACGCCTCACACTCACACTGTGCAGCCATGCAGCTACAGTACACACTGTATATGATGTTTGCAGAAGCCATTTTGTAATTGAAAGGTCACATGTTTCACCCACATCTAGTCACTTGTACTGTAGCACTACTACTGCTACTAAGACCCGGTCCCTTTGAGTGAGTAATGCCTCACTTGATTTGTATTTATCAGTATACACAATTCTAACTGGATCATAAAGTCATCCTGTACCTCTCCTAAACATTTTATTTTTCCTTTAATCCTATTTTTAATAACATTAGTACAAAGGCACCAGCCAGGGTGCAACCAGGATATTCTACACAGCAAAACGAAATACACTACCGCATCTCAGGTTATGTAGAGTTTGGTTGATAGTAAAAAAAAAAAAAGAAAAAAAGAAAAAAATGAGTTCAACCTGCACAATTTGTGTTAATTGCACCAAATAAAGTGCTGTCCACTGAGAGAACTAATTTTAGATTATCTATCATGAGTGATGATCCATCAGTGACCAATTTACTCAGTAGCTTCTACACCCTCTCAGGGTCAAGCACAAAAGTAATTTTAAACTTTTTGGACTTCACTGGTTGCTAGATTGGTGATCATGTAAGCAAAGTTGTACCTGCTCCTGGGATGTGATGTCAGCCGAACTGTTGGACAGAAAAGAGGCCATTGGGCCATTTTCACAGCAGACATTTTGACTTGTCACAGCAGGAAAAGCACAGGTACAACAGATCTGTTAGTGTGTCTCAGTGAGCACTTGAGGACCCTGAAACTGAAGCACTTAAATGAAATTCAACCATCATTCAATTTATTATTTACACCTGCTTTTCCAACTGTGACATATCAAAATGACTATTTTACATAGGAGTTAAACCACTAATTTGTTTTTGGCACAATATAACAGGCAAAAATAACTCAAACATGTTTGGCAAGTATTTTTATACAGAAATCAATCCTAAAAGTAATACATCACCAAAAAAAAAAAAAATACTATCTTTGAAACATGGCATTGCTGTAAAATGTACACTGCAAAAAACTTCATGATTCATAGAATCACTTTCAAAATAGAGAGAAATTAACATTTCTCATTTATCTAAAAGGGATCATACAATCTTAAATGACATATTTCAGTACCTGACTGGACCAAATTAATTTGTTTCTCTCTTTTCTAAATAAAACAGTATTTTTAATAGTTATGTGACCCTACAGATTTAAGCAACAACTCATTGACAAAGTAACTTTACAAAAATATTACAGAATTGTGTTCGTTACATTTTGGGTTAGTTGCCGAAGTCAGTGTCCAGTAAAATGTACAGCAAACCTGCTGTGCTGTGTCATAGATGGCTGTCAGTCTTATGTTTCTAGTACATCCGACAACATTTGCTGACTGCTGCAGGGCAACAGTGACCAAGGATCTGACTCAGGCTATGATTCCAATGTGTGTTGCCCCCCATAAGTGGTACAAATTGTTACAGGACCAGAGTGTACAGTGCCTCTTTTACTTCAGCTCTGCTTTGGACGCTTTGTTGGTGGGGTGTCAGATGTGTTTGCTGCTTTCTTGGATGCTGCTTTTTTTCTAGAATCCTTTTCTTCTGGCTCATAGAGGGCATTCCTGACAAAGCGTGATGCAGCCCCCTTATCCAGACGGGCAGCTTTCTTCTTGTCTGTGATCTCCTTCACTTTGTTCATGTATGTCCTTATTCGCTCCTGCAGAACACAGAATAATTGCAGAGGCATTAGACAAATAAGCATAATTAGAGAGACAGAATGATAATGCCAAAGACATACATACCAACTCCTGTTTGATTCCATGTTCTCTGGGATTTACTCCTTGTGTAACCAAGTACACTGTAAAAGAGAACAAAAGTTAGATATTTTAAAATGTGTGTCAAAAACAATACTGTCTTTCTTTACTGTCCTCAAAAAAGGGGAATGAATTCCCTCAAAAAGTCAAGACACACTGTTTCGTCATGGTACACGTGTTAAAAAAAGCCTTTATTACAGTGGCTACATGATAAAAACAAGACCTGACGATGATCTTGAGGATCGGCTTGGAAGCTTTGTATTTGGCTTTTTGGTTTAATGCCATAGGGGAGATGCGTGTATAACACATCTCCTGCGTGGAGACCACCTCAAATATCCTGCCAACATCATTAAATCTCAGTGTTTGGAGTATATTGCCAAACTTAAATTTATGTTCCTCTGAAGCACAGAATATAGAAACAATCCAAAAAACTTACTCCAGAATAATGAATTGAGGGTGTAGGCAGACATCAGGTCCAGTTTGGCTTGATCCAACGGATCCAACTGTCAATGAAGCAGATTTAGTTATGTTAGCAAAAAAATTACAAAAATAGTAGCTGATCTACTTAACAGACTCTTGGTTACACCGAAGCGTCTCATCATATTTTTTTTTTTTAGAAATTATTGTGTTTTGAGATTTGCATGTAAAATTATACACTTTAAATTAACTGGAAAATACAGAGCTGATAATAAGTGTGAATGTGAATGGTTGTTTGTGAGTATGGCCCTGTTATATACTGGTGACCTGTCACCCAAAGTGAGATAGGCTGGCCCTCGCAACCATGAACAGGATAAGTACGTGTGACAATATTTTCCTTTGATATTTGTTTAAATAGAATCTTCAAGTCTCAGAAAACAGAAATAATCAGTATTTAAAATTGTACTTCAATATACAGACAGTACATAATTGAATGCACATCACTTTTATTCTTTCTACTACTGTTTTACATTAAAACAACTACATATATTTGTATGTAATCTTGCCTGTATGATTCTCTGTAAGTGTGTGATGTGGGGGCTTTCTCAAAGGTAACATTTTGATTTCCACACGGAAACGAACAGGTGTTACTAATAACATTATGTTTTGTTTTAATCTAGGACTGGAACTTACGATTATTTTCATTAATTGATTAGTTGTGTGGTCCATAAAATGTCAGAAAATTGTGAAAAAATTTGATCACTGTTTCCCAAAGCCCAAGATGAAAATCAAGATGAAATATCTTCTTTTGTCCCAACCAACAGTCCTACCCAAAGATGTTCAGGTTACTAACATAGAAGACTAAGGGCGTTTCCACACACGCGCTTTTTAGTCCGAATGAATTGGACTCTGGTTCATTTTCCTTCTTGGTACCATTCATTTGGGCACAGTAATCACACTCGGGTACAGAAAAACAACCGTACTGAGACCCTTTAGAGGATGTGGTCTTTGTCCGGTCCCCAATGAACTCTGGAGTGGTTCGTTTGTGGTGGGAACGTGATCCGACCTTGATCCGCCCGAACTACTAGGCATACTCTGCAAGTTTGAGCAAAACAGCTCCTGTAGCCAGGTGTACTTTGCATACTGGGATGCGGATGAGTGAATTTAACAGTTGTTAACAACGAGCCAGAGAATGAATCGAGACTTAGACTGGTGCACCAAAGAACATTGTATTTGGGCAGATAGGATCTTCCTCCTGTGTTTGCATTCTTGCTTCCGCCCAAGACACATTTTACCAATAAGCGGAGTGAATGTTGTTAAAACTAGTCTGTTTCACATCAGGGACTTGTGGCTTGGCAATCTGTCTTGTACAAACTTCGCCCAAAAGACAGCAGGATCCCCTACATATGACCTCTCAGGCTGCTTTGTTAAAAATCTGTCTGTCAACATACCAGACAAACAACTGCCTGACAGTGTTTCTATCTGTCTTTTTCTGTCAGGTCGCTGAAGGAAGATTGTTTTGGTTCGCTTGGATTTTTCTCTGTGTGAAAAGAAACAGAACCAAAAGGAAACCGCACCAAGTTTACAAACTCATCCACTGATCCGGACCAGAGCAACGAACTATAGATGTGAAAACAGCCTAAAGAAACCAGAAAATATTGACGTTTGAGAAGCTGGAACCGGGGGATTTTAACATCATTTCTTTTTAAAATGTCTCAAAATGATTAATCGATTATCAAAATAGTGGGTGATTAATTTATTAATTGACAACTAATCGATTAATTGCATTTAGCCCAGTGCCAACATGTACAGGACTGTGTCAGCTTGCTTTCCTGCCTAATTCCCGCTGTGGAAAAATGCTCTCCAGGCTACCTTTTGCAGCAGGTCATTTCTGGGCATCGACATCAACTTCTCCAGCATGGTTTTGACAGAAGAGACTGACGAGTCGAAGCCTGTTAGCTGTTCGTCTATCTCGTGTGGGTAGTCCTCACTTCTGCTGTCTGCTGCCATTTTCCTGTAAATCAGTTAAAAAAGTCATATACTAATATTGTGTAGCTGTGTTGTAGCATGGCTGTGTGGCTGTGATTAGCTAGACTACAGACAATAATAAGCTCACATTCAAAGCATATCGGGTAAGTTAACGTTAGCAATGTGAGCTAGGTAGCTAGTAGATGACGCGTGAACAGGCGAACATTTACATGAGTGGAAATAAAGACAGTTTTAAAGTTGTTTCTGAAGCAATGGTTTAGTGATTTAATGGTAATACGCCGTTTATATTACGCTTAAATTTGACAATATTAAGCTGTTTCTGTTTTACCTTTTTTGCACGCTGCACGCTGTAGCCGACAGGAAGTGACGTTAAACAACAACACAGCTCGTCTTCTTCTGCACTCTGCTGCCGTCTGCCGTTTGGAGGACTTTAACCTAGTTAGCGTTAGCTGTTAATAACATCTTTAGTTGCTTAAGACGAGCTTTATGTGTTCTTTCTTGTAGCATAATAATTATTATAAAAGTTATTTGCAAAAACAGTTTTGGTATATTGAAAATATCCCCCGGTTGGTATATTTTCTTTCTATATAAACTACTACTTTTTGTGAAACACCTAAATTTATAACGAAAAAAAAGCACCCGACAACAACATGTTTTTGGTGTATGACGGGGCTTTATCCTCAGTGAGAATACGTTTAAGATATTTAAGTTAACTGTTAGTAACTTAATATCTGAAGGCAGCTGAAGTGTTCACGTTGCTATGGTAACCCGGGGCGTCAGTGTGAAGCTGGGATGTCAGACAGCAGTTTTGGGTGCATTTACGACTTGGATCATCTACATTGTTGTAGCTAAACACAACTAAACCAACCGTGAAAGAGGCTTGAAACATGGACAACTGTGATTTGGAGAAGCTTTCCGTCTCCTGTGGGAATCTACAGCCAGCTTTCACTCCAGAAGTCACAGATTACAAAATGACAGTGGAGAGCAATGTCAACAAAGTGATTCTGGACCTGATTACTAGTGACTGTGGGGCTTCATACAGTATTGTGAGTACTGTCCTGCAAATTAATGTAACAAAAATATATGGCTGTGTTTTTATCTCGCCTTCACATAAAAGTTAACCTCATCAGCACCGTGTGTGTTTTTATTTTTCAGCTCTTTGGTGACGGCTCCAGCACCATTAAACTGAATGATGGGTTGAACAGGGTAGAAATTGAGGTTGTAGCTGAAGATGGTACTATAAAGAAATACTGTGTGGAAATCACCAAGCTATCAGCAAAGATTGCAGAGCTCAGTCATCTGGTTTTGGAAGGAGATTTCCCTCTTCATCCTGCATTTTGTACCAAAATCTATGAATACAATAGTGAGTACAAAGTTCATAAACTACAGTATGCTCTGTGATGCAGAAGTTGAATTAAAGTCTTGCTGTGCTATTATTTAATATTTTAATGAATACAAAAAGTAAATCTATTTTAAAAAAATAGATGTGTATGCAACACTACAATATCTGAAAATGTTAAAAATGTAAAAACATTTGTTACTATATCAATTCCCCCCACAGGTGTTGTCACCTTTCATTGTAATGCTGTGACCCTGCTTCATAAGGTGCCAGACAAAAACATAAAAGTTACAGTGAATGGGGCAGACAGCTCACAACCAGTCCCACTGAATTTTGGAGACACTGTGGTGGAGATCACAGTTTGTTCAGCAGATGGCAGTAATTCACAGGTGGGATGAGGCATCAGTAGATATGTAGTCAGTGCTGATGTGATGGTTTTATGTGTGTTTGATTAGCACAGTCAATTGTTAAAATAACGTTTCAAAACATATAAATCTTCACAGCCTTGTGGGTCAGCTCATATCTACCTGGTGACCCACAGTAATCTTACATTTTAAAGCTTCACACACACTCTTAGATGTTACTATATACATCTGCTTTCAAGAATAGAGTTCATTTTGTTGATTTTAGGTTTGGTAACGATGGGCTGTCCTGTCACACTTTTTTTTTCCCAGTGGTAACTAAAACTGACACCCCTCTCACTTTGTCAGGTGTACACAGTGTTGGTGACTCGAGAGCTTATTCCCATGGCTGTGACCTTCACTGATGGGAAGCAGCAGCTGGACTATGAATGTCCAGTATCCCTGAGTGCTTTTTATAGGCCTGTATCTATCAACCACAGGTGAGAATTGAACAGGAAGACGCTGTATGTGAAAAAATATTAACACTAATAGTAGTCAGCACCTTTTATCATATTCATTTTAACTATATGTTTCTAAAACAAGTGCTTTATACTTGATGTAGTTGTAACTTAAAACAAGACAACAAAAAATAACAAATCAGTATCAGATGCACAATCTCTGAGTTTGCCAATGGACATTTCTCATACCCTAATTGAGTACATGAGATAGCTATATTGTTTTACTTTGGTTAATTGGATTTACCATTTATGCTTTCTAGTATTACATCTAGCTCAGACTTTTCTTGTTGATTTGCAGTGACCCAAAGCACATCTTCTCAAGGCCTTATATCGAGTTGCTGGCACGAAGATCAAAAGTCGACCCACTTAGTGATTGTCCTCTGAGAGACGCCTGGAAGGTCACTGAAGTGGACCTTGACAGGAAGATGTCTGATGCTGTGATCAAGTGCTTCTTTACTTACCGAGGTGCAGCTTGGGGTTTTTGCTCTTCAGAAAGATTTGTCTGCAGCAGAATCGTTGTTGGCAAAGCTCTTATTTTTTGAGTTAAAAGTCAATGGGTAGAGTAATAGAACCACAATTATTTCTGCCTAAAGCCAAGCAAAAAAGCATTTGACACAAAGAGGAGGAAGTTAATAGCTTGCTAACCTCCCAAGGCCACAAATGTTAAAGTAATCATGGTCAACATTGTTCCTTCCTTGCTATTTATGCTGAGACAGTTAACCTGCACTCTGATTCTTTGGCTCCACCATTAAGTCTGTGAAGATTCTCAGTCATCCAGGTCATGGTGTATCCAGAAGGGTTGAGTCAAGAGCAACTGGACTTATTTTAACAAGTAACCCTTCTGGATGCTCCACCATTAATTTTTTTTTTTTGCCAATTGAATTATTTCTGCCTTCAGAAAGGTTTGTATAACCACAACATCACGCTGCTAGGTACACTCTCCTTTATCTCTCAACAGTCCTGACTTCACTATCATGTAACATGATGTTACTGTAGACAACTATTATGTTGCTGTAACTAGGGGGATATTATTACTTAACTAAGACCTCATTTATCAGCTGTCTTGGGCTGAAGGCTCGATTTGGCATCAGGCCTTTTTATCCAGCAGGCTTCCTCCTGCTTAGTCAGATGAGTAATTTATTTTTAGACAACCTAGAGAACAACCATAAAAGTGGCACCAGAACAACATGCAATAGACTTCTTTCCTACAGTAGTAGTTCAATACATTTGTTGAGGCTCAATTTGCACATTTGTTTGTATTTGTAGGAAAAGCAGTTCTGCAGAGTTGTTAATTAAACTGACAGTTCACTTTGTCCTGTAAAAAAGACACAATCACCTGGTTAAACCTGTCATAAATGTGTTCTTTAACTGGACTATACAACCTTTACTTTTATCAAGAGTAGAGGACAACACTAGTATCCACCCCTAGTGAGTGATTTATTGTGTCTTTGATCTTTTTTTAAACAAAGGATGTGACAGTGTGATGAAACTGTCTGAGCTGGGGTCACACTCTCTGGACTGTCCACAGAAGCCCACAGGGGACCTGGATGCAAAGGTCAGTATGAAAGATTTAACAGTGCTCTGCGTTGCCAGAATCACTGCCACTGACCTTGCTCATTCTTTATTTACAAGTCAGCACACCCTTCACAGTGACTAAGTGCTGGTTTAACTTCCACAGTAAAAGTATCTCATGTTTGTGCGGTGTACGCTGCATGTGTTTTTTGGATGAGGTGCAGAGGTGTGATGGTGTTTCTGCAGTTAATGAATTGCTATTATACTTTGACTAAGAATTAAGAACCCACTCTCTTTATATTAATAAGCTCATCATAGATTATTTTATTGATTGAATTGGTCAAAAGTCACTTCTTCATCCATATGTGTGGATTTTTTAGTATACCCAGGGTACCATTTCTTTCAGGATGTCACAGAGACGACTTGGTATAAGAAGCACTTTGCATCGTCCAGTTGCTTGGAAATAGAGACTAAACACATTTCGGAGGTAATGATCTATACTGTTACTTTGTAGTTTCAGTGTACAGTCAGTTCAGTTTCTCTGACTTGTGTTTCTTTCTTTGTGTTTCAAATTTCAAGTAATTATCCATTCAGTAAACTGGAGATCTGATTCAGGGCC
The DNA here is from genome assembly GCA_038419695.1 of Scomberomorus guttatus. NCBI lineage: Eukaryota > Metazoa > Chordata > Actinopteri > Scombriformes > Scombridae > Scomberomorus > Scomberomorus guttatus. The sequence goes on from CM076458.1 coordinate 6,977,198, forward strand.
ACATGCAGAGTAGGAACTGCTTAAATCTTATCTTTATGAATGAACAGGACTTTGCATCGGTGATGCTGATGCTGTAATATAATCACAACTTTCATAGTTTCACATATGCAGTAGGTCACACATGGTAAAAAGGCAAAATGACTTTGTGGTAAACATTTTTTGTCTCTTGAAAGACCATATTTATCTCTAACGTTTGATACCACTTAATAATATGAGATAATATTTAGTTAGTAAAAGATTATGTCTGTGCTGAATTTGAGTGACATAGAGACTATATGGTCATCATGTACTGTACAACACTACTCCTGCTTGTTTAAGCTTGACGGCTTCGCCTCTGTTACTTCATTGCTGAATGATCGTTTTCTTTGTGCACTACAGGTGCGTAACTGGGAGAAAAGACTACAGATGACAGCAGGAGAAGACAATGTGGATAAGCTGTGTGCCTTGGCCCAGGATCACCTGAAACTCTACCGGCAATGCTTGCCAAAACCAGGCATGTAGAATCAGGAATTAAATGGATGTCAAGTACTCTTTCAACATCTATTGGCAACCAATACCAACTACAACACTTATAGAGCGAATTTCCCTCTTAAAATCACTGATACATCCTCCCGACTCCAATAACCATCTCACCGCCTATATTTTTACACTTTTAATAAATCACTGTCACAATACAATAACAATTAGAATGCTTTGTTATTTTCTTTCTCTTTAGGGAAGAATACTTTTCACGGGGTTGATCCAAAAAAAAGAGTGCAGGCCAGAAAGAATTCATCGAAAGATTTAATAATTCTCTGCACTAAAACTCTTCCTTGCTGTTCCTTTTACTTTGGAGTTCATATTCCACAGGTAGTAAAATAACAAACCTGTCTGATTATTTAAAGGCATCCTTGGCCAGTTGACAGAGCAGTAATTTTCTTTGCTCCGCCTTGGCACAGCAGCTCAGCTTCAGCCATTAAAAAATACATGAAAATGGGCCTGTTAGCGGTTGTCTCTGGAGCTTCCCCTTCTGATGTGCCGGCCACTCAAGTTACTGCTCGTCTTTTCTCAGCTACTTGTGCCTTACTAATTGTTTGATGACTTTGAGAAGTGACATTCGAGACTGATCCCAGAGGCCTGAATGAAAGTCACTGGAGCCGAACCAAGACGTAACACTGGAGGGAGAGAGAGAGTTGGTATGAGATAGGGAGGGATGGACAGTTAATCTTCACCTCTTAAAAAAATAAACAAGCTTTTTCTCTTGTACTGGATCAAGCTGCACAGAGGATGATGAATGAAAAGTGTTGTTCTGTCTGAACTGCTGGAAAACACAAAGATCATGTTTTATCGTTTTTGTAGATGTTATCGAAGCAGGGGAACGTAGCATCAATATAAAATACTAATTGTTCTGTATTTAATTTTTAATATTTAAAGAGACTTTACACTGCATATAATAAATTAATAATAGTCAGGCCCATAGAACACCTTTATTAGTTGAGAGCGCTTTTTATCTGGTTTATATACGTTAAAGAAATAAAAAATGATTGTCAAAAGTACAGCAGCAGCTGCAGAACAGTTTGTTATGTAGGTTTTGTAATATTCTCTGGAATATAAAAGCTGTGACATCAGTGCAGTCTGACAGAAAAAGGGCACTCTTGCCAAGGCAAGTTACACTCTGAATATTTCATGGAAAGGACACATGCAATCATTCGTAAGTGAAAGAGAGAAGGCGGCCAAATGGGAGCTCTACTTATTCCTCATCCTGCAGTGTACCGTTAATGATAGAGAATGAGGAAGAGTTTGTGCTTGGATGAAACAGAAACAGTGTCTCAAACAGTAGTGGAAGAGTTTGATTTCAGAATGCAATCAAGTTGAAACATTTTAATGAGAAAGTAACACAAGAAAGCAGCCAAATGCTGTTTATAAAAGTGTCTGTTTGGCTTTTCTGACAGTCTGACATGAAACTAAAAGTAACTATTACAATTATGTCTAATGTTAAAACTAAAATGTTTTAGAGTCACTCAGTATTTTGAAATGCTGACTTCTAAAAAAAAAGTTACAGAACTACACACACTAGATAAATGTATGTTTAACATATAAAACACACATGAGCACAACCAAGTGGAAAACCCTGAGCAGCGCTCTCATCAAAATGATCTATGCCAAGACGTCTTTGATATTATTTGACCTGAGTCTGGTGTGTACCCAAGAAGCAGACATGAGTTGGAAGTTCTCTTTATTTACAGCATCTGTCATTTGGTTGCCTAATTCATCTGTGTCGTGGTTATTATTATTTTTTGGTTCTTTGGGAATTAAATCTTGGCATTTTCATTTAGTTTTGGCTTTTTTGGCAGTCACACAGTTTACTATTTTTCCTACAATAAAAAATGCAGTCATGTATTTCACAGTTTGTAATGCAAAATTAATTTCAACACTAAACAGTCGATAATTAGTTTGGTGCTGAGATTTCTGGTTTTCAAATAGTTTCCAGTCCAGTCTATACTGGAACCATTACCAATATTCCAAGAAATTTTAAAATTTGGTCCACAATGTTTAATAAACCTCATTCTCAAACAAGTTCTCAATAAAGCAAGAACAAAAGCAATGTAACTATTACACTTTTTGGCATTATGATATATAATCTCCTCCCTATCTGTCTCTGCTTTCATTAGCTAACTCATCTGTACTATCAGAATCTGCTTTTATTTTTTATGTCAGTGAAATTTAACCCATGACAGTCATCATGGGTTAAATTTCACTGTATAAAGGGGTTTTACTATTTTAACTAAATCTAAACTAAACCCGATGCTGCCTGCTGCCTGTATAACAGATCAGCAGAATAAAGTCACTGTGAAATGTTGTTTTTCAATTCTATATTGATGCAAATTCTCTTACAAATATGTGCAAATAGTTTCTGGGCTTGTTGTCTGGTGTGTGCATAGCGTATATCACAATGTTCATTTTTTTTACATCTCCACAACAGGGGACATGTTGCAGTATGAGGACAGGCAGTCTCCTCTTCATAGCCTGGAACAAGCTGCTGTCCACTATGCATCAGCTATCAGACTCAACTCCAGAGATGCCAGACTCCACTTCCTGCTGGGTCTCGTTCTGGAGGAGCAGCACTACGCTACTGAGATGTACGGCCTCCAGAGGAAGGTAGTGTCAGGAAATGTTATGTGGGAAGAATAAGCTCTTACAGTGATGTGAGGTTTTGCACAGATGAGTAGCTGTGATAAAACATGTGTAACTAAAAAATCCTTTTAGCATTGACACTGTTAATCACATTCATATTGCTTGGTACAAAATGTCCCCGTAAGCTGGCCTTCAAGGATCCTGACTGAAACACTTGTAGGTAATGCACCATGCTCAAGGGGTTTCCCACCCATATTATTCCAGCTGCTTGAATTGTGATGTGAAGGTCTAGGGATTTATGAAAACCTGACAAAGAAAAAAATTTAAATAGTGCTGCTTGAAGGCAACCCACCCTCTCCTCTTTTCACTCCTTCATCTCCAGGTTGACGGGGACAGAGATGAATTAAGCGACGCTAAATCAGCAGCACGTCAGGATGACATCTTGGCTGTGTGTAAACTCCACGGTTTCCTCGGCACTCCCACCACAGAGAACCAGCTGCAGGCCTTGGATAAAGAGTACCAGCAGCTCAGAGAGCAGGGCCAGTCCAGCAAAGCAGATTATGTTCAAACACTCTACATTTGGCTCTCCAAGAAAACTGGCAAGGTAACCGTGTCTGTGTAGGCTGCTGTAATGTTTCTTGACAATGAAGTTCACTTAACCTGTACTTGTTCTAATTAGGAGCACCTGTGAAATACCTAAAATATAAATGTCAAGAGAGATTTGTATTTGCTGTTTTGACCAGGAGACTTCACAGCTTGTTGAAATTTAATTTATCAGCTGCTCTTTCAATCACTTGCACTGATTCACTTGTGGCTTGATAGCAGTCGTTTCTAACTTGATGCATGACAAATGACTATTGATTGGATGTACAGTCATTCCATCTTTAAACCTGTGAGACAGTAATAATGGTCCATCATCACTGACTACATCCCTTACCTCAGTCACTTTATATAATTTTGCAACTCACATTGACATTTTCCATTGCTAGATGTAGCACAGCATCCTTTTTAATAAGGAAATGCGTCAAACTGCTACAGTTTATGGATGCTTAAGTTATGCATTTTTATGTAGCTTGTTGAGTAATGTAAAAGACTGCCATGGCTGCTCAGACTGGCGCTGTCGACAGCACCCAGTAAGTAATTGGCCATCAATAAATGACAGATGGACTGAATTCCCTTTTCCCTTGTTGCAGGACAGCAGTGCAGCCGTGCAGGATGAGGAGAGCTGCGTCCACCGGGCCCTGATGAAATACCTGGATGCCTGGTCTCTGAGTCCAGACAGCTGGGAGTACAACCTCCATGTAGGAAGGCTGCTGCTGCTGCAGGGAAGGAGCAGGGAAGCCCTGCAGCACCTCCAGAGTGGCCTGGCATTACGCCCCCTACATCCAACACTCAGGTCAGGTCATAGAAGTATTGTTGGTAGCAGTAGCAGAAATGATCTTGTGACGGTAGCTATATTAGCACTAATAATAATCCTAATTAATTAAAATGTATCCACACAGCCAGGACTGGTTCATAAATAGAAAAAGTATACCTACAGAGTCAGAGCCGTTCTTCAACCTTTAACCATTTCCTCTGTGTTGCCTTCCCTGTCTCAGGTTCTTCACAGGGCTGGCTCTGCTGCAGCAGGAGCAAAAAGCCTCCGAGGACACAGAGAAAGAGGCTGCTCTGTTCTTACAACAGGGACTGGAGCACTTTATCAGCCAGCGCTGCAGCAGGAGGTGTGTGTGTGTGGTGGAGGTGGATACATCCAGAGAGAGAGGGAGACAATGTGAGGGCATGGCAGTATCAGTAATGTACCAGGATGTTCTGTTTAAGCCCACAGGAGGGAGAATATAGGTGGTGCTTTTTTTATTGAAGAACTTTCAAAGTCTGGATGTGGGCCCAGAGATTAGAGATGTGATTCTTCACTAGTTGGAAAAAATAGCTGGTTACATTTTGGGTGGTTACTTTGATTTATAGTCAATGAGTTCTGATCCTTGCTTTGGATTTGTCTGTTTTGCTTGTATATCACTTCATCACAGTCATCATGGCTGATGTATGTGTGTGTGTGTGTTGCCATTCTTTGTCTTGTTTTCCTCTATAGCTCGGTGGAGCAGGATCCATCAGACCCTCTGTCCAGCCTCAGCACACAGTTCCTGCGAGGCCTTCTCACTCTGGGCCAGCTGCAGCAGAGGAACACGCTGGCAGGGAAGGCCATGAGTGCTGAACAAGTCTATCACACGTACGTTACAAACCAGACGTTTTGTTTAAGTAAGAATTTATCAGCGGATCATAGCTCCAATTAGCTGTCTCACTCATTTCCAGTGTGAAAATGTGATTCAATTAAAGTCTTAAAATTCACATCAGTCTGACCAAGTTTAATAAATGTTAAAGCACTGTATAAAAACCCAGTGTCTGCTTGTCTCTGTGCTGAAATGCTTCAGTGTAGCCGTGCTGACTGCCCAGAGTGTGAGTCGGTGTGTGTGTCGTGGCGAAGTGAGCGGGCAGCTGGAGTGGGTGCTGCTGGATGCTCACTTTGCCCTGCTGCAGAGGCTGATCCAGCAGAGTGAGTGCCAGGCCAAGACTGGCATTGAGAAGCAGTCTCTGGTGGCAAAGAGATGCCAGGCCCTCACAGCTCTTATACGCCTCACTTCTATTGCCCCCTGTCAGGAGCTGCTGGACATGCAGGAGAAGGTAAGAGTGTGTCTGTTTTGGAAGTTGACAATTCGAAAGAGCTCTGGCAGTTTTTGGGTTGCTGTACATTGAAGCACCGTAGCTAGACCATCCTGTATATTATCTGTTATTCTCTGCCTCTATGGTGCAACAGAGAAATCAAACTTGTATCTTTCACCTATCTCCCCTGCTGCTGTGTACAGGTATGCCAGCTTGCGGTAGTGACCACGCCTCGGGACAGTCACGCCTTGTGTCTCTTGGGTCTGGCACAGCTGGCTCAATATGACAGCAATCCAAATTCAGACAGGTCAAAGGTCACCATAGCTGATGCCTGCCTCAGCTTCCAGGCTAGCATTGAGTTAGAAAACAGAAGTCAGAGCGGAGAGCCTCCTGAACAGTTAAGCAGTGAGTATATGTCATATACTGTCTTTGACATTAAGGTCTTTGGCGTCACGCCCAGTTGACCTCACAGATGGTCCAAATCTTATATTTTTGTAAAAAAGTTAAAAAAAAAAAAAAAAACTATATGTAGTGTATTATATGCACATAGTTTCATGAAAAATTTGGCTGTATACAACATGCTAACTTCAGCAATTCTGTTCAACAAACACTGCATTAAACAAATATGATAGCTTTTTGAAAATGAACTCCAAACATTAACGCATTAGCACATTAACCCTCCTGTTTGCTCAGAACAAAATTGGTGGCAGGCTCGTCTGGAGGCTGAAAACAAGAAAGCTGTCAAGCAGTCCATCACCCCACCAGCAGGAGTGAAGGGGCCTTCTGACACCAGTGCGGCGAAAAGAGGAGCTAAGCAGGGCCGGGGAGGGCCTGGTCAAGGGCGGGTGGCAGTAGCTGTATCCAAAGCTCCTGCTCCGCTGGCCCCCATTAGGGGAGGGAAAGCTGCCCGGCCTCCAGCCAAAACCCCAGCAGCCAGGTGAGTCATGTTGGCAGCTTGATTCAAGCGTTTGGCAGACCTGTTCTGTGGTTGTCTGTTTTTACCTTTTTATTTATTCATGGAGGATTTCCTGTGGAGGCATACTTTTTTCAGTTCTATCCTTCTTCGTATTCATGCCAAGAACAAACACAATCTTTGACTGTTCATTGATCTGAGTTGCTTCACTAGATGAGGTTTTCTAGTTTCCTTGTAGAAGTTGTATGAAAAGAGAGTTATTTGAATTAAGGGAACATTTACAGGTCTTGAAAACGAGGATTATAATAAAAAAAAGTTTTAAAAAAACGATACACGTGGCTGCTCATTCAATAGTTCTGTTGTGTGTGAATAAGGACATGAACACTGACATAAATGTGATGTGTATGAATTATTTTTTGTATTAGCACAAATTAACCTTATTGTACAACAACATAAGACATATTAACAGATATATTTTATATACATTATATATTCTCTTACAGGGGGAGAGCTGGAGCAGCAGCAAAGTCAGATAGATCAGCCAAACCCTCCAACAACAGTACTAAACCCCAGCTCCCTGCCAGCAAATCTAAGCAGGACTGTTGTTCCAATACTGTCGAGACAGCAGAGGGTAAGACATGACAGAAGTAAGGTCTACTCTAATCCAAGAGAATGACAAATACTGTATACTGTCTAAGAATCTTCCCCAGAGTCTTAGATTTTCATGGTTTAGGTGAAACAAATCATATTTTTGAACTGCAGATTATGCTATTTTGTAGTTGTGTGACTGTTATATAAAATCAAAGTTAACTGATACACCCTTTTTGCAAGACCATGTATACTTTACATTAATCATACAAAGCATGAAAAAAATCCAGTTTCACTTTAAACAACAGTTGTGTAATTGTGAAACCTCATGTATGACATGACATGAAATAACATCAGTAAAGAGACGTCTCTTAATGTCTGTTTCTTCTTTGTTTTTCTGAAAGGAAATAATCATACTGTATGTGTGTTATACTTTGTGTTTCAGAGCCTTCTGTGGCAGACAGAGTCAGTGTGTCCAGTCCAGTGAACCGCAGGTCTCATATCCCACGGCTGGGTCTGGCCCGCGCCCTCTCTCGCTCTGCAGAGGCTCAGGACCAGGCAAAGCAGCTCTACCAGGAGGTCATCTCCATAGCACCAGGGGTCAGATGTTATCTGTTATATTTAGATTTCAGCCGTTTCATCACTGCTTTTACAAGGCAGTTTACAATGATTCTAAATTAAGAAAACACTTCTCTGTCACTGAACTGGGTGACTGCTGTCATGGTGATTCATTTCAGTGAAAGGTTCACATTCTGTTGCTGGTTTAACTGCTGAACCAAACATGAGATATCAAAGCAAATAATAAATATATATACTATTGTATTCACTGTATTATTATAAAATGTGTATAATGGATTAATTGTTATGCCCTTCATTAAAGTTACCCCATGGAGTTTTTGACCACTAGTAGTGCTATGTAGCAATGTTTTTGCATGAGGTTGCACATGCACGCACATGGTCGCCTTGCATGTGAGCTATTTTGCTGATTGACCGTTGGTGATTGTAATGCACAAAGAAACAAACATGGATTTTAACAATGCATTATTTAAAATATTCAAAAAAATTTCTTTGCAAATGTTTTATGAGGAAGAAAATGCATTCAACATTTTTGTCAGGCTTCAAGGATACACACAAATTGTTTTGGAGAGAAACACTGAATTTAAACACGACTTTGTTTACAAGAAAACTCCAGAGGGCACCTTTAAGCTGACAGAGGTGCTATTATAATTACACTTTCAAAGAGAATCAAGAAGGATAACAGATAATTAAGTATCAATGAATCCTAGATTTGGTTCACTGATTGGAAAAGCTGGTTTATCCCTACAAAAATCTCAGCGTTTTACAGCTCAACTGCCTTTTTTCGGAGAAAAAAACAATCAATGTTTGGATAACTTGCATATATCACAGGTAGAGATGTTGTTTATAGAGATTACAAGCATTTGGCAGGTGTCCAGTGTTAATTTCTCCCCCTCTGGTTGATGAATAAACTGACTGTCTAGGTCCATGATGCGTACATCGAGCTTGTGCAGCTGCTGGAGCCGTCAGACCCTCAGGCTGCAGTGGAGGTGTACTGCAGCTTCCCTCTGAAGCCTGTGGCCGAACAAAGCTTTGATGATGCCTTCATCACAGGAGAGATTGTCCGCATGCTGATGATGCTGGAGCTGTACGACCACCCACAGCTGGGCCCCAGCCTCATAGCATATGGAAAAGTCATGGGCCTAAGTAATTACTATTGCTATTATTTGAAATATAAATGGTTATAGTAGCCACAGCAGTGGAAGTACTAGTGAGCAGTAACACTATTGATATTAATGTGAGCTGTTTACAGGAACTGAGTTTTCAAATGAATTCAAATTTGCATGCAACTTTTCAAATGGATTCTGACTTTAATAAAGGAAATAATTATTTATAATTCAAATATATAATAATATTAAGTTGGGACTGATTGCTTAAAATGAACTGATTTAGGCAAAATACTACAGTATTTGCAAATATTTAAATACTTACTAAATAGTGTTATATTAAATAGTCATTTGCACCATGCTACAGTAGTAGTAGTCACCATGACTATATTTAACCAAAATGTGTTGTTTACAAAGTGTTGCAGCCAGGCCCATGTGACATGCCATGACATGCTATTTATAGAGATGTATCACATTCAACTGGTGCGATGGCCAGATAGATGGCATGACATAGAGTACATACATGCAGCATGATGTCAGATCAATCATTCACTGTGCACAGAGCAAGTCAGATTAAGAGCATTTAATTATCTCAAGATGTTCAATATATTATTAGTACATGAGGTATCATATGAGGTTTTTCATTACAAACTTTAATACAGACCATTAAACAGGGTTCCCACAACATGACAAACATTTTGGATGGCGTTTTAAAATTAATTTCTTCATATGTGAAAGGATTTGTTTCAATGTGACTGCAGTCATTTTAATTTGCTGACCTGTGGTTGTGTTTGTAGGTTGCATTGAGAAATATATCGACATCTTGGATGGGAAGTCCATGACTAAGCTGCTGAAGAGCGTCTACGCGAGGATCCATGACAGACAGGAGGACGATCAGGATCTACAGGACTTTTTCAAGTTCAAATGCTGGATATGATCATTCTGGTAACTCGGTATTGAATAGCTGTATTAATCTTTTTGAATCCTGAAGTGAGTCACAGTTTAACAAGTTTACCTTTTCTAAACCAAAATTACTTTTCTGTCTTTTCTTTACTTCTTCTGTCCTTTGCTGGTAAGACAGTTCCTTTGCTTACACAAACAGTTCTTCACTTACTTTACTTACTCCTGATGTCATAAAAAACTTGAGACAATGATGTATTTTTCTACAAAAGACAGATTTAATCTGAAAACACAAAGTTCTCAATAAAACATCATATCAAAAGTCACAGTTTTCACAACAGGAAAAACTGGAGTACAACAATGTTTTTACCAATAGTGCAACAAAAGACATTTCAGTGGGCATCCTACAAAAAAAGAAACAGATAAAGATCCCGACCATCAGTCTTTGGTGTGGTCAACCTTTTCACACCACGTTGAGTTTGGTGACGATGAGCACGCGCACAGACTGGTCAAAGCCCGAACACACACACAGGCCCTGTTTGTCAGGGCTCCAGTCCAGACTGGCGATTGGCTGAGTGGACAGAGTGACATTCTGTAAGAGGTTAACAGAGCCGGCTACGCCCACATTCACGTCATCTGAGTCCTTCTTGCTTCTCTGAGCGGGATACTCACTGGTAATAACGTCACAAAAAATATTTTACAAATTAGTTTATAGTAAAGCAGGAAAATTGTATTCTTATAAAACAACCATCATGATGAATACTTATGTATCTTGAAATGGGATTAACATTGTTGTGGGTAAAGATGGATGACTTACTATTTCCATAGATGTATATTGCCTGCTCCCCCTGCAGTCATAAAGATGTCTCTGTTTTGAGGTAAATGCCTCACCTGCCAGATGGTCGATTTATGAGCCTAAAATAAAGAAAAGGGATCATTTACTTCCCCCAAAATTAAATTAAATTCATTTCTCTCACCTTTGAAGATGCAAACATGTCTAGAAAACCTCTCAACTACTTAAATCAGATCAGGGTCAATAATGTGGCCATGCTGTTGTGTAATTTTAGTCAAGATTGTTGTCCCTCACACAGTTTTGACTCTTCCTTTGGTATTGACTTAAACTCTAAGCTCTGTTTAAAATTATGTCATTGATGGAGCAGTTTTTGTCACTAGCTACAAGCCCCCACTTTCCCCAGTGCTCCACTGTCAACTGGCCAAACTGCTAAATAAATTCTAAAAAAAAAAAAAAACCAGCAAATGATGCCTTCAGAAATGTTTATCTATAGTTGTTAATTTATTGGCTCCTGTGTGGCAAACGTACTATGATATTCTTGCACTTTTAAACAACTTCAATAAAAAGACCCAAAGGCAAACTCCATCCACATGGAAAGACCTGCTTGGAGAGCTACATAGATATCTTATTTATAACCAAAATATCTGATGGAACCTTATGATTCATGTTTGGAGACTTTGATGTGCCAACTGTTGATCGCTCAGAAGAACTGGACAAATATTTAGAAAGCTGAGGCGTCTGATCTCTCAGACCTAGCAAACACTTGGCAAGCTGGGCTGTGCACTAATGCCGGTTTAAGTGTGTTTTTCTAGCATTTTCCCACAAAAAGCCACACTTCTCTCTCCTCGCTGGACCAATGTCAATTTTGGCCGGTGACACAAAGCCACAGAGAATGTTAGACAAACACAACCCCAAACACTTCCAGCTGTGAAAATGGTCAAAACGATGTGTGCCCCCATTTCCCTCTGTCCCCTATAAATGTAATATTAATAATAATAATAATAATGATGATAATAACCTTTTGACATTTTTCCCATACATAGGAGCCAAACATCCGTCTGGCTCGCCCCACCCAAGTCAATTACCTTTTCGGAAACAGAGGCGAAGCCCTTGGTGGGGTGCTGGGTCCTCATGTCAAAGACTTGGAATTTTCCCTCCAGTGAGGTGGCTACCAGCTTGTTCATATTGATGTCTTTCCTGTCAAACTCCACACAGCATACCTGGCCGTGATGCAAGAAAAAAATAATAGTCTTTCTCTGGACATTTATCACATGGAATTGCTCCACCACAAACTATTCTCCATACAACAAAATATGTTGAATTGGACATAATGACCCCTGACGGGAGGTGTTGAATGAGAGAAACTGTGTAATAAAACGAGTGCAGTTCTTTGTATATGACGTGTGAAGAGAACATGTATTCACCTCAGACTTTCCTTTGATTGTATGTACAGTCTAAATCATGCTGGGAAGTAATTTTAAGCTCTGTCTCCACGTCTGTCCCTGTTTTTGTCTACATTATGATTCAAGTGCAGGCTGCAGTGCAAAAGAAATAATGTATGTTTGGATAGTTTATCCTAATAAAAACATCATTTCTAAATATTACAACTCTTCTTAGTTTATAGAGCTGAGTTGGTTGAATCACATAGTCAGTTTGACTTCCCGTTTCCTTCAGAAATTATTGTAATTTTCTTGCTGTGGTGCCACACTGGCTGCATGGCTAAATAAATCAAGAGGAAAAACTTTCCCTGAAATATTTAACATCATACCTTTTCTTTACAGATGTTTTTATGTTTCACCATTTTAATACATGTGTGCACCTCACCCCATTTTTAATGTTGGTCTCCCACCGTAGAGACATATTCCGCAGGTCAAAGAGTTTGATGTCCCCGTTGTCGTAGCCAGCACACACACAGCGATCCTGATCATTGAAGGCATGACCTAATGAGAGGGTCTGTTTTTATTAATGATGGTAAAGGCACACTTTCAAAGCTGTAACACCAGGTAAGTATAAAAAAAAAAATCACACGAAATACACTCAAATTTACAACACAGTTTTAGGGCAAGATTTTCTTTGGTGCACATAGATTGTTCATTCGTTGAAAATGTGCCTGTTAATTTAGCTTTATGAAGTCCTGTGCATGTAGCACTGCACAAGAGTGGGAGGTTTTTCCGTTGCACAACCTAGATGCACTTCACCCAACTTTTGTGCATAGAGAGCATGAATGAAAAAACAAAATGAAAAAAGCAAATGGATACCTCCTGATTGTCCACTTTGTGCTGGTTGTTGTTACTGCATTGGTAAAACATGCCCTCAGTACCACTTGTCAATTTACGTGATAATTTGAATTGACAGATAATTACACACAAGAAAACTTTGGGTCATGATCCTTAGTAAAGTAGATATGATAGATATGATCTTTCCACAGTATTGAGATGACCTTTAAATGATATGGAACGCAGGTGTTAAAAACTGCAAAGGGCACATTTTTACTGTATAAGGTCATAGTTATGTAAAGGTTTTGGAAGTATGTACGCACCAAATGCAACAGTCCAACAGTCCCTCTTGGTTTCTCCTTCCATAGGCTCCATGTTGGCTACAGGTGAATCCTTCTGTCGAGGATCCCACACCTTTACTGTCCCTGTTACACCCAAAGGAAAACTGACATATTAGCTAACTTAATTCTGTACCTAATTTTCTTCATGTTGTTGCTTTAAAAACATTCGTATTGCTATTACCGTCTCTGCTTCCAGTCACTATCTCAGGTGCACCATCGCCAATCCCCAGGCCTCCAACACCATCAATACTATTCACTATCTCTTTGTGGGCCTTTACAGTGTACACTGACACTTCAGGCATCTCCAGATTCCTGTACACAGTAGAAATATCTGCACTGAATGAACTAGTATTCATCTTAGAGGAAATTGCATGACTCTTCCTTTAAGAGGCCAATATTAATTATCCAATTCAACCTTTGGGTTAGGGTTAGGGTAAAGGCTCTACAATTAGCACATGACGTGGTTTGTGTTTTAATTAAAACCTTCTTTTCACCATTTCATTTCATGCCATTACTGGCAAGACACAGACAGTATGACATCAGTGGGTGTGGATAAAATACCATATGTTGAGATTTCCGTCAAAATCCCCAGTTGCTATGTGTCTTTGTTGCAGAGAGGTGGCCCCGAATGTCCCACACTTTATGGGTTTAGGTTTCTCTACCTGAAACATGAGAGGCAAAGTTTAGTTCAAAGAATGAAACAAGCAGTGCAATCGTAGTATGAATGTGCTCTTTGGCTGGAATCAGCAAATACATGATGATCAGCATGAGTAAAATAAAACGTTTGTGACTAATTGGGATTACTTAGGCATAATCAAAAATCTACCCATTAACTAAATATTTAGAGCTAAGATTCATGAGTCCTAGCAGAGGTTTTGTTTCTTTGCCTGGGTTCCCAAGCTGATTCACAACCCATTAATCCTGCTTCCTCAAATCTTCTCTGTGCTCCTAAACATTTTTATTCAGCTGTGCCTTTATATCTACTAAGTCCAGCTACAGACCCATAATCACGACAATTTCGGTTGCCGGTAAGCTTTAATGCTCACAGACACTTCAAGTTTTCTGACATTTGTTTTTCTGAGACACTTGTCAGTGTCGTGCTGCATTGCCTGTTCTGTGTCATGGGCTGACATTTGCGTTCTATAGGGGTAGTTAAAAGGTCACAGTCTCTTCCTTTCAAGGCCTATAACTGTACATTTAAAGTGTGTGTGTGTGTTTAAAGTGTGTCTTAAGTCAGTCAGGTGCCCAAATTAACATTGAAATAGGTTGCTCATACTGGCTATTAAAAGATCCCTTCATAATGCACCGACAATGTAAGTGATGGGGGACAAAATCCACAAGTCTCCTTCTGTGCAAAAATGTATTTAAAAGTTTATCTGAAGCTAATATGAAGCTTCAGCTGTCCTAGATATCTTTCACCGTTACAGTCTTTTTAGTGCCAAAGTCCCTCTTTTTGTTACTATACTTCCACTGCAGCTCAACAGGAAAACACGATCATTTAGAAAAACGTAAAAAAAAATTTTTTTTTTACATTTATTAAAACAACAAAACCTTGACAAAAGGTCTCACACAACTTTACATAAGCAAATAATATTGGTATGAAAAAAATATGTAACAATACAAAGACATAAGACAGGTTATACATAATTTCACATTCAACCCAAATTATCCCATTAAATGTTTACAGTATGTTCACTTTGCTGGATACAATATAACAGAAGACCATCTTCAAGTCAGCTTATTGTAATCGTTTTATGGGGAATTAACACAAGAGCTCTAAGCATATATAATTAGTTTTTCCTCAATCTCCTTAGAGACACCTAGAATTGAATGTGGTTCAAATGATCTGTCGTTCAGAATTTCTCTTATTTCCCTTTTTACCTTTTCCCAATAAACTTGTAATGGAGGACAATCCCAAAAAATGTGGGAAAGGTCTCCTATTAACCACACCCTCTCCAACAGAAAAGATTAGATTTAGTGTCATAGTGTATATATGTGCATGTATGCATGTATGTTTCTGTTTATAATCACATTTTATGCCGTTTTATTTAGTTTTTATGTAAAGCACTTGGACCTGCTTTTGTATGAGATGGCGCTATACAAATAAAATTTGAATTGAATTGAATTGAAGTTTTTGCACAAAATGACTGCATGGACACACTGTCACTTTCATTGAAAGCACATTTGAAGAGGATCTTTTAATATCCAGTATGAACAGAAGGAATTATTACACTTTTTGTGTTCACATTAGCACCTGACTGTTGTTTTAAGACAGACTGGACAAATTATGAACCCATCCTTTAAAGACGTATTAAATGATAGCAAAGGCAGGTCAAAAAAGTCCAATTTTAACTTGTAGAGGAGATCCAGTATTCTCGTGTTGTCTGTTGCTATGGTGACAAGCAACTTGCAGGACTTTTCTAGAAACCTCAAATTAGCTAGCTAACCCTAAACCGTTTGAACAACGTATTTCTGAGAAAAAAAGAGGTACAAGAGCAAACAGGGGTAACATGTTGTGTCGTGTTATGTACCTCCTTGATAAGCTGAGCCTCTCCGCGCTGCACTTCATAGATTTGCATCACACCGGTTCCTCTCGGAAAGTTCCCGAGGCAGACAAACTTTGCGCTGCACGGAATCCATTTACTGTCAAACACGGTGTAGTTCAAACTTTTCTGAATATGCGCAATTATCTGGGGTTTCGATAGTGGCGATGACATCTTTGCAGAGTGTGAAATAGCCTGTAAAAAAGGCTGAAACGCTCTTGAAAAGTGGCAAGAAATAAAATGTTCAACGTAGCTCGCTGCCAAAACAAACGACGTCGGGACCCTCCTGCAGCTGCCTAAACAGATGCCTGAATAAATATACACATGTCAAGTTAACATTTCACGTGTTTTAGATACACCGAATGTATCCGGATATTTTATTATTTTAAACACAATTCCAGTAACCTACTGAAACATCTTTGTCAGTTACAACGCGATTATTTATTATTTTCACTCCACAGGCGACGACGAAGTTGCTGTTTGGGTCTTTTTCAGTTGCACGAGGATACCTTCATCACCCCCGTGGCATCAGCCTGCTTCAGTTTAGACTGTTTAGTCTGATTTAAAACTGATTTCGGGATGGAGTCTGATACAAATACAGCCCCGGACACTGTCGCTGCCGCGGAGAGAAACGATGACACAGAGTCCTTCACAAAAGTGAAGTCAAAAAAGACTCAGAAACGAAAACGTGAACACGACGGAGCGGACATGGACATGGAGGAGCCTGCGGCCAGCAAGCGGCCGCAGTTTCCTCCAATTTCAGGCGACAAACTGAAGGTGAGAACTATCTGAACACACGGACTGTTTGTTGCCTCAATAACATCCGTTACAACTTCCAATAAGTGGTTATTTTATGTTATCTGCCTGTGTCATAAAGTAATGGCGAAGTGCGAAGTAATTAAAGGTATTGCGCTTGCGCAGTATAGTCCTGTGACAACAAAACTCTGGCACAAAACTAGTATTTGACATTTTTGAAATTTCCCTTTTAATTCACTACATTTTATGACACAAAACCCTCATGTAATGTAGAGCTGCAACTAACGACTATTTTCATTATCGATTAATAATTTAGTCTATGATCAGAATCTGTTTTATTAGCAGCATACAAAGAATGTGTCTTGGCTTTTGCTCCCACAAACGCAACATAGAAGAATAGAACAAGAGTAAGGTAATAATGAAATAAACGGAAGTAGTACTAAAATTATTATTATTTTATTATTAACTAATGGTTATTTTCATTATCAGTTAGTAATTTAGTCTATGACATGTTAAAATATAGTGACAATTTCTCAGAGGCCACAGTGATATCTTCAGTTTGCTTGTTTTGTCTAACAGTCTAAAATGTTAAGATATTAAATTAATTGTCATATATGAAAAGGAAAAACAGCAAATCTTCACATTTAAGAAGATGCACCTGTAAAATATTTGGCATTTTTGCTTGAAAAATGACTGAAACAATTAATCAATTATCAAAAATAGTTGCTGATTAATTTTCTGACTGTTGACTAATCGATTAATTGTTGCAGCTCTAATGTAATGCTTGCAGCTTCTAGCAGGATAAGTGAGACCACCTACAACTAAAATTACTTGCAGATTAATCCATCTATAATTAAATGCTGGAAAGAATAAGAAATGTTAATTAAGTGTAAAGCCTAAGTAAATTGTGCTTATACCACTTCTGGAAATGTGGACTTGATGACCCTTAACTTTTAGTTGTGTGTTTTTTCCATTAAGGCATTTGTAGATTTTGTAACCATAACCAAAGTTTTATTCTAATAAATCCAATTTTAATGTCACACAACACCATTTTTTGAATGTTGTTACACATTATGATAACTGTGTCACGTGTGTTTCAGGGACCAGACGAGATGCGCAAAATCGCTGTCCCAGCTCACAGATACACCCCGCTGAAGGAAAACTGGCTGAAGATCTTCACCCCCATCGTAGAGAACCTACAGCTTCAAGTCAGATTCAACCTCAAAACTCGCAATGTTGAAATCAAAGTGAGTTTCCCCAGCACATTTAAGCAATGTTGACGAGCACTGTATTTCTCCGGTACCCACAGTTGTCTATTTTTGTAACATGCCTTTCTTTTTTCAGACATGCAAAGAGACACAGGACATCGCCTCGCTCACAAAAGCAGCAGATTTTGTGAAAGCGTTTGTTCTGGGATTCCAGGTTGAAGTAAGTACATGAATTGGAGGTTTTAGTGAGCTGTGCATGTTTTCATTGGGGTTAATAACTAAGTTTTGTGTTCTGCCAATAAGATGATGGGTTCTCCCTGTCAAAATTATAATTTAAGAATGGCAAATTTATTGTTAAAGTATTATATCTCTGACAGCTTTCATAGTCCATAGTGGTCATATTTTTACTTTGTAGGCACTCACTCAAATCTAAGCACTTAGCTTTATAATAATTGTTTGTTGATGTTTTGTAATGTCATTTAAACCTTGTCTGAGTTTTGTAACGTAACACACACACTTCCTCTTCCCAAGGATGCCCTTGCTCTCATCAGATTAGATGAACTTTTCCTAGAAACCTTTGATGTCACAGACGGTAAGATTGCATCACCTTCTGCTCTGAAAGTCTTTTATTAACATTTTTCTTTCCCTGCTGCAAAATGAACTCAAGGTCTGATTACTTGGTGTGTATTTAATTGTTTTCTCATGTTGTTTGTCTGCAGTGAAACCTCTGAAGGGAGACCACTTATCCAGAGCCATCGGAAGAATAGCGGGGAAGGGAGGGAAAACCAAATTCACCATTGAAAATGTCACAAAGACTCGCATTGTGTTAGCAGAAACGTGAGTGAACATTTCTGCACCTTTACAGTAAAATATTTATGATAATTTGCTGTTACTATTTTATTACGGTGATTTTTAAATACAATTTTTGTTTCTTAAAACAAGTTATTTCACTGCAGTTTTGCACGTAGTGCATGTTAATAACAGAGAAATGTTCAACCTTCCTCTATCTGTCTCTCAACAGAAAAGTACACCTATTAGGATCTTTCCAGAATATTAAGATGGCCCGGACAGCGATATGTAACTTGATCTTAGGTAAGGCAGACATTGTTTTTACATCTGATTAATACAGTAAAACTGGATCAGATGGTTGACGTCATATTTGGAAGAGAACTCTTTGAATCCAAAATGTAGCTCTGACAAGTAACCTTTAAACCCCTTTTCCCCTCAACAGGAAGTCCACCTTCAAAGGTCTACGGCAACATAAGGGTGGTGGCCAGCAGAACTGCTGAGAGATTCTGAAGTCTGATTGGTTGCTGTGTGTATTTATCTCTTCACCCATTGGCTGCTGGAATCCCCACTTTGATCTGTGTTGATGCGTTAAGACTGTTGACTGCCTTTTGAACCAACACCGACGGTGCTTCTGTCATGGCCTCATGTTTTCAACTGGCTTTTTTTGATCAGTTGGCATCAAATATGAGGAAAAAATGATGATACGTGCATAAACAGTGCAGGTATCTGAAAATATGAGTTTGTGTAAATAAAACCAAAACAATGATGAATCAATCACTGAATCAATTAATTATATCGCTGAAGTGTATATAACATGTAAGGTTTTGGAGCAGAAACGCAATTATTTATCCTGGAAGATACCTCCTGACAAATATACTGTAGCTTCTGCTTATGACAATACAGTTTTGGTCAGTGACAACCTGAGTGGAAGTTTAAAAAGGTGACAGAAAATCCATTACTTTCAACATTTCAAAGTTTATTTAAATTTTATTTAATTTTCATACAGTATCAAGTTTTCCAACAGTCCCACAGCATATGATGCAGCATGCAGAAAAAGGAAAAAAAAAAGGTTCTTAAACTTAAATCTTTTTTAGATATCCCCACACAAACTAAAAAGAACCCAAGTCCCTCAGAAAAAGTAGCACTTACAAACTAAAGCGTGGTCTGAACTATACAGAGAACAGAGAGCCAGAACTGCATTTAACAAATACTTATATACAAAAGAAAAAAAAAAAAAACATCAAAAATTTTCCCCTTTTAAGCTGAGTACAGTGTGTGGCAGTTTGAGACAGGATCAGATATGCAACTTTACTGGAATAGAAGCATCTCGCTGACCCGGGTAAAATACAAAAAGTTACATGTAGTTCATTTGGATTACCTCTCATAATATGTGTACATTTACCAAAGTTTGGCAACATCCATATTGTATACCATTAAATTCTTAAATATATTAACATCACCATCCATGTGTAAACAAGAGGATTATTTCAAAAAATTGATCTACATGCACAACAAAAAATATATTTCCATGTCATGCAAGCGCAGGGAGGCCCAAGCCGTGCAGAGCTTTGGGATACGGGACAACAGGGCGCTCCAGATTCACATCTCTGACTGAAAACTCTTGTTCAAACCAGCAGTCGGCCTCCAAAGCAAAACAAAAAGCTATCCCAATGCTGTTTATAGTAGGAAGCATTTTTCCCTCAGAAAGTAGAATTTGGTTGAATTTATGATTTTCTCCCTGTTGGTTTCGGTGGGTGGGAGGGGGAGAAAATGAGGTTTATTGTGACAGAAAAAAAAGAAGTGGGAGAAGAAGCCAACTTTTGAAATGTACACGTTTAAAAAAACAAAACAAAAAAAAAAAAACTACAATATACAGCCTATCCCATTGCACACTGATCATGCCAACGCGTTAAGATTTGAAGTGTTCCTGTTGCACTAAAGAAGACTCTGACCCGTCCTGCGCTGTGCTGAGTAAGGTAAGTATCCAGAAGGGCTCATGTAAAGCAGACACAAAGCTGCCTCCTCTTGCTGTTAAAGATGATGAGCACACATTCATTACCTAATATACACATATTGGTTTTTTAAAAAAAAAAAACGCTGCCTGCAGATAAATCTCTTAAATTGCTATATACTAGCACAAACAGTGTATATTCTCAACATTATTCACTCTCAAAACTATCACGGTACTCTCAGTTTTTAGCCAAGTCCATCAATCCTCTGATCTTAACATAAAAGAAAAGTCTTAAAATTCTCTAAGTTCATTTGTCAGTGTGAGTGCAGAGATATTCTTTGCATTGGAGATTGTCTTATGGATGCACACTGTTAAAATGCAAAATGCTTCACCAAGAGTAAACCATATATAGAAGTCTGCAGCCACAAATTATTTTGGGAAGACATTTTCTTGGCATTAATTAATCTACCTATAATATCATGACAGGATTCTCTCCAACAATATAAACATGTTTTTAAGTATAAATAAAACTAGCAACCGTATTACAAAAAAAAAAAAAAAAAAAAACCATGAATTGCTTTCCAAAGAGTGAGCGGAAGCGTTACTGGTCTAATCCAAACTGCTCGTGTGTAAGCTAAAGCAGAGGACAAAAAGTCAGAAAATCTCAAGTTTGGTTTTGGTTTTCGTGTGACTCGCAGTTGGAAGTGTCACAGGCCAGTTCATCCGGCATGAATGAAAGCGGTGATAATAGGTAATAACTTGGACTGGTTTCTGGATATGTTCTGGTTGGCACTTCATACCCTACTTTCTAGTTGTACTGCAAGTCAAGTGTTAATATACTATACACTTCCTCTCACGAGACAACCGTAGATATACTTGTATTTTTTCTTCTTTATAAAAGACAAGAACAAAAAATAAATATCAAAAATAACAATTAACAAAAAAAAGAAAAGAAAGGATGAAATATGAACAAGCCAACCAGCCTCTTCACTGCGCCCCCTTTTCCCCCACTTTCTCCCCCCTCATCCAAAATCAAATGCTCTTGCAAATGACAAATCGATGTCCTTCAGTCTGTTAAAGTGCTACGACCGGGTTATTGAGAGGATTTACAGTTCAATAACACTTCAAAGTTGGCTTCGCGAGGCCTGTGGTTTCTGAAAGAAAAAGTGGCTTCACAGAGAGAGAGAGAGAGAGAGAGAGAGAGAGAGAGAGAGAGAGAGAGAGAGAGAAAGAGAGATTAAGAGAAAGAGAGAGAATACTTCCATTGAGTTACACAGAGAGCGTTTTGCCGGACGTCTTGAGCAGATCTTCAGAGATGGTGGAGAAAGCGAGTGTCAAGGAGGAAGGGGGAGATTCAGCGAGCGGAGGAGCACTCACACGTCCACCACCATCTTTTTGTGTATATCGAGACCACCGACCACCTGGCGGAGAGAGGGAGGCATTAATGCATTTGTTAATCCGAAGCGGTTACAGGCAGGGGTGGTAAATGTGAAAGTTGAGACGTGTGGTTTGCAGTTAATGAGAAAAGACTATTTACAGGAAACATTTTGACATGTTGCAGTAGGAAAACACCGGCGTAAATAATGAATGGTGGCGTGTATAGCAACACCTGTGCTTTTCCTACTATGACAAATTAAAATGTGAAAAAAGGGCCTATTCTGATGCAAACAACCACGTCCACCAACATAAAAAGGTTTTTTTTTTCTGCACGAGTGCATTCGTGCTCCACTTTCATGTGTTGATTTTATTAAACCTTTTTCAAGTTTTATATGCTTCACAGTGCAGCAACTAACGATTATTTTCATCATTGATAATGCCTACAATTTAACAACTGATCTTTTAGACTATAAAATACGAAAAAAATAGAGAAAAATGCCCCAAACAATTGTCTATGGTTAAGTCTTTGTATTGTTTATTTTGTCAAACCAACAGTTGAAATCAGCGAATCTTCATATTTCAGAAGCCGGAAACAGTAAATGTTTTGTATTTCCTTGATAAATAATTTAATTAACTGATTATCAAAATTGTCCATTAAAGGAAATTAATATTACACTTCCATAAAGCAAAGTGGACTCACGAGTGACACATTAAACAAAGAATGAACAAAATCGAAGCAGCAGAGGCAGATATATCCAGACTTTTAGTCACCAAAACTACCAGATCATACACTTCTCATACTGCAACTCAGTAGAGTCTTTCATCAGGCTCCTGGGTCGGATGTCAATATTCAGATAATGTACCCAGATACAGATCACATGTTAATTCCAGGCGTAACTGGGGCCTTATTCTCAGATCCTGGCCAGGTTTTACGTCATGTCATCCAGCCTCTGCTCTGCATTAAATAACAAGTGAACTGAACTTGAAGTGTAAAATCTGTGTAGTGCCCCTTTAATCTACAAACTCTTTCAGTTTTTGATAGAATCTATTTTTATATCAATAGTCTTATTTTTACACCTTCCACCATACAGTTCTCAGATCAGAGCTATAACCCAGACTGAAATCATGTCACACAGTCTCTCCTTTGAACCTTAAAGTGTTAGAGTGGTGCCGCTTTGTTAAAAACAGGATCTTATATTCTCATGCATCATGCTGAAAATACACTCCTGCGAGAACGAGAGCCTTTTTAGTTCAAGCCTCCGGAGGAACAGCCGTCAAACGTGGGCCTTGTGTCTGCCAGAGTTAGAACCGGTGCCTTTCATTTCAGAAAAATGTCTCTGAGCAGGGCAGCTTCCACAAGAGACGACATATGCAGATGATAGTTTTCAACAAGGGAACGCTGCTTGTGTTGAAAGAGACTTTGCTTGCCTCTTTGATCTTAAATTAGATAATTAAGGCTGTGTAGTTTCTATCTAAATTGTGAGACCGCTATTTAAATCAGTATGGCAGGAATGCAGTCACATGTTAGCACAATCTTGCTTCTGTCTTAATTTGGACTGACACCCAGTGACAAATGTGTTTATATGAGAAATGTGCATTTCTGACTGTGACCAAGACTTTAAAGAACAGTTTCAGGGAGTAACCTCAACTTAATTCTGCTTAGTTGCTACAAATATATGCTTATTTTACACTTTGTACTCATTGGTATACATAAAGAATACATTTAATTTTTCTTATTTGTAAGAATTGGGTCAATATTATGATAATACAGCTAAAGTGCTAGCTCAGTATTTTAAGTATGTGTAGTGAGAACTCACCAGCTCATGTTTACAGCCCTCGACACCGCACTTCAACAGGAAGTGTGAAACTGAAACCCAGTCCTGTCGAGCTAAAGCAAAAAGCTGTTGTGTTTCCCGAGTTTTCGGCCCCTTCGACATTTGCCTTCACCACAACAGGCTGCATCAGCAGAAATGTCCCCCACCCCCACCCCCACAAAAAACACCCTTCGACTTACTGCACAGAACTCTTCAAAGGATATCCTGCCGTCTCCGTCCTTGTCTGCGTTGATAATGGTCTTGTCCACGATCTGCTGGAGCTGCGTGTCCTTCAGGTTGTTGCCTACCATCATCTTCAGCACCTGGAAGAGCTCGCCGTTGGAGATGTAGCCATCCTTGTCCATGTCGTAGATCCTGAAAGCGACTGTAGTGCAGGGTGTGGCAGGAGGGAGGGGAGGAATAGAGTGTAAATCAGTTACACGGCAACACCGATAGAAATGTTTTGAGACAGTAACATTTTAAAAGACTCAGTTCCATAAAGTCTTTCCGTGTTCTTAAACTTTATCCCTGCTGACCTTATCCCCACTGTACACTCCTGAGCAAACCAACACATTAATCCCAGATCAAACATCTTTTTTGGTTTCCAGGTAGCTCCAATTAAAAGCAATGGCATCTCAACTTTCTTCTAGTCCTCCAGTTTTAAATTGAATACACTGCTCAACATTTACAGTTTTTTGTTGTAGCAGCAGGGCGAGGTGAGACAAACAGAACAGAGGAGACACAGGAGACAAAGCCCCGGCGGCTTTTACTCCCAAAGCAGCAAAACAAGCAGTCATGGTTAGTGGTTCATGACCCTGAACCGCTAGGGCCACCTCTGGCCACATGTGGTTTTAACGAGGTAGACGAGCAGCTTTACTTACACCGAAGCTTCTGTTCCTTGTCCCCCTTGACGCTGAACTGCGAGACTCCCTCGATGAACTCTGGGATATGAGAGGAGAACAACAGTCAGTGCTGATCAGGCTTCCTACACAATCACCAATTCAATGTGACATCAACATCTTGATATTATGGTTGGTGGTCTTTGTGGTACACTGTATAATGACAGTGATAGTGTTTGATACACTATGTATAAGCGTATCAAACTCTTTTTTCCAAACTTTACCAATTTTATTTACTTCTATGACACCAATTAACATTTTTCATTGCCTTCCAATACTTAGGAATTCTGGCTGTGTATACTGAATTCCTTGTTTTCCATTTCCTGATTTCCATTTGGGGAAGCACTTCTACTGTAATGAAAAGTTGAGAGACTGCTGGGGCAAAGCCCCAAGATATCGAGATCTGATTTTTTTCAATCATGCATTGTGGTTAAACTCACAAGACAGTTGTAACTTGCATTTGTAAACCTGCAGAGCAACAGGTCTGTTTAGTAACACCTGTCAGTTAGGGTTAGAGCTGATTCCCTTTCATGTATTCAGTTCAGAAATTTTTTTTCCAACACTGAAATCCTGGAAACATCCTTCTCCATCAAAGATCACTTATATCCAGAACTGGACAAATTGGTTTCATGATGGAAAATATTAGTTTCCAGGTTATTTTGCATGAATGAAATTCAAGTGCAAAGATGAAAAACTTGCTATTAATCCACTTTATTACAGAAAATGAGCTCTGAATCACACTAAATCCTAATGGAACATTTACAGTTGCCTAACATTACTCAATTTAAAAAAAACATAAGTAGTGCATATGAGAACAGCACAGAAACCAACATGAACCTTTAAGGAAGTTCTGATCCTATTGTTTCTGGTGCATTATGATGATTTCATGGTGCTGATTTACATATTGGTAAAATATGAATACCCATATTGGCTAAACTGGTTTTGCAACGTATTTCCTCCTCTGTTGTTGTTCTTCTGGGGGATCTCTCGATCTCTAATAGAAGGTAATTCCTGTTTGTTGGCTCAAGGGGTGTAAACATGGCTGTTGTTTTGGACACAGTCCTCAGTATTTTCCTGTGCCAACATCTCAACAATCTCAACACGGCTTTTGTCACACGACTCAAAAGTAGTAGGTTTCTGTGATGGCGTTTCTTTACTATTATTCATATAATAATTCATCAACTTCTAAATTGCTGCGCTCCTGATAAACTGCACTCACTGACGATTTCAAGCTTATAAAAAAGCTTATATAAAATCCATTACATGAGTTGGCTGACTAAATTCAGAATTAGCAGAGTTTATCGCCTACCTTTAAAGTCCACCTCTCCGTTGCCGTCCGTGTCGAATATGTCGATAACCCTTTGCACCAGTGGGTTCTGTTGTAGCTCCGGCAGCGACATGAACTCCTCCACGCTGAGCGAGCCGGAGTTATCTAGGTCGAGTTTCTTAAACCTCTTCCCTAGCCTCTTAATCTCATCAGCATCGACTGGACAAGAAGAAAAAGGAAGAGAAAGAGAGGAGATCTGGATTAGACAGATACATTTTCTTTGTAGGCATTGAGATGAAATAATGAAAAATGTCTATTACGGATTCCCAAAGCCCAAGGTGACATCCTCAAAAGTCTTCTTTTGTCACAACTAATAGTCCACAACCAAAGATATTTACTGTCATAGAAGACTAAAGAAACCAGGAAATATTCACTTTTAGAGGCTGAATTAGAGATTTCGGATTTTCTCTTAAAAAATGACTCAAAGCGATTGTTTATCAAAGTAGTTGACGATTAACTTTCTGTTGATCCATTAATCGACTAATCGTTACAACTCAAAGAGAAGTCATACTAGGACAAGAAGAAGGAAAAAAGCACAAGGAAAGAGTTAAAAATAAGCCACAGTGCACTGTTCACCCGCAGCAACAGTCTCCCAACATGGATATTTACATACACTAAGCCTGTAGATATGCAAGCTATAATATTATCCTTGCCACACCTGCATGTACTACTGTCATAAATTTTATTATCCACCAGTTGCAACTAGGTCAACGACACTACTTCCGGCCCGCACAGGACTGAGCTAACCGCTTCAAAAGGCAGACCCACAGGAACCACAGTACATTTTGTTCTGCTCTTCTCTGAAGAACTGAAAAGGGTGCAACTATTGAAAAAGCTTCAATTGCTAATGTTGCGAACATTACAAACAATACTGCAGTGAACTTCAAATAAGACAGAAAAGAAGAAATAGGAGCTGAGGGAAAAAGGCGAGGAGGTATTAGCAGACGGACAGAGAGACTATTAGATTTTGCAAACTTACAGCCTTTGTTGTCTACTGCTGCTTTTTTATCAGACAGGGCCTGGATCTTTTGTTCCCCTGCCATCAGAAACAGCCCTAACTCCCTGGCCGGAGTACTGAACAATGAAAAGGAGTAATCCAGAAGCAATAATAAAGCCAGTTAATTACTATATAAGCTCATTCACACATGGTCACATGGTCCCATTGGCCAACCACAAACTACTATACCGCCTGCTTTAATCTGGGGTCCTAAATGACTTGGGCTATCTATTAATCTTAACACATAGCTAACAGAGGGAAGGAGGGACAATAAAGAGGCTTGACAGATTTATGAGGTTCTGATCAGGTTTAATGTCCTCCACAAGGACATCAGGTAAATGACAGGAAAAGATAAGACTTTAAGGTTGAATTATGATGTAAACTATAATAGCATCACAGCCCAGAGTGGAAAAAGAAGCTTAAAATGAAGCCAGCCTGAATAAATGAGCATATGCTTCCACAGAAGGCACAAGGACTCACTGACTGATTCATAGTGTGCAGATCACAATCTGGTGGAACTCTATGTGAGATTTTGGGCTGATGTGTTACACAGCGCTCTCCACCAGCATCATCAAAATACCCAAATGAGGGAATATCTTTTGGAAGAGCAGAGCTCAGACCTCCACTAGAGTTTAGAGACTTGAAGAATTTTTCCAAAAGGAGCACTGGAGCTGTTCTGGCAGCTGGTGGTGAACAGACACCAAACAACACTTTAGATGAGCTTTTTTTCTTTAATTTGTCACCCATCTGTACCTGCAGTGCTTAAAAAACGAATGACTAATGAAAACTAATGTTATATTAAGAGTGATAAAATCAAGTGCAGACATGGATTATGCTTTCCAACAAGATAAACAAGTTTGTTCCGAGTTGAAGCAACAGGATGTCCGTTTGTGATTATATGATGTGAAAATACAGAGAGAGAGAGAGAGAGAGAGAGAGAGAGAGAGAGAGAGAGAGAGAGAGAGAGAGAGAGAGAGAGAGAGAGAGAGATGGGTGTGGGTTGCATTTTGGGTTTCCACATTTGGACATGCTGTGCTTCATCAGCTCAATGACTAATCAGAGTGTGGTGGAGGAATAGGGGAGGAATGAGTGAGTGAGAAAGAGAGACAGAGTCAGAGATTGAGAAAGTTGGGATGGACACAACCACAATACATGATAATATAACCTGTACAATCTGCTGAGGTCCACTGTCTAACTATCAATATGCGTCTACACCAAAGTTCCCGTACATTTATCGTTCCTGGCACATAAAACTGTTATGATGTAATGCTTCCCTACTGCACAGTTTGAGTTTTTTGTTCTTTCAATGTCAAAGTGAAGCAGCCAGAAGTCGCCTTGATAACAAAGTGAGTTTTATTTGCTCAAAGGTGTTATAAAATAGCTCGAGAACATCAAGCGCACAAAAATCTATATTATATGCAGAAAACGCTACACGTTTCGAACTTAGCGCCCTCCCTGAAGTGGCTGTAAGCAAACAACGAAGGACACTTCTAGTATAAAGAACAACTTTATTATGAGACCTGGTCACCTGTCCTGGAAATATGATGTTAAGTCACATGTCAAATATCCCAGGAACATTGCATACAATTACATATCAAACACTGAGGAAAACTGCATCATTAAGACAGTCCCAGAAAGTTATTGTACACTTGCAATGTGGTATAATCACCAAGAGTACACCTACGTACATCAGCCACTGTTAACATTTTCTGCTCTGTTATACCAAAATGTGCAAGCACCTGGTAAATTCAATTTTGAGATGCAAATCCACTGTGGCCTGTGGATTAACAACCAGCACCTCGGTATACACTGGATGTTTGTTACACTGCATCTCATTTCCATTATTTCTAGATCTATTTCTAGTGAGGGATTGCTGGTTTCTTGCTTTGTTTTCATGTTCCTGCCAACTCCTGATACACAATCTGATATATGCCACAGGGCTTGTGTGTCCACTACGTGCGAGTTATCAGAGCCGAACACCCGACTGTCCTGTGACACAAAACACTTCCTTATCAGCAGCCTCCTGTTTCCTGTTCACAGCTCATATCGCTCGAGCCTGTGTGAGGGATATCAATGCTACAGATAATCTCCACATGTAGGACCCCATTTAAATCAAAGCCATATTTATTTTAAAAAAAAGGCTGTAAGCTAGTGGCACAGGTAGATATGTTAAGTGTCAAATTTAGGTACAAAACCAGTGGCACACAACAACTAGAAGATCCGCTCTCCCTCTTTGTTGGTCAATAACTTGATACTGTAATTAAAAAAGCACTTGTGAACAAAAAGAACAGGATGTGATTGTTTTGGTTCTCAAAATGAGGAGAGGGGATAACTCAGGGTATGACTCAAAAGGTTAGTAATTCCCTTTGTAGTTCAAAACATTTAAAAAAAAAAAAATCAGATAAAAATCACCAACACTACCAGTCTTTTTTGTTTCATTCTCATTCTGGCAAACCATACCAAATATACACTCATCATATTGTAAGGGTCTTATGTTAGAACAGCAGATATTAATGTTCATCTTTCAAACCGACTCCCTGTCACAGTTTAAGTCCCTTTTGTTGCTACACAGTTAGGTCAGTGGGATAAGCTGGAGCACGGATGAAAAATCACTCTGACATTTACAACACATAACAAACTTTTGTGCAGTAGCTGAGCGGGGAACATCTGAACATTGTGCCCAGATCTGCTCTCGCTGTCTGGAGCTGCCAAGTGAGTAGGTACATGTATTATTCATGCTAGCAGGGACAATAGCGTTCTCACAGTCTGAGTTCCCTTCCCGGTCTCAAACCAACAAATCCCACGTCTGCCAGCATCACAGACCGACGTGGCTCCCGGCTCAGCCAAATAAAACTCGTGTCTCAGACTGTGGACAGTAGTTTTACGACAGCAGCGAGTTTAACAGACTTATCCAGCATGCAGTTTTCTGTTAACGGTCGAGAAGTAGAGAGTCTCGAATCATGTCCTGGCTGGAGGTTTACGGCTCCAATTAAAACAGCTTCCATGAAAAACACCCAATGACATTCTCTGATTTAACTATCATTAATCTCTTATGCAAACTCTTCCCAGTGAGTGCAGTAAAATAAGCTTTAATTCCTAGATCACCAGCTTCACGAGCACTGACCGCCACGCTCTTTGACGGCAGCCAAAATCTCAAAACGTGGTGCCAGAACAGGTACCGAAGACTGCCCGACAAATGAGCTAGTAGTGAGTTTTGGTTTGCTTACAAGAGGGTGAACTGAATCCAAAAAAAAAAAAAAGAAGTGTCACTGTATTTAGAAGACAGCTGTGTTCCTGAAATGAACATGCTTGATGGACAACTGCTGGGCACAGATATGACAGCGAGGGAGAAAACCAAACAAAAACAAAAAGCATTGACTGAAGGGATTGAAATCACATGAAATATTAAATATTGTAAATTTCCTGCCTGGTTTGGCAAGTTTTTTTCCTATCTTTCTACATGAACAGGATGTTAGGGATGGATTTGGTATGGAAGTTCTAAAATAGGCAGGATAAAACCTGAAAAAAAATGGACCCCGATCTTGAGGATCAGTAGCCTCCTCTATGATCTGAGAGGAGACGGATGCGTCAGGCCATAGCCTGCATGTTTGAGCCTCTGGCAGCAGAGAGAGCTGCGATGATGTGGGTGATATTGCAAGCTTCTCTCAAATGCACACCTCTATGCCATGTTTTTAGTTAATGAATAATGAAGGTACGGTAGTGCTGCAGGCTTTATATGATGGTGGAGTTGGCTGAATCACCCTAAAACCTATTATCACATTTTGTGGGGTGGATTTTTTTTAAGTACAGTATGGCCTCGAGTGCGAGATGATTCATCAAAAACATTTTTTTACATGGTACAGGTAGAGAAAAAGGTGGAATTCTTATTAAAATACATACATATTTGTGTTTTATTACAAATATTTGGTATAAATCCAATAATATACACCCAGTGATGCATGTTTTATTTAACGGGAAATTTAAGGGGACAATATCTGATATCAAATCAAATGTTTCTATGTGACAGAAATGTTTTTCTGAGAGGCTGCACAGTAGAGGCTCCTCACACTGCTATGCTAATGAGCAGCTCTGAGGAAGACCCAGTGTAACTGTGAGATGATTATGATAATCTCATACTCTACCGCACAGCACAGCACAGCACAACACACACACACACACACACACACACACACACTTTTTCATAAACGCTGTATGCACCCTCAACTGTGTTACTAGGCAACTGGAACCTGTTAGCCCCCCAAAGTAGCCCACACACGCACATAAAGGAGGAACATTTAAACAATTGTTCATGAGGTCTGCGCATGAAAATACATGCATATGTAGATGTCATCAGCCTTTGAGTGCACACAGGAGGTTCACACTCTCTCTGTCTCTCTCCCCCTCACACACACACACACACACACACACACACACACACACACACAAATCATTTAATGCAATGGTTGGTCACATGGCTCTCTCCTTCTGGCCTCCTGTACTGTTTGTGGTCCTCTTGCTGTCTTTGTAATCATGTGTGTGTCAAGGATTGAACTTAAAATCTTAGACTGCGTATTATAAGCAATCTAGAAATGTTCAATATGCGTTTACAACAATGTCATCAGGACAGATTCCTTCCTATGCATGTTCTGCTGCACACTTGGACATCAGTGGTACCATAGCTAAGAGTGAGCCAGCTCAAGCTAACCATTAAACAGCTGTGTGAACAAAAAAATCTGCTAAGAGCAACTGGCTTTTCCTCCCCATTTTTGTTTAATTATAAAGAAAAAACCACAATGTTCCCAAAATGTCGTTATTGAATGTGTCCTCTTAAGCATGCTCAGCCCTCTAACAGCTCACCCCGCACATTAATGGAGACATGTGACTGCATTAACACAGCATAACCTGAACCGAGACAAGCAGGGCAGGGAGTGCTGCATATAACTCCCCAAACACAGATAAGGTGTGAGGGTGGGCAAACATGAGAAGGTTACATGCACAGCACAGTAATTTCACAAGTTTGACACATGACACTTTGTGCCAGTTAGCATAATGGGGTTGTGCTGAGCCAATGAGCGTTGAGTGCTGTCGAACATATTGGAGGGTAACAGCACGTTACAGATAGATGCGAGATGACAAAAAAAAAAAGCCAGAGATTAAAATCATGAAAGAGGAAACTCGCAAATGAGTTTACTCATCATGAGGCTCAGCATGAGAAAACTGATGTATAACATCTTCTGTGGCCCTGGAGGAGCTTTCTTAACGATGAGAAAATAAGCTTGATGTCATAAAGGGTAGCTTAGCTTGGGCAGAAACAGAAAGAGCAACAAAGTAGGGACATTTGAGAGTCGAGAGTTTGACGGAGATGGATGATCACCAGACAGAAAGGTTGTAATGAAGAGAATTGGATTATGGGGAATATAGGAGCTTGACTCATTAAGGGCTAATGGTCGGGAAATCTCGGCGTCTGCTGGTTCTATTCTGACTGTTCTTTGTAGATTTTGTCTATCTCTCTCTTAAATCTCTCTTAATTAGCTGGTAGCACATATGAAAACATGACACTTTAGATATGATCATCATGTGCAATTCAATTTGCTAATGTTTTAATATTGTTTTCTTCACCTACAGTAATCAAACAAATGTTATTTTACAGAAATTCATAATATTTTTAAGGATAATTTTAATTCTGAAGAGAAGTATGATGCTGCACTCTAAACTCAAAAATGCAGTATTACTGCACACGTTACTAAAGTTACAGAACAATATTTAGAAAGCTAAAATTAAAACTACATTTCAAACAAAGCAGCCAGTTGAAAGTGGCTCGGCTTTTCTACTGTTTTCATCAGGTAGGCACAGAAATGATTCTGGTTTACCTGTGACTCTGGAAATCAAGTCATTTCTGGGACTGAAGAGGCGTGCACACACACACACACACACACCTCTTCTCTCTCAAACTCCCTCAGTCTCATCTCATTTAGGCCACTGGTAAGAGCATGCAGCAGAGTGTGTGTGTGCTACAGACGAGAACACTGTGCATTAGGCTGATTGCTCTGGCTGCTCTGATAATGTACAGCTCGCCTGCATGGACCAAATGCAGGACGAAGCAGGGCAGCACACCCATCGTGTATATTTATAGCTGTGCCGTCATCAGAAAACCCCCAACTTACCCCACCGCCCACACCAACAGTGGCTCGGGCTCCCGCCCTCAGGGAAACCCCTAGCAACAAGGAACTCCAGCAAGCTGCCCGCCGTTTATTTTGGGCGGCTGCAGACAGGCCTGCAATGGTTTCAGGCTCTCTGTTGCGTTGCTCTGTGAGAGCATGGTGCGTTGAGGGTGTTTTGTGCGTGTGTGTGTGTGTGTGGTGAAGAGAGTGGCGGAACAGAGTGGGCGCGTGCATGCACTTTAGCAAAGTGTATCGTGCATACGGGGTGTGTGTGTGTCTGCGTGGTTTGTGTGTCCAATTATGCACGCTCCCACAAGTAGGCCATTAAATTTTGCCTGATCTAAGCTCGCCTAAGCCAGCAGCAGTGAGACAGTGCATTGACGGGAGGACACAGGCCTTTAGAAAATCCATCCTCCGGTGTAGAACAATGCCCTTATTTCATAATACAAATTATCAAGGCAATTCTTAGAGACAAACTCATTATGTTGCTCTTATCTACATCTACAAACCGAGTTAAGTTTCTTCACAGCCAATGCCTGCCTGTCCAAGCACTTGATGAGCTGAACAGCTGCTCTGTCGGTGGAGGGAGCGAGACAGAGGGAGAAAGCCAAAGAGAGACCAAGAGAGTGAGAGAAAAAAAAAATCAAAGAGAGGATGTTTCATAGAGGCTTCCAAATTGAAAACAATCCAGTATATTCTAGGAAATAGTCACACTTGCAGGTAAATATTGCTAATGTGCATGAATTTATTACACCTGTTCCACCTTCAGTCTAGTGATGTCTCAATCTGTCTAAAGATTTAGTGACTAATTAGTGTCATATTATTGAAACAATCCTGTCTTTATCTAGTTCTGTTTTTGCTACTTAATCGACATGCAAAGAAAAAGAAAGCAGGAAAGAGGAGAGTAAAAGAGAAGAGAGAACGAAAGACAGACAAGCAGACTGTGGTCAATAGGGAGGGGCCGAAAGTGAGAAAGGGAGCGAAGCTGTAAATATCCCAGACTGAATGCAGAGGTCCTTGATGGGTTCAGTTCAGGGTCATGCATCATCCAAATCCACCTCCCCTCACCATGGTGGCATAATCCTGGGGGAGGAATGCCTGGAAGGCCTGGCAGGCCAAGGTCCCGTCCCCCATGATGTTACAGTAGTACAATCTAAGTATGGACACGCCACACTGTGTCCACAGCTCTGCTCACTCTAACAAGATGTGTCGTTTTGATTATGTGTGTATGCGTGTATGTGCGTCTTGATTGGGATACTTTGTAACACAACACAAAGGTGATCTTAAACGCACAATATGTAATTTTCCAGAAGTTTCAAAGACTACCTTCGCAGCCCTGATGTCAAAATAATTATTCATGTACGATTCTGATTGAGAGACATGAGGAGGTCAATCTAAACAGCGGCATGGTCCCTGAAGTACACCTACACTACAGAGGGACCCGTCGCAGTCTCAGTGCTCATTAGACACATGCAGCAGTGGACCCATTTTCGCCTGGTTCTTAACAACCTCCCGGTGTAAAACGTGCCATTTGCACCAGAGCAAGCTGCTGAGAAAATCAGCGTCCCTGAGGACTTTTCAACAATGCTAAGCCGAGATATTGAGTTGATGTATCATCAGGTAAGGAAGGTGAAGGAGGCGGACAAAGAAGAAATGTGAGTCATTTCCTCAGCTCTCCTCCTCCTTCACCAGAGAGATCAAGACCTCAAAAGATGTCTACTGGGCAGACATCTTGTAAACACGACCAAGAACACAATCAGAGAGTTTGATTTCAAGAGGACATCTTCCTGATTTCAGAAACATATCAACGACACATGTAAAAATATCGTGAGCAAAGATGGTATATATTGGGCAGTTCTCTGGAGATTCAATTGAGAAAATAATGTCTGTTTTTGGCTTATTAGGGAAATTAAATAACAGTATCAATCACATTTTTTTCTGGGGAAGATTCTGCAAATGATGAACTACACCAGATAAAAAAAATCCAAAAAAAGTCTCATTATTTGAACAAAATCGAGCCTTAAGCAAACATTCAGAATACTTACAATGTGAGCACATCTCCAGGGGGTAACTGGCTTCATTTCCCTGAAGAGAGAAGAGAGAAATAGGTATCACTTAATGTTGTTACTGTTTATTACATGTTTAGAAGTTTAGAAAAGCTGACGATGATTAAAAACAAACTATTAGAGCTGTGTGTTGCTGGAAATGTTTCTGTCCTTACACACTTTTGAGATTGTAAATATGATAATCACTCCTGACACTTTTTAAAATATTGTCCACGTTGCATTTGAGTGCACATCATTACTTAAGTGGATACATTGTTTTTATGAACTTTTTTGCTAATTAAATTCAGTAAATGGTGCGTTAGTTTTGTCAGTATGAACACCCACAAACAAAAAGACTCAAATTCACTTGAAAGTGCGTTGCAAGATGTTAAATTATACTTTATGCATCTGGGTTGGCTCTCCTGTTAAGAATGGAGCCGATCAATATCTTTTGACACCTTCAAAATTGATTAAAAATTGCTACAGCACAAACAAGAGTTTTCTACAGAGCACGCGGTTGTTTCCTCGTTGGTTATACAAACAATGGCACCTATTAGGAAAGCCAACAGACTGTGATATGTGGTGAGCACTGGATTCATTTTCATACCACACATTTTCTCAACAACAGGAATAACACAGACAATAGAGCATTCAGCTGTGTTCTGTACTTGAACATTTAAATATGTAATAATGTTGACTTCTAAACGGACTATTGACTTCTAAAAGAAGAGGAGTTCCATATGGATTTGTTTTCTCTCTTTTTCTTTTTAAATGACCAGAGGCCCTAGAGTCTACACTGTTCAATAAAAGTGATGGATTGTACTACGTGTATTAATATTGAATATTGTGCATTCCTGCATGAAGTCATGGTCTTCTGATTATCCTCAGGTCACTGGTGCGGCCAGCGTGTGCAAGGACACTGCA
Source organism: Scomberomorus guttatus (assembly GCA_038419695.1). Lineage (NCBI taxonomy): Eukaryota > Metazoa > Chordata > Actinopteri > Scombriformes > Scombridae > Scomberomorus > Scomberomorus guttatus. Next base: position 7,013,191 of record CM076458.1, read on the forward strand.
ATGTTGGCATTTCCGAAACAAAACACTTAAACTGAGTCATGACGACTTTTCCCCTGCCTTTTAAAAGCTAAACATCCTCATCGTCTACAAATGTGAATGTGAATTCCTTAGATAGTCTGCATGCAAACGTGTCCTAACTTTTCATCTCACATGTCAGGACTGATCTATTGTATGGGATATGGTTTATTTGTGGACAGCGAGATAAGCATTTTGCTCCATCATGTGCTGAGTTATGGAACAAATTTTTGGCACTGCACATCAATATTTTGCTCATTTTAGAAGGCACTTCGAAAATACTTCAAACGTCATATCTGCAATATTAAAACTTTTGAAGATACGACATTTTATTATTAGTTCTTGCTTGATCTGTTGAGACAAAGTTTGAATTGACATTCTAACTTATTTTTCATGTACATTTTTATTTAAGGTAAATCCTGCAGTTGTATTTTGATCTATTTTTTTAGATTGAGGTTAAAACGTCTGTTCATCCAAGCAAGCAATGTGCCGTTCCTTCCACTTTAAACAAAAGTTGCTGTGAACATTTCAAAATAATGTTTCCCTAAAACCCCTTGAGGCCGTTTCCTATTTACATGTGCAGCCTCTTTCAAGTCACGCATCATGCACGACATCAAATCTTCCAGCATAGTGCAAAGGCTCTTTAAATGAACCATGCTATCCAGAGACACTGCATGGTGTTTGTGTGTGTGTGTGTGTGTGTGTGTGTATATACGTGTTTATGTGTGTGGTATTGGCTCATGTCCAGCAGTCAAATCCGCATCCCATCCCGTCCAACACTGCAGTGTCCACCAAGCTTCAGTCTGATTGTTGGCAGAGTAAGGCTGAGCGCTCACGTGGGAGCCGGTGAGGACTCCCTGTTGCAGAGAGGTGGGGGTGACGGGATGTGGGGGGGGGGGGGGGGGGGGGGGGTTTGAGAGAGACGCTTTGGGCCAGCAAGCAATTGACCGCAATTGTCCTGCAACTTCATCACCATGCTGAGACTGTGCTTAGCAAACTGGACACACTAACTGGCAGCTTAGTTTAAACATCCAGTAGCCAATTCTAGAGATGGACTATACAGTGTCCAGGATAGCAGCTACTGACTGCAGCTGCTGGTCAGGAAAGTTTTATTTTAAGCCCCTATGTGTAGAATTTTCATGTTCAAATTACTGCAAGCAATGATATCTGCTGCAGCGTCTTAATCGATACTAACACTAGACAAGACGCCAAAGCCAGAATTTGTACATACAGAGTCCATCCACTAACAAACGTTTGAGCTATGGCTTCGAGTTGTGTATTCAAACCCTGGAAGTCTAGTTGGGGGGAAAAAAACATGGCATTTGAACTGACGTTGTACCAGATAGCCGCACTGACAGTGCTTGAAAGAAAAAGGCAAGTCACGAAAATGTAACCTAAACAAGGTACAGCAAACCCTAAAATGTTTAATTTTGTTGGTACAAATGTATTTTGACATTTGACGCAAAGCAGAACTGAGGTCACACCGCACGCTGAAATGCAGAGCTGCAGCGATTAGTCAATTAATCTATTAGTCAATTGCCAGAAAGTTTATCACCAACTATCGAATAATCATTGAGTCATTTTTGAATATAAAATGTCCAAATTATCTGATTCCAGCTTCTTAAACGTGAATATTTTCTGGTTTATTTAGTCTTGTATGGACATGTGAGGACATGACCTTGGGCTCTGGGAAACAGTAACGGACATTTTTTACAATTTTCAGACATTTTATAAACTAAAAGTCTAAATCGAGAAAATAATCAACAAATTCATTGATAATGAAAATCATCGTTAGTTGCAGCCCTACTGAAATGATTCTAATATTACAATCTTTATTCATAAATATGGTACTAAAACCTGAGAAAGTTAATCATTTAAAAATGTCATTGACTTTGACTTGTTTGCTTGCCAGTGTGCATGCAACAAAAACAACTTTCCCACTGTGGTTTAGACCAGAAACTGCAGAAGTAATTGCACCCTAAGAATATTAGTAACGCTTTATGACAGATAAGGAGAGCTACAGTAGTCTTCTCCTTGCAGTGAAACACAAATAGACTATACACACTAAACTGGCTAAAAGAAACAAGTGCCAGTTATGTCATCTATTGGCTTATCGCTGTGCTGCCGTACAACAGCAGACTTACCTCAGAAGAGTTGGGGTATTTTAAGAGCAGTGAGGAGAAAGACGTGACACAGGATCAGCCAGGAGAGCGACTTAGCATTTGACACTGTGATCACAGCACGAGCGGCTGACTCCAGTCTCCTGACAGAGGTTGACTTATACATGGTTTTCCTCTATGGAACAACAAGTTGAGAGTGGCTGAGCACTGCCAGTTTAAGGGATTGAATTCCCGTGTAGCTCAATGCGTAGCGCATGACTCCACCATTACTGGGGTTGGGTGTCCCATTGCCTGTGTGGCTCAGTGGGTAATAGTGACAATGTGATACTTTATTGATCCCTGTAGGGAAAAGTCCTTTTGTTTGCTCCCCTACAGAGCAGCACTGCAAGAGCTGTAGAGATACAGTGACTTGCTAAAGGAAACTTCAGCAAAATTTTGGATTTAATACCTTGAACCAGTGTCCTCTAGTTCAAGGACAGGCTCTCAATGCACCCTCACTCTGCTACATTAGACTTGTTGTTGTTCACACCTTCATTTTGGTTCTCCTGGTCAGGACTGAAGAAGAATTGTCTTGTTATTGTTGCCTTTTGGTTCTGGTCTATTGATGGTTCACAGACACTTTTTGAAAATGAAGTATGTTTATGAAGTTATAAACATTAAGCTAGAGCTGCAACTAATGATTATTTTCATGATCAGTTAATCTGTTCATTATTTTCTTGAGTAATCGATTAATCGTCGGGTCTATAATATATGTTTATCTATATATGTTTTTTTCCTGACCAACAGCCCACAACCCAAATATATTTAGTTTACTGCCATAGAAGACTAAAGAAACCAGAAACTATTCACATTTAAGAAGCTGGAACCAGTGAATTTTAGCATTTTTACTTTAAAAAAATACTTAAATCGATTAATCGATTATCAAAATGGTTGGCGATTAATTTTCTGTTGATTGACTAATCCTTTCAGCTCTACATAAGTCCAGACTGCACCTCAACTTTAGCTGTCATAAACAGAATAAGCTGGATAAAAGAAGTTCTGTATATGAAATAGTTGCTCAGAACAAGAAATAACCTTTAGTTAGACCTTAAGTCTTGGTGCAGTTCTTGTTAAAACTGTTAAAACAGTGAATGTGAATGAAAGTGTTTTCCCCAGCAAACAACCCGGTTAAACAGACAAACACTGTACACCACACCAAAGATCATTTTGCCAAACATGGCTTTACGCAACCAGTTATTAAGGTTTCATTTTGGCAGTATGGCAACTGCAATGTGAAATATCTACCAAAAAGCTGTCAGACAGGATGAAACTGATCCAAGTGGCAAAACACGTAAATGTCCCCAAAGCTCTGCATCTATTATAAGACTAGACGTGAATAAAATAAATGTTGGGCACACTCTCAACTGCATACCTGACATCCACTGTCAGTTAAGTGCTAGCTGTAGGGTCCCTGGAGGTAAAGAGACTTACAGCAAAGCAGATTTGGTGTTGAGGATTACAGGTTTACTAACCTAAGGCCTGCCTTAGGTCACTGGTTCGGCTAACAAAGGGTCAGGAGTAACGCTGGTTATGTCTTCTGTAACAAACCACTTCATGCAGTTCTTGTTGAGCTGCCTTTTTAGATGCTAATGGGGCATATCAGATGGGATGATTATAAAATAATACGGAAAAAGAAAGAGATGCACAGAGTGAAAAAGCATCTTGTATACAGAGAGAAATAGCAGAAAGAGAAAGAGAGAGAGACTTGTGTTGGCTCATCAATAATGCATGCTTCATTCAGAATCAATTAGGCCTTAGCACACAAAACACGTTTTGCATAATGAAGAGTCTGGCATCGTCGCTGGTTCAGCAGCAACACTACGGCCGACCCGAAAACCCGGCTAATTATAGACCTGCAGAACCCAGTCATAACATGAAAGACTGGGGCTGGAGGACCTTTCTGAGGCATCTTTGGCGGGACATAAAAAGGTACTCAGCTCTCACATTACAATAAGCTAAATCAAACTACAGCAAATTAACATGTGGTTAGTAATTTCATCGTAACTTAATTACTATATTGAAGTCTAAAGTTTAGATCTTCACCTCTTTCCATATTCTGTACATAAAAAACACTAAATCTGTCCATCAAAAACAGCATTTTTTTGGAATAGCTTCTGTTTTCATGACTGTGCAGACAAAATAAATCTGTTTAGTATGTCTTAAAACCACAACCAACCCATTACATAGTCAGTCAGGTCATTCATTGTTGATATGATTCCACCCTTAACTCTTTTATTGCAACTAAAAACTGGCTGTAAAACCTGAGATTTCTTATATGGCCTTTATTTATCCAGGGTAGGTCTGCTGAGCACGTTTGCTCCTGTTCAACAACACCCTTCTCCTCTCTCACATAGTTACACACTGATACACCTGGAGGCTGCCTTATCTGCAGTTTAGGGGAGTTCAGTGCCTCAGTCAAGGGCAGAGCGGCGGCATGAGACAGGGGGAAGCACTGCTCATTCACCTTCCTGTCCAAGTGTGGGGACTGAACAATGCAACAGTCTGATAAAAAGCCTGCAGAGCTTACTTATAAGCCACTGCACAACTGCACAGTTCACTCTCACAGATTTATGCTTTATTTTTTAAGTAATCTGATCAAAATGTCAAAATCTGTACACAAGACACTGTGGTTCGCACTTAGTGCAGTCAGAACATGCTGGAATAGAAGAATGACTTGCATAAATCCTAAAAGTTAAACACTGCAGTGCCCGCACTAGGCCAAGTAGCATAATGTTGAAAATGCAAGAATAGAGCCGGTGCCTGAGATATTGTGCATAACACCACGATGGACTGTCAGACCAGGACTGATCCATAGTCCCTCCCGCGATTCATCATGAAGACAAACCTCAGCTTCAAAAATCTGCATCACACCTGAGTGTATACAGTATGCGTGTTAATCTCGCACAATATCAAACCCTGTTCTCCTTGGACTATGCGTTGATGCATACTGTCGCACTGTTTGTTTCAACATAGTGTGATAATATGCATGTCAAATCTCTGTGTTTATCATACTTGATGATTAAAGTAACTGAGGGCTCAACACAACATCTGCTGAACAAAACACAACCAAGAGTGCCAAAACGCGATGTCTCATGACAGTATGTGATGGTAAATCAATGCTTCTCTAAACACTTGTTTCCTAACTTTGAATAAGAAGCACATTAAAAGGCCTCTTCTGACAAAATGCCTCATTAAGTTGCTCACTGGGTTGTTGATACTTTCTGTAGAGAACAAGACAGTCAGATCATGTTCAAAAAGCTGCTGGATGCTGGAGCTGTTTAAGTCATTACTTTTCTGTTTCCAGCTTGTCAAATGCCAGCGTTTGCGTTCCTATTTTTTATGTCAGTGTGAATTGAACACCTTTGGGTATTGGACAGGACAAAAAAAAGCAATGTGAAGATGTCTTCATGAGCTGTGAAAACTTGTGAGGGGCAAAAATAACTATGAGGCCATTGAAAAGCAAAAGATTCTGGTGTGTGTGTGTGTGTGTGTGTGTATGTACATGAGGAATCAATTAAAACTGTCATTTTAAACACATTTTTTGTCTCTTGCTTGGCATGTTTCCACACAATATATATTAACTGACACACAAAAAAGCTTTACTTATAAAGACTGCCCTCCTCCACACAAATGTGTCAAGCTTGCCATATAGCCGAGCTTTATGATAAACAAACTGAACCCTCTGGAGTCACAGCAGAGTGCAGAGCTGCGCTGTGCTTTCAGACTGGTCTTTAAATAGAGTTCACCCTAGGACCCTGTGATTTCCACATTGCAGGGAAACACAGATGGAATCGCGGAATTTGATAATAAAAATGGAATCGACTGTAAAACGCGGAATATCGTGGAAAATGGCAAATTCTTGAAAAACGTAGCTACCGGCTGAGACGGCAGCCCCCCCCCCCCCTCTCTACCAGCGGTACCTACAGGCAGTGAATCACATCAGCAGCAGAGGGAGGAGGAGGAGGACAGGAGGAAGGACTGATACAGGCTGATGTCTGTGTTCTTCATTCTGTCTAAACTTCACTCAGTATTTTCATGTCAGGAATATTATTTATTTAATTGACATTTTATCATTAAAGAAACAACATTTAGTTATATTTAAAATATAAATCAATTCTAATCCTGTTCTTTAGTAATGAAAAATAACCAGTAAGAGTATGAACCAGACCAATAAGGGTATTGATAACGATACCCATCCCTACAGCTGGTTAGTCACTTCACCCTGACGTTGGGAGGATGAGCAAATCCTTCACTATGAGCCTTGTTTTACTAATGTTATTCTGTAATTATTACTTTTTATGACACAGTGCAATCACTCACAAACATGTGAAGGATTACTTCAGGCCATAGCGCTTACATATCAGTTTCACTTCTTCATGCTAATGTCTGAGCGTACTGAAGCACTTTCTTTGATTAAACAGTAGTGCAATGTATGATTACATTTTGAATACTTTCTTGTTAAATTGTTGAAATTTCAGTCATCCACCACATGATTAGACACTCCGTCTGATGACAAAATGTACTGAAATTATAAAACACAGAATTTGGAAAAATTTAAACAGAAAAAAAAAAATAAAAAAGGAAAAAATCTGGAAAAAATTAAAAGGGATTTCATTGGGCCCTAGTTCACCCCTCCATTTGTCAGCCCAACTTTGTATGGCATGCAAAACTCAAGCCAATAACCAGCGGACTGTGCAATATCACTAATAACCTATTACTCTATTACACAGAAGAGAAGCCATGGAGAATATGTGCAAGGATTAAAATGAGCTACTACAAGTTTACAGTCATTTCTCTCTTTTCACAGACATTCAGCTACTCTTCTGTTATTCCTCACAGCCTCGTCTCTCATCTTTTGAAATGATCTTTTTGTGCTATTGTAAGACTGCGTGCATTTGTGTGCGTGTGTCAAGGATCTGTACCAGATTTAGGAGTCAAGTGCAAATATGAAAATAATTACCAAAATCTCAGCTGTCTGAGGGAACTCTGGCAGGACTAATCCTCTCAGACATTTCTATCCCTGGCTTTGGCTTACCTACAAAGGCTTTTGAAGGCCTTATAATACTGTGTTAACTAACAATGCCAAAATCTTCTTATGCATTTAACCTGCAATGACTGATTTTTTTGGCCACTTGGGGCAGAGGAAAGAAGTTATGAACGTCATTATGAACACTTTTTAAGTTAATATATCTAACTTGTTAGCAAACAAGAGCAACCTTATAATTTTTTATAGCTTTCTGGCCACCAGGTAAATGTAAGTCCAGTATTCACTCACCAATATATGGTTCTTTAGCAGCTAAACGCTCCACTACGTAGCTGTAAATGCTCCACCACCAGCTAGTCGCTAGCTGTGTCTACACAGTTCATAACAATGAACTTTCACGGTCAGTTGGCATAGACAGTATAACTTTATACACCTTTTTCAAGATGTCAAATAAAGGACACAATAATGTTAAAATTACTTTTTCACTGCGTGCAGCAGCTAAACAAAATGCTAAACTTTTTTCAAACGATTTTCATGATATTCTTAAATCAAAATCTCATTCCTTTTACTCTCTGGAAATGGGTGTAATATTTGGTGGTTACTTCATGGTAGGCATTGTGGCAGCAAAAAAAGTCTTTCTACAGGCCACAGTCATCCCTTCAATCACCCAATTGCCCAACAGCCAATTGCATCAATGCTTCGTGGCCTAATACAATCGATCTCTGCAGGTGAGTTGTTAAATGTTGTGTAAGACACTGTGAATTGAGCCCTATATTATATTTCCAATGTTTCTACTGAGAGTGTGGAAAATATGCTTTTAGAAGTTAATTATATGCAGCACATTTGAGGTATTGAATGCTGATGAGGCAGAAAGAGAGAGGCACGTATTTCGGTGATTTAAATGAGCCAAAAAAATGTCATCAGACACAGAGTCAGCAAATTACCAATAGGTGATATATTTATCCTGCTGCCAAACCCCTGAAAGTGTGGGAGGAAAAAAACAAAAAAAAACAACCAATACCAAACTCAAACCAGCTTTTTAAAACCCCCCTTCACCTTTTCAACCCTCTCAGATTGCACCATGTTATAGGTGTTCATATTACTTCTTGCCAATACATCAGGGTGTCAGTGACTAGAATTTATTTGATCGGTCATGTTGCATGTATACATCCTTTTTGACCTTTTCAACTTCTGAGCACTAGTGAAAAGTCCCTCACGCATTTTATACCCTTTATATGCCATTTTAATGTTACTTTAAACTTTTCTATTCACTGGGCACAGGGGCTGACATACGTTCACTGATAAAACTGGCTAGAGTTCGGCCTGTGCTGGTGACTGCTGGCTCCAGTGCGAGCCGAGGACTGCGGCGATGTAACGGCCAGTGAGGAGAATAAATCCAGATTGAGTGGGCTGGTTGGAAGTGCAGTGTGGATCACACAGTGTTGATCATCACTTCTGCTGGTGGTTCGCTGTGGCTTTTATCTCTTTTACATTAGCTGCGGCTCGATCCTTATGTGGGTGGCGCTTGATTGCTAGGCAGCATATGGTCCCCTTAGCATCAGATCATTCCACTACATGCTTAAGCAAATGTGTGTCCCTGCCCCCGTCCTCCCCCAGCAGATGAGAAGAATACATTTTGACAGGCCGTAGATTGGCACACTGTCTGTAGGACGTGCATGCCCTGAGTTTCCACCCTCTGGCAGAAGGTTGAGACTGGAAAGTAAAGAAGCCACTGGTACTGTACTGCTCTTAGACCTTTGTGCGTGGATTCTGTGTACCTTTGTATTTACAGATGTATTTGTTATGCACCTGGTAACATGCACAATATAACCTCAGGGACAGTAACCTTGAATCAAAATGCATGAGCTCCTGACAGTGATGCAGCAGTTAGCGAACCAGAGGCCTGTTCCAAGAAGCCGGAGTATCACTTTATGTGGTTTTACAGAACTAATCTTTTTACATAAGTTCAAGTTTCGAGTTGTGTGATAACTTAGCAAAGTTATCCAGATGACTCAGTAACCTGCTTCTTAGAACAGCAGCATCAGTCTTAATGATGAAAATTCAAAGTACACATAATATTTATTAGTTTCAAATCAATGTGATGTAAATACAGGATCTTTTATGAGATCCTCTGAAAAAAGAACTGACTTTTGTTGACGTTTGTGCTTACAGCCCAACCAGTAATGGATATTGGAGATCAATGCAAATATTGGTGTTTGAGAGGTTAGATCCCTCATTTTGGGTCAAACATCTTTGACATTTCTTGTTAGCCAACATACAGTATACACTCATACTGATATATCTACAATAAGCCAATATAAGCAGTAGTAGTAGTATATTATTCTAGATCTAGTTTGAACACTTATGGATCATTGACTCATGTCAATATTGACCAGTATTCAAATAATAACAGCAGGTCTGAGCAACCGATATGTAAAAGCCCGTCCCGACCAAACAATATATAAAAACATGAGACAAACTGGAACAAGGAATTAAAAAATGCCATTCTTCCTGTTCAGACAACAAATCAGTAAACAGTCCTTCCTGGACATATTCGACAGCAGGGATCGCTGCTGCTGCTGCCAGTTTCATGTTATTGGTACATCAATAACTAACGTGTAAAATGAATGTGAGGAGATGTGTTTGATGTGTGGTTGGATGGAGAAGAATTGTAGGTATGTGATTACAGTGTGGGGGGGGTTGGGGGGGGGGTCATATCCTGTATATAGAACCTACAATTCCTGGCTACACCCCTGTTATTGGTTACTGCTGCCCAGTCTACTCCTATTGGTCACTACATGGATGCCTGTAACGGTTACTAGGCAACTCACATCCACTTACTTATACATTTCACATACATACTGGATATGACACACTGTATTAACGGTGCACTGACCTATTCATTGGGGCTCCTGTGGCCCGCTGTGGCAGCTTCCTATAGAAGTGCTGTAAATGGATACAAATGTAGCCACGGCGGCCTTTACATTAAAGCTTATGTGTTCACAACATGAAACAATGTTGCAACTATCAACACAGCGCCATGCTACCTCGAAAACCACACTGACATTCATTTCTTCGCGGGTTTAGTAACTTGCAGAGCGAATTTGAGTGCAAACTTGAGCGTACGTTGCATTTTCCCGCACGGTGTGTAAACTGTGCCACACTCAGCCGCCGACCTGGGCCTAATAAGCGTGTATTTTTGTCACGAAAAGTAATTTGCACAGGCCCCGATGCTAATAAGAGTGTCGGCTATGCCGAGAAGGGATAAGAAATATCTGGGCCATAGGCTTTAGGCTACTGTCAGCCCGGGGGTATTGCACAGAGAGCGCGACAAGGAGGCAAAAGTGGGTGAGAAAAGCGTTTCCTCCTCACCAGGTCTCTCTGTTGTCGACAGTTAACTCCAAGCAAAACACTCAGCGCGACAAACAACCTGTCAAACGCCACATTATTCGACACATTAAAGCGCAGGCCTGCCCACTGGTGTGTTTACCAGTTGGCGGAGGGTGAAAATAGGAGCTGCTTACCATCTTGCAGGTCGGATGATGAAATCCAGGCGATGTGAACGGAAAGGAGGTGCAACAGGGGGGGGGGGGGAGTCTTTAGGCCGCCGAGCTGAGGCGAGAAATATAAAAAAAAAAAATACGGTTGAGGTGCTCTCTGAGGTCTCGTCCTGGCTTTAAACCCAGCTTCAGGCTCTCTTCTCTGTCTCTCTCTCTCTCTCCTTAACCGAGGCTTTCACTGCAGTGGCAAAGGGAGGGAGACCCGCTGGGAGGGGACAGCAAAGCGGGGGAGGAGGCTCGGTTTGACAAGCAGGCAGTGGCGGAGGGGAGGAGAGAAGAGGCGAAAGGGGGGAGGTGCAGCAGTACTGTACATCCGGGAACTCCAGGTTATATTTATTTATTTATATTTTTACCCCCTGAACTGGTTTGTGCTTGTGCTCCCCCTGTTGGCGGTATGACTGCACTGCGTGTACTCAGCAGGTCTTTCCATATACAGTACATGTCTGTGCACCCTGAAACCTCAATGTACACAACTGGCAGATGGACTTAATTTTATGTAATCCTCATGGCACTAAATCGGTTCATCAATAGTACAGACTTTCCTCATGGACAGGCACTAAATCCATGCTAAGCGTTGTAAGCCATAGTGAGATTTTAAGTGGCTTTAGAGGAGCTGGGCTGAAAAGAAAATCTAAACCATTGTACATTTCATTTCAGGAAAACTACTATGGACAGTGGAGTATATGTAGAGCACTACTAGTAATAGTATATGGCAGGGTAGCAGCACTATAAACTACTGTAAGAGGACGGGGCCAATAGTAGAATAGTAGCAGCAGCAGAGCTCAGAGTAGCAGCAGTCACACTTTTGTGAAACACCCAGTAGCCTATAAGCACTGATTTGGAGATCGGTGGTTTAAAAGCATCATCTTGGTTTAAACTGGGCTCACTGGGAAGAAAAGTGACATCTAGGTCATATAAATTATGTTATGACAGAATTTCAAAGAGTATTTCCTTGTGAAATAGGTTCTAAATACACGTAGAATCACTGAAATGCTGTTTAAACAGCAATTTCATGTAACAGATTTCCAATAAAAACTTTATTAGACACTTTTCTACTAATTTAACACTTCTCGCTTGAATGCCAAAGTACCAGAAAACTAGACACATCCAGCCTAAGTGCCACTTTAGTTAGCTCAACTGCTTCTGCAGTGCGATCTAAAAGGAGAAAAAGCTAGCCCTGTATGCTTAGTAGTAGTAGTTGTATGATCATCTCTAACATAATTCTAGATAGTCGCCTTTATTTAAAAATGTCTCAGAAATATTTTTCCATTTTCACATTTCAGCATATATCTGCACCAAATTCTGCAGGAGTCTGGCAGGACAAAACAACACAGTATAGAAACCAACAAGATTGTAATATCTTTACAGGTTGGTTGATTCCTGCATAATGCACTCCTGCTTGAAGTAATAATAATAATAATAATGATCAGATTTTACAGAAGTACAGTACTACTTCCTTTGTAATACTGATTTATTTTAGTTGCCTGAATTGTCAATACTTAAGTTTCTGAATTAAACATAATACAGAGATAACAGTTGGGTTAGAATAAATCAGTTAAATGAATACACTTGCCACACAATAAGATTTTCCATTTTACTAACAATAACATTATAAACAACACTTTCACAATAAGGTCAGAATTATATGAAATTTTACAACTGTATTGCACAATTTCATTGTTATTGTGTTGCTGTGATTTCTTGCATAGGTCAATTCAATATCTCAACAAAAATAAATTCATAGACATTTCTACCAAAATACACACAAAAAACATTTCAAATGCTTCACTTGTACAAAATATACAATTTCTGAAAATATTTACCACAAAAATTTACCACAGGAAATAGAAAAAGAAAGATTTAAAGATATGTCATTAACAGTTTACGTTCTGAATTTTCCAAATGCTTGTTTTTTGTTTTTTTTTAAACAAACACTAATATTCATGGCTAAGTCCTTTGGAAGAGGTAGAGAGAACACACACGCTGCAAACAGGGGCACACTTCCACCCAAATACAAAATCTCTATTTCAAATACTGCAAACTGTACAGTAAATGTTACCACAAAAGAATACACATACAGTACAGCTACACATAGAGCTTCATCCCAAAACACTAAAGGGCCCTTTTTTTCTAAGCTTTCAGGTGCAGGCAGTGACACAAGCTCACAGCAGAAGCTCACTCGAGCGTGACAACGAGAATATGGGTAATGTAATGGATAAGAGTTTCTGATGCAAAAGGTAAAAGTATTAAGTTTTTGCATATAGGGACACAGAGAGGAGCTTTCTGTCTTAATGTAGCCTGCAGAGGAGCTGATGGAGCGTTTGAAAGATTTCATCAAGTACCTGAGTGAAGTGCACAGTTTGATTAATTAGGATTTGTGAAAGATGTGTAAACTGTCTAAATTACAGAATCAAGATTTTATGTTCAAGCTAAACCTCTTGAAACTAAAGGCTGCAAGTAGTGCTGTTGTTTTGTTATCCTTGTACAACAATAACTTGCTATGGTAGCTGATAAAGAAAAAACTGTACCTGTAATCTACAACAAAACTCCCTCATTTGAAGGAATTTGTGTGCAGTAAAATAATCTATTGCACACCAAAATATTAGGAGCACTTTTCAATATAATGCACTCCAGTACACCACCACCCACTACAACTTCAATAATACACATTAAGTAGAATTATCGCCTTTCTGACAACAAAAACAAAAACTGAAAATGTATAAGCTTCGTAAAAGTAGAATTTATGGCAAAGCTGTTGTATTGGATTGCATTAAATTGCACAGGTGTTCCTAATAAAGTGCTCTGTGAGTGTATATATCACATCTCTAACATTAAGCAGCAGATGTCGTAGCAGCAAGCCACAAAGTTCCCAAAGGAAGACAGATAGGAAAAATCCTCCTTTAGGCTAATGTAATATAAATATTAGCATTACTTATTATATTTTATTCAAGTATAATAGTTTTTCTAAGCATTGATGTGAAATTTTGGAATGAAACTCTTCACATGTAGACTTGGCTTCAAATACATAAACACAAATATACACAACTGTACAAGCACCCTTTGTAAAACACACACACACACACTGTGGCCAAACACACAGGCACACGTGCACTCACACAAATACAGTACTGTACTGTACATACACATAAGTCTGAACACACTTGACGGTTAGCAGATGTCACAACTGAACTGCGCTCGGAAGAACGTGTTTATCTCGAAAAGTCATTTAACTTTCAAAACATTGCTGAAACTGATTCAAAAGCACGTTGCTGAGGAGAGGCTCATGTTTCATGTGAAGCTCGGTAAATGTGCCATGTTAATTATGACACATTTGTATAATCACTATAAACAAACAAGACTGGCAATATCACTGCATTTTACATGAACTGCCATAGGATCCAACCTGGCAGGAAATCTGAGGGATTGCTTTTACGCCTTTTTCAAACAGAGCTAAACCTTTAAATTTTCTTATACTTGTAGATGATGGAAGGAGTGAAAGACTACAGCAAAGCCAAAAACAGTTCAGTGAAGTCGAGTGACAGTAGATATGGAAGGGAGGACAAATACAAACATCCTTTTAGCAACAGGAAGCAATAGAACATTTTTCATCACGACATACTGAGGGTTACAAACATCACACCTTGTGCTTTCGCAAGGTACACAGTGAATCCGTCGGGCTGCTGCTCCGTCACACAAACATCTCCTTGTTGACCCACATGAGTGTGCGCGTGTCGTTGGGTTTGCATTCATACTCGATGCTGTTGAAGCTGTTTCCCCACTGGCAGTGGTCCCTCTTGTTGTAGTTGTAGTACTTCACCTGCCACACTGTCTCAAACATTCCCGCTTCTGGGAACTGAAGGAGAAACACACGCAGAAATGAGTCAAATTCAAATACCTTGATCTGATAAACTGATAATGACACATACAGAGCGGACAGATGGGAATACGCGTCTCTTAAGAAACACATACTCATGTGCTTAAATATTGTATGAACTCAGATACACCATCTGAAAAGAAAGTGAATCGAAGAGGAAGCATACTGACTGCACAGATGGATGAAGGCAAACACACACACACACAAACAAGCAAACACATGCACACCACGCACACCATATCATCCCAGAGGCCCCCGGGTGTGAACTGGACAGATGGGTAAGATACACACAGACACTGATGTCGACACAAGCGGTCACATTTTTCTAACATTGTTTTAACCTGTATTTACGAGCTCTTTCACCTTTCAAGATTAGAAGAATTTAACGATTAAATATAAAATTGAACGTTAAGGTAATTTTAATTAAACATTTATGTCAGATGTCAGTGATTTCATTGCTGCAACAGGAACCACAGCTGAAAAGATTTACCCACTGAGCACCAGGAACTCATTTTGTGGTGGATGTTTGAACCAAAATACAACAAAATACACCTAATTTTGGTAGAATTAATTGCAGTTTGTGTGTGTTGCATGGGTGTTACATCACGATTTTGGCTCACCTTGTCAAACCTACTTTTCCACAGTAATCAGTTCACCGATAATTACCCTGCTTGTTACGTGGTTAATGAGCAGTTAATTATGTCACAGGATTTTTATTTAGAATGAATTTATAAACGTTAAGATTAAAGCTGAAACAAACAATTGTGACAATCAATTAATTGTGATTCTGGTGAAATGTGACTATTTTCTGGTTTTCTTAGACTTCTGTGATAGTAAACTAAATAGTTTTGGGTTTTGGATTGTTGTCACATATTTGAAGACATAACTGTGGACATGAGGAAAATGTGATGGGAATTTTTTCACTAATTGCTGACATTATATAGACCAAACGATTGCTGGTGAAAATAAACTATTGATTAATCAATAACTAAAATAATCGTTAGTTTCAGCACTAATTAGGCCCTAATTAATTACAAGCTTTTACACCTGACACATGCATCACCCGCCCCATCCACGATTATACCTATGCAGCTATCTTCATCCATGGTTACAAAACTGTAACCATGAAAAGCCTGTAGCTATCAGAGAACAATGGCAAAACTGTAGGTGGCATCCGCTTCAGTGGAACCGTAACCATAGCAACATAAACAAATGCGCAATTTAACCTTTAATCTGTGAAGGAATTTTCATATATATATGAAAATGCTCCTATTTTCATATATGAAAGCGCAGACAGCTCTCTTTTTCCCGGTCGAGCCGACCTGGCTTTATGATTGTTGCCATAGAGACAGCGCTAAAGTAAACAAACTTATAGCAATGTTGTGACTAGGACAAGGTCGCCTGGGCGCTGCCTGAATAACTGATAGTGGTTGAATTCTTTTCCTTCAGATTTGCTGTGGCATTTCAATGTGTCTACACCGGCACTTTGAATTGTAACTGCTATTTCTATGACGTAACCTAGGATCATGATGCATGATGAGACAAGACAGTACTGGTAGAAGAGAAACACTTGGGGGCAAAATAATCATTTGGTGATCAAAGGATAAGGCTGGAAATAATCTATATTTCTGTTATTGTCAACCAATCCCATGAAAGTTCATCTCTCAATGCTTGTCTAACTTCCCTTACCTGTCTGTGGCCCATATCAAAGTCATAGATCTTAAAAAAACAGCTCACAAATATGTACTTTGACTTTTAGAAAGGGCTAAATAATTTTTCTCAACAGCTGGGCAGCAGTTTTTAGCAAACGTTACTTAAACATAAGTAAATAGTGTATGAGTTGGGGACTATTTTCAGCCATGTCACTCAGTGCAACGGTGGCTCACTGATGTTTTTTAGGACAAAAGTGGAGGTCTATGGCACACAGGGAACAAACTATATCACGCTTTGGCAACACACTTGTTATTTTGATCAAGTCATTGTTGGCTTTTGTCTTTTCATGGGATTTTTTTGTCAATAAGAAAATACAGAACATCACCAGAATTATCATTTAATCATGTGAAAATGTATGGAACAGTGTTTTTTTAAGTCAAGATGGATTGAAATACTGTATGTTTTCAGTTTATTGATGTTCTCAATATTGTGTTGTATTACAGAGAAGATTGTTTATTGAATGTGTGCTATTTCACTGTTTTTTACAAGCTCCAAACATAAACCTGCAAAGTCTTCATCAGGTGTATCCAAAGTATCCAAACAGACTCTCCTCAGAGCCTGAAACTTTCTGGCTGTAACTAATTTTTGACTATTTGAGTTCTCCGGCCTCTGCATCCAGATTAAAGTTAGTTTTCTGCTCTGTGTACAGTGTAACCATACCTGTATGTTGATTTGAACAGGTTGCCTCTCTCCACTCTTGGTGTGTGCCACCCCCTCTGTGTCGTACTGGCCGGTATAGATCACTGACTGCGGATCTTTAGACTGCTGCTCCAGGGGGAAGGTCACCCCACCCACACTCATTGACCTGCGGACAGGAACACAAGAAAACCAATTTGTCAATAAACAGTCTTAAAATTAAAAGTTCACGTCAATAATGTTTAGATGAGAGAGAAATCATATGTAAACAATTTAAAAGGATAAAATCTGTGATTTACCAATAAGGTGAAAAAAAAGGTCCTACTACAGATTACGGAGCTTTATACTCATTGATGCATTTTTTCCAGCCAGGATTTCCTGCTACAAATCAATTGGGGAAATAGGTCTACAGCTGTGTTCCATGCCCCAAATTCAGCCAACATCTCCTGTGCATCATCCCATGTGTGACCTATTTTTGGACCAGGGTGCTCATTCAGACAGGAGGCAGGCGTGTTTGACAGCCTGATATATCAAAGACTAATCCTTATTTGGACATGGAAGTACAACAACGTTCATTACATAACCATGAATTGTAGGCAAATCGCACGAGAGCGGCGGTGACACAAAACCCAGACACTGGAGTCCTAATCTGTGGTGGATTTGACACGCGGCCAATTGGGGTTTATGCTGCCTTCAAGTGCTCCTCGTAAAATCCTACTTCCGGGAGCTTTATTTGGAAAAAGGACTTGTTGAGTGCCCAAGTACAGGACTTTTGGTCAGAAATAGCTCTAATAACACAAAGAGGACCTACAATATTTTTTTATTCTACTAATATGAAAACGATTGTAAGAGGTATTTGTGAGTAATGTTTTGCCAGGTTTAAAAGTAAATATACATAAAGAATCAAACAGTAAAACGTGATAACACTGCAAATGTTCAATGCATACTCTCCATCCTCTATATGACATCTCTGCACCTGAAAAACTAAAAATGTTCCATCATTATTTACCACTTCATGTGCATTATAGGCTCGTAACCGCCATATTTTCCACTAGATTATGCTTGAATGCAGCCTTAAAATCTGCTCTTGCCTTCTCCGCAACAAACCTGTTAAGATCACCGCTAACAGTGCGTGCGAGGAATGAGCCTCATCCTTGGTTCTTTAATTAAAGGCCACTTCCTGACACGTAATTAATGAATGTGAAAAACTACAGGGTGCTGGCGACGAAGCAGACAAAGGCCACGTTCACTTTGTGAGGGAAATACATTTGAACCAAAACATCTAGAAGAATACTCTTTCGTACACTAATGTCTATAATTGCAATACTGAATGTAGACGCAAACCAGCAATAAAATATTAAAGGGACAATTAACAGCGACGCCACGTTCAGACAACAAATGTCTCCATTATTTGGACAGCTCTTCACATATGTCCTGTTGTCTTCTCATGTGGAAAACCTCCATATTCTGACTGAAAACGTGTCTACTGTATGGCGCTCATTAGTGAATTTAGTGATCTGTGTGGTTTTATTTATAGAAGGAAGTTGTAGGAATATTGTTGCCTGGTCGTGATATTTGTCCTCTTAGCTGTTTAGGTTATGATCAGGTTAGGATAACCGCGCCTGAACCAAATATCGGAGGGCTACCTACGTGGCCTCGACCGCTCCAGGTTTAATGACCACCTCGATTTTGTACTTGGACCCGGTCAGCAGCTTGATAGTCCGGGTCTGTCCGAACCGGGCGCCGTCAGACTTGAAGAACACCGCGGTGTTGTTGGGAAGCATCTTCATGGAAATCCCAATTTTGATTATCTGTGGAATGTCGGCCATTTTTCCATATAGCTAGTATATACCCAGGATCAGCAGGATGCAGGGTGTGGGCGACAAGTCTCAGGTGTCGCTCAGTTCATGAGGAGAAATGCCGTGCGGAGAAGCCCATAGCAGAGCGCACAGCCTGGACGGGGAATTGCGCAGCGCTGCGCGCCGTAATCCCTACCAATGTACAGCACAGTCCTAATCCCAACCAATGCTCTCTGTCTCTCTCTCTGAAAATCTTTCACCCCCCCACCCCCCACTCCCCTTTCCAACACTTCCCACCCTCTCTCTCTCTCTCTACCACACTCTCTCTTTACCCGTCTCTCTCTTTCTTTCTCTCACCTCTTCTCTTTTTCACTCGCTCCCTCCTTAATCTCTTAGGTGTTCAGCTCTCTTTCAACTCTCAGTCTTTCATAAAATATGGTTGTCGCTGTCCGTGGTGCTGAAGTCCTGCCAATTAAGACTGGGGATTACTTGAATTGATCCCTGAAGGTGGTGGCTACAACACCACAGGTGGGATAGGAATAACAGAACAACTAACAGAACAAACAACCGATAATTACCATCATCAACGTAACACAATCGATAATTAAGACTAATAGACTACCTGGTAAAATTAAGCATATACATCTATACATGTGTAGCCTATAAATACACAGCATTTAATGCAGGTTCCACAACAGGTGAGCTACATCTCTACAGCTAGAACGATTAAAATAAACTGTTTAATTGAAACAAAATAAAACAGTAAAATAAACCTTTAATCATACTTTGACCAGTGTAACCCTATACCCACCCCCTATGTTTGCATGATAATATAGCTCCATGCATTATGGAATATAAACACAGTATTTAGGAAACAAACTTCAACTCAAATTGAAAACTCCAGATATTCACCACCGATTGCTGATGTTTTTTTACCTCACTCATGAGCGACCCCTGTAATGCCTATGTTTGACCACTAGAGGCCAGGCTTTGATCACAACAGGAAACGTGTCCTTGTTTTAAAAAAAAGAGAGAGAGAAGGGTCCATCTGCAGTCTTGCGGACTACACGACACACCTACTTTACTACACGACACACACCCTCTGATATTCTTAACCCTGAACCTTAACCATCTCAGTCTTCATGCCTAAACCTGACCATGTAGTAGGCGTGTCGTGTAGTGTCCGCAGATGGAGCAAGTTGAGAAGAAAAAAAATAGCCCACTATTCATTTATAGTGTGTTGAAAAAAAGAGGAAACTATACGTGATGGCATCAGACTGCTGACATCATCATGAGATTTGGATGGAGGAAAGTGGGAAAAGCTAAAATCCAAAACTTTTCTGCCAAAAAAATACTGTCAGTTGAAGACTTAAATAAGAGAAACCAAACAAGGAAAATGGGGGAAAACTGCCATTTTTAATCATTCAACTTAATTGAGGGACTGATTTGGGCCTGACACATATAACATGGTTGCATTGCTCCTGCTGCTATTGTCTGTTCTGTTTATTGAAAGAAACCAATCAAAGAAAGTTTTCTTTCTGATTTGATTGAGCCACACTTTTTTTTCTTTGTACAACATTTTGCCATAAATCACAGTGCTTGCCTGGATTTGAATTAGACAGTTTACATATAAATTGAATTTTAGTTCGGTACCTAGTTAGGTTACAGGTTGGAAAGCCATAAGCAAAAAAAAAAAAAAAAAAAAAAAAAAAAAACCAGAGCGTGCCCATGGCTCACGTGGTATGTCAGCAGGGAGGAGAGTGACGCAGCTGTTAACAACATAATCAGAAAACGTGTTCGGTTCCGGTGGAGAAAGTTTGGGAAGCGGGCTACCGCGACTGGCGTCTGATTTTCTGAATATAAACTGAAAAAAGTGCTGAAAAGTTGAATCAACAAGCAGGTTTTAGTGATGTCAGGCAGATAAGACACCGCAATGTTCTGTATGTTAACCACAGCCTACTGTTTCATAGTCTTACACCAGCAACTGCAACTGTCCAGTTCCCTCCTAAAGTCTGACTTCACACGCAAAAGAAGTGACTTTTTTTATTGTCTAGAAGTGTTTTAAAGCACAGCTGTGTGTGTGTGGCAGATGCAGCATGCTTTATTTTTTGATCAAAATGACAATGCTGATTGTTTTTGGCATCTGGCTATTTCCTCGTCTGCGTAAAACCTGCGTCATCGGTGCACTGTGGCTTTTGACGCTTTTGCCGTTTACATTCATCACTGGAATTGGAAGTCACAAATATAGCCCCTGTAACTGCGGATGTCCATGAGGAGATCACTGACTTGTCCACTAGTGCTGGTGCGCGTAAAAGAGAACCATCGTTTGGAGCAACACCGGCTGGCTCCACACACTTTAGGAAGAAACAATACGGAGAGTGAAAGTGAGTTGGGGAAGAAAGACAGTGTGGGAGGGTGGGAGAGCCCTCCCCCCGCCAAATGTCTCGATGGATCCACTCCTTCATAACCCAACTCCTCTCCAGCCTTGTGCAGATGGCCAAAGTGTCCAAACTGGTCTGTGAATCTGCTCAAACGGTCACAGGATGACAAGATAAGAGCAGGTTAGTTTTCTTTAACACCCCATCCACTGATTTGTTTTATTTAGTGCGTAGTGAAAGTCAAAGTATTCAAACACCCTCTGGCACAAGAGCACTTGGCTGCATGTGAATGTCTGCCGGTCTCCTAGCGCACTCCACGCCTGCGCTGGTGATGCCATGCCGCGAAGTCACACCGGCGACGACAGCGGCGGCACCGGGCTCTGGCTGAAGACTTCAACGGGACGCCGGGCGCAGGGCTACATTCTGAAAGATGTGGAGTGCGGGCAGAGGACGATGAACAACGCGGTGCGAGTCGGGGACGGTCTCCTGTCTCCTGCCGCGGCAGGTGCGGCGGGAGCGGAGAGGAAGCAGGGCGCCCGGCTCAGCCTGCTGGGGAAGCCGCTGACCTACAGCGCGCAGAGCGGCCGCAGGAACGCGCGTTACCGGCGGCTCCAGAATTACCTCTACAACGTGTTGGAGAGACCGAGGGAATGGGCGTTCGTCTACCACGCTTTTGTGTAAGTACTTAAACTTCAGCTACTGTTTAGACAGAAGCAACCGAAAACCTTTTTCTGTTCGTTTTTGTTCCCATTTGAAGCACAGATTCGCACCTTTTCATCGCAACGAACGTTTAATTTAAACAAGGATAAAGTGAAAACATAAGCTTTTTGAAAATGTAACAGATTTCAGGTGACACTGGCTGCTGTTCTCATGGTGATGACCAGCTGGTGTCATGGTGCACACACACATCATAGCATCAAACTGATGAAAGTTGTTTGGGGATGTGATGTGTTTCAGAAAACATTCATTCTTTCACATTACCTCTAATTCTCTCACATATGCAATAACCCCCACCGCCCCAAACACACACACACACACACACACACACACACACACACACACACACACACACACACACACGAACACACACCAACAAGAACTCGCAGTCATGTATAGAAACACAACCCAACCACACACTTTCTGACTGGATTCCCTTTTCTCTTTCCACACTTTTGTTATGTTGGTGGTTGAGATGCCCTGACTGTGAACATTTGTTTCACCTTTTGATTGATTTACTGCCACATCACTGTACGTCCATACAAGATTTCTTTTAACTGACTACCTGTTGCCACATTGGAGCCAAAGACCCCTGAATGAGTCAGAAAAGTAGATCTGAAGGTGTTTTGAAATTCCTGATGCACACCAGTTAAATTTTATACGCCTAACTTCATGTTGAGTATTTATGAAAAACAGAGAAAAAATGAGGCTACATTAGGTCCAATATCTCTTTTACGTAACGCTGGGAGCTCCCAACAAATTTGGGGCTCTTAGAGAAGGTCAGTGAGCTGTCAACTGAAAATGGTGAATGTAATATCAACTGCTACTCCCTTGCATGATTTTTGAGTGTTTCATCACTGGTTTGGACAGAGTGGCTCTGGGAAAAGTCCTGGAGAGACACTTTTAAAGATGACATGTTTCAATTCTTAAATCCAAAACAGCATTCAGCAGACCACAGCCTGGTTTTTCTGGTGTGAAATAGTTCCTTTATGGCCAGATTTTAATTCTACTTCTCTTCATGCAGTTTCAGTCAACCAATTTGCAGATTATTGCTAACATTCAACTGAACATTTCTGGTTTGTGTCTGTCAGGATCCAGCTAAACTCAAAAGATTGGTTGTTCTATTGCCTGGTGCCGTTTGTGTATTCCAAGGGTGTCTCTGCTTGTAAACACGACACACACACACACATTTACTGAAAATTACATTAATCCACAACAGCTGTAATCTCGGTTGTGGTCATATCTTTAGAGGTAGTAGCTTGTTCATAATCAGAAAGATCCTTTTTCTTTTTTCTCTTTGCTCCATCTTTGGTGCAGCGTGTTCATTGCTGTGCTTGTCTCTGTTCTGCGCTTTCAATCCAATAGTTTAGGCCAGTTGTTCTCAAAGCGGGGTCCAGGGACACCTAGGGGTCCTTGAGGTGGTTCCAGGGGGTCCCCAGCAGAAAGGGGATTCATTTATTTTCACTATAATTCCATCCATAAGTAATACAATGACAGAATGTATGACTATTTTGGGTTTCATACACTTTCTGTAATAAAACATCGAAAAGCAAAAAACTTATGAGATGGGGGACCGTGGTCTTATTTGTGTCCGTTTAGGGGTCACTGATGTGAAAAAGTTTGAGAAACACTGGTGCAAGCGGTGCTGTGACTTTTCGGGCTGATGAAGTTTGGGTTTCTGTAAGTGGCGCTGTTCGCTTTGCTCAGCCGTAGTGGCAGTCGACGCTCCTGTTAACTACACAGTTCTTGTTCTGTTCATTCAAAACTCTTGGCAGTGTCAAACACATCATATCCTGTGTGGCTGAGGATATTTCCTGGGAAAGAGCGGGTCTTTATGGAATAGAAGCTTTGCGGTAACTGTGATTATTCCGACAGAATACACACTTTCTCTCTTTTCTTCTCACTCTCTCTATGTATGTATCAGTGCATTCACTGTGGCAAGGTTGAGTGATGAAACCCCACATCCCTTCCCGTTCCAACACAGTTCTGTTGGAAGAGAAGCGTTGTGAGAAGGAGGAAGTGAAGCTGTCAGAGTAGGGGCTGCGAAGCCGGATGTTGACGTTTTATTTGCTCAGGCGGGACAGCTGAGGTCGATGGGGTTAAGTTGTTACATCTGCTCACAACCACAGCTTCCTACGTTTAGTAGTTTTAGATCAGCTGCACATATGAAATGATAAAAGTATCACTTAAAGTTTAAGTGAGATAGAGTAACCATGGTGAGATTAAGAAAAATAATCTCACTTTGTGGTAAAGATGGCAGAAAGCCTGAAGGATTCAGACAAACTCATAGGTGTGTGTGTGTGTGGGGGGGGGGGGGGGGGGGGGGGTTCTGACATCCTACTTTCAGGGACATATTTCAGATGAAAGACCAGTTAATTGGGGTTGGCTTGTCCAATTGGGGACAAAAGCCATGTTGGGAAAAAGCTGATTTTTGGGTCAGTGGTTAAGGTTAGGCTAAGTCTCCAGGAAATGAATGTAAGTCTATGTAATGTCTCCAAAAGTGACCCAAGTAAATGTGTGTGTGCCTATGAAACAGTACGCGCGCGCACACACACACACACATACACACACATATATATATATATATATATATATATATATATATATATATATATATACATACACACATTATGATGCTTATTCTGCAAATACCCAGACAGCCTGTGTTTGTATACTGTATACTATATATTTCACCTATTGATGGGTCTTGACTCTATACTGGTTTAAATTTAAGCATTCAGGTATGATATCCCTTATCCAGCTCCATTAATAATAACTCCTGAGCAGCAGTGAATGCAGGGGTAGAGGTTTCTTTTCTCTCAGATTACACACATCTCAAATAACGGACGTTAACTGAATAACTGAATTTTTGGCTTCTCGTTGGTTCTCTTTTGGATGGGCTTCATCCTCATTTGAAACCATACAAAGCATTTTTTACTGCCACTAGGGGCTGTCAAAGCTCCAAGTGGCAGCAGGAAATAACTTTGAAAATGTAAACAAATTGATTACCAAAAAAAAAAAAAAAGAGATGAAAACACCTCAGAAAAAACGGTCACAGTGAACGTACGGCATCTTGATTAGGAGGGTCAGGACTCTTTGTTCTTGTTGATTTACAGATAATGGAGGTACTTTATATGAGCGCAGATTGCAGAAAAGCATGTTGCATTTTCGTTTGCATACTTTCCAGTGATTTTCTAAATGTTCTGGCACTTGTCGTCTTGGATGCTTCAGATTTTTTTTATGTGAATTCCTTACATCTCATACGATGTTATGCCAAAAACAATCTAGACGGAAAATAAAATTTGGCCAAGATACTCCCCCAGTTTGTGTGTGTAATACCAGGTACTCTCTATTACTGATTTTATACTTTTCTAGCATTTACAACGATAATTTACTAGTCAAAAGAGGACACTTTGAGAGCAAAAATTAAATTTTGTCAGTATCAGTTTGGATGTTTTAAAATTGCTAATGTAAAACAGTGTTATAAAGATTTGAGTGATTTTTGAACACTTGGGGCAGGCAGACTCCTATACAAACTCACAGCAACAGCCTTGATAATATATACTTTCAGCTTATACCGTTTTTATTGCTAATGTGCAAGCAAGCAATTTCTACATATTCAGCAGCAACAAAGCAACGTGGGCATCCCAGTGGAATCTGCCATTGTAAGAAAAATATGTAGGTCTCTTTTGTTTGTTAGACTCTTCACCAGATATACATCAACTTTCTTGCTCTGCCATTTTGCACTGGACACTAGCGCACAATCATATGGATGATTAGTGTTAGGATTCAACAGCCTGAACTGGTAAACAAAAAACAATGAGTTGAAAACAGCTGACTGCTCCAGAAATCTTTGGTGTTGATCCTCATTGGGAACAGAAATCCATCACATTAAAGGGGTGTCATTTCACTCAGTGGGAATATGTAAATTATTTCTGCATGGGGTTTTTACTTGTATTTTCTTGCAGAAAAATTAAAACCTCTTTTGTTTTTAATGCATTCATGGAGCACCACATTCATGAGTGTGTGTTGATTCTTTTATTGCCGTGGTCATTGCTGGTGCCAGGGGAACTCAAGTGATCTTTTCTCATTTGTGAAGTTTGCGTGAAGTCATTAACTTGCCATTTGCTGTTGCACCAAGAAACCTTTAAAACCTTTGGGCAACTGGCATATGAGACCAAAGTCACTGATCTTAATAGATTCAGTTGAATCAATGAAATAAATTTCATGTAAGGCTGAAGTTTGAAGTTTGGATTTAACTGGGTTATAGTGAATCACATCTGTAATGCAATAACTTGAAATGTGGACAGTTTTGATCTATCGTGATTGCAAATGAAAGCGGTTATGTGAATACGGCCTCCTGTTGCAATGGCGCCATAACATTATGGTAGGCTATTAAATTAGCTGCTCCAGTTATCGAAACACTGAAAACTTCATACTCTGTATTGATTTACTGTTATTTCAGTGTGTCAGATGATGTTAAAGTGAATGGATTTCTTCAATGGTCGCTTTGTTTCAATGTTTTGGGGGGTTTGCTTTCTTGCCTGGAGTTTAATGGAGAAGTTCAGTGGACAGACTGGTCCAGGAAAGGTTAGCTTGACGCAAGGAATGGAGGTTAAGGAAGGTGGCTAGCTTAAAACAAAATGTCCCTCCTGGTAACTGCAAAGTTTTCTTATTTATGTTGTGTCTTTTTAAGCTAGCTTGCTAATGTTAGCCATCATACATTTACAGAGTTACAGAGTCTCCTTTCTGACAGATATAGAATATTCAGTTGTTTTTATTGTTGTGTTTTGTGTATTGGACGACTTCCAGCCAGGTTTGCTCAAACTGGCCGAATTTCAATATCCACATACCACTGACTGTCCAGTACCTTTTATGGATCATTGGTCATCTGTTGGCCTTCACTTTTTTAGGATTTTTTTGTTTTCGCCCACGCATCGCAGCTCTATCCATTTGTAGCAGCCATAGCTAGTTTGTTTGGCAGTGGTGGGGAGGGGGTTTTATCATGTAAAAAAGTGACATCAGTGCAGAGACTGAGATTGATGTGGTGGTTTGATTGGTCAATACACATTTTGTATCTCTTAATTTTCATTACACTGATTTTAGTTTTTGAAGCCCTTTTTACAACAGGATGGATAAATAAGAATATATGGTGGTCCAGTGAAAAGCAATTTAGCTGTTATGGATGGTAAATGGACTGCATTTATATAGCACTTCTCTAGTCTTATCGACCACTCAAAGCACTTTACAATACATGACATTCACCCATTCACACACACATTCATACACTGATGGCAGAGGCATTAGGAGCGAAACAGTGCTTCCTATCCAAATCCCCACCCCTTCACACACACACTCACACACCTAGCCATCGGGAGCACTTCGGGGTTCAGTATCTTGCCCAAGGACACTTCGACATGCAGACTGGAGAAGCTGGGGATCAAACCACCAACCTTCTGATTGGTGGACGACCCGCTCTACCTCCTGAGCCACAGCTGCAGTTCTTGTGAGGTAGAGAATTTGTATACAGCGTTTGCAACGACAGCACCAAGCATCGTATTTTCATTCCTTACAAACAAGTCTCAAAGCTTATAAAAGGCAGTAACATCCAGAGATTCACTCACCAAATTTCAGCTACTTACCAAAAAAAAAATGTAAAATGCACTTGGAGCTGAAGAACATCAAAGGCATCCTGAAGAAACTGCACTTTGTTTCCTGAGAGCATGGTGACATTTGAGACACCTGAGCACATAAAAGAGTCTCTGTGTTTAGGTTCAGTGCTACTTCCAGGTAGGGAGGGATGTTGGCGGACATCCAATGGAAAATGCTGGAAAATGCTAAGGACCCATTAAATAGGATGAAGAGAAAGAGGGATGCGTGTGTGTGTGTGTGTGTGTGTGTGTGTGTGTGTGTGTATGCGTGTATAAATACTGTCATAATCTGTTCCGGTGTTTGCATGAATTGGTACAGAGTAGGTACCCTATTAAATGGAGGGTATGTGTATTTTATGTCAGATGTCTTCACAGGATTGTTGTAACACAGCACAGACAGCGTGCCCAGGTCACCAGTTGGTACGCTGTCATCCAAGGCAGAACAGAAGGATGGAGAGGAAGCAAGACAAGTTCAAAAAAAAAAAAAAAAAGTCAGTGAGACAGAAAGGGGAGGTGAATATGAGAACGGGGGGGTTCAAAATCATCTGTGCAGGAATACAAAGAGGCAGAATTATGAATCAAGTTTGTTTATTGTATGTATTCTGTAGTAAAATCAACATCTGCTTGTCTGCCCTGATTTAAAGAAAAGATGAGCACTTGTAGACATCCAGACCGAGATACATCAGACAGCTCTGAGTGCAAGATATGCAAATACTCAATGAAATGTAGTAATATATGCAAGTCTACTTAGTCATGTACATGTCAACACCAGTGTGTTTGCATATTAAATATCTTCCCCTTCCTCAAAAATAAAGAAAAAGCACAAGAAGCTGTAAGACACATTCTCATTTTCTACGAGCATACAGATCGGATCACTTAGTTATTCTAGAGGGCATGGACAAATGTATTTTGTCATTGTTTGTCCATGCCCTTTGTCATTTACAATATTTTCTCAGTGATGCACCTTTTTCCCTCTGTTTGCATCTCTCTTGTGCTTCATGTCATTGCCGTAACATTTAGCTTGAAAAGGTCTTGACTAAATCATTAATAAATGTGGTAGAGTCGACCCAAATTTAAGGCTGCACAAACTCAACCTAAGCCAATTCAGCTGCCAGTGCTAAGTTTCCATTATGTCTGTCTAAATGTTGCCCAACAATAAGCAAATATGCATGGGCATTGTGAAAAATGCAATGTACAGTACCAGTGAAAAGTTTGGCCACACTTTCTCAATGGGAAAGTGTATCCAAACTTTTCACTGGTACTGTAAATATCTACTGTGTTTTGTCCACCTCAGCCTGCTAGCGTTGCAGTGCTGCTCTCCTTACGACAGCCTATAGTGCATTTTGCTTAAATTATTTGGGCGCATCGTTAAGAGTGACTCTGAATACTGACGTCCACGTTTGCAAAATACACAAATTTGCTGAACTCGGACTCTTTTTTTTTTTTTTTTTTTCCCTCATTAGAAAAGAGCAATGTACAAAACAGCTGTCACTAATTAACATTAATTCTGTGAGTAACTCAGTGACAGGCCAAAATTAAAGTTGGCTGTTTGTTTTGTTTTTTGTACTCTATGCCAGTGGTTCTCAAAGTGGTCCCCCAGGGGTCCTTGAGGGGGTTCCAGGAGGTCCCCAGCAAAAAGGGGAATCATTTATTTTCATTATAATTTCATCCATAAGTAACACAATGACAGAATGTGTGACTATTCTGGTCATGGGTTTCATACACTTTCTGTAATAAAACATCTAAAAGCAAAAATTTTATCAGATGGCGGACCCTGGGACAAAATCTTATCAAATGGGGGTCCAAGGTCTGATTTGTGTCAGTTTAGAGGTCCTTGATGTGAAAAAGTTTGAGAACCACTGCTCTGTGCAAGCTGATGTCTGCACTAAACCATTAGTCAGTGAAGAACCTCCACTCTGTAAGAACTGTACAATCGCGTGAGTGTTTTTGTGGTTCCAACAACTTTAAGCAGAGTGACACATTAGGAGTCACATTCTCCAGTTAAACTTTCATTCATATCATATGAATAATTTAAGCTAATCAATTTAATAATTTTGAACTAGGACCTTTTTTGGATTAAGTGGCTTGTGAAAAATAATGTGTGCTAAAGTCAGAAGTCAGTCTACACCTGTTATTTCAATGTGCCAGATACATATTTGATCAACATTGTATGTATCTCTTCTGCTGCTGTTTAAATATAAGCACTGGGTTTGACGTGGCATCATCAGATACCCAATATTAGAGGACTCGTTAAAAAAACACGATTGGGATATCCCTTATTAAAAATGTTGGTGTTTACAGTTAACTTGCACAACTTCCAGCACATGAACTCATCATACCGACTGACTTTTTAAGTCAGACTATAGTTAAACATCTTAAACATGCAAGAAACACTAGTATTGTGTATTTCAGATCAAGTTGTCTGGGACATATAATAATTGTCTCTCCCTGCTCGGTGACTCTGAGCCCAGTCAAAGGACCATACTTGCAATATTAAACTTATGATCTACAAATCATGTATTCCATACTGCCAACTATTTCAACATTGATTTCTTACCTCTCAGACGGCCACTCAGTGCGGTATTAAGAATCAGCCCCAGACTGACAACTTGTTTGAGATGGGTAATCCATCAGAGAGGACATTTAGTTGTGTTCTCATTATGTGGTAATGCAGTTGTGAACAGGGACTGTTTCAATTTTTTTGTAAAATTGCATTCAAGGACACTTCAACATTCAGTATTTCAGAGTCAGCTGCCAAACAACAAACTTTTAAAGAATGCTTTTCCAACAACATAGCTAAAGAAATATTTAATGGAGTACCTCCTGATTTTTAATAGCACCCAACAGCATTCCTAAATTGCCAGATTTCCTCCTAGATAACTGCTGAGTTGAGCAGTGAGCTGAGAGAACATTTTGGGATGACGGAGTGTAATTTATCATTCAAGCTGATGATTAATACATGAATCACTGCATCACTTGTAATGCACCGTGTATCAGAAAATCTAATTTCTCCTCCTGAAGTTGTACTAAACAAACAGTATTAACCCTCAGTGTCTCCGTTCTTTAATTGCACCAGGAGTCTTCGTGCACAGATCCCCATGAGCAGTTTCATTACACCCACCACATGTTCTCCTCAATCCTTCCTGTGTGAAGTACACTTGCAAATAAATATAAATAAATAAACGAGCCAATTAGCTGGCGTCGGAGTAGAGCGATTTGGTGAGCGATCAGATCAGCTTGGATGTCGGCCTCATCAGAGAACCAGTCGGCTACATCAGTCAGAGCTTACGGAAGGTGCAAGATTGGAAGGAACCACGGTGACAAATATACTGTGACATTCGAGCAGGTCGTACAGGAAGTATGTAGGTTGGAGGGGTGTGTGTGTATGTCAAAGGATTTGAGAGGGAAAGAGTAAGCAAGACTGCGTTTCTCTTTGTTCACATACTTGTGTGTGAGAGAGAAAAGGAAATAATGCGAGTGGCTGTGAGAAATAATGTGAATGTGTATGTTTACATCAGTGTATCACACACAACCACTCTTGCACAGGTTTCCCTACCAGTGTATGGCTGTATGAGTATGCAGGGTTACATGATGTATCTGTTGCTCAATGTGTGTGTATATCCCTGTGTGTGTGTGTGTCTTTGTGTGTGTGTCAGCATCAGTGTGTGTCTGCTCGTTAGTCATCCGGCAGCCCTCTCGTACATCAGCGGAGGTGCCAGTTTGCTGAGCAGACGGCAGCGCTGATAGATGGAGACAGGCTGAGCTCGTTGGTCCTCCTGCCCACACAGAGTGCACCGCTGCTGGGCTCCCATCACACCGGCCTCCCCTGCCATGCTGCATACACCTCGGACGTTGACCTGTCAGCTCTCTTAACGAGATCATACCTCAAAAGCACACACTCAGAGATTACTGTATACACACCCACACATATTAATACAAATACAAGTTTCCACTTACTGCACAGCTTCACTCAAGATGCATCCTACCAGTGATGGAAGAAGAATTCAGACCCTTAACTGAAGTAAAAATAGCAATACTGCAAAATAAAAATAATGAAAAATACTCAATTAGAAGATAATGTCCTACATTTAAAAATTGACTTAAGTTACAGTATCAGAAAATGTACTTCAAGTATCAAAACTAAAAGTCAGTGTTATTCTATATTCTGGGATTATACATTAGCATGTAAGCAGCATTTTAATATTGTAACTGGTTGAGGTGGAGCTTATGTCTAACCTTTTTTTATAACACTCACAAACTTTGAGGGAAAAAAAGAGCCCTGTTTTTTTTACACGTCCCATCCTTTTAACGGGAAACTACAGTATTTTTCAACCTGGGCCCTATTTTCCCCTCTTTTTGTGTCTAAGTGACTAATGGGGACAACAATTTTTGAAATTGAGTGAGAGCATTTCAGTCGGGATGCCACAAAACAGGCTGCAATATAATCCAACAGGGCAATAGTGCCCTGTCAATGTATGTCCACTAAAAGTGCCTGTTTTTGCCACTGACAGGCTCAGATTGTTATTATAAGTGACAACATTATGGAAAGGACCATACAGAGAAATAAAATATTTTTCTTGACCAGAGCCGGTCTGTTTGTTATTGTGTCTAACCAAGTTTCACTCAAGGAGAAGTCTCGCTCTGAAGTGAGAGTTGAGTTGTTGCAGGAGGAACAGTGGAACTGTGAGTGAGAGTCGCAGAGAGGAAAAAAAACAACAGAAACAAAATTATCAAGGGAGCTAGAAATTGCTAATGGAGGTCTTTGTATTCAAATCAGTGTGAATTAATTACATTACCATCAGCAAACCCAAGTGAAAGGAACAACAGTTTATTCATCCGGCCAATACCTCTGTGCGGCATCTGGTTGCTTGGCAACCTCACAGTGACGACAAGGCTCAGGTCACTGCATCCGGTTGTTGTTTGTCTAAAAAAATGTTACACCTTGTAACTCCCCCTAAAACCACAAACTGTCATTTTTTTCACACTCTTCTCACCCACGTCTTACAAATAACGCAAATAAACAAATTTTGCAAACGATTCCTTTAATGTACCCTATAACAACTATAGCTGTTAAAAAAGTACAATATTTCACTTTTGAAATGTAAAATGTGGTGGAGTAGAAGCAAAAAGTAGCATAAAGTGGAAATATGTTTCCACTATTGCTGTGAATGCACACCCACATACACAAAAACACACACCAGGTAACCTCTCACTGTTCTCTTACCCCACGCACACATTATTCACCTTCCCCAATCACGCACACACAGCTCTTTATGAATTTTGTATATCGTAGCAAAAATATACAAGCCAGCTCAGCCCAACACATATTGTGAATAATTTATCTTGGTTAGTCATACACATTTTTCCCAGGTGACACGCTGAGTCAGACAGAGCAGCATCACCTCACCCACACTGACAACTTTCTTAGAGTGAACTGTGTGAACAGGTGTTTGCTCCGTTTGACGTTTTGTTTTGTGGAAGGATTTGAGGACATTTGTCATGCCGGTTGAATAATTGGAATTGGAGAACTGCAGAGAGTTGCAGCGGAAAGCAGGAGGAGGAGGAATGGAGGGGAGGAGAGAAAGAATGAGGTGAAGAGAGGGATAGTGAAATTATATTACAGAGAGAAGCATAACAAGCAGTGATATTATTCTGTACTGCTGTAAGAGGTCTGCAGTCTTGTTTAATGGCCTCAAAAGACACTCTGTAACAAACACACTTCACACACACCCACACTGACACATTTGATCTATCAACAGAAATGATGACTGGTCGAACAAAACAAGCCATTTGAAGATGTCACATTTGACTCTGGGAACCGCCGAGGGGCTTTTTTTTTTTTTTTTTGACATTTTTTAAGTGGTCAATTCATCTGTTCATTCAAGTAGATTCATAAAGATAATTACTTGCTGCCCTACATTTAAACACAAAAAAAGCAAGAATGCAAATCATGCCATGAATTACTTAGAAACTCCTGTTTTCATGATTTCTGTACTTTGACTCTAAGATTATACACTTCCAAAATGCATTGAATGAACACAAAGGGTTCATGGTCAGTGAACGACGCTGCAGCTGTCAAAGCCAGTGTGACATGTCGAACTGGCTATTTTCATATTTTCCACATTCAGAGTCATCAGTTCATCTGACCTGCACACTGCTGCACTGTGAGATACAACACAAGGAAGTGACATGTCAAGAAAAGTTACATTACTCTGTATCTAGAGTGAGTCTAATGCATAGACTGTAAAAAATAATGAATGTAGCCACCGTGATGTCACTCATTGGTTTGTGGACCCTTTTTTTTTTTGACTGTTGCCATCTTGGATTTTTGGAGCCAGAAGTGACCATATTTAGATGAGAGGGTGGAGCTGACCATGGTTAGCACGGTGCATTTACAGTCTATGGTTAACTGTGATAATGCTGATGCTAATTTTTGCCAACCATTAAAACAAAATGTCCTTACCGGAAAAAACTGAACATCCGACTCTTTAGAGGGTCTTTTAGTGCAACCAAACGCTGAATAAGACTTTTTTTTATGTGACCAAAATCTTACAATTAACTTTCATGAACTGAGAACACACTAAAATAGCGACGGCTATGGCTATACCCTGTGAAACTGGGGTTACACCATTGTTAAGTTACCTAACCAGTGTTGTCACTGTGGTAGCAACTTGCCTCTGACGGCACCCACCTGTCACTCGCTTTTGGAGCCAGCCTCAAGTGGCCATTTGAGGAACTGCAGTTTTTGACCGCGTTGGCTTCATTTTTCAGTCCTGGAGGTTGCTGCTTGGTTTAATGCATCTCTAAAAGACTAAATTGACAACTGGCAAACAATCTACTACATTAATGGTAAACATAAACATTGCAATCTCCATTTTTCTGTATGTAGCCTGAACAAAATTTACACCCTTACTTCCATTATTTACAACCTGCAGCACCCTTAAAATTGGTCCAGTTCATGTGAAACCATGCTGCCAGAGTGTCCAATATTAATCAAGGCAA
Source organism: Scomberomorus guttatus (assembly GCA_038419695.1). Classification (NCBI taxonomy): domain Eukaryota; kingdom Metazoa; phylum Chordata; class Actinopteri; order Scombriformes; family Scombridae; genus Scomberomorus; species Scomberomorus guttatus. The sequence goes on from CM076458.1 coordinate 7,047,679, forward strand.
ACTAAAAGGAATAGTTCACCTGCAGATAATTGCACCGAACACACGTTTATATGCAGACCCTACCTACCTACAAGATTTTACCTATCATCATATAGATCATGGCTTCTCAACCCTCTGATTGTTAAAAACTTCCCGAGGACCACCTTCCCAAATAAATGAGGAAAAAAACATAACATGACAAAAAAGGAGAAAAAATAAACTGGGCTGTAAATATGTGTTATGCCACTGTCAGCTGTAATGACCAAAATAAATATTCTGCTTACCCTCAGTGAGACACTTGGGCTTGCTTCTGGGAAATAATGAGATCAAGTCGTGGTGGGATGGGTGAGAGGCTGACATGCAGAGTAGCATTCAAACTTGCCGGTTTGTTCCTTGCCTTTGATTTTGTGACAGTCACAATGGAAAACCCTGACTCACATAAATAGGTGGTGGTGAAAGGCAGCAGAAATTTGATTGCCCGTTTTGACAGAGAGGATTACTGACTGGCAGCCAGTATACAGAATAAAGCAAGGTCAACTTGCGTGAGTTGAAGCTTCAGGCTGCTGTCTGCTTATAGTTCCATCAGTTCATTTTCCAACACAGTGGACAGAGCCATGTCTTCTGAAGCAGGATCCACAGAAAAAAGGTCCAAAATCCAAAGGTTTCCATGTCGTGGAAGTAGTCTGCAAACTTTCGTGACAACTGAGTCAAATGCTGGGTTATAGCCCTGGATATGTTGACATGAGGAGAGGCTTCCAAAGTTTTCAAAGTTTTTTTCTTGAAGCCCTCAATTTAGTCAGAAACCAAAAACACTGTGCTGTTTCTGCCTCGCGTTGATATATTGAGCTGATTTAACTGGTCAAATATATCTGATAAGTAGGCCAGTTTTGCACAAAAGTTACCATCAGTGTAATTCTCAGCAAGAGGGGAGTGCTGCTCTTCCAGAAATGTGTGCACTTCTTTTCTCAGTTCAAAAAAAAAAGTGATCAAGCAAACGTCCTCTTGAAAGCCACAATCACTGTGGTACAAGAGCTGCAAGTGATCTGCATCAAGTCTTTTACACAGAGCAGCAAAACCACTTGAGTTGAGTGCATTTTTCTTAATGTAGTTAACAGTTTTCACAGCCACGTTCTTGACTTCATGCAGTTCTGGTGACAACTGCTTTGTTGCTAGACTTTCCCTATGTAAGAAACAGTGCATCCACTTGGTGTCTGGCGCCCTCTCTTGGATACAGCGCCAGCTGTGCAAACACCTCTACAGTATTTTCCAATTTTAGAGCTTTTTAAATGAAGTAATGTGACATCAGGGCAGCGCATCACATTATCTGCTGTTGTTCTCGTGGGAAGCTCTTTGCAAAACAGTAGATCCTCGTGAAGATTACTGTCCCTGCAGTATCTTACAGAAACTAACAATAAAGCGGCATCGCTAATGTCAGTCGACACGTCCGGCTGTATAGGGCTTACCTTTATTCTTTCCACAAGTTGGCATTCGATGTCATCACTCATGTCAACAATTCTTCTGCTCACGGTGTCATTGGAGAGTGGTATTGACTGAATTTTGGTTGCAGCTGCTTCCCCCAGTAACCCTTGACCCACATCCACAGCGCTAGGCAAAATAAGCTCCTCTGCGACCGTAAAGGGTTTCTTGCTACGAGCCACACGAGCAGCAACCATATAGCTAGCTTTTCTAGCACTCTAAGGCCCACCAGGGGGCTGCGGCCTACTGGTTGAGAATGACTGATATATATTGTTTTCCTTTTTCTCCACATCTGCCAAACTGATCCCAATATGATTTAAAAAAAATATGTTTACACCAATGTTGTGATTACATCATGTAACAGCAAATTCCATGACATTTTGACAGAAATAGATTGACATTTCTCAGCTGAGAACAACAAGCCAGTTTTAATATTTATGACGTTCAGTCTCAGGAAGGCAAGAAGTAGAGCCGTCCTTGACAATGCCTCAGGCATCAAAATATGCATACATACCAATTCTACATCTTTTATGCAAATTGAAACCAATTCAGCCTCGTTTCTGGCCAATCTCACTTGGACTGTAGAGCAACCAGCTCAGCATCAATATCCAACCTGCCTGAGTTGGCACAGAAGAGGAGACGGATTGAGGTGAAAGGAAAATGATTATAAAATGAAGTTGGTAAATTGTATTTTTTTTTTTCTCCATCTCTCTGTCTTTCATCGGGCACACAGAGTTAATGGTGGGTAGGTGTTAGAGTTGGCTTTGCTTACAGTGTGAACTCATTACAATTCCTCCGATAGAGATAGAAACAGCAAGAGCTTCCCTCTGAAGGCAGAAGTCAGGCTTGAACAATCTGTCAGCTCTTACCAGTAGTCGTCTCGTCCACCAGGCTGCTTGTAGTGAACATGTTTATTATGGTGTTGCATCACACATTTGACATATAGAAAAAATGCTTTTGAAGCTTCGAGCATTTTGTAAACAATAAACAAAACTGAGTGTATTCCCACAACATTTTGACTTCATTTTGATGTAAAGATCACAATTGTTCTCTTTGGCTCAATCTCTCTCTGCTGCTAAATCTGTTGTGAATCAATGTTCCTTTATTGCCCTTTAAAGATGTCTCTTTTGTTGTGGAGGCGTCAGACCGTGGCTGCCCTTTGAAGTGCTCTGAGTGAAGTATCTTGGGCATATGTGCAAGAGTTTAATGACATGACTGAGGCAGGCGCAAAGTTTTTTCACTTTTTATTAAAAGCTATCAGGAGCCAGATCGTGTCCTTCTTGGATAATGTTCCCCGGGGAACATGAGTGCTGTCTATTATCTATTCTCCTCTGTTTACTGAGTGGGGAATCTTTATTTCCCCCTGTAATGATTTGTCTGGTGGACTGTTGGAGCTTGATTAAACTTGAGTGAATGATATGATGTATTCCAGCACTCTCAAAGAGACCCTGAATGGCCCTAAAAGAGCTCAGAACAACTGCATCGCACATGAGTTCCCACAGTGTTTACTATTGCCTTTTTTCAAAGGAAATTACATTTTACTGTCAAATGGCACATAATGACCATAACACTCACATCCATTGTGCCAGATATGCCAGGCCCGCGTGTACAATTTTACATTTTCCTCACTGCTGAAATCGCCAACCATTTAAAAAAAAATCACTTTCTCTCAGCCAAATTCTGTAGACAGTGCAGAGAACGTACAGAGCCAGATATTTGGCATTACCTCGTCGCTCCTCAAAACGATACACAAAGGTCAGCACAGCAGGGATTGGGGAGTGACAATAACGATTTTCACCTCGGGGAGACTTATCGCCTACAGGTGGATGCCCTGAGTGGAGGCAGGGCTTATGAAATGCTAAATGAACGGCAGAAACAGCATCAGTAAGTGATCGCAGCAGGTGTAGCACAGATTTCATGTGAGCCTCACAGCAGCAGTCAGGGAAGGGCGAAAGACAAAGCAGAGCATTAAAAGCAGAATTTTCATGGCCTGGAAAAATCGCTGTGGGAGGGTGTTTTTTTACATTTATTGTCTTCTGAAATCATGTTTTTATAAAAGAGAAACCTCATAGACAGAGGGGATACTCATTTAATGCACGTCAGAAATGATGAGAGAGGCTGCTGAACTGAATGCACAGTCAGGAGGTGCTCTACAGTAGCAACACTGCACCGACTGGACGTTCAGAATTGTTAATCTGACACCGAATCTACGTACAATAAATATGCATAGATGCATAGAACAGAAGCCCATGAGCCATGGGCTCCCCCATAGTTCAAACTCTGAGGTGGAATCATGAGAAACCAGAATCTCCTGTGTATTACGTGTATATCTGTGAGCGGTTGTTCTGTAGGCTTGTTGATGAATAACAGTGAATGTTGAGCTTGAAGTTTTTTTGTTTTTTTTACCACCAGATTCTGAACAGTAGTGCAGCACGGCAGCTTAAGCAGGCGACCTGGAACAGTTCAGCCATTGTCAATGGAAGCATTCAGTTATGTAGAATGCCACCACTGCTCCCCATCCAAATGATTTTTACATGAATACATTCAAATTATTGAAATATTTATTAAATAACTGTGGTGATAATAAGTATTATCACCACTGACTGTATAGGTTGTAGCTGCTGCGGTAGTGGGCCAATCACATGTCGCATTAAATCGAAGAACGCTTGCGGGGATTGGCTATGAGCAAAACCATACAAATAGTCATTTTTCTCTAGATCCAGGGACAAAAAGGATCGAATACAGGTATCGTTTGACTGGAGAAGTATCGATACTACTTGGTACTGGGTATCGAGTACCGATACCTAGCCTTAAATATTATTCATCCTCCAGTATTTTACTTTCTGCAAGCTTCTATAGCTCCTTTCAAACACACACAAATTCAAAGTCCTTTACATAAGGCATAGTTTAGTGGCCCAGGCATATATTTTGTTTTTATTTTGTTCTCTCTACTGGCGTCCTGAATAACCTGCAAATGTCCATTTAGTTTCATTATTGTATGTATTTTATTGTATAATTTTAATTGTTCAAACAAATAAATGTACTGGGGACTTTAGCAGGAAGGGATCAGATCTTTGAATGTTGTTGCAGTTCCTGCTGGGTACCAGTAGAGGTTGATTGAGGTCAAAGACTGACCTGTTTTCTGTCATATGACTTTATCAGATTGAGGTCTCATGGAAGTTTCTGTGACGCAAATGATGGTGACAGAAATTATGATTTAATTAGGGAGGAGCTGGATGATTAGGTGACGGAAGGATGATGATGATGATGATGAATTTGAGCAGATTGTAGGTTTTAACGTGTGTGTGTGTGTGTGTGTGTGAGAGCGAGAGAGAGAGAGAGTAGGTTATGTTTGTGTAACATGATCAAATGTCACTCTTGTTTAAAATTTCCTCTGCAAACATTCAACAATTTATGAAAACTGTTCCGAAGCGCCTCATGCTTCAGAATTTGTTTGTTCATACACTTAACTGTGTGTGTGACATCTCTGACTCCACAAAAAAATGAAATTTGCCCCAAAGTTGATGTTGCCCCTAGCAACCAGAGTTTTAACAAAGATTGACTGACTCATGTGACACTTCATGAAAAGTCTGTTTGTGTATGTGTGTGTGTAGTTGTGCGTGTATTTGAATGAGCCAAGAGGAGAGAGAATGTCCCTGTGAATGCATGCGTGTGTGAAACTCTCTGCCCTGAGAGTGTGTGTGTGTGCGCGCGCGTGTGTGTGTGCAGGCGTTGGGCCCAGTCCATTGACGGGAGTCAGTCTAATGTAGAGTGAGTTTCTGTTTTCTCTAAGTAAGCCTTCTCCTAGGCCTGCAGCCAACAGAGCAACCAGCCTGACACAACAAGACAGCTGGCTGTTTGGATAACATCACACCTTCTCACTGAGAGTGTGTGTGTGTGTGTGTGTGTGTGTGTGTGTGCGTGCGCCTGTGTGCGAGAGAAACACAAAGCGAGCCTTTTAACATTTGATTGAGCCAAAATAGACCCAGTTGACTGGTTACCACAGTTGTGTGTGTATAAGTGTGACAATAAAGTGTGTGTGTGTGTGTGTGTGTGTGTGTGTGTGTGTGTGTGTGTGAGATTATAGTTTTGATTTTTAAATTACTTTACTCAACAGCAAATCGAGGAAAACACATAGAACTCTAATTTCCTCTTTATTATGACAAAATCTTAAAACTGAAATAATGCACTCACTGAGGCAAACGTCCTGTTGGAAAGAGAGAGACAAAGAGAGAAGAGAAGCGGGGACAAGCAGGGATATTTGTGAGTTTGTGTTGCACACTTGCTAAATGTCAACTCCATCCAATTCTGCACGAGGCTGTTTATAAGGCAACCAAAGGCTAAAGATGACATCCTTCACTTCCCAACTCAAATCTTTGTAAATCTCTCGCGCTCTCTTTTAGTCTGCTCTCTCTCACACATGACAGACTATTTTGGATTGTTCAGTACACAATTTACTTTGTTGCACAACAACGCCACCCCTGCTTGATGAAACTGGAAATTAAAAAGATATCACAGTTGACACTATTTCCGAAAGCAAAATCGGCTATGTGCGATATTTGTGGTTTGTCAGACTGAGCGGATTCAACACTGCAGAGCAAGCACCAGGGTTAGAAACTAATGGATTTATAAGTGCACTGACCAGTTTTTACATTCCATTAGACATTTTTCTTTAATTTTTTTTGTTTTTGGCAGGAAATGTGGATGTTTGTGTCCTCAGTCTGTGCAGGTTAGGAAGCAAGTACCATCATTAGAAAGGTGTCTTGCAATTACTGTGCATTTGTCTGTTCAGGTGTTTTCTGTTACTTACCGTAAGCGCAGCTAATGCATATCAGCTGTTGAGTCTAATGGATTTTCTGAAGGAACTGTGGCTGGAGCTCAGTGCTAAGAATAATTACAATCAAAAGTGTGGGATTTTGTTTTAACTTTGGTCAGGACATTGTTGGACGACCAATATGCGCAGCTGCTCTTTATATCTTTTTCTCTTTCTCATGCGCGCACACACATACGCACACGAAGAGCTTGACTTTGCAAAATGTTTACTTTATTCAATATGTAATGTTTGTATAAAAGGTGCCAAAAACATATCATAGAAGACATTTTTTGTTTTGTCAGCGCCACAAATGAAATCCCATCCGCCTTCGTTGTTCTTTCAAGAAAAACAACACAGTACGTTGTAATGCCAGTCACCCAAACATGACTTATAGTTACGTGAGTGACAGATGCCATCTAGTGGCCGTAGTAAGTATGACCTGGAACAGTGGTGCAATTCAGATGACGTGTATATATACAGTATACATCGACATTTTTCCTAATTTGGAGGAGGAGGGGTGGATGGAAACGTAACTACGATTGTCCCCTAACCTTAACCCCGTGGTTGTTATCGTAGCCATGACAACAAAGTAGTGACTTTAACCCACACCACATTTTTCTCTAACCTTAACAAAGTGATCACTGTAACCCAAACCATGACCTCTCCCTAAACTTAACCAAGTGGTTTTTGTTGTCACATCATAAAACATCATTATTTTTTAACAGTGATTTGTAATGGTTTTGGAAAGCACAGACAACTTATGTTGTCCTGCTGGTTACTGCCAATAGAGGTGCCAGATTAGAAAACGCTCCTATGTGTCGCTCTGGTGTGCACATGGTCAAACAACGTATTTGTTTATTTAATTTGGAGGACTTGTGTGTGTTTTGGGTGAGAACATTTTAGCTGTTCCGCACAGAAGACAACATGGAGCTTGAAGTACTGTAGTAGGAAACACCACACATACAGCCAGAGAAGAAAATGCTGCTTGCACACCAACCTCTGCCATAACAAAATGTGAAACAAGCAATAGAGTAAAGAGGTCAACAGTAGAGCAGTAGAGGATGGACTGGTTGGCGACAGTGAAAGGAAAATGGCTCCATTCTCTTCTGTGAGGCCTGCTGCCAGTTTCCAACTGTGGGAAAGAAGTTAAAACACATTTGGTGGTACAAATTGAGTGTTTATTTTCCAATACACAATAGAAATGTATTATTTCAAAAACAATTTTCCCAAAGAGGGCCTAATGCCCCAAAAGATCAGAGTAAGGAGACAAAATATGCCCCTTTTTGTACCCTAACATTAAATAAAACTAAACCTGGAACAACAACAGTTAGGAACATTTAACCAAAACCAATAGATCCCTTGACTACCATTGCAGCATAACCAAATAACAGCAAGCAGCAGCGGAGAGACAAAGCTGTGGAAACTGGGCTAATATACTCAGATAATTTATGTTTGTTTGGGCTCAGTTCTGGTTTTTAAAGAGGAGTTACTGTTCCTGGCACTTCACTGCAAATGTAAAACCCTCATTGTCAGACCCTAACTTCTTTTTTTTTCTGTGAATTTATATAGAACTTCCCTCATATCTAATGCAGTAAGGCCATCAATGACCCTGGGCTGCAGGGTTGTTAGTGAAAATAAACGGCGTGCTTGGAGACGCACAGAGCTCATTCTCCTTGAAGTTCAACCATGTATGCATGCATAAAATGCCCAAGTGCACAGATATGCAAACATGAACACCCACAGGTGATTACACCACTTCAAAAAGACCCTCACACATAATCATACTGAACTGTGCACAGTCGCACACCAGCAGACACGCAAAAGAATCTCTTGTCCAAAATGAGCTCATCTTGAGCTCCAAACCACAATAGATTTTCCATACTTGCAGACCCAGAAACACACACACACACACGCACAAATACAAAAACATGCAAGTGTGCAGCTTCTCCACCATGACAGCCAAGTGACAAATGTCTTCTCCACCCTCTGTCTCCTGACCTTGTTAAGTAAAGAAAGGGGGAGTGGAGGAGGGGAAGACGACATGTTTCAGAGAGGCCGGCGGATGAATTACGGCTGGGGTTTCTGAGGTAAATGGTGCATTGAGAGCAGACTCGGCCACATTAAAGATATTAGGACAGACACTAAACACAAGACCTGCTCCAGACCTGGCTCGGATCCAGCCAGAAGAAATATGGATGGTCCAAGTCATCCCTTCTGGACTCTAAACTCATGGGTTCACTGTACCATAAAATCAACAGGGGACACCTGAGGTTATGTTGTGTGTATTTGTTGTAGTCAACTTCTTTTCTGTTTCTTTTATCCAGTCACGTCATTCCTCTCCTCTCCTCTGCTCCCATACTGTTCTCTGCTCAGCTTACCTCACTTCTCTTTCTCTTCATTTTGTGTTTGTTCAGGTGAGCCAAATGCATTAGAGATGACTTTCTAAAATAATCCTCTCTGATTTCATTCTTCTCTAAACCCGGACAGATTAAGAAGCATGACGTGACCATAGTCTGTGTGTCATAAATAATGTCCTTCAAAATGGAGCCAGTCATGCCTAAAAGCATATTAGCAGGAAGCTAGAAATAACTTTTTGCTGTGATTTTTGGCTTTCAGATCTTATTTAACAAATTCTGCACCACAACACAGCAAAATTAGCACAATGAGATTGAGAGATGTAGTGTGAGAAGTGTAGTTCATGCTGATAAATTGTGATTCATGACAGGTTACACAATTTAAACTGATTTGTGAAGTATCAAATCACGCATAGTCACAGCAACAAAAAAAATCCAACAACTTCTTGAAACACTTTTGAAAAGCCACTTCTAACTTGTTGCTCCAAATATTTAGTAAATTCCAAACAATCTTTGTTTCGCCAACAACTTGCTAAATATGCGCTCCCAGAGCTCCAGAGAGCTGTGTGCAGTGTGTGTGTGAACATGGGCTTGTCTGTTTCAGAAAGTTACAGAGATGGCTGTGCACAGCGCCCCCCCCCCTTATCCGCTGTCAGAAAGGTGCGGGGGAGGCCGTCTGCCAAACATGTCTGAAGGCGTATACAGCCACCTTTTAAGGTGCTTTCACACAGCAAGCGACTCCCCCACTGTGGCTACCGGCTACCTCCAGTCCTAATAATGACCTATACAGTGCAGGCTTAAAATACAGGAAATGGTTAACAACAAAACATGATTAATGTAGCAAGTTAGTTTATTGGCCCAGACCAGACAATCAAACTTAGAAGTTGATGTTCTAAGAGAGGGACATAAGCGGTCCTGCTCTAACCCACATCACTGCTTCTTGCTAACGGCTGAGTGGGCGTTTCCACTTGAAAAACCCTTAACCATAAACAAGGTCCATTTGTTTAACCTCAATCAAAGTACTTTTTGACACCTAAACATAACTAATCTTTAAAATAAAGAAAGTCAACGCGAGGGGACTGTCACATATTCCGGTTTGTGGTACAGGAACACAATGTTCAAAAAATTTATAATGACAACATGTAATCTGCATTTCAGGGTTTGTGCTCACTTTATTTATGAGTGCTCGTTGGAAAAATATGGAAGAGGATGGAAGTCTCACCATAACTGTTACCACAACAGTGACACAGATGTTCCCCCATGCAATGACAAGGCTCAGTGCAGCCAAACTGCGTGTGTGAGTGTGTTTATGGCACAGTGGGAGGTACTGCGCTTGTGTGTCAGATTATAATTGCTTTCGGAGTGTCCTCGTGCGACAGAGGCTAAAGAGCAGAACAATGATAAAAGTGTTGGGGAGCATTAACAGAAATAAGAAAAACATTTTTATTCCATCAATCTTGAAATAATAGCAGAAAAACAATGTTTGCCGGCCAAGAAATGTCCTTTAAACTCGGCATCTCTGGCAGCCACTGTGTGTGTGTGATTGAGTCAGTCAGTGTGAGGTTGTAATGCTTTTTCCATTATGAATCACTTTTATTATTCATAATTAAGAAAAGCAGTGAGCCTAATACAACAAAGCAAAACAAAAACACCCCCGTTCAGTAATACAGCTGGCACATAATCCCATTCTCTAATTGGAAGTAGATGAGTGGAGGAGATCAAAACATTCATATTGATTGGGCGGAGGGGTTGGGGGGGGGGGGGTGGGCGGGTGAGGGGGGGTTGGGGGTTTGTTGTAAACGCACCCGACACCTCCAGAAACACGTCCTGTTTAAAGAGGAACCGTCAATTGCGACAAATCTATGACAAACACTGTCTGCCTTTATATTCTTTGTATTTGTAAACTTTCACTGCCAATCCAGCGGCAGTTACCACGACTTAGGGCAGAAACGGAAGTACCTTAAAGTACAACGCCACCGATGGCCGCTAGATGCTGGCTTAAAAAAAAAAATCCCTGGCTCCAATTGATGTAAGGTTTTCTGTTTATGTTGTCAAAGCACTTGGTTTGGGAAATATCAGGGTCTCGTTTGAATATTGAAAAAGTTGACACTAACATGTAGACTTTTTCTTTATTTAACCAAAACCACAATTTTTCACAGGATCCCAGGCTCCGGTGTCAAAATCTTGTGTTTTTATGTTCAACCTTGCCCAAGTTCAAGGATTGGAAAAAATGTTCACAGTGAGCATAATCCAGACAGCAATTACATTTTCTCCAAAATGTATTTGGCAAAGACATTTTGTAAGTTCTTTTGAAGGAGACAGGGTTGCAGATGGTGATGGCGAAGTAAAATAAACACAGAAACACAATAGTTTGGTCACAAAATCCTCATGAAAACTAAAAACATCCACCTATCTGCCTAGTACAGAATTTCAAAACGCATTGATTTTTGATTCATATTTTGATAAGATTTGTTTAATTTTAATTATGTGAATTATCCTAATAACTAAAATTCCAAATCCAGTATCTAAAGCAAGGATGAACCTTTTTGCATGATGTACCACCCCATTTGAAAAAAACTTCAGGGAATTTTAAGTCCAAAACAAGGAGAACATTGCACATTGAAACGCTATTTTAAAAAAAAAAAGAACTCGGAGCAATCACAGACATTAAAATAGGCGTGCTGTCCCTTGCCTTTTTAACTGTATGTCGTCATGCAGTATTCATTATAATGACAGTGAGAGGTCCTCCATCGTGATTGCTTGTGTGGCTAATTACATTGGCCATGCAGGGGTCCCCCGTGCCGGCGCTCCTCAGATGTAAAACTGTAAAACTGAACAGGTTTATTGTAAATGACCCACTCAGATGTCCGGTGCAGTCATTACTCACATATTTTTGCTCAAACATGAAAACTGCCCCCTTTCTTTCTCTCACATCCAACCTGAAGCACCCCTGTTTCCATGGCGACGCCCAGCCCTTTTCAAATTACTGACTGTCTTCCTAATGCAAGGGGGGGGGGCTCAATTGATTACCACTTTGTTTGCAGGGTGAGGTCTGCGTGTGTGCGCTAGAAAACAGAGCAAACAAACCAATAGATCAATGGAAGCGCCAATAAGTGTGTGTGTGTGTGTGTGTGCACTTCTTCAAGGTTGTTTAGGTAGTTAATTTCAAGTAACCAACACATTCACAATGCACCAAACCTCATAGTGTTCCTCATGTATTAAGCTCTTAACTACTTGATACTTCACATTGTTCCTATAATAAGCTACAGCTATTTGATTTTAAGTGTTTTTTGTAATGGTTTGACTCTCTGTAACTTTATAGAGGGAATAGTGCTGTGGCAGCTGCTTTGCATTTAATAATTAAACACTTCAAATGATCCAAAACCATTTCCAAAACCAGAATCTACTGTAGATGGTTTGCAGTTATTATTTCCAGGGTACTGGGCGGTCCAAAGTGTCAAAGTTTTAAACAGTCAATCAGCATTAAAAAATGTATAAAAACTGGACAGCCTCTAATCAAACAGTCCAACTCGCCAGCAGCGCTGATGACACAAGCAAATCCATCACTATTTTTTTCTTCCTTCTTCACTTTTATGCCTGATGTTTTTGCTCAGTAAGCCAAAGAGGGCAGCCACCAGTCCAGAGCTGCCAAGTCAATAAAAGCAATTAGATATGAAATCACTTCAGAGAGCAGATGATTTCTTACTGGAAATCTGCTGATCTGTGCCCCAACTGAGCCGCTTTGCCAAACACAACCACAGGCTGTGAACAGCTTGATTGATGGGAGGAAACAGTGGCAAGACAAAAGCAATTCTGTGGCTGTATTCAGGGAAAGTCAGACTTATTAACAGTGGAAGAGGAAACACTTTACATAAAAAAAGATTGTAGTTCATTCAGCTCTGTTTGAGATGAAATATAAACCGTCTGTTCATCTTTAAGGATATAATTAGAGCCCGATCCACCTAACCACTCTGATTTCAGGTTTCTCAGGTACATCATTGTGATAGGCTGCCAGTATGTCATGATATATATACTGTATATTTTAATGTATGGCACAAAGACGTGTACTAGACATGTGGGAAAGTTCCAAGACCACTTCATGAAATTAATGTTGCATAGTTAAACAAGACTAAAGCTGAAAACACACTGCTGCCGCGGCACATCATATGACACACGCCAAATGCCAACTGTAGCACCAGTAGGAGCATTGCGCTGCTGCACTTCAACAGGAAGACCCATGGATGTATAAGAGCTGGATACAGTGCCGCCGCTCAGCCTTGAACCCAGTTTTTCCCAGTGGCCACTTGCGGTATTACAGCGAAAAATCCTCCTGCGGCCCAAAAAGCTCTTTCCCCAAGACCACCATTGTAAAAGAGACGTCTGTAAAACTCTTGACAGGACACTTCGGGCTGCAAACAAGATGCTGCAACAACAATTTTTTCAGGGGCGATGAGGCTGGAAATAGGACAGCGGCGTGAATTGTCGCAGGGTGACGTGTCAACGAGCGCGGTTGTACGTAGAAAATAATACATCTTGCAAATCACACATGACTCACACAATACCTAGTTGCCATGCAACCAGTAGCCTAGCAAGCTTTCAACAAGCTGTCATTCCTAACTTAGCCTAGAGGGCACAGTTTTAACCTTCTTAAAGGCAAAGTACTGTGTGATGTAGGTTGGTTTAAAACTGTATTAGAACCGGACCAAATATAACGCATGCATTTCATTGTCACCTTAACTCATCGCGGCCCACCAGAAATGTTTCCTACGGCCACCATTGGCATAATCGCAGATGATAAGCTTTCACTTTCCAGCTAACACTGCAGGCCCAAGAGTAGCTTTAACCAATAAGCACAAAACTCTTCTACTACTTTATCTTCTCCTGTAAGTAAAGAATAAACCCACAAACAATTTTCAGTTTTGATCTTTTGTGAGTGTTTATCTTAAACATTATTAAAAAAAAACGTTCATATTTCTTTGTCAGCTCTAAATAGTGGTCTTTTAATTAATAAAAATCAAACGGCAGATAACACCCGCATACTGTATGTCAGTACACAGCCGTGTTGTTTATGTTGGTGGTATTTTTCCCAAACACGTGCCATAGCTCATCTGATAAATCCCTGTAATATTGAAAAGGGGATTTGGCCTGTAGGTGTGAGTGAATTAATTTCTCCATACTTTGATCCATGATGCACCCACGCAGCTCTGACCATATTTACTGTAGCCTATATACCATAATGACTCAGCCTGTGTCAATCAAAACACCCTGAAGCCCTGTGGTGCTTCAGTAAGTATGTGAGCACGGTAATGGTGTGTGTCTAATTTACTATGTGTTTCATGTTTTGTTGTTGTTGGAAATTGTGTCCATTTTTATTAGACCTTTATTAGCACTCTGGTTCAAGAGATAACAGTGTTAGTTGGTCAGACCACTAATTTGGTCCCAAGTAAAATATGTGAACAATTATTGGATGGACTGCCATGAAATTTGGTTTCCTCTATACTGCAAATCAGCAAGTCAAAGAAAGATTTAACTTGGTTTATAACCAAATACCCGCAAAACAATCGACATTCCCATCTGCCATACCTGTAGTTTGTGTTTAGTACATGATACATAGTCATGCTAAACATCAGCAATGCTAGCTGATGTTGTCATTGAGAGTGTGTTAGGAGCTTTTAGCATTTAGCTCAAAGCACCACTCTGCCTATAGCCTCACAGAGTCACTATGATATGATTGATATGATTTATTTATGGATTACAGACACAGGAACAAAAATCCAAAGGGATAACAGGTTCCCACTAGCATTTATTCTTTACTTTTCCATTTTCAGTCAGCAATTTAACAGTAAAAATAGCGGCACTATTAAGAGGCTAGGGGAAGCTAAATTGTCACAGAAAGAATTTAACCTAACCCTTTTTTTTAGGCAGTAATTACTGGAAAACACTCAGGCCTCACCAACCCCTAGTGCCCCCCACCCATTGCTGACCCTTAGCCTCCTCAAGCATGTCGTCCTTGCACCCTAATTGACTAGTGTTGGCAGGTTTTTTTGGAAAGCAAGTCATTAGTCTAATATTTTGGGACCTGAAGCTGTAATTGTGTGAATGTGACACGTGGAAGATACTGATACAAGATACTGAACCCCAATTTGCTCCCGATGGTTATGCCAGCAACTTGCATGGTAGCTTGTTGCCATCTGTGTGTGTGTGTGTGTGTGTGTGTGTTAGTGTGTGTGTGTTAGTGTGTGTGTGTGTGTGTGTGTTAGTGTGAATGGGTGAATGAGCAAGAGAAGCATAGTTAAGTGCTTTGGATAAAAGCGGCATATAAATGCAGCTATTAACCGTTTACAGAAAGATCATAGTTGTGGTTAAAGTGCTCATATTGGACAGACAGTTGTTACACTGACCTATTTTGTCATTTATTATGTGGACTTCTTGAACTTAAAAATGCTGCCTAATGGACCTGAGGTGGCTGTTTGTGTTTGTCCATAAGTGTGAGGAGCCAGATAAAGCGAACTACTGAGGTGTGCTGGTCATTTCACAGTTCATATCACTGAATTTCCTCCTCTAAGCCCTCAGCTGGAAAAGTCTTTATAACCTTGACACCTTGATCTCTGCACTGTTCAATATCTGACTCATGTAGGCCAAGACTTACAATCTGTCTGTATTTAATCTCTGAATGTGATGTGTTTACTATTTGTAGCACCATTTTTTTTTTTAGGTTTTTTATTTTTTTGCCTATTTTTCTCCTCACTTTTTATTATAGAAGCATACTGTGGGCTGTACTCACTGCATGAGAACCTGGTTTACTGTTAAATCTGGTGAACCGTGCCTAATTGGAGCAAGAAATGTTAACTTTAGGATGTGCGGGGACTTAAAATCAGGATTTTTTGGGTGAAATTGGTGAAGAAAAAATGAAGCTTCAAGTACATACTTTTCAAAAAATTAAATAAAGAGCCAAAAACAAATCAAAGTCCAAATATTGTATTTGGCATTTGCATTTATTATTCAAAAGTATATGGCTCCTGGAGTAAAAGCACATATTGTTCGTGGAGGTATTGTTAGAAAAAACACACACCTTCATGAGAATCTGTTGTGCATCTCACAAGATCCGTGATTTGCCAACAATTTTAATTCTAAGACACAGTAAGATCTTGAGGCTTTGTCATAAAAATACAATGAAATCATAGTTCTTTAAATTTTTATGTTATCTCTGATTAAATAACTATCATCACCTCCTGGTATGTGATGAAATAATATTTAAACAACCATTAAGAACTGCAATTAGTTAATTAGCAAGTACCTTTTTATTTTCTGTTTACATGTCCAGACATATTCTCAGATTATGTTACCTAATCAGATCATGAAGTTATTAAATTAGGAATTGCTGCTTGGTTATGATATCTATTTCATTAAATTTATGTGGCGCCCAGAAGTAATCATGCTAAATTGATTTTCTTGGTAATTCTGAGAGACTCACGAGATGCATAAAAAAGCAGAAATGGTTTCACAACACAAAGTGTGTGTGGCACAATGCTGCTGTCCTTGCCATAAAGAATTATTTAGGTTTTTGACATTGACAAAGAGGAGCACATAGAGGAGCATACAGTGTGAAGAAGGATACAGCAAAGACGGATATGTGCAGACTCACTGACAGGGCTGGCTGTGTTTTACACTGTGTTTGAGGTGATTTGTTCCCTCTAACTGCTCTGCTTATTGGGTTTCACTTCCTGCCCTCCAGGTGCTTTAAAACTACTCTGCAATTCTCTGCTTCCCTGTCTGTATCTCAGACAGCCCCTCTCTCGTATGCTGTATACCTATCTGTCTGTTTTCCCCATGGCCCTAACCCAAAGGAACATGCATGTGTGGAAAGTAGAGAGAGAGACGTTTGACATTTGAGACTATTACAAGGCAATTAAAGCATAAATGACACATAATTTGCTCCTGAATGAGAACATGACTTCAGGGTCTCGTTCTGTCTGGATGTCAGTTGTTCAAATCACCTTTCTCATTAAAAAAAAAAAAAAAAAAGAAAGAAAAAAGGTGATACAGCAACCATAGCATGTGCTTCTTCACTGGTACATGCTGTCACCTCTTGTGTTACTCTTTTTGTTTAGAGTTTTTACATGTTCTTGGTCAATTTAGTTTTACTTAGTTTAAGTTGTAAAAGTCTCTAAAAACATTTTTGCAGTGAGTTGGCAGGTCTGTAAGGCAAAGGTGAGGTAAGAGCATAAAATCCTATCTTTGATGTCCTCTATCCTACCTTGTCCCCACCAGTCTACCCCCGACATGTCTAAGGCTATATCTATCTTGTTTTTTTCTTATCCTTGAGAAAGGGTAACAATTCGGAGAGTTATCCATGAGATCCCCTGTTCATAATCTGTCTTTGATGTTCTTTTTCAGCTCTTTTGATTTGATGTTTCTGCCCTGAACTTACCAGTGATCACCTTTGAGTCTAACAGTGTGGGTGTTACTGGGATCTCTTAGGTTTAGGTTTATTGACACCGCTCTAATATATTTAAAAAAAACAACATATCAGACGTTGTCGGTGACTTCCATCGTTGTCCCTGGTGTTTTCACCAAAGTTTTTTAAGTGCTTCCTCAAATATTTTATGAAATCGGAGCTTCTCTGGGTGTCATTCTTCAAATTCAAGTTCAAATATGCTTCATTTGAGTAAATAGGTGTTATGATAAAATGTAAAAAGAAAAAAATATAGGATAATGACAATTAAGAACACAATATGAACGCTGATTATCAAATTATGTATTACTATGCAATAAAAAAACTGTCAAAAATATACAGTAACAAACTTCTATTTGCATATACATTCATACACATAATATAAATCCACATAACACAGGTATCATTTAGAGCTACAATTAAATATTTTCACTTCAAAGCTATTTAATGTTTATGTCCTTTACAACAAAAACTGAGAAAAACAGCAAATCCTTATTTGAGAAAAAAACAAATGTTTGGCATTTGTGAGCCGAGGTAAAGGATTAATTTATTATCAAAATGATTGGTGATTAATTTTCTGTTGAATGACTGATTGCTGAAGTGCCTAATTGCCTCAGCACTAGTATTGTTGGTCATTTGTTAGTTATTTTCAGTCTAAGAAAATGTAAGAGCATTCATGAACTAACTGCGTCAATATCTTGAATCAAGTAGAGCTGTAGATTCATTTATATGAACATGTGGATTTTCATTTTAGCAAAGATTTAGCTTATTTGCTAAGTATTATTATAATGTTGCATCAGAGTAATGTTTTAGGTTGTGGTACAGTACTGCAGGTCCTCACAAGTATTATTCGACAAATGTGTGTGAAGGCGCTCATATGAGTCCAGGCATGCTTCTGTCAGTCAGTCATTAAACCAAGTCCAGACTCATCATCTTCTGCTGAGTTTGTCTCTGACCTTCGCAGTCCGTTGTTTAAATGTTAATTACACATTTCACATCTGCTACACTGTTCTGCCTCGTAGCCTCGCAACCTGCACAGAATTAACTACAGTTTCCTTTCTAAGGTATTGTTAGCTGGCTTCAAGCCTCCACAGTTTGTAATCATGAATACTGGCACAGTCATAATAAGTTTTGGTGAAACAGTCTCAAACAGAGACAATCTCCTTTTCTCAGTATGTGTGCTGTAATGACCCAATCTCATCTGTGAAAATGAAAATTGCACGGATCATATTGTGTTTTTTCTCTCTCTCTGTGGGCATATTTGGACCTGCAGCAGCAAATCATCCGCCGCTGTGAAGCATGCAAGAAAGTCTTTAAAGAGTAAAGAGAGCCGGTATAATCTTTTGTCATCTGCTCTACTTCTGACCACACCCAGCTGTGATGTAGCTTGGTACTAAATTGCTGTGGTACATTATTGCAGCACAGGTTGTGGACAACACAACATATATTTACGTTCAAATGACAGCGCCCTCTAGCAGCTGTAGAAATTATAATGGGAGCAAAGGAGGAAATCAGATGACGTTATTATAGAGTGACAAAATCTATGTAGGGAGGAGGCTGAAGTGGATTAATGGGTCAACAAAATATTGGACTTTTACACATGGGACCAACTGTTTGTTTTCCATTTCCATCTGACAGTCAATGTTAGTTTCTTTTAATCATGAGCGCAAACATTCCTTAATCATAACCGCATTGTTATTATTGTAACCATGATGACAGTGGTCCCCTAAACTTAACACAGTAGTGATTTTACGCCAAACCACAATTTACCTAACCAAGTTGTTTTTGTGCTCAAACCGAACCAAAACCTTAACTATAGCCACAGTTGTCACATCATAAAACATATTTAATTATCAGTGATTTTAAACAGTTTTGGAAGGCACAGAGAAATGATGTCGTACTGCTGATTACTGCCAATAGGGGTGTCAGGTCAGAAAATGCTGTCTGTTCTGGAGTAGATGGACCAACAACCTAATATAAGTCATATTATGTATGTGGTTATTTGTAGGACTTGTTGATGTAATCACAGCCTTGTCTTGAATCAAAATTATCCATAACTGAGCGAGTATAGTATTCTTAACATGACATACCAAAGGCTTATTTGAAATTCAGCATGTCAAGAAAACAATAGAGCAAAACACACGATAGCTTCACTCCAAATCCAATTTAAGCCTACCAATTCAGTTTCTATACTAAGTGGCAGCCTATGGATATAACTCATAAAGTATTATGAATTCAACTACTGTCTTCCTGTCTGTCCTAATCAGAGAACAGCATACAACTCACATTACTGAACAAATAAACAATACATCCATTAATCTGTGGAAACTGTGGTGGGTGCCACATGCAAAAATGCATCAATGAAAAAACACTTCTTATACAATCAACAGCAAGATATAACATCACCAAGACTGACAACACAGGTGTATCAGCAGTATAACCATAACAGCAGGTGCAGTTACCATTTGTACCTTCCTTCCTGACAGCAAAGCAGAAATAAAAATAGAACCCCGTTTCTTGAGTTTTGAAACTTAAACCTAAAATTTGCATTTTTGTTTCATCCTTAGGGTACGAAGTAACACCTGTACCTGCTGGATGGGCGCTTGAATCACTGATCATTTTTAAAACGCCTAATTTAAAATAGACATGTTAAAAAAATAACCATATTGATGTTTACATGATCAGGTTGTGTGAAATCCATCCTGGACGAACAACCAGATTATCATTAAAAATAGAAACTGATTGCACCAAACTCGTAAACCCAGTGAATCAGCCTTAAAAATACAATCACAAACTATTGTACATGTATTCACAGTACTGACGCAGCAGACATTTAAAGCCTACCTCCCTATTATCTGTGTCTGTGAATTTACTGTCTTCATCCGCAGTTTATCTGCCTGACATTACAGCTACAGACTAGTACTGGCTGTGCCTTTACAAAGGTCAATGCAGCCTGCGCTCTGTCACTATGACAGTTTGTGTTCCGGCTAAGCGACTCATGGTTGGTCATCTCTGCTGCAGGCTGCTGTGTTTGTGGTAGTTAGTAGCAAGGGCGTAACTTTCGTTTGAGAAGTGGGGGGGGGGGGGCACACAATAAAACGGTGGGTCTTGGGGGTCCTCCCCCAGGAGAATTTCTACATATTTCTACATATATTTAGGGACTACGGTAACATATAACCTACCTGCTGCTTCTCCCTGCCTCGCCCTCCCCGTCTTCCACCTCATCTGATCTCTGATATGAACGCAGAGTCGAGTTATCCTATTGAGTCTAACGAGGTGGACTCATTTTCAAGTTATATAGGTTAATACTCTATATATCTATATACAACTGTAAATATCATTGAACTGCGATAACTGACACTTATAGCGTTTTCAGACCTGCACTTTTCAGTCCAGTTGCATTGGGCTGTGGTTTGTTTTTTCCCCGTGGTGTGATTTGTTTGGGCAGGTCTGAACACAGCAATCGTACTCGGGCGTGGACCAAAACAACCGTACCGAGACCCTTTTTAGGATGTGGTCTTGGTCTGGTCCCAATTGTGGAGCGGTTCGTTTGTGGTAGGACCACGATCCAACCTCGAGCCGACCCATCTGCTCGGTGTACGTCATAGCGTGGCTAGGTGCGAGTATTGCACTCCGATGAAAAAATGGCATTCTAGCAGAAAACGTTCCTCAGTGGATTAAAACTTTACTCTTACTGGCTGCACTGCAGTCAATGATGTGTTTTCCATGAGCTGCCAAATTGCAAAACACTTGACTGGGGCGTGGCCACAACATTCTTGGGTGTTTACTGTGCTGCAACAGTTTTCCCTGTTAATGTTATTCAGTGTTGAGTTGCCTTATCAAGATGAGGTGAACAGAATGTTTATCTGGTTTTTGCTGTAATACAAAATGAATAGAAGACACAATAATATAGTAATATTACCTGAGAGGGCAGCATGATGACATGGAAAGATGTGTAAAGATCCCTTTTTAATCCTCCTCTCTCTCTCTCTCCTCTCTGTGGACTCGTTGGTCACTCCTACTGATGCTGCACATATTTCATGCCACCAGTTGCCGGCCTCCCTTTAATATTGCAGTCGCCAGGGAGAGAGAGCTGACTGAGATGCAGTCCAGAAATAGTCATCCTGTCTCCATGGGCTTCTCTCCACAGCCCTTTTCATCTGCCCTATATGAAGCTGCCGAGTATTGATCGTTACACTGCTGGCCACAGTGTGTATGTGTGTATTTTCATGCGCCAGAAATCATTCATGTGCTGCAGTGTTTTCCTGTAAATATCATTACATCTGCTGTGGCGACAGTGAAGTCAGTGTAATTTGGCTCCTCTGTTACGTTTTCCCAGAAGACAGTGGATGCTTCAGGCAACAGCCCATCCGCTCATTTACATGCCACTGCTTCCATCTGCCTGACGTTCTTCATACATTTATTGGCTTCTGTCTTTCCTTTCTTTCCTTCCCACCTGTTTGAACATGACGCGTGCGTGTGCGTGTGTGTGTGTGTGTGTGTTCCTGTGTTCCTGTCTTTTTTTTCCCGGCATCCACAAATCATTCACAGGCTGTGAGAAATCTTAGTCTTTAAATTAAATTATTTACTTTTTATTAAATGTTATGCTGTTCCCCTTCCTATCTTTTCCTTTTTCCCCACTCTTTTTTCTTCTCTTCACTTCAGTGGAAACAAAATCTGGTCTGAAGTGTGTAAAAATTCTCAGAAGCTTGTAAATTTCTTTTACTAGATTTTTACAGCTCTTCAAACTAACTGCCAAACTGTCTGGCTCACTCTTGCTGAGTTTTACAATAGCTTGGAATTGTGGGTATTGTAGTGTTACTTATGCATTTGTTACATGCACAAACATGCTATGTGCATGTAAAGGTTAAAACGAAAAGAAAAAGCAAACTACAGACAGAAAAAAGATGAAAGGAACAGAAAAAAAGAGAATGAAGAAACCTGTAATGTCCATTCATTGCTCCTGTAAAATATTTTACTTTAAAAGGAGTTTTCAACAACAAAGCATCAAGAAATGTAAAAATACAAATTTGAACATTGACTTTGTGTTTAAAAAGGATGTTGCATTTTTGATACACGGAATGCTGTTATTGTTTTCTGGTGTTAATAAAGTTCAAAGTACAGTGTGCTTTGGGCTCAATTCTTGACTTTGGACACAAAATAAAACCCCTTACTATCTTTTTCTGGAGCTTTCAACCACATCTGACAGTCTTCATCAGCAAATGGAGAGTGCTCAGTTGTCGTGGAAATGGTTCAGTAAGCTAGGTATGAAACTTTGGTCATGTGATGATGATGATGATAAATACTGAGCAAACATCATTTGCTGATAAAGACCATGAGATGCGGTTGAAATCTCTGGAAAAAGCATAGACGTGGTGTCACAGTCACAGGTTGTCATTTGTGGACCTTTAGTTACAGTAATATTATTTTGTACCACTACTGTTTAAAAAATAGTCATATTTCATGCAAAATACATTCTAATTTTGAACGGTTATACAAACCTGAGACATTAAAGTTGCGTCCTTAAAGGATATGGCTGCCAATTTTCTATATTTTTCTTATTGTCAGCAGATCTAAAGTGCAGAGCCAAACCAACAATGAACTGATCCTACCTACTGCACATGTGTTAACAGAGCTTTGCTATCTTGTTGTGCTACATATATATATTGACTTTGAATTGACAGTGTAGCACACAGTCAAGAGCTTGTTGCAGGTAGCGCAACAAGCTAGCAAAGCTCTGTACACAGAAAAGTGTTCTTGCAGATGCCACCGTGCATCTGCCTTACATGGAACTACTCTCCAGAGAATGAAAATGTGTTGGATGTTATTAGTCTTTGGAGCCGTTTCTAAACAAACTATCATGACCATAAATCTACGGGGCTGAACGAACATGTCATCTAGTGCAGCGGGGTGACTCACTGATGTATTTTTAATAGTTTTTGGACGACAGAGGTCTACAGCACAGAGGAATAAGATATATGAGGCTTTGGATACGCACATATTACTTGTAAGTTCATTGTTAGTTTGCTTCTGCACACGAGATTTGTTGACAATAAGGAATAATTTAAAAAAAACGCCAGCCATATGCTTTAAACCTAGTATTGCCTTTCTTGTGGAAATGTATCACTCTTCTCCATTTATCACATTTTTCCATATCCCATAGCCCTAACACTAAACACACACATATACACCCATCACAGAGACGAACCCCTACATACTCAGAGCAGGTCTCACAGACAGGATTAGTGTGTGTGAATGGGTTTAGTGGTCTGAGTGGTTTGGTCGCAGGCTTGTGATAGCAGAGGGGCCAGTAGACCTAATCCTTCAGTAGCCCCAGGACATTACCCGTCACATGGCATCTCTCACACACACACACACACACACACAAACACACTCATTTATACAAGACAAACCTGACTTAATGAAGGGTAGAGATATGAGGCGGTTCATATCTCAAAGGAAGCAGAAACCAGGTCACACTTTCCAAGAATTAAGCAAAATCTTTTAAAGCTGTGCAAATGGTGAAATTGTGTATCTAATTACTGGTTGATTTCAATTATGTAGATTATGATTTGAGAATAAGAATAATAATTGCATCATGTTTCATTTGGACATAAATTGACTTGGTACATTTCTTGAATAATCTTCAGGCTACAAAATAAGAACGTTTTTGCATTATTCAAATTTGGCAAAGTCCAAAAATCTGTTATTAGTAATAAGTGTTTCTATATCTTACACTTTTCCCTTTGTGGCTAAAGTCAAATTGTCCTTGAGGTGCTAATATCTTAATCACTTCATCTGTGACCTTTTTGCTGTGGTGATATGATAATCCAGAGCAAGCTAATGAGGTCCTCAATGTTACCTTAAAGTGCTGTAACATTACATATAAACCATAAAGTCAAATAAAGGTGTGATGAGAAATTAGAGCCCAATTTGACCATTTGGGATCTGGCTGAGAATCAAAGCTCTGAAAATGATGGTGAAGAACTAGAAATTACCTTCATACACAACTAAATTGCAACAGCAAATATGTTTAGTTAGAGACGTAATGCTGGCTGAATTACATTATCTTTCAACATAATGAGAAAAATTTTAATATTGAATGTGAAATGATCGAAATGTTCAGTGACAACTTCTTTCTTTTTTTTCCACCCAAATATCTGATCTTGCAGTATAATATCTGCTAGTAGAAACTGCAGCAAAATGAAACTTTTTATGAGTGGATTTGTTTGCAGAGGAAACTGTGTAAATTTGTGCAAATCCTACTTGAACACGCAATTTTTGCGTCGTTGGTGTGCAGACAGTTGTGAGACGAGATTCGCTGGCAAAAATCTGTTTTAATAAATTGTGAATTTATTGTCCCATTACCGACTGATAGTTAGCAATTAGCTCATTAGCTCAGAAAGCTTTTTTTCCCCATTTCAGTTACTATTTACTGAATGAA
This sequence comes from Scomberomorus guttatus, assembly GCA_038419695.1. Lineage (NCBI taxonomy): Eukaryota > Metazoa > Chordata > Actinopteri > Scombriformes > Scombridae > Scomberomorus > Scomberomorus guttatus. The sequence continues at coordinate 7,072,200 of CM076458.1, forward strand.
ATGATGTACAGCCCTGAGAACAACATGCTGTCAGTACTCCAGCAGTTCACTAACTAGACCTGCGAGTTGTTAACTTGGAACCAAGCTACAGTTCTATAGTAGAACCAGATATTTCACAAAGACTTGCAGATGATTTTCACTGTGCCTAAAACCTGGACTGACATAGTTATTGCTGGGCTAAAAATGTACCTGCTGATATACATTTCTTCATCTAAGAAGGTCAGTACAATAATAATAATGTTTAGATTGACACTATATCTGGTCACTTGATTTACATGACCACTCTGTTTTTGTAACTTGCATTGTGTAACACTTTCAGAGATGTAATACTGCTTTTTTCCATCAGTGTTACATCAATTTACATCTACTTGAAAGTTGAAAGATTTGCTCATGGATTCTGTTTGAATTATGTCAAACAGAAGACAAGAAAACATCTAATTAAAGATGTTAAATATGTAGAAATCCTTCTCAGACAGTGTGTCCATCTTTGGCACCGAGTTTCAGCACTGAAGTGGAGAGATGGATGGCAGGTGATGAGAGAAAGGAGGCGAGGGATACAGTCTCACAGAGTGGAGGTTGATGTCTCTGTCCCGCCTCACTAAGCTTCTCCTAATCCCACCAGGATTATAGATGTTTATAGATGTTTCAGACATGAACAAACGATGTCAGAGTTCAGCCGTGACCTTTGACTGACACTTCATTATTTCTGATCCAGCCGTGAAACACTGGTTTTATTTTACTGTGTATATGTACAGTATGCGAGTCAGTCTGTTTATATGCGTGTTTGTTTTCATCTTGCTGTGTGTCTTTTTAACTCGTTCCTCTGTGTGTGTGTGTGTGTGTGTGTGTGTGTGCGTGTGTGTGTGTGTGTGTGTGTGTGTGTGTGTGTGTAGTGTTCCCAGTGTTTGTGTTTGACCTCCATGCATCCCCCCATGCAACCCTCTGCTGAACGGACACATAGCCAAGCCATAGAAACTGTCCTCAGAGCAGCTCAGAAAACACACACACACATAGAGATGTCTCAGTATTTGGGCAGATAAAGGCATATTTTTAAAAGATCACTAAATTAATGTTAATTCCACTCAACTTCCACTCTGTAACACCGCTGTGGAACGAGTGTTTCTGTAGTTTCAACAACTCCAACAAAGTTACACTTCTTCTCTCTAATGGATCAAATCAGTCCTCCAGTTAAACTTTTATTCATATCATATCAATAATTTTGCATGATCATCTTAATAGTTTTGAACCAGGACCTTTGGTATTTGGATTAAGTAGCTTTTGAAAAATGTGTCCAAAGTCAGAAGACAACACCTGTTATTTCAATATGCCCGATACATCTTAAATTACTGCATATCTTCTGCTGCTATGTAAATATACAATAAATATCAAACCAGACTCAGTATCAGCAGTTGTCAACCAATATTAAAGGACTCTGATTGGGATCAAGGCCAAAAAAACTTGATCGGATCATTGCTAGTTACTACTGAATATGTATTGTAACAGCATCGTAAATCTGGGGTTAAAAATATCAAATCAGCCATAGATAGATGGATAATTGTAATTGTTTGCTGATAACAAATGATTTGAGTCCACTCATGTTTTTGCAGTTTAAGGCTGTCTGGCCATAAAGCTTTCTATTCAGAGACGAATTTCATGAATGGAAGTATTGTTGTTGATTTTATCACCCATGTGGTTATTCATTCAGTCTTGATGTTTTTGAAAGGTTTTCATCAGGATGAAACTTGCTTTGGCAACAACCAGCAACCTGGAGATTATAGACATGAAAGCTAAGTCCAAAAACATGTCAATCCACATGTACATAGGAGGCCGCTGTGTGTAACTCAATCAGATCCACTATGTCACATGTGTCACATCCAGAGCTCGACTCTGACAGGAGACCCGTGCAGGCTATAAATACATCCAGGAGGGAAACTCCTCTGTAGGATGGAGGAGAGAGGAGAGACAAAGGAGGAGGGAAAAGGGGGGAAACAGGTAAAAGGATGTAAAGGAGGAACAGCAAACATTTTATCCTCCACAAAATGATGTAAAGCACCTCAAAGCTCAAAATATATCTTCCCCCAGATTTCATGAAAATTGTACTAGCGGTGACTGATATTGCATGCTATATACAGATGGATGAACAAAAATTGTGATGTAATTGTGAAATTGTCAATTTTCAGATGGAAGATTCCTCACTTTACCAAATTTCAGACCTGAAAAACAATAAGCAAAAGCAAAGGCACAATTTGCAGCAGAAACCCTGTAGTCTAATTATTTATTGAGTGGATAATGGAGTGGGAATCTTGCACATTAATCAACAGCTCATTTGCATTTTTCTCCATTTTTCTTTCTGCTTTCTATTACTGGAAGCATTTTATGAGCAGTCGTCACGGCAAACAGGTATGTGCGCACAATGTTTATGTGCTACGTAAATCTAATCCAGGTGAATCTGTGTTTGTGATCAATGATAAAAAAAATGAAAACAGATGATTGAACAAAAAAGTTGTTCAAGTTGTTTAACCTCTGGGCTAATCACTCACTCAATTTTAAAACGTTTTAGAATGTCAACTAGATGCATTATGCTCTTTAATCTGATAAAAATCTGATCAGAAGTTTTTTTTAAGATTATTTTTGCAATGATAAAATGTATCAACTTGTCTTTTGGTCAATTTCTTATTGGCTCTGTATTTTAAAAATACCTTAATGAACTTATTTCAACCAAATGTGATCACTGATGTGCGACAGATAAATCAACAACAACAACAAAATGTATGTGTATATATGTTGTTCTCCTGAATTCTATCACAGGACTTTGTAAACAAAAGTAGAGGAAAACCAACAAGGAGTTGATTGTATGTTATGATACGCAGTAGGGTGTAGGTTTTGGGTGACAGGACACCAGAGGGGTTTCATGTCATGTTTGTGTTGATGAACTATCTAATTATTGTGCTGATGAATGAGTGTGAGCTTCGGAGACAGAGGTGGGCCAGCTGCCCGCAGGAGGAAAGAGCTCCTTAATGAATTTCCATCTCAATCTCTCTCGTCTCTCACACCGGTTTTTGCTCAGTACAACAAGAAAAAGTGTCGACTCAGATGGGCTTTAATTATGCAGGGCTAAGTGAATTGTGTGTGTGTGTGCGTGTGTGTGTGTGTGTGTGTGCGTGTTTGTGTTTGTTTATAGGGATCTGTGTGTGTTGTACTGGTTTTTGTCTGTGTGCAAGTTTACACATGTGTATTCATATTTACGTGTGTGTGTGTCTGTGTGTTCTAATTTAATAGCTGTTGAAATATTGAATGGGATTCCTGGTGGAGAAAGAGCTATTTCATTTCACAAAGCAGCTGTCACACATCGATTCACTGAGAGTGTGTGTGTGTGTGTGTGTGTGTGTGTGTGTGTGTGTGTGTGTACATGCAACCTTGCCTCTGTGTATTAAGCCTTAAGCCTGTGCGCTCAAGGTCTCTGCATACATTTGTGTTTATATTATGTATCCTTGCATGTGCGTAGTGTGTTTGTGTGGATCGGCTTACCTTTAGTATGTTTTCTCTCTCTGTGTGTGTGTGTGTGTGTGTGTGTGTGTGTGTGTGTGTGTGTGTGTGTGTGTGTGTGTGTGTGTGTGTGTGTGTGTGTGTGTGTGTGTGTGTGTGTGTGTGTGTGTGTGTGTGTGTGTGTGTGTGTGTGTGTGTGTGTGTGTGTGTGTGTGTGTGTGTGTGTGTGTGTGTGTGTGTGTGTGTGTGTGTGTGTGTGTGTGTGTGTGTGTGTGTGTGTGTGTGTGTGTGTGTGTGTGTGTGTGTGTGTGTGTGTGTGTGTGTGTGTGTGTGTGTGTGTGTGTGTGTGTGTGTGTGTGTGTGTGTGTGTGTGTGTGTGTGTGTGTGTGTGTGTGTGTGTGTGTGTGTGTGTGTGTGTGTGTGTGTGTGTGTGTGTGTGTGTGTGTGTGTGGACGGCTGAAGCCTCAGAGCAGCTGCTGCCACGAATCCTTCTCCATGAGTCAGCCAGTAGAGAGTTGTTCATTGAAGATAAAGCTACCAGCGAAAACAGAGGGGAAATAAAAGCATACAAATTATTACCCACCGTCAGAGGAGGCCAAAACTAATTATATTTGTGTGGGCAAACATTTAATAGCAATGTCATATGTTAATGTTTGTATATTTATCATTGTGTTCAAAACAGAACAAGCTACACTCTCAGCAAGTCCTGCTACATTTTTAATAAAACAGTACAATAATACATTAATACAGCTCAGGGGGGAAATAAAATATTGAGGCTAAAGACGTACTAAAACACTTGTAAAATTGTGATTTTTATCAGATTTTGACTTTTTATCACACACAGAACAATGGATTTAAAATGACCTTTGAATCGTAAATACACCCACTGTACAGGAGGCCTGAGTATCACACACTCAGTCATTTAACCACTGCTGTGCCTTCAGTAGTAAAGTAAATATAGCTGTTGTCATAGTTTTCCATCTTGTGTACTGCAAAAGGCTTCGGGTGAAATGTTTTTTGTTTGTTTCTGTCACTGCACTTAAAAATCATCATAGAAGGCAGGATGAGATACTTGCTCAAAAGCACCTTTCTGTGCATATTTCTGTCTTTATCTGTTTTCAGAGACGTCTAACAGCAGCCAGAGATCAGAGCAGCCCTACCCTCTACTACACCACAACGACTTTATAAATCCCCTCACCTCTTTGAAGAAAGTTCAAACGTCAATTGAACCCTGTTTATTCCCGGCTTCTCAGTGTGCGTTCAATTAAATTACAGAACCAAGAAGCACAAATGTGGAGAAAGCATTTCTTTCATTTTGGTTTCTTCAATATTCTACTTTAAAGGGGATATATGATGCACATTTCAAGGTCTGTATTTATATTCTGGGGCTCTAATGAAATATCTGCATAATTTACAGTTAAAAAAAACCTCCTTTTTTATCTTATACTGGCTCTTTATGTAGCCCTCTCAGTTCAGCCTCTGTCTGAAACAGGATGTTTTAGCTCCTGTCTCTTTAAGGAAGCTGCCCCTTGGCAGACTTCTGATGGCTTAGGAGGCCACATAAACAAACAATAGTAGTCGGATTTCACTTTTTCTTGTTCTCTCCTCGAAATGGAAACTTCTCAAACACATCTGTACATGTTCGAGCAGAAATCTGATTTGAAATATGCAAGTCAACAAAATAAACAAGACATGGAAGAACCTTTGCAACAAAGGCTACAGAACGGACGGCATATAAATTGTATAAATTGTATGAATTATATGATGACGTGTCAGCATTGAGCTGAGCTCTCAGCAACTTAGTTTGCGCTAAATCCAGTGGTGGTTGTGGCTCAGACACTTACAGTAGCATGTGTAGACAGGCAGTGAAACTGGTGGAACTACAGCTGTAATGTATGATGTGGTGGAAAGGGAGTAGAAATCACTAATGTTTGAAAGCCTGTGGCCTTTAAGATCAGAAAGGGAAGCTGGATGGCAAATGTAATCAAATCAAATGAGCCCTCAATGCCAATACGTGGGTCGCTAATAAACATATGATGTACTATAACAATTAGTTGAGCTTAGAACAGAGGTTTATCTTTTTTAATGCTACTTTAGCCATCGTTAGCATGTTTATGTTTCATATGCTACATAGACGGAGCATCAGAGGTCAACAGCGAGGCAGAAATCAAACACAGACACAGCAACAGAGTTTAATTGCCTGATGAGTAACATGACACCAGTCACACTCTACAGGCTCATTGATAAAAATATTTTCTTTTCCAGCACCCTGTATGGATACTTCTCCATGACAAAAAAAAACAATTACACATTTTCAGATTCACAGGAAACTAGCTGAGTAAGTTTATTAATTTTGCTCACTCCAGGGATTTTCAATTGTCATCGTTTTGATAAGCTGTGGCACAGCAGAGCAGACGGTATTTCTGTACTGGAATAATATTAAGGTAATAATAATAATACATTTAATTTGTACCAGTACAGTATTAATAACATACTACTACCTGTGCCAGCATCTGTTTCAGACACATGATATTTGCAGCCTCATAAAATGAGTCACACTTTCATTTTGGTCTGTGACTCATATCGCTGCATTGACTTGTTTAAAAAGTCAGAATCTGAGTAGCCTCTCCAGCCATAGTAATAATTTATTCCTGGTGTAATATCCTATCCCCATAGTCTGAGAGTGCGTGGAGAGAATTAACTTCTTTGTCATAGCTGATGCATCTTTCCGAGTTTGGATGCAGTTCTCGGCTTGAGTGCCACGGGGGCCGTGTAACACACTTAACTAATGAGAACTAATGCTATCCTGTTAAATTAATATTAAAAATGGGGTACGCCATCATGAAACCAAGAAATGTAATATAAATGTTTCCTTTTTGATTACAGATTTTGTCTCAATGGAAAACATGATACTGATACTTTGGTTCATATAAACGCAAATACCTGCAACACCACCAACCTCTGCTGTATTTTGGTGGTTCGTGCTAAATAGCAAATGTTAGATGGTGAACATGGTAAACATCATAGCTGCTTAACATCAGCGTGTTAGCACTGTCATTGTGATGACAAGTATGTACAGCCTCATACAGATGCTTGCATGGCTGTAGACGTTTAGTTCTTTCTCTTTGCATGTTGATGTAAAATCTAAACATGATGTGGCTGCTAAAGTCGAATCTGTTGCGTCATCGTGGCCTGTTTTTGATTACATTTGAAGGAATCATGCATTCTGACACTGACCCGCCAAACGGATGCCTGGATTATTCAGAGAATATGTTTATTTGTTATGTTTGGTGATTGGTCAATGAAGAAAAAGACTTTAACACGTTTCTCTACAAACATACTGTAGCGTAAAATAGCATCACATTATGTCATCTCTCCATATTCCTGTTATGTGTACAGGAAAACAAGCCTTGTGAGTTCTCCGTCCTCCTGAATCAATTATCAGAAACTTTCTCCAACATACAGTACAAGATGCAAAGGTCAGAACAGTGGGTAACGGTGTGTTAGGAAGGCACTTTTGTCCGGTCAGTTGGACACAAATAACTGACTGTAGCTCAGTTTGCCGACATGACCCAGCTTCCTCCCTCTGCCCTTCCCTGGCAGACTCCCTCATTCCCTTCACTGCTGGCGTTAAAGTATAATGAACCCAATCTACAGAAAAACTGTCCAAACAAACAGCCCTGTTGAGAAGACAAAGCTTTGCATTTAGCGATCCACTTGCCCGAAGGGTTATCTTGAGTTCAGTGGGAGACCACGGCTAGAAATGGAGTCAGTAAAAGACTGAAAATAGAACCAAGCCAGACCTCAAACCTCGGCGCTGTGCCCTGGATACAGGTTGTTTGCAGGAGTTTAGGGTTACCTCAGAGTGGTCTAGTTGGCTGTGTTTCACAAAAAGCCACAATTGTGCCCTGATAGCTCTGGCTCACTGCTGTTTTCAGACTTTTGGGATCAACAAATAGAATTTTTTTTTTTTTTTTTTTAATTTTTCCAAATGCATGATGATTCCTGCGCTTCATCATTGGACAGGAGGTGGGGTACATCCTGGACAGTCTGTCCAACAACTGAGCCACTTTTCTAATACAAACCTGAACTTTGGCGCAGAGGCCTACAAGCACATACAGACTGCTAATCACCAGATTACAAGATAGCCTGGGATAAAGTTATAAAGTGCTGAAGCTATGATAGAGTTACTCAGCAGGAAATTTTGAATATTCTGGTAAAATGAAATGTGAATTGAGAGGCAGGTGATAGTAGTTGTGATAATGAACGCAGTAGCACTGGTTGGAAGTAGTATTTGTATAATATAGTAGATACAGTAAAAACAAATGTATATAGTAGGTATAGTAAATACAGTATAGTACTATTAGCATCAGTGGTGGATTAATAATATTACTTTACTGATCCCAGAGTGGAAAATTCCTGTCCCACTGAAACCTCCACATGACGTAAAACATACAAACTGAGTCAGCAACACGCCAAAAAATAAGATGAGCAGCACTATGTGTAATTATATGCAATATTACCCAGCACTGACGCTTGCTGTTTAACTAAACACACTGATTTAGAGCCTATGTGTCGACACTCTAGCTTTTTCCAGTATGTCATGTCCCCCCCCTGCTCGTTTTAATTTTCCCATGGTAACCATTACCAAAGACTTATGATGTTTACAGCCCATGGCAAGTTCCTTAAAAGCGCTTCACTGTGTGCTAACAAGTATTTTGACTACAAACAAGCTTTGCGGCTTTTCTGGGGGTGTGTAGTTTTACTTTATATCCATTTACTTGGAGCATTTATGTAGCACAGTGAGCCCTCATTAGCAAAACTGAGTCAGAACACACAGACAGGCTGAACACAGTAAATCAGCAACATGCCGAAAAACGCGATAAGCAGCACAATGTGTAATTATATGCAATATTATCCAGCACTGACACTTGCTGTTTAACTAAACACACTGATTGACTCTCCAGCTTTTTCCAGTATGTCATGTCCCACCCTGCTCTTTTTAATTTTCCCATGGTAACCATTAGCAAAGACTTATGATGTTTTACAGCCCATTGCAAGTGCCTTAAAAGCGCTTCACTGTGTGCTAACAAGTATTTTGACATGACTACAAACAAACTTTGCGGCTTTTCTGGGGGTGTGTAGTTTCACTTAATATCCATTTACTTGGAGCATTTATGTAGCATAGCGAGCCCTCATTAGCAAAACTGAGCTCTTCTTCTATTGTTTACTGCTTGGTGGCTTTATAGAGTGTAATCCCAAACAAAACAGTGAGAAATAAAAGATAAATAGCAGTGGCACAAGCGTTTTATTGCCCCAGTGGCGAGTAGACCCACTTTGCTAAACTTCTAATTTAACACCTGCAGAAAACAGGCACTGTAGTGACCGGATTCTAACCTGCCAACCCCAAAGCTCCTTCGTGTCGTATTTCTCCCAGGCGTATTGCCCCCCTCTTCACCCTCTCTAGCGTTTAAGGCTGGTAAATAGGGCCACGACCTCAGCTAGCAAGCCCGTTAATGGGTGCATCTGTAGGGGCACAGCTTTGCCGGCTGCTCCCCCGAGCAGGGCCTCTCTTCCAGGGGCTCTTAAACGCAGAGAGCTGGGGGCCGGGAGCACCATAGATGTCCATGCATCCTGCTGGTGATGGCTCTACCATAAACGGTGGTGAAGTGGGAATACGTTCCAGATGCTGCGGGAGAAAACGAGCACACACACATGAACACGAATGCACACATACCCATGAACATTTAAAGAATAAAGAAAAAACACACACACACACACTGAAGTCTCTACCAGTGTGGGCCCCGGGGAAGAGGAGCTCTAAGCCTGCATGGAGACGCAAGTTCAAAGGTCAAAGACCATATGAGATCGTCTGGTCATTACTCATATACAGACAGCATTGTGTGTGTGCGTGTGTGTGTATGTGTGTGTGTGTGCGTGTGTGTGCGTGTGTGTGCGTGTGTGTGCGTGTGTGTGGACAGAGGGAATGTAGGGCAGTTAAAAAGGGAAGGTGTATCCTTTACACCGCCACACCCTGCCTGTTACACGCACTTAATGGGAAGAGTCGGACACTCTGTAGCTGCACCTCGCTGTTGGGAGGCTGCTGTAGAGGCAATTTCGCCCAGAGACAATTATACAAGCAGGTGATTATGACACTTTCATAACAGGAAACTTGCTCAAGAGCACAAAAAGGCCCACACACGGAAGACAGCAGTGTTTTCAATATAGTTTGATATTTGTGAGCTCTGATAAAGAGACTCTGACGTAATCTTCGAACCGCATGAGTTTTTGCCCTTTTTTCATTGAGATGGACAGACAGATAAACAGACCCACTCACGCAATTCAGACAGTCTCTCTTTCTACCTCTTGCTCTCGCCCCCAGTTCCTCTCTCTGTCTCTCTCTCTCTCACACACACACTCACACACACACACACATAATGACTTACAGTGATCACTGAGGAATTCACTGACCTCCATTCACACCACAGCCACCGGATACTGGTCCTGACTAGTTCTGCTGTTTGTCATCCTATGGTTACTAACCATCACTATCTATAGACCTCGCGTCCACGTGTGTGTCGGTCTGCGAGGACGCACACTGGCTCGACAATTAAAAATGTTTTTTTTATACATTTGTGTGACACAAGTTGCCTCTTTTACCCCGGATATGGTCAAAAAAGGCAACTGAAGCTGGCACAAGCTGCGGTAATTGGCATGGAAACATCAGTGAGACTTACTGTATATAGCTACTGCAGAGGCTAAAAAAAAAGTAGTCTAAAGAGGTAAATTGAGGACTCGTATCACTTGACAAGGTCCCTACTGTAACAGAAAACCAAAAGTTAGAGGTAAAAAAAGAGTTCATACACACTGAAACATGTTTGCAAAATTTATGATTGATTTCATTGTCTTTTGTCTGATGAGGAGCAGAAAATTCGAAAAGGGTTTAATCACTGGTAAAGGTGCAGAGAAATTGTAGCTTATACCTACAAAAAGAAGCCTAAAGGTTTTAGAGGAACTAGAGAGATTTTCATCTCGGTGGCCATCCTGCCATTCATACATACACATACAGTACAATGACCTGAAGGTGAATGATCTCTAGAGATGAAAAAAAAAAAGTAATAGAACAGCCTGCAGCAGCAACTGTGTACAAAGACACACACTGCACTGTCAAAAATAAAACATATAATCTTAGTATATATTGACTTAGTACATAACACTAAAATTCCATCAAGCAAAAACATATGCCGAAGCCCAATGTCTCTAAAATATGACCCGAATCTTCCACCAGGATCAGGACCTGTCTGGTTCAGTTCAGGTCGCAGACCTCCACATTACAATTACTTTAGTCATTTGTATGGCCATAGTTGTCCTAAAATCTTGTTTTTGATCATGTATAAAAGCAAGGTTAGGGAGCTACATTTAGCATATTGTCAATCAGCGGTGCGCTGTTGTGAGCCAAGGAGAGGGCAGCTTTGCAGTTGTCGCGGTGCCTGCTTTTATAACTCGTATTGTTAATCATCATGAGAGTTACGACACATGTTCGTTGGAACAGGAGGACAAGAAAAAGACTGAGTTGATATCTGGAACCCTAATTTTCCCTTTTAAATCTCCTCATTAATTAGAAAAGAATATCAGCTCATGATGGGAGCACACAGATATCTGCCCTGATGTTACTGCAACTTACAAATAAACCCAGAACTGTGCAATCACTGAAAATATTCCAGCATAATTAACATGTCTGTCTTCTGTATCTCTGAACCTTGAATGACTCTTTACTTGCCACACTTGTACTAACGTTACACGGCCACAGGCTCAACTTGATGTCAGTGTGTGTGTGTGTGTGTGTGTGTTTGTGTGTCTTTGAAGACAAGTGTAAATTGTGTATAACCCAGACACTGCAGTGTTGACCACAGCCTGTGATGCTGTCCAGACCACAGGCAGCTCACAGACACCACTACTGTGTGTGTGTGTGTGTGTGTTTGTGTGCGCGTGCGTGTGTGTGTGTGTGTGTGTGTGTCTGTGTGTGTTCCTACATGAGATGAAACACAGCCACAGTAGTAAGCCAGACACGAGACCCACTAATATTCCATTACGTAGTGCTCTTTTCCGCAACAAGGCTGCAGGCTGCTCACAGTCACATCATGCAACCATGATTAAACATTTACTCTGTAGATTAGACGCCTGGAGACGGTGATTACATTTACTTTACATTTTAGGAATTTTGCTGACGGTCTTTTCCAGAAAGACTTATTATGACCGTAACAATAAAGTAAGCCCTAATTTATTTCACATTTGAGACACGAAGCTGAGCCACAGCAGAACTTCACACCAAGCTGAGTGGTTTATTCAGACTATTCAGAGTGTGTGCTCATATAATTTGTTTAGTTTGGGAAATCGCAACAACATCTGAACTCAAGTGACACCAAATAATATAAGAGAAGCATAAAAATGTCAGTCTCAGTCCTTTTTCTGAGTCCAAGAATGCACGGGGAGACTGATGGTGACATCTGATCACCAGCGGTTTCTAATGCTTTGAAACCTAAGCATAACGGCAGCTACCGATAAACAAGATACACGTTAGTCAGTGAGTTTGTTTACAGGCTGTGTCAGTTTTGACTTCTGTCATAAAATCAGTTCAGTCAGGCTCCCCGTGAGTCATCTGGCTTTAGTAAACCTGACACAATGCTGGATAATCAGTTTCACTGATAACCCTGGGTTATCTAATCCAGCGATGAGCACCATCACATGAAAGAGTTCAGATCAACAGGAAGTTTCAACAGACTAAGAACAGCATGTTTTATGGGATACTAAACTGGGTAATATGGTCATTGCAGTAGCAAAAGTCATACAAACCTATAAAGAGACATAATAATTATAATGACAAAGCACTGTAGAAGCAAGACAGATCGTTACAACTGTAGCTGCTGGCACAGCTACAGCAGAACACTGCAGGTTTTAACATGAGAGCAGTCACGGTTAAGGTTTATTTAATTTTGTGGTCACAGAACACAAAGCAGAATTAAACCTGGAAACCATTAACAAAAATGAAAAGCAAAACAACAATCGCACTACCTTCCATCAGTCATTTAAAGTAAAAACGTCTCTGTAGCTCTGATTGAATTCATTAACCAAGCCTGCGATCCAGAGACTAACAGTGTGTGACAGTTAAGCAACAGTGTTACATATTTGGGTCTGCAAATGGTTTGCTTATGGTTGTAATTGGTGGAGTAAGGCAGACCTGCAGTTTGAGAAGTGCTGAAGTAAACCAGCCCCAGAGAGCTTATTTTTTAATGTATCAAGTCAAACCTTTTTAAAATTTTATGCAATCATATTAAGCACACTCTAAATATGGCGGCATGTGTTTACACAGTTAGCAAGTTTATGGTGAGACGATCAGTAATCTCACAGGAAAAGTGAACCAGCTTTAATAATCAACCCTTAAGCAGTTGGAATATATCCTGCTGACATTGCCTTGCTGGTTTAATTAAGGTAGAAATACAGAAAAGACAGGAAACTGACTGCTGTTTTGTTGTATTAATTCTTTCTTCTTTTCTGTTTTCTTTTCGTCTGTTGCTGTTTGCTCTCCATGCGGGTTCCCTGCTGTACGATGAGTAGGTGAGTACCTTTCACTGCTTTCGGTGTTATCGGTCATTTCACGCACAAAACTCGCAAAAACACACGAAAAATAAAACGCATCCATCCAGAATGTGATACATCATGCAAGAGAGATTATATAATTAGTGTATTTACTAAGCTGAGTTATGATCTCAGTTACTTTCCTTAGAAAGAGTGTGTGTGCATGCGCGTATGTGCGCGCGTGTGTCTGGGAGCGCGGCCACCCTAATGGATGGAAAATCTCTTTACATTCTCCAACACAAGATCAAACCGTCCCTTACTCACACTCATACTCGCATACACACACACACACACACACACACTCACACACACACACACAGTAAATCTGCACACATGCATAAATGCACATCCCGCTTGGAAACACACAATGTGCCGCTCTCGCTCTCTCTTGCTTCCTCAGTTTCTCTGTAACTTTCACTCCCGTTTGCTCAGGCTCTCTGTATCAGTCCAACACACACACACACACACACATACACACACACACAAATATAATCTCTTTTCTTCCCTGTCTTTTGCTTCTTTTGGCAATCTAAAAGAACACTGTCATGCTCCAAGTCCTGCTATTAATAAAGTTATTTCAGCCAAAACTGCCTCATATTAAAAATTCAGTGATGGTTTTGTTTTCATCTCAGTCAGAGATTCTGGCATAGAGCGAGTGTCATGGAAGATTAGCTTTCAAATTACATAAAGAAAGTGCTAAGATAGTAAAATTAGCTAATGTAATACCTTTTATGTTTCACTGTTATTGCTTTAGAAGCCTTGTCATGCAGGGTCCAACCTATTCTGTTGATATATAATCTTTCAGAGCACTGATTTTCTCGCTAATGTGTGTCTTCACGAGAATGATTAATCTACTCTTAATCTACTCCTAAAGAATTTCTTCTAAAACACAAATATCTGTTTTTACACAAAAGCGGTACCTGGTGAAATCCTCAAATCAAGTTCTGCGAAATTTCTGGACATTTTAGCGCAATTCTAAACAACCTAAAATAGCTAGTCACATGTTGTACTTCTTAGCACAAACTTAGCTCACACGTTGGCAAAGACTTTGCAGACTTTTTCATATTGTAGAGATGATATATGCAAGTAGATTTGATTTTAATGGAAACTAATAGAAGCCTGAAAGATGGAAAATCAATTGAAAAATTCTTAAGACTTCAGTATCACTTTTTAAAAAGCTTTCATAACTCAGTTTTTAGTCAACAGATAGATGGTTACATTGAATTTGGGTGGGGCTGCCCTCCATGTAGTCCACTTCAATACTGTACTCATCTCGTAGTGTAAGATAATATTAATTAGATAATGAGAGAATGGAAACAAACCAATGCTTGTCAGTGATGACCGCACTCATCTTATCACATCCTGTCATCTTATCGCACACAAATGTACATTAATGTATGTTACAGCAAAACATAATCCTTTAATGGAACTATCTGTCACAAAACACTGTAATCCCACACACACATACAGTAAATACTCCTGCTGCACAGGAGTCAGTATTTAAATGTCAGTCTTTTCTATTATATGGAAGCACAGAGAAAAGCAGCTGTACTTGCTATCACAACAGACAGCTCAGGAAATAGCTAGCAGTCCTGGACACACACACACACACACACACACGCACGCACGCACAGATTGTTGGCTGTAGTCTTGTCAATATGCAACAGCTGCGTACAGCTTAAGTCACAGACGCAAGTGTGAAAGCATGTGACAACAAGGCTCTCTTCAGCGCTTCTGTGCGCACGGGTGTGTGTTTTGTGTTTTTGTGCACATGTGCAGACCACCAGCAGCAGTGTCTAGTGAGGTTATTGTGCGCAGATGCTGTAATGTTGCTTGTTTGTGTGTTGTGTCTCTTTTAAGAATTGGCAACAAATCATACAAAAGTCAAAGTCACCTCGCAACCTGAGACGCATAGCATGTAACCACGTAGCAACAACGTCATAGCTTTGGACCCAGCTGAGATAGAAAAAAAAGACGTCATGATTAGGGCTGAAACAAACATTTATTTTCCAATCTAATCTAACTAATCTAACTAATCAACACTAGTCGCTTTAAATTGTTTAGCTCATCCTGAGGTATGTTTGTATTTAGTTACCAGTACATACCAGTTGCGAAGGTCACACGTCTTCCTGCTTGTTTTCTGCACTGCTGCTCTGCTCCTGCACCACCACTTAGAGAAACTGCTCATAAATTTCCAACTGTGCTCCCTTTCAGTCACCTCAAGTTCAATGTGGCAAGTAGTGTGGTGATTAATGAGACTTCTGTGTTTATGCATGATTTTTTTTTTTTAAAAAGGCACTCTTGGCACTGTAAGACATGCAAATTGCAAATGCTCACATTAGCTGAAAGACTGGGGACTGTATGTCATTGATTTATTGACAGAAACAGTCCCGTTTTTTTATACTTGAATAGAAGACAGCTCTTTCAGGGTCAGGATCAAATTATCAATGGCCTCTCTCCTTCTTTTTTTCCACTCATCATGTTGTTTTGAATTGACATAAAGTTGTGCAAGGAAATCATGCCAAACCCAGCCTTTTCTGGACAAATTTGTGTGTAAGTGTTTTTAAAGTTTCTTCAAGTGTTGGTGGCTGCAATCCAGAGGAAACTGTTGACATGAAGATCATTACAAAGACAGAAAAGAGTGGAAAAAAACAAAGAAAGACATAAGGAAAAGGAAAAAATGAAAGGAAAAGAGACACCTGGAGAGAACAGCAATACAAGACAGAAGTTAAAAGGTAAATAGAAAGGAATTGATGGAAAAGACACATACTGAAGACATTGCAATGCACGGCGGTTGGTGTTAATCAGGGTGGGAGAAGAGCCTTGCAGGCTGCTCTTGATAGGAATTGGCGTGTAATCAGCTGGAATAATGTTTGGGCTGTGACACAGCCCTGTGGGATGGGGTGGGAGGTGTGTGCATGTCTGTGTGTGTTTGTGGCAAGAGATTGGGGAGTAGACAGCAGCCAAAGCGAAGCAGCACACTCAGCAGCACCCCAAAAAAGGGCATTCTTCTTTTAGTCTTTGCTTTACTTTTGCAACACTTCAAGTTTCAGCACCTTGAGCCTCAACATCAAAAGCGACCGGTAACACAGAGACCAGACCAAGAGCGAGGGCCACAAAGCTCTCACAAAAGGGTTATGTGAGGTACTTCATTATCAGCAGTCAGAAATAATGTCATGCTGCCATTGTTCGCAGTTTTACCACATCTCAGGCTCACTGGCAGCATACACTGAACCAGTGCATTGTTGTTTGTCTCTATCCTAAACGTCCCAGCTGTTAGTGAAGTCAAGCAGCTGCCTGATGCACGACAAACCTGTTAAAAGTACCTGTGAGCAGGTTTTTGAAGGGAAAAACGCTGTTTTATACAGACACACACTGATATTGAATTATAATCAGTTCATGCACAGAGGCCGTTTCAAATTGCTTAAAATAAAAAATATTAAAACCTTTAACATTGGCTTTAATATTGGCTTTTTTTCTCTTTTTATTGCATGTGTCCATTCTGCTTCTAGTTCCCACAGCATTGTTATGTTGGAGGGGTAAAGCAACGGTGAGATTTCCCAGGCTAAGAAAAATTAAGAGTCAAGACCTTTGCTAAACAAAATCATCAGTACTGTGGGCGCGTTGCTTTCGTATGATTCAAGGCCACAGCGGGTGTTGAAATGGGGCTCTCCTTCTCATCTGTGATGGATGGTTTTTGAACTTTGGTGCAAATGGCAGCTCCAAACAGTCGAGAAGCCTTCAGTCAGATTTTAAGAACCTGGCAACAAAAACTGGCATTTAGTGTAACATTGATATTTTTAATGGAACTGTCAAACACTACTGTCACTGCAAAAAAATCTCTCAGCATTTATGTTTGGCCAGGTCCTCAGGAATATGAGAAATACACTGCCAAACAAACAACAAACCCACCCAGAAATGTCAGCTTCATAGCAGGTTTGAAGTCCATTAAAATGGAGATTTCTCTTTGGAAGTTGATCTGTTTTAGAGGCTCAACAAGAGCCAGCTGATCTTGAAATACTCAACACAACTGATCATGATTATTACTTAATTATTATTACTTAAGTATATCGATACTGTGATATATAACGTCAAACCACAAAAAGATGGGGAGTGTTTATGCATACAGATGAGATCCCGGTTCTTGTGGCGTACCACACATGGAGACATGATCATAGAAGCAGATGTGGGGTGTTATGCAGTACACATGAACACACGTGCACACAGACACATTCTGCAAATGTAATTGATAAACGCCTTCGATCAAAATGTCACACACATTATACACACAGATGCACGCGTTAGATTGCCCACAATTACTTCGCCAATCAGACATCAAAAGGCAGTCTGAGGGTTCCCAGCCAGAGCTTATGACCTGTTAAATGGCTGTCAGTGGGGCACTTGTTTCTCCCATCTCCCTCCATCAGCAGCCATTTGTCCCTTTTCACTGATTATTCGTCTTATCTGGAAGCCATCAGCTTGGCTGATTAGGACATTCCCAGAATTCCATCTTTTCCTCGCTGTTGGAATGTCTGTATTTCTACTGCTTGTTAAAATGTTGGCTCTGCCTCTACACTATTCCCTGTAAATCTTTTGTTTTCCAAGTTATTCACGTAGTAATTTTTAAATTCTATCCTAGGCTTAATTAGATGACATTTTTGATTTATATACCTTGACCATGCAAAATATTTTGTTTGTTGAGTTTTCACCAGGAAATGTGTCTTTCCATGTGACTGCGTGTTTGCATCTGAACATTCTTTAAAGGGGACATATCATGCTTGTGATTTTGTTATTTTTATACTGTTATGTCTGTGAAACATGGTCAAAGGTTCAAAACTTGAGGTAAACGTACGTAAAATTTGCTCCCTGCAAGTCAAAAGCCCAGGCTTCATCCTGCTCTGAATGCTTGTTACTTTCTCCTCATGATGACGTCAGATTTTTAACAACAAAGACTACCAACGGACGGTTGTTTGTGGGCACGTGCGAAGGTTGTTCTATGGGTCGTTTGTGTTGTCCACTTGTTGTTTCAGATCAGATTCAGGCTTGAATATGTACAGATGTATTTGAGAAGTTTCCATTTTCGAGTAAAGAACAAGAAAAAGAAGGGAAAACCAACTACTACTGTTTTTTTCACGTCAGAACAGAGTGGTCTTATTGGGAAAACTGCCTGTTTCACACAGAGGCTGAACTGAGGGGCTGCATAAAGGGCCAGTATAAGATAAATAAGGAGATTTGTGAATTGTAAGTCACGCAAAGATATACCAGTAGATCCCTAGAATATGAATATAGACCTGAACATGTGCATGATATGTGCCCTTTAATGCCCGGCGCTTCAATCTGTGTTAAAGTCAGTGTCCACTTAAGTGGTGAAAAACAGCCATATTTTACCTCTTAGTGCTTGCAGCAGTGATCCCATCCAGAGCAGAGTCGTGCAGTCAGCATGACCTGCCAGCCTATATTTCACTGGTCAGCCAATAGCTACATACTGTAGATATATGGAGCCCAAAGTGAGTCCAGTGTGCACACTCAGGAAACAGTGTAATATTGTCTTCAAATTACGCATCACTCCTCTTTTGTCTGCCACTAATGGGTCAGCAAGAGAGCGTGTCCTCCATCCGTGATACTTGCTCCTCATCAGTTTTTCCACTTCACTTCACTTAGTGTGGACTGTTTTCTGTCAGGCACAGAACAGCTATTAGGAAAATGGAAATGTTATTCTCATATTATATTCTTAAAGTTTAGGGTTCCTTGTTCTTTGATCCAGTCTGAATGGCCACCGACATCCATCTTAAAGATCTTTTAAGGTCTTTACAAATCAGACACATTTTTTTAAAAGCATATCATATTTAGTATCAATTGGAAGCCTATAAAATATACAAAGAAATTTGTTATCAAAATAGTTTAACATTAAGAATATACTGTGCATTCAAATGTTTAAATGCTTCTCCTGCTAAGATATTCCTGAAGAAAAATGACACATTTTTGCAGCCAAAAAATTACTATTTTGATTCTGTACAATAAGTTTTAACTTAGATGCTTAGACAATAGCAGAAGGTACCACTGATTTCTTTTTAGCCTGCAGGCTGACTGCGTCCCAATTTCACCAGACTGGAAATCTCTTCCTTCCTCTTTCTGTCTCTTTCCGCCTGACATTAATTCCTTTTTAGACCGGATGCTGCGACACTTCCATTATAATCAATGAAAGTGGCTACACCAGGCATGTGTATGCGCCGCGGAGTTCAAGCATACATGCTTAAAAACAGACCTGTCTTCTATTTATTTTGCTTCGCGAGCCATACACGGCTATAATGCGTCTATATTTTAAAATAATTAAACTATACAGGATAAATGACTCTAGCTTTTGGCAGATTGGTTGTGAGATTTTTCTGTTTCCTGTTGTGTCATGTCCCTTGCTTTCTTTGATTACAGTTGACAACAGAGGTTGAAATAGCAGACTGAATAAAGTGAAATAATAAAATTACATTTAAAAAAAGAAAGAAAAGATCAGAGTTTATTGACCTGACTCCTCGGTGGCTCTGGTTGCCATGGAGATGACCGATTCATGGGTTCGGTCAGAATTCATTTACCAAATTCATCCGTTATTTGTTATAAAATAACAAGATAGAAACTGTTACCGTAACCAAACTAGGCAAGATTAATATCCAACGTGAAGTTGGTTATTGAAGTAGAAACATTTAAAGAGTTATGTGACCTGCGGCATGGAGGAAGATTTCATCAGCGGAGCTTCGAGTAAGTGATGTATTAAATATGCTACATTTCAAGTTTGCTAGCCTACAATTACATTGCCTACAACAGAATAAAATTTACAGTAGTTTAAAAAAGAAATTATGGCTACTTAGCCTATTAGTTACTGCCCTTGTTTATTATGTTCATTGAAAAATAGATTGAGAAACAGACATATTTTAGAAATATATTGTTATTAAAAACAATATATTATCCCTTACATACATAGGCTGTAGATGTTAACTTACCCATATCACACAAACACAGCAAAAGCTGAAGTTAAATGGTTTTCACAGGGTGCAAAAACCAATCCCAAAACCAAGGTCCAACGTCTTGTTTTGACTGTGAAGTTACACAAGCCTACGCTGTATGTCCGCTGCAGGTGTAGCCACCAGAAAGAAGCAATATGCAGCACGTCTGCTTTGCGAATGGTCCCCTTACATTATGTGCCCAGTGTAGCCAAAGGGTTAGTCCTTTCATGTTTTCTTCAAGGTGTTTTAAAGAATCATGCCATCACCTTCACAATACCTCATCACACAGTCATTTGTATCATTTACAACAGATTTTGAGACAATCATTTACTATATGCATGACAAATATTCATGCTTAAACACCCACAACATTGTAATTGATGGTGTTAATATTCACTTTAATCATTTGTGCTTGGTTGGAGTTCAGATGAAAATGTGCAGTAGGATATTATCTACATGCTATCTTCGGGGATTTTTTTGATTTTGGCATGAAAAATTGTTTAGTGCTCCTGAGACTTTCTAATTAAAACCAAACAAAATGAAAAACTCATTGATGCAGTTTCCATGGGAAAAATCTTCTGAAGCACATGCTGTATTTTGCATTGCCAGCAGCAGCCGCCACAGCAGGTAATTGGGAATTAATGGTTCTCAAACTTAATTAGTGGAAAATTAGAGGAAAAAGACATCACTGCACAGGTCACACTGATCGTATAACAAGTAAAGTGTAGTGCAAAAACAGCACATGCAGTAACGAGAACTGAGTACCAAAATGGAGACACTTAAAAGCCAAGAATATTATCTATCCCCAGTCCACCTTCTGATTCATGTAGTGTTATGCTTCAAAGAGGCTTTTTATTTGTATGCATGAATGTGTGATGAAAAAAAAGGAAAATACATAGACACAAAGACACAAAATCAAAGAAGCCCAATACAATTTTAACCCCTAAGAATGTTTCTTCTTTTCTGTATAATATTCAAAACTTATAACCTAAACAGTCAGAGGGCAGAAGGCAGCAGAACAGATGGAGCTGTGTGGGCTGATACACGCGTTGACGCACTTGATAGCTGCTTGGACCGAGTGTACAATAACAGCAGATATGCATATTTATGCGTTCACACACTCGCACTCAAGACTGAAAATGCTAAAAGCAGCACATACATATATATAGTATACGCTCACACACTTGCACAGCCATAAGCTGTGCTGAGTCAGCCTCTCTCCAGTTAAGTTGCCCCTTTATCGTGCTAGGGGAACCAGTCAGCCATCTGTTGGCCTAATGAGCTTACTCTACTCCACCAAAGCATTTCAACAGCATAGCTTCACCCCTCCAATTCCCTGATCCACAGTTTCACAGTATGTTTGACTCTCATTTTCTTCCATCCTGTTCGGCACACAGCAGCAGGGCTTTTACGCACCGTTCTTCACATGTGTTTTTGTTTTGTTTTTTCTCCACGTAAGGAGAGCCGGTTAAACAGTTCAATTATCAAGTTGTTTCACTCCCTGTATTTGTTAAACCACATATTGTATATCTCAACATCACTTTGTTTGCCCTGCTGAATCAGCCCTGTCTCCTAGACATTTAGTTTATATACTAATAATTAGCAACAGCAAATACATTTTTTAGAGAAGCATAATGCTGCTCCAATTATGTTT
Source organism: Scomberomorus guttatus (assembly GCA_038419695.1). Taxonomy (NCBI): domain Eukaryota; kingdom Metazoa; phylum Chordata; class Actinopteri; order Scombriformes; family Scombridae; genus Scomberomorus; species Scomberomorus guttatus. The sequence continues at coordinate 7,093,971 of CM076458.1, forward strand.
TTTTTTATCAATATAAGAAGGAAAGGTTTTTCCACTCAGAACAATTAAAGCGTAATTAATTTATGTCTCATCTCTTATGTATAAAACACAAGAAAGGCTGTTTGCTTTTTAAATATTTAACCAAAACTGCAATCTTTCCCTAAAATTAACCAAAGTCCACCGTCCACCTTGACCACCAAACATTAACAGTAAATATAATTCAGGCAGCAATCATGTTTCCCTTAAAAAGTGTTTGGCAAAACAAATTAGTAGTCAAATGATTGGTAGAAGACGAGGTTGACTGATTAAAGAGGAAACTCATACATGAAAAGGGACAGAGTCAGTGTGGATTGAGAAGACATTTGACTTCAGTTTGGCAACTTAAAGGTAGAGTCAGTGATTCTGGAGAAAGATTGCTCAGTGCACATAAATTCAGCAAATATCTCCTCACGGTCCATTCTGTGTGTGCACTGAAAAAAACATCCGGTGTTCATACACAGCCCTGGCTCTGTAAAAGAGAAACAAACAAACAAAGTGGCTCAGACCGAGCCACACAACACTATTCCAGCCAATCAGCAGGGGACATTTGTGCTCATGCACAGGACAGATGAAAGTCTTCAGAGCAGGTGTCTGCGTGAGAACATGTCTCCGGTCTCCAGCACCTGTTGAATGGTGGGAGAGGGCTGGTGAACTGGAGAAAGAGAGGCCGTGGCCAATTTACATAGAAAGTGTTTTCTCACGGAGCAGATACGCTTCCATTTTATTAAATGTATCAATCCACACTGAATCTGAGACAGTCTCACGGAGACTCCCCCACGTTTTTTTTTTACGCTCCGAGTCTGTAATAATCTGCATAATCTGAGCAGGCAGCTGTTTACATCACACAAATATCCCTCTGTGTATGTGTTTTGTGTTTTGAACTTATTAACCATATCAATCAAACAATACATACAAACACTGCCGATTTCTTCCTGTGGAGCCGACATGCAAACTATTTTGGTTCAGTAAATGTCTGCTGTCAGTCAGCCTGGTGAAGGCAGTTTGTCCGGCCGCTGTCCTCTCAGCTCCCCCGGAGCTGCAGCTGACAGACGGCTGCTTCTGTGGACAGAGAAGCTGAACACAGGTCGAGGGAGAAGTAGGGAGGTGATAATGTGTGAGAGGAAGAGAAGTGACTCTACAGCTGACACATCGCTCTGGATTCGGCCATATTTCTCTTTTGGCCATTGCCTTGGCAATACGCATCCATGAATTTGGGGGGTGGATCACAAAGGGAGTTGTGTATTTGTTGTGTATGACTGACTCTACCTTTAAGTAGAGAAGTTAAAGTTTTTCTCCTGCAAATCATGTATACACTGCATATTCACTAACCTGGTTGTATATTGTGGTTTGGCCCTTTTAACCACAAAGAAAACCTTTTTCTATTCTCATCCACAAGCATGAAAAAAGTCACCCGATTGTCTGGACATTTTCACAAAGAGCAGACGATTGCAAGAACAATATTTAGTATAATAACGGTGCAATTTTTCAAAACCAACAGTAGAGAATGAAATCATTGAAGCCACAGCATTCTGGCAATAGGTGTAACTCAAAAAAATGAAATGAAGAAGCACCTCACCTTGAAATGTTAAACAGATTTTTTTTTTCCATGTCTGGAAATTACAGTAACGCTCCCTACTTTTCAAGAAAATATTGGTTTATTTAACCACTGCCAAGCAAGTGAACATGCTTTCTAAATTAACCTCAGAAAATGCCTGGCTCGCCATAATACAGACAAAAAGCAAGAATAGATTCCTGACAAACCATATTTGTGTCTTGGCTTAAGTGAGCTCATTTAAGCTGTGCAGATATTGTGCTCGCTCAATCATAGCTCTCTTTGGATTGTACTGGCTCGGTCTGAGTAATGAGCCTTCACGCGCATAGTGCTAGCTTGTAGTAAAGTGGCATTAATCAAGGCTGCCCACTAAGCCCAGTGGATTTCCTAAAACACAAAAGGTGCAATGCCTTTTGTCATACAATATTGCTGGCGAAGCGTGGTGGGAAATGGCACTGTGTATCTGTTAAATTTATACAGCCAACACAGAGTTTATTGTAAAATAGATCACTTCAAGTCTTAAACTGCGCAGCAACTTCAGAGCTGTGCTTCTAATTCCCTTGGCTCGGAGCTCTGATTTGGAGAAGACAGTGTTTATGCGTACTGTGATTTCTTAGAAATGAAATGATAAAAAGCGTTTGATATGAGGCTCAAGGGAAAAAGAGACACAGAAGATGCACCCCCTCCCCTTCCGACTCCCCAGTACAGTGCAGTTATGACTGTCGTCTGTTGATGACTTTGGTATCTGACGTTTTTGGCTCAATTTAGTCAAGATTAGCTGGTTAATATACGGCTAAAATACAGTTTTATGTGTTGCTCTCTCTCTTTCTCTCTCTCTCTCTCTCACTCGTTCTCTGTCTGTCTTTCTGACATCTGCTGCACAGCACTCTGAACAGGAGTCTTGGAGTGGTATTAGTGCAGAGATGGGTGCTGATAGGAATCTGATGTATGGTGTGAGTGTGTGTGTGTGTGAGAGAGAGAGAGAGAGAGAGAGAGAGAGAGAGAGAAAGAGAGAGAGAGAGACTGTAAGCCAGTGTTTTATGAACCCTGTTAGCTGTTGGCTTTGCTCAATAGTATGTCAGTCTGCGTCTAGTTAGTGAGAACACACATACACACTCACACACACACACACACACACACACACACACACACACACGCATACACTAAAAGCTTTCCGAGTCTTCTCGCACCCATCCTTGGTGCATCCCACATCATGGAAAATTGGCTCCTGTCCGGCTCTTTATTTCTCTCTGTATCCCTCTCCCAAACTTTACTATCTATCTCTCTCCGTCTCTGCACTGTGATCACATGACTTCTAGATGTGGAATAAGAAACCAAACAGCTGCTTCTTAAGCCAGTATACTACTTGTGATTAGTTATGCTCAGACATGCCATCAGCTCTTGATGTAGCAGGTTTGAGTCCACCTTATCAGTTAAATGTATCCCTGAACTTTCCTATCACTCTCTGCTTCTCTGTGTAGGTGCATCACAACAAGCATGTTACTTTATGATACATCAAGATTTTTCCTAATTTTGCGAGAAATTACTTATGAACAAGATTTTAAACTGATGTTTCAGAAGTTTGCTACAGAAAATAATGCATTCTGTTTGTGGTCTCAGAGACCCCAGCTATAAAACGAGTTAAATTAAGGTTGATTTCCATATGCTCCATATCTGTGTATGTTGTTGACAGTCCTGTTTGCGCAGCATTAGCTCCCCCAAATCCAAAATAAGTCTAATTTGATTTCTGTTATTGAAAGAGTTTGTTCATAAGAGGTCTAACAGGGAGTTAGACCTCCTAAGGGTCTAATTGGCCCCAAACATTAGTAATGAAAGATAGAATAATGTACATTTCTTTGCGTATGAATGACTTTTTGGCATGTTAAATTAAGAAATTCTTGGATTTCTATTTGTCCTGCGTGTCCATGCCTAAAAGGCAATGCACACCGGCTGCGTACAACTTGTGAACATCTGCAATTTCACTGTATTTGCTCTCTGAAATGGCACAGACCAACATGACTGTACGGCACTTGCAAAAAAAAAACATTGGTCAAAATTAATTGTAGCAAAGGTCAACAGGTCAGCATAATGTGTAGAGCCTTAACTCAACTCAACTTTATTTATATAGCACCTTTCATACAAACATGCAGCCCAAAGTGCTTCACATAGAAGGATTAAAACAACACAGATGAACAAAAATAAATTAAAGCCAAGTAGACGACAATAAATAAAATAAATAATAAAATATATAATATAAAGACTTAAAATTACAACAATAAAACAATGAAGTTTCAAAAACAGAATAAAATAGAATAAACGTAAAAAAAAAACAACCTTAGGTTGAACCTTATTTCAACCTTAGTTCATGTTCTTGCGTTAGCACAAATTCGCCTTGCTCAAGCTTCCTTAAGTGAGACATTGAATTCCTGCCACCTCCGCTTCCAGCTGACCCTGCTCCTTGAACTTTCTGAAGCGAATCGAGAATGAATATTATTATAGTTCAGCTTTGCTTTTGATGGAGAAAACCTGTGCAGAGAAAACTGGCCTGTGCAGCACAGCGGCGTGTCCTTGGCCCAGCTCTGTTTGGTCAAGTAGTTGCTTAGAAATAAAACCGTATGTTTTATCGCTGCCATCATCAGGTAAGATACTGCACTCAACTGGATAAACACAGGGATTAACTAATAGACCGTTGGCAAGGAGTCAGCCTGAGTCATCCCTCTTTCTCACTTGTTCCCTTTCTCGCTCTACCTCATCTTGCTTTTTTCTCCTCTCTCCTCGTCTTCTCTTCTTGCTCTCTATGCTTTCAGTCTCTTCTCCCATCTGTCAACACTCCTTCTTGAATCATATAGGCTTGAAAATCAAGATCTGATGTGTAAGAATAGATATTGATTAGAATAAAAAAGATCCAAAGAGAAAAAGAAAGATGAGTCAGTGAAAAAGAAAGAAGAGACTGACTGTGCTCAGTCTGTTCTCTCAGCTTGTCATCTCTTTCTTAATCTCTCTCTCTCCTTCTTCCTCTCTCTTGTTTTTACATCTGATATAGCGATCTACCAGGCCTTTCCTAGAAGGAGAAACATTATTTATAGCCAAGTTCAGCCTTTATCTTCTCATCACAGCCTAGATGCTAACTGTGCTGCTTTCATCCAGGAGAACATGCTGATCTCACTCCTCCTATAGTGTCCATTCATTAGATTCACAGGATTCAGCATTTTTTTTTCTTCTCATTTATATGTTACTCTTTTTCTCTTTGCATGATCCATCTACCTTCTATCATATCTTCAATTGTTTATTTTGTTCTCCTATGAGGCATTTACTCATGCACTTATCCAAAGCTGGCCTCTCTTGATTTCTCTTTGTCTCTTTTTCTCTTTCTATCTTTCACTCTGTGTTTCCGTTCCCTCCCTCCCGTTGATTGAAAGGGTATGCATGATTGGCACAGAAAGAAAGGAGGAAATAGATAATGATACCAGATCGTATTGTGTGGAAAACCCTGACCTCTCACGTACCCAATCCTTCACACACACACACACACACACACACACATACAACACGCGCTTTCTCTCTTTCCCATTCCGAGATGCTTATTTAAATATAAACACATAGAGGAAATGGTGCACATGTTCACCTCTTTATGGTGTTCCTTTGTTTTTAAATGCGCATGCTATAGACATGCTCTCCCGATACACATGGACTTCATGATACCTAGATTTACAGTCATATACATACATTCTGCTGTGAGTGTGTTTGATGATTTTTAAATCTTCTTCCACTTAGATGTGTCCACTGAGAGGTAATTTATTATCCTCATGAAAAAGCAAAGTCAAATCTTCTCCTCTCTGAAGTTGTGTGTCGGGTATGTAGAGGGCTGCGTTTGTTAGGTTAGCATTTTCCAACATATTCCTTATGTCTTATATTCTTCTTTAATATTTTAAAGGAATACATGCAGTAACCTCCTGTAGTCCCCACTGGTTACGTGGCAACCTTATGATGATGACAAGACTCCAGGACAGAGCCAGGCTAGCAGTTCCCCCGTTTACAGTCTTTATGCTAAGCTAAGCTAACCATCCCCTCATCTAACTATTAGTAATAGTAGGATTAAGCAACGTCACAGTGAAAGGATTATTTCTCAAGGATGCAAATTTAGACTCGCATGATTGTTACACGAAAAAGTAGGTGAAGAAAACAGATGAAACTGTTAAAGCAGCTAAAACAGTTAGGTTAAGATCAAGGTAAATGTCTGGTAAAGGTTCAGTTAGGAACCTTTACAAATTCTGCGGTGTGCTATGAAACTTCTAGTCCTCTGTTATTTTAAGACATCATGCTCATACTGTACTGTAATAAAGGCCTGTGAGGCCAGCTGTAAATACACAGAAACTTGATCTCTCTCTCTCTCTCTCTATCACTCACTCACTCACTCACTCACTCACTCACACACACACACACACACACACACACACAGGTTTACTTAAGTCACTTTTGGGGTATTTACATAGGCTTATATATTTATTTCCTGGACACTTACCATAACTCTAACCATAACTACTACTTGCCTAACCCTAACCTTAACCACTGACCCAAAAATCAGCTTTTTCCTAATTGGGGACACATCTTTTTACCCCAATTGGACAAGCCAGTTAACTGGTCTTTAGTCTGAAATTTGTCCCCGAAAGACAGACACACACACACACACACACACACACACCTCTTCTCAGGCGTCTCTGTTAACTTGTGAAGGAGTAGTGCAGGATTTTGGCTGTATATGGTTTTGTCTGCAGGTCCTCATCAGCATTAAGTCGGAGGCAGTTTGTCTGCACCAAAGTGGGCACTCTCTCACACCTGCAACTCGTCCAGGGTCCACCAAGGATGTCAAGCACCAACTTTACCATTTGTTGGTCTGACAAGCGTGACGTCAGAGCAGGGCAACACTCAGCTGAGATATTTAATAAAGGAAGTTTATTGGCATTTAGTGTGTCCAAAGCAAATGTTCTGGATGGAGTGAACTCACATCCTCTGTGCCTCTGTAGACCCAAATGAGTGTTCTGTTCTAGTTTTCAGAACTTGATGCACTTATGAAACAGCCCGTTTTTATGTATTAAACCCTAAAAATCATAAAATATATTACAATTCTGCTGAAATCTTGTGAATTGCATCGTCCTACCCTCCAGGCACTTTCAATTCATGCTAGTATGCTTTGTAAAAATTGTAGAAATTTACTTGAGATGTGATCCATCACAGTGAGCGTTTCATGCACTTAATAGCTTTAAAAGTTAGTTTAAATTTAAATGAATGCATTTATTGCTGTTATAATTACTGCAAGTTTATTGTCCTAATGTCCTGTAATAAAAGGAAGAAATAGCTGCAAGAATGGAATAATCTAAAAATGATGGCATGCTTCAAAAAAATGTGAAGTTGTATATGATTTGCAGTTAATAGGCTAAAACACACAAAGCCACCAGTGTTGCACAATGTTATTGACAAACTGATCTATTTTATTAAGCTGTTAGTAATCCCATCAGGGTTTTCTTAACAGGCCAAAGGCAATCTGAAAAATATGCTTCATGGACGCCAAACGCGCATGTCAACACACACTCATCTTTCTCAAACACAGACACACAGATCAGGTATTCATCTCTATGAATGACTAATCAAGTGGCTTATCCACCTAGAGACCGATCAATGTAACAGCATTATTGATCCCGTATGTCATCATGCTTACATCAATCAATATCTGCTTCTCATTCATCACGTCCGTCTGCACCCGCTGAATAATGTCATCATTGACTGATATACAGGAAGAGGTGGCAGAAAGCACACAGCGAGCCTTGAGTGCATAAAGTGATATTGATAATATCCTGAATGCATCTATGAATGATTTACTAGGTAAGAATATGCTAATCTGTGTCCATGTTCATTTATTTCTTGTTATTCATGGTTACACCATATTACCTCACATATATAAGTCCCACTTGTCAAAGCATAACATTTATTCCTGTCCGTTTGGAAGCTGATGCCGCTATGGTAAATGTAATTTTTAATGTGATGTTACTACTGTCCCTTCAAAGAATAATAATGTGCGTTTTTTTTAAGTCATACGTGGAGCTTCTGAATGTGAATAGGTGAAGCTATTCAACATAAAATCATGAAATTATTTAATCAAGGTCTCTGAACACAGATTCAGCATCCAGCATATTCAAGCATACAGTATTCAGTTTGGTTTGTACTCTTTCACTCTTTTTATTTGTTCACTCAAGGCTTCCTTCTGCGAGTCTGTCCTCCCACGAAAAAACAACCCTGTAAGTCATAAATTCAGTTGCCAAAAACAACTGAGGTGGGTTGGGTGGATGGCCACTGTTTGCTTCCCATTTCAACCGCTGTTCACTTTCTGTTTCTAACTGCGAGGCGGGGCATTTTTAAAAAAAACGTAACCTGGTGTTTACTGTTGCCATGACGAGGAAGGTTGCCTAACTTTAAGGAAGTAGTAACCACATTTCAAGGGAACGCAAACCATGATCTTTCCCTAACCCTAACCAAGTGTTTTTTGTGCCTAAACCTAACCAGACCTTAACCACAGCGTTGTCACATCATAAAACGTAATTATTTTTTAACAGTGATTTGTAACGGTTTTGGAAAGCGGCATATTACACTTCAATGGGTCGTTCTGGAGTGCAGGTACAAAGGACTTATGTGGTCGTTTGTAATGTGACTAGAGAGATAACAAAGAAACAGAAACAAGGATTTTTTTTTTATTCGAAGAGATCTTGAGCAAAACCTTTTGCAAATGTGATTTATTGATGTTTAATTTCACAGTTGTTCTCTAGATGTGAAAACACATGTCCACACACCCACAGATTTCATTTGTACAGTGACATACAACTGAGCTTTTTATTACACTGTATCAGTCTGGTATTTGTAGGTTGAAATGAAAAGTCAGGAAAATTCTGTCAGTTTGTTGTTAGATTTACTTTATAAACCAATTTTGATGGCATTGTTGCTTTACTATTTCATCGTACTCGCGCCCTGAAATGTCATATTCTGCTTTCAGAAATATGGACTCAGTTGGTAACTGAGACAAACAGACAATTCTGTTTTTCCTTTCATTTCTCGAAAACATTCAAAAGTACATTTTTCAATGTCAGCTTTTCTTCTCATCTTGGAAAAACTCCAGCTCATCAGCACATCTCTTGTGTTTTTAGTGACAGCACTCTTTGGAACAAGTAGTTTTATTCAATCAGGCCAGACACGCACAAACATGACTTTTTGCAACTTTTCCCCAAATGCATTTTAAAAAGCCTGTCTCCAGGTAATGAAGCAATGTGTTTGTGTTAGGCTGGAAGGTCAACCTCATCAGCTGACACAGCTTACTTTCTCCATGGCAAGTAGTATGGTATTTATACTGTACTTTTTACTGTATATCCATTTTTTTCACTGGTACTGGTGCTACTCTAATGCTGCCAGCACCTGCAAACTCTGAGCATAACCACACACACTCGTTGGGCCCTCTCACACTGGCAGTTTCCAGGAGTAGGGTAAAAATGTTATTAAAAGCAGTATGACTGTTTTTCATAACACAGATACAGACTGAAAAACTGACTGAGGTACTCTTAGATCAGTTCATGTCGAACTTTGGAAGGGTTTCTGTGCAGTTAAAATGCAATCTGGAGGGGAAAAAAATCATGTTTTTGTAGTGTTCTTGCATCGTTACCATGCGAATGTATGAGTACCGAAACACATTCAAGCCTGACAACTGAATATTAAGATCCACTTACTTGACTGTTCCAGAGTTTTTAACTGTAATTGCATGTTAAAGAAAAATCACTGAAAGCTAAGTGAAGAAAGTGTATTTTACACTACTTACTAGTCAGGGGGATCAGTGCTTTAAAGGCCTGTACATTCACACACACTCTGACAGACAAACTCCACTAACACAACTGGATGCTGTTTGTAAAGCTGCTCTCTTTGCCGTCCGTCTGTATGACAGTGAAGAGCTATTAGAGAAGGAGCCGGTATCAGATGCAGATGTGGGCTGGATGTTAGGAACCATCAGTCCTCCTCTGCTGTAACTCAGACGCAGGTACACGCACTATTCATGCACATGTGCATATTCATCTCCCCTTTCATATTCCTTGCGGATCCCGTGGAAAATAAATGGTGGCATCAATCATACAGGAGAGGGAGAAACAAAAAGTGATGGTGAAAGAGTCCAGAGAGAAAGAAAGAGAGAACTGAAACACAGGCAGAGAGATGGGAGACGGAGACGGGAGGCGAGGAGCAAAGAAAGGTAGGAGGACAAACAAAGAGCATAAAAGATTAAAGAGAAAGTAAGAGAGAGGTTTGGAGAGGAGAAGGGAACAAGGCTTGAACACATTTTGTACACAAACACTCAAAAGATCTGCGGAGATGAGAAGACCATAAATATCAGAAAGACAGATGGCATCTTTTTTTTAAAAAAATGCTTCCGAGATACTCTGAAGAACTGCAGGCTGGGGCTTCTAGCCAGTGCATATGTTGCCTTGAAGCTTCCTTATGAATTTTAATTTCTATTTGCTCATTAACCAAGTTACCATATGATGTACAAGGGACTGAGTGGTTTCCTTGTGGGCAGCTGAGGAAGGGCACTTTAGTTCAGTCAGGCAATGAGGAGTGCTCTGATTTGACCTGTCAAAATGAAGACTGGTGCAACTTGTGTTTATGTTTTAATTAGACACAGTGTTTTATGGAGATTTATTCTCTGGGTGTAGCAGAGTTATCATAGCTCCAAACTTCCACCTTGATACTGAGACAAGCTTCAATATCATTGTTTCAATTCTAAAAACAATACACCCTGTAACTGCATTTTTTATTGCTGTCTGATAAGACTATCTTATCATGCAGTAGGCTTCCAATGTTCCTGTTCATTCCTGGATAAAAACCTCTGGTGTGCAGGAAATTATGCATTTTATGTTTTGTTTGTAGGAAACATTAAATGGTGATTTCATCCAAATTACAAAAAACATAGATTTTCTCACTTACTGTATCTCTAGTGGTATCAAACAATGTTTTATTTCTCTGGGTTTTGAGATATCAGATATCTCCACCCAGATGGTGATGTAAAGGAATTTTGTTTGTGAGGTTCACAGCATTAAAGAAATCCAACAAATTCAACAGAAATATTTTTTCCACATAGGAGGGTATTACCACTACTGTGTTAAAAGTAGTTCCAATAATAACTGTTTAATGTTGAGGGCATGCAGCATATTAGAAAATTTTTGTTTCTGGGAAAAGATGCTGCTGCTTGTCACCTCAATGCTGTAAACACCACAAACCTTAAAGGTGGGGGTTCCAGTCACCTTCAATGTATTGGCACAGGTAGCTGAAAACTGCGAGGACTGATACTCTTTTCTTTGTGTAATTTAGGTGAATTGACCCTTCAAGAACTGAGAAGCTCACATGAACACCAATAGTCACGATAGCATACAATACAAAAGGGTCACCAATGGAATCTCAAATTTTCACAGGCAGCAGTAGCTCAGCTGCTATATTTGTAGGATCGGTGGTCCTAGAGTAAGACACTGAACCCCAGATTGAGGGAGAAAGTGTGAATTGCTTTGGACAAATGACTGTAATCTCATATAATGTAAGTCCAAGGGAAAAGACATCACTGTGCAGTTCAAAAACAGGAACATGCAGATTACCACTTTAAAGGAATGAATCTTACCTCTTCAGCTTTAAATGAATAATTGAACTTTAGCTGTATATTTCAGATGCAAACACACACCTACACATAGACACGCTGTATAGCCTCCAGCACTGTGTCAGCTCCTTGTTTAGTTTGTGTTACTGTGGTAAGGATTTGTTTGCCTTCAGCCCGTCCGTACAGTATGTGAATCAGCTCAATTGCCACGGTAACAACGATTTAATAAAGCTTGGTGGAGCTTTAAACAGCACTTAGCCTGGTCCTAATAATGCTCGTAACAGTTTCAATCCTGCTTAATGTAGCCTGGCAGAGCAGAAATAATCACGTCATTCTGTAGTTTGCAGGTACTGTGTGTGTGTGTGTAGCGCTGAAGATGTGTGCATTACCTGAGCTAATGAGCCAAATCCTGTTATTTAGTGATTACGTTTTATTTATTTATTTATTTAATTATTACACATAGCTGATTTTACGTGTGTGTGTGTGTGTGTTTGTGTGTTTCCTCTCCACAGGTTCATCCTGGTGTTTGGATGTCTGGTTCTCTCTGTGTTTTCTACCATCCCTGCTCACCAGGAATTCTCCTCACACTGCCTGCTCATCCTGGTAGGACACACACACACACACACACACACACACACACACACACACACACACACACACACACACACACACACACACACACACACACACACTTATTCATATCCAAGTAACTGTGTGCAATCAGGACATGTCTCCTATTGAGAGTTTACTCAATCCTTATTATTTTAAACTGATGAACAATGAAACTATGACATGGTTAAATTGATGGTATTGAATGAGTGATACTCATGCCAGCATCAGAAATGCTGATTGTGCGTTCTCAGCTCCATAATGAACTGTAACGATTAGTCCCTTTTATTAATCTACGTCAAAACCACGCTGTTATAATTCAGTTTAAGTTAATAGTCTGTGCCTCAGATGTGATTAAGCAGAAATCATCACTTGGAGCAGGTAGGAAGAAAAAACAGCAACGTAGCACAAATAAACTGGAAGCAGAGGTGGAAAGAGCAGCGACAGAGAAGTGAGGAAATACAGGGTCAGTTCACATAAAATTTACATAAAAAATGATGATATTTTTTCATTTTCATTGTCACTTATCTCTAGAAGTAGCCAAAGGTTAGCCCAAGGGTTTGAGATATCTCTGAGATTTCTGCCTCCACCCCAATAAAATAGAGCTGTAATTTTGTTTGGGTTGCTCAAAGCATTAAAAAATAAATTTTAAAGCTTCAACAACAATATCTCCAAGCCAAGTTACTCTGGATAGTCCACAAAACACATTGTCAACTCTTGTTAGTAATTCCAATGAAACCTGGTCACAGCGAGGTCTGTGGATTATCCAGACTAACAAGGGCATTGTTCCTGGAAAGAAAAGTAGTTCCTGTTTTTTTTTTTTTTATGTAAATTTTGTAATTTGGTTGCAATGACACTTTAAAGGATAGTTCTGTTATATTACAAATTATTTTTATACAGGTAGATGTTTTGACATATAAAGCTAGTTTAGCAATAATAAGCCTTCCTCACAGCAGACATCTTAAACTGTCATAGCAGGAAAAAACATTAACGATGGCTCTGTTCCACTGAGGTGTCACAGCAAGTGCAGCCAGGGAGCCAACATGCGTAATAAGAGGGCCCTGGAACTGGCACTCCTACATGGAACACAGTCATTAATAACGTTATTAATTAGACCTGTGCTTTCCCTGCCAGGACACGTAAGCTTGGTAGTGACTTAAAAACACACTCAAAAAGATGTACAGCACTGATAGTACCAGTGATTTGTTTCACATTTACCTCATATTTTCCTTTTGATGAGAGGGTTATTGAGAGAATGTGCCACATTGGTCTGTGCATACGTGTGTTGTTCAGTTTGTGTGCATGTGTTTTCTGTATTGCAGCAGTTCCAGTGGTAAAGCAAGATCCCTTTTCTACCTCTGTCTTTATTTGAGTTTGTGTATGATTTAAGTGTTTGTGTTTTTGTCCTGCAGGAGTTTGTGATGATTGTGGTGTTTGGTCTGGAGTACATAATCAGGATATGGAGCGCTGGCTGCTGCTGCCGCTACCGAGGCTGGCAGGGACGCCTCCGCTTCGCCAGGAAACCGTTCTGTGTCATAGGCAAGTCTGTCTGTGTTTGTCTCACACTGTCAGACAAAAACCTTTGATGTCTAGTATATTAAAAAAGTCAGATACTATATAAAGAAATCAAGGATTTCTGGAAAGAATGTCAAAGTTAAACTGTATTTATTTTATATTTTATCAACTCCAAACACATTTTATTATTGTATTTTTTCATACCTTACCTAATTTTCCCTAATTCCCTAATTATTTTGCAACAGTATTGATAGAAACATGTATTTCCATTTGATATTCTTAATTTTTAAATTTTTAAAGTGATGAGCTTCAGGTAATGATGTGGTTTGCCAGTATGAACAAACAGTGTTTTTAAAATGACCTTTTCAGTACCGAGTTAATGTAACTGGTATCAAAAAGAGCATTAAAACACATCAACACAGAAGATTGTTGCTCTCTGTCCTCCTCATGTTGCTCCTGCAGGGAGAAAGAATTTTGGGAAAATATAAGAGAAGAAAAAAGAGGGATTTTAGGGTTGCAGACAGAATGACAGGAGATGACTAATAGAGACAGAAAAGGAAACGAACAGCTTGTAGTGAATCAATAGTTGCTTTAAAGGTGATGGGTCTAAAAAGTGGGTGAGTCAACCACAATTCCTTTTACAAATATTGTGAAACCTGTGACCTTTAATTTTCGCTCTTTTACTCCCCAGACATCATTGTACTCATCGCCTCAGTTGCTGTGGTTTCAGCTGGTAGCCAGGGTAACATCTTTGCCACCTCTGCGCTACGTAGCCTTCGTTTTCTTCAGATCCTGCGCATGGTGCGCATGGACCGCAGGGGAGGGACCTGGAAGCTGCTGGGATCTGTAGTTTATGCACATAGTAAGGTAGGATATTTTGAACTGTTTCTCCTCTTTTGAACTTTAAATTTTGTACTTAAGATATTCAAAGTGGTAATCAGTCAGTGTTGTAATGTTTCTGCACTCATTCTATGAAGATTTTCTGTTTGTCTAGAATATTTTGGTGCTTTTTGTTTGTTTATAGTGGATATTGCTACTCATGCTAACAACCAGTTCTTCTATTATGTATTCCAGATTACTTTTGCAGAATACAACCTACTACTAATAATAACAATTAACTTTATTCATGTAGCATTTGTCAAAAAAACAGAGTGAAAAATTAAAGAAAATGTTTGCCAGTAGTTGTTTCCACTAGACTCCAGACACTAGAAAAATAATCATGGAATTAAGTTCAGTCACAATAAAGTAAAGGTAAGATTAAAGGTTAATTGTTAAATCGGTTGTTACAGTAAACAAGAGAAATAACTTCCTGCAGTCCTCGTTGGTTGCCAGGCAACTGGTCCCAGCCAAGAAATAGTCCGACACAAAATCACCCGTGAAATGGTAAACGGTTGTTTTAAAACTTAAGTTTTTGTGTGGATTAAACAAACGAGATATAACATGTTAATTAGTGAGCTTTGAAAGTTCTGGTAGGTGGATTTTATCAACCTCTGACAGAGTCAGACTGTATTTCAGGCCGACCGTTTCCAGTCTTCATGCTAAGCTAAGTTAACTGTCTGCTGCCTCCAGCTTCGTATTCATCATACAGACATGAAACTACATATCAGCTGTAGCTGCATGTCAAACTATTCCTTTACCATTACATTATAATTTAAAACACAATCGCTTAGCTCTAATTATTAATTCCATGTTTATTTGAAATAGTTTCCTTTGTAATATTACATTGTTGAGTTTTTTTTAAACGTTACTATGCTGCATAAACCGCTGCTACCTTTAAGTCCCCATTGCCCTGGACTTGAGGGGCTGGAGTCATTTGGGACAGCTTGGAGTCAGAGGACCTGATCCCTGCTAAGCTCCCCTCCAAATAGAAAGATGCTTCTCAGCAGCCGACCCAGTTAAACAGACCCCTCCTGTAGGGGTGGGGGCTGTTCTAAAGGGGATGTGACCTCCAACAGGCCAGCCACCTCCTACGGGCCTGGTGGCGGCCTAAAGCACTGCTCAATCTCCCTGCTATATTTTTCACATAGGAAACCAACCCACCCACACAGGTGTCACTGTCACTTTTTTCTTTTCTTTTGTTTCCGTTTGTGTGAGTCTAGTTCTCCCTCTTGTCTTGTCTTATACTGTGTCATATGTGTCTCCATGATGGTCACTTGTATTGCACAAAAAAAGCAATAATAATAAAAAAAAAACTTGATAACTAGTCGCCCTCTGTAGTAGGTACTGTATGACATCGCCGCCCTCCATACTATTTATCAGTTTTACTGTTCTGTCCGCCGCTATGAGACGCGCTGTTCTCTCCTATAAAGAATCCCGTTCGGGGGAAAAAAATAAGTGTCCATTGCCTCAGGCACATCATATGCTCTTGCTTTATGTGCTTTATGTGCTGGCATTATCTCCTATGTGCCCGTTGCATGTCTGTATATTGATATGTGGTTTCATGATTTTGTACTTTCTTAAACTAAATTTTAAGATCAACCAGGGCAGGAACAACAGATGAGAATTAGCCATCAGGCTCAATTTGTCATGTTTGTATAACAGCAACTAATAAAGGTGTTTTTCCCTGTTGCTTTTTCCTGTTGCCTGTTGCCTTTCATATGTGTTCTTCAATGACTGGTGCAGCATGGTGAAAAAACAAATTGCAGCTACATAAAGCTGAACTGTCTGTTTCTGAAATATAATGATTGTGTTTATATCTGTGTATCTCTTGTAGGAGCTGGTGACAGCCTGGTACATTGGGTTCCTGGTGCTCATCTTCTCCTCCTTCCTGGTCTATCTGGTGGAGAAAGAATTCAACAAGGAGTTTGCCACCTACGCTGACGCTCTGTGGTGGGGCACGGTGAGCACACACCCTTTACAAGACACACAAATACACACAGTAAACACATTTAGGCCTTTTAAAAGCCCTTTAAATGCAATCTTACTGTGCTTGTGGTAACTACTTTTTTTTTCAGTCAGTTTGGTTTAGTTATTTGGTTTTTGGTCAAATCCGTGCCATCGTTCCTGTTAATTTCTTAAAGTGATGTGTACTACACTGTATCACACAAAGAGATTTTTAGGATTTAAACCACCACAACTTCTTTTGAAATAATGCAATAGGTGCTGAACTATTACTTCCTTTAATCCTGAGCAACTTTTGACAACAGTGATATATTTCCATTTACAGTTTCTGTGCGACCTTAATGACACCTGCAATAAAAAAACCAACAGGAATGGCCTTTTAAGTCACACTTGGCTGGCTGTACTGCACTGTTTCCTCCTACATCTAAAACCCATTACACTTTGAAAACACAGAAACAGACAACACAGAGACAAGAAATGGACCAATCAATAAATTCAATTATCTTCTTCTGCCAGGTGAAACTGGTCTGTTGCACTTGGGGGAATGACACTCAGACACACAGTGTTCCCGTATTCTGTGGCCTTAGAGCATCTTTCTTTCTGCGAGACAGTAAAAGCATCTCGGACCGGTTGCGGAAGCTGTAATATCATTTTTGTGAAAAGCTGAAGTTCAGTCACAGAAACTTTTAAGATGTATAAGTCAGCACAAAAGCTGACAAACAGAAAACCAAGAGCCATCACCACTGAGCACTGAGAATTAGAAATTACAGTCCAGCATGCTTGTAAATCTGTGATATCCACATTTATCCATATACTCGTAATATTTGTCCTTCAACTTTTTGCAGCTTTTATTAAGTGTTTTTACTCAATTTGGAAAACAGGTATAAAACATCTTAAGACTTAATGAATATAACACAATGAGCTAGATGTGGGTGTTGCATTTATGAATTTAAATTGATTGAAAAATACTTTAGCAATAGACACATTAACATTGTTTCTTGTGCACAGCAAAAATCTGTAATTGCTTTTGATGGAGGGAGTTGAATAGTCATTAAACAACAACATGACCATGGCATTCACAAAGTCACCAAAGTAGTTATCTACTGCTTTGTTTGGCTACTGTGGGCTTGGATGGTAATCAAGGTTAACAAACTAATTAGATTTGCTTAAGTCAAGCAATTTGTGGAACAAGTGGCAGGAACACAGGTGTAGTAGGAAGGAGGCCATGGACAACTGCAAGAAATTCAGTCGGTTTGTGTAAAGATTTGCTCCCAAAAAGCTTTTTATGAATATGAGGTTAGGAAATGGGATCAAATAGGAGAGGAGTGCACAAAAGTACATTTTTTTATGTGTGTTTTAGGATGATAGTAAAGAGAGACAGCTTATGTTCCCATCTGTATAAGTATAAGTTGTGTGATTTAACCTGTATACTTCTAAGATGTGTCTGAAATCGCTCCCTATTCACTATATTGTGCACTATATTTTCTGTCCACCATTTTATTTGAGTGTCTGAATGCGGCACGCCACATTTCATAATTACAGTTGACAAAATTACAGTTGTGAGACTCTACATCCGTCAGTGATGACGCAAAAGGATAATTATTCATAAGTGTCTGAAATCACAATTTACAGAGTAAACTACTGAGTGTTTTATTATATAGGGAGTAATGAATGAGTAAAAGAGAGGGAGAGATTTCAGACAAAGCCCCGGTTACCTGAGCGTTGACCTCTGACCCTTCAGATCACCCTAACAACCATCGGCTATGGTGACAAGACCCCGCAGACGTGGACAGGGCGATTGTTATCAGCCGGCTTCGCTCTTCTTGGGATCTCCTTTTTTGCCCTGCCAGCTGTAAGTCACACACACGCACACACACACTGTTACACACATTACTGTTATTCCTCAATAGCTCCGTGAAGCTAATACTAACAGGAGTAGGGACCATGTTGTCTTGGGGGGAATTTTCTGCGAGTTTAAAACCCACTGTTTGTGTGTGTGTTTTTGCACGTAGGGTATCTTAGGGTCAGGTTTTGCCCTGAAGGTGCAGGAGCAGCATCGACAGAAGCACTTTGAAAAAAGGAGGAACCCAGCTGCCAGCCTCATCCAGGTAACACACATATGGAGAGAGCAGACACACTTCATCACTTTGGGTTTTTTTTGCAGGGGCAGCTGAGGACCAGAGTGAATACAGAGAACTACCTCACCTTTTGTCCGCAGATTTTCATGAGTGTGTCTGTTTTTTCTGTCTCTAAGCCTTTCACTGTGTCCCTGCGTCTCTATTAAAGCATAAAAGTGTGCGTGTCCACTCTTTACCCTTTAATGTATGTGTGTTTTCACCGTCTTTCCTCCTATCACAATGAAAGTGTTTCATTAAGAGTGTACTTAATGTGTGTGTGTGTGTGCGTGCGTGCGTGTGTGTGTGTGTGTGCGTGTATTGCCCATTCCCGTAATGTCAGGGTATGTAGCTTCATGACTAACGGTGTGCGAGGCATGCTGCTGTCTCTCAGGTCCAACAGCAACACACGCTGCTGGGATTTATGAGTCGTTTCCATGGTGATCATTCCCTGGGCAGACGCACCTCCACACCGTCACTCACTGTAATAGACGAAACCAGCTGCATTACTTACTAATGAACAATAAGTACTGTGCTGTGGAATGTGTGTGTTGTGTGTAAACTGTATATGTGTTGCTCTGTGTTTCTCTGTGTATTTGTGTGTGTGTCTTTTCCTTGTCTACCTTATGAACTACCTTGACCTATTTTTTTTTATTTATACTTTTTATTTTTTTGAAAAAAAAATGCAAGGTATTTCTTGTCCTTAAGGAAAATCAATTTTCTACAACCTGAGCCTTATTGTTATAGTTTTGGTAATCATTTCTATCATTTACGATACTATTTTAGTGACTGACTTCATTGTTAAAATTTGGGGATATAGTATGTGTTGAAGGAGCTGTTAGATGTGGCTTTAACAAAAGGATTTGTCAGATTTTACGTCCAAAAGTTTACAGGTAGCCTAATTTTCGAGACCTCCATCCTCCAAATGTCTAGACTGAATATGACACAGCAGGCTGCCAATGCCTGTCCTTTTTCAAACACACCTGCAAATGTAGCCAAGAAATGTTATTTTCTGCCCTCAGTATTTCATAATACATTGGGCGACTTGTTTAATGGAGCATTCACTTGAGGTAGACCAATAGAAATGCTACTGCAGGGTGTAAATAATGGAAGTGGAATGATTTTCAAGTTGTACATTATGTGTTTTAAGTGAAGTATCACAACATGTTGTATTATGGAACTTTTCCCAGATACTTTGATTTAAAGGTGCAGTGTGTAGAATTTAGTGGCATGTAGCGGAACGGACTTGGCAGAAATGGAATATAATATTCATAAGCATGTTGTAATTAGTGTATAATCACCTGAAAATAATCATTGCTGTGTTTTTGTTAGCTTAGAATGAGCCATTTATATCTTCATAGGGAGTGGGTCCCCTTCCACGGAGACCACCATGTTGCACCACCATGTTTCTACAGTAGCCCAGAATGGACAACTAAAACACTGGCTCTAGAGAGGGCCTTTCGTGTTTTTCACGAGTTTTGCAGCCACCGTAGGTTCTCTACACTCTTGGAAGGGGAGGGGTATTCAGTTTGTTGCACTCTGCAACCTCACCGCTATATGCCACTGAATCCTACACACTGGTCTTTTACTGCAGTGGTGGATATGTATTATAATACAGTGGGTTTTTATAGAAAACATTAAGGGTGCATTTACTTCTGTCTCACCTCCAAATAAGTGGTTTAGATGATATTAGTAAGGACGGGATTGTTCAAAACCTGTCTGGCTGTCTGACCATATGTATATCGCAGCATCCTCAGATCGGAGCAATGAAATTGGTGATATATTTTGATCACTGCTCATATTTTAGTGAGGGAATTTTTAATACTGTTTTGTCTGGCTGTGTGGTGGACTGTCTGTTCCCCCTTTTATCAATACATATCAGCTGTTATACTTGACAAAGACCAGTTGGAGCCCAATTGTTCCTGAATAACACACTAAGGGAGCAATTAATCCTGCGTGTGTTGATCTTGTTTCTGTTTCATTGGCTTTGTATCAAGCACCTGGTCACTGTCTGTCATCTGCCAAGCTCATAACATTTTCCTCAACAGGTAACAGGAAACTTGGAAGCAGCTTTAATGTGTTAAATATGTGGATGACATTACTATTCTGTGGGTCACTTCACTCCCCCATCTCACACAGCTCGCCATGCTTCAAACCAGTGTGTGTGTGCTCTGTGCGTCTCTGTGTGTTTGCAGCGAACGATATTACCACTGTCTTCAAGCCTCAGCAGCTGGTCTGTTCTAAATTTCACCTGCTACAAAAAAAACTATTTTGCCGACCAACTGTATTTTTAGAACAAGATTGAATCTCCAAATGATTTTAAAGTGGTCTCTAGAGTATCATAACAACCAACAGCCAAATTTGACCAGCATTTGGCAGGTGGCCGGTGTTAATTTCCCACCCTGTCTGTGTAAAGTGTTTATATAAAGGCTTTCCAGTCATATCACAAATCTTGTAACCACACCTGGTGCCATCATGGAGGTTCAGTGAAGAGCAAGTAAATTATGGCTTAAGATATAAAGAAAACAACCTGTAAAAATGATTGTGGTGAATGTATGTCATTTATGAAGAAACTGCCTAATCAGCCAGCTACATTTTTTTCTCCATCTGGGTTACAGTTACTAATCTGCATCAGTGCTTCAAAACACAGCTGAAGAGTCAACTCGGTTGAACTTTAAAAAAAACTGTCTATACTGTCAGATAAAAAGCAGTAAGTCCATTTAGCAAACAAAACTTGCAAAAACGTACCCACTAAGCACTCAAAATCTAATGTTTTATCCTACAGTTTTTATTTATTACATTACAACCAGCTTTTCTTATCTTTTATCTCAGTGGTTCTCAAACCTTTTGCTTGTGTCCCCTTTAAACAAAGCAACGTCATGACATTACATGATCTGTGCGCAGATCTACCAAAGAAAGATTATCAGAATCTGAATCTGAAAAAATAAACATTTTGCACAGAAGAAAATATGTATTTTTCGTTTCTCCTGTCCCGTTAATTGTTTTGTGACATCCAGGTTGGGAATAACTGATGCATTTTCATCTCAATGACATACTAAGTTAGGTGTAGTTTCTAAAGTTAGCTAGCTTACAATCTAGATGCAACAACACAGGAATAGTTTAGCTAACCAGACAGTGTGGTTGAAGAGCTAATGATCTCCAATGTGGCTGCCAGCTGGTTACATGCATTGAAAGCCTTGTGTATGTTACATGTTCACATATATCACAGTCCCTTAATTTCTTCACCGTGTTTGTGCCATTGCCCCTCTTTGTCGTGTGCGTGTGTGTGCGTGTGTGTGTGCGTGTGTGTGTGCGTGTGTGTGCGCGTGTGTGCGCGTGTGTGTGTGTATACATGTGAATGTGTGTGTGCCCTGTCCATCTGTTACCTCCCCCACCCAGGCGGCTTGGCGTCTGTACTCCACCGACGGTGCTCGTCCCTACCTCAGAGCCACCTGGCACCACTACCAAAGCGCCCTCCCCCCCCTCAGGCATGTATCCCCACCACCTCCACCAGCACCACCATCACCAGCCCCCACCTCCCTCTGGCAACCCCCACCCACAATGCATCAACACTACCCAAAAAACTAATCAGCTTTTTCTTTTTTTTCCCCCTCCTCACATTTTTCTCTCACTTCCTCCCGGATGTATACACTCCTCCCTCACCTTTTTTTTTTTAACCTCCCATACTTCGCCCCATTAATTGTTTCATTTATCATTATTTTATTTATCCTGTCAACTCTGCACGTAGTGTGTCTGGCGTAGTTATGCTGCTGATGAGAACTCGGTTTCCATTGCTACCTGGAAGCCTCATTTGAAGGCGTTGCATACCTGCAGCCCTGCCAAGTAGGTAACAACTTACAGACTTACAAACATGGCCGCTGCTGCTCAGCCCTTCTCCTCATCTCTCCACCTCAGCTGGTGTCTGCTTGGTCCCATCAATGTGGCTTCAACTCTTCCTCCATTTTTCTACCATGTATTTCACTGTTATGCAGCATTATAATCATTCTCTTATAAACATACCTGTATTCAGCCTTTCTGCTCAGGGATGGTTTGCTTAGCATGCATCATTATTAATACATTAATACAATTAACACATTCAGACTGTTTCACACGTTCACATCTGGGAGATGTCCAGTCAAACATCAGTGGTTTGTGGTGCCTTACTGAATGACTTATAGAAGGTTGCTGAGATATTTAATAATATATGTTTGTGTAGATAGTTTTTCTTGGCATTTTATGCCTTTATGAGATAGTGATAGTAGAGAGATGACGGGAATTAAAGGAGGGAGATGGGGAACATGGGGGAAAGCATCAAACAAAGGTCACCAGCCAGATTCAAACCAGGGACATAGCTGTTAATATTGCAATGCAAAGAGCACACTAAATCAAAGCTACCTTTAATTTTATTTTGCGACATTTTGACCAACTACAGGCTTTCCTCAGGCAAATGGACATAGCTGTGTTAATAAGCCATGAGAGCGCCGCCTGGTAATTATAACTAGTTCAACAGTTCAACATTAACAAAACAAAGTGGATGATTTCAATGTATAAATGTATAAAAGCTTTTAAATTTATATCAAAAAGATATTTAAGTTTTAGATTCACAAACTAATGCAAGAATTTTATCATTTTGACATTGGATTTCAGTGTTGGTGCATGTTGTTCTAACATCAGTTCAATGCCAAAATGTTTGCTGATATCTTCGCTTACTCCAGTTTTTTCAGGTTAGCAGTCATATTGTTTTGGTGTACAGGTTTGACTTGCCGCTCAAACCAGATCCCGAAACAGATTCCCTCAGGTTTTATTGAGTTCAGGTTGAGGTTTTTTATTTTTCCTCAGTCAGGGCATGTGAAAGAAATGCAGATTTGTGTCCCCATGCCTCCCAGCGTGGTGTGTGGCATTCAGGAACCTGTCGCCTGACCTGGCTAAACATACAGTAGTAATGCAACAGATACAAACAGACAGATGAAGTGAAGAAATTAGCATCAGAAGAATTTACTTTGTCCTCACAGATAGGAAAGTGTGATGTAGTGTTTAGATTACCATCCAGACTTTCTCACACACACACATAAACACACCAGATTCAGATCCTTACCTCTCTGATTTCCATGCCTGTGTTTCAGCTAACACTTATAGCCTTGCTGTGCATGGCCATAGCTTGCATGTGTTACTTTTTTTGACTGCCTTTTGGCTTGATGCCTTCCATATCCATTAGTGGAAACTTCTGTTACAATGCTATTTTAATCTGCTGGAATACTGATCTCTCTCCCTTTGTCTCCTCTTCATCGCACTAACCCTTGAAGGAAAGAGCAGGGCGAGACTACTTACAGGTTTGTATGACTCTCGGCTCATTACTGCAACACACAAAAACCCACACACAAGCACACACAAATTAAATTATAAGCTTAATTTTTTTTCATATCTTTTGTCTTACGAAGTAAATGCTGTTTTGTGCAACATGAAAAAAACAGTAGGTTTGCAGGCTTGTTTAGTTCACTTTTAAGTGAATTCATCATTTGATTATAGATTCATAGATTCTCATATTTTGGACATGTCCAGTGGTGACTTTCAGGCTATGATTTATATATTTATTTTGTTTTGCTTAGTTTGTTCATTATTTATATTAAACGTCTGTGTATTAGATGATATCTTCTGCAAAGGTCATGGTGTGTAGATTTTTCAGTTTGTCTTTGTTTCTTTATTGACATCTACCAGGTATTTTGGCTGGTGAATCAATGGAAGATTGCAATCGAAGGGTTATGTAGACCTATTGATTTGTTGGTTCGTTAGTTGCTTGGTTTATTGATTGATTGATTGATTTTAGTGATTGACCAAACCCCTACTTACCCTTTAAAAAATTCTTACGTCACCATTAGTGAAGAAAATGTTGGCTTTCATGGTTGTTTTGGCTTGTATGTTAATGTTAAACTCTGTTTCACCAGTGCGGCCTGGCAAAGTGAAATGTTTCAACAGAGAAAAGGTAGAAACGTTAAAAACTGAGAGAAGGTACATTGCGGTACTTTCACTTACAAAAGGGTAATTAGCAAACACGTCAATATTGTAGTGGACAGTTAAGCAATAACAAGGTTGCTGTGATAAAAGAAAGTCTGAGGTGTCAGGACGACATTGGGAAGAACAGTAGCTAATGGACTGGATTGAGAAAGACATGTAAGGAGAGATGTAGAGATGACGATAGTGTTTTTATATCATACATAGGTAAATCAAGGCTATACTGCAAATAAAATACTACAAGAACTACTTTTAAATGACTTATTGCAGGGTACAGTGTGCTGCCTCTCTACGCATTATTCTCCTTTTTTCATTTCTTATATTCCCACGTCACTTTTCTACCTCTTTCTGTCCATCTCCATCTCAGAATTTGTCTCTTTTACCTCTATCTCCTTCTCCCTTCTCTTACTTTTTGTCTGCACTTGACTCTCAGGCAGGGAAGGGTGATGGGCTCCATCTTTGCGTGTGTGTGTGTGTGTGTGTGTGTGTGCGTGCGTATGCATGCACACACGCCTTCAAAGACAGGAGTCTGTACCATGTCTGTACCATGACGCACTTTTTCCATTGGGATGGTATTTATATAACTCATCAAACACAAGTCTAGGAGAGACAGAGCAAAGTTGAAAAGGGGGGGAGGAGAGGGGAGGGGAGAGGAGATAGGGGATTTCAGAGAGGGGAAGAAGACAGAGAGAGATTTGTGAGTTTAATTATGCTTGTATAGTTTTTACAGTGCAGCGCTTCTTTGGCAACATTTGGGGGCCTTATGTTGAGCCAGCAGCTTCTTAGGCATTTAAACCTAAGACACACACACACACACACACACACACACACATTAAATACTCTCAGTCAAACCCACAAACAAATGTGCTTCTCATCCTTAAACAAAACAGCATTTAATTAGGCCTTGTTGCATCCACAAAAACATACATACCCCAGAAATCCCTGTGTTTAAAAGGCTGTGTTTAATTACGCTTTCCTTTCTTAGAAACTTTTGTTGCACTAAGTCCAATTTACACTTGTGAAATCATAATTATGCACACTTTTTATGGCACTATTTCTTCTTTATGTTTTCCCCTCCACCAAGACAACACACAATGTTCTGTGTTATTAGTGGTTTTACAGGCGGCGGTAGGTGCCGTGGTAGATGGCTGGTGGTTTTCGTTTAAGAAGACTTGTAAACACCAGCAGTAGTAAACATTAGGTGCACCACAAAGTGCTCCAGCGGACATCATGTTGAGTGTAAGTGCGCTGGATATTGCCAGTGAGAGCCAACATGAAATGAAGGATAATAAGTTTAATCTGGAGTTTATATGTGTGTGGAGGCAGGTGTGCCTGTGTGTGTATGTGTACCTCCTGGTACAGGAGGATAATTTAAGGGTCTGTTGAAACCTGTTGTTTACTTCCCTCACTCCCTCATGGGAAAATCAAATAAGATTTATTCCAAATTATGCTGAACTTACTTGTGTTTGTGTATTAAGTACTGTTTACCCCCCAACAGGCCTCAAATAACAGAATTCTCACCAAACTAAACTGGCAAACACCAGATTTCCCTTAAACATGTGAACACAGCTTCATTTTCAGTTTCTTAAAAAATTTAGCCATGAAAATTAAGAACCCGCTGGTGGACACCAGTGGTGAAGGAGGCTGTAAAGCTGAAGAAAGAGGTCTTTCGGGTCTGGCTGGCCCAGGGGTCTCCTGAAGCAGCAGATGGGTACCGAAGGGCCAAAAGGGTGGCAACTCAGGCGGTTGCTGAAGCAAAGACCCAGGTGTGGGAGAAGTTCGGGGAGGCCACGGAGAAGGACTTTCAGTCCATCAGGTGACTCAGAAAGGGGAAGCAGGCGTGGAGAACTGCTGACCTTGACTGGGGACATTGTCGGGCAGTGGAAGGAACACTTTGAGGATCTCCTAAACCCGACCAACATGCCTTTTGTGGAGGAAGCAGAGTTGGACAACTCAGGGGAAGCCTCACACAAATGCCTGGCAGAGGTCTCTGAGTTAGTCAAAATGCTCCTTAGTGGCAAGGCGCCGGGTGTGGATGAGATTCGCCCTGAGATACTGAAGGCTCTGGACATTGTTGGGCTGTCATGGCTGGCACGCCTCTTCAGTGTCGCATGGAGATCGGGGACAGTGCCTATGGACTGGCAGACCGGGGTGGTGGTTCCCATTTTCAAAAAAGGGGGCCGGTGTGCTCCAACTATCGAGGCATCACACTACTCAGCCTCCCTGGGAAAGCTTATGCCAGGGTGCTGAAGAGGAGGCTTCAGCCGATTGTCAAACCTCGGATTCAGGAGAAACAATGCGGATTCCGTCCTGGCTGTGAAACAGTGGACCAGTGCTTCACAGTTACAAGGATACTTGAGGGGTCATGGGAGTTCGCACATCCAGTCTACATGTGCTTTGTGGACTTGGAGAATGCTTACAACAGTGTCCCTCAGGGCACCTTGTGGGCGGTGCCGCGGGAATATGGGGTACCAGGGCCATTGTTGCGAGCCATTCGATCCTTATATAACTACAGTGAGAGCTGTGTCCGGCAGTAAGTCAGACTCGTTTTGGTGCTTTTGGAGTTGATTTCCTACATGAGCCAAACCCAGGAAAGCAAATGTTAGTTTAGCTTAGCTCACACTGACTCACCAGACGAAAGTTTGGTCAAAATTGTTGGGAAAATAGAAGCTGAAGTTGTACACAAACAGAATAAGCTTTTAAAACGGAATAATGCTTTAGTTTGATGACTTGATTTGTGTCATGAAGTCACATCATACATACCGTATACTTATCATCCCAAAATGAGGGAAAACTAAGTTCAGGTGGGTTTACCCTCCACAAAATCCCTGTTCATCCATCCCCATCCTTCTCTGAAATATGTCTCCATCCTTTCCTCTGTGTATTTACTGTGCATCAATATTGACAGCAGAGAATTGCTCTTCTCTCTGCTAAACTCCTCTTTTAATCTCCTTCCTCCTTTATCTCCTCCTCTCAATTCTCTCCTTCATCCATCCCTCCCTCCTTCGTTCTAGTAAGGGTCTAAGTAATGGGAGGCTCTTCCGAAGGTATACTCGGAAATATAGGAGGTACTTACAGTACTACCCATCATCCTCTCTGTCCTGAGCCCAATAACCTGTGGGAATGACTGACTAATAGCATGGAGTAGAACAAAGAAAATGAACTTAACTTCCTTATTACCTCCCTCCTCAATCCTGTTTATCCCATCAAGGATTTAGTCTGAAACAACTGCTGCCTGCTGCCTGTCGAATGCAAGCAAGACTTTTACAGTGTTGAAAATTAAAGGGGAATTCCACCAAAACTGATTGTTACACTGTAGACAAAAATGCACATTTTTGAAATTAAGGTAAATGCTACCGGATTTTACTGCCCAGTGTAGTTCAAAATTTGCAGCAATCAGCAAATTGCATGTTGAGCCTCAGTCATTCTAAAAAGATCGGTATCATGGATGATCCTCTCATAATTTGTAATTTAAGTTACAATTAAAAGTCAATTGTGTTAGTAAGACAGCTTATAAAACTTAAAAGTTAAATTCCCCTTTATTTATTTATTTTTAATCCATATGTTCCTCTTAGCCCACCTAAAATGTCCCTTTTCCCTGGAAACTGCTCCGAGTCCAGCCACATGAATGTCTTTTGTCTCGTTCATATTCTTGATGACCAACCACAGTTGGATTTCTAGATTTCAGCAGGTTCTTCTGAGGGAATTACTAAATCACTAATTTCTTGTGTGATTTTATGATAATTATGATCAGTCAAAAATCACCATGGTGAGAACACTTGATAATTTAACTGGTTCAGGTAATCTTGTCCCAGCAGTTGAAAAAAACTAAATGGTTATATGAGAATTTAGTGAAAAATAATGGAAAGGACATGAGCAATTCATGGGGCTGGACACATTTACCTGGAATGATTCTTCAACAACATATGCCATCAACATTTCTGCATACAGATGTTGGTATTGTAGCTTTCCCTCATTTTACTGCATGCTCCCTGCATCACTGCTGCACTTCTCTTTTCAGTCATTTTTTGCCATCAGAGACACAAAAACTGGTTGTACATTAAAGTATTATAAAATATCTAATCAGCTCTATCCACAGCATTTAAGAAAACAATAAGTGGTTGTTTCAGTATTAGTGGAATACAGCAGATGCAGAAGAGAAAATGGCTTACTCAGGATATCTAAAGCATATAGGATTCCTTCAGAATTCTTACTAGTATGGGAAAATATGGAAAATACAGTGTAGCTGCACAGGAAGGTTTGGGAAATCATGGCAAATCACTTGGCTAATCTAATAGTCTTTGGAAATTGGGGAGTTTGTGGAAAATAACTTTAATAGTCTTAAACCGTTTGCAATACAAAAAAACCTACTTCTGTTAAAGTGATTAAACCTGATTAAAACACTGAAATTTAGGTGAGACTGAGGTCTGGAAAAAGTGTTGAATTGTGGCATGAAAAATGTGTTGGAACCATGCATTTCTCTTTCACTGGTCTGCTGCATTGCATGCTGGTCTATTTGCCTTAGCAACATTGTAGTTTACTGCAGTGAGTCTCATTGATTGAAGATTTTTTGCATCTCCATCAATCCCTTGAAGGTTACCAAAGATCTAAACGTCATGTGGATAAATGCATTTTTCCTTTTCTCCTATTTTAACTGGCAAAAAGTCTAAATAAAGTTATATAGTAAGACTGAAAGATAGTAAGACTGATGTATGCTGTATGCATACAGATTCTTTAACCAACAATATATCACACCATGGTATAATGAACAATTGAGACCAGAATAGTGACAGTATCACAAATCTTTTAAATCTTGTTGCTTCCTCTTTGGATTTACCAGTAAACATGAACGTGTTGGAAGTGATTTTTTTTTTTTTTTTTGTCACCACAAACTCTGAAAGATTTAGCTTTTTTCACACTTGAAGAACAGTTACTCTTCTTTCTTTGTGTATAAGAATCTGACAAAATCTGACAAAGTAAAGTACTCTGTAGAGCCTGTTACAGGTTTCTCTCAACAATGGTCTCATTTGTTTAAGGTAGTCTTAAAATTAATGTGGTGATGATTTATTAATATTGGCATGCTTCACATTTTACCTTTTAAAAAATCTCATTAACTCTGTTTTGAAAAGGGAATACAAGACTAGATTATCAGTCGCTCTGCGAGGACTGCAGCACGTCAAGATTCAACTCTGAGAGTTTGTTTTGGTGGCTTGGCGGGCAGTCTGGCTTTGTTCTGGTGTTTTGGGCATGTCAATTGGATGGATGATGTTTGGGCTGAAGGAATAGACAGAACGCTGCCCTGTGTCTGCGCTCTGAACTCTTCTCACTCTCTGAGGGGAAATAGGTGTTGACAGTATCCCTTTTTTCTCTCTCTCTCCTTTTGTCTTTGTGTGTCTCTCTATCAACCCTCAACCTCTGCCATTCAAACTCTTTATCTGTCAACTCTATCCTAAACTCACTTTCCCCAATTTCCCTTGCTGTTTCCGTCTGTCTTTCTCTCTATCTGTTCCTGGTCCATCACTCTTACTCCCTATGTCTCTGTTTCTTTGAGTCATTTTCTCTCCTCTCTTCCTCTTTCCACGTCCTTCTACCCCCTTCCTCTCTTTTTTCTTTCATCCCTCTCCACAGTCAGAAGTTGAGTTTTAAGGAGCGGGTCCGGATGGCGAGTCCTCGTGGTCAGAGCATGAAGAGCCGGCAGACATCCATCAATGACCGCCAACGCTGTTCCCCTGGCAACGACGTGGTGGGCGGGGCCGAGCTGATGGGCGGGAGCCCAGCCAAGGTGCAGAAGAGCTGGAGCTTCAACGATCGGACCCGGTTTAGGCCGTCACTGAGGCTGAAGAGTCAGACACGCACTGCTGTCCCTGATGGTAAGCTGGACTATGTGTGAAACATCCGTGTTCTGCACACATTAGTGGTGAGAAAACAGTGGTCAGTCCAGTTACCACTGCTTGTATGAGCTCATCCAATATGGCAACCAACCAACACCACATCTGACAATTCACCCTTTTTATCACTTTTCCATAATATATATGCAATTTAATTTAATGAGGTAGATTAAGACTTGTTTTTTTCTGGAGAGACTTGAGAGCAAAGAAAATCATGTACGCTCAGACTTTCAACACAACCACACAATCAGAGTACATGTAAACAAATTTAAAGTCAGATAACCAAACAGTTACAAGAACTTTACAAAAGATACTGGAAGATCATATAAAAAACCTTTAAAACAGTGCCGGGCCTTCAAGGACAAATTATGTATGATTTTGACACTTCTGCCAAAGATTTGCTAAAGCATACTCTACATTTTAGGACCTGCACCTACATTCTAGCCACTGGTTTAAGTTTAGGCCAAAATTATATCAAAGTTAAGATAAAATTAAATGCATACACTATAGCAGGGACTGTTTTGAAAGCTCTTCCTTGCTGATGCATTCGAGTGTTGGTGGGACACGCATCTGAGAATCAAGAGTTAATTGCCAAGAATTTAGTCAATGCAATAAACTAAATCCACATTGCCCTTTTCATGTCAGCTTATTGGATTATTCTTTCTCTCTGTAAGTTGGTATTAATATTGTAAATGCCTGAAGTGAAGTCCGCTGCTGCCTGGACAGTAAAAAATGTTCACTTCAAACTAAACACATACAGTATGCTTTGGGAATTAATCAAGTGTGTGTACAGTATTTTTATTTATGGGATAAAATACGCTCTCTATATTAGTTATGATGAATGTCATGCCTCTTTTTATCCAGGTGGATAAATTGTGTTTTGGGAAAAGTCTTAACAGATTTGAATTACACACTTTCAGAGCAGGGGAGAAACATTTTTGGGTGATGATCTACAGTATGATAAAGCCCTTATGTATTTTAAATCTTTTGTCCTCTTGTGCTTTCTAGGGAGCATGAATTTATTGTCCTAAAATAGTGTATGTGTACAGCATACAGTATGTTGTGCATCAGTGTTTTTCCTCACATTTCCCAGAAACTCCTGCCCTATAGTAATAGATGGATTTGCTGACTGTTTTAATCACACCTCTGTTTCTCCTCTTATTCCCCTGTATCATTTACTTAAACTGATTCATTATTTATTATGACCCGATATATACACTATATCATCATTCAGTCTCTTTCCATCTTTTCCCTATGCCTTTCTCCTGCTCTTTCTCTCTTTTCTGTGTCTGTCTCTCTGTCTGTTTCTCCCACTCTCGTAATTATTGGCAGTATTGAGGATATATATACCCTCTTCTCTCACCTTACATAGCTGAGCTGGCAAAACGCTGCCCATTCCTAAAGATCCCATCCAAGCCGGGCATAAATCTTCACCTCCTAAAAGCCAGAATAGTATCAGTTTGAAACAGTCTTGGAGATTCCCATCAGGACCTGCTATGCAGAAAATGTTTTATGAGTTTTAAGACTGGAAACGGTTTTGCACGGGGCTACATTTATTGATGAAACGGCGGTCTGTCTCTCTCCGTAGACGCAGGCATGACCACGGAGGATTCCTTTGATGAGAGAGGTTGCCATTGCGATGTTACAGTGGAGGATCTATCAGCTCCCCTCAAGGCTGTCATCAGAGCTGTCAGGTGAGCTCCTGCTGCAGTTACACTTTATATTTCAGGCCTTTTTAGCCTTTTACCATATACAAAACATCTTTAAATCACCATAATCCTTCCACCAGAATCCACTTTACCAGTCGGTAAAGGTGATTCACTACTGTGAAAAAGATGCCAACAAACACATTTTAAAAACTTGCGTCCCAGTACTAATAGTTTGAGCTCCAAAATAAAGTTTTAATCGTCTTCTGCAGTAATAGGACCTGCCTTAATCACCAACCAGTCATGTCTGATTTTCCGTAGCTATTGCTTTCATTTGCCACCTCCTTCTCAAAGAAATCATTCAAAATTTTGGGAAATACTTGAGTTAGATGAGAAGATCAATGCCGTTTGTATGGTAAGTGTGAAGCTACTGCCAACAGCCAGTTAGCCAGTTAGCTTATAGCATAAAGAAACGGGGAAACAGCCACCAGACCACTTCTTGGCCTAAGAAATAGTCTAGTGCATAGTACCTGTAAAAACACTACTTGTTTTTACATTTTGTTAATTAGTGTATTTTTCGGTAAGCCTCGGTAAGCAGACTTTGTTACCTTTGGATAGGCTAGCTGCAACTTCATATTTACTGTGAAGACATGACATTGGTATCGATCTAACTCTTGGCAAAAGGCGAATAAACATAGTTTTCAAAATGTTGAAATGTTCCTTTAATTGAGATTAACTTATTATTTAAATTTCATTTGTGTCTACACATTTGCTTTGAATTATCAAATTATTAACCACCATCAGTGATTGGAAGTCTGAAAGAAACACATTTCTTCTTGATATTAAGTCCCTCCTACTGTCTCCTGATTGGCTGTTTTTGATCATCTACCTGGGATTTGCTCACCTGGGAGTTACTGTCAATTGGTGATGTCACTGAACTGCGTCCTCCGTTTATGATTGGCTAGTTTCGGATACGTATTACAATCTATTCTGAAGTTGAGCTCTTTTTAAAGTTTCTTATTGATTTATTGCCCCTCCGTCTTTCTTTACTGGCTGTTTATGATCTGAGTCTATTGATTGAAAAGTTCATGAATGATTCAGTGTGCAGGGCCTGAATGACTAATGACTTGAAATGCAATCAAATGGGCATGCATGAAAATACCACCAAGCAACAGATTGATGCATTGTTATAAGGAGCCAATAAGCTGTACCTGGGTTTTTTAATTTGGTTTCAAACAAGTTACACTTTATCTCAGATTAGATAGCTAAAAAAGATTATAAACATATACTGTATCTCTTTTAGATTAATCACCCTGTCCTCCTCGTCTATTCCCTCACAGTTCTAACAGCCTCTTGAGAGTGAATTTAATCCATAATATACTGTAACACTACAACACAGGCCCCCGACTTTCCATCTTACAGTGTGAGCTATATGTAATTCTGGACGGGAAAAACATACATTCACACGAGTGGGTTTCCATGATGTCTGGTTCCCTCAAAGCAATGCTTTTTTAAATGTATTCCCCTATTTTTTTTTCTCTTTTTGCCCCATCTTTCTCTCTTTATCTCTATGACTTACTGCTGGGTCTGACGGTTTGCCTGAGGGGGGATTGAGCAGCACAGAATTTTTTTGTTCTGTGTGTGTGTGTGTGTGTGCGTGTGTGCGTGCGCGCACACCCTGGTCTCTTACACTGGCACCGGCACCCTGTGAGTGACTGTTTATCCAGCCGGCGCCGACTGATTCTCTCACTCCACTGCTTCTCCTCACCCTTTTCATATTTTTCATTGTAAAAATGTCAATTTTCACTATCCAATAGAGCAAAGTTTTTTTTGTTTTGTTTTTTTTAAATACAGGTTGGTGAGAAAATCACCTTTTCCACTTTAAAAAATGGTTTTTGAAAGTGTTCTGCCTGTTAATAGGGGTTCAGATGCTACAATCCTGATTATATACATTCTTAATTTGACTATTCTGATGCTACAAATTTTAAGCAGCTCTATAGTGAAACACAAACTAATGAAGCTTACAGTTTACAGTTATTAGCTGTAGCAGGGTGACCTATAGTACACTACTGTATCTGTTGGTCAGTAATAAAGGAAAATGTAAATATCTGATGCCACACAGCACGTCTTCCTCACAAATTAAAGGTCTGACGTTGTAATGCAAGACTGAATTCCAACCCAAGATTTTTATGATTTACAGTGTTTCTCCTACTCATTGTTCTCCATTAATTTCATTAGCCTCAAAGTCCGTCTGCAGACAAATTTAGTATTTTTCATCAAGCTAATTATCTAAATTGATTCCTCGGCTATTACTCACTCTGATCACACTTTTTTTGATCTCGCTTTTTATTTTTTCTTCCTCTTCCACTGTTATATCGTCCATCTTGTACAGAATTTATCTAATCATGACTTTGATAGGCTGTTAAATAGATTAATATATGGAATGTAATATGTATTTCACATACATATGCTGCCCATATGGACTACAAAATCTCTGCTATAAATAAACACTGCCATCTGCACACTTAGAATAGCTAGAAATATACAGTACATTTGCACATCTGTTACTAAGCTATAAATTTGTGCACAC
This sequence comes from Scomberomorus guttatus, assembly GCA_038419695.1. Taxonomy (NCBI): domain Eukaryota; kingdom Metazoa; phylum Chordata; class Actinopteri; order Scombriformes; family Scombridae; genus Scomberomorus; species Scomberomorus guttatus. The sequence goes on from CM076458.1 coordinate 7,128,423, forward strand.
ACACACACACACACACACACACACACACACACACACACACTGGGTCTTTTATGTATTTAGATCTCCAATTACCCCCATTCATTCACTGTAATCACCTGTGGTAATGTCTTCACTATTCTCTGTATAGTTGGTTTTTTTTATATCTATGATTATGTATTTTCTCCATCAATCCAATTTCCTAACAAGGATCAGTAACATTTCCTACAGTCTAAGATAACTCTACACCTGACCCTCACCTTAAAATGGGTCCCAGGTGGGTATAACACAGTGTGTCCACATCCAACTTTGTCCAAATTGTATGTTTTATTATTGTATTGGGGAGTGCAAGTTATGTTAAAACTTTCCAATGGAATATTTTTGGAATCCATATTTGACACAAATCAAATCAGAGGAACATTCTTTGCAATGTTCCCTCTAAAATTATAGTTTGGTGATCTTATCCAGTCGGTCATTGCCTCACTTGTTCTGTAATTTTGTCATATTTGCACGTTAAGAAAGATATGACATCAAGAGACTTTATCCTCCTTTTGTTTTCTAGCGAACTAAAGTCTATCAACCCCCGTCCATCACCACACACACACACACACACATACACACACACCACCACTACCACTACCACCACCACCACCCAACACCGGCCGGCCTGCCCACCCAGCAGGCCTCCTCCATGGGCAGCCAGAGCGCAGGGCTTTCCCAGGGTGTCGGGTTGAGGGTTGGACACCCCTTCCCCTGTCAGGATTGTTATTACAGAGGGTCATCTGTCACCATTGTTTCCATTTAGACAGTGAGAAAAACAGGCAACTGGAGAAAAGCACAAACCACCCGGGAGTCTTAATGAACCAAATACATAGATTCCCTTACCTGTATCAATATTATTCACCCAGCAGTGGCTCTGCTCACCAAATAGAAGAAGTAAGAGGATCACACTCAAGTTTCAAAGTCATTCATTTAGGTTGTTATGGATTTGACAGGAGTACCAGGGAGCTTTGGTTTCCCATTAGATACTCCTGAAGGTATCTGAGATTTTAATAATGTTTTCTTTATTACACTCCAAAGAGAAAGATCAAGTGAAATGTAACCAGAATCTTGCTGTGGATTTCCAAAAGTTGCTGCTACCATCTTGTGGTTGGTTTTAGTAATTACATTCTTAGTCTCTATCTATTTATTTCTGATGTGTGTTTGTATGCACAAATGTGTGTGTTTGTGTAGGATCATGAAATTCCACGTGGCAAAGAAGAAGTTCAAGGAGACGTTGCGTCCATATGACGTGAAGGACGTCATAGAGCAGTACTCTGCAGGACACCTGGACATGCTCTGCCGTATCAAGAGCCTTCAGACCAGGTTAGGACACACTGGACACACACACATGCACATTAAAATCACAAAATCTCATAGAACTGGTCCGTCTAAAAGCCATCTATTCATTTGGGCTGTTTTTTTTTTTACCAATTTTGAATTTGCCCTTATCTTCATGCTTGCTATTTTTTTTTATTGATTTCTGCTAATTGTTCTTTATAAGTGTTTTTATTCTTTACCAAGCACAGCTGGATGTTGCTGCCATTGTTGCTGTAGTTCCTACTAGCCCTATAGCAGTTGTAGATCACTTCATAGATGGTCTTTTTAAATGAAATTAACCCACTTTTACCTTTTGTGCACTGTGCAGCTCTGTCTTTCTTACCCAGTGTGTGTGCATATATGTACTGTATGTGTACATGTGTGTGTGTGTGCTCTCTCTCTCAGACTAGACACTGTAGTGGGTCCCCCTCCGAGGCCCTTCAGCAGCCGTGTCAAGACTTTTTCCTCTCCCTCCCTGCATTTATATTACAGCCAGGCCCGGAGGAAACACTCGGGGTTAGACCTGCCCCGCCCTGCTCTGCTCGCCGACTGCTGCCCCCGCTAACATAATTAAACCCTAATGATGTCATTGTACCTGGGTCATACAGCATGCATGCACATGCTTTTTCATGATTATATAGTTTACATTAGATGCAGTGCTAACTTCTGAATCAACATGGTGCAAAGAAAAATGTAGCTCTGTGTCCACTTTCTCACACACCTGGTGAGCTTTCTTTGCACTTTATTCCTGTGGAGCTTTTTCTAGCACAAAAATGGATAACATTGTCCATTTTAGGGCATTTGGCTTCCATCTTTTGACAAAATTTCAAGGGAACACAGTCCTGATTAACTGCCAACTTGGGAGTGCCTACAATTAATATTGACTGTTTAGTCCACTTGTAGTTGCAGTTTACTGAATCTGGTAAGCTGTCACAAAGGAATGCACCAATTGGCTGTTTGACCCAGGTCTGGCTTTAGAGGTCATTAAGGAGCTCAAGCAAAGGATTATGGACAACATTTTACAAGAAAAAACTGAACATCTCAAGTGATAAAAGATCATAACATTATAGAAGAAAATAACTGTATTGAGCCTTAAAGATATGCATTAAGAAACAAGCATTGGCCAATAGTTATTCACTTTTTTCTTACCATGTTTTTAAACAAAGTCCTTTATCACACCATTTCTATTTGATTAGTAGTAATTAATATACTACTTTTACATAATAACATTTTTCTTTTTTATGTCACACTGGAAACTATGTGATAATCCTGATTTGGGCACCTTGAAGACCTCATCTTGTTGGAACATTTTGTTAGCTAACATAGGTAGACTTAACATGAGCCACTCAGTGCTATCTTTAAAAGGCATTACAGCTGCATTTGTCCTTTTGTAAAATGCCCAATCCAAAATGTATTTGAACTCATAAAACTCCGTTTACCAGATGCTTGAAGACAAACTTGTTCATTTAAGGTTATCATAAAATTATCACATCATATTCATCAATTAATTCAAAATACAGCTGTTTTACTGCAGCTCCTATTTTCTTTTGCAGCCTCAAGTCACATATAGAGGCTTTCAGGTCTTGCATCATTATGAAAAACTGTACGTTTTGTTTCAGTAGGGGGCGCTGTAATGCAGTTATGGATTGGGACATTCACATTTACAAACCATACTTTTTTATAAGGAAGTGTGTCGTTTTGGCTCTCTGTATTGACTGTCATGGTATTTTGTAATTCTGAATGAGTGGTAATGCTGTAGGTGATGCCAGTATTATCAATAGTGCTGCTGGGGCATAACAGAGTGTTTGTTTTCTGTTTCTGAGTGTGTGTGTATGTATGAATTGCATCTATAGATAACTGCTGTAGATGCACACAGACCACACAGTCATCATGTCTGTCATCACTTTGAATATTTATTTTGACTGTTTTAGTCTTTGCTGGTGATGGAGACAGCAGAATGTGAACCCTAAAGTGATCTACATCATGACAGGCAAAGAATAGTACATCATTTATATTTCTTGCCTAACAACAGCTATATTAAAAACAATATTTTAAACTTGACATGAAATAGCAATATCTCTTTTTAGGCTGCTTATCCCTCTCATCACGCCACTGTGTGTATCTACATGTCAGTGTTACCTATTGTTAAGAGTACACGTGCACGTGTGCACTTGTGCTTCAAACTTTATTTAGTGTGTGTGTGTGTGTGTGTGTGTGCATGCATGTGATGTATCTGATCCAGTCTTTCTCCTGTCTCCAGACTGGCCAGTGCAGCGGGCTCTGGTCCCAGCCTGAGTAGCCGACCCAGGAACATGTCCTCTCCTGCCCTGCACTATTATTACAACAACAACAACAGGAAGAAGCTCCCTGGCTCAGGGTTACTTGTATTTCACTTAATTTGAGTTTTACCTAGAATCCCATTAGCTGCCCCTGTCCTGACCATTAGTTCCCCTGCAGTCGCCAAAAGTGTCCGACTGACCTTGAAACGTCACATATGAACAAACATGCAAATAATCAACATTTGTATGTAGCTGTGTTACAGTACCAGATGGTTGGAGTTTGCATTAGAATGTACAGTGAGTACTAAAAATTTTAGACAATCACAGAAAAGGATTTTAAAAGTGAAACATAAGTATATTAAAGGTGCATTGAATGTCATTTTACTGAACGGTTTATCTAAACTGGATACTGATGTGTATAACTCCACCCACTTGGTAAGGTAAATATTAACCAGGTGTGAAACAAAAACTGTATACTAACATATAGACGCACACAAGCCCAAACATATCATCCCTTTTGCTACATTAGATCCCGTCCCTACATGCATACTTCACTCCCTTGCCTTTCAACAGAAAGGAGAAATATTGTGTGTGAATGTTGCTAACTCATGTGTGCAGTTGTGGGTGTTTGGAAGTGCTTTTTAATTAATTCATGTGTTGTTGGTAGATAAAACAAAATCCTGTGTCTCCTGGGTGCTGGCCTCTCCTAGATCTTTGCATGTTAGAGATATACAAACATTATTAACTTCACTAATTCAGCATAATTACAGTGTCATAGAAGTTGTGTGATTTGATCAATATTTTGACATTCAGAAGGCTGACTATAGTTTCACTGGCAATTTGAATGCAACGCTGTCTTAAAACAAAGTTAAATTTTCTTTCCTTCTTCTCCTTTCTATATTTTATTTTCTATTTTTTACCTTGCTGAAATGGAAAGTGAAATAAATGAACTTAATTGCTGGTGATAGACTTGAGCACATATCAATATTGTTCAGTTTTGGTATTTTTCAAGCTGAAGGATAATCCTGTATGGGCTGTGAACATTTTTCTGAACACTTGGTCTAATGCATTTATTTAAGCTGGGAAAAATTCATTGTCAAGCTGGAGATACTAGGTTTACACTCAACAGCAACAATATGATCTTTGCACTGTACTGTGTTTGTAAGCCTAATTTTGAGATGTTTTGCTCATAAATGGCTCATGCTTTTATGACTTTGGTTTTTGGACTGATGAAAATGTGTTTTTTTTTTTTTTTTGGTGCATGTTAGTTTTTTTACAATTTCAAGTTCAACCAAGAACGCAAACTTAATGTTTGTTAATTCATTATTTCCATACCAAACATCTTGGCTCCTACAATTTACACTTCAGAGACCATGAAACCCATTTAAACCACAGGCTGCATGAAATACAATCTGAAAATGCTGTTTTTCTTTATTCCTGAAAAACTGGAGATACAGGGTTTTCATATAACAGCACTGATGCAACCAAGCCATGTGTGTCGTGTTTTACTAACTCTAAACTTAACATCCTAATGTTGCTTTAGGTTTGTTGCCCGACTTGGAATAACCTGAAATGAAGCTTGGGTGCCTACTTATATTGCAACATAATTATTTTCTAATGTATTAACACCAGTGTCTGTGTGTGTGCCAGGGTGGATCAGATACTAGGAAAAGGCCAGATTCCCGTGGATAAGAAGATGAGGGACAAACTGCACCCAGATGGAGACTCTCATGAGGGCATGAGCATGCTGGGACGTGTGTGTAAGGTGGAGAGGCAGGTGAGTTTGGAAAAAAAAATCTGAGAATGAAATTATACTCAAGGGAAAAATTACATCAGCTAAATTTTATTGGGCTATATTGTTAATGATACAGTATATCTGCAAGGAGTTGATTTAGGCTGTTAATCGATACCAGTAACTTAGGAATTACTTTGCCAGGTACTGAGATTTCTGCCTTTCAAAACTCACTCTCTGGACATCTGTCAATGTTACTAGAAAATTTTTTGGTTGCAGATAGAGGTCCACAAAAGTCAGAAAATGATGAACAGCCCTTTAAGCTTCAGTCTTTTGCTTGTTTTCTCTCACACTCCGTCTTCCTCCCTCCATGTTCTCACTCTCTTACTCTTTTCTCTTGCTCCCAGGTTACTTCCATCGAGTCAAAGTTGGATTCTTTGCTTGATGTTTACCGTCAAGTCCTACAGAAAGGCCCCTCGGCGCTCACCCTCTCCTCCCTGCCCCTATTTGAGCTGGACAACCACCAGCACCACAACTCGGACTACCAGACCTCCATCATCGGCAGGGATCTCCCCTCCCCCCAGGGAGGTGATCTGGTTGGAGGCGGAGGAGACAACAATGGTGGCATACGCCGTTCCCTTAACGCCAACCCGAGAGGCCTGCGGCTAATCCTGGCTCCCGCCGATGATGATGCCCCCCCAGACTCAGCACCTCCATCCTACCCCCCGTCCACAGCCTCGCTCTCCCCATCACCCCTGCTGCCTCCCGACAGCCCCTACCCAACCCTGGTCACCCCTAATGGCACCTCTAAAAGAGCACACTTCCCTGACCTGCCGCCCCCGCCTCCTTCAACAGGAGGTTTTACCCTCCAGTTGCCCCCCATGGTGCACCCCTCTCACCTCCGTTGCCCCGCTGATCCTGTCCCTGACAATATAGCAGATGGAGTGGTGGCGCACGGGGGGAGCCTGGGCCCCTCTGTTGTTGTGGGATCCAGTACGGATGCTGACCATGAAGGGGACAGAGAGTCAGGCACTGCCCAGGGAAGGGTGCAGCTGAGGGAGAAGCCTGGCTTGAAATCTGATGGGGTCTGGAGGAGGCACATGAGCCTGGAGGTTAACCCCTTGCTGCTGCTCTCATCTAGCCCAGACAGGAGGCCTTCAGACTGGGGAGGCAGTCTAGGGAAATCCCTCTCCATGCACAATCTCAGCCAGCCTTTGACCAACCGTGCTCCCGGTCCCTCCTCCGCACTCAACAACAGCAGCAGCAGCAACGGTAGCGAACGTGGCAACGCCCACGTTGACCTTAGCAACTGGGATGGAAGAGATCTCTTCATTAGTGAGTGCAAGCTAGAGCCAGCGGAAGATCATTTCAACTTCCTGTCCCAGGGACCTGACAGCAGCCCCTCACACCTTTTGCAGACTGTGGAGGAGGCAGCGCCTCACTCCAAGGAAAACTCAGAGTTTCTCAGTCAGTCCCCACACATACAGTTGGCATAACCACACACACACAAACACACACACACACACACATATACACATACAGTTGGCATAGCCACACACACACACACATAGTTACACACTCATACTGTATGATCACTCCATTCTTGGGGAAGCCACTTTTAAAGTATTTTTACAGGATACTATACCGTTTTTTTGTTGTGACTGTACAATTAAATGCTTTGTATATGGACAGTGTTCATATTTTGTCTAATATTATTGTGTCCACTTACATACTAATTTTATTATGCTCTGTACTTTTCATGGAGTACTAAAATTATGACATAAAAAATCCAAAGTATAATGATGTATAAAATATGTATGAAAGTGGCCATATTCATGTAAGACAAAATACATAAATAATACGCATAAACAAACCTTTCTTTAAAATAAATTGCATTGGTCTTTATCTATTTCTATTCAGAAATAGTGATTTTATCAACTTTATAAAAAAAAAGGTTTTTCATATATCTCATCACATATTACAAGAACACATGTTGATTTCATTTGAAATTAAGAACAAAGAAGGAATGTTAACTGTGATTTCTGAGCTTGTAGTCTGACACCTCCCTAATAGATGCTAGAGTGTAGTTGCAACTTTGCGTAGTGTTAACTTTCTTTTCAAAGTCATTTCCAGCAGTCTTACATTTTCATTTAGACCTGGACCTAAACCCAAACCAAAGAACCTAGTTTGGGCTCTGAAGAAGCAGGACATTGTATAAATAAAAGTATATTTCATCTGACTTGTGCCAACCTTTACAATGAAAACAAATTAATATAAACAGATTCCCTTACAGCCAAAATTAGTTGCAAAAGTCAAAACTGTAGTTGAACTTCAAACAAGCCGCTGCAAAGTATAAGTGAACCACTTCTTTTTTAACATGTGGTGAAACCAGTGCACACAGTTACATACACACACACACACTTTAACACACAAAAACACACAGATGCATGCACTAACCACTAGTTGGTGTACTCTATAAGAGGAGCAAACTTGACCAGGAGCTGAGACAGACTAAAGGCTTATTTTTTCATACAGTTGCTTGTATTCAGAGACTATTTGAGAGTCACTCTCCTCATTCAATGTCCGTCTTTGGCAATGTAAAAGTGTTTAATTATGCTTTCATACATATCACTGCATGGATTGTTTCTAAGAACAAATTATTTAAAGAGGGATAATGGTTGAGGCCTGAAATGATGGGAATAGATTAATTTTAAAAATAGTTAAAGGTTAAACCCTTAGCATGTATTCAGACCACAAACATCTCATTCTATTCATTTTCCACAACTACAGAGATGACAGTTAATTTTGATATGGCTGCTTGGTTTCACATGTCAGCAAGTTGTCAGTAGATTTGGATGCAGCAAAACCTATGGGGTAAAATGGTCCATCAGCAATCACTCAAGAGAAGTGTTGGACCATGTCCCACTTGTTTTGGACAGTAGCCTGGTTGGTTAGTCGCTAATGGTCTAAATGCTGAATTGCAGTCTGTGAATCAAGAATCAAGTTTGCTTTCTCAGCCAAGCATCAGATGCTGCATGTCTAAGCTAATGCAACACTTTAAGTCAAGAGCAGTCACACACTCACTGGTGGCTTGGATGTCCTTCTGCATGTTAAAATAATGTTTTCTCCAAACATTTAACAAAAAGGTATGAACAAAGTCTGCCTATATGAACATTATTGTATTCTAATTTGAACTAATTTGATAGTAGTTGAAACTTGTACTGCCAGTTTATATGGATAACCAACTTACTATTAAATTTTATGACAAATAGGCCACCTTTTTAAGGTCGTTTAATGTTTTTGACAAACCCTGTCGTATTACTGGGTGCTGGTTGCACCATATGCATAAATAATAATTAAAGGCTTATGGGCTGACCTTACTCCCCGCTCCCAGTCCGGAGCACCCACAGAAAACAGGAAAAAGAGGGATAAAGATGAGACAGATCTTCCTGATAGCAAATTTTGCAATCTATGCTGTATCTCAATATAAAATCCTGACTGTTCATTTTCTTTGCTGCCCCCAAAAAACTACTATTGGGCTTATGTATAATTTCCCAGGATTTTGAATGTGCACTCACTTAATCCTTGCAGCATCAATCATAATTAAAAATAAATACTCAAGTGGACACATTTATATTTTTAGCCGCTTTTAGCCCATATTCAGACTGAGAGGTTATGTGGTTTCACATGCAGGCTTGTTAAAAATGGTGTGTTACAAGAGACTTGTAACTGAGGACTGATATCGTCCTCACATTACACTTGATAAGAGCTTTGTTTTCATTGCCATCCTGCTTGTAGATATCGACCACTCTTGAATGAACATTATGCACAAAAGTATGTCAGCCATCTTATTTTTTGTTGTTTTGATGGCTTTGCAGGTTTACATCTTAAGGGGGTATGCAATCACAGCAGTCTTAAATGTATTTTTAATGTGCTGATGACAACCTTTATTCCTCATTATTTTTCAGTTATACTCTTTGTTTTGAATGGTGAGTAAGAGCCTTGCTTAGCAAATTAACATTCTGTAGAATATAACAAGTATTATCTTCTAACAAATGACAATTGTCAACACTTGTAGATTGATTTTGAAATATTCTACAGCCCATGCAGGAGTTGTTCTGGTATGATGCAATATATTATCAACATGAAAGCACAGTTGTTGTTGTTTTTTTTGGTGAGTCTGAGGAGCCTGAAAATGTGACATGTTAGTTCAATGCTTAATATCAGAATAGATTTGTTGTAGTTATTGATTGAGTTTTGCTACATATGAAAAGAGGCCAAACAAAACTGTCAGTTACTTTGGAGCAAGATATTGAACACATACTGTATAACAAAGAAATTGATTCAGCCAGTTGGGGAATTGGGTGAATTATTTTCCTCATAAAACATGCTCATGTTTGCAATCTGTAAATTGCTTAATGGTGCCTTTCTTGCATATGAAAGTTTTTTTTTTCTTCAAGAGGCCTACAGCCTATAGCATACTGTATACTTTCAGTCAAACTGCTAATTTTGGGTTGAGGATCCAGTTCACTCAAGTCATGTAGCTTTAGCCACAGACTTTTTTTTTTTTTTTTTTTTTTTACAGCTTTGATGGCTAATAATACCATTTCTCTACTGCTTGAACAGTAATTTATTACACAACTGGCCTTAAAGCTTGATAATGTTAACATGATTTTTTCTTTTAAATTAATTTATTAAAGTGCACATTATATTCTCTGGATGAGAAATGCAAAAATAATTTTATTATTCATTAATAAAGTACGAATTAACTAACTTGTTTTATTGTGTCTTTCTTTTAGCTATCAAAAATTATTGTCAAAAAAAGTCAGGCTCATGTTGCCTTTTTGGAAGTGAGGATTTTATAAGTTTAGGTTGGTGGCTAATTAGGGCATATGGTATGTATCTAATAAATTATGGGTTTTGGCAATTGTCTCCACCTTTTATGCTATTTTTATGCTATTAGATTCATAGCATTACATAGTTATGAATAAAATACTCATCACGATCTGGTCAAAATCAATCCAAAATTATAAAATCGGAAGTATGAGCTTCCCAAGAGGAAGTGAAGGCGGCATGCTCTTGATTGACAGTTAATTGCGGTTACTGAAGTAACTTGCTAGCAGGTTGCGACTGGGAGCCAAATTTAAAATGTCTGACTGGGAAGATGAGTACAACGAGGGCGGCGTTGCTATCCAGAAGAAGCCTGCCACCAACTCGGCACCGACTGAATGGAAATTACCATGTGACGACCGTCGACCGGAAAGTGTGTTTTTCGGTGTAAGAAATGGAACCAGGTCTGGAGCCTCAAGAGAGCGGAGAGCTGATCGCAGCAGCGGGGGATCTGAGTACAAGAATCCGAGAGGTGGAGGTGATGGCCGCCCGTTTCCCCGGAGTACGGATCGTGGAGGCGCGGGAAGACGGACCTTTGGCAATGAAAAGTCGGACGCCTCTCCACCTGTGACTATCAACGTGGAAAATGGCTCGGTTGGAAGGATAATAGGTTGGTTCCTTAAGCAGAAAGTTGAGTTTCAAAAGCTAGGTTAGCTAGGTTATGTCAAATGTCACTTGACTTTGCCGTGAGCTAGCGTTAGCTAACTAGCTTAGTTAGCTTAGCTAAGTTAAATAGGCGGACGTTAGTTAGCTTATCCTGTTAAAACTGTTTGATGGTTTCTGTGGGAACTATCTTTAGTTTACAAGTATGTTTATGTGACTAGCGAATGTGTTTCCGTTGTGTAACTAGCAATGAAGAAAGATTTTGGTCCTGTTTAAAGGTCGAGGAGGAGCCAAAATTCGTGAACTTGAAGAGCGCTCTGGTGCAAGAATCAAGGCAAGTTGACCAGTGTTTTTTCATTTTATTGCAACAAAGGAACAGAACAGTTATACAAACATACAGGTAGACAAAAGATTCAACATTGCATAAATCAAGACTCACAGAAACAAAATTAAGATGAGCCAGATATAAATATCAAGACAAGCATACAAATAAAAAGGCGATAGATTTATAAAACTTAATATCATTAAGAAGATGAAAAAAGGGAAACTGCAACAAAAATCAGAAAGTAGTTTAGGAATAGTGAGTTCCGAGGTCAGGCAAAATAATCTATTTTATTGATTTTTTTAAAAAAGCTTGAACAGTTCAACATGTGCAAGAAAAATAAAGATTACAGTATTTATGAAACTTAACTGCTGTACTCTTTACCAAACACTTGTTTGATAAGGAATATAGTGGATGTTACTCAAGACTTGCTCTGTGCATAACTTTTCTTATCTTTTTTTTTTTTTTTTTAATTTTAGATAAACAACGGGGATTATGAAGGTGAAGTTATCATCTTTGGGTCCCCTGTTGCTCAGCAGAAGGCCAAGGAGATGATTGAAGACCTGGTGGCAGATGGCAACTCTCGATTCCGCAATGGTATGAAGTCATTTTTGTAAAAGATTATCTGATCCAAATGGGTTCCTGGTAGTTGTGGATCTTTAGGCATGGGTTGCGCTTGTGTGATTGGATGTGTCAGATTTAATACAAGTTTCACTGCATTGATGTATTCAATCTAACTTTCCCAGTCAATGTTGTAAATTGGCCTAATGTAAATAAATTACGCTGTATGTGAGAGAGAATTCTTGATCATTTTTGTTTTTAGCAAGGGCCCTAGTGAGTAATAGAAGCAACAGTGCCACACAGACTGGAGCTTTATGTTGTTTTTTTGACATTCATTTAAGAATGAAAAATGTTTTCTATTATTTTTCTATAGTGTTTTACATCTGTGTGGACAGAGGGGTGCAAGTTCAGTTCAGTTTGTGTCAAGGAAATATGAGTATTGCTTGACATTGTCAATGTGTCTTTACTGTGTACTGTATGTGCATACCAATGGGCTGGTGACTATGGTGAGTAAATTAGAGCTGCAACTTACAATTTTCGTTATCGATTAATCTGTTGATTATTTTCTCGATTAATTGTTTAGTTTCCAGTGCCCAAGGTGACGTACTCTAATGTTGTCTTTTGTCCTGACCAACAGTCCACAACCCAAAGATATTCAGTTTACTATCATAGAAGTCTAAAGAAATTTTCACATTTGAGAAACTGGAATCAGAAAATGTGGACAGTTTTCTTTAGAAATTTACTCAAAACCATTCATCAATTAAGAAAATTCTTGGCGATTAATTTTCTAGCGATCGATTAATCGACTAATTGTTGGAGCGCTAGAGTAAAATATGGTTTGTATACTATCTAGACTGTGGCTTTATTTATGTTCACACCTATTACTCATTGATACTTGGTTACACTACTGTGCAGTTTATAAATGGAAATGAATCTCCTGTAGCATACTGTTCCATCTCCCAGGTCCTGGTAGGGGAGGAGACTATGGAGGGGGAGGTGATGGAGGACTAAGGGCTGGCTCTGTCTGGTCTGCCGCAGAATTACAGGCTGCAGATGCTGCCCCGGCCCGTATATCCATAGATTGGAACACCATCCGGGAGAACAAGGAAAAGTATGAAGAGCTCAAGTGGAAGGGTGAGGGCTCATATTGTCACTAGTAGTACACACAATCCACAAGTATTTGGACAGTGGTATGGTTTTCACTGATTTTGCTGTACTGTAGCACAATGGATTTGAAATTAAACAATGACTAATTTAAAGTGTTGACCTGCCTCTTAATGGTGTTTTGTGGGTGTTCACGTCAAGATTGGTTTAACAGCATGGGAATCACAGTCCCTTTTGCCCTTGAGGGGTATGTATATAAAGGGTGCCAATTTCACACAATTCGTTGGATGCTAATGTAATTTCCTTCAAATTAAGGCAGAAAGTTAGCGCTTTGATATCAGTGTGCCAGAGTACAAAGTCAGAGCAACACTGTCCTATCCTGACATGTACTTTAAATTCCAAAGTGTGTTTGCCCTTTTTCTATTGCTGTCACTGGCTTATGTTGATCCTTGTGACAAGACACCAGAATTTTATTTGCAAAAATGAAAGGACATCATCTGTGGCTTTCAACATTTTCTGTAATACTCCCTCAGACCTCCCACCCATGAGGAAGAAATTCTACACAGAGGCAGAGAGTGTATCCCAGCTCACAGCAGAAGAAGTCAGTGAATGGAGGTAAATCTGACAATTTTACCTTTTTATCACATCATCTTGTTCCATAAGTGTCCACATCTTGTTCCATCTTGTCCACAATGCTAGAGACCAGTATTTCAAATATACTTTTAACATGTTATGAGTAGGCAGAGTCAAATGCAATATCCTACTGTTAATAAGCATAGTTTAGCGACAAACTGTAATAGCAATAATCAAGTCAGAATGGCTTGAAACCATGACTGTATGAGTTTTGACAGGCTTGTAAAACCTTTAAACCTTCAATTTTCGCTGAGGGATTTTCTTAGCTTTTCCCTGAATAGTTTGTTGTAGGCATTGATATCTGTTACAAAGTCACACAAATAGGTGGCACCATTTATCCACCTCTTCATGTGTCATCTGAGCAGGTCGGGCTGTAATGTTTATCCTACAAGCTCACTTCTCTTGAAATAGGTCGGTGGTTCTTAGTTCTCAGGGCCTCACTGTAAAGATGAGGGAGTCAGTGTTGTTAGGTAATACAGGATAAGTAGTCGCCACAAAGGGTTGATGGTGGTCCAAATCTGATTGTGCAGAACAAAAAGGTGACTGTTACTATCAAGCCCTTATGTAGGTTATCAGGACCCAAATAATTAAACTCTGTTGGCTGTCCGTCTTTGGGCCAATGCCACCTTGACAAATGTTTTTTTTGCATTTAAAATGGTTTGGATTGAATATTTTTTGGGGAAAAAAATCTTTGTTTGACTTGTAAACAATAAAAACAAACAACAAAATTTACAGTTGATTCTCATGTGGTGTGTGTGTGTTTGGAATACAGAATAGTTTGGACCAAATGTGGTCTCTGAAACATGCAATAAAGTTTAATATTCGTTGTTGCTTTGTCTAGCACAGCAGTGTGGTTTGGAAGCAAACCCACTCCCCTTTCAACCAATTCTACGATGTGCTTTTTTATGTTATATTTTTCCACAGGAAGGAGAATAACAATATCTTTGTGGACGACCTTAAGGAGGAGGGGGAGAAGCGGCCCTTTCCCAATCCCTGCCGCACCTTTTTGGAGGCCTTTGAGCTTTATCCAGAGATTATGGAGAATATTGACCAGGTTGGCTTTGTCAAACCAACCCCCATCCAGGTATGAGCCTGGCACCCGGGTGTTTTTATTTTGTCATTTATCTGTCTAATCATGCTTTGAAGTATGTAAATTTCTTCATTCTTTCAGAAAAATAAGAAGGTATTTTTTTTTTTATCCAACAGTGGACTTAATGATGTGCTAGAATTTGCTCAGCTATGGATGATGTTTATCAAGGCTTGACATTGAGTTGCGAAGGTTGGTTATCAAATCAAGTGTACTAAGGCACATAAACAGCAAGTTGCATGTGCCTTATCTGGATCAAATCTAATGCAGCTGCTGTCAAATAATTGATGGGTGTGTGTGTACTACTTTCTTAAGCTATAATAGGTACCTTTTCAACCCTGAGGCATAAGATAATGACTATATCTCATCTTTCAAAATAACCTGTAAAGCTCATCGAGTTCTTTTGAAACCTGGGCACCTTGTTTTGAACCAAAAATCTCCATGTACGTATACTGTGTCTGATTAGATGTTGCAAATTCAGATGCACCTGTACTGACCTGTTCGTTGTATCGTTGCCATGGGTAATCCCCATGATTTACAAAGATCAATATTTGGAAATACCCACATTAACGGCTGCCTTACGGGAAATATTAAGCCTTTTGTATTTTTATTAATCTATGGTTGAGGTCTCCCTAAAAAGCAGAAATGAAAAGGTTTTTTTCTATTTTTGGGTAATCCTAAGAAACCCCATGTTAGATGACACAATATGTTTAAAAACTGAGTAAAAAGCAAATTTCATTCATATTTCTTGTACTTGAACCTAACCTTTGCTTAGAATAATTATTTAGTGTTTCTGCTGTATTCACAGAGTAATGGAAAGCCCCCAGAGAATTTCTACTATCACTACTGCCCAAGTAACTTCTAATTCATTTTTTCCATTAGTGTGTTGCACAATAAAAATGGTTATTAATTTGCTGAAGTTAAAAATTGCTGTTTGGGCATGTACATGTACCAGCTACACACAGATTTTCTTTCAACAAGTGCATACAGAATGTCTCTTTCTCTGTAAACTTGAAGCCGAAAAAGTCATATTTCCAATTTATATTTTATCCATTTTAATCACTCAATTGTAACTGTGAGATATTAAAAATAAATGGTTAAAAATAAATTATGTTCTAATGTTGGTTATGTACACATCTTTATTTAACAAGTGATACATGGACATACATTTTTGTCTAAACAGTACTGAGTGAGCGTTTTATCTAGAGAAAATGTAATATAATCTAGTTTAATCTCTTCACACCTCTCTCCTCCCTTTGGCAACTTTAGTATGAAGCCATTACAGACTAGTTAGGTCACATACCATGTAAGTCCAGTGAGTGACAGTGTTTTGAGCTAGTTTTCAGGCCTGTTGCTTTAGTTTTCCAGGAGCTACTTATGCATGACTGCAAGGGAAATGAAACTGCAGTCTCTCTGCTTTCATTTTCATTTCACAGTAAAAGGCTTTGTCAGTTGAAATGCGGTCCCCTGTGTCCCCTGGTCTGTGCTCTCAGCCCCATATAATGTAATGTAATGTAATGTCAGTTTGACAAACTTAGATAGAAAAAAAGACAAACATCTTCCTGGACTTAGATTTATTTAGTAGATATTTAATCTTTTTTGCAAATAACTGATGATCATCAGTATATTTTGCACAGTAATTAGAATGACTGTTTTAGCTGTAATCATGTTGTAGATGTTAAGTGAAGTTGGAGTACTGGCCCACCCTTTCTTTTGTTGCACCATAACCAGTATGTCTAGTATTAACTGTTGTGACTAGTGTGGTACTATTAGATTGGTATCTGTGCTAACTGGTGCGGTCATGTAAGCAAAAGCTCCCTTACAGAGATGTTTTCATTGGTTTTTTGCTATTCAGCCATTACAAATGTGCGGTTAAAGGTATTCATGTCTTACAGGAAAAAGTTTTTGTGCTAAATTAGGCTAAATATGTCTTGACTACAGCTCTGTGCCTACTGCACAGACATTAGATTGGTACCGATCTCCTCATCTCACTCTCAAAAAAAGATTGAAAGTATACTTCCAAAAATGTTGTATATAAATATTCCTTAAATCTATCTTAAATGTATCTTAAGTATTTTAAAAATCAAATTGAACTACAAGATAACTAGTGTGTGCCCACTGTACACATAACTTTCATACAGTGTTGTTGCTGAGTTGTAGTTTTGTTTATGTATGTTGTTTTTGTTTGTATAAATGTATGATGGTTTATTTTGTTTCTTCACCAGTCTCAGGCATGGCCCGTGCTGCTGAGCGGGGAGGACCTGATAGCAATCGCTCAGACAGGAACAGGGAAAACCCTGGCCTACCTCCTGCCTGGGTTCATCCACATGGATGGACAGCCTGTGTGAGTACAGGACCTGTTTCTTATATTTTTATTTTTGACGTTTAGCCAGTGCCCTTACCCAGAATGAATTTTTACTACTTCTTATTGTGATGCATAGTGTGCTTTAAAGCTGTAATGTCTTTTTCTGGAATAGTCTTAAGTAGTCTTTCTTTGATAAGTGTGCCTGTTTTCTGTCAAATTCTCTTCTTGTCCTTCCTTCTTTCATAGACCTAGAGCTGAGCGGGGTGGCCCAGGTATGTTGGTGCTGACTCCCACCAGAGAGCTGGCCCTGCAAATTGAAACTGAGTGCAAAAAGTACCGCTACAAGGGATACAAAAGGTTGAGCAGCCTGATAATATCATAAGTCATTAAATATGAGCTTAAAATCAATAAGTAACTGTCATGTAGAGGCAACATGAGCCTGAGTGTTCCCTCTGTCCCTTCTCTCAGTATCTGTATCTATGGTGGAGGGGATAGGAGAGGCCAGATCAATCTGGTGAAGGGCGGGGTGGACATAGTGATCGCCACGCCAGGCCGACTAAATGATCTACAGATGAATGAGCTAATCAATCTTCACTCCATCACTTACTTGGTCAGCTGTGTGTGTCCATGTCTATGCATGTTGATTTTTTTGTTTAAAAATGTGAATTTTTTGGAGGGCTGGGTTAGGTTTACTGTCCATAATATAACCTTTTTCATTTTATAGACTGACCTAGTGCCTCACACTATCAGTACATACATTTATGGCACTGTTGATGCCAGTAAATGACACCTTTTAGCAAAAGCATTCTCAGTGGCTTCTGCCAGTGTTGGGGAAAAAACAACTGACCAAAAGTTTGTGTTGTTTGTCTGTTTTTTTCCATAAATGTTATAAGTGAAAGGACAGATTTTAATATGTGCTCTGATCACTGGGAAAAGGTGCTGGATGAGGCAGACCGAATGCTAGATATGGGCTTTGAACCCCAGATAATGAAGATTCTCCTGGACATCCGCCCAGACCGTCAGACTGTCATGACCAGGTTTGTCATCGCATGCTTAATGGACAGGACATCATTTTCTCATGAAATGAAAACTATCCAGTGTTGGTCAGTGTTTATCCAGAGTTTAGAGAGTATAGAACACAGTACAATGGATACTGTCTAAATAGAAAAGTTATATATTCTGTATTACAGCTGTGTATAATTGATGCACACTTCACAAAGAAAAGTAGTGAAGAAAATGAAATAATTAAACATTTAAAGTAAATTCAAACCTGCATTCATTTGATTTGTCACACTGTTCTCACAGAAATGCTGTGGAGTCTTTTAGGTGTTGTGGAATGTACAGTATAGAAATTGAAACTAATTTCCCTCTTCTAAATTCCCATCTGCCCACCTGTTGGTTGTATCAGTGCCACCTGGCCCACTGGTGTGAGACGATTAGCCAAATCCTACCTGAAGAATCCCATGATGGTTTATGTGGGCACCCTTGATTTGGCAGTAAGTGGAATTGAACAGCGTTAAAGCGAAGTCTGAGGCATATCGATTTCAAACACAATAAATGTTTTGGATTTTGCCTTTGAATAAATGAACACATCTAACACACTGGTTGGTAACATTTAGTGTCTTTTTTTTAAAAGTTTTTTTAAAAGTTTAATATCTTAAAAGTGAATTTCAGATGTTATGTACTCTGGAATACCTATTTACACACTTTCTGTGTTTCTCTTGGTCACAGGCAGTTAACACGGTGCAGCAGACAGTGTTGATTGTACATGAAGAGGAAAAAAAGTCCTACGTGTTTGACTTCATCAGAAACATGCTGCCCCAGGATAAAGTCCTCATCTTTGTTGGCAAGAAGCTCATGTGAGTGGGGAGTCACTAAAATGAGTCACTAAAATATGGCTTGTAGCCACGGGAGCAAATTGTGTTGTTTGTTTTTTTTCATCTATAACCCACAATTGCTGGTAAATACCAAAGTTATTTTGACTTTTGCAGTGCCTACCACCTCTACTAATTTCCTTTGTGTATGTTTGTGTCTGGATTTGCATGTCTCTAATCTCAGGGCTGATGACCTCTCCAGTGACATGTGTCTGCAGGGTCTGGCTGTGCAAAGTCTCCATGGAGACCGTGAGCAGTGTGACCGTGAAGAAGCCCTCAAGGACTTTAAAGATAGTAAGCAACAGGAAAGGAAATGTGGTTTAAAAGATATATATGCTTTCTCTGTGCCTATCAGAGGAGGAAATTTTGGTTTTGAGCTGGTGCTCTTACCTTCAAGAGCTGAAGGATCATATTGAGAATGACTGTATTATCTTGTTTTAGGTCGAGTTCGTATCCTGGTTGCTACAGACTTGGCATCTCGAGGGTTGGATGTCCATGACATTACACATGTCTTCAACTTCGACTTCCCACGAAACATAGAGGAGTACGTCCATCGTGTGGGCCGCACTGGCAGAGCAGGGTGGGTGTGTGTGTGTCAGTAAAGTCATTGTATTCTGCCTTCTCTTGGGTTAGTTTTTTATGTTGATGCATTTGTGATCCAGGCGTTCAGGTGCTGCTGTTACCCTGGTAACGAGAGAAAACTGGAGGATGGCCCCTGAGCTGATTCCCATCCTGGAGCGAGCAGGACAGGTTAGCACACACACATTTTATGGTGATATTGTTTTTCTATAAGACTTTTAATTCTATCAGAGTTCATTCAAAAGATAAATATCAGGTATTCACATCGAGAGATGAAATGATTAGTCAATTAACAACTTCTTAATAGACTAAACATAAATCTGCAACTATTTTGATAATGAATTAATTGTTTTAAGTCCTTTTTTTATTTCAAAAAAAGCCAAAAAATTAACATGTTGTTGAAAGTATGGTGAATGTTTTTGGCTTTTCAACTGTTGATCACACAAAACTAGCAATTTGAATGTCAACTTTGTACATTCACAACTGAAATTATGAACATTTTTCACCATTTTCTGGCACTGACAAAATGGTTAATCGCTTAATTGAGAAAATAATTATCAGATTAATTGATAGTGACAATAATCAAATTATGTATCTGAATTATGTTATTTGAATTTATTGATTTTATTGATTTGAAAATAATATATTACAAACCATAGTAACCTTTGTGAATACTGTTGCAGGAGGTCCCTGAAGAACTCGTACTCATGGCAGAAAGATACGAGAAGCACAAGAGGGAGAAGGAGACGTGCAATCCGAGGGGAGGACAGGGGCGAGGTGGAGGGGGGAGGAGAGATGGTGGAGGGAGAGGAGGCAGGGATCGAAACCAAAATTGGGGATTCTAATCCCTAATTTTCCATGTAAGCTCACACATACCACAAAGTTTCCTACAAAGGTCTACATAAGACATGGGTGTATGGGTGTAATGAACAGGTTCAAATTTTTATGTTCACACATAGCCAATTTGGTTTGCAACTTAAAATTGCATCATATCAAATATTTTGACATAACAATCTTTAAGACAGTCTGTTAAATAGACATGAATAAAATGAAGGTGTTTGTTTGATATTCTTATTTAATAATTGAGGACTAATAATTGATTTTTCTGATTTGTTTTTGTCAACAGGATGGAGCAGGAGCTGAAACCCTCTGTTGTAATTTCTTTTGAATATATATTTTATTTTATTTTATTTTTTGTATTTATATTTTTGATTAACAAAGTCATTTTCTGGTTGGTTTGTTTTGTAATGCCATCCATTATAATTTAGAGGGCGTTACACCTCATGATGTTGTCCTGTTATAAAGATGTTTAAAATGTACAACTGCATAATAAACTTTACTTTTAAAGAGACATGGCACCCAGTATACATTTTATTGGCTTGGTACTGTATGATACAGTAATGATTAAAGCTGCTTTGTACAATATTCATACCTCCACAATCATGGGAAAATGTGGTCCAAAAGATGCCAAAGGTAAACATTTTTATGAGTTTTATGAGTTTTTATTATCTTAAAAAACGAAGAAAGGAAAACATTGTTCTTTAATAACAGTTTTTTTTCCAGAGGAAGTTCAAGATTCTACAGTACATGGACAGGAAGTTACTTTGCACGCAGTGCTGACCACATAAGATTTACCACAAGAGATGTGAGGGGGGGGGGGAATCAAATCCAGAAACGTAGCTGTAGGTTCCCATAAAATGGTATATTTTGCAGGATAGTCAAGGACAAGAAAGGTTTGCAAAATCATGCTATCAGGACACATTCACAATCTCAGCAACAGCAGTCTTAACAACTATAAAGCACAAACTGTACATACATTCAGTGTTTTAGCACATTTACCACATTATAATGACCAAGTTATCACCTTGTTACAAAGAATAAACAAAATTAAAGTGAACCAGCACCACAACATGAAATCCAGCAAATACAAGTATCAGAAAAAATCCAAATAGAATAAAATACTCAAAAATACAATCAGATAATATAAAAAGAGTTAAATAAACAAAACACATAAAATGTAGTTATATTGGAAACACAAACTTTTATAGAAGGTTTTTTTTTTTTTTTTCCAAAAGCCTGAAGATGTGAGGCTGCGCTCAATATAATTTTTTCTTAATGCTGCTCACCATTTTCCAATACATTACACTGCTTTACTTGTGCACAGACTACCTTCCAGTGGTTTCCATTAATTTCACCACTGAAATGTTGCTTTTCATGTTTTACAGGTTGGGCTGGCTGACTGCTTCATCAGCTTCTGTGATGCGTATGGATACCCGTCATCTCAGCCTCAGGTAAGATGCTATTTCAAGGTACATTTCCTATAAATACACTTCCTGCTTGATTAAATGAAGTTTAATAATGCAGCTTAAAAAAGCTTCCATGAGGTGTGGATGTCACACTTTGTAATAAGAAATAGAAATATTTGCCTGTGGTAGTGGTCAGGTGTTTGTAAAGCAGCTTTCATGTGAAATAATGCCTCCAAGGAAAAAAACAGTTTAGTAAGTCCTAATGGTTTCAGCGTCTGTAAGCCTTTTGTCTTTGGTCTGTTTTCTTTTCTGTACTTTGACCTTATCTTGTTATGCGGGCCTCAGGTTGTTGATTTACTGGATTTTATTGCTCAATATTGACTTTAGTGGAAATTTAAAGATATACAGCTGCATACGTCACAATCATCCCATATTCATCACCCTAATAGGTTTCTTCAAAGTAATTCACCATCTCTCTGGGGAGATTCTTTTGGTCTTCTGAGAATAAAGAGTTGAAGGCCGAATCCTTATCTGCCTTTCCTCCCTAAGAACTTTCCCTCTCTGCGTCTGTCTAATGAGCAGTACGTTTACAGAGTCCCACAGCTCGTCTTTGATGGCACCTGTTAGGAACATTTTCACACGGGAAGCAGAGAACATAAGGTCTTAAAATGAGCTTTTGACTATAAGGCAGTATAACATAATTAAAAGACAATAACATGAAGGTATAAGTTTCCATTTTATTGACAATAAATCCTGCAATGCAGGCAAACCACCTTTTATAGAGAATAAAACTATACTTGAAACAAATGTTGAGAAGTTATTAACCAGACTTTCCAACACATTCTCCCCTAGATACTTTACTACTGTATATCATGACAGTGTATCATACTTTCCTGTCCCTCTAGCCAAATACCTAACATGCTTTTAGAAATAAATACTTTGTCAAATGATGTTCTGTACATTTGACTTAGCTCTTTAGTATACATTTAAAGGTTGTGAATGAAGATTGCACTAAAGCTACTATGTGGCAGGATCATGTTGACATCTGAGTGAGTGTTATTTACTCTGGAGTGTGGCACAGGGATAATTAATGACATTTTAAGTGTTTAAATTATAATGAATTAAGATATGGATATATTTAAAGGACATCAATTATACATTGATTGAGTTTATTAACCAATTTAATCAAAGTGAAAAATACAAAGAACATTAAATGAACATTTAAATGATGAATTATTAATGAAACTTTAAGATGGAGATTCTAAGATCTTTTAAAGATTACTTTTTGTTATTCCCTTCACTCGTGTGTCATATTCCATCTTATATTTAATTTGTCTCCTGCTTGAATAGGTTTTCCCTTCTGTGGTAGTTGTCATTTAAAAACAGCTGTTTAATGTAAAGATTGGTCAGCGCCAACTAAAAATCAAAAGAAGCCAAACCCACAGAGCAGCAGCAGGAGCTAAGATAAACCACCTGTTTTTGTCGGTGGGAGTCGTGTGTGGGGTCAGAGCTCAAAAGCTGGCCAGTCAAAGCTCTTGCTGCTGCTGCTGCTGTGTGGATTTAAGTTTTAGGCAGCACAGTGGTTACACATCTGTAAGCTACGGGGAGATGTTTTTAAGTTTAAGGGAAAACAAAATGGAAACTGTAAATGTGAAAGCAGGAGACAAATTAAGTGTGAGATGCAATATGATAGGCAGACATGTAAATAAATACATTCAGTGAATGAATTCAAATCATTTTTTAAATGAATCCTGCAATTCTATTAAAAATGTGGTTAATATATGACTAATAGAAGTATAAATTGGCACAATTTGGCAGGTTCAATCAACTTTTAATTTCTTTGACTTTGTAAAATCATCTTGAGAGGAGGTAAAAACTATTTAGCAAACAATAAATTTAAGCTAACAGTATGAGCAATGACAAGACGTCAAGTAAGAAAAGGCTTACACGGAAATAAACTTGGTAAAAACAAGAATGAAATAGTTAAAAATTACTTGTTATGTTAAAGGCATTTTAATAATGCTTTCTACTTGAAAGATGACCCTGAGTTTAGCAGCCAAATTTCCACATACAGGATGCTTCAAACCCTATTGGGCTGGCCTTGCAAGCCAATGACTTATATTTGTTGTGAAGTTTTCACTTGGAAAATAGGAAAACCATTGTTCCGTTCATCCTTGATACATTTAGCCAGACTTCTGCACCTTTCCTGTTTAATACCGGCGAGCAGGTTCTGTGTTGGGATGAAGAAGTTGTAGAGTTCACCTTTTTCCAAGTGGCCTTCAAAATCTTTAAGGAGCATCTGAAAGCAGTCACTCAGATTTGAGGTCTGCCAATCAGTGTCTTTAGTTCTAGAGCAGCAGGCATGTAAGAGCGTGGTCTTGGCGTGGTAGGAGCAGAACTTGTCAAATGAGTCTCTTTCCTTCAGCAGACTGAGGAGGTGCTTTAGGAGCTTCAGAGAGTCCTTCCTGCATGCAAAGACAAAATACATAATATTTTGGTCTAAGTTTGTTTCTATTTTCTATGTGATGGAAATGAGAAGAACTGTATACATTAAAATCTATAGTGTTGTACTTTTATTGAGTACTTACTGTTTCATTTTTCATTAAAAAAATAAAATCTGACCTGCAGCAGCGTACTCCGGCTTCTTCACAGCATGTCTTCTGCGATCCATGATTCTTCAGTATGTCCTTCTCAACGTGAGAGAATGAAACCCGCCAAATATCTGTGTGTTACAGAAGACAAAATACTCAAGCTTCTCATTTTTTCTAATTCTCATTCGTGAAAAATTTGGGAAAATAACATGAAGATGGAAAAGCATGTAAAATGGCAAGCATAGTAAACGTGTATGTGCCAGATAAATATGTCTCCTGTTAAGAGCTGCAGTTGTACTCTACTTTTCTAGGTATGAGCTTGTCATAAACAAATCTAGTAGTCGTCAAAATGATCAGCTCAAGATATTCGGTAGTATTGGGCAACTGTTGCAACTTGTAAGATATCTGATTGCTTACATAGTGTGTTGGGGTTAGGGTGTTGGTATGTACATGCCCAAGCCAGCTGCTATAACCTCTCACAATTCAGTATTCTCTGATTATATTTCGGTGTTAATATAAACCATGTTGTACTGAGATATTATTTAGACCGAGTGTATATGTATAGAGCCAGTGGGTCACTTCTATTAATCAATCTGATTTCAGTTCACTCATGGAGAGAAGTTACATTTACCTTTAGCAAGGACCCCGTCACTTTCCACTGTACCCCTGCCCTCATATTTTGGGACAAGGTAATATGATAGGTGCTTGTAGTCCTGCTTCACCTTAGTTCCCAGCCAGCCCTCTATTTTTAAGCCATCCTTGGTGAAAGCTGGCCAGCTTGATTTAACCTCTAGACAGAGAACAACATCCAGTGAGATGGTGACTGAATTAACTTTTGTGGTCAGGGTCACTGCAGGGCAGCCTCTTTTCTTTCTTGTCATCTCCCATTCTGAAAAAAAAAAAACATTGAACAAACATTCAAATGCTGTCTCAATTGCAATGTTACCAGACATGTCAGACATTTACAAAAATGTATTTCTTTTGACACAAGAAATATATACTCATCCAAGACAAAAGTCATCATGCAAACTTCAGTAATGTCAAATTTTGATACACTCAAGTGCTAATGTACATAGGAGTGAGGTTACTGTTTCATTAAATGTGGTCCTTTGTAGATAGCATGCTGAACGTAGTGTTCAGATGGCCCCAAATGTATAATGCATCCCCATAATTCTTAAAAAGACTTGAGGGTGCTGCTTGTTAGATCACAGGGAAGGTCATTTTTACTCTGCTAGCCACACTGGTTCCCAAACTGCATTTGACCAACTAATTTCCCAACAATTAAAAATCACTAATTTCGGTACTTGCCTTTAAATGTCTTGACACATTTCTTTACTTCTTCCCTGAACGCTTTGAGCATTTCACTGGCAGATAAAATGCTGGTCTCATGCTGAAATTTGTCCAGAGGACTCTTGCCACGTTTTAATGCCACACTGTAAAAGGCTCCATCGTCTCCAAATGGTTTAATGTCCACTCGGTCAACAGGAATTGGCAGCATGACATCAAATTCATCAGGATTAGAAATCTGTATACACAAAAGCATCACTGTGTAATACACCACAAGTTATACAACAACATAATTGAACCCCAGTTGTGTTATAGCAATGTTCTACACGTTCAACTAGAGCCGCACTCATTCACACTCACTTTCTGCATTGAGCTTAAATGATGGAATCTAGTGTTTGAGGGAACTCTGACTAAAGTGACTTACCTTTAGATTTTCATAGTAACTTCCAGTATTTACTGTTTCTTGTACTTCTTTAAAGTATTGAGAGTTTTTTTTCAAATGGTCCTTTATATTTTTTACAATGTTATTGATGACTTTTGCTGCATCTGATTTGTCGTTCCTCTTAATCTTCAGTTTTTCCAGAGTTGTGTAGAGGATTGAGTCCACTCCAGCTTTGTCTTGTGGTTCACAAGCCTTTGTGGTTTTCTTAAATGATTTTCGCTGCTTCTTTGTTGTCTCCTCTGTTGTCTCCTCTGTTGTCTCCTCTGTTGAATTTTCTGGTGATTTGGTTCTGCCAGCACAAGCTTTCGCTTTTGTAACCTGTACAGAAAACTTTGTGGTGTCGTTTGGTGTCTCTGCTGGTGTCTTCTGTATCTCCTCTGCAATCTGTTCTGGCGATTTTGCCTTACCATTGCATGTTTGTGCTTTTTTGGTTATTAGAGAAGCCTTTGTTGTGTCCTGAGGTATGTCTGGCTGCATTTTTATTGTCTCCTCTGTAAATTGTTTAGTTGATTTGGCCTTCCTACCACATGTTTTTGCTTTCGTGCCCTGGTCAGAGGCCTTTGTGTTGTCTGTACATGTAGGTGTCTTTTGCTGCTTGCCGATCTCCTCTGTGAAATGTTTTGTGGTCCTTTTGCTTTGGGTGCTCTGTACAGATGGCTTCTCCTCATCGTGGTCTGGCTTTCTCTCCTGCGTTTTCTTTGGTTTCTGTTTTTTTGTAGTGTCATTCTGCTTCTCTTCTGTCAAGGCTCTTCCTGGACATCTGGGCAGAGATCCTTGTTTTGTCTCCTCAGCTCTAGTTGGGCTCTTGACACGTTTAGCGCCGGGACTCTTAGCGTTGCGTGGTCTCCCTCTACCAGTCATGTTGTTGCAATGAGAGGAATGAGGCTGCTGCTCTCAAATTTACCAGTATTTCCGGTTTGTGAATGAGGACACACCCCTTGGCAGACTGCCCTTGAGCTGTTTGGGCCTTTGATGGAAAAATATATTCAGACATTGTATGTCATAGTAGAATATTAATGATATTAATCTATCATGGGATCAACTGAGGCTATGATAAATGTGGGTTTATATGACCTTCCTACTATTTGTTTGAAAATCGTTTTCATCATCAATTCCTATTTTATTCCTATAGCAATAGCTACATCTTGTGGACAACATTGTGTATTGTAAGGATGGAATTACAATGGATGGATGGAGTATGAGTTTGTTGTTGTGAGACTTGTTTTTATAAGATTGGAAAGTTAAAGGCATCTGCTGCCTTGTCATTTCTTTACGTCGCACAGAAAAATGACTGAAGACTTCAGCCCAACATGTTGGTTGAAACATGTTTAATGTTGCAAAGAGGCTTGTGCCATCTTACAGTAAGGTGCAGTAGCTTATGTCAATTTCAACTTATCCAGTGCAAGTGCAAAGATAGCAAAATGCCGATCAAAGTGCTTTAAGAATCAGGTGGCCTTCCCTCAGGAAGGACAAATTTGGACCATTTGTTTTAAATGCTTTTTTAAAGCTTAAACACAACAAATCAATCACTAAGTTCTACTAATCTACTACTCAGAAGAACATAGTTTTAACTTCTTGCCATAGGCTCCTACAGAGCACCATGTAGTTGCAAACAAACACTAAAAGCAAGACAACATGTACCATGTAAAGAGACCAGTACCTGCACTCCAGAAAGCTAGAGAGATGATACATTAAAATACCTCTAATCGTTCAGTATGTCAATATCAATATCACAGAAAGGTATTGCCATGAATGAAATCAATAGAGCACATTTAAAACTATCCATTTGATATTACATTGTACGTAATGGTAATCTAACCACTGAAATGGAGTCAGGAGTGCCGCCTCGAGGACTAAAGTGTACTAAAGGTGTTTCTTTCCTTCGAATGCTTTTGCGATGCATTGTGATGATTAACCAGTCTTTGATTATTAAGTTGAAGCAGCCAATTGTAGGATGGAGTTGGATGGCCGATGTCCTGCCCTGGGAGACCTTTGGGTCGGCAGAGTAGCACAACATTCATTTGTTCCTCTGGGCCTTCTGGGCGGACTTGGTAACTTTACCAGTGGTAGAGACCTTCTTCTCCACGCCCTTGATCACGCCGACGGCCACAGTCTGACGCATGTCACGCACTGCAAAACGACCTACAAAGTGAAGAGAAGTATAGATGAAGATTTTAGATGATAGTGGCATTAACAGTGGAGATGCAATGCTTTTGATGGGGATTTAAAGTGTTTTACACTTGAACTTACCCAGTGGAGGGTACTCAGAGAAGCTCTCAACACACATGGGCTTGCCAGGAATCATGTCCACAATGGCAGCATCTCCAGACTTGAGGGATTTGGGGTTGTCCTCCAGCTTCTTGCCAGAGCGGCGGTCAATCTTTTCCTTGAGCTCTGCAAACTTGCAGGCGATGTGAGCAGTGTGACAGTCCAGCACAGGAGCATAACCAGCACTGATCTGGCCTGGGTGATTAAGGATGATCACCTACAAAGCAAAGGGTCAACGTGGATGGCCTATTAATAGAAAGATTATTTCCTTCCTGTCATAGAAGTTCACTGCAAAGACTGGACTGTTTATTGCTGTGATTGTCTTATTTTGACACTTTCCCTTTGTGTCAGTCCAAACCAAATGCACTGAGAGTGTGGTGCAGTAGAAACTTTGTCAAATATAGCATGATAACCTATTTGTCGATGTGGCTAAAGTAAGATTTAAAGATGGCTTTTCTTGATATAAGGTCAGTTTTGATCGCTCATAACAACAAATATTTTTCAAGGCTATGAATAGATCTGACATAAGAAAGAGCTGAATGTGTTTAGTCATGCTCATGTTTCATTTCTATTAATAAATCCCTTGCAATGCCTACCTGAGCAGTGAAGTTGGCTGCTTCCTGCGGTGGGTCGTTCTTGCTATCACCGGCCACGTTGCCACGGCGAATGTCCTTGACAGACACGTTCTTAACATTAAAGCCCACATTGTCACCGGGGAGGGCCTCTGTCAGTGCCTCATGGTGCATCTCCACAGATTTCACCTCAGTGGTCACATTGACGGGGGCAAAGGTTACCACCATGCCAGGCTTTAGGATGCCCGTTTCCACACGGCCTACAGGCACTGTTCCAATACCTGAGGAGGAGACGTTCAGCACAGAGAACATACAATAAAGGACATTAAAATTAACATTAAAGTGGTAGTAGTGTCTTCTGACACTGGAAGGCTCTTTTCACAGTCATCTGCTGAAGGGGGAAAGTTTTTCTGCGTTCACCTTAAATCTTAGTTTAAGGCGTGCACGCACAAGATGATTTTGTGACATCACAACTAGTTTGGAGCCACTCGTGGTCCAATATGAAACTTGAAGCCTCTGGTGCACATACAAAAGGAGACATGCAAGGACTTACATCCAGCAACAGAAATGAAAAATATTTGCATATTTATAGCTTCTTGATTTTTCAATGAGGGAGAAAGTATTTTTAAGAATGACTAAATGTAACTATTCAAAAGCACAGCGTTTTAATGTGTAAAACATGTCTATAGGGGATCAGAAAGGCTCTGGTCAAGTCATGTTATGAGGGTTTATATCCCAGTAACACTATCCCCTATTCCCAGAAGTTTTATCAATTTCTTAGTCAATGCTTTACATGCCTCCTATCTTGTAGACATCCTGCAGGGGCAGACGAAGAGGTTTGTCTGTTGGACGGGTGGGGGGCTGGATGGCGTCCAGAGCTTCCAGTAGTGTGGTCCCTGATGCATTGCCTTCCTTCCTATTGATCTTCCACCCCTTAAACCATGTCATCTAGAAGAGAAAACAATGTACATTTTAAACTACATTCACATTACATTGAACAACTGATTGGATTCTTTTTGAGCTGCAGTACATTTTTAAGGCAACTACTGTTGACCAACGAGCTCCATTGGCTCAATTTTTGTTGAGGCTATGAAACTTTTGAAGTGAAAAGAAAAAAGAAAAAAACAACAAATTAGAAGTTTAATTCATCAGCCACATAAAACCCACCCACAAGTCAATACACTGAGAGGTTTTGCGGCTACAGCTGCACTTGGTCAGGTGTGACCAGTAGCTTATGGTGGCTAATGTTGCTAGATATTGCAGTGTGACACTTCTGAGTCAGTTTTCTGACTCTACCTTTGCTACTGTTGCACCACATTGTAACATGGCCACAGCAGTTCCTGTTCAACCAACGTTAAAGAGAGTTCCTCATAGTACCTAGCACAGGGGCACTTCTATGGTAATTGCAAGAGAAAGCGATTCAGTTTCTATAGCTGGTCTGATTATTTTTTAGTCGGACCGACAGTCACAGCAACTGGTTAGCCTTTGAGCAACAGCTTCTCATCCCTGGCAACAGCCATACAAAGTAGTATTTAAATTCAAGGCTACATACATCTTAATAATTCCTCTAGCATTTGGATTACTAGTCTTTGTGTTCTACTCACGTTGGGGCTCGGCTCAAGCATGTTGTCTCCATTCCAGCCTGAAATGGGCACAAAGGCAACGGTGTCCGGATTGTAGCCAATCTTCTTGATGTAGGTGCTCACTTCCTTCACTATTTCTTCATATCGCTTCTGACTGTAGTTCGGCTCGGTGGAGTCCATCTTGTTGATGCCCACAATGAGCTGCTTTACTCCCAGAGTGTAGGCCAGGAGGGCGTGCTCACGAGTCTGTCCGTTCTTGGAAATACCTGCCTCGAACTCTCCCACACCGGCTGCCACAATCAGCACAGCACAATCAGCCTGAAGATGCAATGGATAAAACATGAGTACTGTAGATGCACGGCAGCTTTGACCATTGCAAGCATTACATTAGGATTCAAAGATTATTGTGTAATTTTAGTAGAATATGTCAATCAAGATGAGTCATGTCCTCCACAATTAAAAGTAACTAATTTGATCAAAATCTTTGATATCATACCAAATGTTACTGGCTTGAAAAACAATATAACTTATACGTGTCAACAGTAACTGGTGAATTAACTTGTTGCTACCTGTTGGATGCTTGTTTATTATGACTTTGGTGTTAATTGCATGTAGCTACTTTTAATGTTATTTAAGAGGAATTAAAACTTGTTTCACTATAACACTCGGACATGCCGCTAAAGATAGGGGCGTAAACTAAACGACTGGACAACATGCCGTACAGTATGTAATGCAGTGTCCTCATGTTACAGACCTGGGAGGTTCCAGTGATCATGTTCTTGATGAAGTCCCTGTGACCCGGGGCGTCGATGATGGTCACATAGTACTTGCTGGTTTCAAACTTCCACAGTGAGATGTCGATGGTAATGCCACGCTCCCTTTCTGCCTTCAACTTGTCCAGGACCCAGGCGTACTTGAACGATCCCTTCCCCATCTGAGAAATAAGTGATATAAAGCCTTCTTAAAATGTCCTTTGTTAACAACAGTTTCCTCATTGAGTTTTCATCTCAGCTGTGTTTTTAGGATGTGTAGGGAATCTATGGTTATTCTGCTTAGCTGATACATAGTTGTGGACATTAACAATTGAAGTCAAGGTCAGTAGTTTCAAGTCAATTAGGTGAAGTGAATAAATGTTCATTCCTGCGTTTTTCAAATTTTTACTGGACTAAATCTGTCAATCTGGTGGCCAATGATTTATGATGTAACAAAAATCAATATCTTTCTTAAGTCATAGTGTTTAGACTGTACTATGTCGCCCTACATTATTTATTTCTATTTGTTCATAGTAAGTGCAGGTCGTATCTTATGGTCAGAGGGGTGGGAGTCCTGATCTTGAGGAAAGACGTTAGTTGATTCAAGAAGGCATCTTCCTCAGCATCTGCTTGTTATCTCCTTACCTCGGCAGCTTCCTTCTCAAACTTCTCGATGGTTCTCTTGTCAATGCCCCCGCACTTGTAGATAAGGTGGCCCGTGGTGGTGGACTTGCCAGAGTCCACATGGCCGATCACGACAATATTGATGTGGAGTTTCTCCTTTCCCATGGTGACTGATGCTAGTTGACGTCACGAGACAGTCTGTCTCCTAAAACCAGTATTAAGTTACAGTTAGTGGGGTATGCAGATGGTTTGCAGGGCAGGAAACAGAAACCCTTTATGCACTACTTATTATGATTTACGGATATTGAAAGGTTTTGTGTGAGCATGGGTGGAAAAAAATAATTTGTTAGTGGTATAGCGGCTATTGCATTTGGTAGTTTAACACTCTCTGATTGAACGGGCTATGTTAGATCATGCAGCTGGAGATTCATAACAAGTATTGCAGCACTAAGGATAAAAACACTAGTAGAGTGCTAATGCCTCCCCAAATGACTGGCGCAGAAAGAATTTGAAATGACATTAAAATTCTGCACAAGGAGGGAGACACGATTCTGTCTTTTTTAGTTCGGCTCTTAAACAAAGCGACTGTATTGTCTGTTCAGTCCTGGATGTGTTTAACTGAACCACGAGGGCTCTTAACTGGCAATAGATGTTTTCATAAGTAGTGTATCTCAGGAGATTAGGGATGATATCAATGGCCACTGAACTGCGCCAAGCACAAAACCCTCTGCCTCTCCCTCTCTCTCTCTCTATCCTCTATCCATCCACACCCCTGCTCTCCTCTTTCACATCCAGCCTGCCCACCGCTCCGCTCTGCTGTGCACTGACAACAAAGCTCTGATGTTTCACAGCACCGTGCCTTTTTCACAGCCACAGACTTTACTACGCGCTTCATTCCAAGTCAGAATCCACCATTTTGTTAGGTCCTGTCTCCTGATAGTGTAGCAGCCATTTCTCAGACACTGCAGTGCACTGCACACAGGTTAACGCAGGGGAGAGGAGACACTGTTTGTTGTTAACTCTGCAGGAGAGTTTTGGTGATAATCCTGAATATAAGGACTCACACATTCACCACAAAAGTTTTCTTTTGAGTGAGTGGTGATTTATAACACAGTGTTCTGGCTGAATCTAGTTTGCGCCAGGTAGAAAGGACAGTAGCTTAATCCAACTGTAACATGAATCCCTACTTGATCTTGGCCAGACTTGATCAGGTGTACTCAGTTCCAGGACAGATAACAATTTGCATGCGCGTACAACTCATCCCAAACATATAACGTCACACAGAGCTGCCGCAGTGCGCTTTAATGTACAAAAGATGATAAAGCCGCGGATAGTGCACAAAAAATAGCACAGCTACTACGATAAATCTAATGTCTTAAGGATTTAATGGAAATGTCAACCCTCCGCCATGTTCTATCATCTGCCATCTGCCCGCTTACTGACGCCTGGATGCGTATTCGCTACCAGCCGCCTGCCCTCTTTTCTGCATCACAACAATATTCCCAATGCACTGCGTGGAGACCGAGTCGCTAAACAAAACGCGAATTCATTCTCCTGGTTACACTTTAAAATACACCCCCCCCCCCCCCCTCACACACACACATGCATTATTTCATGTACTTTGTCGTACCTGAGAGCTGGCCGGTGTCAGGTTGGCTGCAGGACCGGAGAGGCTGAGGACAGACGCTGATCCGTTTATAGCGCACAGGGCAGGCGGGGGTGTTGCGTAATTGCGCGCACCCGCTGCTGTACAGCATCACAACGAGGGACCAGGAGAAGTTGCTGTAAAGAGTTTATCAGAGGACACAGCCACGGGCGAAGCATCCATTGTCGGACACGATCCCGTCTGGATATGCTCGATTCTGTTTCCTCGTAGATTATAGAGGACCAAACCCGTTTAGGTGTTAAGTCAGCCCGCCTTATGAACATTTTCCGACGCACAAAGCAAAGAGTTGTGATAAATTTCGGATACGACGTCAATTTGCAATTTGTGCTCTGTTTTGTTATATTGCTGTGCATTAGTTTGTCATCAACTGAGGCCTAACAGGAAAAGGATTATTGTGATTTGCGATAATTGAAATAGCACATAAAATGCGGGGCGTTAAATAGTTGAGTAATTGACGTAGGTTACATGGATTTATAGCAGATACATGAATAATCTAACGACTCTGTTTTTTCCAGTTGTCTATGGGTTGTTCTGGGATGGATCAATCGCACTACAAGCCTCCAGGAAAGGGTGTGGGCCATAGAGAGATACCCAGTTTTTGAACTGACGATAGATTCAGTGGTTGGAAGTCAGGTGATGAATAGATGAAGCGAGCAGCATCCTTCACGCGTAGCAGGTGGAGCGCTCACCTTTCAGACGCTCCCTAGATGGATTAAAATTAACCTGGAAGCCTTTATCTGCTTTCCAGACGTCTGTCCGCCAATTATCACAACAGCAGGGAGGCAGGGACCGTGTACAAAAAAACATTAATGTCATACCAGAGAAGAGATGTATGGGTAAGGTAATATCCATATTACACATGTGTCATAACTTTATTATATCAAGGATTGTAAACATATCTGCATTCAGTATGATTGTGTTTGTGATTGTGTGAAGTTTTCCCCCCTCTAGGTGCCTGGTGGACATGACCTGAAAAGACAAAACATTTAAAAAATCCCTTCACTGCACCATACAACAAGTAAATACAAAGAAATTATCTGTTTGCAATCACATGAGGGACAAAACTCTAAAATAATTTTAAGGAGCCTTCACTGCAAGTTGTGTAGTCACAATGTTCTCTCAAAAAAGACGTTAACATGTGTGTCTATGGCTCTTTTTTTCTGGCGCTTAGTTATGATTTGCAAAGAAGCACATTTTTTATCATCCCAATCTTTACATACACAAAAAACATCAGTCTTAAGAGTGCAGACTTTTACTATGGTAGTAAAACTCGAGTGTTTACTGAGGGTAAAAAAAAACAACTTTTAAAGCAGAAGTGCTCTGGAGGTAGAAATAACAGCTGAGCCTAGGAAGTTTGCTAACTGGTAAACCGGAACACCAAAAAGGAACTAAATTGGGATTATTTGTCTGTCACATCTTATTTACATCAGTATTCGTGATGCTTAACAATCAACAAGCTAGCTAACTTTGATTAGTTTCATAATAACAGCTTCCTCTGATACCTGTTGGAGATGCATATTGTGGTTGTTTGGCTCTGCTCAATTGCCTCCAAAGCATTTCTGCCTCTGCTTCACTGAACTGCAATCTGGTTTGTTCATTGCTGTTTCCCAGTAGAAACCTTTTTATGAGAATATTTTTTTGAGAATGTCTTTGTACATAATTACAGTAGATGACTGTGTGTGCTGTACTTGAGGTTGATACCATGATCGTCCTTTCACTGAGCCTCCAGGGAGGTGAGATTGAATTATTATCTTTTTCCTTACATACATTTATCTTATTTCTGCTTAGTTTCAGCACTGAACTCTTAAGCATATTTGTAAGTGTGAATCACTTTTTGTTACAGTGCAAAATACATAGCTAAGTTTTATTTGGTTCTTAAAAACACTCCATACGTAAGGCTAGAGTGAAGTTTCCCCCCCTCTACATGTAGAAGTTGAGATAATATATTTAAGATATAAATAGGCAAAAGGAATGTTATGAATTGATGATCATGCAGTTGTTGGTTAATTTGTTCTCCTCTTGCACTTATTCATCAGGGACCTGAAGACGTTATTGGAACTGCATTGATGAAAAGCACAAATTACCTTTAGTCAGTTGAAAGTCTGTGACAGAGGTTATATAATAAAATAATCCAACACAAAACTGCATTTGCATATGATTTATTTACAATACACGACAGTGATTTGAGACATTTTTTCTGGAATGCTTACAATAATTACCCTTTTAGTCCAGTATATGTATCATACAAAAGTCCCTTTATTTTCTGTGTAGGGGGGCTAATATAAAACTGAAATAAGAAAAAGCAGTAACTTAAGGAATGACTTAAAAACAAATGATATGAGAGTCTACAGTCCTGAATGGCCTGACCCCGTTTAAGTTAATGTAATAAGGCACAAGTGCAATGCATCATAAATTGGGATAATAGTGCTACTTGTTGACAGAAATTACACCTCAGACAAAACGTTTCCCTTGTGGCTTAGTTTTGATTTACCTCTCTATAGTCATAATGTATAAAGGGACAGGGTGCATACAGTATAATACTCTAGTATCTACCACATATTTTCAGTTTACCACTGTCTGAATTGAATTTAAAATTAAACCTTAGTTTATACTTAAAAATTGAGGACACATACCTCAATGTGGTAGATAAGTACACCTGTAAAAAGTAAACAAACATCCTTTTCAATCCCTTTGTCACATAAGATACCTGAGAATTGACACAGAGTGCAAATCTTGTGAACAAAGTAAGGGTGTGTCCACCAGGAACATCTTTTAATGCACTTTTTTCTTTCCCTTTGTTAGAAAGGTGTCAACAGCACCAATAGCTTAGCATCTTCTTAGTGTTACATACTGCAAACATGTCACTGTTACCCGTGTTTTCCACATGGATCAGTTAAAGACTGCTACCTAAAATAAAAGATGTGCCTGGTGGACATGACCTGAAAAGACAAAACATATTGTTCAAATAAAAACATTTAAAAAATCCCTTCACTGCACCATACAACAAGTAAATACAAAGAAATTATCTGTTTGCAATCACATGAGGGACAAAACTCTAAAATAATTTTAAGGAGCCTTCACTGCAAGTTGTGTGGTCACAATGTTCTCTCAAAAAAGACGTTAACACGTGTGTCTATGGCTCTTTTTTTCTGGCGCTTAGTTATGATTTGCAAAGAAGCACATTTTTTATCATCCCAAACTTTACATACACAAAAAAAACATCAGTCTTAAGAGTGCAGACTTTTACTATGGTAGTAAAACTCAAGAGCGTTTACTGAGGGTAAAAAAACAAATGTAAAAAAAAAACAAAAAAAAACTTTTAAAGCAGAAGTGCTCTGGAGGCAGAAATAACAGTTGAGCCTAGGAAGTTTGCTAACTGGTAAACCTGAACACCATAAAGGAACTAAATTGGGATTATTTGTCTGTCACAGCTTATTTACATCAGTATTCGTGATGCTTAACAATCAACAAGCTAGCTAACTTTGATTAGTTTCATAATAACAGCTTCCTCTGATACCTGTTGGAGATGCATATTGTGGTTGTTTGGCTCTGCTCAATTGCCCCCAAAGCATTTCTGCCTCTGCTTCACTGAACTGCAATCTGGTTTGTTCATTGCTGTGACTGGAGGCTCATCTGTCAACAGACTCCAAGTACCCACAGTCACAGTAAAAAACATCCTTGAGGGTATTATGGCTGTTACTCACTGTTAGTTAGCCGTGCTTTGAGCATTATCAACACATCTGGAACACATCTCTAGCTAAAATTACCCATAGATTGAGACTTTTCCATTTGATACAGACTTGTCAAATGGATGAGTCTGGTACTCGTCCTCTGTCTCAGTCTCCATGAGAGTAGGATGTGTGGACAGCCCAGGGCTGCACTGTTCCTCGGCCAAACAGGGTGTAAACCGTCGCTCCAAACAGGTTGATGGCAGCAGCGATGTAGAAGACAATCTGCCATTCCTCTATGGTGTTCTAGAGGACAGTCAGCACAGTTCATGATGAGTATTGAAATAAGCTCATTATGCAGTGAATTCTGTGAAACATTTGCACGGCATAATGATATTTCCTAAAATCACTGATGCCCCAGATACAACTGTATAATTGTTAAAAATATTTTACAATTTGTTACTTCCTGGTTTTGCAAAACAATACCTTTAGGTTTGGTTTGAAAATATATTCAAATGATTCCTCTAATTGTCTTTTCAGCAACTATCTAAAACCAGACCTGACCGTTGACACAGTACAGTATGTAAGGTCATGTTAAGACTGTCCAAAAAGCAACATATTCATTTGAAATTGTATGTTTAGGTAACCAATTTTAATCATTTTAAACATGATGTGATGGGTTAATTGGATTGTGGAGTTTTTTTCATCTTCACCTGGATGCCATTTTTAATTATCTGAGTGATGACACCATTTGGTTATTTGACTAACAAACTGTTTATATTCGACTGTATGGTGAGGCCAAACTTATAATCTTCACACGAGTGCAGTTTATTACTACAGCAGTGACTGCATCGAGTCTTTATTTTGAGCATCCACATGAAAGTAAATGTTATTTCCAGAACTGTAAATGACGTTCAATTTTCTTTACAGAGAAGATAACAAGGAGAATGTAATGGCTATCATCAACATAAACAAAAACACACTGGGCATGGTTGTGTTGCTTTTTATGGAGGACTATGGGTGCCCCCTGGTGGCCAAATGTTAGCATGCTAATCCTGTGCTGACTAAACCAATTAGACAGGAAATGGAGCATCAAGCCAAAGGAAGGATACCATCTGTTTAGCCGGGGACACTCGAGGTCAGGACATCCACAGTGTCCTCTGTGTGTATAAACAGCAGCATACATCCTTTATGTGAAAATTAAGTTTATGTTACGTTTACTGCTCTGTTTAATCTCAAGGAATCAAACCCACTGTGCAGACAGGTCAATACAGTAAGAGTGAACGTGTTTCTTACGTCTTTGGTGAGGGCTCTCGCAATGACTGGTCCCACCATGCCGGGAATGGTGGCAAAGGTGTTGGTGATACCCAGCAGAATACCAGCATACCTACGAGGATAAATACAAAGAATGTTAAACGCTATGAGTAACTGCTAAAGCCACTACAGTGTTAAATACAGTGACACCACAGCTTATAGCTTAACTCTTTAATGGCTCATTAATGATCATTAATGCCTTTACAGAAAGTACCAAGAATGAATCATATGAAGAAACATTCCTGCACTCTCAGGATTTATGGTTATGATTAAAATCATCATCTTGATCACAAGAGGAAAATTACAAGTTTAATATCGCAAAATTCTCATTTTTAGAAGAAGCTAAAATAGAGAAAAAAAGAGAGCAAGAAGAGAGAGATGCTGACCCAAACATGTGCAAAGATTTTCACGTCCCCGGTTTGAAAAAAAATAACACTTATTCCTCCAAAATGGCTGCTGACATTCAAGGAAAACACCCAACTGCTTAAATTACAATTTATCTTATTCACTATTATTATATTATATCACTCATCTTTCATATTCCATTCATTGTGTGCAATATGCCCATGGTTGTTTACAGTATGTTTATAAAGTAACTTTTTTTACTTTTATTTTTGTCTTTTAGCATTTTTCTATTACATTCGTGAGACAGATTCAACTTAATTTCGTTCTGCTGTGCACTTGTCCTGTGTATAGTCTGAATGACAACAAAGTTATTCTTGAATCTTATTAAATTATACTAAAGAGGACTGAATTATCACTTGTATATGTGATGTATTTAATTCCCCTTAACTTATTATCTTATTCTTTCTATTTCCAGATTTTGGTGATAAAAGGGAGCAAGTCTTACGAAGGAGCAATGTCAAGGTGGTTGATGTTGAAGCCAGAGGCCGACACCCCGCCCAGAGAGGAGGAGATGGTGAGGAAGGTCACAGCCAAGGTGTAGTTACAGCCTGTATATCCTGCTGCCACCAGAAACACTGCCGGCCCGATCATACCTACAGAACCAACACAGCGCCGCTGAAAACCTCTTCAGGAGTAGTAGACGAGTTACTTTGAATGTCCAAGTCAACCAAAACAACACAATCTGTGATGTTGCGATTCCTCACCAATGATGGAGAAGACCTTCCTGACAGTGACGGTGGGGTAGAGGCAGGTTTCCCGCAGGTAATCAGCAATCTGGCCACTCAGCACAGCCAACACAGCGCAGCCCATGTAAGGCAGAGCTGATAGCATACCGTTCTGTTGTCAACAGATGGAGACGGTCACACGCGATGTGAATATTTTTATGAGTGTTGTAAGTTTTGGTTTACTCATTCATCTCCCTTTCAGCTACATACATTAATGTTACTAATGTACATTTACTGACAAATATTTTTTTAAGAACACCAAAAGAACCCGCTCTAGCTTAAAGGTACTCTGATTTTGTAATCATATAACC
This sequence comes from Scomberomorus guttatus, assembly GCA_038419695.1. Classification (NCBI taxonomy): domain Eukaryota; kingdom Metazoa; phylum Chordata; class Actinopteri; order Scombriformes; family Scombridae; genus Scomberomorus; species Scomberomorus guttatus. The sequence continues at coordinate 7,168,181 of CM076458.1, forward strand.
ATAAGTTGCTCATATATGTATTCGCAATAAAAATGTACTAGTAAAAGGTTTATAAAGATTCAAATTGTGTCTTTGGATTTCATCATTTGACCCCGTATTTGAATCCTCTGATTCTGAAAGTGTTTATCTGCACTTCTAAGCATGAATGAGGCCTGTCTGTGATGTTGTTCCCACCTGCTGTATGCTGAAGCCCAGTATATCTTTCATATAGGTTGGCAGCAGGGTGAGGAGGGTGTAGAAGGTCCAGTTGTAGGAGAAATGAGCCGCGACGATGGCCCACAGCGGTCTGGATGTCAGTATGGATCGCCAGGGGATGTAGCCTGCTGAGGTGGACAGCTGGGCCACACGGGAAGTAGAAAACAGAACAGATTAGGAAATTCTTGATCAATACATGGACCTTTAAAAACAGATACAATAACTACCTAAATGTGGTCTTACGTGCCGAAATTACTGGGGAGAGGAATTAATCAATTTTGTTCAAATATATAAAAATCACTTCATACCAACAGGAGCATGTCTTTTTATGTCTCAGTGTAAAGAATGAATGTGTATACTAATAATTATCATTTTATTAATTTTTCTATACAGAAGTCATACGTGCTGGTGGAGCTTTAAGGTTGCTACAGATTGTACAAAATGACACATGAAATGATGAACCCTGCATTCGTGTTCACTATCACTGTGAACATGTACAGTATTCTGGGCTGCTGTGAACCTGATGAACTGCAGACTCACGGTGAGTGTTGTGACCTAACAGCTGAGTAAGACAGATAACAGAATATATTGCTGCAATACACAGATTATGTAACATTAATATCTGATAACTGTGCTCGACCGGAAATGCCTGCGAGCTCTCTGCTGCTACTGTCTTGGCAAAAAAGTTCAGAACAGTACATCACATCTCAAAATGGTAAATAGGGATATAATCTATGACACATTTTAATATAACAGCTATATATTCAAAAAAACTGTTTGCCTTTGTTTTACACTGTAACAAAATACATGACCTAATTTAAAACATAAATGAATAAATAAAATGATGTCATGACAGTTCTTATCAAATCTATGTAATGCAGGATACAATTATTAATCCAATAAAAGGTAACATTTTGACCACATTTCATACAATAACCTGTCTGCATATTCACAAATGTTTTTGTTCTTTTTAATCATTCTCTCTCTTTTGTTTAAATTCAGGATATCCAGTGCAGTGTCTGGTGTTACCTCGTTCTTCAGTGAGTTGGTGATGTAGAGTCTCTCTCGCTCTGAGATCCGTGGGTGAGTGTTTGGACTGTCAAACACAAGAAAGACCCACAAGACGAACCACACCAGGCCGACAGCACCTGGACACACAAACAAGCAAGCATGCACTCATTTTACCACAGCTCAACACTGGTGGCCTGCACTTATCCATCATAAACATATCTGTCATAAACATATCCGTCATAAACCCTGCATCAGATGAAACGTCGTACAGTCAGCAGATAGTTTATGATGTAATCAGGAGACATTGTATTTGATGGTCTGTTTAATGAACTAAGGTGACATACTTGAAACTAACTGATGTCTGCTCAGTGGCTTAAACATGGAACTAAATTAGCCAGACAAGCAGGAAAAAGTGGGACTTATACAATGGTTCCTTCTGCAAGTAAATTTTCTTGCTAAATCATTATTTCCACAAAACAAAGAGTAAAGAGGAACAAAGAAACAGACACTGGAAACAGCTCATCTGGAACTTAAAAAGAACACTGTGGTGGTGAAGTGGTAACAGAAAAAACAATCTTTGGATAATCGATGGAGACATCACTTAAGGTCAGAGAAATATGCAAAAGATTCTGAAATACGCATGATTGGCAACAATTTAGAGACTGGATTATGTGTATTTTCCCAATCAGACAAGATGAGACATAATCTGTTATGTAAATGTATTTTTATCCAGTGTCGCCCTGATGAGACGTTTCCATTACATATCAGTAATAACATATTCATGACCTAAAAATCACGCTTGTTGAAGTTTTCCTTACTAATACGTTAATGCACCACGTGTACAAATAAAGTTAGAAAATCCTGTTAGCCCAATCATAAACAAAAGTTGTAGGTCCCTATTGCTATTTTTAGAGGTCATTTTTCTTATTCCTGTGGATTAAATTAGCCAAATATAGACAATGTGACCTCAAGATTGTTACACCAGAAACGTAGTACTATAACTGCACCCCTCCCCTCCCCACTCGGGCCAGTGACAGTCCCAGTGTCATTACCAAATACATAGAAGACGTAGGTCCAGTTCAGGTAGAAGCAGATTTCACCAGACAGAGGAAGAGATATCACCGTCCCCAGCTGGGCTCCTGGGATGGATGAGAAAAGACAACAATCTGTATCCTGCAGCTGTCTGAATGCACACAGTGTAACTATTGAATGATGAATACACAGACACGTAGTCTACAAGTTTACAGCAGGCATCATGTGACGGACAGTGTGCAGGAGGTGGCCAGCCCCTTAAATACACAAGTTTACAGTGAGAATATGTATGTGAGCAAGGGCCTAAATCTTGAGCCGTAACTAAGTATTTGTTTCACTGTTAATTATTTTTTTAAATAATCTCAAGTTTTCAGAACCCAATGCGACGTCTACAAATTGCTCATTTTATCAGTCCAACAGTCCGAAGCAGCAAATTCACATTCCAGAAGCTGGAAACTGTGAATATTTTTGCATTTTTGCTTGATAATTACTTTCAATACTTCATTAATCCATTATCAAAACAGATGTAGATGAATTTTCTGTAGATTGACAGATCCATTAATTGATCCATAAACCGACTATTTTGTTAAAAAATACATTCTTGACAGGTGCTTTTATCTATCAGCGTTTGTGTCTGTGTACCTATGTAGGATATAGTGAGCAGTCGACTCCTCTCCAGCGGCGGGGCCCATGCGGCCCACATGGTGTACATTGCAGGGAATGTGACTCCCTGAAGACAAACACAAAAAGTACATCAGCAAGAGTGCACAAAAAGATTTTCCGTCCTTACAAAACCGTCTGCATTAATTTGTCTGGCCACATGTGTCAAAACAAGTCAATTTAATGTTGTCTGCTCACAGATACACTTTGATAACACTGGTTTAAGTAAATACTCCTAATCTTATCTTTGGCTGGAGTACATCTTATGCTTATGGTACAAACAACAAGCTCGCACAAGTCATTTCAACTGCACTGTTGATGTCGTCCTGTCCTCATATCAGAATTAATCCAGACCGCCTACCTCTCCTATCCCCTCCAGCACCCTGACAGCGATGAGGTAGCTTGCACCCAGATCAGCAGCCACAGGGGTGAGCAGTGTAAAAATTACAGTTCCCAGGATTCCCAAGCCCATCAGCCACTTGGGTCCAAAGCGGCCGGCCAGGTAGCCCCCAGGGATCTGAGTCAGGATGTAGCCGTAGAAGAAGGAGCCCAGGATCCAGCCCTGTGTCTCGGAGTCCCAGTCGTACACACTGGCCTGTGAGGGGGGGGGAGCTGTATTAGAATTTAAACTTCATCAAATATTATTATATGTTTCTCATTAGTCACTCTGTGTATTTGTGGCATATTGTATGTCTGATACTGTGTCTCAACCTTTACATTCCTCTTCATACAATCATATTTTTTGTCCACCTTAAGCTGGTACAGCTACTGTATCTCTCACACACACACACACACACACACAAGTACAGTAAGTACAGACAAGATTCCAGTTGTGGATTGTGTTTTGGCCTTTTTATTTCAGTGGAGAAGTGGTCAGGCAGCACAGCTCATCAAAAGTAACCTAATCCAACATAATAACAGTTATTTGTTATTTGAATGTAAGGCCAGTTTTTGGGAAACTGGCCTTACAACAAGTAACTGTTATTATTTGGGTTTGGTTACTTTTGATGAGCTGTGCTGCCTGACCACTTCTCCACTGAAATAAAAAGGCCAAAACACAATCCACAACTGGAATCTTGTCTGTACTTACTGTACTTAAGTGTGTGTGTGTGTGTGTCTGATTGTATGAAGAGGAATGTAAAGGTTGTAGCTGTTGTGCATGAATCAAAACAGATTACATTATAATCCCTGTGACGTTATCTGGGTATGATGGACCCATTTGCAAACTTGCTGTAATTGTAACATCTCTGATGTTATGATACCTTATTATACCTTCTTATGTTTGCCATTTGTATTGACTGTAATGTTTAATGTATGTTTTTAAATGTGGACCCCAGGAAGAATAGTTGTGCTTTAGGGTACAGCTAATGGGGATCCTAACTAATAAGCAAATAAACAAATACCATAAAAAGACACATAAGGAAATGGCTGAATTTGGGCATCCGGCCAGAATATTGTTTGCTCTTTGTTCATTTTTTCCAAGACTGACTGCTGGATATCAGATGTCAACACCAGTCTCCTGATTCATGTAATTCTGACATGTGTGGGGTTGTTTCCATAAATAGTAGAGAAATATGGAAAAACATGGCTGTAGCATTATTATTGTTTTCTGGCACAACATTTTTCTAAAGGGGGCATTTTAAAGTTTAACCTGTGTCAGTCTGAAATGGGTACTGGTGTGACAGACTGGGCTTTTTTTTAGTGTTTTAAAAGATTCTTAATGGAACAAACAAACACAAGAGGAGGAATGAAGTGTTTTCAGGTGGCAAACGCAGTTATGTGGCTGAATGTCCTGCACCTGTGCTCTAAAGTGTGGTTAAACCATCCCAAACATGCACAGAACAGTTCAGCCACTTTCATCAGAGCTACTTCATGTATGATATCACGTGGCCATACTCAGACACAGTTGCATTCGTGCTCACCGTGTGGTTGTGTTTGGGCCGCGGAGGGTTGGCGTGAGCTGGACACACTGAGCCGCTGTGGTTGGTGTTGGATTGGTGGGTGGAGTTGAGCATTTCCACCATGGCCACACTGAGGTTGACCCGCAAGGAGTAGATCACAAAGGAGCCGTAAGAGGAGAGCAACGCCAGGCCATAGCGTGATGAACAGCATACTGGGGCTACAGGGTGAGAAAGAGAGAGAAATAATGAGACCTGTTTAGCAGATGATATGGTATGTGTTAGCAATGCATTAATTTAATGCTTATGAAAAAAAAAATATTGTAAGCTAAATGATCCAATATTTCACCAAAAATCAAAGATTAGAGAAAAAGTCAAAAAACTGAAAACAGATTTGTGTATCAGAACTTTGTTTTTTCTTCTTTCCTCTCCCATTAATCATCTCAGGACCCCTCAGATTTATTTAGTGACCCTTTGGAGGGGCCCGACCCCTAGGTTGGGAACATCTGGACTAAACTAGCTAACTGTATATAAAGTAGTTGAAACTAGCTCCACCTCCAGCAGCTACAACAGTAACATGCTGCTTACACACTGATGCTTCAGTATCAATAATCTAATGATGTCATATATAATAATATATCAGTCAGAGGGACCAAACCACTACTTTTATTGCAATACTTTAACTACGTCAAGCTCATAATACTTATGTACTTCATACTTCAAAAGTCAGGACTTTTACTTGTAATGGAGTATTTTTACATTGCTGTATTGGTAAGTAAAGAATCTGAATACTTCTTCCAACACTGAAATAATTACACTTTAGTTTATAAGTCTGTGTCTGTGCATGAAATCCATCAACCTGCAGACTTCATGCAAACTGCTGCTACCACATTGCTCATGTTACAACCTAAAGACAATGGAAGGTACATCAAGCTCTATTGACCTTATCTAGAAGTTTGATATGCTTACTTTGCATAGCAAACATTTGAGTGTTATTTCAGTAAGCCACGTTGAAGTAATGTAAACTGCCAAGTGCAGTCTTGCACAAAGACACTGCACTGACAGTTCCCTACAGCAACAACTTGCATGTCTTTAACCTCCAGATTTCTAAACCGGTCTTTCATAGAGCAGACTAGATATGTAAACACAGCTCAGGTAGTCTTATGATATGTGAGCTCAGGTCAGATGTCCCAAAACTCGTGACTCATGCTACATAAAATGTCAGCATACCAAAGCGCAGGTGTGGAGAGGAGAGTCCTATTAAAAGCCGGTTTATTTGGGCTAACAACCAAGACACAATAGGTATAATTACTGAAGGTAAAGTGATACAAGCTGGTGCACAGGAGTTGGACACAATTACATAAACACCTGTACAGTTTAATGAATAAGTTAATGACTGCGTATTATTATATTTGTTAATGTTTATGTCAAAATAAAGAATTTTGCTTCCTTTCCACTGAACCAGCGCAGCATATGTTAAATTATGTTAACATATGGCAACATAGTCAGGTTCGTGTTAATTAACATGAACCTGGCTTATTGTTAGCTTTAGCTATATGGATTTTTTTTCTTTCACCTCTCTGCACTTTGTCTTCGTGTCCCCGGTGTAGCAGCGGTGTCTCCTGCTCGTCTCCCTCCGTGTCCGACCCGTACCGCTCCATTATTCAGCCAGCAGCTGCTGTCTACCGCATCCCAGACTAACAAGCTGCTAACAACAACAACAACAGCAGCAGCAGCAGAAAGCTTTGTGGAGCATCCAGTCAGCTGAGCTCAACTACACTACGCTCGTGATACTTTTTTTTCCTAGGATGGCGAAGTCATGACCCGCCCTACTCTGCCTCTGATTGGCTTGCCCTGATATTGTTACCCTACCTCTAACCAATCCCACTCCTCACACCTAAACAACCCAACCAATGAGGCAACGAGTACTAGCCAATCAGAAGCAGAGCAGGGTGGGTCATGACTTCGCCGTCCTAGGACAAAAAAATTGGCACACGACCTCATGCTGACTGCAGTCATGTGACGAGTGGCGCCGCACCGGAAGCAACGTAGAAAATTGTATTTGTTTACTAGAGTAATACTCGCAAATAACTTTGTTCTTTCTTTCTTTATTATTATTATTTCACCGTTTTTTAGCGTCTAAGTACTTCTGCACTGTTTGTCCTACAAACTTGCCCTACATCAACATGTACGTCTTCTTAAGGAGATGTATGCTGTTACTTTTCTTTATTGTAAATGTTTCAGTGATTTTACATAACTTTTTGTAAAGTATTAAAATCTATAATGGAAAGCCTATAGGAGGAGTGTTTTAAAGTTTAAAAGTGCTAAATTATTCATACTTTATACTGGCAAAACATTTTTTGCAGTGTGTTCCTTGTGATGAAGCCAATTTGATTGATATAGGCCACGCCCATTTGCACCTGGAAAACTTTTCCGCCTTTTTGGATTTTTTTGGTAAACACATTTTTTGCTTCTTTTTAAACATATTTCATCTAATCTTCACCAAACATTATATAGTTAGATGATGCCGATGAATGCAAATATTCCAGTTTATTTTGGCACTGTTAATATACTAAAAAATATGCTAAATTTATGGCTGACTTTGCTTTATTGTATAAACATGTACTGTTTGGGTTTTAAGGTTATAACAGAAATGAATGGGAAACAAGCTTACATCATCAATCTTATAATTAGCTATATAATATATACACAAGATACATATACTGAGGCTAAAATGAAAACTGTGCAACTATTAAATCAGGGTATAATAACTTTTTGATTATACTGATTTTCAGTCTCCAGTGAGCAAATCATCAAAATGACATTTCCTCTCATCTCCATTTCAGTTACTGGTGAACAAGTTTTGTTTTGTTTTCGCACAGAGAAGAAAAGACAGTAGATTCTCCTTACACATACACACACACTCACATGTAACCACAGAATCAGATGATTTGTGGGAATGATGTAACCTTCAAACACAGATTTGATGTTGAAATGAGGAGCAGCTCAGCTGTTTGTCTCTTGGCTTTATTGTCTCCACCGCAGATAGAGAAAACAAAGCGAGGCGCATTGCTGAAATGAAGAGAGACAGACAGAGAGATTGACTTACAGTACAGTGCGGCACAGGCACGGACAGAGAGTTAAACACAGGCTCCCAGCAGCCATGGCACAAGAGGTTGTCACATTGATTATCAGGCTAACACATGCACACACACGTGGATACGCATCCCTGTTTCCGATAGTCGAACTGGTGAGGATGTTAGCTTGCTCTGCACATGCTAGTTTTGTAACAGTCCTGAGTGAACCATTATGATTAGGTTGAAGTGGGTGGGGTGGTTGTGCTGGAGAAGCAGAGTATATTTACTCTGCTGTTTTTGTCCTGGAGCTCTAAAGGGACCAGATATATCCCAAAACATTCATGTTCGTTTTGGAGTCTATCAAACCCTCATTGAGTTCTTGTTCTGCAGCTGACCTCTGACCTCCCTGTGATGGGGTAAAACGTTGTGTCACTACCTTAAAGCCCCTGAAAATTTGGTTTTGAATTCTTTTTCTCAAATAAGTTTTGAACAAAACAAAAACAAACATCTGTAGATATTAACAAGAGAACAGTAAAAAAAACACCCTGAATCTTTCCTTTAGCCTATAATTTCATGACTTTTCTTAAAGTGAATATACAAAAATGGAAATATTTCAACTTTTTTAAATTTTTATGCGGCTGATACACGTTTTTGTACATACTGTAGGGGGTGTTCAGGGTCAAAAAGTCAAAAATTACCATTCAAAGGTGTTCACATTTGGCTTCCAATGAGCTCCTCCTACAATCAGCTAGTTTCACTCTCACCTCCTGCAGTAATTGACTTTTCCATTTCAAGCTAATTCTGATCAGTGCTGTTGTGTAAATCATCCTCATTACAGCCAGTCACGCCTCCTTAAATCTAATGAGTTTGCTACAGTACTGTATGTGGCAGTATGATGAACAAATGTCTCTCTCTCCTCCTGATCTTTCCCCTCCGTCCCTTCAGTTTCTGAAGACAAGGGCCTTTTTGTGCAAAGGGGAAATCATAGGACTCACATGCTTTGGAGGAAAGAAAGTGAGTGATCACAGCAAAGGACAGGGTTGTTCAGAGGAAGAGAACAAGACAGAGGAGCAGACTGAAGTTATCTTGAGCAGGATAAGGACGTTGGACAGCTGTGCACTAAGTTGGACCAGACTGGACAGGACTACCGAACCATGGAGAACGGCAAAACAGAAACAGAAGACAAGATGGAGGGCGCGTCAGAAGGTAAAACAGGTGTCAAAACACTGTATCTGTAACTTTAAACAAATGTTCTCAGAGGAAAATCATCAGGTTTTGTACTTGGACTGTCTACAAAATGTCAGAAAACTGTCAAAAATGGAAGATTTTCAGAAGCCCAAGGTGACGTCTTCAAATTTCTTGCTTGTTTTGTCCAACCAAATGTCCAAAACTGCAAAGATATTCAGTGTACAGTGATACAAAACAGAGAAACCAGCAAATCTTTGCATTTGAGAATTAGTTTAAAAAAATCTATATTTTAATCATCCTGACAGTGGGTCAAAACAGCTGTCTGCATTAATGAGAACCATTTTCTTAAAAGACCATTCCAACTTTTGTTTAACATAAAGGTACCAGAGAGGGGTCCTGTTTGAAAACGTCCCCTAGTATTAGGAGTGTTCTCAAGTACAATGTTCAGTCAGGTGTTGTAGTTCGTTAAATTATGTAAAATGTGGCAGGTTTTGCCCAAGAGAGACTAATTTGATCAAATGATGCCACAAACCAATGAATTGATCTACGTCACTCCTTCATTGGTTTACCTTGTGTAGTGTATAGACCTCCCTCTCAGTTCTTTCTTTAATCTTGAAACAGTGGAACTCTTTTATTGTATTGTAACACAAAAAGTGTCCCTCGGTCAAAAAACGAAATTGGATAATTGGTCTTAATTGGAGCATAAGAGCAGGAGCAGTCTGGTAAAACATGCAGCAGGAAAGAGAGCGACTGATAGTGTATAAGCCAATATGAATTTTTTACATAAACACATGACATTCACAAACATTTTTGATAAGGAACCCTTAATTTATTTATTTATTTTTGAAGATCTGTGAATAAAATTTGTACTGAGTCGGACATTTTACATTTGAAGAATAAGCATTTCAGAGCTCTCTGGTGGACTACTGTAACTATTCAACTGGACCCTGTTTCTAAATTATGTTAAACATATCTTTGATATTCCTGTACTGCAATTACTTGTCACTTATCAGCCAATATATGAGCCAATACCAGTATATCTGCAATAAGCTAAGTGATAACGCCTGGCCAATTTACTGGTCTAGCTGTAGCAGAAAGTAATTAAACTCTGAATCTCACTGTTCCAGGAAAAATGTCCAAAAAAATAATAATGTAATAATCATAATAATTACTATGTGTATTCGTGTCTTAGCATTATTTAATAGTGCAGTGGGTTTGGTAAATGAATTAACATACAGTAGGAACTCTGAGGAATGTCATGTGTTTTTCCTATCAGTGCTCCAATCACAGAACCACATCCTTTTGGTTTCCCAACTGCAAAAATGCTGATGATTCGCCATTTTTTCAGCCCTTAAGTTTGAGGTCAGTAGCTTGACGTGACATCTTAATGCCAACTTTCTCTGGCTTGTAACAACTGAAGCCAAAAGCACAAACGCAAGTCATCAGAGGAAATTTGTCATACTGTATGTCCTGGAGACAGAGCGGCTCTCCTGCTGATTGTATCTTCCTTCTTCCATGTTAAGACGTGTTTATGCAGTACAGACGTGGCATGTTGTGCCTAAAAGGGGCTTGTTAATTATGCATGATAATATATGTTAAGTACGTATTTCAGATGACCCTCTGCAATGTTGACAGCTGCCCTGACCTGTGAACTTTCCACAACAAACAGAACCATTGTGCATTTATACAACCAGTTAACTGTCCCATTTAAAAGACAAATCCCTATTAAATCTGAAGTTCCTTGAGCAGCATTTTCCTCCAACAGGCCAGTCATCTTGTAAAATATCACATTTTAATACTACATAGAAAGAAAATAGAAAAAAAATACATTTTAAGACCTGCAGATAGCATTTTTTCAGGCTGTAACTGCAGCTGCACACTCTGTGCTGCAGATACTAACACCTTTCTCAAATGTTGCTCCCTGTAAAGAGAATTATGTCTAAATTTGTGACTAATTTAATGATTCACACATGATGAGGCCACTGTTCCTACAAACATCTAAAGCTTTGAGAGCATATCTGGCAACTGCAGCTTATGGAAAATCATCTGTGTCGTTTTAAGTTTGGGAAGGACGAGCATAAGCATGGCTACTGGAGTGAGATAAAGCTGTCAAACATCTACTAGGGTCTCTGTTACTTATGGCATTTATTGTATCACAATGAATCTATCAGGAATACAGTATATGTTTTATGAATTATGATTCAATCTACCCGTGGCATCTGAAGCTTGTTGAAACTATACAGTGGGGTCCAAAAGTCTGAGACCACACTGAAAATCTCCACCTGGACTAAACCTGGAAATAACCAGAAAGTTTGAGGATTCAGAAACATTTAAAAACACAATAAGTTATGACGTGTAAAATGAAAAAGAAATATTTAAGATTCTGCAACTATTTCTCGGTCAGAAATCTCATTTAAGCAAATTTGTGGCATTGACCAACTTAACTGCTTTGTACAAAAGGTCAGATTTCCTTGAGTTGTATCCCTTCCATTGAAGCATGTATTCAGATGAAACTCAGGTGGATGTGACCTACTTATCAGAGGCTCGATCAAGTAATTCAACTTGCAGCCAGTGTTCACCTGGTATGAATATGGCTGTGCCTCAAGTTTCCAGCAGATCATTGCTTACTAAGTAGCATTGTGATAGTTGGGAAACATGACATCAGAACTAAGTGAAAATGTCAGAAGTCAACTTGTTATTCTAAGCAAAGGGGGGCTTTCTCAGTGTCAAATCATGGCTAGACTAAAGGTTTCTGAGGGGGCAGTGCATGGAGCTCTAAAATGCTTTTTAGAAAGTGGATCAGTTTTATCAAAGGACGTTCAGGCAGACCAAAAGTGACCAAGGAGGGGAAACAAGGCCAAACGCTTGGGATGAGTTAAGAAATACCAGCATTTCACAGTGGATGACAGAAGGAGTCCTATTTATTGATGAATCCAAGTTTGAGATTTATGGCAGTAACATAAGGGTGAATGAAATGAGACAAACAGGAGACAGAATAATACTGCAGCGTATCAAACTGACAGGAAAACATGGTGGTGGGAATATTCTAGTTTGGAGGTGTTTTGCCTACTCTGGAGTTGGACACCTGCACTGAATTGACTCCATCCTGACCAATAACAAGTACCACTCCATTCTTCAGAAACATGCTTTACCCTCTGGTTTACATCTTTGTGGAGAACACACCTCAGAGCTTTGCAAGAACTACTTGAAGACCAAAGAAGACCAAGAAGTCCTGACTGTCATGGACTTTCCTCCACAGTCACCTGACCTCAACTCCACTGAACATTTATGGGGACACTTGAAGACTGAGAGAGCCGAGCACTCTGTGTCAAGCACATCACAAGAGGCTCTTTGGAACATTGTCAGATCATGCTGGGATATCATGGGTCATCAGCTTATGCACAAACTTGTGGAGTTCAAGCTCGAGCGCACGCTGTATTAAAGCTAAAGGGGGACATACCAAATACTGATATTGTCATTTGTAATGAAAAAATAAGTATTACATTTAAAACAGACTATATATATATACATACATATTAATCCTGTAAAGGTTTTGAGAAATAAATAAGTAAATAAATAGATGACAACTCACAAATTGGATAGAAAATCCATGAATATGGATAATAATATTCATTCTTCATTCATTCATTCTTGTTTTTCCATGCATGCTTATGAATACATGAAATGATGATATATGGAATCAAAAACTTTCATTTTATTTCTCCAGATAAAGAAGAAACTGTGGAGGAGGCGAACCTGGAGATAGCTCAGGTAATCATCAGCTCTTCTGTTCCACACAACATAACTAACTTTTTTTTTTTTTACACCTCATTGAGGGTAAATTTAAAAGAAAAATCACAAATCACTGTCACTGTATGACACGCTACTATTAACTTGCCACTAGCCACTCATACAACATTTACTTTTCAATTTTCATGGGAAAATTGTTAATATCGACCATATGACATATGATCTTCTCAGGATCTCAAGAAGACATTAGGGTCAGAAGTCACAGAAAGGTCAAAGGTCAATCTAGTCAAGTGAGGGATTGTCTGGTCAGTAATCTTTTGACGTTTTTGGATAGAAGACTGGATTTTTTCCCAAGATGCTATCTTGTAGTTTAACATTCACTGCTTTGATATTTCAAACTGCTCTGCCTCAGGGTCTTTTTACATAAGTGATTTATATTTCACAAAGCAAACTGAATGAGATTTCTTTCACCAGAGACCAGGATGAGACACAGTGTTATGTCACAGCAAATACTGCAAACAAGCAACCTTAAGATACCCACAGAACATTATCTGTTTTAGTGCTTCCTAGTGCTCTCAATTAAAACTTATTTCTCTTGCTAATAATGACGTGTTGGTTTTCCTTCAGTGCTCAGAATGACGTTCTTTTAATGTTTTGCTTCCACGGGTGTTACAAGTGTAACTTTATATAAATGAAAGCCACAAACAGTGCTCCCTCAGTCTGAAAGAAACACAGTGGAGATGAAAGAGAAAACACGGTGTCCAAGCTCTTCTAATCGCAGCGCGTGCGGTGTGAAGATGTAGTGTGCAGAGACTTGATTCATGTTTCATGGGTTTAAATTTGCACTCTGTCTCATGATATTTGATCAGGAGCGCATATTTACTAACGGCGGAACATAGAAGAGCAGAAGCATAAGATTAACTGTGTAATAACAAATGCTTAAGTAAGACGTCTGCATGCAGGCAAAATCGCTGTGCAAGAGTGTTTATGATGCAGGGAAAATTTTGCCCTTTAGCCTGGAGGTTTGCAGTAAGTGTGACACACTAGCTGCCACAAAAAGTTGCTGTGAAAAAGTCATAACTCATAAAAGCGGCAAAGCATTAAATATTGTTTTCAAACTGAGTTCTGAATGGGTCTCACTGACGCCACAGAAGCTCACTTATAACTCACATTATGCACATAATTTCCTCATGAACTTAAACATTTTAGCATTTAAATTAAACTCGTTCTCTCTCTCTCTCTCACACTCATTCAATGGAAGCAACTGTAACCTTACCTAAACCTGTAATTGATATAATTAAATAATGAGATGTGTGAGGAGTCCATACTGCAGTGGCTCTTCAGATATGCAGCCTCCAGGTGTACAGACATATAGCAGCGCTGTCAACCATTGATAGCATCAGAAAGGAAGAGCAAGAGGCAAACAGGACAGATGCTCTATTCAGTCTCCTGTCTGATGCCTTTCACATGACCGAGAGAAAGAGTGAGCAGCAGAGAAAGGCAAGGAAAGATGGGGTGAGAGAGACGCTTCAACCTATGTTATGTTCCCATGAGCTGATTCAGTTATCCCTGCTGAATAAATTCAATCAACTATGAATGAGAAAACTAAGAATGGAACTGTAGAGAAAAAGAGAGGTGGAAAGAGAATCCACCGCTTATAGATTATTATTAGAAAAGGATGAGAGAGGGATATTCATTTAAAAGAGCAAGATTATGTAAAAATAATAGTGATGTTAACAGTGAAGAGAGGAGGGTAAAATCAGACAAGGTCAGCTGTTATAAGCAAATGCACTGCTGGCACTTCAGGTCAAAACCCGCACAAAAGAAGCCTGAGAAGATCTACTGTAAATAAAGATGCACCAAAACAAAACAAAGGTTGTAGAAAAACCACACAAACTGATGAAAAAAGAGGATGTACAACTTCCAGTGTACTTACAGACATACCCCCCTCCCCCAAAAATGTGCAGTGTACTTCCAGATGTACCAAAACCTCAAAACACTTCCACTATACTTCTAGATGTAACAAAGCAAAAAAAAAAAACCTCCTCTGTACTTCCAAAAGTACCAAAACCAAAAATGTTAGCAGAAAATACACAAGAACAGATGAAAAAAACTAGAAGACTCATAGACCTGAAGCACAGAATGCAAAGAACTGAAGAGGATGTTAAAGAAAGGAACAAAAAGAATTTAAACAATAAAAACAACTTCCAATAAATCAAATAGCTGATGAGATAAGAACTGTGCAAAGAAATCAGAACAAATGCAGAAAATAATGTAGCTAAAGGAGCTAATAAGTCCTATGAAGATACCACAAAGGAAATAAAATCTAAAAACGCTCATACTGGAACTAAAAGGACATAAGTTAAGAAAAATAAAAGGTATTTGTGAAAAACCTTATAAAGAAATTCAACAAATTCATAGAAAAATTGTAAAATTGTATAAAAATAACAAATCAAATGAAGAAAATAAAGGACTGTTAAAGAACTTAAGCTGCACCAGAAGTACTGAAAAACATTAAAGAAGTAGTATTAAAACATAACTGCTGTGTTTTTTGGTGCAGTGTTTCTTCAACTCAATTGAATTAAATTTGAATTATTTTTCCTCATTTCATTTGAGGCAAAAATCCCCCAAAAAACAAGCTACTGAAATCATCACATATCCAACTGCTTCTTGTGATGCAGCTGCAGGGCCTGGTGGCTGAGCTGCGCGAGGGGCTCCACGTTGCCCTGAAGGAGCTGTGCGAGCTGCGTCAGAGGGACCTCGGCATGGAGGAGAAGCTCCAGGCCCATCAGACTGACGTGGATGATAAGATAATGGGCCTCAAGAACTCGCTCAACACATTCAAGGTGCTGGAGACGCTATACAGTTAAAATACACACACACACACACATACACATACAGAGTCTATTCTTAGTAAGGTGGAGAGGCCCCTGTAACATAATTTGGAACATCTGACTGGAACTCTATTGAAACCATAAACTAATTGAATTTATTAGATAGGAAGGCAGCTCTTTCAGACACTGTTATTCAACAGTGGAGAAAATACCGACAAGCATTTACATCTCCTATGTGGCCCATGTTTCAAGATCTGTGGAATTTGTGTGTTTATTACATTTCTCTGCACAGACACACGCAACAACTTCATCAACTCACAGAAGGGTGATTCACCGATAGCAAAATGTGTTTTTAGTAGAATTGAATGGAACTTTGTAATAAATGTGTATATGTGATCTTTTTTACCGTGATTACCAGAGCAAAGATGGTGCACATGACCAGTAAACTCAATGTTATAGCAGAGATATTTTTAGTTTTAGTTATATTTAGAATACATTTCCCATAAATCCCATTGCTTCTCATCTGTGTCTGCGGCTTTACTGAAGAAGTTAAAGGATAGATTCACAGTTTTATCCTAAAAAAGACTTGAACTGTGGAAGATATCCACTAACTCAGACGGCTGAAGCCTCATATTAGCCTCAGATAAACCTTTAAACACAAAATGCACAAAATGAGGGCTGTGGATTTTGTGCCCCATCACTAACATTAAAAGTGCATTTGGGGATCTATTTGATCAGTATGAACAGGAGGAATGATTACAGGAGGGATGATTACAGCAAGAAAAACACGTTGTTAGTGATTTTCCCATCCGTTATATTAACTTATTCCACCATCTGACATCAATGAAAAACTGTCAAAGCATTGGCTCTAGTTGCTCTAGAAGAAAACAATCCTCTTCTTGATTTGTGCCCTCAAGCAAACCAGTGGGTTTTGCTCCAAATCTGACCCGGCTGGCACTCACAGCACAGACACTGTCGGTCTTATCAGTTTACAGCAGTTACACTGATGCACTTCCTTGGTATAATCTGTAAACTGCTTGCAGGAGGAGCTGAGCGTGGCGTTGTTCCACATCAAGGATGTGTCCAACAGACAGAGAGAGGTTATGAAGAGGATAGAGCTGCTGCAGTCAGAAAACACCAAAGATATCATGTCTGTTCCACACAGGTAGGGCTAAAACACACATCATACATGTATGCATTCATAGCGATAAGGATTTAATGAATATAAATGCAAATATGGATGATCCAGTTACGTCTGCAATGCCTACTAATACCATTTGCTCCAGGCACACTTTTTGTCTCCCTAAAGAAATGCTTATTTGGAGAATTAAAAAAGATAAACTGCTGTGTAACCTGGTAAAAAAGTTTTTATCTTCTTCTACTTCTCCTTCTGACATGCTGCTTGGTCTCAAAGCAGGAAGAGCTCCAAGGCAGATGTGCTCACGGCATCAGGGGACGAACACATCTGCATGCCCAGCCAATCAGAACTCAGCGTTATTCAGCACTACTTTTCCAGTCTGCCACATAGCGGGTCGCCGCAGAGGAGCGCCACATCGACGCAGAGTGAGTGTGTCATTTATGACTACCCACAAAAAGTGTGGGTAGTGGTAGGGAAGAGGGTGAAGTGAAGGAAATCAAATGACAGACCAATAAGATCCACTCGTGTGTGTTTGCAGCCTCTACCTCTGAGCAAGAGGCTCAGCAGCAGCAGAGAGGTTGTCAATCCAGAGAGAGGAAGAACAGCAGAGATGAGACCGATACACCAAACAGTCTGACTGAAAACAGTAAGAAAAACATATATTATCCTACTAATAATACTACTGCTGCTCATGTCACACCAACTACTACTATCTACATTACTACTACAACTAATACTACTACTAATTAATTATTTATTACATTGTATTCATATTTTAAAATGTTATATTCCCTCATCTATTGTATTTGTCACTGTCTTTTATCTGTTTTATCAAGTTCTATCTAGTCCTTATTTAATTCTATTTTAAATCTATTTTATTGGTTTTATTACATTTTTATTTACATCATTTTTGTGTGTGTCTTGTGTGCATTAGCTAACTATTTTGATACTAGTGCTACTGCTGCTTACTTATAGTTTACTTAAAAATGTAATAATACACCTACAGTAAAAAAACAAAACAAATAATAATATTAACAGTCCAACAAAATAACAAAATAGTCTCATTTCATCTGTTTGAAGTCTAACATGTATTGGTAAAACTGAATTCGCCATCTGCTGTTGACCACTGTTTGGTGCCAGGTGATGTCATCACCACCTGACGCACTTTATAGAGAGCTTCATCACCAAGCTCCAAAGACCAGCCAGTAGCTGGGGGCCGGTTCAGTTCACTACTTTTCACCACTAGATGTCAGGATTTTGCAGTTTGATAAGAGAAAGCAGAACAACATACATTTAAATTAATATTTTGTGGGGTTTTTTGTGTGTGTGTTTGTGTGTAGATAAGAGACAGAGAGCAGCCCTGGAGCTGCTGGAGTCAGAGAGAGTTTACGTGTCCCACCTGTCTCTGTTACTGAAGGCCAACATCTCCTTCAACGGATCAGAAGCTCTCACTACCAAAGACAAACGGTAAAACTACAAGCACGCAAACGCGACTGAGCTCAGTTTGAAAAAACTTACAAAAAGAGGCAGATCTTGAAATCTTACACAGACATCAACAACAGACATTGCAATTAACCAGTAATGGATGAGGAGATAATTTAATCATAAGGAGGCATTTGGACTTTTCTCTGTAGAACAGTGTAACCTAAACAACATGTACTGTACGTTTCAGAGAGTGCACACATACATACATGTGTACACAATCCTATGGAAATTCAGAACTACCCAGACATCATCAATCTTATCTGATATTTAAAAAGGTCTCTCTGACATATTAAGAGCCATACAACTCAACTGATGTATATCACAGACTACAGTCATTTCTATCTTTGTCTGTCTCTCTCTCAATCACCTCCAAACACACACACACACACACAGATTCCAGGAGTGGCCAGTGATCTAATTTGAGAGTTTATGGTGAGGGGAGAGCAGGAAATAAATAAATCCAATAAAAGCAGGTTAAAAAAACCAGAGAGACAGAGAGGATCCTCTTTAAAAACAACTCGACACAGCTTGCTAATGTAATCACTGCTTAGCTTCAGCACACGTGTTCCCAATGACCAAAAGTGCCACTGAAATGGTGCAAATGCTGAACTGGGTCAAACGCTATTTGCAAATGATTGCGTTTGTTTTAACCTCTTGCCAAATGTCTGTCACATATAGGATGACACAGGAACTGTCAGAAAGTTTAGAATAGTGCACAAACGTGCAAACATAAAGGATTATTTGGAAATTACTTCTGTGTGAGCTGCTTCTGGAAACAAAGTAAGTAGGGAAGTGTTCTCTGTCCTGTAACTGATCTCTACTCTCTCTTCTTCTCCCAATTTCTTGCTCTCTCCAGTCCATTTCCCAGCTCCCTGAGGTTTCTGATCCAGCAGCACCTCGAGCTCCTCCATACTCTCCAGGAACGAGTGCTCAAGTGCCAGTGGCAAGGCCTCATGGGAGATATATTCATGAGACTCACCAGCAAAGAGGTAAACATTAACATAAATAGCATAATAACACAGCTGTTACTTTACAAAACAGCAGCCTGTAAGGATGGATGCTTGTGCTGGTGCGGATAACTACACACCCTCTGCTCTAATTAAAACAGATGCATCAACACACACTGAAAGTAAACCAAACTATACTGGTGTAGTTATTCTCATTTCCCATCTGACAGTGGATTCATAAAACAATATAAGCTGTTTTTTTTTTAGGTTTTAGATCTCCAAACTGTGCATGGCTGTCTCATAATGTGGAGGCATTTTACTGAGTTTTTCTTCTGACATTTCTGTAGATGCAGACAGTCAATTTATGAAAGTAAATGCCTCTAAAATCTTGACACTCGTGCCACCTGCAGGCAACAAGTGTTACACCTGCATTTTTCCATTTCTTATATCAGTATCCGTTTTGCATGAAAATACAGAATGATCAGCTTTCACCTCTTTGAACTCGTTTTGCCCATTGTGGACAAAATATTACAGTAATCTTTTGGTATAATGCAATTTAATACAACACCATCTGCATCCAAAATGACCTTACAGTTGAATCAGCATCGTTCTGACACAGACTAAACAAGAACTAAATATAAAAAGCTTCAGAAAATGAATATATCTGTATATTTCAGTGGATATTTTAACAACTACAGATAAAAAAAAAGGAAAAAGAACTGGACATCCAGTTTACCCGCATAAATCTGAATCCTGACATTCACAATGCACAGTGCTGTTCCAGGCTAGTTAATGTGAAGGGGTCAAAAGATTCGGCCTTGTGACTGCCCATTTATAATGAATCCGAATCACTTTGGCAGCCATGACGGACATTAAATGAAATGTCAAATTCCAGTAGAGCCATGTTTAGAGCTGGAATACAGATGTAGTACAAAGACAAATGTCACTGTTAATATTACTGTACAAAATGAATAATGGCAAAAAGTCCTTTGTTGACAAAATTATAACACTCTGACTGAGTGTACTTCAGGACTTCCTTTTCCATTTGAGGGGAATTACATTTAGACAAAAGTAGGAATCCACTGTCAGTAGTGTAAAAAAACATGGGACAGGGACATGTGTGGGTTAAAAATCCTTAACTGAATGTCAGGAAGTTTCTACTGTGTTTTGTAATATCAGGAAGGTACTAGTAGTGGCCAAACCCAAGCTGGAAGCCAAAAGCAGACACAATACACTGAAGCTAGTGTGTATTCTATTAAAGCCAATGTGTGGCTAATTGGCTCTGAGTGAGTGGGAGGAAATGCAGTAATTGTTAAGAACACCTACCTACTTAAACATAAAGGTCCTCACGGATAGCCTGAGAGACTTGCACGATTCTAAACATACATACGCCATCGTATTGTCATTGCACTACATCGATATGGATAATTTGGGACAATTTACATTTTATGTAACTTGTTTTTTACTTGATAATTTGTTAAGTTGTTCCATAAGTATACTCGTTTAACTCAAGATAGAAAACAGAGATTGTGCTGGTAACACACAGCTTGTATTATGAAGTAAATTAGTGAACTGCTACAAACTAGCAAACTGTAAATATAAGACTTAAATAACAAATGGAAGCTTGTTTATGTTTGTGAAGACAGTGGGCACATGATGAGGGCCACCTAAGGTTAAAACAGAAAGACACTAAAGGAAAATGTGTGTGTATGAGACATGAACACATACACGCACACTCAGACATTAACTCTCTGCCTCCCTACAGAGTGATTTCCTGGACTTCTACGTGTCCTACCTGAAGGAGCTTCCAGACTGTCTGTCAGTCGTCACCATGCTTGCCTCCAGCTCCATGAAATCTTCCACCTTACTGGAGGTAAAAGACAAGGCTGTGACATGAAATGAAAGGATAAGGCAGCATGTGATATAGCATGACAAAGCATGTCCCATGACAGGGCAGATAGGAAAGGACGCGGTAATGAATAAATGTGATGACAAGATAGGACATGAAGTAACATGAGAAAGCCTAATTTTTCAAAAGAGCATGTAAGGGCATGGTAATTCAAAATCAAATTTAGAATCAAAATATTGTTTTATTGTGACTTATTTGATACAGACTCAGCTGAATACAGTCACATTTGTTAAACCTGTTGTACTAACTGGTTTTATCCTTCCATCCTGATTGGTCGACCTGTGCTGCCCTTACAGAGTGACATAATGGGTGATGAATCCAAACCCTCCCTCCACACTCTGCTCCTCCAGCCGGTTCAGAGGATCCCCGAGTACCTGCTGCTGTTACAGGTTAGATGAAAACACACACACACACACACACGTTTGTACTTCTGTACTTGTAAGGACCCTTATTGATGAAATGCAATCTCTAGCCCCTTACCCTAAATCACAACTAAATGCCTAATCCCAACCCTTACCCTAAACTATACCTAAACCTAACTCTAATCTTAACCAAGTCTTAACCCTCAAACAGCCCTTTGAAAGTAAGATAAATGTATGCACACATGTAAAGGAATATAGATAATATATTCCATTTAAAGGTCTTTTAAAATGCCACACGCTATTTCAATTCAAACTCAAACTTTACTGTTTAGCAAATGTCATACATGCCGTAATAATTCAGGCTATGACCAGCAGACAGTTATCTTAGCATGAAGACAGGAAACAGGGCAGTTGGCCTGGCTCTGTCCAAAGGTAACAACATCCGCCTACAAGTACCTGTAACTAAATAACACGTATGTTGTTTTTTTAATCTGTACCAAAATTATTTCTCGGCCGGTGAGTCACTGCAACCAATCAAGAAAAAGGTTGGCACCCTTAACTCTTGGACAGCGCCAGGCTGGTTATAGCTCAATATTTACAGTACAGAGAGAAGTAAAAGTAAAAGAACAAATATTAAATACAGATTATACAGAAACAAAGAAATTATTGAGATGCAAAAAATTGACATATATCATCCCACTGATGCTGACGCATCTGCTGTGTGTGTGTGTGTGTGTGTGTGTGTGTGTGTGTGTGTGTGTGTGTGTGCAGGGGCTGCTGAGGCAGACAGATGCAGAACACCCCGACTACTACCTGCTGCTGGTGTGCATCCAACAGTTCAGGTCCTTCACGGCTCAGTACCACCACCTCCTCCAGCACAACCAGGAGCTGCTGCTGCACAACCGCAAGGAGGTGAAGAGGTCAGGATAACACCCTACAAAAAACATTACAGCTCATGTTTGAAGAGGTTAAGCAAAACATATTCTCATCACTATAACCTGAGAAAAACAAGGTGAAACTGTCGTGTTCACTGTGTTGTGTTTCCCCCTGCAGGTCTACCATGAAACAGCTGTTAAAGACAGTGGAAAGTGGGATTCAAGCCAACAACATTGGTTCACCGTACCCTTGCAGTAGTGTCATGTTGTGAGTATGAACTCTGCAGTCCACTACCAGCTTTTTACTTCATCAGTTAGGCAACTTCTACAACAGATTATTTAGTTGAATTGAATAAACAAACCTTTTATAGTTGCAATTCTCTTTATGGCCACTTGGGGGCAGAAGAACTCCACAACTCAAAGACACAAAGCTCTGACATATCACCTTATAACGTTGTTGTGACTAACATGTTAGCAAAAGTTGCCTATTTACACATTCAGCAGACGCTAGCATTCATTTTTGAGGTGTGTTTCTCTTTGCTAGCTCTGGTTTGGTCTCTCCGCCAAACTTCCTCTATCTTAACATCTCATTTATCTTTCGCAGAGAACATGCTAACCAGGTGAAACATAGCAAACAGCGTCTCCTGGAGCAAATCCAGTCTCATCGCTTCCAGGATTGGGATCGGGACCAGGATCCTGAAACTCACTGTTACAACACAGAGTGGCCCTCCCAGCTCCCGTTCTTCAGCCCAGAACTGGACTCACGGAACCATAAATCAGCAGGTCTGCAGTTAAAGAAAGTTAAAAATCTATCTGCTTAATGAGATATTATACTTTGGGTATTGACAGGAACTCTGTTTGATAAGTTATTCACTCACCTCCTGCTCAGTGTGCAGGTCAAGTAGAGTAACACACCTGAAAACTGGTATGAATGAAGTCTCAAGGACATAGTAGGGTGACTGCTGGCCAACACAGGGATTTAACCCTGGTCTACCCTGGTAAAGGGAAGCCTGCCTAGTCATTAGATCTTGATGCCCATGTGAGAAGAAGCATGAGATGGATAGAAAGAACTTGACTCAAATCATTCATCCTGAGTCCAGGGTGCAGGCCATAATGTCCTGGGCCAACAGGTCTGGGTACACTCAGGTACCTGTTCCATATATCTGTAGGCTTTGTAGCAATGTTTGCAGTTATCTTGTTCAGTTTTTTCATGATGTTACTTTGTGTATCCCATGTAGGGATTCGACAGAAACTGACATGCAACCCATGTCACTTAATAGCCCCATCAGTCAACCAGTCAACCAACCTTTGGCTTTCAGGTCTTGGCAGTATCCCAGAGAGTGAGGCGTCTGACAGATCCATGTCCTGCCAGCATCATCTGCCCTCTAGACCTGCAGATTTCCGTCAGGTCCAACCGGGCTCTGCTCTGGCCGATGCCCTTGGAGAGTTTCTTCTCCCTCCGGACCCTCCAGGGATGGAGAGCCTCTACGAAGAGGACGGAGGCTCCCTTCATGATGTCTCCATGTTTGACCGCTGCTCCTCTGCCTCTTCTGATTCATCCATTGACATTGCCTTTGTGAAGTGCCCCAAAGCCCCCTTGACGTCACACCACGCAATGGCAGCAAATGTGTCAACAAACCGTGACATCTTTGGCAACGGTGGAAGCCAGGGGAATGGCTACAGCAAACTGCCCAACCGAGGGTGCGTGTCTCCGGATGAGGCTGTAATGATGCGCCGCAATCAGCATCGCCCCCTTCAGGCCAGCCAACGCAAAAGCAAGGTGAGCTTGTTTGTGCTGACATTAAAAGAAAGACTCTCAAGTCATTTTTACATGTGTAAAAAAACAACCTGTATGTCTTTTGTTCTGTCCAGTCACTGAACGGCCTGCAGATGGACAACACAGTGAGTGGTGTGGATGGTGGTCCTCTATCAGACCACCTCCAAAGGGTGGGACTGGGCAGCCATGCCAAGCTGGAGCGCCAGGGCAGCAAGGGCAGCAAAGGGTGTCCCACCCCATCCCGTAAGATCCACAGTCCCCTGGGGAACAGAGTGGATATTGACAAACAGAGCGATGATCTTCACGGGCTGCTCAGCATGGTGGGTTTCAGCAAAGACTGAAAAGAATTTATCTTTAATTACACATTTTACATGACACTTTGTGCACTTTCTGACAGACTTATTCAGCAACTTCCAAAGAAAGGTAGGGTCTCTCGTTCAAGGACACCTTTGTCGTCCTGCTGATCCTTGCACTGTCCAAAGACAGTTATTAAGATCCCAACTAGTAATCCCAACTTTTTTAAACCCAACATCAAAATTTAAAGTCGAGCAATGGCCTGGATCCTTTTCTCAGCTGTGCATACTGTCATTCTTGTCTTTTGGAGACAGAAACACCATTAATGGTACCAAATGTAATCAAATCACAATTGAAGTACATGTGTTCAACCCCATCAGGACTCTGGGATCCAATCGTGGGGGGATGAGTCAAAGTGGAGAGGCGGCACAGAGGAGAATAACCACACCCCCTTCAGCGAGAGGAGTCGGAAGCAGGACAAAGGAGGCTTTAGGAGCTCGTTCAAGAAACTCTTCAAGAAGAAGTAAGAACTATACAATAACATGGAAATATGCACATTATTGGATAGATACTGTAGGTGCATTGACTTAAAGAGAAGAATTTCTGGGAGAAAAGCACCTCTGGCATGGCAGCATCATTTATAGGAAATGTCCATTTTTTAGGGATACCTACTAAAATACTACCACTGTGACATGGAAGTATGAAATTTGTTAAATGTACCCCTGATCTTTCTGTCTAACAGGAGCGGTGATGAGAAGAAAGAGAAGGGAGGTGAGAAAACGTCAGAAAACCAGAACAACGGTGACCACGACACATCAGGGAAAAATCCCAAACTGGTGCATCTGGACATAAACCGCGGCACTGCTGTATAAACAACCACTCTACCACACACACAGTCTTAGACAAATTAAATATAAAATGTAATACATGCATGTTTAAGCACACATACACACTAAAGAAGTGCCACATGAGATTTTTTTACATTTACAACTGCTGTATAAATGCTGTACAGGTATAAGCCATTTTATTCTATAGCTATAAAAGTAACTTTCCCCAAAATGCTCCAGAAAATAAATCATATGGAGGGAAAGCACTTGACATGTTTGTACTGCGGACACCATTTATGACAAAACAGCACTAATGGTTAAATATTTGCTCATTTTCTGTGCTATTTTGTCAATCTTAATGATACTAAAAGTATCACCTGCCCACACCAAAATTACATGCAAGGTTAAGGCAGCAATGCTGCTTAGATTAGATTTGTTTTGAGGCAAACCTTTTTAAAATGGGATTATGCAGTCAAGACAAAATAAAACATTTCATCAGTGAAGATGTGAAGATTTTGTGGTACAAACATAACTACTAGAGGGCGTAGGTTAACACGTTTCCCTCCACATATTGTAAATAGCTCCACTCTACCTCCAGTTTCTCAGATTTTTATCTTCTGCTGTTTTCTGTGTTTTGTTTGCCACCCAACCTTCAAATCTGTGTAAACTTAATATAGAGCCTCCCGTTGCTCATTTTTATGAGTTTCACTCCAGTCCAACTTTCTTTCTATCAGCCTGCTTAATGTTTTAAGACATAATCTGAAACTATTATATACTCAGGAGAACAAACATTAAACTGTTGTAATTTGTGTTTGAGCTATCTGTTTAAAGATAAAACATTAAAGTTTTCCTTTTTGACAATTATTTCCATGCACTGAACTGAATTTTGTTTTGTTATAAGGATGTTCAGTAAAGGTTCATATTGATTTGTTTTGTGGCTCTGCTGGTTCCTTTTCCCTGAATCACTGGGATGTTAAAATATTACAAGCCTAATAAAGGAATAAAGGCGTGTTGTACAGATTGTAAAGACCTATAGGACTTGAAATTGACTTGCAATGTTATTAAAAATGTTAATTTTCAGTCTTAACGTTTTGAGTGGCAGGACCGGGCAGGACACAGGAGCAATCATCAAAATTTTGGTTTTGAAGTTCCAGTTTTCCACCCATAACACTAAATTTGATTTTATTGTTAGGTTTTCTTGAGCCCTTCACTTACAACACATTTACATCACAGATGTGTGCATGTGCATCATGTCATGTAACTGGTTTGTATGTCTCTCACCTTCAGCTGGCTGCAGATTCCCCACTAGCAGCAGCTGTTTGATCATTGCCAGAAATGCCATCTTCTGCCTCCTGTAGGCAGGAACCTGTTAACTCAAATAAAATGAAAAAGGAACTTTATCATGTCACACTAACCTCCACTGGATATTAAACACTTAAGAAGTAATACAGTTCAGGGTGTAGTTATAAAGCACCAAATGTCAGCTTTTCAATTTCTTCCCTTTCCAAACATCTCTGAACTGGCTCACTGGAAGTGAGCTTACAGTAAGTGTTACTGTTTGGAGAAGTAGTCATTTGCCCACCTGTGGTTCCCAACCCGGGGGTCTGGACCCTACCAAGGGGTCCCAAAATAAATCTGAGGGGTTCACAAGATGATTAAAGGGTAAAGATGAAAAAAGTTGTTGTTGTTTTTTTTTTTTAAAACACAAATGTTTTTCTGTTATTTTTTTCAGGCTTTTCTTAAATGTTTGCTTTTTTTTTTCTTGTGAACTAAATACTTTCACATCTTCATCCCTCAAGATGACACAAACAATGTTAAAATATGCTCCAGTTCACAAAAAAATATCTGAGGCAGGTTTAACAGGTTTGACAGCTTTACTTGCCTGCAGATGGTGCAGGTTGGGTTAGAAATGATGCTGGATGATATTAACTGGACCTCGTTTCACATCAATATTATTGTGGATCATTGTCTTCTTTCAAAAATATACAGCCCTGACCCTCTTTTGTTCTAAAAGAAGGTACGGTAATTAGACAGCACTCATTTTAATTTGAGCATCAATTTTCAGCTCTTGAAAAGTAGAACAATTTAGGGGCAGATAGTTTTTAATAGGCCTGTCAGTAGGGAACAGTAGGGTAAGCACAGGTGTTATTGATAACATTAACGATGGCTGTAATCAGTAAGCACAATACCAGGACTCTGAAACCAAAGCAGCTAAATGAAATACAGCCTTCATTCATTATTTACACCTGTGTTATTACCACTGTGACATGTCATAATGTCTTTCATGACAAAGTTAATTTTCTTCTCCCACTCACCAAAAAAAAAAAAACAACCACAAGAGCCCACTGGTTCAGTTCCTTCTTTTTAATGTGTTAACCTTTCATCTCATAAATCTGTTACACTTCTGAAACAAAATATAGGCAATTATACAGTATGTAAAACAAACCCATTTTATTTTACACTATATACATTTCATAACGTGTGCATTGCATTATGAAAAAAAAAAACAAAAGACAATGGTGATGTAATAGCGACAGAACAGAGCAGACTTATTGTGTTTTGTATGGGACTGGGAGGAGACCTGGATCAAACCGCTTTTGCAAATAACTCATCTGTGTTTACTTTAATCTGCTTGGAGCATCACACAGGTGAGCTTTACTGAACGGGAAGTCAGAGAGGGTACCGCAGGTAATCCACGGCAAATTATCTTTTCCCTCCATTTTAGTCCTCTTTTCTGTAACAGCAGAAACTTCTGGTATTCACAGCATCTTAAAACAACACTTATGAATTATTTTCACATGTGATTCGACCCAGGGCTAGTTGAGGTTATAAAACACAGACTTCTTAACATATCAGCAAACCCAGAATGGAAGGCCATGTTGACACCTGCTTTAGCAGATTTATGTCTATGACGGCAGACGTTAGGAGTCGACAGAGCATCATTCAACCCCCAAACGCTTGTTTTGTTCTGCAAAAGTGACCCAAATTAAACGGTCTAAAGTTATGAACCCCTGCTTGTATAGTCTGTTTCAACCAAATAAACACATAAAGTATCTGCATAAAGAGTTTTCTTGGGCTCAAAATAAATGTAAAGCAAAAGGGTATTTTAGGAAACAAAACCTTAGTGGAATATCTCATTCACTTTGTCTTCATGTAATGTAACTTTTGTTAACTGAGAGGACACAGACATGTTTTGATTGATACTAACCTTATACACTGTTACTGGCTGTTTTTCCAAATCAGACAAATTCCTTTTGTTTCCCCATCTAGGACATACCCTGAGGTAGACTCGCTCGACTTGACTGGACTCAATCTAAATTTTGGCCATAAAATTTTTCCAACAACATATTTTGGCATTACATTAAAAAAAATGTAAAATCCGTAAAAAATATATTTTCTTTAACATCTACCGAGCCCGAACGTAAAGGAATGTGTGATACATTTGTCACAACAATTTAACTGACCCAACATGAAAGTGTTAGTCTTAATGGCTTAAATATGAGGCTATGTAGTATACTTGGCATGCCTTATTTCTTCTTGACACTGAATAGACAAATTTATAAGAAAATAAGTTTGTTCAGTAACCTGATTGTGTGAATAAAACGTGGTTGCATCTCAGGAAGTTTGGCCAGTGTGTAATAATGGGTGTCGGCTAGGAGCGCATGTATTAGCAAATCTAAGGTAGTGATTCACTTTCAAGGCATTGATTATAAAAGCGTTTTAAGAGTTTCTGGATGTTATACCAATTGTTTTTAACCATATTATGCTCAGAATTGCGGTTTCCTTCTTGCTTTGAGCTAATTCCTTGACCTGAAAGTGGATCAACCCCAGCCTCTGCCAGTACAGTTGAGTTTTTTTAGACATTTAACTCCTCCATGGCTGATGTGACAGACAGCTATTGGAGTCCTATGAAGGGCACTAAAGAGGAAGACGGTTTTCGTTCCCAACTTACTAGATGGCAATTCAGTGTGCTGTCTAAATGTCTTGCAGGATTCAAATCTCTGACACTTGTTTCCTGGTGCAAAACAACAATCATGTGGGCATTTTACACAAGAAAAGTAGAAGTAGTTTCCTCATAGTGAATTCAAGCTCTCTACACTTAACTAGACTAGGCTTGTATTAGTTACTTCACCACAACAGTGCAACAAAGCATCAGGAGCTGGAATCCAGTGAGAGGATCCGTTTATCACACAAATAAATCCCATAAAAAATGGAGTGAAATAGTGTGTAAGGGCATTGGTGTGATTCCTGTCAAGTCTGGAGGAGGGACACGCCGCCATGTTAGCGAAGTGACAAAAAAGTTTGAGATTGTGACGTGATCGGCTTCCCGGGAGGGACCTTACACACAAAGGTACTAAGAGGTCAAACAGGAACAGGTGACATTCTTTTCTTTAACTGTCAGTCCAGTTGCATGGCGACATGTCCCATTTTACAACTGTCTGTAACAGTCAATGATGAGTCCATACAGAGCTGAAATAGTGTCACCCGTGAACAAATTTATCATTTAGCCCATAGTTTGTCCTACCAAGACAATACTGTACTTCCTGTTTGTCAAGTGGATGTTAGCTTTGTTGACTACATATTCAATTCTCAGCTTGCTTTTTGTAACACTGCTTCATAGTGTAGTGTTGCATCACTCTTAAGAGTTGGAGTAGAAGGTGTAGTGAGGTGTGTAAAGTATAAAACACTAGATGGCAGCAGGAGTATTTTTAGTGTATCATCAGAAATCAGGTTGTGTTCCCAGGTTCTTATAATACACTGCACTTCCTGTGAAATTTAGAGTTTCCTTTAACCAGATATCACTGTTGCCATAGCAGTAGTTACTTCTATATCAACAGTATATTATATTAATAGTATTAAGTGTCACTAATTGATCTGATGAAGTCACTCAATGCTGCACGTGTAGAGAAGTTCATTAACTTTGCAAGACTTTGCTTTTGTTTCTACTGAATATATTCTGTATTTTCTTTATTATTAATCTCAAAGCTGGTGTGTTCAGTTATAAGATTATAGATCGATATCCATCGAGAAAATGACTGAAAAAATGGGCCTCTTGAAAATTCAACCCGAACGTTTCAGCTCCGTAAGATTTCAGCGTTAGCGATAGTATTTCAGTTGGGTTCAGCTAAAAACTAGTGTTCACGTCCTCCGAAGCAACCTGTGTCACAGCTTGTAAAGACTGGTAGTGTACTGCCACATGTAGCCTCTCGACACACCACACAGTGCACGTCTACATGCATGTAGTGTGATCTCTCTCATACAGACGTCGGCCTTTAAAAAGTCACAGCAAAGGAGGCTGAAGTTGAAAGCGTATCCAAATATGACTAAAACGAATAAAACTTTTACACAGAAATAAAAATCTATAAACGAGCTGAAGACATGTCCGGCTTCTGGGCTAGCTTCAGTCTGGCTAGCATTTGTTTCTCAATGAGCTTCTTTTATTATTCTTTCTGAGAAAGATGAAACATGATAGTTAAGGTTTCTGTCTTTATTCTAAGCTAAATGGGTGTCAATTACTGTACTGGATAACAAAACCCAAGCACCTCATTATCTTAGAGATAAAACAAGTTGTTTTGTTAGCACTGAACTGCAGCTGACAGCGCTTCTCTGCATTAAGACTCACGAGAGATGTTAAATGCTAACAAAATTATTGTTTTTTTTATGACTACGTGTTTAAAGTTGAATGTCTGGAACAGTAGTAGATGCTTATTTACTCAGCATCTTGTTTTAGCTTCTTAGAGAAATGAGAAAAATCACTTTTCTTCTGGAGGCTAGCTAAAGAGAAGCTAGCTAAGAATGGGTGTTGAGCATTTCTGCTCTTTATTGTACTCTGAAAATATGTTTTATCAAGCCAAAATGTCACCTCCTCCTAGCTGAACAGATCTTTTTCAATCAGTATTTTTAAAACAATTCTTAAAGTTTGTTTTTATTTTTTATAAGAAGTTAAATTTAATGCTAGAAATTATGATTGGCTAATGGCTAATATATACCAGATGTATTGGATACATTTAAATGATTTTTCTTTCTGTGTAAATTCAGCTTTTGTCTTGTTTTTTTAATATCTGTTCTTTTCAAGAAGCCTCAAAGAGAATCACAACTGTCACTTGTTAAAGACCAGATCTGTACATGATGCACTCGTATGTGCATATTCTATGTCTACATACACACACATACACACTGTGCATACACACAAGGTCATATATTATAATGACATCACATTTGTTTATCAAATACCTTTTTCTCTGTGCAAATTTTAACACCAGTGGTTCAATAAAAATAAAAATAGGATAGAACAAAAAAGAAGCCTTTTGATTAGGACAGCATTAAAAAAAAATAAAAATATGATTTCAAAACAGGAGAAACAAACTTAAAATGAACTCATAACATCCGCACCCTGACGACAGTTTCTGTGGTGCAAACGAGCAGGAAGTTACGATGTTGACGCATGCAGAATGAAAATGACCAATCAGTGCTGCTTCCTGTGTTTGCTCAGTCCAATCCTGAGCTCCAGATCATTATTAGAATTATATCGGATTACTAAAGCTGTCCACCTGAGGAGACTGCTGGGGTCTTTATATCCTGACCCTTCCTTGTCACATGATCAGGGAACTAGGAAGTGAATTTATGCCCCCACCCCCCACCCCCCTCCCCCTCACTCCGCCATGCCCGTTTGTCTCTGTTTGTCTCCACAGTTGTACAGAGCAACTCTACACACGCCTATCTACACGACCAGTCTTTTTAGTGTTCGTCTCTGTCAAAAAAATACTACATTTATATTTACAACAATTAAATAGAGGTCAATTAAGCACTTGTGTGGTGTGGTGACGGGTATCGGAATTCGATGCTAGCAGAGGTGGCGAAGCTTTTTAGTCTGTTTTCTCTTTTTTATCCTTTTGTTTAAACACATAAAACAGGAAAGCCATCCTGGTTGTTAAAGTTACATCATGCCACAATAAATAAAGGTGTAGTTTAAAAAAAAAAAAAGGGAGGAAAGGAGAGAGGAAGATAGGAGACAGAGGAAAGAACAATGAACAAGGGGAGGGAAGGTTTTCTGTGCAAGATGGCTCTTCTGTGAAGCTCTAGCGCTAGTAGCAGTAGCAGTAGTAGTAGTATGTGTAGAACTAGTAGTAGAAGTAGTGTTGAAGTCAAACTTCTGTGCTGGATGCGATTTTCCCAGTATGCATTATGCAGGGGAAGGTGGGTGGTATCAAGAAGGATTGTAGGTTGAAGTCGCTCAGAGAAGAGATCAGACTTTCAGACTATTTCTACCCAAATTCAACCCTCACGAGCAGAATCTTGGCCTCGGACCAGCGTTTTTTTAAAACCCTCGCCCTGTCAGAAACTGGTCAACAACCCAGTGCCGTTCTACAACACGCTTAACTGACACACATGTAACACTGCGGCGCATTTTGAATGAACTGGAAATCCACATCTGCACCCATGAACTGCTTGTCTCCCAGTCAAATTTGCAGACAGGCCAGGTGAAGAAGGTGCAGGTTGGGTGGGTTAGCGGTACGGTTGGGGTGAGTGCGTCTCCCGGGTTGCTCACCCCCTCATTTGCATTAGTGGTAGGCTGTTTAGAGAGTGTGTTTATTTGTGTGTGTGTGTGTGTGCGTGTCTCAGTAGCTGTTTTCATGGCCTGCCAGGATGTAGAGGTTGCTGTGGGCTGTTGGGTTGTCTGTAGGCCGGCTCTCCAGCACCACCACCCTGTAATACAAACACACACAGCCATAAACACGCACACATACACACCATCCAGTTTAGTTTCAAAGAAAGGTAGCAGAACATTCAATCAGTCTTTATTTTGCCTTTAAATCCCAGACAAACGAACAGCCCAGCCTGCTTCAGCAAGTTATTAGATTTTCTGACAAAATAAATACAACACAGTAATATAAAGAAAGAAGACATAGCAAAGACCCATGATTTATTGTAGCAATATGTACAGACAGCCAGCAACCCACACAGGATATGGTCAAAGCCTATAAAAGCCCTGTTATTTGTAAAAAAAGGCAGCAGAGGGAGATGACTTTACACTAAGCCCTTCACAAAGTATACTCTGTTTACCCTGAGGAAAACTGTGAGAAAGCTGTTAATTTTTAAAGGCTCATACATTCATACATCATAAATCAACGAGGCTCAGCTGTTGAGTAATGAGACATCCAGTCTATACCAAAGGAGTTCTTGGTAGATTTTGGGCAGATTTTGCCAATCCCAGAATATTCCTGATACAAATAACATTGGTGTGTATGCTCTCATTACTCAACAGGTAAAATCTCCAAAAACTTTGGTGTATTTCCTCAGACACACTCTCTCTTCATCTCAAACAGCCTTAATGCTCCCGATCAATAAACAGACCTACAGAATCCCGACAGAAAGAGAGAGGCAGAGTTTTGGGCCGGCCGTGGCCAGCGAGCAGTGAGTGTACCTGGGCAGAGCGAGGCCTCTGTCCTCCGGATCTCTACAGTCATCATGTCTTCAGTGATAAGACATCAGAGAGGATGTTAACAGAGACCTAACTGTGTGTGTGATGTGTATTAGGTCAGGAGGAGATACGGGTTGGTGTGTACGTGTGTTCTCACCTGTCCGATCCCAGTAGTCTGAAGATGCGTGTACTGTCAGAGATCTCCTGGGTGATCTGAAGAACATTAGAGAAGGAGAAAAAGAGAATCATTAAGTCAGGCATTAAAGCATGCTCAAAATATTTCATTTAGTTTAGCAGGTATGTAAACCCTACCAACACTATTAACTGAGGATTTTGCTCCATTAATCTGTGTACATTATAGGAATTTAGCAGCTACAACAATGGCAATAAAAATCCTATTATAGTCTGAGATTAAATAACATCCTACCAAAATGCCTGGAAGTGAACTTCATTACACTTAAGACCTGGTCCAAAGGTCACCTGTAGTGCACTTTTTTCTCTTATACAGTGCACACAGTATCATTCTCACCTCGTTGGTCTTGAAACTCCGTCCCTGCATGCCGTGCCTCCAGAAGGCCAGCACGCTGTCTTGGAGACAAACTGCAGAAACAGAGATAAACAATAACCACGATTATCACTATGATTTACAATTAAGCCTGTATTACATAAATCCACTGTTCAATTCAAGTTGCCTTAATTCTAAGAAATGTCCCTCATTCTTTCAGCTCATGACCTTTGTTCAGAGGTGTGGCCTGGAGCTGCATTGTTTCCTTTTTCGATTGAAAATATCATACAAATGTGGCTCATTTTTTCTTTACCTATGGATTCGATCTGGAAGTTGAAGGTGAGCTCAGCTGACAACTTCCTGCTGGATTTCAATCTGCCCTGGAGGTTCACTATCTTTATACACCCTGAGAGGCAGCGAGAGAGGAAGATGAGGAGGAGAGAGGAAGTGGCGTGAGTAATAGTCTGGTAAATCCATTGCAAAAGCTTCTGCATTCTGACTTAAAAGTAGCTGAAGCTGCACAGTGCAAATGCAGAGATGTGTAAAAATGTGTCTGTGTGTGTTACTCACTGTCGAGGCAGACTAGGATAGTGTCTCTCTCTAGCTGCGTGACGTGGATCACACACGTTTGTGGTGTGTCTGCAGAGAGAAAGATGAAGATCAGAGCCTTATTTTGGGCTTGATGCTGTACACAACGACGTCTGAAACATCTTTGTATGTTTTCCATTCAGAACAAATTAAGTTTTGTTAGTTTAACATAACAGAACTGGTCATACTGTTCTCACCTGCTTCTGTGAACCAGGAGGAGGTAGAGTTGGGGTTGACGGTGCCGAACCTGACCACCTGGTTGAGCTCGGTTCCTTTACTGACCGCCACACAGATCAGAGGGTAAGTCTGCTCCGGGACCACCAACATCTCAAAGACCTCCAACGGACATGGCAACGGGAAGTCAATGTTCTGTTGAGAAGATGAAGATAAAGGAGGTGAGAAGTCTTAGTCTGCTATCATAGAGCATACTGACATCTTTTAAAGACAGGACAAAATAAAACATGAGGAAACACAAATGAGGAGTTCTGAAGAGAGCAAAAATCACACTGACCTTGATGAGCATGAACTTCTGCATGGACTCCACCCACTCCAACAGCATGACACTGGACTGGAAGGCTCCACACAGGTACTTATGGCCTGTGTACGGGTTGCGCACTGCATGGAAACAACACCATGTATCAGTAATTTTGAATTTTTGTATCATGGTAACACTTAACAGTGGCTTCATTTCTGTGCATTAAACTGCACCACTGTGTTTCTACACACTTGTAAGTTTCATTATTTACTGATGAGACTTACAGTTCATAATATGTTTTCTATAGGATATTATACACTTTAAAATCAAAATAACACAATGACACTTTTTCTGAGGTCATCATTTAGCTGACTCACCTACGCAGCACTTTTGGCACCCTTTAGTGTCTGGAATTTTATTGGACACAGCAAACTTCCTATAAACAGACAAACAAGGAAATCCATGTCACTCAAAAAAGCTTTTGATTTCAAGCCAACATCTTGTTACACAGATGATTCAAATATGGATCTAAATTGTAAAATGTTTGCTTTTATTGACAGAAATGTACATTTTCTATGACTAAAGAATATGATTAGAATTCAGCAGACCAAATTCCTTTAGTAAACATATTTTTGGTATTGACTGATAGGTTGGACTTCCTGTTTGGAGAGTTACCTGGGAATCATCTTATCAGGCAGTTTGTGTGTGGGAATGGCTACTGGTAACTTCTGTAACTGTCTGGCCTGTTCGAATAGACCACTCAGATTATGGGAGTACAGCTGGGAGGCTTTTCCTGGAATCGAATAGAGAACATTTAGAAAAAAGTTACTGACGTCGATCTAGGATGCAAGAAGTAAGAACCACCAAAAATGAAGAGTCAATAATTGAGACAGACATTTTATAGCTCACCAGATATGGAAAGAAGACAATTGTTCATGACGTACAGCCAGGTGCACCGCCGAGGGAAGAGCTGCAGACATTTACAAAGCAGAGAGAAAAAAGATGCAGCAAATTAACACCATGTTATAACACAAGTAGTTTATGATTTAATTAAATGTATTTAATACATGTCTACCACTGGAAAGAATAATTATTTAGGAATTACAAACATATTGCACTAAAAATTACAAAACAAAATATAAAGAAGGTGAAAACGACATTTTCATAAAGTATATTACTCTTAGTATATTTATTAATGTGTGATCTCCAGTCTTACCTGCTCCATTGATGTCTCATGCAGTTCATTAAGGTTTAGTGTGTAAATTCCCTCTTCAGCTCCGAATATCAAATACTGGTCTGAAACACAAACACACGTACACAAACACCACATATTAGAGTAAAGTACAGCTCACAACACAGGAAATATACCCCTGCTGTGGAGGTGATTTGATCCAGGAATTACTAACTACATATTCATCACCCTTTATCTGGTTTGCTGTTCATTACCTCTGGTGTCAGGGTTGATCCAGGAAGTGGCACAGTGGATCTTCAGAGGGCAGCCGTTGAACACCTTGGAGAAACACGCACCCATCTACAAACGGGAGGAGGAGGGGGTGAATTAACGCAATGCAAAGGATGCACTCTACAGGTTATTTGGCGAGCAGTCTGCAGATTATGATGGTGGAACGGGGTTAAAAGTTTTACATCCTTTAAGTGTGTTTTTGCTCAGAGAATGAAGAGTGATGGAGCTGTGATGAGATAAAAACATGTCCTGTGGGGTTGTTAAAGCAATTTTAAAGTAAATAGTTTGTTGTCCGTATCTGATTTACTTTCTGAAACTGAAAATTTTAAAGTTCAAAGACAGTCCCAGACTTCCCCAGATCAAAACTGCCCTACACAATATCGCTCACAATACCTCAGCTCATTTTTTTGTATAATAAAACAAGAATTTTCTAACAGAGAACAAAAAGAGACTTACATGGACTTTGGGTGTAGGTGGGAGGCCGTTACTGATTGGCTTCTAAGACAGACAGATAAAAAGATACACGCACACACACACACACATATAGTCAGTCAGTATCGGATTATGAACGATCACAGTAAAACACTGAACGGGAATCTCATATAAACCTATAACAAAAACAAGTAATTAGACCAAGAAGGCAATAATGATGCTGAAGGTACACTTAAAAGGCACACTCCCTGTTTTTCTTATAGCAGCCAACAGCAGTGGTTTGAAATTCTACAAATGTCACTGTTGAGTTTCAAACCTCCACACTTGGTGGAACATTTACAGGTTGCTGTAACACAATGAGGAGAGCATGGTTTGGTTGTAGTTTTTGTCATCACTAACGTCTACTGTTGTTTGGTGTTAAGAGGTGCCCAAACCCCACCCTTCCTTCCCTGACTCATCAGTAGAAGTCTCTAATGCAGCAACAAGGACGTGATCTCTCCCTGCTTTCCTACCGGCAAAATACTGCCAACTGTATCAGAGTGCATGACTCTTTTCCCTCTGTGCCACAGCAATATATGCATTACTAACTATTTTATTAATGATGTAATTTAAAGAAAACCAATTTAGAAATGGAAAAACTCCTCAAAGAGCTCTCTCCCAGGAGGTCACTGCTGTAGAGCCAGGTCTGCTTACCGGAACGTCCTTCTTGTCTTTCCGTATTGGGACACTAGGGGGCATGGTGGACTGTCTGTCTGCTGGACTGTCCCTCTCTCCATTGTGTGAAGAGCTCAGCCCATTGCCTATGACAACAGATACTAAACTCAGTGTGTGTTTGAGTGACAGAGAAACTGATGGAGTCTGCATGTGTGTAAGGGACAGAGAGAGGG
Organism: Scomberomorus guttatus; assembly: GCA_038419695.1. Classification (NCBI taxonomy): domain Eukaryota; kingdom Metazoa; phylum Chordata; class Actinopteri; order Scombriformes; family Scombridae; genus Scomberomorus; species Scomberomorus guttatus. The sequence continues at coordinate 7,206,211 of CM076458.1, forward strand.
AGAGTGTGTGTGCTTATGCAGCTGTGTGTTTGAGAGAGAAAGTGGGTGAAACAGTAGAGTAAGTGAACAGAAAAAGACTGCAGACACAGTCCACACACTCTTGACATTTTCTCGTACACACTGTTGGTTTCAATGAGTAGAATCTAACCCACAGGACTGAAGACACAGAGGAGGGTTTAACGTAAACAGTAACAAACTACCGGGAGCAAGGAGGGAGGGAGGGAGGGAAGGAGGGAGCAGGCTAGCAAGAAGAACACAGAGGATCAAATATAGTCATGAGCAAAGGAAGGTGTGAATGCACTAAATACAACCTGCCAGATACTGGTCAATCTTTAGTAATGGCTGGTAGGTTTGTCCACTCCTAACACTACGAGTAATCAACACTGTCCAAACACTTTTTTTGGGACTTTTTTGCAGTTACTAACCTCTGTAGCTATGAACAGAAATATTTCCTGTCATGACCGAGAGAAAAACATCCTGACACACATATGCATTCACACAGTGTAACCCTGTTAATGCTTGCCTGCAGAGGGCTTAATGAACCAGTGAATCCGGCATGACTGTATTTTTTGTTCTACTTTTTGTTTTCCACCCAATTAAAGGGTAATGCTGATTGTTTTTTTGTTACGCTACAATTAACCATATTTTCCAATTTGTTTTCTCATCTCTCTGATTCAACTCATCTCCTTAGACTTCTATACTGGTGACCAAAGGAAACATATTATCATGAAGCCATCTGAATTTCCAAGCTGGTTACAAACACAGCATCTTAATATTTGTTTATTATAAGCCCCCCCCACCCCCTACTGTTCAATAAAAGGTTTAGTTAAGATTTTAGACTTTGTAAAGCTGCACACAGTAACAGGAAATACCAAATTTAATAAAAGCGAATCAAATAATGGGAAGAATTTGAGTTTAAGATGCATCTGATCAGCCAGGACGGTGTTTTCTCCTCTTCCTCCTTCCTCCTAGGAAGTGAGGGGGAGTGGTAGCGGACTACTAGCTTTTGATTGTTTGGATTAAACAACCAATCAGACTTCACAAAAAATGACTTTTAAAGACAATCATATTAGGCAGGAGTTGATGGATGGAAGAAAACAAAAGCAAAAAATTAAAAAAGCGATATTATTAATGGACTCATGGAACAAATAAATCAATCAGACTACGAGGACTGACTAATGGGAGACCACACAACCAATCGAAGGGGATGACAGGATCAGCGGACACTATCAATCTACCAATCGGCTGCTCTTACTCTCTTCCTTTTCCTCCTCTTTTTCCTGCTCCTCTTTCACCTCCTTCAGCACCTCCCACGCCTCCTCCAGCTCCTCCTCTGTGTGAGGCGTGTGGAGCCACTCCCAGAAATGCCTAAAGCTCCCATCATCCTCTGGGGCAGAGTTTTCGACGTCCGTGCACTTCAAGCTCTCGTTACCTAGGCTGCTGCGGCGGTGGGGCGGCAGCTTCGGGGGCGGGGGCCGCGGGGGGACGTTGGAGGCGGGCTTGGCGGGGCTCGGCGTCTCTGGAACTGGGCAGCGTTTGATGGTGCCTCCCCCTCCGCCGTCGTCCTCGCTGTGTGATTGGCTATCGTCTTGTTTTTGTTGTTGCTGCTGCTGGGACGAGCAGATGGACTTGGGCTGGAGAGGAAATACAGATAAGGACAAAGAGTCAGCTCATTTCTCATATTCAGGGGAGTAAATATCATGTAACAAAATTTGATTATCTGTGACTGTTTATGCCATTAGTTGTTCATACCTTGGGAGGAAGGGGGGGTGGGACCTTTGGTCTCATGATAGTACTTGATTTACTACAGAATGAGAAGACAGAAGAACTGAGACTTTGCTTGACAATACACTCATAAAATATACAAAACTGCTGTTTATTACAAACATGAGTTACGCCGAAAACAGTATAAACATTTATCAACATGTCACCACTGAGACTATGGTTTAACTTGCCATTTAAAAGCTATATTTGCTTTGATCATAAAGGACAGATTTTCCTCTCTTAGTAGCCTTAATTGTTCTAAAACTCCCGCTTGTACCTATAGAGGTTTACATGTCTTACTATCCATTTCTTTAAACTGTTCTTTGGTGAATAAGCTGGATCACATCCAGGCAAAGAAGTAGTCATCTAGTAGTCATCTAGTCATGGAAATTTCAATTGAGATGTGAAAATATTTTTGTGCATCCAGACAAATACTAGTACTTTATGGAGTGATCAGATGTTAAATATAAACTCGTAAATGACAAGTATAGCCAGAGCCTGACACTAACTGAGACAGACGAGGGAAAACTGCTTTATAAGGTTATTCACTACATACAAAGTGAGACTGCCACACTAGTGATCATTGAGGAAAAATAGAGATGGAGTATGTGTAAAGTCTTTGAGAATCGTAGTGCTGATACTGCAAAACTGAGAAATGTGACTACAGCCAGTGTTGCTTCAAGTATTACATACATTTCATAAAGTTCCAACACTTACAATTCAGCATAATACAACAGAATATTTAATTGAGCAATTTTTAAACATTTTCAGTATTTGAGTTATATCTGCTTTTCTCATTTGAATCAAAAGAAACCCACATTTTGAAGCTTTTCAGCACCTCTTAATACCTTTAAAAACATGATAATCTCCAGCAGACCAGCACTATATTCACAGAGACTTTATCCATTCTGCCTTCTTGAACTATTTGTTAATGACTGACAGACAAAGAACAAATCTGAACACAGAAATAAAAACAGACAGAGGCTAAAAGCCAATCACAATGAACACAAACACTGGAACACCAATAAAAATGAGTCACGGTCATTCAGCTGAATGGCGATCAACAGTGATGTGGTTTACCGCTTAATATAAACTTAGATCAGTAACTGACACAGTTTACACAGTCAAAGCTGGGACAGGTAAAAAGCTACACTGTGTTTGATGCATCGCCCCACCTCTGAACTTATGGTGGGGGGGTGGCAAATGGAATAAAAAGATGCTAACAAAAAACCTACATGTGCAGAAATTAAGACTGGATTGTTGTTGAAGTTGGCAACAAAGCTGTAATGATTTTTTTAAAGTATTTTTGGGCATTTCAGGCCTTTATTATAGACAATGAAGAGATGACAGGAAATAAGGGAGAGAGATATATAACAAACATACCCAGCCGGACATGAAACAGGAATGTTGCAGTTTGTGGACATCTTAACCCCTTAGCCACAGGAGCGCCCCAGGGTAATGATTATTAACCCAGCACTCTCTACATCTACTGATCCTCCACATATAACTTATGTAACTGAGAATGTAAAAGGAACTTGTCCATGATCATTTTCTGGAGCCGGACCAATACTGGTTTAGGATTTATCAAAAGCAAAGTAAAGAAAGCTTTTTTTGTGACTAAGAGCTACAGCATTTACATTTTTTGCAATTTTTGTTGTCATTACGATGCTGCATAGCGGTGTAGCTAGCGAGCATTGGTTAGCTTTAGCTAAAAGCTAATATTCAGACCTATACTGTGATGGTTATGTTTTTGCAATTCCTCTTTAACAGCTTTAGGAGGGTGCATTTGAGCAAATTTTGAAGTGCGAGTTTACACCTCCAGTGGTTCCATTTTTTGATTTCCTGGCGCTTATTCAACATGTTAATGGAGAGAGAGGGTGTTACTCCAATTTTATTTTACACTACTGTTGGAGGCATTTAATTTAAGACTTCAGGTTGATTTTATTGTTGCAATCATTTTGCTGTGTTTTGGATGTAACTATCAGCAAAAAGCCTAAAATATAAAACACTACGGCCTTACTACTGACTTCAGTGGAAAATCTGTCTAGAGAGAATATTCTGGTCCACCGCAGACATTTGGCTTTTACACAACAAGGGACAAGGCTGAACGCCAAATGTACAGTTTTATAGAGGCAGGAGAAGACAGAAAGCAGCGTGAGTGAACACGCACACACACGCACACACACACACACACACACATAGCAAGGAGGCACACAGATGGCAGTGCAAGTTGAGAATAAAAAAAAAAAGACAGCAAATAAGATGTCAAGGTCATGAGGATCAGTTATCTAAGCACTAACACTGCACCCAGACCTCACAAGAAATTACTTAGAACCCAGTGAAAATTAAACGTGCCAGAATTATATATGTAGCTTTACATGTAGCTACAATCTACTCTTTAATACTGTGGTTTTTAGCCCTACAGATGGGTGAAGTTATTGCCTGACTCTACCTCCCACATTTTTTTTCCTTTCATTCTGAATGTTTTTGGAAGTAAAAATGTAAAAATTATTTTAAAGTAAACAAAAAAACTTTCTATATTAACAGCCTCCAGGTGAGTTTTTGGGGTTAGGGTTACTGTTAGTAGCTATTAAACTTCACACAAGACAGAAGTGACAGCATGGAAAACACACAGGCTGTAAACACACACGCAAACACAGGTGGCATATGTGGCGTGATGGCGGAGTGTGCTGCATTGAGATGCGTGGATGAAACTGTGGTGAAAACAGGAAGCCTTCCTCCTTGCACTATTCCTCATCTTTCTCCTTTCCTCTTCAAGAGGAGGGAGGGGCGGTGGATGACGGCACAGATGAGGAGACAAGGAGGGAGAGGCTTCCAGCTAAGACTGGGAGAGAACTTACTGAGTGTGAGTTTCATCATCATCTGCACCATCATCATCCTCATCCTCATCATCCCCTAAGTGTGCCACATGGCCCCTGGGAGAGGAGGTGAAGATAGGAGGGGAGGGGGGGTCGGGGAAGAAAGGAGAAGGGAGGAAGATAATAGAAATTGGGGTAGGGAGGGTATAGGAGATTAAGTGAGAAAGGGAGCAAGCAAAGGAAATGGGAGATGACAACAGGAGGAGGAGAAGGAGGAGGAGGAGGAGAGGTGGTGGAAGAGGATGGGGGAAGAAGGGAAAGGGGAGGGAGAGCTGAGTGAAGCTTGGTCCACAAACTACCTCTAACCCTTGATCTTTTGACACATATGGACACATCTGAAAGGAACACATCACCCATAATTTCCTACAGATCTGAACAACCAGGGAAATTTTGCCACAATATGCTACAGATTCCTTCCACAACCAGACACAACCGTGCTGTTTAAACCTATACAGTCCTTACAGATCTACACACACCTCAGCAGCAGACTTAACTCCCTGTTCAGTCAATTCAAAGAAACTTAGCCGCAATTCAAAACTGCTGAGAGAACCAGGTTTTTATTTGAAACTGGCTTATCTTAAGGATAAGTTAAATCATAGTCTAACTCTGATTAATCATAGTCTTTTCTACTTTGCCGCTCTTTTGATCAGCGTTAAACTACTGTCAACACTTCATGCAGATGTTTCACAGCCGTGGAGCCACTGGAAGGCTTTTAATGTGAAATATCTGTGCAGGAAGTGATGAATATCACTGACAGTAGCTGAACACTGATCAAAGGAACAGCAAAGTAGAAGTGATTAAATGAATTAAAAACAAGTAGATCGGTGAGCGTGACACAACTCGGTTGTACTGATGGAATTAATGGTAATGTACATTACATTGAATTTACCTTAAGAACAATTATATTACAGGTAATTTTGCTCCTTCTCAAAGTTTTTATTGGCAGCCGGCCTTTTCTTTGTTTGTGCCAGCCACACCCCGGCTACTTTTTGAAACTAAGCCATTATTTAAACATAAACATTGGCATTTATGTGAGAATTTACAGTAATAACAAAGCCTGTATTGTATATCTGGGCAAACTGCATCTTTTTGCGGCAGATAACTTACAGATTGTTAAATTTATCTTTTAATCCCCTGCCACATACAGTATACTAACTTTTTTCTTTGTATTTAGATAATTAAGCTATACAAACCTGCCATTATAGGACAGGAAACTAGAAAAAGCCATGGACCTCAGTCTAAAGGCATTTACAAATAAACATTAGTAGTTTCATCTTCCTTGGGAATACCAGAGGGGCTCAGTTTATGACATCAGAATAAATGACAGATGAGGTGACTGTCACAGCTAAGTAAGAAAAAGTTACTTTAACTACTTTTCAGGTGTCTGTTGTGACATTCTGTCACATGTTGGAGGGTACTCCATTTCAGACGCACTTGTAAACAATAAAACAATCAATGAACTGCATTTACCCAGGTCTGTAGACCACCGACTGACTCCCTGACATTTTTTGAAACAGGAGTAAACATGTAACAGCTTCAAGGACTGAAATTAGATCACTGTTGTCTTCTCTACTACTATTACCTCCGTTCAGACAAAACAGTATAAAAAGGAGGGGGCAACTCAAATTAAATCAATTCTAAGGACCTGAACAGCCTTGCAGAATAATTATACTACTAATCTAACTTTTATCAATCTGGTTATATGCATGGAGTCAAACAAATTCCCAAATTTAGCAACTAAGGGCATAAAAGGGAGTGTTTATAGGACAACTTACTTCATACTGTTTATGTAGTAAAAACTTTATTACTATGTAGACCAAAGAATTCAGTGAAACACATTTGTCGTATCAGATTGTCTCATAGAAAACGACAAAGCACAAGAACGCTGATCATCATAATCTTTTGGGCAAATAAGGAGAATTTCTCCAAAGACTTGCCAGTATAATTACCAAAGACAACCGTTGCAGCTTTGGCTAAAATACTGCATACACGTGCATGTGTGTGGGTGTGTGCACACACACATGAGTGTGTGTGAGTGTGCGTGTGTGTAAGCCATGCTCTGCAGGAAGCTCCTATGAAGCACAGCCTTTTCCTGATGACATTAAAGCGTGAAGCAAGCCGCAGAGAGAAAATAAAACCCAGAAGAATCCAAAATGCTGACAGCCGGACCAGCCTGAAGTCATTACAACAGCGTTAGTTGCGTGTGATTGGCCCAATTAGTCCTGCGGTTAACAATGATTGGCTGATGGGTGGGCGTGGTTAGAACACCGGCAAATCAGGTGAATCGGGATGTGACTGGTCTGACTTACCTTTGCTGTAGCTCCTCCTCCACAGATTTGAGAAGACTCCTGTTTGTTGGACAAGGGAAGAGAAAAGTATAAATGAGAGACATAAAAAAAATTCTGATTTTGAAATTTATTCATCGACACTGAAAATCTACATGCTTGACAAATCTTCTTAATGCTTACAAAACTATGGGGGGGAACATTTTGCTGCCCTGATCTGAACCTGAGGTCACACAAACACACAGTTTACAGAATATCCTCAAGCTGCAATTATGAATAAATCGTATAAATCGAATAAATCTCTTTGTCCACAACCTCCCTCAATCTAGACAGTTAATGAAAAAAACTAGGACATCTGCAAATAAAAGAATGGGAGAAAATGAAGGGTTGGAGAGATAAAGAGAAAGAAATGACAGAAAGTGAAGGAGAGACTTACTTGTTTCCTCCCAGTAGACTTGGTGAGTCGTGCCCGTACTCCAACTGCAAGTCCTACAAGACAGATGAATTACATTACAACTGTGACATAATACTTCATAAGTGGCTCATTTAAAAAAGGTGCTATGTATTTGATTTCTCCAGGGGTATGAACAGGAAAGAAGATCTTGGCCAGGTGCCACAATAAACAACCAAAAATATGTTCAAATGCCAAGTTGCTGAAGGAGCTGCTAGTGTAGCAGCAGTGGTGATAGTTATAGCAGCCTGCTAGAAATATTAATACCCCCATAAAAACACCAATTTCACAATACATGTAATTCATAACCACATACATACAGATGTACAGTGAGCATAAGCCTAATGATGAGTCTCTTGCTGAGTTCACATTGTGGCCTCAAAATTGTGGTAATCATTAGCCACAACAGTAAATTCCCTCATAAAGAACCAGACAATTACAGGTTTGCTAGGTGCAAAATTGGGAACCGAATAGCCAAAACCTCTCCCAGAGTTTTTCTGGACTCTAAGAGATTAAAGCCCTTTATTATAATTAGAATAGGTGACAAGAAGAGCAGGTGGACAAATAAAGATACCTGCACTCATCCTGCTCAGTTTTTCAATATCTGCTTCCTTGGCAGAATGTGTACGCTGGTTTTAAACCAGTGGCCCCCAACCCTTTTGGCTTGTGAAGCCCTAAAATGAAGCCACATCTACTTAGGACCCGTCATCACAGTTTATGGACTCTGTATGGACTTGAATTGTGCGCAGTTCAACCAGGGAGTTAATTTTCCGTGTCAGATTTGTTTCATTTTAGGTCCCAAAGAGGAGAAAATATCTAGTATTTCACAAGAAAAATAGCAACAATAAAAGGAAAGCTCAGGTTGGGAAGCACCATTTTAGACTATTTAAGCAATGAATCATTAAACCCAGTGTAAGTTGATTACGGTGCAGGTTGACAATAAGCAGCACTGATGCTCAGATGCTGTATGATTAGTGGCACTGGTAGAGTTTAGTGCCATTCTCTGACCGAAATGAATAAAAACCATCGTGTAAAGCCACAAAGTGAATGCAGCACTGTGTCAGAAAAACATTTTTAAAGATAATGACATAATGCAGTAAGCGTGCAGAGGGAAACACGCATAACAAACACACTGCAAACACACAGATAGACATTACACAGACACACACACACATAAAAAAGGCCTCATTGCTTTGATCATCTACAGTACGTAAGAGGTTAGAGAACATTTAAGCAGCAGTGAACGGTAGAGACACATTCTGTAGAAATATAAAGAAATATATCAGGTACAATATAACAATATTAAACGATTAAGTGTGTGTTTATACATTTTGATGTAAAAAATCTACTTTGTGAGTAGGAATGTCTGTGTTGAAACCCGTGTATCTTCACTACATGTCCTTGAGCAAGGCACTGCATCACTAACAGCTGATGAACACTTATAACACTGAATCTGACCTTAGTCTGTGTGTTTGTGTGTGTGTGTGTCACACAAATGTCATTTTTAAACACAAAAAACAAGATTTACAATTTGATTTGATTGATCGCAATGTTTGTGAATGTATCTGAAAACAACAAAAACAACCACAACAACATCACTAAGGACTCTTATCACCATGACAACTACAACACTAGTTAGTGAGGCAAGAGCCAAGGCTGGAAAAAGAAGAACAAAATGAACAGTAACAGATGGATGGACCAGAATACATGGAACAAAAACTGTGAAAATAAACAAAAATACGTTTTGGACGTTGAGCAGCCAAAAAAATCAGCACTCTGGGAAAGGAAAAAAAAAAGACAGCAAGGGCTTGGAAAGCAAAAGAGCCAAAAGAAGGACAAGGACCTGGCCTTCAGAAACAGATTAACAATGAAAGAGTAATATGGAGAGAGAAAGACAGAGGTATAAGGTAGGTTAGAGAAATGGACAAAGATGAAGAAAGAGAGATTGAAAATAAAAAAGCTGATGTAGGTGGACAGAGGGGAGAGGCTAAAAGAGAGAGAGAGACAGATAGAAAGAGTACTACCAGATTAGATCTCGCGGTATAGTAGAGCTCCTCAACACAGTCCAGATAGGGCTCAGATTCACGCTGGTCAGCAAGACAGAGCGAGAGAGACCTCAGTTAATACATTAACCTGGACGATGGAGGGACGGGGGGGGAATGGGGACACGGATGCAAGAGAGAGGATGATGTATGAAAAATGGATTAAGGCCAAAATGAGTTTTGGAGTCCATGGATCAGAGAGACAGAGAGAGAGAGAGAGGGGAGATGTTGGAATATTAATCTGAAGAGAAGAGGGGATGTATGGTGGGATAGAGGGAATAATGGATGGATCCAAAAATAAACTGGTGTAGATGGGGATTTAAAAATCAGCAAAACTGAAGAGGAGAGACATTAATAAAATATATTTATATATCATGAACATAAATTTGTATAGCCTTCTTCAGTGAACAAATGAGACAATTAGTAAGCCAGTAGTATTTCCTTAAAGTCCTCCTCCAGTCAAAAATGTGTGTTTTTCTTAATGTCACCTGACTGTGATGCTTCACCTTCACTGTGCAGAGTTTGACACTGGAAAGCTGTTAATAATTAATTAATCTGCAGGGCGAGGAACGTTTCTCTGTGCTCACTGAAGATCTGAGTTAACAGCGTATACCTACGAGCATGATTTGTGACATCACAACTTGTTTGGAAACCAATCGTGATCCAGTATGTAACATACACAAGCGTCATGTGGAAACTTTTACTGAACTATTTTGTGGTATCAGACTCAAATTATTATTCAAAACTGAGTATATCTTAAAACATGTCTGGAGGGGATCGTAAAATTAAGAGCACATGTCACCTTAATCCAAATTCGCTAGTGTCGCTATGGGTGTGTTTGTTTTTTTGTTTAGCATTACATAAGAGGTTAAATATGCTGAAAGTTATTCCAGCCGTTGACTCCTTGCACCATTTGCGTTCTCTTTTGAGTAAAGAGGTCATTAGATGCTGCTGCAAATCTTTTTGGCAACAGTAATGATGTTATTAATAATCTAATACAATATTAATGTAGTAATGATTTATTGATGCCAAAATGCTACACATAGCACTGTAATTCTGAATGGATGGATGCTGGGGAGCTCAGAACCACACTAGTCAGCAGCACAGAGGGAGACCGCATTTTATTACATGACTTTGAACGAGAGGGTAGAAAGTGAAGGACAAAGGGATGAATGTATATTAGACGAATGTCGCAAAAAGATTTACACTGGTGTGTTTCACCATCACATTGATGGATAAATAGACGGACAGGGGGAAAGAGGGAGGTAAGGATCTAATTTGATTTTAGGATGGGTTTTCTCAGCCAACTTGAAGGGAAGAGGAACACAAAAAGGAGATTGTGGAAAAAAGTGCAAGTGCAAGGGAAGAACAGAAAAAGTGGGTGAGTGAGGGAGGGGAGCACTTTGAACAAGAGGCTGTGATTGTGCATGAACCCTGCACCATCCAATTTGTTCACTAGCAACCACTTCTTTCAGCTGCTTCAAAACTTATGGGCAACTGCAAAATCACCTGTAGCTCCTATATCAACGTAACAAGCACCTACAGCTACAGCTAAACCTACATGTCAGTACTGGTTTTTTTAAAATGCAAACACTAACAAAAAGCAGAGATACAGCATCTATCTATCGATTTCTACCTAGCCTGCCGAAGGACCTCAGTGAGTGCACCCTGTAGACATTTGTTGTCTTACACATTAGGAACTAGAGCTAGCAAAGCTGTACAGTATGTTTATGTTAATAGATTAGACGACATTACAGCTAGAAACTAAAGTCGGCTGTGCTTCTGTTCTTTGTGTCCACGTTCGTAGCTTCTGTGTGGCTGTCAGTCGGTGTCACTGCCATGTTGATGATAACATTTTGTGCAAATGCATCCATCCATTCATTATTCTGCTTATACAGATCCAGGTCACCATGCCATTCCTGAGGGATACTAAGGCGCTCCAGACAAGTTCAGACATGTTATCCTTCCGGCATGTCCCAGGGCCTCCAACCAGTTGGATGTATCTGGAATATCTCCATGGGTAGGTACCTGAGGGGCATCCTGATTACATACCAAAACCTCATCAAGTCCTTTCAATCCCAAGAAGCAGCAGTTCCACTCCAAGCTGCTTCTGGGAATCAAAGCTCCTCACCCTGTCCCTAAAGAAGAGCCCAGACACTGTGCAACGAAAACTCATTCTGGCTGCTTGTATCTGCAATCTCAACGCTTACATGCACATAAGAAACCTGGGAGAAATCAGGTTACGGCCAAAAAATGAATAAATCAAAGAACACATTAACACACACTTCAGTAACCTGCTTGTAAAATCTGCATTTGAATGCAGCTGGTCAGAAATCCGATTTCTTCATTACCCACTAAAAAGATTGTTGAAGCATGACCGGCATATAAAATACACATTTTTTTGCCTGAAATAGATCAGGACCTCCCTACTGAAAATGCCTCAGTTTTGTGATTACCAGAGTGAATTATGTGGATGGGCTTTTTGTTTGGTTCAACACAGATTGACAACAACATGGATTGGATGGGTGGGGTGCTTCCTGTGATTAGGTGAGGATCGGCCATGCTGGTACTGGTGAAGTGACAACCACACAAACATAATTGCACCCACCCACCCACACACACATACAAATATACCCCACAGCTAATATCTCACCGGTTCATGATGGGGTTCTGTCTCCTTTCTCAATGGAGGATCAAACTTCACCTGACCAACTGAGAAAGTAAGAAAAAAGGCGATAACAGAAAAAGAGGGAACAACATGAGATGAAAAGGAGGATGTGTAAGTTAACAAGACTTTCTTGGAGTTTTCTGACTTTAAAACCCAAACTGAAAATGTAGTTGTTCATGTTGACCTTGTGTATGAACTCACAGTTAATCTCTGACAATGTCTTTCCTTCCCTGGTGCTCCTGCTGGTGGAACGAATGCGGTGAGGAACAGAGACCGGAGACTATCAGGAAAGAGAAAGAAACACACACACACACACACACACACACACAGTCAAATAGCTTGTTCAAACAATATACACAGTGTGGTAGTTTACAGGGTACTTGAGAAGATTACAATAGGTTAAAAAAAAAAAAAATCCTTCTGCTATTTCCTGTGGGTGGGATTGGATGACACAGCAAAACAGCCAGCCGCACTCTGCAACCAGACAACCAAAACATAGCAACACAGTCAACGAAAACACAAACCTTCCCTAGCAACAATATTAACACTTCGTCTTAGTGATGAAACACTCTTTGTTGAGTCCCAGTAAGGCAAAACATCCTCTATATATTGTCATACAGCACCTTGATCATTTTTTAATTATAGGTGAGGTCACCCTTGTGTTAACAGCTAACCCCAGTGATTTTTTTCCATCACACACTGTCCACTAAGCTTCAATGTGGAAACGCTAACCCAGGCTGAGTTAATTTCTTCCCAATTAAAATACTAGTTGTTGGTTTTGATGTATTGTTGCGTGGCCTTTATGTCAATCTTCAAATTTAAACAAAGCACAGGACATCACTCCTGTCCTTACATCCTAGCAAAATAGGTAAAAACACAGCAACACGCAAACCATGCTTGTAAAGCGCTGGATAAAGACAAACCAAGATCAAACACCACACAGAAAATGCATCTCTCAAAGCCACATTTGTAGCTCAGATCCACTAATTTGATTTGTCCATTTAAAACCACGTCTTATAAGTGTAATAAAGTCCATTCTGATAGCACACAATTCATGGTTAGTAACAGTAATTGCAAAGGTAGCTGAAGATGGCTTCCAAAACTGACATGTATGAACCCTTTTCATAATGCATCCTGTATCCTGTGTTTCCAAACCGCCAAAGGAAGATTTCCTTTACCAGGGCTGGGTAAAACAATCCAGGACTATTTTAAACTGCTTGGACTGCTTGAAGGGGCTGCACTGTATTATTGACTTTCAAATATTTTCCTGAACCTCAACGTTATTAAAATTGAGGTTAGGGTTTTATCTAAAGTCAGAAACGCCACCTACGTGGACAAAAACAAACCACATTGTCAGCACTATTTGTTTGCAAATACCTGGATGTAGTTCAGATGCATTATTCAAAAGGTGTGTGATAATGTCACAGTTTGGGAGGCATCTTTATGAACTAAGATATTTCTTTATCGGCCAGCTGCTGCCACAGAACTGGAATGAACACTGTAGTGATCTGCTGTGGTTTAGCCAAGATGGCAATGATGTTGTCAGGGAAGTGAGCATTTTTTGTGTATGACTGGTCAGTGTTTGTCTCATGAAGTTAATATAATATTTATTGCAACTACGAATTAAAGGAATAGTTCAACCTTTTAGGAAAAACGCTGATTTCTTGCAGAGAGTTAGATGAGAAGATCCATACCACTCTTATCTGTACAGTAAATATGAAGTTAGCCAGCAGCCGGTTAGCTTAGTTTAGCATAAAGTCTGGAAACAGAGGGAAACAGCTAGCCTGGCTCTGCCTAAAATGAACAAATCTGCATGTTACCTGCTGTAAAACCACAATTTGTCATTTTTAGGATACATTTTTTGTACGTATTAAACAAATGAGATATAACATGTTAATTAGTGAGCTTTATAGGTGCTGGTAGGCAGATTTTGTTACCTTTGGACAGAGCCAGGCTAGCCATTTCCAGTCAATACTGTAAGATAAGCTAACCAGATGCTGTCTGTAGCTTCATATTTACTGTACAGACATGCAAGAGACATCAATCATCTCATTTAACTCTCGGCAACAAAGCATTGAAGAAAATATAATTTTCTGTACTTCTGTAACTTTCAACCTCATGACTTTTAATTAAAAGAGATGTCAGTCAAATGTTTCAAAACTGACAACATTCCCTTATTATTGAAAGAGGAAACTAAAATAAAATGTAAAATTGTAATTAGATGATTATATGAAAATAACACTAGTTCATATTAAGGCTTTGGATGGGCATGTCAACAGAAAAGTATAAGCATTAAATACAAGTACTCACTGGCATGTTAACTAATTACGCAACTGCCATGGTAATCCATCAACCTTCTGAAACTCACATGCCAATGCCAGTTTCCATGACAACACCAGTACACACTGAATTGAATGGATATCCACTTTCTATTCATTCAGTTCTGTGGTCCTCCTCCCAGTCAACCAACTGACAGTACGATTTGTGTTAGAATGACATCACTGCAGACACCGCAGCCCACACTGGTACCTTCCTGCGGGCCGCAAAACGGGGTGCACGTCGAGCACCGGGGCTTATGGGTAGGAAATGACCCCTGTACTTAAACTGGGGAGGAGGTAGAGGATGGAGAATGGAAAGAAGAAGACAAGAGAATAAAGGAAAGGGGGGAAGAAGGAGAAGAGAAAAGTAAAAAGAAAGAAGAAGTGCTACAAGGAGGAAGAGGAAAGAGGAAGAAGACACGCCGAAGGAAAGAGAAGGTAAAAATCAAGAAGAGTGAAATTAGAAACAAATGGAAAAAAAGAGGTGAAAGAAGAAAAAAAAGCACAGAGAGAAAAACAGAGGGAGAAGGGGAAGGACAAAGAGCAGAAAGATGAGTCACGTGTGCCAGGGAAAGGAGCACCTAAGGTTGAGGAGAGAAGGGGTGATTGTTGGTGGATGGAGAAGGAATTTAATGGACGAGGAAAAAATGAGGAGACAGAAGGACACGATTTGAAAGGAAGGAAAAGAAGCAAGATCCAGCAAAAGATAATCACTACTGTGTTGACCTGCTTGCGAGCTCGATGACACTTTTGTTCTGAAAGCAAAAACCTGAGAAGGTCAAAGGTTACCTCTGGTTCAGGGTCGTCATCATCAAAGTCGTTGTAGGTGCTGTGGTCAGGGTTGTTGGCTTTGTCCAGCAGCTCAATTGCCAGCGTCCTGCTGAGAGGCTGGGACACAAAGGGGTGCTGGAAAGACAGGAAGGACAGGCAGCAAATCAAAGTGATGCCTCAAAATAGCTCATTTTTCCTGTCTGACCAACACTTAAATAACTCCAAAATATTCCTTTACGAATGATTTAAAAAAAACAGAGAGCATGCCAGAAGCTGGGACGAATACTTGGTGTTGTGCTTGACAAATAAAGTGACTGCTTATCAGAGCTGTCATAGATTAACTGTCTGTCTGTTGACTCGACTAACTGTTGTGGCACGACAATAAATGAATGTAACACCTGACACAGAGTAAATATGTTTACAGAGCAACCAATGGACTTTATGCCTGGCTGATATTGGTTTAGTCTATGGAATATACAGTATCCACCACCAGAAGCATCATCTGGTATTTATTTTATTTTATTTTTTTTACGAATTTTTAAGAACAGAATGCAGAAAATTGGGCAGGTTTTCAGATAAGATGTGTTAGCCTGTTAAAGGGCAATTAAAAATTTAGCAGATGTATTAAACAAGGTATTGATATCTTAAAATTTGGTTAGATTTAACGATCTAATGTTTTTTAATTGATTGTGCAACTGTAGAGATTACTGTTTTTGTAAAGTTTACAGGCTCACCTGCAGCAGCTTCTCAGCTGTGGGCCTCTTCTTTGGGTTCTTGGTCAGAGCTAGTTTGACAAAATGGTGAAAGTTGTTTGTCCTGTCGTCCAGCAGAGAGAGGAAGACACAGAGGAAAAGAAAGGGGTTAAACTTTCAGCTTGGCATTGCATCTAAATGTGTCTTAATATCTGAAAAGTGTGAAGCACGACAACTGAGAGAGGGTTAAAGAGGGTTTAAGCTTACCATTTAAGCTTATCTTTCAACTTAGGAGGCTGGAAATTACTCTTGGTCATTAAGAACAGAGCCCTGTCAGGGGAAGAGAGAGAGATTAAGATAAAAAACATCATGCAATCATAATAATAATGAGATATCAGTGCTATAGGACTAAAAACACTCATATAATGTCTCTGCAATAAAAATGGGCAGTAATAGTTAAATTTATTTCACCTCATGGGGTGCAGGTCGAACATAGGTGGCTGTAGTTCTGCCAGCTCTATTGCAGTAATGCCCACAGCCCAGATATCACACAGCTGGTTGTAACCTCCCTTCCTCTCCACTGCTGCTACCTCTGGAGCCATCCTATGGAGAAAGAGAGGGAGAGAGAGAGAGAGCGAAGGAAGGGAGACAGAACGAGGGCGTGAAGAAAACAAGAAAAGAAGGAAAGAATGGGAGTATAATGTGTGCTCATTTTTACAAAGTACTAAATCAGGTTAATTAAAAAGCAACACACAAGTCGTTTTTAAATGTTCTGCAGTATTTCCCTCAAGCTGCAGCCACTGCATAACCACAGCAGCAGAACAGAGAGTTCCCACCATATAAAACTCTATTACTTCTCCATAACTCTACTTCTGTCAGAGCGCCTCAAGGACCTGAAAATTCCTGGTTTGTTAAGGTAAGATATGAATGGTCTGGTTCCACTACAGCTGCACTGAAAACCATTAGCTAAAGCAATGAATGCATGAAACATGTTAAACAACACAGTCTGGTGTATTCCTGCATTCCTGCATGACCCATCAGACAAATTCCATCATACTGCCTGACGTCAGAGAATTGATCCAATTCCCACACTTTCCCCTTGCATGGAGCAGAATGTAGGACTTCCACATTAGCTCTACATGCATACATATCCACGTTGTTTTGAGGGAGCTGAAAAACAAGCACAACTCACCAGTAAGGAGTTCCAATGAATGATTTCCTCTTGGCTAGAGTTGCTGTGATCTGGGCTGACACCCCAAAGTCAGCTACAGAGAGAAGGAAAGGAGAGGAACAGGGGGAGGAATAAGAATGAAGAATCAGAATAATAGAGGGGAATGAGTGAAAGAATTGAAGAGAGAGAATGAAGGGGGAAAGAGAAGGATTGTGATTAGGGAGAAATAAATTAAAAAAAAGAGAAGAACACAAATTATTACACAAAGGGGGAGCAAGAAGGAAACCAAATCAGTAAATGAGGCCATTCAGATTCAGTCTTTTGAAGCAGAAGGTAATTGCAGAGGACATGCTTGTTTCTCTCACCTAGTTTAACATAGCCGTTGTCTGTCAGGAGGATGTTGGCTCCCTGTCAAGAGACAAACACATCAGGCATCAGGATCCAACACAAGAAATCACACTTCAAGTCAATTCAAATTAGCTTGGGAAGCGCAATTCAGCAGCGCAAGTTTGTTGCAAAGTGGTTTGTCATTGATCAGTGCAGCCTGCAGCTATGAATCAATGATCATGTCTTCCCCATCACAAACACCATCACCCATGTCTCCACCATAATTTGGGGATACATTCTCATTTTCAACATCACTAAATGTATGTGCTCGTACTCTTTTTCAGAATTTGATGAATTATCATTAATCGTGATATATTAACAGAATTAAAGCTGCTTTATCGGCTAAATGCAAATAAATGCAGAGGAATGTGTCTTCATGACAATTTTGATTCAATCCATGGAAATTTCTAAGGTTGGAATAGATTAGACTATATTGTAACAAGTTCTTAATATTTTGCCAACCCACGTACATGTATACACCCAAAGGGAAAGCACATACAGCATGCTCCACAGTATATTATAGATAACTTGGAAAGAGTTTGATAATTTTATACACCAGATTTTCTTGACATTCATATTCCATACAATCTTCCCCAAGCTCACCTTGATGTCTCTGTGCATTTTGCCTTTATTATGTAGATAGTACAAACCCTGAAAATAAAAACCACACAGAAAATGATGTTATTCACTGCTATCGGTGCTTGCAAAAAATGAAAAATGTGATAAAAAGTAAACTAAAAACAAACTAGAAATTACTTTTAAAGTGTCTCCAAAGAAAACATTCAAGAATTTACCCCAGAACCAGCTGTTGATCATCAAATGTTCGGGAAATTGGAAGCACAGATATATTATCTGTGTTTCTGATAGATGACTGGCTCCAGTACAGCATGCAAACACAATACAGTGTTTTCTCTAGGGATGCACCAACCCGACTTTTTCAGTCCCGATACCAATACCAATACCTGGGCTTTGGGTATCACCCGATACCGAGTACTGATCTGATACCAGTGTTAAATTAATAAGCTGTATGCCTCACTGTGTGGAAGAGACTGGGATTATTCTTTTATGTGTAAAGCAAAATCAGGCTTGACTTAAACATTGCTTTCCTAACTTTGTAAAACAAAATGTAACAAATAAATACATAGATATACATTTACTGAATTGTTATTTATTAAAATAATGGCACCCGATACCAGATCGGCCCATTGTCACTTAAGCCCGATTCAGCTATTTGAGTCAGTATCAGACCGATATCTGATATCAGTATCAGTATCGTGCATCTCTAGTTTTCTCTGTAGTTTTATGCAGCTGTTTGGCTTTAGGAAATAGATCCAGTTTTGCCTCAAAATTTGTTAACCTCTAATTGATGTTGATATTTGAATGGATAATATTTCGGTTTTAAAATGCTTATGTAGAAGATGATATGCTCTCATAAAACATAAAAAAGAACTTTCTTAAATAATACAAAGTAGTTTTCTGACTTTGTACCCTACTCTAACTCTGCAGACTCAGTGCTAAAGTGTAAGTGTGAAGCACTAGAGACAATGATTGACAGTTAACATCATTCACGATGATGCGTCTGTGTTCTCATAATTTTACAGAGAAGGAGGATCAGTTCCAGCTAAACAGAAGACCAATGTCTTCTATGTATATGTCTGTTTATTCCTCTGTTCCTATTTAAAAATATTCACTTAAATTGCATACATTATACTGTATACACTACCTGCAGGGTCTCCCGTGACATGTAGGCTATCTGTGACTCTGACAAAGGCCCGGTTACTGGAGAAATGACACAAGGAAGAGTGAGAGAAACAAAGAGAGAGATATGGATGGATATTAAAGAGTTAGACAGGGTTAAAAACAAAAATGGTAAAAGAACACCAAAATTTATAGTCGACCAAAATGTGTGCGCGTCAGTGTGTTTTGGTGTGTGTTGTTCTTACTGTGATAGATATCCTGCAGAGAGCCTCCCCCACAGTACTCCATACTGATCCATAACTTATCTCTCCTGCACACACACACACACAAAAGGAACTCTGTCAGTACATCCTCACACATATACCGTATACACACACAGACACATACACACACACACACACAATGTCTCACACAAGTAATTTGCCCTCACACACCTCCACCTGTCTCTTACTTTCCCACATACACCAGATGATCTCTCTTTTTCTCTCTCTGACAAACACACACACATATATACAAACCACAGTAAAGTAGCATGCTTTAATAACAATACGTTTTTAATAACATCTGACACACACACACAATCTTACCGGAGATAACTGCCAAAATAGGCCACGATATTGGAGTGTTTACAGTCCTTCATCATTATAATCTCCTGCTGGACAACAGCAAAGTCCTCACCTGGAGAGAACACATGTACACACACACACACATTATTACAGTGATAAGCCAATAATGACTTACAGAGCAATACAACAGAAAATAAGATGAATGGGTTTTGTGACTTTGTGTTTGTGTTGGAGTGTGTGCATGCGTTTGTGTTCTATGTGTGTTTCTGGCAAAATGACAAAAGAGGGGAACATCACACAGGCGAGGACCACAAACGGATGGACTTTTTAAAAAAGTTGCACACTTGAAAACCTAAATTATTCATGCAATTTCTCGTGTGATGACACATTTGAGATGATACACATTTTTGCTGTAACTTCTAAATTATTTTTTTCAATCTTTTCCTTCCTTTAGTGGAATAACAGAGGACAGAAAACCACAGAAAGGAAGAAAAGGGAGAAAATAATCTATTGGGAGAGAGACAGAGCTAAGGACAGTGACACAAGGGAAAGGATGAGGGTGAGTTGGGGGGAGGGAAAGAGTTTGGAAAAGAAGAGAGGCTAGTCTTAAAGTCTCATGAAGGAAAAAAGCTAAAGGAAAAAGATGGCGACGGGACTGTAGCGAGGAGAAGAGAGAATGAATGGTGACACAGTGTGAGAGAGAGGTTGATATAGGGAATGTGATAGAGACGGAGACGCTGCAATGAAAAATGAGATAAAGGAATAGAAAGGAAAATGAGATAACTCACCCGGTTCCAGTTTGATGACTTTGATAGCAGCCAGTTCCCCTGTGTTTACATTACGAGCCTAACGGGGAGAAAAAAGGAAAGAAAGCAAATCAGTGAAGGCTCTAAACACACAGGGAACATTTGGGAATGTTATTCATGTAGCATCAAGATGCGTGGGGCAGCGTATGAGTTGCACTGAACTGAGAGACACAAAGAGAGAGAAACTGTTGCTGTTGTCATCCAACTGTGGAGGGACTTAACACAATGTTAAGGTGAATTATATGTACATCAGCACTCATTCATTTCAATGAGACCTTTGCATTGACCTAGTGGGGGGCTGACACAGAGGGCTCTGGCACAAAAATGAGGGGACGTCCAGCAAACAATATGAACCTGGCTTAACTTTTTTTCCAACGCAATGCAATGTTACCTGGCAACACATTAGGTTGACCAATCAGATACGTGCAAGCACATATTCCTGTTAGGTTACTTTGTAATGTGAACTGCATATTTCTGCTTACTTCATGATTGTCATGGAGGATAAAAATGATCCCGGCAGTGATAAAACCTTACAGAGCAAATTAGCAACGACACCCACCAATGTGGGTAAAAGTCATACAGCTATGACAGAGACATCACAAGTCCTTCACAAGTGTTTTCAGTTACTTTGGCCGATTAGACGTCTGCTCAGGTTGAAGGTGGGCAAAACTATGCTGCGATGTACATGAGGTCACCATATTCCCTTGAACTAATTAGAATGATAAAGGTTGTAATTTGTCCCACCCTAACAGGTGCAACAGAGCTAAGAGAGTCAGGGGGATGTCAATCAAATGGTCTGAAGTAAAATCACCTGTGTGGGTGCATCTTAGGTGTGCAGGGCTTTTTAAAGACATTTCAGAATGTCAAAGTAATTCTGTTGCTATTAAATGCAGAATTCCTGTTCTTTTAAATGCGAACAAAACCATCGAACATGCTGTTTGCAGCTAGTTTAGCAAATTCAAAATAGCAGAATGCACTCATAACTCATTCACAGCACATTAAAACATTAACTCAGATAAAAAGGAGGTGACAGAGGAATCTATGGACAGGAAATCAAGCAAGTTTTTTTCTGTATTCCTGAAAAGCTGACATTTGTTGAAAAGCAGGCTTTGGCAGGACACTGAGGCTAATTTTCTATAAATAGTGAGCTGTGTTTACATCTAGTGTTGGTGAGGCAGAGGAATTCTACATGAAATATACATGAATAAAAGATTCTCTTTCAGTGGAGACATGAATTGCTCGCTTCTCTCGGGCCAAGTGTGTGCAAGCATGAATGTGTGCGACATTGCTGAAGTATGTGTGAGAGAATGAGTGCGTGTGAGAGACAGTTGACTGATACAACCTAGACTTTCAACATAAGAGACAAAACAACAGCCTAATATTATGTCATGTCTCTAACGCAACAGCTCTTTCTATATTTTCTAATTATATGGTTTCACTATTTCCCATCTAGACAGTGAGATCAGACAGAAACACCCTCATCTACCCTCATCCTGGGTGCAGCCTCACCAAATCCAACATTAGGCCGAAACGCCCTGACATTTTATATTCTGGTCTGTTCACTTTGTTGGAAAGTTGTCACACACTGGAGGCTAAACTGTTTTAGCTTTTCAGCAATTTAAAATGCACTACAACATTAACAGTGCTGTACGCTTATTGAATGCCCCTAACCTATTACAGTCACAGCTTGAGTAGTTTTGACATACATCAAATTCCATTTAAGTTTTCTGTGTTTTGTATTACAGTGATGCATAATGTGCTAACTGAACTGCCAAGTCAGCAAGAGCAGTGATAGCCATCATGGCTGAGGGGAAAAACAAATTAGCACCACCAAAAGAAACTCAAACTACCCCAACACACAAAGGAGTACTGCCCACACAAGTGCACTGCAGAAACACAATAGCAACGAGGAGACAAAATAAAACAATGAACTCAAAAGTAACCGCAGGAAAAACACTGTGCACTATCAGGAATTAATCAGTAATATTATAAGATAATAAAAACAGATTTTCAGCGTTGTGTAACAAGATTGTTTCCTCAGTTCGAGAGCAAGATCGATTGAAGAAGAAGAAGAACAGAGGCAGAGGGAGAACTGCAGAGGCCAGCCGACACCAAAACAAAGCTGTGGTGGGAAGGAGGAGAGACAAAGAGATGCAAAGAGAAAAGAAGAAGAGAGAAGTGGAGTGGAGAGCAGAGACAGAGTGTCTTCAGTCAGCAGACAGACCAGAGATGACTCATAGCACTCAGTGCCACTGTTAGCGGCAACAACACACAGCCTGACTTGACTTGACTGGCTGGCTGGCTGGCTGCTGTGACTGACTGAAGCGTGCCATCTGGTGTAACCGAGGATGCAGGTTTGATCCCCAGTAACTGTAAAAGTTAATAAAATCATACTGAATTAGCCGCTGCTGCTCAATCAAGCTCAACTTTTGCACCAATCAGAATAATTCCAATAATGCTCCAGTCCATCAAATCCAGTTAGTTTCCTTGTGTTATATCTGGGCAAATGAATGAATGGCAACCCATTTGGGATTATTAGAGCGATACTGAAAGTAGCAATGGCTGAACTAATAATGTTCTCAAAAACAGCCAAACAAATAAAAAAAGGCCTTTCTTAATAGTTAGATTTAATGGTTGGCAAAACAAAAAGTACCCTGCTCATTTTAATTTATTCTGGGCGAGAACTCCAAACTTAACAGCTAAAATGTCAAGTAAATGAATGACTGCTGATATCACAGCCTGGGTGCCTGACTGGTTAACGCTGAGGCACAGATGACTGGGCGCTTGGTGATGGTGACACAGAGAAACAGGAGAAGTGCTTGGGAACAGGACTAGATATACTTTGAAATTTGCAATACCTGGGTTTTGGAACTGATATAACAATAGTTTTTTTTGGATACTTTTGAGGAAATGTTTTTCTATGAAGCCCTTTTTGACATTTAACAAAGTTCGCAAATGTTTTAAGTCCCCTCCACTCAATAATGGGTTATGCTTACTGTTATTTGACTTGAATTTTTGAGCTTTGCTGTGCAGAATGATGCATGTGCAGAGTTTGACACTTGAAGGCTGTTTTCACCTTCATGAACTGAATCGTTCATAAAAAAAATATGAGTTTAAGGCGTGTACCTATGAGCATGATTTGTGACATCACAACTAGTTCAGAGCCAATCGTGGTCAAGGAAATATGAGGGAGAAGGACAGTTGTTTTATTTTAAGGAACTAGTGAACTTTGGGGAAAAACATGGACACAGATTATTATTTACAGCAGACTTTTTATACGTCTTAAAACATGTCTGGGGGTGATCTTTAAATGTTGGTTAAACACAAGCAGCTGCACAAAAAAAATTAAATAGTAAGAATTATGATTTAAATAAGAAATTGTCTGATAAAAGAATAAGTAAAGATGTGTTTAACACAAATTTTCAGTTGGTACAAAAAACTATTAAGGTTCAATAACCTGCCCTAATTTGGAAAATTTCCCTGATGAGAACAGGGCTGAATTAATAGTAAATTAATTGCCAACAATTTTGATAATTAGGTTTTAGGCTACTAATAGGACGAAGCAAGCAATTTGAAGAGATCACCTTGGGCTCTGGGAAATTGTAAATTGCCAGTATTTTTCAAAATTCTGTGACATTTTAGAGACTACACAAATATTAAATTAATCAAAAATATAACAGAGATTAATCAACAATAAATAAAAGGGACCAGAGCTGTTTCCATGTATTGCTTTGCCAGATCAGCAACGGCATGCTGTGGGCTTCTAGTACACGATACTGGAGAAACTTAGCTCACATCTATCAGAATGTGTGTGTGTGTGTGTCTGTCATAGGCTACTTTCGGGGACAAACTTCAGACTTAAAACCAGTTGATTGGAGATGGCTTGTTCAAAGGCCGTATCCCCAATTGGGAAAAAGCTGATTTTTGGGTCAGTGGTTAAAGTTAGGAGTACGGGGTTAGGTTTATGGTTAGGGCAAGTCTCCAGGAAATTAATGTAAGTCTACATAATGTCCCCAAAAGTGACCTAGGAATACATGTGTGTGTGTGTGTATGTGTGTGTGTGTGTTATACTCAGCATATGGTCAGCTCAGTGGAGGATCAGTGTGGCATTTCACTCTCTCTCTCTGACCATGAAAAACAAACAAGAACCTAAGCAATAGCATCTCGCCATGCTAATCATCCCTCTCAGCTTGAGTTATAATCCTGCAGCTACAAAATGATATAAAAATGAGGTTGCATCATTTGATTTTCAAAGGATTTTAAAGTAGTTTGCCCATAGACTTTTTCTATTTTGTCTAAACTGAATTAATTATTACGTTTCATGCGTTTGTGTGATACTTACCACATGTCTGACACAAACACTATTAACACACACAGATCGGGTATTTTTCATTCACTCCAGCTTTGATGGAGCAGCTTGTGCTATTTACAGTTAATCCACTGTGACAGACTTGTGAGGTCTTCGCAGGCGACTAGTCTGGTCAGCTAACTTACATAAGATCAGAGTTCATGTCATGATAGCGCTCTTCTTAGCTGTCTCAGGTCACAAGTTCATGTCCAAGGTTTCACACTCTGACTCTACTTACTATTTCTATTGTCAAGGTACCGACTTTAGAGCTGAAATGGATAGTCGATTGATCAATAAGTCAGCTGACAGAAAATGGATCAGCAATTATTTTGATATTTGATTAATTGTTTCATTAATGTGTAAATAAATTGACTGATTTGGTCAAAAAGAATAATGTCATACACAAGATGCTCTTGGGTGTTTAAATATGCTCTCTGTATGGACCTGAGTGAGTCTTTGTTGTAAAACTGCAACATGCAACTTTTCATTAATCCAGAAACTTTGTTACAAATTTCTTATAAAACATAACAAGAAAGGCATCCTTAAGACATTTTTAAATATGCACATTAGTGGCTCCCTCATTCTCATCGCCTCCAGCTCTCACGCGTTATCCAGGACGACTTGGAAAACGTGCTTGCTGAACTTTCCGTTGTGATTACAATCTCATGTTCACTTTACCGTCTCATCATCAATCTGTCTGTTGACATTTTTTGAACCCTCCATGTATGAGCAGCCCAGAACTACACAGGTGCTGAAAGCCATGGCAGTAATTGGAGGGGTTAAGGCCTCACCTTGGGCAATGACAAATGATAACTGTAGCTGATTATTCACTTCCTCTAACAAGATTTTCCAGATTTAAGGTTTCAAATGAGTGACCATACAGTCACAACAACCATGCTTTTCTGACCTATCAGATAACCAGTGCATTAAGCCATGACAAGCTTCTTATTTAAGAAATTGCCTTTTACTTTTTTCTACACATTCACTGACATTAGATAATGACACATATTGGCATACATTTCCCAATTTTTTATGTAGCTACTGTCATGTGAAAACCTTTAACTTTTTATCTCCTCCTCTGTGGATTAACTAACTTCTAAAGCTTTTGGGACACCTTCAAGATCCAATGGGAAAAAAGCAAATATATAATGACATCAAGCTAAAGACTAAAAAACACTTTTTCTTAGTTTCTGTCAGTTTTGAAACAGGATTTTAACCACAAATTGTCAAAACTCACATTGGTGGAAGTACAGCTTACAGCTTGTTTTTTTTAAGAGAGAGAGTCTCAACATCTACACACATGGCTTCAGGAGGGGAGCAGGTGAGGTGAAAAGCAGTAGGCAGTGAAGCGATTTTAATTAGTGCACCTGTCTTTCAGCAAACACCCACTCACACAAGCAAAACACCCATAAATGCACATACACTCACACAAACCTTTTAGGGTCACTTTTTTCCATGCAAAGCTTCTTCCAAATACTGCAAATTTATCTACCCAGAGGGGTAATTTAACCCTCTGTTTAGTATTGAAATATTTCTCTTTTAAAGCAAGTGATGGGCTCTACCAACAACAATGATGCCATTTGTTTCCAATACAACTCAACTTGGCTGAAAGGAAATCACTGAAGTGGAGCTACACTGCAAACTAGTGAAATCAATGCCAAAAGGAACAAAATTGCTGCACTATTGCCCAACGCAGTTTAAATTAGCTTAATAACTTATCTTGTTTCAAATTATTCACATCTTGAAACTAGGTTAAAGTTGGAATTTCATAACTAAAATCCCATGTTCTAACAAAGTTATCATCACACATGATGTTTGATGAGATGAATGTGACCGATTCTCCCTCAGCACCAATGACATCCATGTTTAGTGTCGGCCTGTGAAGTCACATACCAGACACACTTCACACACTCCTGCTACACAGATCCATGTATGTATGTACGTACGTACAGTATGTGTACATAATTGCTGTGTGAGGATTCAGAGAAAAACATTAAACATTTAGCCGACTGTCTTATCCAAACAGATTTACATAAGTGTATGCTTCATTTTCCACATCACAAACGGGTGACAATAGACCTTATAAACATTCCTGCCTCCCTCGGTTGTTCTTGTGTATGTTTCCTAAGAAGCATGAAGCCTGTATGAAACAATTATTTAGCCCAAACCAGATTTGAGCACTGCCAACTCCATCACATGAGCACACAATCTCAAAATAGGATTTGACACTTGTGCTACAATGCTGCCAAGATTTACTAAACAGGTTCAGCAGTAGAGTTGTATCCTGACAGTGGCACAAGCAACAAGGTGCCACAAACAAGCTTCAAAGACATTATCCCTTCCTATTTACTAAGTAATGACGCAGCTTTTAGTTCAAGTGACCCAAGTATTGCCCATCACTGAGCGAGTACAAAATGTTTTTATTTGGATTTGGGAATGCAGCTAAACCTGAGAACTGATTGAAAACTTTCCTTGAATGGCACAACTCCATTGCTGGATGTCATTTTCTCCGTGTAATTTGAGTAGTAACATAATAATACAATACCAACCATACACATAAAACCAACCAAAACCAAGTGTTGCCTCATTATAAAAAAAATTGTTAAGTTCAATACAAAATGTCCTAGAAATCACGATACTTTCAACAAACAAGTTGTGCAAGCTGAAATTCCAAACCAGTGTTGCCTCTGGGGGGTGTACACATGCAGATGGTCCACAATAAAAATATTTTACTGAATGACAAAGTTGAGAATAGAGAGAGAGAGAGAGAGAGAGCACTTCAGCCTTCAGCCTCTGAGAGTTAAACAGCTCAAAAACTCATCAACATCACACAGTCTACTAACCTTAACTGGTTGCCAAAAATATAGATCTATGTCGCTTATCAAGCCATTGGACTCATAAATTCTATGCAATGCAAAAATGCTCTGACACTATCTGATTCAAGTGTGGTAACTACAGCTTCATGTTTATTCTTGCTGTCTTGTATTTTATAGAAGAATTGACTTATCAAATATGACCCTACCCAGTGTTTCCCCTAGGTTGGGGCGATGGGGGGGGGGGGTGCTGAACCAAGCTCGGGTGAGACTCAGCAGCCAGACATTTCTCCATTCTCTATATAGAGTAGGAGCAGCTAAGACTGACACTAAAATGAGAGCAGCTGGTCTACCTTAAAGGTCAGTCCACCTTAAGTAAACCTGGTCAGGTTAGGCTAACCCATTGTCGCTAACATCGAGGCTAACCCCCTTCACTTTTCCAGCAGTTGGGGAAACAACAGATGACACTTTTCTTGGTTTTGAGAAGCTGCAGCATTTATTAACTGACACACTGTAGCCTGTACTGTACATTTACAACTCACTGCTAACCTTTTCCTCTGCTCACATTCACCGTCACTTTTCTGCTGCTCGCTCAACCACACACATTATGCACTGCTCTATTCCTTAAAGCAGCTACGCTACTCTTATAACAGTACCTTTCACCTAGATGTCCTTTGAAGAATGAGTCAACTCAAAACAATTACACAATAATGTAGGGTGTCATCGTGCTCACACAGTGTGCAAACAAAAATCATTAGTAGTCCATTGATTACTTGATCGTGTGAAATTTTAGTGAATCAGACACCTAAGCGCTCACAATAGTGGACTCGGGGTGACTGACAGCAGCAGCTCCTGTAATTCAGAAGAGTTCGACCTGCTGAGTGGAGGTTTTCCAGTTCAAATGCAACAACAATCTTCTGTCAGGGAGTGCTGTAAATCTGTAAATATGTGTGTGTTGTGGGGGAAGGCCCATAGACGTCTTCACCTGTCACACCACTATTTCTTTTGTGTTGACCCAGACCCACCCTGCAGGGAAGTGCCATACCATTCACTGTGTGCACTGCAGACATTTTCCATTTATCTATTTTGGCAACAGCTTATCTTTGCAGACATTCTGTTAATCATTTTGTATTTGGTAATAGTGCAAATATAAGCTACACGATCTATTAAACTCTATTAACATGGTTCAACTTGTACTTTAATGTGAAGCGCACTTGCGTGGCCATTTGTTTATACAACTAAAACACTTTCTGTGCTTTGAGCAGGAAAAAGACAGTCAGTCTGACAGTCAATGCAGTAGAGAGTATATAAAATCATCCACATCACCAAGGTGTGAAATCCTCTATATGACATATCAGGCAGCAATTTTAGACACATTAATTACACATATTAGCTCTGCACTGAATATGTGACTGAATATTGTAATTAAAATGACTAAAGAAGTCTATTTTTACTGGCACATCTGGTCTGCCCCTTGTCACTACACTCTGTCATTGACAACTGTGTAACTACCAACTATGCCAGTTATCAATATGTCACTGCACCAGTGGCACAGAGACAAATTCCTGCACAGTACATTAATTGTATTTGGAGAACAGAAACCCCGGTGCCAGAATTTGGACTAAATTTCCTATATAAAACTGAAGCCAGAGGATTCCAGGAACCTTGCTTTGCTTCAGAGCATTTGAGAATATCCACCTCAGCGAGCAAACAACTGGAGGAACAGTGACAAAAACAGGATGGTTGTGGGCCAGCAGCTTTAATCGAGACCCTACAGCCATCTGTGCATGTGTGTCTATGCATGTGACAATACAATCATCTGGTTCTGTGTGTGTTATGCTGCAGCTTTTTGCTCCACCGTCTTCCTCTGCTGGAGCAGTGGGAAACAATAGGGCATGAGCACACACACACACACACACACATATGTGGAGGAAGTGAGGATTCCTGCATTCCTGGACCACGGCTGCCCAGCTGTGCCACACACACACACTGAGATCTGGCTAGAGGAAATCGTTATTGTCACCACATATATTACTGTTAACTACATTAGTGTTATATTAAATACATCAGGAGTGTGTGACTGTTTACACAGAAAGCCACTTAGTATGGCTTCAATCATGGACTAGTGGTGAAGGCCTTCATCCTTGTCTTACTTTTATGAGGAAAGATGGAGCATCAAAGTCAAACCCCGGCTAATTTCAAAACTCCAGTGGGATTTAAAAAGGAAATTCTGCCCACAATGTGGCCAAAATGTATTGTTTTATCCTGTTAATTTTATTTATGTTGATTACATGTCACAAATAGCCATTCCAGCTTCGGGACACTTGGTTGTCTGTGCTGGTAAACCGACTAAAAAAAACAGTAAAAACAAGAAAACTGGACAGCCATGGAGAGACAAGGGTAGCATTGCTTTCCACTTACGTGGAGTCCAAAAATACCCAGAAGGCTGACATGTTTCTAAAGCACACACACACTGCTACTGAAATTGATTTGTCATTAACTGATCTCTATTCCCACTGAAGGCCGTCGTCTGTCTCAACTTCCTCAATCCGAAGTCCTAAGCACCGTCACCTTGAGAGAACGACAGTTATCCTATTCAAACAACACAAGTAAATCACATCCTGTGTATTGGTAAACACTTGAGAAAGTAGGGGCAGTTATTGCAGACGTACCCCTGCAGCTGTTTTTCCACGGCTATAGACTGATACTGGCATTTACTGAAGCTCTTTCGAAAGCAGGTGGGGAAAAGAGAAGCGTTGTTGCTCCTCCACCCACATAAAGTGACAAATCAGTGGTATCTTTAACATCACAGAAACACAGCCTCAATGTTAAATCTTTCTCTTCTCCAGTATGTTTGGTTGTCTCTGGTTTAAAGCATCACACCAGTCCGATTGGAAAACATGAGCATGCTGTGTGCAGTGTTCTGGCGTCACGTTACAGGAATTTTGTGTGTTGATGTCTAAATGAATCGAACTGCCACATCCCAGTGACATTTTTAGGCCACAAAAGTGAGAAGCATTCTGTGCTGGGAGGTTTAAAAATTTGAAATCGCTCAGTGCTGTCACCTCCAATGCAAGGGAAGTAGGGTGGCTTTCCTCCAGTATCATTGTTTGGGGATAGAAAACCGCTTGAAAATGTCTAGTTGGTGTTAATTACATAGGAATGAGAGGTCCATCTATTTAGCTGGTACTGTCAAGTTTTGGACTGTTGATGAAAAAAAAACGAGACATTTAAAGGTGTAACCTTGGACTTTTTCACTATCTTCAGACATTTTATAGACAAAAAAAATGAATCGATTAATCAAGAAAATAATCAGTAGATTAATCAATAATGAAAATAATCATTAGTTGCAGCTCTAATTGTGATTCATTTTATTAACAATATCAATTATAATGATAAAATCAATACAGTATGATCCCTTGATAGACTGCACAGCCCTAAATGCCATACTGTCCCTTTTATTTTCCCTACACAGCCCGAAGGGTATCTGTAAAAGTCAACTCTACCTCATCCTGCCTTAAGGAACAACTGAAGAATTTCATTAGTCAGTTTAAATGGAGCGTTTTGGTGCTACTGAATGACCTAAACAGTCTTGAAGGATTTTACTCCCTCCTAAGGATACAGTCCAGAGGGAAATTACTGAATCTTCGGCATGAAAATGGCCCTGTTTATTGACACTATCAGCATAAAGTATTAGCAGCAGAAGGAATACTGGCACCTCCTCTGCAAAAAATGAAAATTTACCCTACGAGCACGTTCTTTGGAGGATCAAAGCTGTGATCTCGTGGTTAGGAGGTCTGTCTCACTATCAGCCAATCCTCCTCCTTCACTTCATGATACAGACAGAGAGGCAGGGCTACAAACACAGGCGAAACCAAGCTAACAGAGTTCACACTTTGTTTCCTGCTCAAACATTCCTGTCCAAGCCACAGATTTTCACACAGCGGTAGAACCAAATATAGGCATCAATGAGGTTTACCAAGCAGCCTAGTGCTTAGAGTGACATCTCATAAACCAGGTTTCAGGTTTGAGCCCCCAAGTGTCCTTCAGCAAACCCTCTGTTGTTACTATGAGAACAGTGTCAGCTACATAATAATTGTATTTTCTACTGTATATCAGCTTTATCAAAAAGAATTTATATTTGCAATCCTGACATATTTATGTAGAATAGTGTAAAGTATTTTGCTCAAATCAGTTGTTTTGAAACCTACATTAGGCTACATTAATCAGCTGTACACTGCGACAGGTCTAGCAGGCAATTTAGCTCTGAGCTACTGGCCTGCTGGTGAGCTTCTGTCAGACCTGTGTGTCTGCAACGAGGCAAGATACTGAACTTATATTAGAAACAAACGAGATTAGCTCCTGCAGGGAGGAACACAATATGGGAAACACACAAAAAAGGGGACGAAATAATCAAAGACAGCGGGGTATTTAGGATCTGCTATTGGAATTAATGGCAGCTATGTTCAAAAAGACAGGAAATCTTTCACATCTCAAGTCTTTAGGATGCAGACATATTCCTGTAATTACCACATGAGGCCTGGAGGTTAACCAAACATCATCAAGTCCTATTAAAGTGTTTAATGAATCTCCAGTCTGCCAAAAGCCTCTCCCTCACACAGCAGTGAAATTAAATACCACGACAGAGTGACTGCTACACAAACAACTGCAGAGCTAAGAGCGTGGATGTTTAACTTGTATAACCTGAATGATATATTCTTCAGCAGGCGATGTGGAAATCAGCAGGGTAAAACTGATATTACACAATGTCTCTAAAACCATCAACAAAGGAAATGTTACTTTAATACTTCCAATAACCTGTTTTTCATATTCGTTAATGTGCTTCTTGTTGTACTTATCGTACTTTATATCTGATAAGGGTGTGGATACAGTATTCCAGAGGAGTTTACTTATGTCTACTGTGCTCAGCTGTGCATGGTGACATTTGTTTTTACATCCTGCAGCATTACTTTACAGTTTTCAGTGATAATATAAATTTTGCATGATATGTGACAGCCTTGCTGTGTTTCTACATTGTATTCTCCTCATATGTGTTGTATGACTGTGACTGTAATTGCTTTTATGCATCATATTATAAGCATGAGTTGGGTTGTAATTGAGGAGCTGCCTTCCTTATTGGATCCCAGGCTATCTGCTCCCAGCACAGGGCCTTGGTAAAGTGTGGACCAAAGATAACTGGTGTAAAGCCACATAAATCAGATAGTGTATATAGAAATGGGCATCCCAGATCTTTAATAACTGTGACTGGTGCTTACAGATACTAAAACGTGAATAACAACAATAAGAATGGTTGATATTATGATTGTTGTTGTTGTAGCTTGCTCAGTCCTGAGCGCTTTAGCCGCTGGATTTCAAGGCAAGCAGCTGTCAGTCTATGTCAGGGCAAAGCGGAGGCACTTAGACAAATTTACCGGCACCTGTGCAATATTACGATAAAAAGCTGGACCCACTGGTGTGTCTCTGTGTCCGTTTGTGTGCCCTTGCAGCGAACAAATCACTGCTTGTTGTCATTTTGCCACAATGTTCCCACGAAAGGGCTACAGCCATGTTAGCTTGTTGATGCTAACACGTTAACTGCGTCCGTTTTCGGACAGCTAGCAGCTAAACGTCTATTATCGGACAGGTCTCGATTAACAGTTCTTTTTAAATCAATGTGAGCGATAGTAACTCACTTTAATCATTTGAAGACGACCACAGTCTACGGGCGTGTAGACAATAATGTCACCGCCAGTTCTTTGAAATTACAATTTAAAGTGTACAAAGTGGATTTGATTTCTGCTTTGACAAAATCAGCTTTATGCGCCCAAACGACGACTGGAGGTTTACCATCAACATTAGCTAGCTATCGTAATTTGTGATTTCTCGATACCCGAGCCGTGTAACGTTAACTACTAGCTAATAAGGCATTTCTTTAACGTTGAACAGACTGTCCATAATGTCGGTAAACAGTCAGGGAGAAAGGGCAAAACAATAACAGTCATGAAGCATTGGCGAGACCAGCCTTGGCCGTGCGTCCGACAATGGAATTAAGCACATGAATAGCATAATCAACATTGCATCAGTAATCATCAACACGCAAAGACACCTCATAAACGAGCAAATGTTAGCTGCAGTGTTTGTTTTCTACTGTTCTGACAAGACTGGTAGGCTACATCGGAAAGCTAACGCTATAATTCAGCCGGGGATGTCCAACTCCAACTGTCCGATAATGGAACTCGGCTCCCCTAACTGCAGTTTTACCTTGTACACATCTCCGTAAGTGCCGCTTCCTATCCTCTGGATCAGCTCGAAATCCTCCTGCGGATTCCGCCGGGACAGGTCGACACTGGAGTTCATCATTTCCACTGCCGTTTACGGCGCCGATCGCGCACGGTTGACGGACCCCAACAATGTAAGAAAACAGATATTTTAAGAAAAACATACGGCGTCAGAAAATCCCAGCCCGAATCCACTGTAGCTCCAACATGGCTTCCAATGCGCAATGAGCATGCGCAATGGGCATCATGGCGTACCCTCTCCATAGAGCCTGAGAGATGGAGATGTTGAATTTAATATATTTGCGATTGGTTTCAGCAGAAATGTGTGGTGATAAAACCATAATAAAAGGGAAAAAACACAAATATAGTATTTGTTTTTGCATGTAAAATTTACACAGTGTAGGAAAAAACATCTAACATCTGATTTGAAGATAAAACTATATT
Organism: Scomberomorus guttatus; assembly: GCA_038419695.1. Taxonomy (NCBI): domain Eukaryota; kingdom Metazoa; phylum Chordata; class Actinopteri; order Scombriformes; family Scombridae; genus Scomberomorus; species Scomberomorus guttatus. The sequence goes on from CM076458.1 coordinate 7,240,592, forward strand.
GAGTTCACTTAAACACCTAGCACCATTAGATCTATACAGTGAAGGTATATGGATCCATGATCTCTAATTTGCACAGGCAGCAAAAATCACAAATGTTTAGCTAAGGAAGAAATGAATGAAAACACTAAGCCCTGATTTGCCTTGTGTGGCCCTTCAGTATTTAACTGGGCTAAGCAGGGCTAAACAGTGGCAGATGGTAAAATTGTGATTCAGCCGATGGCTGTGTGACAGGCAGAACTAAAGTCCCATTACTGAAAAAGTAACAGTTGTTATTTAAGTTCCCGTGAGGTTAGGCTGTCAATATTCCTTATGTTTCTTATTGTCAATAAAAGACTTAAATGTCATCCTCTAACAAGTTGTGTACTTGTTTGACTAACCTTTGCTAAAAACTACAGTGCCAGTGTACAGGAAATTACTGAGCCTTTTCTTTTTTTTTTTAGAAATTTGTGACCAATTTAAAGATTTACATCTTCATTAGGAACCAATAGCTGTGTGACACAGACAGGTTAGAGAGGTTTTGACAGACAAACTGGAACATTGCCAGTTTTGGTCTTTTCATGCCATGACAATAAGAACAAAGAATAATGACAGCTTTACCTTCAAAAGCACAATCCAAGTAAGTCTCAAGTTACCTTCTTTCTAATGCAGTTGATATGATTTGAATGTAAATTAAAAGTTGAATAGGAAGGGGCAAATGATTTACCTGGAATGGAAAAACTTCCTATCCACAGCTCACACAACACTCAAAATTCACCATTGTTTCAAAAATATATATATTTATTTCATTTACAATTAAAGAACAGTAGGCGAACAAAAGATACATGTTACAGAGTAGTAGTAGTAATAAAGTGTGGCATTTCAACACAACTACTTATTTTTCATGATAAGTAACAAAGAAAAGTACTCATTACTTTTTAATGTAACTTCCACCAACACTGGTCAAGTGTCTGTCTTGACATATTTATGGATGAGTCCATCTATCGCGCCTAAGCTGACTCTCAGAGTTAGCTGGTGCTTCAGTGAGGAGAGAGGGGAAGGCGGACCGTGTTGTAGCCCAGTCTGAGGGTCTGTTTCCTGGGTAGAAGATGATTTGACACCCTGGAAGCTTTGGATTTGGTTAGTTGGTCCAGTGCCTTTCTGCGCCAGGAGTTTTTTCAGGAGACAGGACAACTGAGGACTCAGGAGGAGAACCAGGGTACCACCAAAACAGAGGACTCTACACACACAGACACATGTTACTTTAATTACAACTTTTTTATATTTACAATGACCTTTTTTTACCTTTTTTAATTTTACAATTTTAAATACCTGTCTGAAACAAATACATGTAAAATAATATATGTGAAGAATTGCAAATGCGCAAATAAGAGCTTATATACATATTTTGGACAGACTATGTGTCGTGCTTATTTGAATAAGTTCTAAATATGCTGCAATAACAGTATCATAAACCAACATGTACATGTGCCAAATTTAAAACTGTTGTAAATTAGATAATTACAGTTTTCTTTTGCTATTCACTCATGAAATTTCTATTGATGTTATAGGCTCATGTTAAAGACTCATAGGCTCAGAATTTTGCACAGCACCACAACACAAACCCACATGTGCACACACACAGAAAAACTAGTAACATTTTCTGTTTCACTAAACAGTTCTAAAAGAAACAATGAAAGCAGGAGCACAGAGGCACAAACCTCTCCATCTCGGTGAGGATGAGTGGCAGGTTGGCTGCCATGTTTGTTTTGGTACCAAACTTCCTGCCAAATGGCAGGTCACAGACGACGGCATCCACACTGGCGCTGGGCAGAGGCAGCACTGCACACACAGACACACACAGACACACACAGACACACACAGACACACACAGACACACACAGACACACACAGACACACACAGACACACACAGACACACACAGACACACACAGACACACACACACAGAGGGGAGGACAGACAAGCCAAGATGTAATTTAATACATGACAGCAGGGTCCGCAGTCACCTCCCACTCACTGATTCCAATCCAAAATATGCAGCTTCGGATCCACAGTCAACTAAATTAAGAGTTCATTTTCTAAGAGCAAGATATCCATTAAGTAAAAATGCATTAATACCCAATTAACTTTTTGTGAAATATTAATCAGTCTATTCATAATAGTTAATGCATTATGTCAACCCCATGCTTACGTAGCCAACTACATTTTAAAAGTGACCATAATGTGTTTCAATACGAGCTTGTGTTAGTCTAAGCTAATATATTCCATATTTCAAAAGTACAGATAATGCTATCTTCAAAATGTGGCTCATTTATAAATTGCGTGTGCAAACTACTGTTCTGAAACACACTGAAACAGGCAGGTTTTATAAAACCACTGATCATGTCTGCTGTAGTTCTACTGCCTGACATATGATGATCAGAAAAATGTGTATACAGCAAAGTGACTTTTGTCTAGTTCTTAACTAGATGATCCTGCAGAGCTGGAAGTGTACCAGAGAGGTTAGTTTCTATGAGCCATAAGTAAAAACTAAAATCTCTATCTCACTATGTGCAGAGCATAGAAAAAATGCAAGACCTTTTGTTTGTGTGATATCTGGAGTTTTTGCTGAATCATGCATGTACATCAATGTGTACATTTTATTAACCTGTACATCAAACTTAAAACCGCTGTAATTGCCAATACTTTTAAATAGACACTGTAGGGACACTGTGACATCTGTAGCATCTATTGTCATTCGCATCTATTTGGCATTTGACCTTTGATTATTGTGGCACACACAACTTTACTACTGAGGCACCCACTGTAGATTACTGTGGATGAACCTTATCTTAATGCCAAAAATGTAAAAGGTTTAATGACATCATACATTTCTAATTATTCCAGTGATCATTTTGTGTAGGTTTCCTACCCATAGATGAAGCTTTTAGCAGGTGTATCCTGTTTCCCAGCTCTGCAAACACTATGTTCTCATTGGCCTTCTGCAGCTGTCCATCATCAATGTCCATACCCAGGAAACAGACATCCTGAGATCCAGTTGAGAGACCATGGTTCAGACTATAACAGTGGTGTTACAACTGAACGCTATTACTATACACTATAAGTGAGACCAGAAATGATTTTCTCAAATGGAAAAAACAGTAAATTAACAAAATCAATGAAATCATTTAACCATTTAATTATTTTTTAAAATCAATTTCTGAACTTTCTAATGTTTCTACACTTTACAGACAGCTCTGAGTACATTTCTCTTACTTTATGCTCCTGTGCTGCTTCTATTAAGATGGTTCCCACCCCACACATTGGGTCGACCACACAGAAACCTGACTGGGAAAAAAGGAGATAACATACAGTACATAGCTTTGGTTATCCATACAGTATGACTATGACTGAAGGGAAATTTGACATCCCAGTCTGACCAGTGTGCATGCTTATGTTTTATCATATAGAATGTCAAGTTACAGTTGACAGAGTCTAAACCAGTCCCACTTTTTAAGGGATTCAGGGAGAGACATACAATCTGATAAACTTTGAATAAAAGATCTCTCTACAACAAAAACAGGCCTTTGCTTGCATAGTTTAATAAGGCCATTTACATACATTGATTTACATACATAACAAAACTGCACACATAGTTAAGTCATAACTGTATAAAGAATAAAGCAGCAGACACACAGCAGCTGGGTGTGTAATTACCTGTATCTGAGCCAGTGAGGCCATGGCCCAGGCTACTGTAGACCTCAGTCCTGTGGTTTTAATGTAGCTCCGGTTAGCCAGAGGTAACCTGACGGAAAGAAACCCAATAAGGCATTCATTCATAAGCAGACTGCTCATCAAATTTATTAAAGCTGCAATATGAAACTTTTAAACAGGTCTATAAGCCACTACCATGTGTTTCACAATTTTTAAAAAATATTTGGGACAATTTTAGTCATTTGCAGCAGCATTTCCTGTTGGCTAGCAGCCAAGGCATAGAGAAATCATGAAAATGACAATAAGGACACAAAGTAGTAAGACACAAACATAATGAAAAGCTACACTTGCAGTAGAGAAAGCCCATTTAAAAATGCACCAGACATCACCATTGTATGTTGTTATTAGTGTGTTCAAAGTCTGCTTCTTCAAGAGGCTTTCATGGCCACTCTAAGAGGACAGCATATAGTAATTAGAATTAGTGTTAAATGTAGAGAGTGTTTTAGTCAAAAACCTGGTCAGTGGTATCCCCAGCAGGCAGTGGTCATCACTCAAGTAAACATTTACCTGCAGAAAAGAACAAACAACACTCATAAAGACATATATAACATTTCCATTTAAATAGCATGGAGATAATAAATCCATACTCATACAATCAGGAAGATTTTTAGCACAATAAAAAAAGAGTTTACCTCTAGCTGTGGATTCCTCAGGTCAGCCTTCCAGCCCAACAGTCTGCTCAGACCTGCTCCAATAACTTTGCTCACCTCCTGTATTAGATATAATTTACAAACACACTATATTCCTCTAAAACATAATATACAGATATTTATGGAACTGACACCTCAAGTGAATATGAATGCCTGTTTTTATGTGTGTGGGGGTGTTAAAAGATATGTCCTTCTGACAGTTTGATGGAGAACTTAGCCGTTTTTCCAGATGATTTGAATCATTGAACACTTTTTACAGAGTCCACAAATTATGAGAGTGATGTATTTTTCCATAAAGCCTGTGCAGCTTTATGAAAAAGATGTTCAGAAGCACACACAAAAATCAAACTAATTTTGTTTTAACCTGCCAGAGACAATATGCTGACTTTCTTCTGCTTTGTGATTTGCATCTTAACTTCCCCTACCTGTATGCTGAGGTATCGGGACAAAGATCCAGTACATTTGCAGCTGATCCTAAAGGAGACTGGGACAAAAGAAGAAGGTGGCGGCTCTGGTTTGTTCCTGCTGGGCTGCAGTAGTGTCCTATCTCCTCCACTGTTGGGCTTTACTTCATTACATGGAACAAGAAGCAAGAAAAACAGAAATGAAAAATGTCAATTATTAATGTCAATTAATAAAGGTTGAATAAAAAATGATACATGGATCCATCTTGTTACCATGTTCCACATTTTCCACAGCACAGTCCTCTGCCATGTCATCTATCTTTCTGCTGCTGCTTTCCACATCGTGGTCTAGTCCTGGTGTTGCGTGGTCACAAACTGATCCTCTGCCATACAAATCTGTTTCTGACATCATTCCTTTTTTTCCATTTTGTATACAGCTGACAAACTCCATAACCACCCTCCTCCCCTCTTCATCATCCTCTCTCATTATTTCTTTCTCAGATGTCCTCTGTTTCTCTACATTTGTGTCACTACTAGCCTCTTCTTCATGGTCCCTCTTTCTTTTTTTCTCCAGTGTCTGGGCTTCAACTCCACAGGTCTCTCTGCTCGTCTTGTCCCCCCTCTGTACTGCACTTCTCAACCTCCCATTTCCACTCTCCTCCTCCCTCTGCTCTCCTGTACTTTTTCTGAACTCCTCATCCCACTTCTCCTCCTCTCTCCTCTGCTCTTCACTCTCTCTGCCCTCCTCCCTCTCCCTCCTCCCTTTCAGGGAAGTGCTTGGTATGTTGACAGTGGTTCTCCTTCCTGCCAACTCCCCCTGCAGGCGGCTCCATGTCATTACAACACTGGTCCATTCATTTCTGTCAGCCAATAGTTTGGACTGCAACACAGACGCTGCCTTTGCTGTGAAAATCAGAGAGAACACAAATCAAAAGTTGACACAAAAAATGGTAATTAGGCACTGAAATGCAAGTAAATTTTTATTGATTGTTAGGATGAATTTGAGGTGACTTTGGGACTTTTAAGCCACACAAGAACTGAAAGACAGACAAACAGTTCAATATCTGAAAGGTATCAGTAATATTTTATATTATCTGTGTACCTGGGTTGGTGTGGCCAGACAGCCTCACAGGTGAGTCTTGTTTCAACAGGAGGAAGAGTCTCTCTGCAGCCTTCAGCTCACTGACTCTGACGATCGTTGCAGAGGAGCTGAATAACACTTTACCTGGCATCTGACACACCTGGGCACACGAAACATCAACAAAAATAGCAGGTCAGTGTTTAAAGACAAGATTCAACACCAAATGCAAAGACTCCTAGACAAGCACATTGTCCTCTTTATAGAAAGTATATGATCTTATCAAGTATCTTGTTGAAGAGTCCTGAAATGAGACTAGATGGTGGCATATTGGTCAATACTTCAGGTTTTCCTGTGGTGTTTTATAGCAGACTTGGTCCACCTCACCTCACCTCACCTATTAATCAATTTGAGTCATTTTCTAAGAAGAAATTAAACTGTTCAGTATATTCAGTAAACTGAATATTTTGGGGTTGTGGTCTGTTGGTCTGTTTTGTTTAGTTTTATCCTTAAATGACATTTAATGGCGTCATCTTGAGCTTTAGGAAACAGTGATCACAAATTTTCATCATTTCTGACATTTTATGAACCAAAACACTAATTGATTAATCGAGAAAATAATTATTCAATTATTCAATAATTATTCAAATTAATCAATAATGAAAATAACCGTTAGTTGCAGCCCTAGTAAAGACTTGTGACTAAGCAACTGAGGCAAGATGTTTGATTTAACGCTACAGTTGTGTAACAAACTTACAGTAACGACAACTGTTGTAACTTAAATAATTATAAACATAAGCTAAAGAGAGTTAAAAACAGTACTTTTAAGTAATTTATTTGAATTCATTATTATTATCATTTCTCTTGTACTGTAGCTGTTAGCGACAAAATGTGACGGACTATGGTTTAGTGAACAGCCGTTATGACCGTTGGTTTCTCTCCTCATCAGAAACACTCACATCTTCAGCCGCCAGCTTTGTCTTCACCTCGTCAACCAAGAAATGCTCCATCCCGTTACCGGCGGTGCAGAAGTAGCGAACTAAACTCCGCTCACTTCTCGGTTCAGTCATTGTGTCGTTTATTGTGTCCGGTGTTCACAAACGCTCATATCTGCCAGCAGAAGTTTGTCATGTCTTTTCTTTTTGACAGAGTAAGTCGCCATATTGGCTTCTTTGTTTACACCGGAAACGGAAGTACGTCTTCAAACTGCAGTGATATTTTTAGCCAGCAGGAGTCTCTCTTACACAGCCAATTGAAAACGTGTTTTTTTAACCAGGAACAATTTGCATAATATTCATGGTAACATTTATCACAATGTGGATGTAATAATGTGTCAACACTGTTCACGCTTGTTCATACAGATTGTCTTTCTAATAACGGTGTGTTACAGCAGTGCAAAGGCCACGACAACAAGCCTTCATTTTGTGATTCATTTTAATACATGGATTGTAGTGAGAGCTTTTATCAGCACACAAACACACACACTCACTTAATACCCATATCCCCTGGTGCACACATAGGTATTCAGACATAAACAAGACAACAACAAACTGCACATGTGCACGCACGCACATTTAGTGCACATCATTTCAGACACAGAAACACACATCCCTGCTGCAGTGTATTACCTGGAGGCTGCTCTGAACAGGTGTTCCCCCAAACTTGAAAGGAAACTTTTAATAAATCCTGCATGCAGAAATAAGTACTTCCACAATTCTCACTTTTTCTATCAAGTGATCCTCCTTCCATCTGTGTCTCAGCTCTTCACTTTCTAAATCCCTTTCTTATCTGCATCTCTGCTGCCCTGTCACACTCCCTCTAACACTTTTTAATCTTCCTCCTTTCTCTCTGACATTTTAATGACCCCAAACATATTTAATCCCTTTACTTTATTCGATGAACAGCATTACTGTTGTTGCCTAGTGCCATAAACCCCTCAAATGATGACAGGCTGCTGCTACCGGCAACAGTGTAGTGCATGCTCATAACAATGAGAAGAATTATGATAAGAAAATACACTGAACATGGCTATTACTTTAGGTTGATGTAATTGGGCAATAGTGGGGGGGGGGGGGGTGATTTCAATGAGAGCTAGCATAACAAAAATGGATTGATAGGTCTAATTTCTCAATATTTGAAAAACAAATTAGTATAACATAAACAAAACAAAACAAAAACAACAACAACAACATTTCATTTCCAAATGAGTATAGTGACATTTGACATTACCAGTAAACCTAAAATCTATTTAAGAATATAATCCAACAGAAATTATAATGTGTCAAGAACATTTATCTGATATACACTTAAACATTTATGAGTGAATACCTGTGCTAAAAAAAACGGCACAATATGGTTTTATCCTGTGTCTGCTGTGTCTCACAGGAGGAATTTATGGCTCCATAATCATCCAATCTGACTATCTTGTAAGACTAGTTTCACTGGTTCACATTGGTTACACTTCTAGTGGTGCCAGAGCAAAACACAGAAATTGAGTCACTTCTGGAAGATCTGACAGTTTTAAAAAATGGAAATAGGTCTTAAGACATGTTTTCCAATTGGTTGAGTGGTGACAAGAACCTGTAGTGGATGTCAGGAGGAGGAAAACAGCATGAAGTTGTTACAAAACTGCAAAACGTCTTACAGAGAAGGTTGTGGTGAATGGCAGGGTCAACAAAGTGTCTGACTTTGATGCATGACCACTATTACCATCCTTTTTCTTACCATGATTGTTTTGTGAATGAAACTTTGTGTTAAAAAAAAACTAAACAAAAGCAAACCACAGTCTTTCTAAACCAAACCAAACATTAACCATAGCTGAGCTGTGGCCAATCAGAAAATAGTCTTATGAATTATTATTATTTATAACAGCCATTTGTAACAGTTTTGGAAGGCACTGACAAACCATACATCCTCCTATAGCGGGCACCAGACAAGAAAATGGTCATATTGGTTGTTTTGGAAGGCAAACAAGCTATTTTGTTATTTAGTTTGGATGACTTGTTGGTATCATGAGAATACCCAGCTTTACTTACTTTTCCTTTTGCTACATTCAGTTTATTTGACAAGTAGCTATCACTGTCAATTTAGCACATAATCCCACCTCAAGTGAGTCTCTTGCTCTTGATATCAAGGAAGTTAAATTTGAAAAAAAGCTGTTTGCATCCATCTCTTCTGATGTAAAAAACAACATGGTGGGTCACATTATTACTATCCAGTATCTCACAGTCAGAAACATCAAAATGCTCCAGATATAAACTTTATTGAGGCTGCGAGGTGGATGGTGATTGCAGTACTTTTAGCCAGTGACAGCTTTAATTAGAATTAAAATTTGATTTATGGGGCTTTTACTGTAACTAGCAAGACACAATTTAGGTTTCCCCCTTTTCTTTGTCACTCTTATTCGCTTTAAAATTTAGCCCGTGACTACTTTCATCAACCCATAATATTGGATGTATCCATGTAGAAAGGAGACATTAATACTCCTTTCAACAGCTGCCATTTGCAATAATTAGCTCCACTGCTGCTAACTGAACACAACAGCTTCACAAAATGGATGCTGCCTGGCACACCAGCCATGGCGTGATGTATTACTGTACATTAAACTTGTTTTTATTCTCCTCCACACCCCATAAATGATCAGAGGGAGGGAGGGAGGGGGATAAAGGCAGGATGGGGACGGATAAAGAGGACAGAAAATGGAGGATGGAAGAGAAAAGAGGGGAAGATGAGAAATTATGACGAGGGGAAAGAGGCAGAGAATAGAGAAAAAAGAAAATGATAAATAGATGAAAAGTGTGCATCGAGGAGAGCAAAGAAAACAGAACTTCATTATGTTGAACTAATTAGTGCAGCCTTGGATGCAAAGTGTTTATGCAGAGCTCAAGGCTAATGAATTTTGAAAGGGACAATAATGTAAACAGTGTTGGTAAAATTGCAAACAAAGTGGAACAAAAATACAGATTTAAAGTTCTGCTGCATAGATAATATATACTCACAAACACACACACACACACACACACACACACACACACACACACACACACACACACATTTGATCTTAAGTGGACAAAATTCCATTTACCGAAAGAAATAACAAGTTGTTCCTGCTTTTGGGAGGAAACGTGGTGAACTTGGGAACATGGAATCAGAGCAGCTCTACAGCCAGAAATTAATTTCCCCCACATTCTCCCCACATTTCCTGTCACACTTCTTTTTAGCTCCTATCTTAACAGAAAACAACCAAATTCTTTAAAAACACAAGTGTGGGGTAGGAGACCACACACCACTTAACAGCTATCACAAAAAAGGCCAAAAGATGTGGCTGAAAGTTTAGGGAAGACATGGTAAACGGAGAAATAGGTGCCAAATAAGTTAATGTGTTAACGTCAGCTAACTGCTGAATGTGAATGTGAAAGATGAAGTCTGGTCAACATCAAACAACATTTTTAACAAACAGGATTTCTGACACAGATATATGGACACACACATAACTTCCCACTGTGTTTGTGTTGCAAGGTGCGGGTCTTTAGACGCCTACACTCACACAGATGTAAATGTCCCCTCCCTGAATCATGTAGTGTCTAATTGAAAATTAAACAGTTTCAAGTGGCATTATCTTGTAAAATTACACATTATGTGTGTCATGATTAATATTCAGTGAGGTTTCAAGAGGGCTGTCATTTAAAAGGCCAGGCTATCTCTCTCTTTCTCTGTGTGTGTGTGTGTGTGTGTGTGTGTGTGTGTGTGTGTGTGCACGTGTATGTATGTTTCAGTGTGTGTAAAAGGTTGAGCTGAGCTCCATCTGTCAGTCTCCTCCATCATTACCTTTACTTTATCTTGCATTCCTCTTCTTTTGCTTTCCTTTCCTCTTCTTCTCTTCTCACCTCCTCTTTCCTTTCTCTCTCTTCTCTCATCATCTCTTTCCTGCCCTTCTCTCTATCTTTATTTCCTTTCATCTTCACTTCACTCTCAGATGGAAATGAGACCTTTACAAAGAGACAGAGCGAAAAAAAATCTGAGAGAGTGGGACCACTGAACCTTCACCATTTAACACATATATACTTGTGCATCCATGCCCATTTCCGAGTATCCGCGTGTGTGTGTGTGTGTGTGTGACATGAGCAAATTTAAATATTTACTCCTCTTAGAGGAGTGTGCAGTGTGTCAACAGGGCCAAGCATCCATGGAGAGAGAGAGAGAGTGAGAGAAAGAGAGAGAGTGAGAGACTTTCCCCGAGGAGCAGAGCTCAACCAGTAAACACTGCATCAAACTGACAGAAGCCATCAAAATCAACAATAACAGTAGAAATATAGGCAAGAGCAGGAGGATGGAAAGCAGACCGAAGGGGGAGAAATACGTAGGGGGAGAAGGACGAGGAGAAGGAAATGAGTGCGTGCCTGCTGTGCGTAACTTAAAGGTTCACCTTCTTCAATTTTTTAAACATCAACATATCATTGTCAGATTCACTGTGACACCTTGATATACTTCCTGTACACAAGTGAGCACATGATAGAGATGTTAGTTGCTTCTATCTGACACCATCAGTGATGTTTTTTTTAAAAAATATACTCTTAGATACTTCTCAATGTATAATGTCTTATATCCTTTATGTTATTCCATCATAGTTTAGATAAATAATCTGGATTCCTGGTCCTATGAGTCTTCATCTCCATCTAGTGAATTTCAGCAATCACCTCCTTCCACAGCTTTCACAGCAGACATGTTGTGTCAAGACTTATTGGTGCAGTTGATTTCAGGCAATTTCGGTTAAGTGCTGCTACTCTTACAATCTCTAAAGATGTATGTATCAGATAGATGACAGAGTCACTGGGGTGTGCCACCCAGAAGTAAATGCTCCGGCCCAAAAGACAGTGTATTGAAATCTAATAATTTTGCTTATTTCTGTATTGCAAGTATTGTAAAACTGGGCAGGGTATCAGTCCTCCTTTCACACTTTGGGGCAGCACAACAAGCTGTAAACACATAAACATTGACAAAATATCATCTTATAAAGTCTTTTAAAGTTAATATGGTCTGAATCTACAACAGAGGTCGCGAGTGAAAAGGTAGCATGATCCATAGGGTTGCAATGGCCACTTTTATGGGAAATATGCCAGTTTGAAATATGAGTTTTCCTTTAAAGAATCAAATTTCACTTTTCCAACAGCACTCTCTCCAATATAATGACATTGTTTTCCATATGTGACGAGTTATGTTATTCCATTCTTCTGGTGTAGTTATTTTTAACTCATTCTTGCAGCTGCTTATAGCAGTTGTTAATGCTATGTTAGTCTGGTTTTAAATATATATCTATTTCCCGTAAACACCACAGTTTTCTGTTTCTCATCCATGGTCTTAGTGTCCCCACTGCAGTTTTTGTTTCTCCTCTTTTAGTCCACCACCGGCTACTTTGTGACACTAAATTAACTAAATAGTGCATACGCTGCTTGAGATAAAGTCATTTTTGAAACTGAAATGTTTGTTTGTGAACATCAAGTTACAATAAGGGGAGGAAGGTCTAGCAAAGTTTAATGCAAATGATTCATATTAAGAAGCCAACATTAACCTGAGCTACACCCCATGACACTTATGGGCATTTCATTTAGCCACAGCTCTGATTCACACAAACCTCTGACGCCTGACAGTGCAAAAGCCCTTGTCCCAGTTAACAAAGAACATCTATCACATAAAATCCCAAATCCCCTTGCCCCACATTTTATCAAGTAAAAAAAAAAAAAGTCAACATCACACCACCACCAAGGCCACTGTTCCATTTAGCTAAATAAAAAGCCTGAAAGCCCTTGGCCTATTTTTTCAATGTTTAACACAGCCGTAAAGAGTTTGTAGATATTACTTTCATTCCCAAGGACCTCTGGATTTTTCCAGTGAGTCCCCCAGCACTGGGAGGATTAGTTTAATTTCACTATCATGCATTCACTTAAAGATAGCACTATAAGAAAGAGTGTGAATGCAAAATAACTATTCTCAGAGGTTTGACTCCCCATGCACCAACAGCAGCAACAGGCAACAAAAACCCGTCAGATGGAGATCATTTTGACAAGTCCCTAACAGGCTGAGGTCCGTGGCCTTATAATGTCCCTGCATAGTTGCACTTCCTGTTAACTGCGTCTAGGGGGAGGTCTCGGTTTACTGCTCAGCTACATTCTGCTGCCGTGTTGTCTTGGTTAATCTCTTTACTGCAGAAGGCGGAGGGACAGAGGAGGAAGAGAGGAAGCAGAGACACAAGGCTGGCCAAAACACAACTTACTGCAGTAGAAAGATTAGATGTGACTGTAATGCTGCAGAGTATTAGTGTGAAATGTTAGGGTGGGTATTTTGGAGGTATTTGGGAAATATTATTTCCTGCTAATATGGTGAATTACACAGATATATTTTTGTTTATGTGTCTATAGTTGTGTAGACTCTACAGATATTCAGAACTTGTGTTAAAACCCATAAGATCACATATATTACATATGTTTTATAAACATGCAAAATACATAGCTACTCTGTACATAGACTGTGGTGACACTGTTATGTTATTTGGGTTTGTGGTTTACCAGTTCAGTGCTGAAGGTTACTTTTTTATACTGTTTTAACTACAGCTCAGTATTTTCTCTCTTTCCTCTTCTTCTTCTTCCAGATGCTGTCATAAGTTAGGAATACATACCGGTTTTCACTGTACATCTCTGGAAATAAACATACATTATCATCATGGGCCAGCTGTTTTCATCCGAAGAAGAGCTTTCTAAAGCGAAGGATGCAGTTGGTTATCTCCTCTACAATGCCATGTTGGAAGGCGGTGCGGTGCCTAACCTCGAGATCGTCCACCCTCTCCTCCTCACCGATCATGATGAGAACCTTGACTCCAGGGTCGGCCTCCAGGAACAACTGCAACAGGTTAATAAGATTTAAAACAAAGTGTGGCAGTTTACATGAATGATGATGGAAGCAAAACATCGAGAAAACATACACAGACAAAAAAAAAAGGCAAATCTGTTTTTTCTGAAATGGGCGAAGCGAGGGGAATTACTCATAGATTTCACCTTTAAATCCATTCAGTCATGAAGTGCAGATGGAGATGAACGGGAGGGGAAAGAAAGACGATGTTGCCTTGAGACAGTTAAGAAAGAGCAATTGTGCAAAGTGAAGCACCACTCTGTTTTAGAAATGTGGTTCTGTTGGGGATTGTAAAGATGTTACAAATCTTTACAATGACCAGCAAGGAGCAATATGATGATGACAAAATAATGTTCTCAAAAAGGAGAAAAAGGGAAAGTAATCCACTCACCTAGCATTTCCCTTTATTGAGACAGATGGGAAGAAACAGTATGCTGGCGTGCTGTTAGTGATTAAGGCAGTCATGAATGTTTATTTTGTATTTCTCCTCTCCCAGCTGCAGGGCTGCGTTGGAAACAGGGCACCCACCTACCTGAAGGATCTGATTGGCCGATTGTCAACGTTCTCAGATGAGCCACGTCTGGCCGGCCTGCTTGGATTAGTGGTGACCATGGTGATAGATATGACCTGCACGGCTTCAAAACAATCATCCGGGGTGAAAGGGAAGTCAGCAGGGTCATCATCAGGCCAGGTAAAGATATTTTCTGATCGAGAAATACTGAATATACTGTTTAGGATAGTTATTAAAAAAATCTGAATCAACTACTACAAGGTTTGTTTTAAAATAAATATCCATGTATGAATCTCTACCTCCAGCAGAGAGTCTGGGAGCTCCAGGAGGTGATGGAGGAGTACCTGAAGCGCATCAGGATCAACCTGAATGATAAAAACAAACTGATCCAGGACTCCTTCAGACTTGAGGCCCAGGTCAGCCTCACCCTCACCCAGCTGAAGACCTGCCTGCTGGGGGGAGACTGTGACTCCAGGTGAGAGAAGACAGTACAGGATACCAGACAGTAGCAGCATAAAATAAGTGTGACAAAGGGTAAAATGCTGAACAGTAGAATATAGTCCAGCAGAGTGGCCTGCAGCAGAATGAAGGAGAGTCACATATAGTACAGAGGAGTCGCATGTACAGAAAAGTTGTATTGAGGAGTGCAGTAGAGTAAAATAGACGTTTTGTTCTTACACTGTTTGTTCCTCCAGGTCTTTGAGGCACTGGGCCAGCGGAGCAGCGTTTCACACCCAAATGTTGGTTCACCTGGCTGGACTTGAGGACAAGGCCGAACCCCTTGCGGCAAGGGCTGCACTGGAGCAGTACAAGGACAACCTCACACAGATAATACCTGCTTACAGGTAATATGGTAATCTACCAAACAACCACAGTGGATGTTCTTGTCACCTTCACAGCAACTGTGTCCATGGACCAAAAGTCCATGACGGTCCCATATTTGAAAGTAATGAACTGGCTCCATATACCACATGTGTGCCTGCCCATGTAGGACACTAATGGGGCCAAAGTGGGCTACAAGTTGGGAATATTTAGATTGCAAATTTTTGCTGATTTTGTTTTTCTTTCTCCCCCTTGTCTGGTTTGTCCAAAAGTACAACTTTCTACTTTGACTTTGAGTTTAAAATGCTTTGAGTCAACTCTTACATACAATAGGATGAGCTAGTCACAGTGCTCGGCAAGTCCTTTTTATTGGTGGGGCTGGAGTCTGCACTGTAGGTGGACAACCTGTGCAGGAATGTGAGAAGATGTGTGTTACACAACATACTGTCCAAGTACAAACACTGAAGATTTTTTTTGAGACTATTTTGTCAGACAGCAAACACACAGCACTTCAGTGGAAGCATGAGACTAATAAAGCATACTGACAGTGGAAACCACAGCCACAGAGGGCCCGGCTGTCTGCTATGAGACAAGCTCTCCCGCCTGCTGCAGATATGACAAGCAAAAACAAGAAAATGTTCACCGGACTGTCAGAAAAGCGTAGCCCTTTACCTTTCAGCTTACATTTAGACTTACTGCATACAGTAAAAATATCCAGCTAGACAGTCGGTGTCGACAGACATGACATAATGAACAGCATGAGAGTAAAAAAAAAATTTAAAGCCTTATTTTTTCACTAATTGGTTTGTAAATGCAGTAACCATTAGACAGCCCTTCACCCTTTAAGCTAGCAACAACTTACCACTATAACTTTGATGAACCCAGGTTGTCTAAATTAATTGTGTATTTATAAGCATTCCCTATGTTTTACCCATTACAAATCCACAAATGAAAGTCAGTCTTGAAAACAAAGTGATAAAATGATTTATTGATTTAAATATTCTGTTTTTCTACGTCCATCCCAATTCTTCCTGCCATTCTGACACCTCTATCTCTTCATTTTAGGCGTTATAAGTCTAACACAGTGTGTGTTGTGAAATGTCGAGGGGGTCTTCCGGCATCATGTGACCCCTCCAGTGAGGTGCCAGAAGATGGATCCATGACGGGCCTCACTGTGACAGACAGAGAGACAGGAAAGACCGTGACCATCCCCCTATCTGCCATGGAGGCAGAGACAGGTACACTTTCTTGAATAACCAAGGAAATTGCTCATCCCTTTTCTTAGTCAAGTTGCACTTAACTGAACTGAGCTGAACTTAACAGGGAGAAAAAGGAGCACCTCTGGGCCTGATACCACCTCTGCAGCTGTGTCCTCCTCCATTAACCTGGACCTGATCACCTCAGATCAGTACGCCCAGGCATACCTGGACCATCTGTTCTCTGAAAAGGGACCTGTGGCAGAGCTGGAGAACTACTTTACCAGGGCTAGTGACAATCTGAGAACGCTCAGAACTGAATCAGGATGTATGAAGAAAAGAACCGGGGTGAGAAATGTGATAGAACAAAGTGATGGAGTGCATCTTATCGACCAGGCAGAGGGTATAAGTGGAGAACAACCAACAGAAAGGGGAAAAGGTGAAAATCAGGGCAAGGCAGAAAGAAGAGGACGAGAAGACTCAGAAGAATGGAATAGAAGAGATGAGAGTCTAAAGCTGAGTATTGTGGAGACGCAGCCAGAGGAAAGCCTCAATCAGAGTCTTCACAGTGCAACAAGTACATAAAAACAATGACCAGACAGAAGCCATATTGCACAGTGTCGGTCCTTTATTGAAGAGAAACATTAAGCTTAAACTCAGAAACATGAAGGATTTTTTCAATGCTTGAAATTTATTCAGAGAGCTTAAAACAGATTGATAAATAGAGGTTGAAAATAAGTGATTTTCCAATGGAGACAATGATTCAGGTTTCCACATTACTGTCTGTGTTACAGCCTGTTTCTTTTCTGATGTCACTGAGCCCATCAGTTTTATATAATGTTTCCATGTCATGACTACAGTATTTGGTTGCACACTAAGATAAATACTTGACCACCCTAAATTTGCGGCACCCACTGGCAGCAGGAAATCTCTGTTTAACCTATTTTGCCACTGAAGTAACAGAGTAGCAGCCTCCTAGCATAAAACCAGCTAAATGATCACTTTCAGAAAATGGATTTGTGTTTTCAAACTTACACACTGATGCTTTATGCTTTATGTAAGCAAACTAAATATGTGTAGATCATGTATGTTCAGTGTGTGCCGGCAGTGTGGTGAGTAAACTATCCACACCTAAGCATTTGACCTGCTGTTAGCATGTTAGCACACTACACAGAAACTGGTGAAACCATTGCATTTAGAGACAAATATATGAAGGAAAATACAAATCTGCACTGAATACAGACTGCGACAGAGATTATTATGTGAAAACCTAGAAAATCCTCAATACCTGGTCTGGTATGACCAGTGTATGGCAGCTTCTGTTAGCTAACATTAGTAAACTTTAGCTAGTTATTGCGGTGTAACTGATACTACTGAGTCAGTTTGCAGACTTTGACTCTACTTGTGCTCCTGTTGATACACGTGATATTTGAGCATCTATTGTTATCCCGATATTACCACTTTCATTCACAACAAAAGTTACTCAATTTAAGTCCATATTTGGGCAAGACTGACAACATATTTGATGATGCAAATTCAACAGTGTGGCCAGGAATGCTGCTAAAATACATTTGTAATTTTACTGATTACAGTGTAAGATAGATATTTCTACATTTTTGAGTGTAAATGCAGACTTCAGCTTCTAATAAACAAAGAATGTTTACGTTTGTATTTTGTGTCAGTTGATTAATGTCTTAGGTAAGTAACTGTGTAATGAAAAGTAACAACATTAAGCTGCATTTTCAGAGCTTTTCTGGCTTGTTACTTGGCTGAAAAATGGACTCAAATCATATGGCTGTGACTTTCTTTTGGTACCAAATTCCTGTTGAAAGGTCAAAAGCACAACAACCTGTCCGCCACCTGCACAAGACCATTTTCCCTATATATGTGAAAGGAAATGTGCTCATAAAGGGGGCATTTTGAGTGACGTTCACAGGAGAGACTGCACTTTCCATTAAGTGTTTCTCACTCAGAAAGGGTGAAAAGATGCTTTCTCTCTCTCAGCATTATGATGTGCGATGCAGCAGGTGGGCGAGCAGGACAGGAAGGAGCTCTTATGTGGCGTAGCTCGCAGCACTGTGTGAATGTCAAGCCGGGAGGGAGAGAGCGTGTGTGGATTTCTGTGTGTGGGTGTATTGGCGTGAGTGTGTGAGAGGAAGAGAAGGAGTTGGGGAGTGTGTGTGTGTGATTGCATACATGCCTGTGTGTCTAGATTGGAGAGAGGGATAGACGAGGAGATGAGAAGAGTTCAGGCATGTGCAAAACATTAAGTGTGTGTCTGTGTGAATTAAATAATGGGAGAATGATTGTGTGTGCGTGCGTAAAAAGGAAGGTGTGTGAGTTACTTAGAGAATAGGGGATAATAGTGATGCCAGTACAGAAAGAAAGAGGGAGAGTGGTACAAGTGGTTGATGGTTTTTCTGTGTGTACATGTGTATGTGTGTGTGTGTGTGTCAGGTCTCGCTAGCTGTCGATGAGTCACACTTCACAGCTCCAATTACTGGTCTCTGCTGCTAATGCTGTCTGATTGGTGTTATTACTCTCTCACTCTTTTATTCCCTCACTCTCTCTCTCTCTCTTTTTCCTTTTCTCCAACTGGCTATCAGATTAGTGTGACTTTATTATTCAGTGTAATGTAAATCTGACCAGCTTTGCGCACATGCACTAATTAAAAGCAGTACATGAAGCTGATATACACCATGCAGCAACTAATTTAAAACAGCAATAATTTACACAGTGCTCATCCTCTCCCTCTCTCGTTATGTTTCTTTTCTTGTGCTTTTTTTCTGTATTTCTTTTTCTTGTCTCTCCATTTTCCATCTCTGATCTTTAGAAGCAGCTTTTCCTCCAACTAGTTGTCTGTCTGTCTTTTACTGGATTCTCTGGCTAATTTTACTTTTAAGTGTCATTTTCCCGTAGTTCCTTTCATGCAGAAAACAAAAGTTTTTTTAGATGTACCAAATTACAGTCTAATTTAAAATACTTGTTTTCAATGTACATTTAATATTTTTTTAAATAGAAGACAAATCATGACATTTTAAAGATTTCAGTGTTCTTGAATGCATTTTGTGTCAAATAAAATAAACAGGACCCACAGTTTAGTCCTCATTGAGTGCTCCTGAGCTGACTGTGTGAAGAGTTTTGAGAAAGTAAATTCAGTATTGAGAACTGCATGTAAATAAACTGCATCTCTGTGGAGGGAAACCAGACACAGGAAGAACATTGAACCCCGACCGCTTGTTGGATTCAAATCAAACAGCTTCTTGCTGTGAGGTGACAATGTTAACCACTGTATCACTTATTATTATTTGTTTAATTTGCTTTTTTCAAAACAACAACAACAACAACAACAAAACAAATCCAACTTCTTGTTGTTGGCTCTTTTTCTTGCTTTCTCTTCTTGCCTCCCTTCCCTCTAACTAACTAACTGGTGGGCCATTTAAGGACAAAGGGTCAAAAAGTGACTCCCACATCTAAACCCTTATTAAAGTAGGGTACCTCTACCTGATGGCCTGTGTTTATGTGGGCGTCCATACAGGTGTACTCAAGTGCCTCTATATCTATCAGTCTGATCTGTGTGTGTGTGCCTACTGTAATTGAGATCACGTTGACACTGCTTTTCCCGTCTCCCCTCTCCAGCCCTGAGTAGGTGTCTATGTGTTTGTCAGTGTGTGTGTGTGTGTGTGTGTGTGTGTGTGTGTCTGTGTCCGTGCTTGTATGCCGCGGTCGGTTGTCGTGAAAGCGTCGCCGCGGCAACAGAAACTCGACATCATCACACCGCCCACGGCCTCTCAGCAGAGAACAGTCACTGACACAGAGTAACCTACTGTCGAGAGAGAGAGTGTGTGTCTGTACTGTATGTGTGTTTGTGTTGGGACATGTGTTAAACTCAGTTGTGTTTTGATATTCTGTGTGTGTGTGTGTGTGTGTGTGTGTGTGTGTGTGGTGCAGGTATTCCTCATGTTGTGGGGACTTGCCACAAAGCAAGTGTTAGGCATGTGGTGGTTATGTTTAGGGTTAGGATAAGTCTCCAGGAAATGAATCTAAGTCAATGTAATGTCCTCTGAAGTGATGGAAACACAACTATATGTGTGTGTGTGTGTGTGTGTGTGTGTGTGTGTGTGTGTGCATTTTTGCGTGGGTGTCTGCAAGTCAAACGAGAGGAGGACTTGGTCATCAACTTCTGCCAAAAGAAAGGATGGAAGACAAGAAACAGAGAGAGAGAGAGGTTGAAAGAGCAATGAAGGTAGAAAGGGAAGGCAGGAAAACAACATGAGGAAGGAGAGAGAGGAAAAGAAGAATTGACAATCAACAGTAAGTAATTAAGGAAAGGAAAGGTGGAGAGAGGAAGGAGCAACGGGAGGAGAGAATGAGGTAGAGAAGAAGAAACAGATGTAAAGACAAGAAGATGAGGCTGGAGGGTGGTAGAAAGTAAGGTTAAACAGAAAAAACACCAGTAATTATTATCAAATACTCAATGAATCTGCTTCATAAGAACTGTGTTGGTGTGGTTTGATCAGGTTTGATAGTGACTGGACAACCCACCAACTGTCATTAGATGCTGATTAAAATGTTGATAAATCCTGATTGGTGCACAGAAGTCCACTTCAAACCAGTGAAAAGAGCAAGAAAAAAGGAAACAGAAACCTCTCATTTGAAATAATAAGTAAGAAACTGACTGAGAAAATTATTTTCAGGGCTTTTGAAGCTGCATTATTTGATTTTTTTGACCACTTGGAACAAGCTGAAAAAAAATCCAGCAACTAATTAGGGCAAAAGTAACAGGCAGGAAAAATATTGATTAAGGCAACTTTAAGAGGTGAATAACACTGTGTGTGTTAAAGGACCATACTGATGGTTTTGCATATTTTAACCCATCAACTCAATGTTGCATACACGTCACATTATTGCAGAAAACTCCAAAGCCGTATACTGTAAAGGCTCTTAGATTGACTTCCAATCTTCTAAGCAGCCTTTTGATTTGAATTCATTTCACTAAAGAAAAATTTACTTGCAGCAATTTGGAACATGCTTGAAAGAGATAATCCATCACAGGGAACAAATTATTTGTCAAAGGTCCATTGTTGTCAGCTGTGGGCTGTTTGAAAACCTTCTGTTAGTGTGTTCATGGAAAAGCTTTCAAAATCTCTGTTGAAGCTCCCAACATTAGTGGTAGTCTTCTGGCTCTGATTTTCCAACAGTAATGTAGCTTGTGATTGCAGTATCTTTTGGCAGCTGACTAACATCTTGGATGATGTGTGAGGGTTCTTGAGTGCACCATCAAGGAGATTTCTATAAATGGTCCCTGATCTAAACTAAGATTATCAAGTCTTCCTTGCTCATGCAAACTTTACTCATGATTAAGTATTATATGTTAAGTATTAATATCTTCTTTGGTCATATGTATCTCAAAAAAGTAATAGAGTGCATTGGGGGAATAACTATAACATTATATAAGACACATCTGTGAAACAACTCTGCTTTTTTTCCTTTAATTTATTTATTTCTACATTTATATCAAACACATCAGTGACATTTTTTGACCACATTCAGAAGTCATGTTAAATGCTAAATGATTAATATGCAGTGTATTATGGACTGGAATAGTCAATTGTGTCAGTTATGGAAACTAAAAATGTGTAATGACTTTAAAATAAAGTATTTTAAGATATGACTACATATCAAAGTCTATATTGTAGATTACCTAAACATCTGCTGCATTTAAATAATATGTAGAAAGTAGAAAGAAACCCTTTAATTTATAGTCATGATCTGAGGCAGAGAACACACACACACACACACACACACACACAGGATAGAGTGGGGTAGAGTTCATGCTCTGATATTTGCCTGACATTTAATTTCAATCCGTTCCATGTGTGTGAAACACCTGCTCTGACACGGCAACAAACACACACACAAACGCACACACACTATAGAAAGCACTCTAGTTAAGCAGCTAATCCTTTTTCACAGGTAAAAGGAGAAAAAAATGTACATTTGTACTTTATGTTGGTCTCATACTAGGCTTTTACTACATATTGTATGTGTGTGTTGGTCTTTTTAGTGCACACACACACACACACACACACACACACTTTTTCCAACAGACTGGACATTTCTACCACAAAAAATGCCACTTGATCTCCAGACTTGGAGAGAGAAAAGTATGTACTAGACGGAAAGGATAATCAAGGAAATATGTCAAAACACAGACACAACAAGAGAATAACCAATCAGGGAAATGCCAATGATAACAAGTACGTGGTAAAATGCTTATTGAAACTTTGCCCTGATTTGGCTTCTCTAAGATTTTAAAGGAGGTTGTTTAAGGTTGTTGCTGTTTCAAAATTCTAATTCCACTATGTTTTTTACAGTGTACATGTGTGCCAGTTAAGTTTGGGTTATCATGCATATAGCAGTATCTAGGTCTGTAAACACAATCTCTGTTTTGTCAAAGTTCATCAAAATTTTGAGACGCAATTATTTTATCACAGAAAAGCTTCTACAGAACAATTGAGATTTAATGTGTATTATCACCATAACAATGATAACAGATTTCAAAATAATTCATTATGTAGTCTTAAGGGGGAGTTTGTACACAGACAACATGATGGGACCAAGAACGGAGCCCTGTGGCACACCTCACATTAAAAAGTCTGATGATGGGGATGTGGGATCATTCATGGATGCAAAGACTCATCTGCCGACAGGTAAGATTTAAAGAATAAGGCAGTCAATTTTCTATATTTTTCTTATTGTCAACAAATCTCGAGCAGAGCCAAACCAACAATGAATTAATCCTACTTACAAGTATTGTGTGTGAATCCAAAGCCTGATATATCGTATTGCTTTCCTTCCGTATTAGAGTGGCATAACTCAAGTTTGGTTTTCTTCCATTTACATGAGTAGAACTATTTTTAAAACATTTATAGACTTATAGACAATCTCATCAAATCTATTCACCATGTCTAAAGGTTGTGCAGAGGTTGTTGTCATAGGTTTTCTGTTCTATTTGCCAAATCTTTAACTATAATAATTCTTTTGGCCATTAGAACATTGTCACCACTACAAATCAAAATGACATCTGGAGCAGCTCTCTCCTGGATAGCTGACAGTATATTCCTATTAAGAAGTCTGTGCACAGGTCTGGCAGTTATTGTGATTCCAGTGCTGTACAAGCCGTCATCCGACCTCTGAGACAGGACAGAAATAAGGCATACAGAATAAATTAGTATATGAAGGGTGTATGTGGACCAAATTCTTGTCTAGATGGTAACATATTGAAACACAAAGAGTCAGTGCGTCACATCTGCCTCAGCAACCTCCCCTGACACTCCCTCCTAACCTGCTGTCACTTCTCCAGTGGCTCTCTCCCTCTCTCTCCCTGCGTGTCTGTGATTGTTTGAGTGGAAGCAGGTGTGCTGGAGTCAGAGTAGAGCCACACCAGCTGTACCTCATCACTGTAATCAAGCCCTCTACAAATACCCAGCTCTTCCACTACCACGCTGCTAGATCGTAGCCTCTATATCATTCCGCCTGAGCTGACTCAGGGCCTTGTCTCCTGTCCCTTGTCGTGTCAACCTGCTTCCCTGTCCTGGACCCCAGCTCTACTCAGCTACCTCAGATCCCACTCTGGACCAGCTTGCCTCAGCCCCTAACTCCCCTTGCCCTAGCCTCAGTTCCTGGGTCCCAGTACCAGCCACCAGCCCAAGCCTCAGCCCTGGTTTCCAGCTACCAGCCCGAACTTCCCATGGTCTCTACTCTCGTCCTCAGCACCATCATCAATAAATTCTTTTAACCTACAACTTGCCTACTCCTTGTCTGTGTCTGCAGCTGGGTTTGCTAGTTCAGAAGCCCCACGTAACAGTGTACATCTTCCTTGTTATACTATGGATGTAGACCAGGCTCTTGAAGCTCTACAGAGGAAATGTTTTACGCTTATGAAAAGGAAAAGTGCCATTAACTTTGAGCAGCATATAGACACACACAAAAAAAAAAATCAACCCATACAGACAAGCATTTCCATGTTACATCACCATGTTCCCAGACTTCGTGCTAAGCAAGACTAAAAATACATCCTGGACCACCTCTTAGGTGAACACACAGATGAAATTGATGTCAATCCTATCCAATCAATCTAACTCCAGGTAATACAATGTGCTCCCAAAACGTCCCAATGTTCCTTGAAAGGCCCTGCACACCCAGACAGTTGTTTTTGGTCATTCTGATCGTTAGACCTCTGCTCAGGTTGAAGCTGGGTGGAGTTATGATGGAACTTAAGCAGGGTCACTAAACACAACACACCAGTAGGGCTGATTAAGGCAGAAGCTGCGCTACCTGAACAGGTGCAACATGGCTCATACACAAGCACACAATACTGAAAAGAGGTCTAATCAGGCAAGATAAACGAGAACACCTGTCCCACCTCGTACACCTTCACCATGGGCCTATTTTACTGTGTGATTCTGAATAGTGTTGGACAAGTTGCTCCGTCAAAAGTTCCTTCAAAACCTCCATATGTTACATGTGACGTAGTATAACAAGTAGTCTGCTACAGTTTGAACGTATTTACTGACCATTAAAAGCTAGCTTAACATCAGCTGCAGTGGCTGCATAAAGTCCATCCTCTCAGTGAAGCTGCATGTTCTCACAGCCTCCAACTCTGAACTAAACCAAGTGATTCCTGAATGTAGCTTCAAAAGTGGATAAAGTTACGGCCAGCTACGAATACACAACATGTAAATAAGACAACTTTGGAGTTACCTGGAGTTGTATTTCTCTTCTTTTGGTGGTGGCTAAGTGAGTCTCCTCACCTCCAGCCTCTGCACCAAGCTAGCCAGTCTGACCACTGGACTCACAGAGACCAAAATGACATCAACCATCCATCAAACCATCAGTAAGACAGCAAACAAGTCGACCCCCAAACTATCGAAGTAATGGAGCGTTACTGGGATTAGTAACTGTACAGTTATGTAATACTTGCAAAACCTTGTTAACACCATAGGATCAGAGGTTGATTGGTTTTCTCACTGCTACCTTTAAATTTAGAAATTTACTAAATGCTGAAAATACATGGAGATTTGTCTTGGCAATGCTGCCAGTTTGTAAAGTAAGTGCAGTAAATAGACTTTAGACAGACTTCCATAGGAAGTACAACATATGTCAAAAGTTGCCTTAAATAAAAGCTACTTTAGCATTTGTGTAAGACCTTTAATGTCTTGTCACATGACTTTTTCTAATGTATAGGCTTTGGCTGAGCTCTGACAGACAGCTAAAACAAAGAGGAATGAACAGTCAAACAACAAAATCAAAGCTGGTCCTGTTCGGTCTCTCTAAGCGGTTGTGTATAGTCTGACAACCAGCCAGACTTTCTGTCAGTTTAGGCTTTATTCGGCATTCAGGAACAACCATGTACACACAGAGATAAACTATTACTAATTTGCCAGCATGCTAACCTACAAGCAGGGGCCTCCCAGACAAATGCCTGCCTAGAAATCAAATGTGACAGCATAATGAGACTTTAGATGAGCACAGCAACAGGGAGGTAATGAAAAGAGTCAAGGTAAACACCTATACACAGAAAACAACCGCATAAAACATATTGTAACAAATAGCTTTTTTGCTGACTCATTCAGACTCGCATTCTGCATTGAGGTGAGCATCATAAAAGAACATCTCACCAAATTATCTTCAAATGCACCAGACAAACTTTATAAGAATACCATAAAAAAATACCTTGCCCAAACAGGAAGAAGATTTAATGGTAATGGGAAGAATCCATCACTTTGTACACAGAGAATGGACACGATCTATCACAGTGGCAGCACAGGAAGGAGGAGAAGAACCGAATGCACTCATCCATCAGTCAGAGGCTATATGACTGATATATGACCAATTGGTTAGTTTACTATGGAGTATAAGAGTGTTTTTTAGAGTTTACAGCCAAGGCTTCTATCTACGTCCAGTTTACATTAACTCCAATGTCAGTCAGAGACATTTATGTCAAGGAATTGACCATTTATAGCAAATACCGTATTTCCTCAAATAAAAAACTGTAGTCAATTAAAAGCCGGGTCTTGGATAGGGCGTGGTCGACATGAACAAATAAAGGCCGGCCCCAAAAACAGGTCCGAGGGGAAAAAACAAGAGTGGATAAACTCCATTCAACAATATAATCATATATTTTCAATATTTTCAACACTTTGTTGTTCTGGATTACTCATCTAAAGTATTATTGTCCTATTTCAGTCACTGTGGGTGTATGTGTGTTAATATCTCAGCCAACTGTAGTTTGTAGTAACGTACAAGTGCCACAAGATGGCAGTAGCTAATTTGAAGTGCCATTTGGAAACGTGCAAGTGACTGAAATTTCCACAAAGAACGAACTTGAGCAGCATGGCATTCAGACAGAAATTTGATGTCAAATTCAGAGAGAGTCACACAGAGTCTTACAGGAAGTTTTGAGTTTGTATTAACAGCAAAATGCAGTAACAAAAATTTAACAAAGCAAATGGAAGCAGATGAAGCTTCGTACTAAAAATATGAGCAAATATAATTATCAAACAGAGGGAATTAGAAATAAAGGCTTCTCTCTAATATAAGCCTGCTTCCAATAAAGGCCTGGTACCCTCCGCAGTTGAGGTAAATAAAGGAAATACGGCATTTACATAGTTTTGGAAGAAAAGGCTCTGAGGAGGATTTAAAATAATCCGAGCAGCAATGTGGATTCTGCTGAGAGAACTAATCCTCCCTCATAAACACTTGCATGGACATTAAATCTTAATTAAATCAATAATACTAATAAGGAGGTTGGGGCATTAACATTAGCATGAGCGTACCAGCATAATAATAGCGAGAAGTGTGGGGTACACTTGCAAGGATATGATTGGATGTAACTGGTCAGCTGACACAGCCACACAATGAGCCAGTGAATATGAGGCAAGGATGAAACAGCTGAGTCACAGTCATTTTAGTGCTCTGCCTGAACTAACTCTGTGCTCCATTCATTCTGCAATATGGATGCTGAATGTAACTTGAAACTTATTCACTTGTTTCTCTCCTTACATCTTTGAAGTGGTATATGCAGCTTTCGAATGCTTGCGTCATTGGTTTAGTTTGTCAGTAATGTTGGTCCATCTTCAGGCCTTTTTCACAGCAGCCATTTTGACTTGTCATAGCAGGAAAAGCACAGATGTTACTAATAACATGGACGACTGCTCCAGCAGTAAGCTGTGACAGTGAGCTAGCGCGCAAAATAGCAGAACTCTGTAGCCGAAGCGGTTAAATAGGATTCAGCCATAATTAATTTCATTGTCCACATCTGTCCTTTTCCAACTGTGACAGGTCCTAACAGTCTCTCACAACCGGGGCAGCTGCTTCCAACACGTGAAGTAAGATAAGCTGACTGTGCACTACCTGTCTAGTGCAAACGCAGAGAGACAAAGGAAAAGAGTGGCCTTTTGCATGTAACATAGTAGATATAGTTAGGCAAGGTTTGGGTCCATTATTGTGTTACATACAGGCCTATTTTATAAATATTTAAACTGTGTGCTAAGAACTGGTACTTTACTGCTGGCATTTGAGATAGGCAGGTATAAAGGTATTCCTGAAGAGCCATGTGTATGTGCTGCATTGCTCTTTGCACAGTGACTTGAGGAATCATTTGTTTGAAAAGATTCAGGCGAATAATCCTGATTTGTTTTGGTCGTCTAAAAGTGATATTATCAGTCGGCTTTTTAATGTGGAGATTTATAGAAACTACATGGCAGCTAAGACAGAAAACACTGAATCCATCATAACATTTCTGTCATATAAACTGAATGTTCTAAAATGTACTCCTCTTGAATTTGTGGAACTGTACATTAAGATTTGTCATGTGGCCATCCTGGTTATTGTCTAGTATAAAGTATTATTTTCAAATTATGCATTCAGTACAATACATACTGATGATTTTTATCCTTTACTTGCTGCATCTTACACATTCACACCATCCACAGCACTCCCACCTCAACTACACACCGCACACACATTTTGGTCTTTGTATACTTAAGAGGACCCTCATTGACAAAATGCATCCCCTAGATGCCGTAGAGTGGCTTTACCACAACAGCTTGAGACAGTTTTGTCATTGGGTGCAATGAAAATGAACAGATTATTTTAATTATATTATTTTTAATAGTTTGTCAGTAACAAATCCTTCACCAAGTAACACTACACATATGTGATAAGCTAAATAAGACAAAAGGTGCTGCTCAAAACTAAAGGAGTGCTTTTGTTGTAAACAAGAACTTTGTGGTTCTCTCTTCAATTTATTCAAATCTGCTACAATACAGATAACAGATTTAATTAGTCTATTAGTCAAACATTTAAGTGTCTCTAATGTTCTTTCCTTTGGTAGATTAAAATGAGCTTTTCTTCTAATTCAAATTAATAATGTATCTCTTTTGATTTTTCTCTGAGAAAGAGAGAGAGATTGGTGAATATACTGTAAGTGTGTAAGGGAAAAGCAGCAACAATGCACATTCATTACTTTTTCATGGAACATGTAGAACAGAGGGAATTAATCAGCAGTGATGCAGCTGTCGCTTCCATCTCTGACACAATGACAGAACAAGTCAGATGACAGTTAATGAGATGTCACCCATACAAGACAAATGCCATTTTCATCATCAGACTGTCTAAACATATGAAAAAGAGGAAAAAATGATGTTTGTATGTGAGGTTGAGTGTGAGATAAAGGCAGAGAGTGAGAGCTGGTTGCAATTCCTATTTACTTCCATTAAATAAAAACCTAAAAGCTAATGGAAATTTGCATAATGATAAAACTTTACATTATAGATTAGAGGTAACACACACACATGCACACACAAACACACGAGAAAGGCAGTGGACTCACAGGGTCTCTCAAACAGGGTATCCCAAACTTTATTTTATTGGTTTTATCAGAAGTACCATGTACCATGGAGAGCAGTCACAGTTAGTGGCAACACACATACAACAACTTTCCTCCTATCAGTTGGTGTTCAACAAAAATTAATAATAATTAAAAAAAAAAAGAGAATTAACACACACACGCACACACAGACCCATACACACACACACAGAGGACAGAGGCAAAAAAAGAAAACAAAAAAAAATCATTATTATCTTCATTATTACCAACATTATAATAGTTGCGGTTATTGTTCCATCTTAAAAAAACACACAAATCAAATTGACAAATATGCCATTTCTGACTACACCCTGTGAGAGCGAAGAGAAAAGAGAAAGGAAAGGATGGATGGATGGATGGATGGGAGGAGGGAAACAGTGTGGAGGTAGAGTGAGGAAAAAGATGTGCTGGAGCAAAGGGTGGATTAAGGAAAGAAAGATGAAAGGAGAGGGATTTAATAAAGAAAAATGACAGACGGTTCTGAATCAGACAGATGGTGACTCAAGTAAAGACAAATGATCCTTTGAGAGAGTCGGACAGATGGGGACATATACTGGCAGATATATTCTACATAACTATAGATGTAAAACAGATAGAAAACAGGGGAATACAATCAGGTATGGACATACTGTTGAGTCACAGGGACAAACAGTCAGACACGCGTCAGACAGAAAGACAAACAGAAAAAGTGACACTGTCTGAGTCAGAGTCAAACAATGAAAGGATTGACAGAAGCCCGTCTGAAACGCCCCTCCAATAGAAAAAGACAAGAGCACAGGAAGAGAGATGGAAGGGGGGGGGGGGGGGGGGGAGAAAGAGACAAATCATTCCAAACCAGCCAGAGAAGGAGAAAGAGCGAGGCAGAAACAAGCTTTAGGCAAACTACAACTTCTCCAAAAAGGCAATATATGTCATTCTTGAGTGTAGTGAGTGTTTTTGTTTCCTTTAAATAAATATGTAGAATTAATTCTCTATGGTTAGCGTGATGGCCATAATGTCCTCCTCACTTATAACACTGTACAGTATATACACAATATTATTATTATTTATTTAATGACAAAATAACCTTTAGATGTACATACAGTATTCCTCGCCCTCTGTCAGAGAATACAGCCATGGTATTAGAAGTAGCAAGCAGTGTCTTTTTTTTTTTTTTTTGTACAAATAACCCATGCAACTCCCATATAGATTATTTATTTACGATACATAACTCCTTTAAGATCTCATCTCTCATTCAATAACAGCAGATATTGCCTTTTTTAACAAAAAAAACCCCTTAATTAATCAATAATGTGCAAGTTACTCCAAAACAAAAGACGATGCCGTCTTCGTTTAAATTAAAAACATACTGTTGTTAAGCTCTACATACAAAAAAAAAAAAGTAACTGAAAAGAATAAAAGGTGAACGGAAAACCTGAATCTGTACAACATTCAAACCTTCTTTTCATTAACACCAGGAGAATGGGATACAATTCTCTATAACTATATACAGACATGTTATCATTCATGCACAGTGTCAACAAGTAGCACATTGACATTCCAAAATATGGAAAACATGGCAAAGGGAGACGGAGGATAAAAAGGGATTTGGGAATGAGGGAAGGAAAGACAGAGAACAAAATGATTACTGCCTGTTTTTGGTTACTTTGGCAGCAGAGAGATGTGAAAGAAAGACAGAGAAAGAGGGGAAAGAGACACAGAGGGACAGATAGACACCATAACAATACACATGCTGGGCAGGAGAAGTCCATTTCAATCTCACTGACCCAGAAATCAATGTATGGCTGTAACTTCATGTTTTTTTTTTTTTCCTTTTAATTTTCATCTTCTTCCTCCTCGTCTTCCTTCTCATATGTCCTCTCTTTAACAACAACCTTTTACATTGTAGTTGTTTCATGTTACTTTAACGGTAGAGAATAGCTCTGGTAATGTTTTTTTTTCCGACAGTACATGAATTGCTGCAGCGTGATGTCGCTCAGCTTGTACCAGCAGGGGTGTTTGTCCTTCCTTTCATTCGCTCGTTTGTTTGTCTGTCTGTTAGGGGTTGCATTAATTTCTCCCTCAGTCTGTAAGACAGACAGTCAGTCAAGAAGTGAACGAGGCTACGAGAACGCATCATCGACCTTTTACATCAGAAGCAACATTGTTAATGGTTCACAACTGATTCAACACCGTTTTTTTTTTTTTTTTTTTTACATCAGGTACAACATTATTATTGTACATCAGAGTCAAAAGACAAAATCTCTGTTGTTGTTTACATCAGAAGCAACTTTGTTAATGTTTTCAACGAAACAACATAGTAGCCGTTTCACATAAGCAACAAGAACCAGTGCAATTCTTTCCCCTCATTTAAAACCCTGCCCACTCCTCCAAACCCACCACAGAGGAATAAAAAATCTACTGTATTCTACAGCTCATTTTTCTACCCCTTGCTTGCTCTTAGTGTTGTATGTACAGCGGTGGCCTGGCTAACCTTTGACTTTTCAAACTTCAAAAATTCAAACCGAGGCAGGAAGCTAAATTCAAGTGCTATTGTGAGTCTTTGCCTGGACAAGTTGCCTTTAGAAGAGAAAGAACCCGGTAGGGTGCTTACAATCGTGGCAGCGAGTCGCAGCTAACATTTAGCCAAGTTTAGCTTCCCATCTTGGTCCAAACCCTATGCGGCTTTGAACAGCTGTCATTAATCTGCCATTAGCTTCACGTCAGACTAGCTTTTAAGTCAAGGTAGATATACTGAGAGGCGGCGCGACAAAACCGGTGTAGCGAAAGAGCTAACTTCCCATAAATGAAAAATGTTAGCTTCTGGAAAAATTGTGCAGCAAACTAATTTGATGCAAACAACTACATTACTGCAAGCTTTTCATTCCCGCACAAGTTAACTCAAACAAATTAGGCAGCATGCACATTTCAAGTAAGTCCAACAATATTTATCCATATGAAAGGTAATTTATACCCTGTTGAAGTTACTCAAAAAGTGATGCAAGCTGCTTCTGCTATGTTATTTCTTTTTTGCGCAAGCTAGCATAACTTTTTACAGTGTATAAACCTTCAGCTCCATGCCAGTGAAGAGACAAATGCATACAAATTTAAATAGAAAGATTCTGGTTAGGTTTAAAACAACATCAAGGCTTCTTTTGTCTTTCTTCAAAGTGTTAATGAAATATGATTAATATTTGGTGTTTTTAAGAAAGATCCATTGGTTAGAAAATCCTTTTATAGGTTGGACTGCAAATATTTCTGATAGAAAGATTTCCCTTTGGCAAAACAGGGGTAAACTGCCACTCCAAGGCCTTCAAATGAGAACAACTACTCTAATGGAGAGCCACACATTGTGCAGAGTTTGGTAAATTCAAGCAATCTGATTTCACTTCAGATGCACTATGCAAAGTTGTCCCAATGCTGCTGAAATCAGTCGTTCTGGAGTTGGTTCTATATTCCGAGTGCATCGTTTGGTGACTCAAAAACTAGAACATTTTATTGGTTTTTCTCAAGATATTCTGGATTTACCAAACTCATCCAATCCAGGGCTCTGCTCAGCTCTAGTCTCTCACAGGGGTTGAAAGCTGTCTGTGACAAGATTGTTGCCTAGTTTTAAATGGATTTACATCTAGCCCCGACTACTTACTTTACAGATGACATTTAAAATACTACTTATTATATTATACATCAAGTAAAAAAACAACATCAGCAGGAAAATTCTGGCCAATTCAGATGCATACAGTATAGTGCCATTTAACAAAGTATGGACTTTTAGAATGCCTACATATACAGTAAGTTTTGTGTATGCTGCGATATCTGTGGTTTTGGCTGAACAAGTAAAATAGTTAACAGTCTGAAGTGTAAACCTCTCTGATAGACAGTTAATATATAGGCTGGAAGATTTTATTCTACACATACTTCTGGACAGGCTTTTGGGCCACTTTCATGTGTTTCATTTGGCCAAAAAATGCATATGGAAATATTTTCAGAATATATTGAACCATGTTAGTCTCGGGCAGTAATAGTAACAGCTGCTTAGCCTCTGCTCGATGATGTCAATTTGCAGGTCTGTTGGTTTAGTTTTTGTTTTTTGAATGTAGTTCATTCGACTGCTCATTGGATAGTTTAAATGTTCTATTGATGCTCTTTAGTGCAGGTATTGAAGCATGTTTAGTAGCTGGCCCTCACTTGACAATCATGTAGCGTCCTGAAACAGCACGACTAGTGTTTCCAAAACTCCCATTCGCCTTCTAAACTGTCGCCACAACTCTTGTCCCATGTCGCACACAGACTTCAGGTAAAATTTGAGCTCAAAATTCGGTTAGAGAGCTGAGACGCAATGTGTGTTGTTATACTTCACTCCAATAAACGCTGCAGAGAACTTATTTGTAGATAGAACCTGTTTGGGCCTGTATCATAAAGTGAGATTAGAGGTCTGTCAGTTGCACTTTGGGCTTAACCAAGGCTTGCTGGTGTCATGGCTCACTTTTAACCAGGGTAGATCACCATGGCTGCACAGCTAATGAGCATCAACTCATTGTACAAATAGACTCATTATTTCTGCAAACTCCCCACATGGACAAAAGCACCATACTATAATAAGACAAGTGATAAAGAGCACAGGGCGACGTGTTTACATACTAGAAGGATCATTTTTCCTTCCATGATAATTATAGCAAAGACAAGGGGGATATTTGTCCACACTTTCTGACATTAAGCATGAGGCTAGTTGACCGTGTAGTCATCAATCAATTATGTTGCATATTTGAAATTCTTTTGTTCAGGATTCACAACAGTGATTGGTCCGATTTAAGCTATTCTTTGCCCTCCATCGCTGCCACTTATACCATCTCATACTGTATTAAAAATGCTCCTCTTGCTCTGTTGATGTTGCATGTTATTATGGCTTGTATGTACAGTATGCCTTCCATCTCTTTTAGGTGAATATGCTCATAGCAGGATTGAAAAACTCAGTTAACAGGGCCACGTGGTTATCCCAAAAACCCCAAGAGAGCCTGACTTACAGTTGCTGAACTCACTTTGTGATACAGGTCACAGAGATACAGTTTCTGGGTGTGGGTGTTTTCCAACACATAGCCAATGGAATGGGTTATATAAGGCTTATTTCAGTTCTTATACAATTTTCTCCAGACCTCTGTGAGCTTGTCAAACCGAGTCTGACTGTCTGAGATTAGATGTACGCTATGTTAGATGTCCTAGCATTTACCCTGATCTGTTTGTAAGCCTCCGTCTCCGCCAGCAGCAAATACTTTTGCACTATTCCTTCATCAGATAGCTTCCATGTAAAGACTGAAAAGTAGTTGCTGAAGTGTCAACAGTTGGTTTCCGAGGCCTGCTGTATGTGAAGCATGAATCGTGTCGATTGGATTATGGTTCTTAATTCAAGAGCAAACACTTGCCCTTGAATAAAGAAATCATATTATGTCATATGTTCACCGCTTCCTTTGGGTTAAGGTCTTCATGATCCACATGGCTGAAGGCTAGTATATTTAGGAAACATAACAATGAGTGGAGGCGGCCTCGGAAAGAACATAGTATGGGTGATTTAATTTGGAATAAGGCTGACCCCAATTCATAAGCAGCCTTTGTAATCAACTGGGAAAGGCTCCCACAAAGGGGGGCTAAGTCTCGCCTTAATGAGATGTCTGGATCATTGGGTAATTGGATATTTAGCTAACTCTGGATACTTGGTCTGGCAATGTCTGTACTAAATGAAGCTGTGAAACTGTTCATGTTTCATGTTTTTTTTCCTTTTAAGCCACACTGAAGCAAAGTCCTAACAACTGAGGAAGTTGTTGACACGGTTAAGGAATACAAATCCCTATTAAATAGTCCCCTAAAGACCAATCTATGTGAAGACTTATAAACCAAGGGTCAGGGTTAGGGATTAGTGGTTGTTTCATACAAAGCCCTTGAGGATTTTGATTGGTCCACTGACCAGCCAGGGGGAGGTGCTTAAGACATGCACAGATAATGACAGAAGCTGTTGAGTCAACCAACGGGAAGGCGGCACCAGAAACAGACAGCCTATGAGGTTTCACAGAGTGCGGTACCTATGTTTTTCAAAGTCTATTGCAATGTTTCGATTGACACATGAAGGTGGCAATCTCATTGGTGGAAAACCAGGTAACAGAATTCCACAGTAAAAAAAAAAAAAAAAAACAACCCAAAAAAACAAGCACACATAAGATTAACCTAGATATTTATGCAATGATAATAGTTTCTCTAACAGTTTTAAACGGTAGAGTGGCCATTTTGTCCTCTCAGACATGGCCTTATTAAAGGTAAAAGCACACTAACCCCTTCTTGATTCAAATTAGACCTTAAATCATTTACATCTACAGTATAAAGCAACAGAAAGAGGGCCCGTTCAGGAGCGCATGGTGTAACCAAGACATTCAGAAGGATAGTAGTGGAGCTATAAAGTATGTTTAGCTCTTCTGTATTTACAACTCTAACCTCAGTGATGTTCAGAACATTTCGCTTTGTTGAACGTGCCCTCCCGCAAAAGAGTCTTACTCAGCATTTCTACAGGCTGGTAGAGCGAGAGTCAAAAAAGACCTTGAATACGAAAGCATATTCCGTCTCGCGCGGCGACAGCAAAACGAGAGGCGACTTTTTCACAGTACTTGTACCATCTTCCCACAACACGCAAGCACAGAAACACACAGTCACACACCAGCACACACACACACTTTGTTGTCATTAAACAGTTGTGGCAAAATATCCAATTTCTTCTTATTGTGTTTTCAGTATTGTCTGGTCATGCATGTACATACTAACACAGTTATTCTTTTTCTGTCTCACTCGTTGCTGTTACAGCGGGAGCTCACTGCTCCAACTGGAAGGGGATTAATGGGATTGCTGTTGTTGATGCATCCAAGCTGGCAACTGTGATGGTGTCAGTCTGTTTTAACCTCTGTGGCGCTCCTTTTGATTTCTGTATGGTTGAACCAGCCGAGACACATTGTGTGCGTTTATTTGTGTGTGTGTGTGTGTTTGTGACTTTGGGGATTCGTTTTACGTATTTAAAACAGGGGGTTTAAGACAACTTTTAATTGATTGGTTTGGATTTATAGATCGAGACAAAAAATGTATTCCGGTAGTTTTAGTTTATTCCGTTTTCTTTCAAGCTTCTTTAGCTCCTATGATTCTCCTGTTTGTCGTTGTCCATGCATCCGTACTTCCTTCTATTCTGTTTTTAGATGCTTTAATGTGTCCTCCGTTCCTTCATCTATACATCCATCCATTCATTCGTCATTCAATCTATTGCGTAAAGGGAGGGAGTGATAGATCAATGAGACAGCCTTAATTTTCAAATCCATCTATTCATCCACCTCCCCTTGCTTTCTTCTTCTATGACCTCCTCCTGTCCCGCCCTTTCCTTCGTCATCTCCTGCCATCTTAGAAGCCCTGGATGTGGCAGTAAGCCTCCAGTGAGGAGAAGAGGATGTAGAGGAGCCACAGACTGACGAACAGCATGGTGGTCAGGGCCTTCGCAGTCCGGGGCCCACCCAGCTCTCCACCGATCTCTGGTCGCCGCCGGTACATCAGCGTGGCGACGCTTATAAAGGCAAAGATGGTGAAGAGCGTGACGGAGAAGGCCAGTGTGCCCGGATCCACCTTGAACTCCTCCCCCTTGCTCTGGTGGTAGATGGCAGCAATGGACCACGCCACCTGTCGAGCATCAGAATGGATTTTGA
Organism: Scomberomorus guttatus; assembly: GCA_038419695.1. NCBI lineage: Eukaryota > Metazoa > Chordata > Actinopteri > Scombriformes > Scombridae > Scomberomorus > Scomberomorus guttatus. The sequence goes on from CM076458.1 coordinate 7,277,542, forward strand.
ATGGAATAAAATTTCATATCAGCAGCATCAAAGAATAGAATTTGTACAATAACATCTCCGTTATTATAAGTACATAATGGTTATTAGCAGTATCAAGTGCCAGCGTACTTCAGCTATCAATCAATTAATCTGCTAATTGACTGGGACTCACCCCGATGCCCAGGAAAACATTGACAGCGTTGGAGCCAGTCACATTACCAATGGATGCGTCTGCATACTGATCCTGGATAGCAGCTACCTTGCTGGCAAAGGTATCTGGGCGGAGAGAGAGAAAAGGATTGAGACAGATCGAATTTTTGCATGCGATGCATTTTGTATCAATACTTCCTCAATGAATACAGCGTCGCTGTCTTTCTGCAGTAATATTAGATGAGGTCATCTGCAAACACAAGTCTTTTCATTTCAGCATTGAACAAAGGCAGATAAGGGAAATCTGATGTCATCTGTGCCAGATTTTGCTAGTCCTTCAATATAAAAGTTAAATAGGGTTGGGGTAATATTGCAACTCTTTCCATATATCCAGTTTTTACAGAATGTTGTTTTTAGATAGTTTTAATTATGCCATGTTTTTCCCTTTATACATTTTCTATCAATGTATGTTCAGACCAAATCTGGCAATGCGTGAAAAATGGCAGCCCTCTCATTCATTTGAATGTGAGTAGTGCGTTTACGCTGCGGCAGTGGCATAGGGCTCAGCAAAAAAACACAGCGGCCGTCCGGCAAAAAGTTGAACCGGAATCAACTTTTGCCAAAATGCAACTCGACGTTAGGCTGCAGTGGCCAATCACAAACATGCAAGCGCACATACCTGATGAATTACTTTGTAACGTGAACTCTGTATTTGACTGTTTACCTCATAATCATTACAACGAAAGATTAAACATTTGCCGCAGTGAGAACTTGTTGTGGACAATATATTGAGTTTGGTGCAACTATGAGCTTTTTTCTCTAGTGCCACCATCAAGCACATGCTCTGACCGCCTAATTGTAAACGTGAAGAAGAAAACTTTTGATTCTGGACTTGGCCTTTCCCCTTCTGTCACCATTAACTACCGTTATATAACTATTCTGTCATTTGTACAACGAAGAAAGAAAAGAAAGTAAAGGTTAGTGGGAGATGGTTGGGCCTTGGTGAAGGCACAATGCATTCCACTAATAAAAAAAAAAGTGCATTCACTGATTGAATGAATGTTCTACAGTACAAACAGGTTCACACTTGAACTCTTGACCTCAACATGCAGTAGTTTATGAGTAATACAAGAACATAACGACGGAGAAGGGCACTTTTAATAAATATATTACACTTATAATTATTAATACAGAACACTGCGCAAATCCTATTTTCCACATTTAGACAGGGAACCTTAAATTAGAAACCATAATCTTTAATCCTGTTACAGTGTTCTGTCGCTGGCAGCCAGCATGGGCCGGATTTGGTCCAAGATCAATAATTTACAAGGCTGAATCTCACTTTGCAGGGGCAAACAAATCTTGGCCTGGCAACTAATCAGCGTTGCGGTGCTTAGTCCCAAAAATTTCCCTTGGTGTCTTGATGTTTGCCAAACTACGGCAGCTCCAAATGGACACTCTTCCTCGCCGTACTGAAAGGAGAAGTAGAGACCCTGCCAAATCTCAACAATAGCTTCCTACAAAGAGTGAGCAAATAGCCAGTGGTCAGTTAGTACTCTATTCTCTCTCTACTTTTCTTAACATCTTCTCTTCATCAGTGATTTATGTCTTACTTTTATCTGCCAGATATAGAGAGAGAAGAACAGAGGAATACAAATGGAGTGAAAAAGCAAGGGAGTGAAGGAGCGAAAGATAAAAAGAGGAGGAAGGGCTTTCTTGAAGTGGCAGCCAAACTGGCGATGGAAAAGAGGATGATGGGAGGACCGGAAGACGATTGAGGAGGAGAGGGGTTGGGGGGTGGGAGAGGCAATGAGCCAAAGAAAGATGGGAAGAGTCCAGCAAAGATAAATTTCCCCTTACACCTTAAAGCTTCAAGGACAAGCCTGCTGGGCTTAAGTGTGTGTGTGTGTGTGTGTGTGTGGAGGATCTATTTATTTGTGCCTGTCTGCCCTCATGTGTGTGTTGGTGTGTTAGTGAACGCCACCTGGGTCCAATCTGATGCCATGCCTCCACCAGCTGGCAAAAGCCTGTGCGTGTGTGTATGCATCAATTGGTCTTTGAGTGCTTGTGTGTGCCTGATTGAGTGGGTGAGTGCGTGGGTGCTTGCATGTTCGGCAGCGGCGTGTGTGTGTGTGTGTGTGTGTGTGAAACAGGTTCCACTCGGCAGCGCCTTCTGTGAGAGTATGCCTCCTTGGAGAGATTTCTGCCCTTTTCCTCAGCCTCTCTGTCAATCAACCGGTCTGTCTCTCTCTTTCTACCTCATCCTTCCTCTCTGCATCTCCCTTTACCTCTCCTTCCTCTCTCCTCTGCTCCCTTTCTCCTCTTGGCTTATGGGGCTCATTGGGGAGGAGCATTGATGTGCTGATGGCAATCTGGTAATCTTCCTTCAAGTGGAATTTTTTCCCGGTGGTGGGCTTAGAGTAAAGATTAGGGGGTCACCAAACATTAGGATTCAGAGGATGAACCCTCTGGCAACTTGATTGGAGGTTTGTGCAAGACTGTGATTAGATGATTTGGATGTCATTTATATAGACCTGTAGTCTATATATGACCGAAGACCTGTAGTTGGTCGAAGAGAAAGGGAGCATTGAGTCTAGTGTACTGGTCTCAATTTAATTGATTTTTGTACTAGCACCGATCCCACTGAGGTTTTGTGGATGTGCACAATACTTTGATCATATTCATCTGGGGAAATTTTAAGGAAATCTGGCCCTTAATTTTTTGAGTTGCCTTATCATGGATCAAGTTGTTGGTTAATGGTGCTGCCAGACAGTAGCTCAGAAGTTACAAAAGTCTTTACAAATAATCTTCTCTGGATGTTGAATGTTCAAACTGAATATTTTAGTTTAGATATTATAACTGTTGTCCATCAACCCATTTTTTCTGTCTCCAGAGACCAACGGGAAGCTTTAAAGCTCCTACACAGAAATAGGAGACACATTATTTTGGAACTTTGTTCATGTCTCTCAAACCAAATTTGACAGTAGTGTCTTAATCTCTTATCCCCCAAAGATATTTTTTTGCTCATTATCCTCCTGCTCATCTTTACCACAGTATCTCTGTGCATCAGCTGAAAGGTTTGTACAGGGGTGTCTGCAAACTCATGCAAATTCTACTTTTGTCTTCATAAAACCTTAATGTCACTTTAACACCCCAAAGGCAATTTTGCCACAACACATTTTTAAAAGGTCAAATGCGCTTTAATCTAATGTAATTTAAACAGTTATGTTCCTGCCTTAGTAAAAGTCAATCTACATATTCCACCTCATTCAATATTTGACCTGAAATATAATATAGATAAAACATTGTAATAATAAATGTTTTATAATTTAACGACCTAACCTTTACTACACAGTATCTTTCTTATGTAAATTTTGTTTATCCCATTGAACCCCTCAATGCATTTTTCACAGTTCTAATATATTCATTGACTTTCTGAGGCTAACATGAAGGCTATACTTTAAATATACTTTGGACTTGTGAAGTAATGAGGCTCAGAGGTTTTACCTAAATCCCCTGAAAACAACCAACTTTTAGTTTTTGTGTTTTATTATTCTCTCTCTCTTTTTAACAGCTCCACTCCTGTTGTTTTCTTCCAAACTACCTACTTCTCTCTCTCACTGTGTGTGTGTGTGTGTGTGTGTGTGTTAGCCTGGATAACTGTGATAAACGAGGTTAATCATCATGGAACCACAGCACAGGATGGGTTTTATTAACCGTAATAGCCAAAGAACTGGAAGTCTGTTTCTTTGTGTGTGTGTGTGTGTGTGTGTGTGTGGGCCATGAGAGGTTCTGCTAATAAGGCTGAAAGGCTGAACCACTTTCCATTCTGCAGCTCTACACATTTTGTATGTGTGTTTCAAATAGCTGTGTGTATATGTGTTTATCCATAAATGCATCTCATCGCAAGTGTATATTTCTATTTGTGTGGGTGCAAATATTACATTTTCTGAATGCATATATATATGTGTGTGTGTTTGTGTGTGTGTGTGTGTGTGTGTGTGTAAAATAGTATGTTATACATCACTTTTATCCCTCAGCTCCCTAAATTGGAGGACAGAGACCATCTGAGCCTGACATGACAAATAGCACTATGCTAATAACACATGGTGGTCACAGTGTGTGTGTGTGTGTATGTGTGTGTGCACATGCAATTGTGTGAAACCTATTTCAAGCTTTAATGTATTGCATGTATGCGTGTGTGAGTAAATACAGTTGCACAACTGTTTATGTGTCTACGTGTTTTAGCCTATACATCCAGCATTTTAGCATGTACTGTATGTCTGCATGTATGTTTTATGTATGTTCTGTGTGTGTGTGTGTGTGTGTGTGTGTGTAAGTGCAGGAAGCAGCAGACCGGGGCCAAGGTTAAAACATATTTAACTGGCTGCTGCAGTCGGCGGTCATTCTTCACATTTAGAGGATGATCCATGCCGCTGTCTGCAGACTGCATTGCTTCCTCTAACAAGCTCCCACGCAGAAAAATACACTGGAGAGTCTAGAAACTACTGCGTCAGTCATGGTAAAAACTCCCTCAGAATGACAAGAGGGAAAAACATTTTATGTTTTTTTTTGCTCTCTTTTTTTGGGGATGTTAATTAATGTTTTTATGACCAATGATATATTTTGAAGCTTAAATTGGAGGACTTGTGGGTTAATCTCCTTCAGCTCAGAAAAAAACAAAAACAAAAACGAATTATCCCCTTTTGGAAGATGCTCTCAATTTGCTAATATTTGGCGACACAACTAGAAGACAATCTACATTTTACACCTTTGTAATATTTCACAGTATGCACAGCAAATGTAAAAGAATGTGAGTCAGTGAAGGTCAACATGGGATTTATCTGGTGACGGGGTGGGGCTATCTACAGTCTTTGTTGCCTTTTTCTCCCTTTTTTTCTCCTCAGTTGAATTTGTTGTTATTACTGTTCCAATGTTTTTTATGTTCTGATTAAATGTCAAGTGGATACCTGTAAAAAAAAAAACATCCTTTGGCTTTATTATTATTGATTGATATCTGTATATGAACCAAACTGCTCAATAAATAAATATGTTTGTATCTTGCAATTTCTCAAATGCAAGATTCATCTTTGCAAAGTTTTGTGTTGTGTTAAATCATTTTCCTACACAGATACAGTACCAGTGAAAGGTTTGGACACACTTTTCCATTCAAGTGAATTGGAAGGTGTCCAAACTATTGACTGGTGCAGTATGTATTATTATTTTGTGATTACCTACAGTAAAGTCTGGGTTTTTCTTCTTTCCATTGTCGTATTGTAGCTACCATTGATTTGTTTTAGTTGATTGTCGTTTAAAAGAGCATTGACTTTGTTGAGGCTTTTATACAACAGCTATCAGTTGTTTTTTTTGAAGGCTTCAGGGTATTTTATGCTCATAAAGGCCTTATGAAGCTAAATGCCAAATGTGGAGAGAGAAAGGTCTTTGATTAAAGCTGGCAGAAAGTCCAATAGCAGGATATTTAAGATAATTAAAACGGAGACACTGATGGATCAATATTAGAGCACACATACATGTATACGAACATACAGTGTGAGTCCACACACACACTCACCTGGAACAGAGGTTCCCAATGCAACAAATACTACTGCTGTGACTGAGTCTTTCAGGCCCACTGTGCAGCCAAAATGACTGGCCAGGTCCCCTGTGATAATATCAGAGGAACATCATCGTCATCACTATACTTAATAAAACAATTGTGCCAAAAATTAAACCTAAAATGCTAAATATTCCATCAATACAGAATATAAAAATAAACATATCTGAGCATCTTTTCTGTCACTTTAACACTATACTATCCTATTGTTTTTTTGGCTGTTATCGTACCTATAACAGCGGTGAGCAGTCCGATCATGCAGATGGAGACGACGAAGCAGGCCCAGCCGTTCCAGTACTCCGTGGGCGGTACGAAGGCGAACAGAACCTTCCAGAAGACGGTGAGGAAGTGCATGACGTAGTCGAAACATGACGGCAGCTTCTCCTCCCCGCACTCCTCGTCGTCATCATCCTCGCCTGCAGGAGGAAAAGGGAAGAGAAAGGACGGTTAAAGACGAGGGCGGCAGTGTCTCGTTCTGCGCGTGGGTTTGATTCCAGCAAAGTTCTCAGCTGCAAAGGAACAAAATTCTGATGGTGTATTCAGGTTAAGCTGTTATGGCTGAATCTCCCTCTTTCCATGAATAGACCAGTTTACAGAATACTCCTGTCTAAAGGAACAGCTAAAAGTACAGGTGCAGCAACAGCTATACTTGGAGAAATATTGATCCCAGTGGAGAGTAATCAGATCTCTTGAGCCTCAGACCAGATGGAGACATCATGTCTCAGACAATATATCGAATTTAATTTTGGAATCTGTACAAATCTGAACATCCTGTAATGTGAGCTGGTTAACAACAACGTTTTTAACGTGTTTAATGTCCAATCTTTTTAAAATCAGAATTGTAAACATTTTAATGTGTTTGAATAACTTTATGCGTAAAGAGAATAACCTCAGCAGCATTATAAAGTACATAATGAGGACCCATGAAGGTGAAGATGCCTTAATCTAATAAACTAATCAATAGAAACATAAACACATCAATGGACACATTTTGACTTTATTGTGAATTTGACAAACTCAGCTTTGCCCTGCTGGGAGAAAAGAGCTGATATTATCTGTCCATGACTGACCTGAGTCACGGATTAAAGGATTCTGTTTGCACCTCTTGCACTCCAGCAGAAAGAAGGATTATAAATTCAAGTGTGCAGTAATAGAAAGGCGTTATCATTACATCATTACAGATGTAATCGGACACAATCGGACTCATTTTTGACCCGCTGATTGGCAGGTGTGTGTGTGTGTGTGTGTGCGATGTCAGTATCCAAGTCTAATCATTGCTTCAAGACATGGACTACAGCCAACCACACACTGCAAGGCTTTGTTGTGTGTGTGTGTGTGTGTGTGTGTGTGTGTGTGTGTATGTGATGATACTTAATATGTCTGCTGAACATGGGGGAATACTTGAAACACAAATTTTTAATTACTTTACACACTTGCTGAAAGAGATAAACACTCACATGCACACACCGTTACCAGTCTATGCACTCCTGTGTGTGCTTGGCTGTTGTGCTGCTCCATTTATAAGTGACTCAAATGAATGAATAAATGAGATTACCTGCTGTTTCATGAAAAACACTGACTGGGTAAATCCCAGTGAGAGCCCTGATCTCTTATTGATTTCATCTGCTCCATTCACCCACTGCATACAATTAACCCTCTAAGAGCCTTTGGTCTTTCTCATTCAGAAATGTGTCCAAACTTTGGACTGGTACTGTATGTCATACAAAGTAATACATCAAATGTTGAAGGACACCTGATTTTTAGTGTCCAATAACAAGAGTTTGTGCTTGTTTCCTGTATTATCTAACAGGAAATAGATGTTTTTTTTGGGCTTCTATGTATGAAAAGAAAATTCTTCAGTCTTAATTTCTATTTAAAGCAAACATTTGTAAACAATATCTTACAAAATCAGAGAATCAGAAACACAAACTCCCACATGGACCCTTTCATTTCACAGTGACAGATAAATGACTTTCTTTTGAATTGTGTCATTTAGGATTTAAAGCATGAATAAAAAAAACCCGAAATTGTCACAACCGATAATAAAATTGTAAAAAACTCAACACTTGAGTCGTCCTCATCTTGGCTTATAACCACGAGGATCCCGACACGAGACTCTCAGTTACTATAAATGTACTGCAGCTGTTGACAGTTTGAGTGCCGACCGTCTGCTATAAGCAACAATAAAGTTACAAGACTGATATTTAAGTCATAAACATCAGTCACGCACCAGATCTAAGTGGTGTGTTGTGTAATTGCAATACATTATCTGGATTAATATAGATTAATGCACTCTAATAGGGCCAGTGCTTTCCTCAGGGGTCACCACCCTGAAATTAAGCCCCTCCAACATGTTCCTCATTTCATGTAATTAAAAATAAATGTTTCCTTTTCAGGGTGAGCACTTGGAACTAATCAAATCATGAACAGTACAAGGTCAGAACAGAGAGCAATGGCCTCATCCACTATTATTGTTTGGTACGCACACACACACACACACACACACACACACACACACACACACACACACACACACACACACACACTAATGGATTATAAAACAAGTCTACCTGAGTTATGTCACTTCATACTTTCAACAGCTCTCCTTGCCTCCCACACAGTCTGTTATGCTCCTCTCTCTGTTTCTTTCTCTTTCTTTGTACCAATGTTTATACTGTATATTCTCTTTTATCACAGTCTCGGTCTCTTTCTTTTCATTTCCTGTCCCTCTGTGTGCTAATTATGTGGGTGTCCCGCCAGCATCCGTGGGGGATATCACACTGTGGAGTGACCATATTGGGAGAACAGTAATGTTGTCCAATCAAGTTAGATCCATCCATAAGGAACACAATGACAGAATATATGAGTATTTTAGTCATGGGTTTCAGTCACTTTCTGTAATAAAACATCTAAAAAAATCTTATCAGATGGGGTCCCTGAGTAAATCTTATCTTTACAAAATCTTTAACTGTGTCCTATATTTAACTTTCACGGTGTTGTCTGACAGTCCTCCTGTTCGTGTTGACCACTCTGTGGTTCTGACTCATACTGTGATAAAATCACCTTATGAACTAGTGGTTTAGATCAGAGCAACACTATTTTACTGGCTGTGACTGCAGCGAAGAAGTGTTTTTTATTATGATGAAAGACTGACTTACCGCCCACACAACAGCAATGGTGGAATGAAGTCCTGTACTGCACCTCAGAAAAAAATCATGTATGTGTGAAGGAGAAAATGGAATTGATCTGGAAAATTTGGGGTACTGTGATATGTGATATGTAAGTCACGGGTGACAGGCATAATAAGAGATAAAAAGATTTCTGTTTTTGTTTGTTTTGACTTTCACTTTCAGTGTTGAAAGTGATTTGTTCAGCTCTCAGCTGAGAACACACTGTAATCTTATTCCTCTGTGCCTCCTCTGATACACACACAGTACTGCACATGAGATTTGTCGACAATAAGAAAAATATTGAAGATCGCCATCTCCTTTAACTTTCAAACAGTGGCTGGTGCAAAATGAGTTAATTTGTCAACCCCGGCTCTTATAGAAATTGCATCACATAAATTACTAAATTGTTACATTCTGATGAGAAACATAATTGCTTCCTGGATTACGGTTCCTAGCAATGTTTTTTCAGTGGGAAGCGCCGCATTTACTGTATGTACTGCACACTAGTCTGAGGGAGGTGGTCGGCATGGATGGTGGGCGTGCAGCGCGGGACTTTGACACCAGGGACATTTGCATCTTCGGTCCTGTTTTTAGGTTTAGGCAACAAAAGCACTTAGTTAAAGTTGATCATGGTTTTGGTTAAATAAAACGTCCTTTGCCTTATACAGTATAGTATAGATTTATGTTTCTGGCACCTTCATAACATGAATCTCCCTCAGCCTCTCCTCTTTGACTCATATTTCTATGCACTCTCACCCTCACCCTTCTCTATTTGCTTTTTTCCCCCCTTGCTATGCACACTTTCTTCCCTCTCCATCTCTCTATTTCCACGCTCAGTTAGGCGTTATAGTGATAAAGTGGTTATCTAAAAGTAATTCTTTCTTTCTCTCTCTCTGTATTCCACACTCTTTTCATGCTCGGCCACATTTTGCTGATATAGTCTTTATATAATTGAATATTCTCTGTCACTTTCTTACTTCATCCCTCTAAATCTCCCTGATCCCTCCAGAACCTGCTGTTACTCTCTAAATGCCACTGTCAGTCTCATCACTCCATTTTGTGTGTGTGTGATCAGTCATCTTAGCGTTATTTTTAAGATGTCCAGACAAAAAAAAATAATGTCCTAAGCAACAATAAATTAAACAACTTTACATTTATATCACTTGCAGAAATATCTAATCTGACACACACGCACACACCTATCAATACTCTCTCTCTTGCCCTACAGAGGTGTTGGCGTGTTTTCGTTTGCTGCTCACTGAGCGTGCCCAGAAGCTGCGCTCTCATAGGTCAGGGCCGATACGGACAGCAGCTCTTTACTACACGCTGCCAGCCAAGCGAAGTGTGTGTACATGAGTGTGTGAGTGTAGTGACTGTGTGCTTAAAGTGATACGATCTGAGCTCGGGGGACTTGTGAGAATCATATAGCGCTGCCTGTTTACACAAAGACACACAAAAACACACACACACACACACACACACACACACACATACACAGGGCTTTGAAAAAGATGTGGCTAAACAAGCTCCCATGCAGAAAACCCCGGAGTTGCTCTAAAACGACTCCTCAATCACTTTCCATTACAGAAGAAGAGAAAGAGATTCTGGATAATTCATGTCAGGCTGCATACAGCTAGCCACCAGGGTTCTGCAAAAAAAAAAAAAAACACGCACGCACATTTGAGTCATAGAAATAAGCAGCTGTAGTTGTCAAAAATAAATAGAAGTTGAAATAGGAGAGCCCGGCAGGTCTTTTAACAAACTACACTGCATATTTGAAGACATTTTCCATAATATTCAAAGCCTCTTCTGTCCTGTTGGTTTATGGGAAAAGAAAAATCTCTCCACTGTACAGTGAATCTGAATTTTAACCAGTTTCTTAAGATGTGTCTACATTCCCTGACCAAACAAAGACAGCTGTACTTCAGACTAACAGACACCGACTTCAATTGTACTATGATAGCTGTGTGACACTGTGTGTGTGTGTGTGTGTGTGTGCGTAGCTGTCTGTCAGAACTCATGCTGACACGCTCATGTTTATATTCATGTTCCACTGGTCCTGTCAGCCTGTCTGTCTTGGACACACACACACACACACACACACACACACACACACACACACACACACACACACACACGCACACATGCAGAGTCAAGCTGTCAGACAGGCACCGGAGTCACTGAAGAGTTTCAAACAGACACATGACACACACACACACAAGTGGCAGATTTTTTCCTCAGTACACTATGGCACGAAATGAAATCATTAATATAGTTTCATCCTTCCTTTGTAAAAACTGAAGATCTAGTCTGGAACAGTGTCATCATTTTGTTCAGCAAAGGACTTATGTAACATCCATCTGAATTTTATTTGTGCTGTGTTAGGCGTTTTATAAGAGCAATTGTCACACACACACACACACATACACACACAGTCCATCAGTGAATGTCAGCTTGTCTTTTGACAAGCCAATCAGTCTACAAATCAATCAAATAATCAGTCACTCGGTGAGTCAACCATTCATTGTCACTCAGTGTCTAAAGGATGCAAATTACAGTTTGTGCACAGCAAGGACAGACAGGTTGTGACGTGAACTGCAGCACAATGAGGGTTAGAGTTATTCACTTGGCAGACGCTTTCATTCAAAGTGACACACAAATGAGGTTCAATCTAAGCCACAGTAGATCAAGAGCAAATAGTGCTACTAACACGGAACATGTAGCCAAAGTCTGTTATACAGTACAGTCTGGACACACCGTGCCATTCCCTTGAATGAGGAAGTGTGTCCAAACTTTTGACTGGTACTGTAGATTATTCCTCTGTGCCATAGACCTCATTTGCTATCCAAAACCTATTAAACACCCATATTTAAATATATCTTCATTACCACGAACAAGGGCACTGTAGTTAATTTGAGTCAATCCCACATACACATTCCTGCTGCTGTAAATATTCACTTAGGGCTGCAGAATATAATCCTTGAATGTATTATTTACTCCTGTTTGAGTAATGTTTGCTGAACACTACAGTGCCCTGCAGTTTTAGGAAGTTACCCAGCTTTTTTGAAAATTTTAAAGATTGACATCTTTAGCTGGGGAGTGCAAAAGACAGGGTGGGGAACTCAAAACACAAAGTATTGAGAGATGGACAAACAAATTGCTAATTTTCATGGGATTTGTTCACAATAAGAAATACAGAGAATAACAACAGATCTCATATTTGCTGACAGAAATTACATTAAGTGAGCACAGATAAAATAACCACAACATGAACCATCTCTTCTCTTTGTCTCTTCCATGAATTCAGGTAATATTTATTGGCACAAAATCCTTCAGGGAACACTACAAATGTCAGCTACTTCCACACAACAAGGCTCTTTCTTTGTGTTTCTCCTCTTTCAATGTTTTGCCTTGAACACCCACATTTCCTACGCTCCCCTCAGGTGTGGACACACACACACACACACAAAGACTTACATCCTTAAATAAAACACACACACAGAGGAGCAGGTGATGAACAACGTGGTGTGGACTTAGTAATTAGAGGGCAGTGGAGTGTGGAGTAGCTGCAAATCAATCTCATTCTTTCACTTTTCTCCCTCTTTCTCTCATTCTCTGTCCTAACAATCCCTCTTTCTTCCTTGATTTTCTTTCCATTGATTTTTTTTTCATCATCTTGTTGTCCCTTTCTTTGTGCCTTTGTGTACACTTTGGGCTCTTAGTCAGTCTAGTTTAACAAGAACATGTTCTTCAAACAAGAATGTGTTGTTTTCTTTTTTGATTTTTCTTTTAATAGTTCCAGATTGAAACATTAAGTCCAGTCTCTATTTAAAAGCCGCCAAGAGTTGTGTCAAGATAGAATTTCGATGCCTTAATGTGTGCCGAAATGAAAAAATAGGTTGTTTAACATTGTCTTCCAAAAATGATTTTTTTCTGATTTGGCGTTGCTATTGGAAGGACGTCACCTTTTGTCAGTGTCTGGTTAGGTTTAGGCAACTACAACCACTTTGTAAAGGTTGAGAAAAAACACTGACAGTTGTTAGGAGACAGGATGTGAACAGCTGCGTCCCAAGGTTGCGTGCTTGTTCAGGCTATGTTGGACTGATGGGGAGGATTGGAAAGATTCCCATGTTAAGGACTTGTGAGCCTTCACATCATTTGGCAACTCAGGAAGGTTGGATGGTAACTGAGTCGGTCGTATGAGGGTTTAAAATACTGTGCATTGGCAAAATGACATATCTACTAAATTTTGGTTTAATAACATTGAACAACTGACTTTGCTACTGCCACCTTTACTCCTGACATCTGACAGTCATTATTTGCATGACCCAAGTCTTGATTTGGCTTACTCAGACTGCTGAAGGCACATACTAGCTGCAGTGAAACTTTCAAATACATTTTTTCACAGAACAAGGACTGTTTTCTCCCTCAGAGTAGTCACATGAGGAAGGGATTGCTTCATAGCCAGTATGGACAGGAAGAATGATTACAGAGACCAATAACTCTGTCAACATGTAGCTTTATGCCTTTTTCCTTTTCCTATTACACGTTAGGCTTGTCATGCTGTATGTTCACAACTGCACAATGATGAACACACACATAATCTTTCCCTGTGTCTCTGTGTTAGCTTATCTGGGGAAAATTCTCCATTAGCCACGCAACAAACACGAGAAGACACACCCACGGGAAAACAGGTCAGTGTACATACACACACAAACACACACACACACACAACACATTTCTGACATTTCAGAGCGCTTTAATGGCTGGGTAAAAGCAGGTTTCTCGCTTTGAGATGAATGTCACGGTCTCGGCAGCATTTTGTGTGCGTGTGTGTGTGTACAAATGTGCACGTCAGTGTAAGTGCCAAATTGGTGTTATGATGGTGGTGACCTGTGGGGTTAAGCCCTGGCAGATTTTAAATGTCTTTTCATGGCTGCCATCTTAGCAGAAAAGCTGTTTCAAATCTACAATCTTTCCTTAACCTCTTCAACTCCACACTCCCTACCATAGACCCATCTTTGTCTTTTTCTGGGAGGGTAGCAGGTCAATCTGAAAGACAGTAATGTTGGCTGAGGACACCAGCATCCTTGTGGAGTTTGAGTTTAATTTAACTGATAAACAACAGATTATTTTGCATAGATGAGGCTGGAATAATTTACGAAGGGCTTCTAAACACTGAGATTTTGATCCGACACTTTTAATGGAGAAAGAGGATGAGAGAGACAAAGAGAAATTCTAAATTTCTTCGGTCAAGATGAAGGAATTGAGGCTCTTTTTAAAGTGATTTTAATCTTGATTTCAATCTAATACATCTGAGAGGAGATAAGAGAGAGTGAGAGAGAGCGAGGATGAGAGACAGACAGAGACGAAGAGAGAGATGAGATTAGACAGAGCTAGCTTATCAGTGTGTATTAAATCCATCACCGTATCAGTAACAGCCGCTCTGGACTTGTTCAAACCCTTGAACCAGCAGTATGTGTTTGAAGGGATGAGCCGCCAAGTTACAGCAATTTGGGCTTATTGTGTGTAAGTGTGTGTGTGGCTACAGTATATGGGTGTTCAGTTTGTAAAGACGTGTGTGTCCACATTCTGCATCCACAACAACAGCAAAAGATCTCCTACAATAGACCTCTCAGATTATTAGTTGTTTTCTTATTTGTTGAGAGATTTCTGCCCTTCATCGTATTCTTTTCTTACTTCCTTCCCTTTCTCTCTTCCTACTTTCCAGGCAGTGATGACAGTTGTTGAAGCCATTTTAGCTCATTTTCCTTCTGTGATGTTGCAGGATGTTTGGTTTTTGTGGCTTTTTTCTTTCTTCCTGCTGTTCTTCCTTCCTTAATTTCTTCCTTCCAGTAGGTTATGTTACTCTTTGAGTCATTTTGTCAAGAAAATTACCCTTCTCTCTCTCTCTTTACTGTCCTTTTCGCTTCTACTCTTATTTCCAGCATCCACCTGTCCATTAGCCACCCACCTCTTCCACCCATCCATCCATCCATCCATCCATGACCGAATCCAACCGTAGAGAAGGTGACCCTGGCCTTATGTCACAGCCAGGCCGCCTCATTTCCTCCTCATGCCTCCATCATAGATTCAGCACACTTCTATTTCACTCGAGAAGTAATTAATCTTTGACCTTTCTCCTGAGTTTGGTAATTAAGTGCGGGAAGCCAAGGAAAACTGTGTGTGAGAGAGAGGCGGTGCAGTAAACGGGGGTGAAGTGAAATAGACAGAATGTGGAAAAAAAAAAGACAGGGTAGGGACTAAACTAATGTAATGGATCTTTATCATTGCTGTTTCCACCTTTTGAAAGACGACATACACGGTGAGTGAAAGTTATTGTATCACATTCACATACTGTATTTAGTTTTACCTGTTTTAACAGCACACAGCATTTCTCTTGGAGAGAACTGAGGCTTGTGTTTTCAGGTGTTGCAATGAGGTTATTTGGTGTCACACACAAGTTGGCATTGTTATAACTTTACCAAATTAACTGAGCTAAAAGAGGAAACACTCCAGGGCTTAAATAAACAGTTACAAACATGCAGGGTTTGAATGAGTTTCAGAAAAAAAAAAACCCAGACAATGGCAGCTGGTGGTAATGATCACAGATGTAATTGATTTCAGATTGATCTCAGCCCCCCGTAGCTCTAACCAAACACCGACCTGTACATGCTGTCTTTGTGACACAATCACTCACTGCATATTAATACTGCGCACTGTGTAGTATCTAGTTGTTTTCTATTAGTATTCAAGATATTACTGTATCAACACCTCCTCTCTCAGCAAGTGCCTGATCTATCTCAATGTTTTTTTTAATCTCATTGTGTTCTCGCTCTCCTCCTTCCACGCTTTCATTCCCATTCTCAATAAACTGAGAGCAGAGAAACAATTTGCCAATTCGTTTCTACCCCAATCCATCGCTTCCCAGCTGGATGCTTGCCTACCCAATCAGCTCCCAGTTTGATCTGTAAGCATCCAATCAGAGCTTAATCTCCAAACACTTTCAACTCACCCAATCCAATCAGCTTCAGGTTTAAAGGGCTTGAAAAAGCAATTAGCATTCAGTTTGATCTGGTTTTGAATCAGATTCAGCTTATCAGCTGCATGCATGTATTTGTGTGTGTGCGCTACAGTTCAGCTGAGCCAGTTGAAGTATTTTGAATCATGGTGAAACTCTGGGTTATTTGATCGCAGTGTGAATACAGCGTAATGAACCCATGCGTGTGTGTGACAGAGAGAGTGTGGGTCTCGCCACCAAAGCTTATTCTTTAGTGGAAACTGCACTCGCTGCCTTTTTACAGCTTTCTCTTTAGCCCACGTACACACACACACACACGCACGCACACTGCACTCTTTCAGCCTAGACAAGCTAATCCCAGATAAGAGAGCGAAGACGGACCTTTTCATTAATGGCATCAGCTCGCCAACAAAGGCTGGCTGACAGGCTGGCTAACTTAAGCACAAACACACACACACACACACAGGATAAAGTTATTTGTAGGCTCTATAAAGTGATTGAACAGGCCAGAGACAAACAATGCCCTAATAGAAACCCAGTTTCAGAGACAGCAGCGGTGGCAAATTGGGTGATTCTCTTTTCGTCAAACTATCTGTTCACATTGATTATCTGCACTATTTTCATATTAATAAACACCAAACAACAAATGTTTTGCTCCATTTGCTCCATACAGTCATTTGCTGCTCTCTAATAGTTCAGTCAGTCAGTACATTTTTTTTATTGAAATAACCATTAAGCAGCGCCAACACACTTTGTAACTTTGCTCTCTTGGGGTTCAAAACAGACCTCCTGTTACACTTAAAACTATCCCTGGTGCAACAACAGCAGGTAGGAACTAAAATGGCCAGGCAAAGGGTACCTACAATGATATGTACAGTAAATACACAACAGGGAGTTATATGAGAAGATTGATACCTCTCTCATATTCATCACAGGTCAAATCCACACAGGATGAGGTGAGTTTTGGGATTTTTTGGAATGAACGTGCCGACTACAGAAACTTCAACTTCACTGTTTTATTGACAGATGAACACCACAGTGAGAACTTTCTGCACCACTATTCAGAGTATTACTTTCTCTGTTTCCTCTCTTTTTCCACTGATGAGCTGCAGTGATGCTCTCTAGCCTCCAGAGGGCAAGTAACCACTAATAACCAATGAACTGTGAAGATTCTGCAGTGACACAGAAAAAGCTCCCTCTTTCAGTTCCTACATCCTTGTTTTCTCCCTCTTCTTTTTCTTTCTTGATCCCTTTTTCATACCCCTACGTTGTCGTCATCCAAGTGTTCTTTTGCTCCATGTATTGTATTTCTGTTTTTGCATACATTCTCTCTTTCTCACTGTTTTACCGGCTTTTACATGCCCCCCCCCTACCTCTGTCTTTCTCTGTTTGCATGATATATTGTGTCTCACACCAGGTTTCCTTATCTGTCACTGTTCACCTGTCTCTTTCTCCTTCTTAATGGGACATTAACATCATCTTGGCTTGTAACAGATCTAAGATTCTCTTGTCAGTAATGTGAAATTTTGTGCTAAATATTGTCCTCTTTCTCTATCCCTCTCTGTCCCACATAAACACACACATATTTGTTCTTCTGTCTTTGTGGGGGCCGAAACACACACACACACACACACACACACACTCGCTACCAACATAATCTCCCATCTGGTCAGTGTTTGTCTGTCCAAACCATCAAACCAGGCCAGTCCACTTCCCATTAACCATTAAAAAACATAAACACACACACTTGACTCCATGGAACCATGAAATCACCCCACTTCATTTTACACATGGTCAGCCATTACAGTATCTGGTGCAATCTACATTGGTAAAGTAGCAACACAACTACACACACACACACACACACACACACACACACAATCAACATTAGAATTATGATCATTTTGATTGTATTTGATAGTTATAACACACAGAGCAAAGGACACCACGGAACTCTGACTATAAAACTGCAGCTGTTCATACTAAAGAGAATTTATATGCCAGACACACACACACACACACACACACACACACACACACACACACACACACACACACACACACACCTCCACTGGACTTACCTGCGCTCACAGTGATGGCTTCTATGAACTGGTCTCTCCAGCTGTTGGTTCCTACCAGCAGAGCCAGGTTGGTCTTCTTTATCAGCTTGTCAACTGTGTTCTGGTAAATGACAGAGGGATAATAAGACAGTCAGACAGGAGAGTTCCAGCTAAAGTTTTGTTCATTCCTCAACCCTGAAAACAGCCGTTTGACAAAAAGAAACCCTTATCACAAGTGTGCGAGAGAGTGTTCAAGACACCGTGTCATTTAATAAAATCACTGATTTGCCAGAATGAGCCATTTGCCACTTGCTCGGCTTGAGGAATCTGTCGGGTTGCTTTCTGGCAGAAAACAGGAAAATGGCACTGTTCTCTCAGAGCAAACTGTTTTTAAGATTTCAGAATTTCTAGGTCAGTGGAGATGGTCAAATGCAGCCTGTAATCCATTTCAAATGAAGCAGGATGGGAGCAAAAAAAAAATGAGTATAATGGGGGATGTGGTCTTAATTTTGAGAAACAGTAAATAATATTATCATCAAACTGTGACAGAGCTACATGTTCATCTATTACCAATTGTTAATAATATGAGTGAGACAGTCAGAATTTGGAGAGAGAAATACTAGATTTATTATAGTGCAATGAATTATGAGTCAGCTTCACGAATGTCCGTCACTCTTAGCTGAGGTTTATCACTGGGTCATATACAGTACTGGTGACATACATATGCAGGTTTTTATTTCACACCAGTCCAGCTGAGACTTAAAGTTACTACAAGGAAATTTCATTTTGTGTTGATTTTGGCAGCTCCTGTGGACAAAAGCGGTAGTGTTTGCCGGAATGATGACTGCATTACCCATGAGCACCACTGGCTAGCGCGTGCATTTGTTTTGGAAGCCAGTGAAAGAAAGACACGACTTATTTTTAATACTATTTTTCTTTTTTTAAACACAGCTGTTTGCAGGATGCATAGCAATGAGGTAATGTATCTGTTTGTGACTTTGTAAGATTAATAATTGTAATATGATGATGATGAAACAAAGTAAACTTTTAGTTTTAGTTTTAGTACCGTTCATACACCTAGGATAGATGTAGGGCTGCATTCACACCAAATCTGGCAATGCGGCACCTTCCCGCAGGGTTGTGCGGAGGTGTGGGCGTGTTTATTTGTGTTTTAGAATGTAATGAAAACAATCAGAAAATAACGTTTTATTTCTCTGATTCACTGCTTTGTTCTCGCTACCGCTGCTCCCTCTCTTCATTCACTCTAGCTCGCTCAACCACGGCTGCTCTTTCTCTCTCTCTCTCTCTCTTGCTCGTCCTCTCAGCTCTCTCGCTCTCTCTCTTTTTCACTTGTGTTTTTAAAATGAGTTGCTTATGTAGGTCGTATAGAGGCATCGGTATGACATTGAGACTGTTAAACAGTTAAAAACTTCTTGTAGTTGCTTCAAGTAATGAACTGAGGTGGGAAAAAGAAAACAAAGGAGGTAAAAATAACAGCGCAACACAGAATAAGAAAGACGGTATTACAAAAACCTTGTTGAGTACAGTTGAATCAACACTCCACATACAAAAGGCAAAGTAACGCTGGTCGTGTGCGTGTGTGTGCATGTGTGTCCAAAGCAGCAGCGAGACACTATTTACACCCCTAAGCTCCATTCAACACAATTAGCATCCCAGTTTCCTTCTGAAGTGGAGAGAAAAGGAGAGTGCAATCCCCACCGCTCTACTAATTAGTGTGTGTGCATGCATGAGTGTTTGTGTGTTATCTCAATCTGTCATAGTTTCTCCCTTTTGAAGAAAACAACAAAGAAATATAAATACTATGAAGGAAGTAAGGAAGTACAGAATGGAGGAAAGGAAGAAAAAAGTAGGAATAACAGTGGGAAAGTAGGAAGGAAAATGAAGGAGAAAAGGAGAGGGAAATCTACAGTGCATAGGAGAAATTGAGTATATGGTTGTAAATACTCTACAACCAAACATTGTTCAATACTTTATTTTAAATTCTAGTGGAGATCCCAGAGTTTCCAGTGGCCAAATAGGCTGAGTTTTGCGAAAGTAAAGTGCAATGCCACTGACAGCCTCTTGATGTTGGCTCCAAAAAACCCCTGGCTCCAACTGACTTACATTCAAAGAGCATCAACTTCTCTCTAGAAATACTGAGCTCATTATTATCACAATCTCTAAATATGGGCTGTCTAATAAATGTGCATCATTTTGGAAATTATTACTCCGTCAATAAGATTTGAGGACTTATAGTAGCTGTGATGTGTGGCGTGTGGGCATTGATTGACTCTCCTCGACTCCGGGACTCGCACTGAGTTGGACTATTGTTGTAATATTTTGGTAAGTTGTTACCTGATTACAATACCTACCCTGTTAGCTCAATTTAGTTAAAGTAGCTACCGTTAGCCCAAGTGTGCACCACTCGGTTTTCACAGTAAGCTAGTGTTCGTTTCGGTCTGAGGTACTACTCTTACTCCTTATTTGGAAGGTCCTGGCTCCAAACGGAAAAGATGGCGACGACCATAAGCTGCAACCCTGGGCTTCAAACCGGCTCCAATGCAAACCAATGGGTGATGTCACATCTCATCTCATCTTTATTTAGTCAGTGTTTCTACTGTTTGAATAAAAGTCACTTAGATTTGAAAGGAAACTTTCAATTTACAAGTGAACATTGTATGAATACAACTTATTTTTTCACTCCTTCACTTGTTTACCTGTTATGTCAGCCACTGCTGTACTCCACTATCTGCCAATGGGCTGTACTTCACATAACTATAGGATCCAGTTCCATGCATGTGCACGCACACGCACACACACACACACACACTCTTACACTTTAATGTACAAACCTACTTGACAAAGTATAGCATCCTGTCAAGTGGTGAGCTATTACTGGGTGTTATTAACTGTCTGTCTGTCTAAAGTGAGTGTGTAGGTGGAACAGCAGCAAAGAACATGCATTAGTACACACACACACACACACACACACACACACACAAAATGTAACACGGATGGTAATTACATCTACACTTGTCTTAAGAGTCTGCGTGGGAGAGGGACAGCAAAGAAAGGATGTACGATTACACAGTTATTTCCTACGTATCAGAAAGGTTTGTGAGGTTTTGGGTATAAATTGTGAGGATGGAGATTGAGATTTTGATATAACAGTAACAGTTAAAGAAATTTTAGTATTATAGCCATTTAAACCAGTTTGCTATTTTTCAGTTGTAAAAAGCTTGTGTGCTGTACTGTATCTTTGGGATGTGTCTGTGTTTCTATGCTCAGCGATGATTAATGGTGTTTACTGATGTGATTTGACTGACTTGAAACTGATTACCTTTGTGTAATGAAATCATCCCAGTGTTCAGGGTCATGTGTTAGTCCTGTACTTGTTTTGCTGATTATGTTTCATATGGAAACAGATGGGGTGGAGTGCCGTTGTAGTAGCAATAAACTTCATAGTAAAAAACCAGGCTGGTTGGTTTTCAGAGTCGTGAGGTTTCTTGATTTGGTGGCAGTCATTATAAAAACACAGAGCTTCACACCTGCCTTCATCTGTGTTTGATAAAGAGCTAGTGTAAATTTTTCCAAAAGTCCCAATAAATACTGGGACCATGTGCTCCCGCCATCTGCGTGATTGATTAACCTTTAATCAGACCTGCGACCTTTAAATCATCTATGTGACTCACAAACAAACACACTCCCTGTCTTACCTTGAACTCGTATGATTCCTCTATGATGATCTCCAGTTTGACGTGATCTCCCAGCATGGGGCGGCCCATCTCAGCGATGCGCCTCTCCTCTTCATCCTTTCCTGTCAGCGCCTCCTCTTCCTCCTCCTCTTCTTTCTGCTGTTCCTCTGAAAACGCCACAACAAATTGTAGTATTAGAACAGGATGGCAGCAGGACGGTCAGGCTTTGGTAATGTTGTAGGTATTGGGTATTAATTAGACAAAACAGAGCCTGCAAAGACTTGGGGAAAAAGAGTGTAGCTGTAAAATAGAAAGGGAATAGTTTTGAGAGGGAACAAAGTGTTGCAGACTTTCTTTCTTTGTAGCAAGTTTTTAGTGTCACACAGAAAATGTAAAAGCTGGCTAGCATAACACAGCTACTGACAGTTGAAAATACAAATGAACGGTATAGAAAAAAAATGATGCCCAACAACAAAAGATGCAGGAACTCCTTGTGACACTCCAAATAATGTTTCATCTCTACAATTTTCAACAAAATCAGACATTTGTGTTAAAAATGTGGACACTTGCAGCAGCCCTACTGGGACAGTAATTGTCAATTTGTGTTGAGTTGTTATAGACTCTTCAGTGTGGGAATAATGTTTAATAACAGCACTCCATCTGGCCACTGTAACTTTCTTTTTTAACTGTGCCGAAATGCACAAAGCTCTTTCTTTATTACATACACCAGAACTACACCATTAGCATCTAAGATACTGAGTTTTGGTTTAAATTTGTTTTCTTAATGACACCATCACCAAAATATGTTTATTTTCTGAAGCCTGAATCTTTAAACAGTACTAAACAATTAGAATCAGGAAAGTGATTCCTCTCACACATCTTTGTGTTTAATTAATATCAGTGTACACAGTTCAATAATTATAGTAACATTACTGGATGAAAATATACTTCCAGTTCCTCTATCATCTCATTATAACTGTCTCTCTATCTCACTCTAACTCCCCTCTCTTTTCCCTTTTCTTCGTTTCCTCTTTTCTTTGTGGTGTGTGTCAGTAATTGAGTTTCACTGTAGGGTCTGAACTCACTGCTTGGATCAAAGGGAGGGAGAGGGAGAGAGAGAGATTGGCAATGATCAAAATTTCCATGGGGTAACGGTTATCCATGCCATTGCCTCCCATTATATCCCAGTTCATTGTGGGTCTGCACCAGCTCAGTGGTCATTTGTTCCCCTCAGTTGAGTTACAGCATGGAGCTTATAGCTCACACACGTGCACACACATGCGTGCACATTTCTGCCAGGACCACTTTCATCGAAGTTAACATCACAACTGAGCAGCACAGTTCTGTTTGGCAGTGTGGTTGTCTGCTCGTCTGTGCAGCATGCATGTTAAATGGACTGCATTTATATAGTCTCCCAACCATTCAAAGTGCTTTACACTACAAGCCAACATTCACACATTCACACACACACACACACACATTCATAGACTGATGGCAGAGGCTGCCATGCAAGGTGTCAACCTGCTCATCAGGAGGAGTTTCTAATGCTCATTCACACACACACTCACACACTGATGGCACAGCCTTTGGGAGCAATTTGGGATTCGGTGTCTTGCCCAAGGACACTTTGACATGCAGAGTGGAGGAGCTGGGAATCGAACTGCCAATCTTCCGATTAGTGGACGACCCGTTCTACCTCTGAGTGACAGCCGCCCCATGAGAGCTGAAGGCAAGAGGAGGAGTAACCAAAGCCTCACAGGCACAAACAAAACATAGCCTGCTGTAACAATGACATGCTTAGCTGCTACAATATTGTTGAACTGCAGAGAAGTCAATACTTAAAGCTAATATCCATTAATATATTAGTAATATATCCTTTCATATGGTTTGTGAAATACAAAAAAAAGCTTCACATGGGGATGTGGGGACGTTTTACTGTTGCCATGATGACAAAGGTTGTTTAACTTTAATATTCATAGATTTTGGGTTTTTCAATGTGGGAGACAGTAATTGAAATTTTTTGTGGAAAAACCATGTCAGACACAATTCATTATTCCAAGCAGAGGATTTTTATACATCATAGAATATGAGTGGAGGGGATCTTCATTCAAGCTACTGCTGCTCTGATCCTGTTTTGCTATTGATAAATCATTTGTTTCAATGATTATCAATTAAAACAACTATTTCAGTGTCCTGTGATGGCTGCGCTGGTGCAAAGCATGATGGGTTAGAGCATTTGAATAAACCATCTGATTTGACGAATAATCAGCTGTAAGAGTTTTGACAGGAAATAATGGTATTAATGACAGTATTATATCACCGTGACAATCAGAAGCTATTTGATAGCTGGTGTGTGTTGCCTGTTGTTTGTTTTACATATTACGCACATATTGCGACTCTGAAAGTTCTTCAGATGTGTTAAATTGGCTTTATTCGTTTGCTCTGAACATTAATTCAAAGATATTTTTCACTAAAACTGCCTGGTGGGAATTATATCTCATATGCCCTTCACGCTTCCTCTTAGTTAAGTCGAATTCACAATGAGTTTCATTTACCCACACAACCACAAACACACACCATTACACACGATGTAATGGTGATTTAATGAACTCAATTAACAGTCTACACTAAACCTCATGTGGGATGAGCATGACCTGGTGATATCCTTGTTAGCTACACTCCCTGTGTGTGTGTGTGTGTGTGTAAATGGACCTGACAGAGGTTGAATGTTGGAGGGTAAGATGCTGCTTACCGTCAAAGCTGCTGTCTGTACCATTTATCATTTTGATCCCGCCCCCTCTGGTGTCCTTCTAGCTGCTCCTTTGCAGCTCAATTCAATTAAACACAACTGAATGTGCTTTACAGCCGGGACACATACACACAGATGTTTCTGAAGCATCCTAATACATACAACATTTAAATTAATTTTCAACACATGCCCTTTTTTTTCCTACTTTTACTCCAAACTACTGTGTATATCTTTTAAAGTGCACACAGCATATGAGAGAGAAATAATTTATACCTGCATGTGTGCTATCCCTAAATGTCTTTTAGTTACATAACCATTTCTAACCCCTTCTTCCTCTTTCTTAATCTTTCCTTTCCTTTTGATCTACCGCCTGTCATCTCATCCTCTTTGTCTCTGCTTTTCAGTATTAAAACCTCCCACTGTATTCCTCCTTCTTTTTCTCTTTCACCATCTCTCTCTCTCTCTCTCTCTCTCTCTCTCTCAAGTCCTTCTTTACCTCTTTCCCGATTTAGTTTCCATTCAAATAAGCTTCAGTGAACTGCCAGAGCAAACCAACAAAGAGCACAGTACAGTACTTATTCAGTTAGCAACTTTGACAACATGACATTAGCTGTCAAATTAATACTGCTACCTTGCTATTTTCACTGTGAATAAATACATCCATACTGGGGACAACAGCCTCTCTCTGCCATTAGTAGTGTTATTACTGCTAGTTCTTTTTAAAAAATGAACACTTTTCATAATCTACTTTGCCTGTCATCACCTCCCAAAAGATGATTATTATTCATTTTATTATCTATTTGTATTTTGGTTAGACATCCAAATACGCTAGTTCTCATTCTGATAAGTGCAAATCTTGACTTCCTAATTTAGTGATTTTGAAAACACATTTTAGGGTAGTGTTGTGTTTGTCTTTCCACACTTGTTTATGTTTCTGTCTGAATTTGGGATAAGATAATGCATGTGCTTTAAAAACACTAAACCAAACATTTTATTAATAACAATTACAAGTTAGGACTTGAAGGTATAAGTTAACTTAAAATCATTGGGGTTACAATTCTCCATCATGTACAGTTTGAAGACACAGTGACATGATGGAGGCTTGTTACTGTATGCGTCTTTTTAGACATGTGTCTCAGGTGAGTCACATGTTCTTCTCTCTAATCAAAATCAAAACATAACAAACCCTGCAGCACCACTGATTCTGGTCTGAATGTTGCTGCTAGAAAAGCTGTGAGAAGTACAGTAGATGGTGTGGCTAGTGAGGGATCAGACTTGACAGTGTTTTCACTAGTGAGGAAATAAACGTAATTGGAAGTCAAGCCTAATTTGCAACTGAAATGTCAGGAAGTAGCAGGAGATGGACCCAAATGCAGGCAGGACGCAGGAGCAGCAGGAACTGAAGAATAATTCGTTATTCTGGATATGCAGCAAGGCAAACGTGAACCAAACCAAACAGAGGATCCAACAAAGACTGAACTGAAAACAGGATTTAAATACAGACAGAACTAATTAAGGAACAGGTGAACAGGTGACTCGACAGAGGACAGGCTGGGAACAGTGCAGAGCTAATGAAGCTGATGCAGGGCAGGTGTGGAGGGAAAAACAGATTAAAGCCAATTTACAAAAGCAAAAACACTTGTGTGTATAGTAACCTGCAACTGTCAGTGCACAACTAGTTTACATCATGTAGAAACCCAACTTCTTAACTTGCCCCCTGAGTGCCAGAAAAGTCTGAGGGCATCTGGTGGATACTGGCAACTAATAGCACTGAGCCAGACTGTGACAGAATCATGACATGAAAAATCAAAGTGGGTACAATGTACGAGAAGTAGGTACAAAATGCAAGAATTTAAATTAAATTGTCAAACTTATTGCCCTAAGATAATGAGTTTCTTAAACCTGTATTTAAAACTCAACACTGACATATCCTTTTAAGTTGATTTGGCTTGTTAGCAAACATTTTCCTATTTACACACCCAGCAGATATGGAGCAACATTAGCATTCATGTGGACTCGTGTCTCTGGCCACTTCGCAAATGTAAATCCAATATTAATTATCTTTTATCTCTGTTTTGGTTTCCACCCACTCTTGAGGGAAATAACTGTCAATATAAAAATATTGGTTATAGCTGTTTTAAGTTTTTTTTTTTTTTTTTTTTTACAGCATGATTATTTCTGTCTCTTTGTCTGGGTAAAATATAGGTTGATAAGTGCTGACAGGAGGTGTGTGTGTGTGTGTGTGTGTGTGTGTGTGTGTGGTGTGTGTGTGAGGTGTGTATGTGGGCTTTCGCACCTTGTCATGCTTTGAAAGAGTCCTCACTTCTATAGAAGTGATGGAAGATGACAGGAGGAAGAGGAGGGGAGAGGAAAAGAGGAGGCTAGAGTGAAGAGCTAAGAGGAAGAAAGCCAGAGAAAAGAGGAAAAGCAGCAAAGAGAAAGGATGGAGAGAAATAACTACCAGTGAGGTGAGGAGAGGAGAGGATTTTTTACACCCTGTCATGTTTGATGGATTTGGGCTCCATCAGAGGAGGCAAAGTGAGGAAGAGAAGGGAAAAGAGTAAGCGGGGAGGGGTGGTATATTTGCACACTGTCAACATCTAAAGACAAGAGGAGGAGCAGAGGAGGGAAACCTCTGCACTGTGTCAGGCAGGAGATGAGCAGATGGAAGGAGAAAGAAGACAGGGAGGAGACAGGAGAAGACACAGCCTTTGACGGGATTAAACAGTACGACAGGGGACGAATCACGGAGGAGGAGGACGAGGAAGAAACGGCTGTTACACTGTCACACTTTTGGAGAGTCCCATAGGAGGAGGCAGAACAAGAGCAGAGGAGAGGAGGAGGAGAGAGGACAAGTGGACCTTTTAAAATTTGACAGGCTTTTAACTAGTTTGGAGGACAGGAGAGGAGAGAGGATGAGGGACTGGATGAGGGGAGGGGAATGAGAAGGAAGAGGAAGATGAGATGGAAGATAGGAGGATAATGGGTTTGATGGGATGAGGATTATGGAAGAGAAGAAAGGTGAGAAAGAGAGGAGAAGAAAAGAAAGCAGAGAAGAGCAGAAGATGAGTGAGTAGGTGAGGGGAGAGAAGGGTGAAATGAGAAGAAAAAAGAGGAACAAGAAGGGAAGTATGATGATGATGAGAAGGTGGAGGAAGACCAAGGCTGTGTCTCAGGGCACTATATTTACGTGTCTGAAATTTATCCACTATATGGTGCCCTCAAAAATCCCACAGTGGAACAAAAAAGGCACGGCATGCACACTAATATATGCTAGTAATTCCACAATGCAATATGCTGTATTTTATATGTGCAAAAACATGAGGGTCCGCTAGAGTCCGTGTGACGTAAATTTCGTCATCAGAGGGTGTATGCATAGGCTCTGTGTGGACATCCGCGTACCTCCCATGTGTCCGCATCAGTCCACGCAGTCACAGTGCTGTCTTCCTGTAGATGTACTGTGCATGTGTGGACAGAAAGTAGTATAAACAGAGCTACTACGCGTCCGTGGTGTCCGCAGATGTCCGTGTCTGCTCAGGACTGTATTTGTGGCTTAACAAACCATCTAGTGCACCAGGTTAGCGTTTATAGTCTAATCAATATAATCTTCTATTAACACTATCACTGCTTATGCAGCTGATTACCATAGTAATGAATTTAACTGATCATTAATTTCCAATGATCATTAATCATTGCTAACGTGAATGTTACTCACTTATATCTGTACATTAGTGTAATAAAGATACAAATAAATCAGTTTACATTATTTGGTGATTTGTACTGATTGATGAGGAAGTTAATGATACAGTTTTACAACACCTCATTAAAATGTATTACTAATGTTGTTTACTATTGTACACACAATAACAGAAGGTTCAATGACATAACAGAGATGTAATGTACAGTATATACTAATGAATAAACTAAACGAGACCCTGGTGAACACATTGACACACACTAGCACGATAAACGGAGTATCATGCCCCCAATTAATTTCTGTTGTTTTGGCACATGCACAGTATTAATTAGTGCAAGGGTTGATGATTATTTTATGTACTATTGCATAACACAACACACACACATGCTACATACAGACATACAGGCACTCAGAGGGCAGAGAGAG
The DNA here is from genome assembly GCA_038419695.1 of Scomberomorus guttatus. Classification (NCBI taxonomy): domain Eukaryota; kingdom Metazoa; phylum Chordata; class Actinopteri; order Scombriformes; family Scombridae; genus Scomberomorus; species Scomberomorus guttatus. Next base: position 7,306,103 of record CM076458.1, read on the forward strand.
GACTCAAGGAAAAAGAAGGATGAGAGGAGAGGACATTGCTGTCAGACAAAATCTGTCACATGTTCCCACACATACATATGTGTGTGTGTGTGTGTGTGTGTGTGTGTGCATCTGTGCGGCCACATGTTGGAATGTACGTTTTTCTTTATGAGTGTATACTGTGTGTGTGTGCCCATGCGTGTTTGATGCTGCGTGTGTATTAGGACATGGGGTCATCACCCTCTGCAGGGTGCATGTGTTTTCAGCTGTTTTCCCCTCTCAGCACTGTTCCTTCCTCACGCTGTACTTTCTGCCACCCGGATGACTGACTGAGGTTTACAGGCTGCAGTGAACTCTCCTCTAACCCTCCCACCCCCTCCTCACCCGCCCCAACCCCACCCTGCAGTCCTGAGGCGTCTCCAGACCAAATAAAAAAAAACTGCACAGGGTCATCTGGAACTTCTAAAGCCTCAAGTGAACCCAACTTTTACTTCTAGAAAAGAGTAAAATACCACTAGATGACTGGATAACTGTCTCCACCCACAAATATTAAATATCTACTGTACTGTACCTCCACCTGCACAAACAAACCAAAGCTGGATATAAGTTCACACCTGCTCTCCGGAGGATGTTGAAAGGCACTCTAGGACGTGTGGGGAAGCGGATAAAATAGGTTCATGGAAAAGCCAATTACATGCCTTTTCATTCTCTCCTAAACAAATGAGGACTTGTTGCAGCTCTACAACCCCCGAATCAATATGTGGCGAGGCAGATTTGGGGGCAGGGATTGTGTAAATTGTGAAAAGACGTTAAATAGGATGAAAATATTTTAATGTTTTAAAAAAGCAGGGAGTACTTTCCCCATTTCCAGTGGAAGCAGCAACTGTGGTATGATGCTGAAAAATCAAAAAGGCACTGAACCTGCTTACTCCATAGAAGTCACTCTGGATAAAGGAAATGTACAACATCCCCTAAACTGTTTAGCGCTGATAAACAGTAAAATGTTACTCGTATTATTATGTTATCCCATCATTCACATCTTTCCAGTTCTCAGTAAAGTCAACAGCTTCAAGAGAAATGACTGAACTACACTGTTTCTCTTCCCATCTTTCTAACTTTGTACTGTGTGAATTATGAGTTGTATCAGTATTTCAAATGTTAGATCCTGTTTAGTCAGTGCATTAATCCTGTCAACCTCAGTTGCTTACAGCGAAACACAGCTAAATGAAATGACAACATAAACAGCAAAAGAACGTGAAGCTTTTATCTCTGGCTCTGAGACACTTCACTAATATTTGAAGTACCGGTCTGATAGAAGATGAAACAGGACCTTACTGGATTCTAATAAGAAAAGCTGACTCTGTTCTCTCACTCTTTTACGCTCCCTGAATGTTAAAGCTGTTTTCTGGAATTTATATCTGAAGGAACAATCGACACATTAATCAACATTAGAGAGGGAAAGGGCCTCTTTTGGTCATTTTTCAGCTAATGTCTCTGGGGCAGGAGGCTTAAAAGCCTATTTGAAATATGTTGGTGCCAAAATATATTGAGAAAATCAATTCTATATCTTTCTGCAGTGCTGTCTGTGTAAGACAGAATAATAAGGAAAAAATAAGGAGAACATTTGATGAGCTTCTATCTCAAACACACTTATACACATATAGACAGAGAGTAAAGGCAAGCACATGTAGACTAAGTACTGTAATCATGGGCTGAGGCCATAAAAATCTGTGCAAGGCTAATTTACTAACACAAAGAGAACCTTCAGGTCATAAAATACATGCATTAAACACAGTAACGCATTGCAGCCACTGAACTGTGTGTGTGTGTGTGTCTGTCTCTGTGTGTCCCGGAGGTGTGTTTGATCTCCAGACTGTGATAATGTGATATCCAGCCCTCGTCTTTGATCCCCTCATCTCTATAAACAGTGCTGATGCCTGGTAAACACACGTTTGCCATTAACACACTGATAGCAGTGCTGTGTGTGTGTGTGTGTGTGTGTGTGTGTGTGTCTGTGACAGAGATAAAGGTACTTTTAATGAGTATACCCAGTAGAGTTAAAGTGAGTTTAAAGGGCATAAAATCCCCTCTAGATAACGACCTGGAAACACTGCTGGGCTGATTCACCTCAAAACACATAAAATACAATCTGTTTCCACCTCACAGTAACATGCATTTGGTCAGTGGATCATTTCAATTAAAACACAAAATTTAATTAATTTTTTTAAACATAAACAGCTACTTATTTGTGTTTGTGAGATAACAAAAATAAATATGGGAAAAAATAAAGAGAAAACTTGAAGTCAGGGGCATTCTTTAGTGGGCTGATGGGATGTTAGCTGACCACAGGTGTCATACCCACAGCGAAGCACACCCTCTTGGGTATTATCGCTATATGTTTTGTTTTGTGTGTGTGTGCCAAAAATACATAATCCAGTTGTATGTGAACACTTTGAAGAAAACACCACCCAGAGAACAGATCTCAAAGCATGAAAAGCTTGTGGCTGGATGAGGGGAAGTGAGAGAACAGGGCGGAGGAAAAGGAAAGGAGAACAAAGGGGAGGACAGGTGTGATTCCCACTGAGTCTTCTGCACAGACCTCTGAGGAGGAGCAGAGGAGGAAAAGTAGAAAAAAAAAAAAAGGAAGGAAAAACTTAGAAGTACAGGAAGGAGCAGCAGAATCGCTGCAGTGTGTTCAACCTAAATCCCAAATCAACAGGCCTGTTAAAACATGAGCGATTAGGGAGCAACTCTGCATTTTGTCACTTTAGAAATATATTATAAGTGCTTTGATTTTATTTCTTGTCGTGCTGCCAGTTGTAAAGTGTTTTCTTGTTAACTGTCAAGTGCTCTTGTCTGGGCCATCATATTGGGCTTTTCATAAAAAAAAATATGATTTAAAATGCACAGATGACTAACTCCACTAAGACGAATAACCTTTAATATCCACTAACCAGTAATGTTCTGTTACTGGTTGACTCCTGAGATCACCTGTCAATCAAACATTGTGGGCGACACTGTTTTTTCCTTGCATTTTCTTGCTGTTAAGTTTCTGTAGGTGGTGCTCTAAATTGTGTCCCAGTCTTACATTACAGACTAACTGTATACTACACTAATCTTTATAATATACTGTTTTTGCAGTTAGTGCACAAGAAATTACAATTTTGTACTGACAGGAAATTACGCAATTTCTTTATTCTCCAGCACTCCATGATTAAAAATCAGCCTTCTTCAGAGCATGTTTGACAGCTCGCTGCCAAAACGTGTCAGCAGATTTGTCGGCCTATTGACTGTAAATAAAGTAATCTAAAAGATCAATACATGAGGTGATTCTCTTTGCTGATTTTGTGTGTGCCGCTTTTTCTCCTGACTTTGTTCTGGAAAACATAGACGCTGCTTTCTTTAAACGCAGAACTGAATTTCAGTGCAGCTGTTTCCTTTTAGGAAATGATAATACTTAATAATATTATATTAATATATTCAATATTTGCACCATCTTAGATCAATCAAACTGCAGCTTTACAATGCTACTGTCAATTGTCACTGCCAATGATTTTCATAAGTTATTTTATGCTTTCTAAAGTGTTCCTGGAGCTGTTTCACTATCAGCCACAATCATTTTTTATTTTTCCATCTTTAGTATACACACTCACTGTTTTGGGTGAACTTCATTCTGTCAAACTGCATACTCAAAACCTGCTTATATAGTATGGAACTGGGACACACTTATAGTCTGTGCAGCCATATTGGTTACTGCTATTTTCCCATAAATTCCAAAGAATTTGGAAGAACTGTTGTTCTGTTAATGTTAAATTGTATTAATAAATGATAAAAAAAAAGGCCTGTTGATTCAGGATCCACTACTGTAAAACCTCATTGAGTGCGTTCTCAGTGCTGATTGGCTTTCACACCTGTCCGTTCCTTCCCGCTGCGTCTCCATTGGGGGTTTTCAAGTAGAACGTAGAAGGAGGACTGCTTATTGTACACTTCCCGGTCTAAGATCCTAATGGATATGGTCTTCCTGTATGGGACAAACACGTACACACACACACACACATAGAGGGAGGTGGTAAATGCATGCATGGTAAACAAACAACATGACAAGGTATGTACACACAAAAAAATAAAATAAATCGTCACACACGCGCGCGCATACACACAAAGTGAAGTAGTGGATGTGGTGAGATGAGGTGATCCACAACCTGCTGCATGTTCACTGTCGTAGTGAGGACACAGCAGGAGGAGGAACACAGCAGAGAGAAAGAAAAGAAATCTCCTCCTGCGTGCCTCCATTTAGAACATGCAGCATCTGCTGTGCGGCGGACACTCTGGGGTCAAAGTTCACAGGATCACAAGGCTCACCCCCTTCCTGACCTTTGGTGTCGTTGCTCTCCACCAGGCGAGGCTCTCCGATCTCCAGGTAGAAGGTTTTGTTCTTCTCGTACTCCTCGTCGTCAATTATTTTCACGTTGATGGTTTTACTGAGGAGGGGGAGGAGGAGGAAGAGGAGGAGGAAGGGGGAAGGAAAAGAGGAGGAGGGAAGAAGAGAAGGAAGAACAGTGAGGAAAGTACAGGCTGGAAACTGGAAAACCAAGAGGAAACAGAAAAGAGCAGCGTTTGGATTTCCCACAAGCACCTGTCTAGTTAAAAAAAACAAACACGCAATCTCATTTTACTTTGTGAGACGATGTTTTACCCTTAAGACTGATAAATGTTTTTATATTTCCACCTCATCTAACCGGAACATCTAATGTCAGATTATGATTTGATGCTATCGGGGCAGCTCACTGTGAAAATAGATCGGATAAACTCCTCACTCTGCCAGCCTGAGGTCCTGATCAAGAATCACTTCAATCTTCCGCTCTGGTTGTCATGTTGGACAAAAAAAAAATCGGCTTGATATCAGCCTTTAAAAAAAAAACTAAAAACTTTGTCACTTGAATGCTAAAAGCTTAATGAAGTCTGGCAGTAGCTGGAGACTTTAATAACTCTATTAGTCATTTTGGCAGGTGAGCAATCATGAATCATAATGATGAATTTGGCTCGTACAATCAGCGAACTTTTAGGATCCAGCAGCAGCTTTGCAATTTAATTTTGGACATTTTTGTATTGGTATCTGATATTTCACATTGCCCTCCACTTTGGTCATTTGACAGTATAATCCCATGCTGTGACAGTTCTTGGAGTCTGAAGTTGTATTATTTCTTAAAATTTATGCAAAAAAGGGATAGATTTTTTTTGCCTTGTTGGCTGTGGGAAACCAGGACAATTCACCATCAATTCAGCCGATCCAAGAACACAGTTTTAATCACTATTCAAGGCGATTAACTGAAAGTGAACAGTAGGTTCTGTTTAGGATTTTGACTGAACTCAAAGTGAACTGACATGAAGTCTTTAAAGTTGCACAGATCAGCGTATAAAGTAGCCAGAAACATCCGAAGAATAAGAATCATCCAAGAACACATGAGCATGAAAAAGACAGAGTGAGCAGGAAAATGAAGAAGGAGCTTTTTTAACAGGAAGATACTGTTTGTCTGCTGCTGTAATTAACACCTCCAACAACTTCAATTATCACTTTCAACAAGACACGTTAGTCGTTTAAGACAACAGAAACTGATAAGAAACTAGTACAACTAGTACAACGAGATGCCACAACTGAAGCCGCGCTTAAAGTAATTTAACCATCTCAGTTATCGATGTTCTGCAGTCGTTCTCCACCTAAACCTTTCAATCAGCTAATATCTGAGGTCACAGGGCTATGGAGCGGGACAGTACAGTATGTATGTGTGTGAGTGCCTACGGCCATGTGTGTGAATGTGTGTATTTATCTGTGTTTCCAGACTGGAACAAAACCCATATTCTGATCCAAATCCACTACAGGCTATAACAAAGACTGAGATGAGAGAATACTCATAGGCCTATAGGCCGGGAAATGGGCACACACACACACACACACACACACACACACACACACACACACACACACACACACACACACACACACACACACACACACACACACACACACACAGTAAACACACTCATACAAGCTTATATAAGCCATTATCTCTGATCGCAGGCCTGCAACCTGTTTTGGATCATCAGTTGGCATCATTTTTAGCAGCATTACATTTGAGCCCACGGTCTTTTAACTGAGCAGCAATTCTTAAAATTTAAAGTAAATTTAAAGCAGTACCACAATGTAAAAGTAAATGTCCTGCATTAAAAAAATATGCTTACATTTCCAGGTCTATATCTTTAGTATCTCTGCATGATTTACAGTTCAAAAAACTCCTTATTTAGTTCATTTAGTATTTAAGTCCTTACTTAGTTCAGCCTCTGTCTAAAACAGGCCATTTTAGTTCCTTTTCTTTCCCTGCACTGACTCTCTGGGCAGTGTCAGTGGACTCGGCATCTGCAGCGTGCCTCATTCATAACAGAAGACACATTGCTGCCTACTAATCATCTAATTATACACAGGAGCATCACAAGTTAATCTATCAGCTGCATGATACAAACACAGTGGAGGTTAATCCATTGAAATATCATATGCAAACACCAACACACAGACATACACACACATGCAAATGTCAGGGGTTAACTCATTACACTACAGGGATTAGCCCATTTATCACTGTCCCATAACAGCAGATGGAGAACAGTTTTCACCTTCTGGCCCGCAGAGGCTCATGACCAACAGGCAGTCAGTTAACACTCATACAGCAGCTGGAGGAGTGATGGCGTAGCTCCCTCCCCTGCCTCAAGGTGGAGCCCTTGAGCAAGGCACCTAACATCCAAATGGATGGAGAGGAAGGGC